>CM022947.1:135405280-136774756 GCA_012931725.1 Litsea cubeba | reverse complement strand
AGACCAATATTTGGACCTATATGCTACAAGTCCTCCCACCGACAAGCCAGAGGACAAAAAAGCTCTTATCAGTTTAGATTTTTTTTCTCTGTTACATTATTAACCATTCATGCAATATATCACTTTCCATGTATTGGACCCCAGTTTGGGCTGAGATTTTAGGCATGCGGGCTGATCCTGGGCCTACTTTGATTGAGTTGCTCTGAAGGGGCCATCAAATTGACTCTACATTTCCTGACATATCTAAGATGATTGTCATTTATCTACATATTGATTACCCAATCCTAAGGTCCAAGAGCTGAGGCCCCTTTGCCAATTGTCATGGATCTTCTCTTGTGGACAGTATGAATCTATGATCCCTGAGACCCTGACAGGCAAATCGGTAGAATGGATATTTGCATGTGAGGGGTGTCAAGAAGGGAAATGCAGAAGGACAAGTGCTAGATGGACATCAAACATTAAAAAAATTAAAAGGATAAATTAAAAACAAGATTCTCTTAGTAATGTAGTGAGGACAAAGTATATTTTATAACAATTGGGGTCTTGGGACAGCTGAGTTAGGGTTTTTACGTCATGACACATGGGCATTTCCCGCTTACCAATGGTGAAAACCTGTGTCAACAGACAGTTGAACTATTTTATTTTTTTTATTGTGAAGAACTCCTCATTTCTTATGCTATCGAGGAAACTTTAGGCCAAATTTTTGTAGTGTCACAACTTTCGTGGTAATATCAAAGTTATGGTCTTTTGTGCTTGATCATTGTCTTAAAAAATCTAAGTAAATAAATAAATATTAAATTGTTTTTTTAGTAATTCAACTATTTAAAGTTTAAACCACTTTAATTTGGTATTGTATTTTTTTTAAGGTATGTTTGTTTGCATTAAAATATATAGAAATTGAATACATATATTTCATACAATAAGCAATTGAAAATAAAGATCAAATGTGACTTTTTAAGCATGAGCATCAAATAAAATCTCGTTAATAAAAAAAAACTAAGAAATGAAAAACAAGCCATTACTCAGTAGTTCATTTCATATCTTTTGTTTATTTTATTTTTCTAGAAGGAAAGAGTGTTTGATGCTTATTTTTGAAAATTAATTTTAATATTTAGTTTTAACTACTAATGCTATGAATCCTATGAATTCAATCTCTATGTAATTTAATACAAACAAACAAACCTTAAAGTGTATGTGTATCCAAAGTAAGGCATAGGGGGGATGGGGGTTCAAAAAAAACTCTTTTTGTCATTTTACACGAGGTCCTTTGAAATTTGTTTTTAGGGATATTGCCGTACAGGGGTCCTTAAATCCAATATTCACACATGAATTGTTAAGAGGATTTTACAAAAAAAAAAAAAAAATTTAGGTGACCAGTGGGCCTAAAAAATCATTTTAACCGACATTGCATCAGATCAGTTATTTTGCTTGAAAATGTATTTTTTTTAGTAATTTCAACTAGCCTCCCTAGCGACCTTAGTTTTATGACGTTAAGGGTTCGTAGGGACCCTGCGGTGTACACAAATTAGAACAAAATATGCGTGTTTCCTCGTATTTCATTGTCAACAAATTCTATTTTCCTTCACCATGTTCGTTTGCGCCCATTTCTTCCGACCCAGCCGTTCAACTGTGGTCCCCTACAGTGGACACGAATGTTAAACTCACGACCCAACCACATCTCCATTGCTGGACGCAAGAGACCTCAGCCTTAATTGTGCTTCTAATACAATTAGCCCATCCTAATCACGTCTGCATGCAGGACCCTTCCAACAAAGCAGAACAATTAGGTCTGGAACCCTTCTACTGTTTCTGCTCCACAACAAATGATCAGTTCAAAGTGTTGTGACAGAGCATAAAGTGCGCATTTCTAGAATCATAAATACGAGCCAAACTGCCAAAGTATCTCTCGATCATACACAATCCCCCTGTTTATGATCATTGGACAGTTGATTTGGTAGGCTATCATGTAGAGGGGCCGTAAACAAAAAACAAAATAATTGGACTAAATTAGGTGGGTTTGATGGTCTTCCAATCGCTGCAATTTGAGGTTAGCCAATCTATGGGTGACTTATTGGAAATAAGTATAAACAATAAAAAAGGTGAAATCAAATAATTCTTCACATCTCTAGTCTTTGAATGAAACCTAACTAAATTAGGGCTAAAAAATCAAGAGTCCCAATCAGAAATAGATTAACTCGTGTCTATTGTAGAGGACCGCAGTTGGACGGCTGGGTCGGAAGAAATGGGCGTAGACGAACGTGGTAAATGAAAATAGACTTGTTGACAACGAAATACGAGAAAACACGCCTATGTTATTCTAATTTGTGTACACCGCAGGGTCCCTAAGGACCCTTAACATAAAAAAACTAAGGTCGCTAGTGACGCTAGTTGAAAATGAAAAAAAAAAAAAAAAAAAAACTTTTCAGGCAAAATAACTAATCTGGTGCAAGGTCTGTTAATATAATCTTTTAGGCCCACTAGTCACCTAAATTTTTTTTTTTTAATTTTTATAAAATCCTCAATTGTTAAAGTTCAAGTATTTTCTTTAAACTGTTCATTCAATATCTTAGGTCATGGGATATAACAAATATCCAACCGTGTGATATACTAGGGCCATGCGATATCACATATATTGCCTTAAGCTATATCCTAGGGCCATACAATATTACATCATTTTTGTACAAATAGCTCTGTAAATTTTTTTTTAAACTATACCTGTTTTGGATCAAATGTCATAGCCCTTCTTTTTATACATGGTGGCCCATTTTAGGTATTCACCACTAACAGAGGGAGAACAAATTTTTCTACCAATTTTGCTGAAAACCCTTCTCTAGAGAAAGGGTCCAAACCGATTCCCATGCCTGCATGAAAAGCATCGCGGTCCTACAAACAAGTCTCTCGGCTTGCACAAAGAAAGGGATAAAACATAAAAAGAGGAAAAATACTTAAAAAGGCCCTAAAGCATGTCACCCACTAAAAAGGCTTTCAGATCCAAACGGACCCTACCCCTAATTCGTTTGGATTCAAGGAAATTACTCTTTTTCAGTACAGAACCATCTCTCCATAAATGCTAATTTCCACCGATTTAAAGCCCAATTATAGCCTTTTAGTCACAAGACAACATGGGCTTTATGCTTTCTATCAAACTAAAGCTCAGCTTTAGGACTCAGTACCACTTTCTGCTGTAAAGCAAGTAAAAGCCATGATATGAGAGGGAATTTCTCCATTCACTTGTGTCAGATAGTGCACCCTTGCTCGGAAAACAAAGAGCCAGTTCCTGACTTTTAACTTGGCTCCATACTTCATAGTCCATATGTTTTGAAAATGCAACAGTTTTGTGGTCCTTTCTACCGCCCCTTTTGATATTGCCGGACATGGGACATGGGACATGGGCGAAATTTCAGGTATCTGATAAGCCACCGGGTCCCAAGGGAGCCCAACGTGTTTTGGCATGTAGCAATCAACAAGCACTGAGATTCCCTTGGCTTTAGAAAAATGAGGGGCTATTTTTTCCTAACTTTAACTTGAAAGGTGAAAACTACTTCCATCATTTCATCATTTTGAGAATAATTACGCGGGAAGGGGATTTCCATGGAGAACGTCTTCCCCCTATGTGTAATTTTTTTTTCCCATGTACTTCTCTTCCCCTCAAGAATTAAGAAATAATTTATTTAATTAAAGAGTCTTCGGACTACCAAAAGATCTCTTCGTGGATAAGAGTCACACAAAAGTTAACTCCTTCCTATTATCATTGCATAAATTTAACGGTGATAAAATTTAATGATCTTTTAACCATTTATTTTTTTACACTCAAACCGATAATAAGTAAAGTTCGGAGTCTGACTGTGATTTGTGAATAAGAGTGTTACAAGTAGCTAATTGATCAAGGGTGGGCTCAAGCTGTCGCCATAGAGCTGCAGTCCACTCCACAGATATTCTCTCTTTTGTATGACATGGACTTGGCAACATAATAGTCCAACCCTGCTCATCCAAAGGGTTGTTTGATTAGGAGGCTAATATTTTCAATAAGGTGATAATGGTGTCCTTTCTCAGGTTTCTCCAGTTCTTCATATGTTTGAAAGAGAACGCTACATGCATGTGAGCAGACGGCAATTAGAGTTTCCCGCATGTTCTCTAATAAATTCATGGGACTTAAAAATTCTCAAGAAATCTTGATTAAGATAACATCTTCATCAAATTAAAAGGTCAAACACGAGTTATTTGACACTCCAAAAACCATATAACATTTGAAATTTCTCCCAATCAATCAGATATAGAATTCCAACAACGATGAAGGTGACAGCCTCCGCACCAAGAATTTTCAAAAGCATTTCCCAAAGAAGAACTTCCTGTAGCAAGCATTGATGCCTACCAAAAACAGGTTAATAATACTCTAGCCAAGAATCCTAATGCCAGCTAGACACATCATATCATATAATATAAAGGTCACAAGTCAATTATTGTGGACGTATGGTCCGAATTACATCATAACAAGGAATGATGCATTTAAGAGAAAAAAAAACTCTCTTCCTCTGTCTGGTCTAGACTCTAGTATCCCCCCTGGTCACGTGCTGCTCTTTTGCCTTTCCAGCATCCAAGACTCCAAGTAAAAGGCGGTTAAATCTCCTCCTCTCCAGAGTCACTTTACAAGAAGGCATCCAGTAAGCGGCCCTCATCCAACCAAATCCAAGCCAGCAGCAACACACTTCTCAATCACTCACTTTGTTTGTAGTATCATACCACCACCAAATCCCTCCCTTCTTTTCCCCTCTTTCCTACAGAAAGAAGAAGAAGAGGAGGGAGGAAGAAAGACAATGATTCTCTTGCAGAATACAACATGACTTGTATCAGTATCAGACACCATTTCCAGTCTCATACAATCACTACGACATCTGCATTCCTTTTCCTTCTCCTTCCTTTGGCATTTGCCTCTCTGAATTCGGATGGCCTTCTCCTCCTCTCCTTCAAATCCTCTGTACTTTCTGATCCTCTCTCCCTCCTCAGCACCTGGAACGCCTTCGACGCCTCTCCCTGCCAGTGGCGCGGCGTCACCTGCTCCTTCTTCCTCGGAGACGTCCCCGACTTTCGAGTCACCGCCCTAGCCCTCCCCAGCAGCCGCCTACTCGGCTCCATCCCCTCCGACCTCGGCCTCCTACCCCGCCTCCGCCACCTAGACCTCTCAGACAACTTCCTCAACGGCACCCTCCCCTACTCCATCTTCAACGCCACCGACCTCCAAACGCTCTCCCTCTCCAACAACGAGCTCTCCGGCGAAATCCCTCCCCTCGTCGCCAACCTCCGCAGCCTTCAAACCCTCAACCTCTCCGACAACGCCCTCGCCGGACAGATCCCTGAGGCTCTCACGGCGCTCCCGAACCTCACCCTCCTCTGCCTCAGCAACAACTACTTCTCCGGCGGGCTCCCCGGCGACGGCTTCCAGTCGCTCCAATTCGCCGATCTGTCCTCCAACCTCATCAACGGATCGTTGCCTCCGCAGTTCGCCGGAGGAAATCTCCGGTCTCTGAATCTCTCCTACAACCGGCTCTCAGGCGGGATCTCGCCGGAGTTTGCTACGCGGACTCCGGTGAACGCGAGCTTGGATCTCTCCTTCAACAACCTGACCGGAGAGATCCCGGCGACCGGCGTTTTCCTCAACCAGAAGCCGGACGCATTCGCCGGAAATCCTGATCTATGCGGGAAACCGGTGAAGAACCCCTGCTCCATCCCTTCGACTCTCTCCACTCCGCCCAATGTTTCCACGTCTCCGCTTGCGATCGCCGCGATCCCGAAAACCCTCGGCAGCCCCGGCGGCGGCGGCGCAACGGCGGCCGGAGGCAACGCGAGCCATCCGCAGAAGGAAGGAGGGCTGAGGCCGGGGACGATCGCCGGAATCGTCGTCGGGGATCTGGTCGGAATCGGCATTGTCTCTATGGTCTTTCTCTACATCTATCACAGCAGGAAGAAACAGACAGAAGAGACAACGACCGAACTGGAATCCAAGGAAAAGGACAAGAATGGTGCGTCTTCTTCACCATCATCTTCTCCGACGACACATTTTGGGCTGTGGTGTCTACAGAAGAGAGGAGGCGGCGATAGCAGTAGCAGCAGCAATGGCGACGAAGAATCGACGGAATCAGAGAAGGAAGAAGAGAACCAACAAGAAAGAGAGAGCGAAAAGAAGGAAAAGGAGGAGCAGAGCTGCAATCTTCAACAAGAAGCAGAACAGCAGCAGAAGAGGATTGGAGGAGGAAGACTTGTGACGGTGGACGGAGAGTCGGAGCTGGAGCTGGAGACGCTGCTGAAAGCGTCGGCGTACGTGCTCGGCGCGACGGGGTCGAACATTGTCTACAAGGCGGTGCTGGACGACGGGACGACATTTGCGGTTAGGAGAATGGGAGAGAGCGGCGTGGGGAGCTCGAGGGATTTCGAGAGCCAGGTGCGGGTCATTGCTAAGTTGCGCCACCCGAACATCCTTCGCATTCGGGGCTTTTACTGGGGAGAGGACGACAAGCTGGTCATCTTCGACTATGCAACCAATGGAAGCTTGGCTAGCGCATACCTCAGTAAGTATCATCCATTACCACCTGCGCATGTTAGCGATATGATAGTAGGAAAAGTGCTCTCTCTGTTTTTTTTCCTTTGGGCATGACATGATATGAAAAGGGCTAAAGGGTCAGGTTACTGGTTAGGTATGAACTAGAACACTGTCTGTCTACGTCTCACACTATTTCCGAGTGGTAGTGTTTGGTATACTTCTGGAAGGGATGGAGGGATGAAAATGGGTCCCGAAATTCCAATTATCCGATTAGTTAAAACCCGGGTATATGTCTCTATTTAGGCCCCATAAATAAATGGGTTCGGGTTCGGGTCCACCTTGATTCGGCCATGTGGACTCGAGATCCGACGTATTATCTCAATTTTCGAAAATCTCACCTAAAAATTATTTTTTTTAATATCATTCTCTACATAGACCCGAATCTAGACCCGTTCCGAATATGGTTCCGGTTCGGAGAAAAAAAAAAAAAACCGGTTCCAAAATGGTTTCAGGTCCGGATTTGGTTCCACCTTTTCCTTAACGGTTCTAATGGTGGACCCGGACCGGAAATGACCTGTTTGCAACCCTAGTTTCTAGCGAGAAAAAGAGGCATTCTCCTGGTCAGATATGAGCAAAATATTAATGGGGTGCAACTTTTTTTTGGTAGAAGCTGGGTGCACCTATTAACACCTCAAACTGCTGCATGTATGAACGAGACAGTATGGAGCAGGAAGGGAAAAAAAATCATCCAGAGCGGACCCTACTGCAAAATTTAGATTTCTGCAGGCTGAAGCCAGAATATTTGTTTGGCAAATGGCAACTGTGTAGTACAGGGAAACTCCCCTTTCAGCCTTTGAGGAGGTGCAGTCTAAATGGGATTTGCCTTTGAGGAATTGATCATTTATTGAAATGATGATGCCAAAAACAGGGATTCGGACACCACCGGTCAGATGGTTAATGCTATGCAATAAATGAAGAGAGATGAGAGATTTATAGTGGTTCGGTCAAGCGTGACCTACGTCCACTTCAAGAAGGTGATCTTCGATTAATGTCGAGGGTTACAGATATGTGAAAGTAGGGAAAAAACCATCCCCCCTCAAGTGATGAGAGGGCTCTATTTATAACTCTTCCCCACCAGGTAGGGATGCGATCAGTTCAACGTCTCTTTGGAGCGTCAGACGTGTCCTTGAGGATCGAGCCAGGTGGAAGGCAGGTGAGATCCTCTCCGTGAGACTTGGTAAATGCAGGTGAGGGGAGGACTTCGTCGCGATGACTTGGAGATTGAGGTGACGAGGCTTCGTTTAACGAAACCCGGATCTCAACGGAGCTATTCCGGCCTGACCCAGATCCCAGACGGACCGGGTCACTTGGACCTGACTCGCTACCGCGATCCGGATTGGGCTTGACTCATCAGAAAATATAGCATTTTATGTTTTGAATTCATAGGAATTTATAGGAAAATGAGTTCTGTAGAAGGACTATTAAATAGGTAACGAGTGATGGATCTAAGGTGAAGATGTTGGTTGATGGGGAATGATTTTCTCATCCACACTAGGCAGTGTGCACATGTGTTGTTTGTCACAGGAGTGCATGCACTGAAGAAAACTTTCCAGTAGATTGGACGGACCATTACTTTGTTAGATTTTATATATTTGGGGTGATGGGTGACGATTATTACCCATCAAATGAAGACTATTTGATAACCTCTTGTCTATCTCTCATGGACAAGAATTCAATTCCAACTAAAGGAATGGCCCTACAATGTATTAACTTTCTTAATTTGTTATAATTAGCGATTGTGACACATTCCGGTTTTGAATAGGATGCATGCTACTACTATCCACATAAAATGACTGAAATGCTTACATGGAAACTTTTGGTATCTCAGTATATAACTTTAATATTGTCAAAATATTAAAAATGTACTCAAGAACGACTAAAGAAGATAGGATTCTATCTCCTACTACTTTTAGATTATGATGTCTGTTTTTTAAAATATGACACATGGCAGAGTTTGTGGGGCCCACTGGCCTTACCAAATACAAGAGGGCTTTGAGATTTAGCCATTTTGCCAGAAGAAAAAAAAAATCTACAATTTAAGGTCATGAAATGTAGGACAAATTTTTTATTTCAACTATCGATTTTATGGTCTTAGATTAGACACTTGGCAATGGAGAATGGATATGTTTTTTTTTTTTTCCAAATAGGTAGATTTCAAAGCTCTCTTGTATTTGGTAGGGCCAATTGGCCCCATCAACTCTACCACGTGTCTTATTTTAAAAGCAAGAAAGATGTTATATTCCAAATGTAGTAGAGGATCGGGTTCCCCTTCATTCGTCTGGCATTGCATGTGGGCATTTTTAGTATTTAAAAAAATATCTATGTAGCCATTGGGAAGTTTTCTCAAGGGATGCTTTACTCATTTTTTTTGTAAGTAGTTGGATGCATTCTATTTAACTAAAACTGTGGTGTGTTCTAATTATTAGACTTTCATAAAATTTAGCCTTTTTAGTAAAATCTATTTGATAATGACACAAATAACCTTCTATTGTAAAAGAGTAGTCTTTTTCAGAAATATCACTTATAAAACCCAAGGTTGGAAAACTCGGCTTGTCGACTCATGACTTGGGTGAGTTTGCTCATGTTTGGTGGGGAAGGCGAGTCAGTTTTTAAATGTTTCAAGTTAAACAAAAAGACTCAATAAGTCAAAACTAAGTTTAGGGAAATCAAGTCTAAGTTTTCAGTTTTCCGGACAACCTTGATAAAACCATGGTTTTCAAGTGTGAACTTTAATAGTTCGGTTTTGAGAGCACAACTTTATTGATGTCTTAAGCGCATATATATTTGATGTGTAAATTAAAACAGTTGTAAATAGTTGGATAAGTGTCAAATGAAGGTGCGTGTTATTCATAGATGCATGAGAGTATGAACAATTCAGACTTGCTCAAAGGCAAGCCCACTACAAGATTTATCTTCATAACTGTTATGTATTTCTTCTCCACGTATATAAGAACTACTCTCTAATCAGGCTCCTTTTAAGCCATTATTTTTCACACTCCATTCCTATAGTGGGCTCTGCCTTTGACAAATACAAAATGTTTACTCTCCTTTCCCATAAATTGACATTAACCTTAATTTGACACTCACTCAGTTATTTACAATTGCTTACATTATTATCAAATAATTATGCACTTTACAGTTGAGGCTGGCAATGAGTCAAGTGGAGTCAGGGTGATGAGCAGTATGGGTAACATGTATAGGCTAAAACCTAGACCAACTTATTTATTAATCATGTTGCAATTTCAAGTTAACCTAATATAGAAGGGTTGGCAGGTTGAAAAGTATATTGACTCCACCTAAACCCTACCTATTTTTTTAATTAGGTTGGAAATGTCAAGCCAAATCCAAACCAAACATAAGAAGGGTATTGAATTACCCGGGTGATCGCTGGGTATTCATTTCCCATCTTCCCTAGATTCAATTTTCACTAAGGGGTAGGTTATTTGATGGTATTTTTGGATATCCACCTTTTGTTCTTCATTTTTAATCACTTACAGAATTACAATCCTTGGTATTCAATCACATGAAACGAACAGCCTTAACAAAATTGCAAATGCCTTAAGGTCGGTATGTTTTAGGTGCACTCTTGCTTACCTCCTGAGCATCATAGCAATTTCGATGCCTTTTGTTTGAGTCTGGATCCCCTGTTTCGTAGAAACAAGGAGATATTGTTTCACTCAATTCAAATTCACCAACTGTGTAAAATCTCTTCATTGATTTTCTCATTCCAAAGAGGCAATTGAGAGGGTGCATTAGTTGGCATGAGATTTTACACAGTCGGCAAATTTGGATTGGGTGAAATAGTATCTCCTTGTTTCTACGAAACAGGGGATCCTGACTCCTATTTTGTTTAGCCTGTGAAAGGCATGGAAGGGGAAGAGAGCAGTGGACCCCACGTGCCTTGTGCACTTTTAAATGGGCCATGTTTGATCCTAGATTTTGAAATGATTGGTCTCGCGTCTTTAGAACTGAACCCATGTGAGCCATATGGACCAATTATCTGGTGACACCTGTAATATAGGGTAACTCCCCTTTCAGCTATCGAAGGGGTGCTGCTGCCTTCCTGAATTTGAAGTTGCTCACAAAGTTTTCAGCTCTCCTCATTGGTACTTTGTCAATGCCCAAAAACAGACGGTAAACAGTAGTTCCTTTACAGTGGAATTATACAATTTGCATGGTCTGATGAAAGATAATGTTCATTTGAATAAAGTGATAAAAGGGCAGGTTAGAGCATCCATGGCAGTGCCTGTTATCGATTTATTTATTATTTATTAGTGGACTCCTGCAAATATCAAAATTCTTGATTGCAAATTGGAGTAGATTTTGGCTGGCATCCCCCAGCAGAAACTGATTGGTTTTACCAAAATGCGCTGATTGTTTTGATGAGAGCAGAGAAGCAGGGTTCCACTCCATGTCAGCTGTCATGGGATATCCGGGTCAGAATAGCAAGGGGGGTAGCCAGGGGATTAATGTACCTCCACGAGAAGAAGTATTTCCATGGAAACCTGAAACCAAGCAACATCCTGCTTGGTGAAGACATGGAGCCAAAGATCAGTGACTTCGGCATGGATAAGCTGGCATCGAGTGACAACCACATCAAGGGTACCAGTGGCTTGGCCACACAGTTTGGCAGCAAAAGGTCCTCCTCACTTCCGCGAGACAACCACCAAGATGCGCCGTCAACTGGGGCCATCCCCAGTGTTTCTACACCATGCACATCACCTTACCATGCACCTGAGTCACTTAAGAACTTGAAACCAAACTCAAAATGGGATGTCTACTCATTTGGAATAGTTTTATTGGAGCTCCTCTCAGGGAAGGTGTTCTCAGACAGAGAAGTAAGTGGCAGCATCAGCAGTGAATGGAACATCATTTCTGGAGAGAAGAATCGGGTATTGAAGATGGTAGATGTGGCTTTGAGGGATGACATGGAAGGCAAGGAGGAGGCCCTTCTGGCGTGTTTTAAGCTTGGGTTTAGCTGTGCATCTGTGACCCCACAGAAGAGGCCTTCAATGAAGGAAGCCCTCCAAATACTTGATAAGATCCCACCATAATCATGCTCTTCTCATTGAAGTAGTGTTTTGCCTATATGACCCTCTGTTGAAGCCCTTATCTCTTCTGGTTACATTAACAACTTAGTTGCAAGGGGTTTGAATTGAGTTTGCTGTATGTATTATTTTGAGACTAATCCACAGCTATGTTTGCATTTCACCAACTCAAGAGTGGAAAGACTGCTATGAGGTAGAGAAGAGGTGTTTGATTGATCGGAGAGTGCTGTCATTTCTCTCTAATTTTTGCAGGTTGATAATAGATGGATATTGGTTACACTGACTTAAAAGGCTTGTTTGAAAAGCAAGTCTGAGCATGAACGTGTTAAGTATGGCTTTTAGTTATGTTCATTCTCCTTATGGTGGTTAAAAAAACTCATTTTACTCACCCAGAGTCACTCTATTCAACTTGGTTCTTAAGTCACTGTGTTTGGTGAGCTCAGTGCGCTTCCTGGCCTTCAAAATCATTCCAGATTTCCAAGTTTTAAGATATTGATGAAGGTATAGAATGGCTGCAGCTTTACACTGTTGTGACCTATATGGTTGAGGGTGAACTCCCGTCGAAAAGGTTTGTTTGGGCATGATTGTGGAAGTTGGATTTTGGCCTATAGTCATACCAGCTGTGGAGAATGGAGTTAATGTCATGACTGCTCTCCCTGGAAACAAGAGTTTCATTCTATGGAAAAATGTGAAAAATACCTAGTCCTAAAGATTTCTCTTTCTTTCTTTATTACTAGGAAGATGATTATATTAAACGCAACATTACAGAAGTTACACATTAATGCATCAAGCAGGAATGAAAGAAAAAAAATGTAACTTCTCTCCAACTTAGGTCTTCCTGGGTGATCATATATATTCGTCAGTTCTTAAAGCATCTCTTCCATCCCGTCTGCTATTCTCTACAAATGCAGGTTGCACCTGTGATTGTCAAAGCAAAATCTGAGTTATATATTTCCATAGCCTTCAGATGCTTGCATCTTTAATGAAGGGTGCGGTAAATTATATTAGAAGAGAAAGCCAGATACAAGAAGCCCACAAGATAAACCGAAATGGGCAAGATTGTATAAAAGATTAGTACCACAAAATGGAAAAGCAAAAATATTGAAACATTTGTCACGCCCGAGCCCGAGATTTCGCACATCTCGAGGCGCGACACACACCCGCGTCGAAATTCGAGTCAAACTCATTGACTCTTAGTCCCCACATACGGAATTTACCAACAGGATATCACGTGTGATGTTTATAAATCTATGTATCTGTATTTTTCACCTGTATAAATTTTTGTCAAATAGATATATCCAATCATAATCCATCATGCATCAAAATATAGAGCATAAGAGTTCATGAGCCTTGATTTAAAAGTTCAAGTTTAAGTTAAAGTTTACAATCCCAAAGACTAAACAAGTTCATTAAAATTACTATAAAATAAGTGGCACTTCCAAGCCACGGTCTATGGGTCATTTAACGTCCATCTCATCGTACGAATGCCTAGAAGACATCATCAGGAGTCCATTCTGCTACGCAATGATGGGGAGATTCCTCTTCCTCAAGAATCTCTGGGGCAATGGTATCGATTTATTCACCTGTAACGCCAAGTGTAGCACCATTAGACTAAGTTAAGCAAGATAAACATATACAGTCCATATAACATGTATCAAATGAATATTCAGACATGAATAAATCATATGAAATCAAGGAATGATCACTAGGCATATCAGTGCATGAATTAGTATGAAACATAAAAAATCATAATGATAGATATACATACTCACAAAACTAGTTGGCACACCCACATAAGCTATATTCTCTCAAATTAATCATGTAACATGAAAATAAAATGAAAGCAGAACATGACAGAACAGGGCGGTGCTACTAGGAGACAGAGGTACCCAGAATTCTCCATCGTAGACCTAGGGTGCCGGTCAACCCTCAGAATAATTTTCCATCTGCAGAGGGCCAGAAATATATATTAAACCCACACTTAGCCAGGTCCGACTTAGATATGGTCGAAGCTAAGTGGTGCCGACTCATAGAGTGCAATGTGCAATTAACATATCAGGTACAGAACAATATTAATCAGATACGGGACAGATACAGGATAGGTCATATAAATAACAAAAATCAGAACTTACTGTAATATACTGAACAAAGCTAGAAATAAATGTAATATGACAAATGTGTAACAGAAAATATATAATTGAACAGAAACATGATCAAGTCATACTAGAATATTGAAAACGTAATGCAATGCATGTATGGAGATATTATATTCGGAATCAAGACAGAAATCAAGCCAGGCCTACGGTCTTGGGAACGCATGTGGTCTTCACCGTCCAACTCGGGGTAGTATTGAGAATTTCGACATTATTGGGCTACAAAGGACCCCTTGGCGTTACATAATTTGGATGTCGAGTCCCTTAATAAAACACATTTGGTTCGGTTATAATCCGAAGAACACAAGGCCCCTTAGGGGTACGGTTGCTCAATCCATATCCACAATTAAACAAATCCATTAGTCATGATAAAAGTTTAGGGTGCACATCCTACAGGTCCATCTATCAGGCCAAATTAGCTAAAACAAACTACGGTTCAATATACGGCTCATGGAAACATCCATTTGTCACAATTATGTAAAATCCCATATTTATTCTTTTCTAAGATTCAAATCAAATAAGTTTTTTTTTTTTGTTCTACACATCATGAGCTTTCCAACGGTATATAGATCTCCAAAAAGGGACATACGGTTAGAAAGTTATGGTCGTTGGAAATCTGTATACTGCAGGCATCAGGTTCGCTCGAGCGTTCAGATGTTCGCTCGAACGGACCCCAAACAGAGAGCTGTCCGCTCGATCGGACCAAAGTTCGATCTAGCGGACTCTCACAGAGAGCCCTTCGCTCGAGCGTGCACTCACGCTCGCTCGAGTGACCTGTCAAATCTGGGTCCGAAAATCTGTTCTTCCTTTGTTTCTTTCCAGACCATTCAGGGTAGTCTTTTCCCATGATTCAAATCACAATAAAATGATGATATTGAGCTTCTAAAATGCTCATAAAACCAACAATCAATCCCATAAATATAGACAAGAGAAATCATTCATAAAAATCCATTTTATGAGCAAGAAATGAGAATCTACACATGATTGATTATATTCAAGAACCAAACAAGGAAGCATGCATATAAATGTACATATTTAACTTGCCTTAGGTGCTTGGAAGCTATCTCACACTCCAAATCCTCTTAAACTCAAAAATCCCCAAAAATGCAAGCTTAAATGCCCTAAAAATGGTGGAAAACGAAATGGAAGAAAATGAATGAGGAAGAAGATGATGCATGCACGAATTTAGGACATTGATTCAATCATCTGAAGCAAGAGAAAGGAAATGGAAGATGAGACTTACCAATGGAGGAAATGCAACATTGTTACAGAGAATGGAAGCTTGGAGAAGATGAAGATGTCTCCACCAAGACTCACATGCAATAGTTAACCCAAGAGGATGTTAGAGATAGAAGGCTGGGAGGAGATGAAGTAGTAAAGAGATTAAGAAGAGAGAGGGTTCAGCTGGAGATGAAGAAAGGAGAAGAGAAGAAGGGAAATGACTAGGGCTAGGGCTTTTAAAGCCAAAGTTTTCTCCTGTACTGCATGCAAGTCCACAAAAAAGGAATGAATTTGCAAGAAAGGGCTTGGGTTAAATGAATGGGCTGCCAAAATGAATGGGTCAAAGTATAAAAATCAAAAGTCCATGAAATGCATTAAAACACAAGATTTCTAAATACACCCATAAAACCCAAAACACTCTCAAAGGTCATAATCTACTTAGTAAATGGTCAAACCCCACTAATTCTACCTAATCAAGTCCAATCACAATCAAAACAATCATTAAGCAATTAATCTAATTTAATTAACTCTAAAATGAGATTAAGGCGGGTCGGGGTGTTACAACATCACACGGCAAAAGTTACCAAGTTAGAAGACCTATCCATCCCTTAGCTAGTGAATCAGCAAAAACTATTTGCTGACTTCCCAACATATTAGAACTTCACTTGAATCGAGGATGTTAAGGCTTTGATCTCATTAAGGTAAAATTGAAATCTCCAAAGAATAGCAGCTGAAGATGACACCCACGAAATAGCATTGAAAGAGTCGCTTTTCACCTCTAACCTTGAATTAAAGGAGGAGGCAAACATTCAAACAACTTCTAAGATGACTAACACCTCCGCCTCATTAGACTCAATATCCCAACATTCTTAGAGAACAAAGTTAGCACAATACCTCCACTATCACAAAGCCCCCACCAATACTTGTCGGCACAGGCTTTCCTTTAGCTGCCCCATCCATATTAAGCTTCAATGCCCCTACAATAGGAGGGACCCAATGCCCCACCTTTTTCACCTTCTTTCTCCCACAATATAGGGAAGCCTCCCGGTTACGCATCACACCATTTACAAAGTGTCAAATTCCTTCTTGAAGGATGCCCATTTTGCAACTTGAACCGCCACCAATTGCGATAAATCTTCCACGGTGAACAAAGATCCTTTGAAAATCCTATTGTTCCTCTCTTTCCACACCAACGACAAAATAACAAAAGGGATAAGCTTCCAAAGAATCAAGCCGCTATAAATAATAATAATAATAAAAAAAAAAAACCTCCAAGCTTCGAATAGCCCCACCGACGATTTCGGGAAGCTCCATAGAACACCACACCACGCTAGAAGCCTACACCACAAAGAGTAAGAGAACTTGCAATGCACAAATAGATGGTATATCGTCTCATTGTCCTTCCCACACAACACAACACACATAAGTCTGAAACAACAGCTGAATCCAATCCTCTTCTTCTAAGGTTGTCCGCTGTAAAAGCTTTTCCAAATAAAGCCAGCCACATGAAAGTCTCCACCTTAGGAAGAGCCAAGCCTAACCAAGCCAATGATGATGAAGCTCTGTTACTTGGAGAGCCCTCCAATTCCTTGGAGAAGGACTTATAAGAAAAGGCACTGGAGGGGCTAAGCATCCAAATGCGAGAATCTGCTATATCTCTGCAAAAGAAAACGTTAGAAAGAATAGTCTTCAAAGACCCAAACTCAGACTCCTCAAATTGACGCAAGAACCTCCCAAGTATAAATCCCAAGACCTAAGACCCAAATCCCCCTTCACCCGAATAACAATCTTTGACCGAAGTCTACTTGTTGACCACCAGTCTAAACAATCTAGAATAAGACAAAGATAAAGGACCCAACCCCAACCAATCATCAACCCAAAAACAAACATGGTTTCCCTCCCCCACTTTGAAACTAATTCCCCTCCTAAACAACTCATCCTCCACAAAAGATGAATTTCCAAACCTCAAAATATTACCTCACAAACCCTGGCACCTGATGTTTTAGAACTCTGTTAGGATCTAAATTCAGGAAGCAGTAATCATAGTGCATAAAAATTTATCAGTTGCCCTATTTTAAGATAGCCTACAACACCTGATTTCCCACCTCTCTAGAAATGGGCTAGACTTTCTAACAAGTTCCTCCATGTTAGTATGTTACCATAAAAACCCATGAAAAGCTAACAAGATTTGTGTAGGGCCTCAACGAGCA
The DNA here is from genome assembly GCA_012931725.1 of Litsea cubeba. Classification (NCBI taxonomy): domain Eukaryota; kingdom Viridiplantae; phylum Streptophyta; class Magnoliopsida; order Laurales; family Lauraceae; genus Litsea; species Litsea cubeba. The sequence continues at coordinate 136,757,529 of CM022947.1, read as the reverse complement.
TGATACAATCCCCTTCTATAACTAAATTTTGGATCCCTGAACTTTGCCATAAGAAGTTCAGCCTCTGGGGAATGTTTTTTCTTTTAGCCGTTTTCATTCTATAATGTTATTGAAGTCATCAAAGCCTTGTCCAACAACTAGTAGTGGATGCTCCATCTGCATCAACGCTAATCCTTGAATCAAATTACCCTGTTAGGGATGACCATTGAATATTTTGAATATCCCTCACATGTAGGCCCAGAACGACGGTATCGAAACATGCTCCCCAAAAGTTTAAGTTCATAGGTGGAAGGCCCCAAACACGTATATCAGCCTTGCCACGTAGGCGATGTGAGACACGGGGCTTTACTTTATCAATATATTTTTAGTACAGGTAAATCTCTATAGAAGACAACTATCTTTTCTATTTTTATGATCTTATGCAACACTCTTAGGTTTTGAGATTCACTAAACTGTGCAGTTTCTGGACAGGCCTTCTTGTATATTCGGTGGACGTTGGGCTGGTTTCTTCTCCAGATCTTGATTTTTGGCGGTACTCTTTAATCTTTGAGCTTGTAAGATGTTACAATCTTTCTAATTGTAGGCTAATTATTAAAGAAATCTAATATGATAATTTGGCACAGCCCCTATCCTGCTTGGGTCCCATCTAATTAGCAGCCTGGATAATTGAACCATGGTGTTCAGATATTCTGGACTTGGCAACTCAACCAAATGTACACTTGCTAAGGTTCAGCTGTTCAGGGCCATGTATATCATTCCTTTTCTAGTTTCCAGTTTCAAAATGAGCTTCTCCATTCTGTCAATAGATTTCCTGGCATTTCGTTATTTACATCCATTTAAACATGATGTTTGAAGTCACAAAGCTGACCCTTGATACTTGAAACAAGGTTTCCATCATGATAATGTGATTTTAAAATGAATAAAGAAGGGTCAGACATTGAAAATTACTCCTTTTTTTAATGAGATTTTTGTTATTAAGGAGAAATTGCAATGCTTCCCTAAGTTAAATTGATTATTCAGTGGATAAATGGAAAAGACCTTTGATGAAGCAAATCTGTTCTCTTAAACTTTCTCCTTAAAGCAGTTGCACTGTCATACAGCAAGCTACTTTCCCCACCAAGAAATTCAGCCTAAGAACTAAGAAGCCCCAATGACTTCTGTAAGACATCTTTTGCCTCTTTTAGGTTCTACAACTTGCTCCCACTGTGGCAAATATTGGTGACATTCCCAAAGTTTCTCTTGTTGTGAATCCATCTATTTTTTGTTGTGAATCCATCCATTGATTTCCTCTTTTGTATTAAATATTCTGTATTCAATCCATCTTTGTTACTCCGCATATATGTGGCATCTGCATCTCGGGCTATGTATTGTCTTCTTGTAGTTTCTTTGTTGCCCAATATGTGATCGAGCTTTCTAGGCAATATTTGGTGGTGGGCCGACACTCCTCTTGAGTGTATAGAGGTCTAGGTATTGGGAATTGTAGTGTAAAAATGAGGGCATTATTATATAAGGATTTTTCTCTTTGCGTTTTCAATTTTTTAACGTAATTGCATGGCTCAAAAGATACAATGACAAAACCATCGATCGCGTGGCACAACCCGAAATTCAAGATAGAAAGATTTGATATTTGATGAAGATTGGGACACTTTATAGGAAATGTGCTTGAAATGTCAAAGCAACAGGGGGTGGGATCTGGGTGTGGTGTGTGGGTTAGCCCAGAGATTAAATATTTGTATTAACATATCGAAACAAACAGGTAGATCAAAGTTTAAGAGGTGACTTTCTTGCTGGGTAATCCAGAGGAAATACTTTTTTGGGGGAATATAATTGATTGAGAAGAGTACCATAGCATAGTTGTCCCAACCACAAGGTTGCATGTCATGTTACCATATATATGTCCATGTGTGCATGCTTAGAAAATAAACTTTCCTGTCGGGGGAGGGGAATTCATCTATTTGTTCATTATACCTTCTGACTCTATCAATTTGGGTCCCTTCTTTTTAATTTGTTCACACCTCCACACACTCACTCATTCAAGTCTCTCACTATCAATGCTACAACCAGATATTGATCCCTGGTTGCTTTTATCGAAAGGAGGTACATCTCCATTGACCTACCATTGAAATCGCAACTTGAACTCACTTGGTAATTCAAAGTTAAAACCGATTCTTTATATTTTTTATAGGTTTGAGTTAATATCTTTTACCTAATAAATCAATGGATTGAGTTAAAATTAAATTAATGTATAATATTTAACCTTCCAACTCAACTTAACTTGCCTCATCCCCTAACTCTCCAATAACTCAAGTTGAGTGCCACCTATTATTTAACGGTTTAGCTAACCCTTATAACTTCATATAAGGATTTGGGGTTGATATCTTTATTCTTATCAAATGGGTAAACTCTAGATTGAGCACATACATTATTGTGCATCGTTTAACCCATCTATATCCACTTTTTAATACTTATTAACATCTATATTTTTGTGTGATAGTTTAGATAAATGACATTTAGAATCAATTTTTTTTATAGCAATGACACTTGTAATCATCTGACTCCCTATCTTTACATTATATTTTTTATGAAATTTATTATCATGTTTTTTGTGTGACAATTTAGATGAGTGACATTTGGAGTCGCAACTTTTTTTTTATAGCAATTGAACACATGTCAATCATCTATCACACCATTAGCTTATAAATAAGGCATGCTCTTCTATTTCCATCAAACACTCATTTCATTTTTCACGTATTAATATCACATCCCCACCCACATCTTACTTTATTTTCTTGAGAAGTTAATATTATTGTATTACCCACGGAAAATTGAGCCGACTCAAGATAGGGTGTCTAATTCGAAAATCTACATGAAATGTGTAATAATCTTCATTTTAAAGGTTTTACTTCTAATTGCTACTTTATATATATATATTATATAAATGTACTAACAATATAGTACATAATAATAAAAAAGTGATTTTATCATTTTTATATTCTTTAAATCAATTCAGTTATTATTCTATATTCTTTAAATCAATTCGGTTATAGACCTAAGTCAAACTATACTAAATAACTACGTGTTTATTCTTATTTTCGATTTATGCTTAACTATTTTAAATTCGTGTCTTGAGCTTTTGAACATACTTCATAAATATGATGAGTTCATTTTCAAAAAAAATTATTAATTTATTTTTCAAAATTGCAGTCATAAAATTTTTATCAGGATTGGGTGGCACAGGAAAACAGGTATGTTTATTTATTTAATAAATTACATCTTAGCTTAATGTAAACTCATCTTTTTTTAATATTTTTATTACTTGTTAGAAAGACCTGTATTCTATAACGAAACATGCGGAAATGTGGAGATCGGTACTCTATTAGAAAACCCAATTGAAATCGATTGGAAAATCAGAATCGATTTTGCAATCAAATCACACTTACTTAATATGTATAATTTTTCTTCAATTACCAATAAAAAAGGAAAATACTAATCAAAAGAAAAGGAATTATGCTTTAATTAAGTTCATCCTTATTATACATCTTTCTTTATATTCACTCATTTCATTTTATTTTCGGTAATGGTAGGAAAAGTGGAGGTGGATTATGAAGTTTTCAATAGGCCGCCACATATAGCTCACTCCTTCTAACCATGTAATTATCAATTTAGATGGTTAGAATCAGAATCTCGGTCTCTTTTAAATTTTATAAATGGGTTATCAGAAGACTCACGAACTCACGATTACACTAGACCTGGTACGATCCGGACTCTCAATCAACTTAATCATTGCATCTCCTGAATCCTATTCTAATTTCATGTTCTTCTCAAATAAAAAGAAATCTCAATCAATTCTATTCCTTATACAACAATCCATTCCTTCATCTCACATCTGTTTTCAAAACCCCTCATCTAACCGGAATATTTAGTACCCTATAATTCCTCCAACTCGTTTGTTAATCCCATCTTTTGTTGTTTTGAAAAAGAGACGCCTTTCTTATGACCATTAAACCATAAAAAACTCATTTCTATCCGCTTCCTATTTCAACAAGCTCGATTATAACGACCCAAAAACCCAAAAATCAAACCTCAAACGTCCCCAGTAGAAATCAGATATAGACATATATCTCGAAAAGTCAAAGGATGTTTTGCTTTAATATTTAATATATAGATATATAATGTGCAATTAATAGATTCATACATTGTTTTTTTTAAAGATAATATAAATTAATAATTTCAGCAATTGTAGCTCTCATAAAGACCTTTGATAGATATAAATCTCAAGCAAGACAGTCCTTTTAATAAATATGTTATCAAAACATTCTCCATTTCACATTATTATTTCTTAAGAATTAAATTCATTTTTCTTCATATTTGAGACATTCGGTTGTGAAATAGGTAAGGAAAAAAAACTAACATTTGCAGCATAGTGGCCTTGGAGGGGACTTTAAAATAGGAAAAATTACCATACGGACGGCCCAAAACCCAACATTTACCCAATACCAGTACCAGATGAAAATCGTACACAGAAGGACGTCCAAAATGGAACGAAAATACCTTTTTTCCTGCAATATCCTAGGACTGTAGGATATCGCAGGATTTGATATCCCAAGCGCTTAGGATATCGAACAGTTTGATATCCTACATCTGTGGAATATCTCTAAAAAAAAATCACTTTCTCCTTTCAACCTAGGTTAAACAGGGACGGAGTTATCTTCAACTTGGTAAAAACCCCATTTTACTGTGATCATCTTCTTCTATCCTCCATTGTTTTTTTCCTTCGTGTTATTGTCATCGTCTTGCTATGGATATTGCAGGAACCCGGCCTTCGATCCTCCAATGGTTTTTCCTTCGATTCTCCTTCGTCTTTCGCTGCAACGTTGTGGATCTTCAACTGTGTAAGGTTTTAGTGCAAGAAATATACCCAGCATTCAGCAGAATATGCCACGGCACCTTTTGATGGTGTGTAAACATTTCATGTCATGTAATTATGTAAATGACTTTCAAAGGGCGAAAGGTGTCAAAGTTTTTCATGTAAGTAGGCCCTTTTGAAAATCTCAGCTTGGAGGAATGTATTAATAGTGGGTCATATGAGAATTGGCATGAGGTTAGTTTTGATATATTAACAATTCTTTCATTATATACTACATCTGTGGTGAGTTCCATCAGTTGTTTAACTCTATTGTTGAATATAATTTTATTATGAGATATCTATGTTGCGCAACAAGGAAGATCAAGAGGAAGATATTGGACAACCACCTGATGTCCACACAAATTCCATCCGTTGATTCAGATTAGTTGAATTCTATCAGTTGGTTCAGATTAGTTGATTATGGTGTATGTGTCTTAGATAATGGATTGCTGGTTTGAGATTCTTGAGTACAAGGTTCCAACAACACATTTCTTTCCATCTTCACTGGCGGTATGAATGTTTTTTTTTTTTTTAAACTTTATAACTTATAGTATTATGATGTGGATCATAGTAGCATTTTGTTTATTTACCATGCAGCATTAGGAGCATAACAAATTGGAAGATTATTATTGTATTGCATTTGGGAAAGAGAGACTTAGATCGTATAATGAATATCAAATGTTGTTATTTCCAATCTAGTACTTGGTCGACTCATGCAGTTCACACAATCAGACATGTGGTTTTACAAACAGAAGATCGTTCATGATGTATATTGCAAGCAGTGGAAAACAGTGGTTTTCTCGAACATACGACAGATGATGGAGGGTAGCCATGCTGATAGAGCCGTCGAGGGATGTAAAAACCGTATTAGTTTTTTAGTTATCATGTTTCTAAGTTACATGTGTATGGAGTTTTTTAATTAAATTTTGGTATCAAATGCCAGGATCAAGCAAGGGAGTTTTTTAGTTCCAATTTTATTTTGTTTAACTTGCAACAATGTAAAGAACAGTTCAATTATGGATATACATGTATATTAATATTTTGTTTAACCTGCAGCAATGTAGAGAACAGTTCAATTTATAGGATACATTGATATGGAGTTTCTTAATTTCTCAACTCCCAATTTGTGTAAACCCCATCCAAATTTGATTACTTTTGAGTTGTGTAGGCCCTTGGATTAGTAGTGTGAATTTGGCACATATTCTATTGAATAGGAATCAACTGCTCAGGTACTATTTCTAATTAGAGCAAGTGATATTTGTTTTCAGCGTAGAGGCAAGTCATGGGATCCAAGTTAAGAGGTGCAGAAAAGACAAGTCTTGTAAGCACTGGCCAAAATTCTTTTCAATGGAAGCTGAGCTTGCCACTAGATTTATCGTTTTCAATTATGGGAAGAAATAATAGAGAAATTTCATATGATTTATGTGAAGAGTGAAACCAAGTGAAATCAAATTTTTGTAGAGCTGCAAAAGGCTTTTTTTCCTATATGTTCATTAAAAATATTAAAAAAAAAATTTTTTTGCTCAACATCTAGTTCACATACCCCTTCTCGTTCACATAGACCCCCTTTTCCACCGGACTCGCGAGACATATTCTCGCTATAGCAAGGTTTTTCTCAACTCCAGAGAGTGGTCTCGCTATAGCGAGAAATATTCTCACTATAGCGAGGACTTACCATTGGTCCGTTGATCTCATTAAAGGTGCCATTTTCTAGGGTCCCACATGTACTTCGGAGTCCAAAATCCTAATTGGTTTAGTGAATATACATACTAGAGGGTATTCGTCAACTTTTAATGGTCAAAAGAGAGCATTTTGATCAAAACCCATGGCCCAATAGAACCCCACCTTGCTATAGCAGTATAGCGAGGGATACGTTCCGTGTCTTTTTTTTGTTTGTTGTAAGCCTCCACTTGTTACCATCCATAAAGAGATGCTACCATTTCAAACACATGGTTTCCATGTATAAAAGCACATGGTTTCCATCCGATTACCACCCATTCCAAACACATGGTTTCCATGTATAAACGCACATGGTCTCCATCCGATTACCACCCATTCCAAACACATGGTTTCCATGTATAAAAGCACATGGTCTCCATCCAATTACCACCCATTTCAACACCTCACCTGTACACATTTATACACATCCACCATTCATGTGCAAAAACAATTGGTATACATCAAATTTTGTATTTGTTTTAATACACTACTTCACCACCAATCCAATCTCCTCTTTATCTTTAAAAATTAAGACTACTAACACCCAAGAAAATCAACCCATACTACAATCATTCTCAAATTATAATCAAAGAGGCTAATCACCATAAAGAGGTAAATAATAGAATTTGATAATCCAATCAAGGAATTAAACACCATATATTCTTAATTAAAGCTTGATTGGCTCGCTGTAGCGAGACATATTCTCACTATAGCGAGGTTTCCAATAGCAGTCTCTTCTTTGTGGTCTCGCTATAGTGAGACATATTTTCGCTATAGCGAGAATGATGGATGTAGCGTTTAAAATAAAGGATATAGCGAGGAAAATAGGAAAATAAAACAAGAATAGTGGAGTGCCTCGGGACCATTCTCGCTATAGCGAGACCTGATCTCGCTATAGCGAGAATAAATTATCTTGGTGGGCACCCATTTTCCTTTAACACAACATATACATCACAATTTTTTTATGAATATACACATCACAAATTTATTATCAGTGAAAATGAAATATAAAACAATCAGTAATCAAACACCATTCTTCGTCTACAGCGCGCCCTCTGCTATCCTTCTCTTTTCTATTCACAGAGAACCCATTGCTCTTATTTGTGCCCGAGGTCATCTGATATGCAGGAAGTTTGGAACCTTATGGCTCTTGCTTCTCGTTCTTGTCCTTGGTGTGCTTCTCATTCGTCTGTTTGTCAGTGCCCCCAGCTGAAGTTGTGCTAGTTTGAGGGGTGCCGTTCTTTGTTGTGTCTGGTTTGGTTTTCGGTTGGAAGGAGGTTTGGTCCTTTTATGGATGGGTTCGACTGGGGAAGGTTTCTGAGTCGTTTGGGTTGGTTTGGTGGGTTGAGGAGAGGTGAGGTTGGTTTTGGGCATGGTGATGTAGAGGGCTCATTTCATGGAGGGATCTAAATCTTAATAAGTGACTTATGGTTTCCATCATAAGAATCAAATCAGAAAAAAAAGGTTTATCAATACCACATTTATGGGCTATTTTTTTAAGGCATTCAGAAATTTTATGGTCCCACATACCTGCTGTGATGAATAAGATGTATAAAGTACGGATGAAAGAAGATGGAATGGTAATATCCTATCGGAACGCACAAGCAAAAATGGAGAAGATGGAAACGGAGATCCTCAGCGAAAACGGAGAAGATGGAAACGGACCTTTTATGGTGAAAAATTATGATATGTGATGGGATGAGAGTAGGTAACTATGCAATATCCTACAGGCCTAGGATATCGAACTGTGCGATATCCTAAGTGCCTAAGATATCGAATCCTTCTATATCCTACAGTCCTAGGATATCACAGGAAAAAGGGTATTTCCGTCCCATTTTGGGTGTCTTTTTGTGTACGATCTTCCATCTGGTAAATTACAATCTTTCATTTGGTATTGGATAAATGTCGGGTTTTGGGCTCTCCGTACGGTAATTTTTCCTTTAAAATAAAACAGATAATGACTCTTTGGAAATGAACAATCATTTGCAAAAGGATCAGTTCTAACCATACATAAGGAATGGGCTCGAGCATACACATGTATTTAGATTTTGATATCATGTCAGATCAGTATAGTGGGATTCATGATGAAGAATATGTGATGAACCCTACTATCACTTGTATAATTGTATATATGGGATTGAACCACAGTGAATATCAACCGCCCAGACCTGACCCATGTATTACCCACTCAACCTCCCTCCAGAATATACATGTCGGTATCAAGTTGGATTTTTATGACCCGCATTTAAGTGGGTCATATTAGGGTCAACCCATTTTACCCGCATGACCTGCAATTAACCGTCAAATGTTCTTAAAATGAAGATGGCCAGATGGGCCTGCTAAATCATTCACAAATAGGCTAGAGTTTGCAAGAATTGGTTCAATGCATGGAAACAAAAAGGTTGATGGACGCTGGCCTCACTTTTGCCCAATGGAAAATTAGGTAAGGGACCTCCAATGGTTGTTAAAATGAAGTTTTACTCAAGTTAAGCTTACAAGTTAGTTTGAATTCAGGTCGGGCTGATCTGCAGCAGGTGTGGGTTAAGAGTATGGAACCCGTTTAATAAATGGGTCCAACCCATTTGCCAGTGTTTAATTACGTAATATATAGGCCAAACACCTAACCATATATAGGACGTTTAGATCCATATGTCATCATTGGAAGTGGATCAATTGTATGGGTTTGAGTAGATTGTAAAAAAATCTTTATACATGGGCTCGCCGTTTTCAAACCCGGTGGATCCACACCCAAAATTTCACTCCATTTGATCCCACCGTTGGATTAATCACAAAGATGGCTTCTTCTTTTTTAATGATAATCCAAATGGTGGACCCATCATTTGAAATGTAAAATGACAATACATGGGTAAGGGAATAAGGTGATTGAAATGTGAAGGACCCAAGAAATGAGTTCATAACTCCAGTCTTATGATTCTAAGAAGGGCATGATGGCTATGTTCTTGATTGTGTGACCTCGATTATGAGGTTCCTTTTATTGGCATTCATCCTTTTATAACCAAAACTCTCTCTCTCTCTCTCTCTCTCTCTCTCTCTCTCTCTCATCATTTTGTTATTCACAAATATTTCCATTGGCGTACTGGTCTTATCCTAGCTATGTGGTCAGTTTTTCTGGAGGCAGTGCCAGCTAGCTTGAAACAGTGAAAATGTACCTCTTGGAATTTCAATGAGAGAAAGGTGTAAATCCAGTAAATACTGTACAGAGGTAGATATAACTATGGTAAGTAACAGATATACACATCTCAATTCTGATTATTCAGAAGAAAACAAAGTACATCTACCATAGAAATCAGCTCCCTCAGTGAAGTAGGATAAACAGTTATCCTTGAATGCCAATATCATGAATCTTCTTCCAATACAGACGCATGCGTATGTCAAGTTTTTTTCCCTTTGGGTGAGCCCATTTTTGGGCGACACCCACAACCCGAGCCCTGTGGGACCACCTTTGATCTCACTGCCCGCTTTAAATTGCCAAACACACCCTTCCGACCAGGCAGGCTCCACTGGGCCCGAGCCCATGGAACTAATGGGCGAGCTCGCCTAGGGGGTTACAGGCTCATGCCCGTGTATAACGTATGATAGTTCTCTCTTAATTTATGCTTTACATAATCACCATTAGAGTACCATCTTCTATCTACTACTTTGGGCCACCTTCAAAAGGCCTATTTTGGGCGGGGCAAATTGGGCCTAGACACCATACCATGTGGTGTTGGGATGTTTCTACCTTAATTGATGTTAGAAGGTCATCCGGCCCAAGTCATACCACTAGAACATCGATATTGTTCCTAGGTGGTTCTTTTGCATGTATGGGTGTGCATCTCATGGCTGCTCATGTTCGAGCTTCATATTGAGATTGAGTTGCTTACCAATTTCAGTTCGAAAAGCCTGCAACTTGATGTTAATGTCAATTCAATCTCAAATAAGAGCTCCTACTTAAGGAAATGGATCCCCTGTTTCGTCCAAACAGACGAGCCCTGTTTGGACAAATCAGGGGTCGCCACCTGCAGGGGCGGAGCAGATTCTCCATCTCCGCCCTGCCCATGTCGCCCCCTGATTCGTCCAAGCAGGGCTCCCATGTTGACGAAACAGGGGATCCAGATCCCCTACCTAATGGACAATTCTCTACTCTGCAAGGCACATTAGGCATCAGTACAAGTTTCTTCACTTGGGATCCCATGAAATAAAGGAGGGTTTTGCATTTTTTGATGGTTTGGTGTACTACGCTACAGCAAGAGTGGGAGCATATGAAGGTAGGAAAGAAATACTGTGAGCGTGAGCTTTGGGGCATGTTTGTGTAGTCAGTTTTTTCAGAAAAGTGCCCTTTAGTAATCAACTTATAGTGGGTGGTCAGTTTGTTGAAGATTGTTGACAAAGGCTCGGCCCTATTGGACATTTATTGTAACTTTACTTGGAAAGTATTTAATAAACAATGAGTAAGACGATGCTCATACAAACATGAGTGTAATATAAACAGTTCAGATTTCCAAAAGTATCGGCTCATCTATATAGAAGGAGGATCAGGTGGTTATCAATCATAAAAGACAATTTTATCTTTACAAAAATGTTCACTTCTGAAATTAATATTAGATATTGAATTAATTTCTTTAGATTTCTTTTTAAAAGAAGTTAAGTTTAATATGTTATATATAGGATTCTATCGGAAAAATCTCTTTAGATTCACTATAGACCAAAAAATGACCTAAAAGATATGAATTGATCGTAGTAGTCACACGAGCTCTTTTTGCATTATTTTTTTGAGCAGCGATATTCCCGCTAACCTGCATATATGAAAAGGGATATTCCTACTCGTTGTTTCATCATCTTCACAGTTAAGTAGCAATATCACCGCCCAAATCAGATTAAAAAAAAAAAAAAAATTCTTCCTTCCTTTAGATGGTAGTCACCTACTGATGGAGGCGATTAATTTCACGTGATTAAATACCTATCCATCTATAAGATGTTAAAAATGAAGAAAGAAATGTATAATTGAAAATAACCATCAATTATTACGCCCTAAAATTAAATAAAATAAGATTGATAGGAAATGATACCCAGCCATCCACTAATTCAATAGGTGAAAAAAGTGAAGCTCTCACCTAAAGATCCACCTTATATGCTACATCCTTCACCCCTTTAATAATCTTTTTGATGAAGCTAATTTCACCGTATGCCCTAAAACTACAAATGTATTTTGCATTGAAATAAAATTCATCTATCAAATAATTTGCATAAAACTTATGCTTGAGGTAACTAAAGAGTTTTGAGTAATCAAGGCCGCGGGTGTTTCAGCTAAGCCCATAAAACATAAGCTCCGAGCCATTTTGTAACAGTTTGATATACATCAACGTAAAGATTTGAATGACACCATCGCTTTCTTGATAAGATTATTAGTGGTAGTCATTTTCTCACTAAAGGAATAAAACCATTTGACCTCCACCTTTAATCTTTCCACCTTTAACCCTCTTCGACAGGAATTATTGCCTATAACTCACTACATGGCCAACCATTTCATGAAAGGGATAATATTAAAAACAAGGACTTAGCCATCACACTCATGGTCGAGTAATATTAGCACCTTACATGCCCAGGGCTCAATCACACTGCGTCACACTCATTATTGAGTGATGTTTGCACCTTGCATGCCCAGGGGGCTTGATCCCTTCAGGTTTAAGGTCTCAATCCTAGCCAGCAAAAAAACAAAAAGGAAAAAAGACTAAAAAAAGAAAAATACATACCTCAGTGCTAATAAAAGTAATAAGAAAATATCATTTGAATGAAATCAGTTTTATACATAGGAAAACAAAGACCTTAATTTGATTAGAGACAACTAAAGGATTAACCTAGATAACATGACTTCAAATAAAGCATAGCCATCACACAGTCTCACTGTTGATCTCTTATAAATTTTACTTCAAATAAAGCATAGCCATCACACAGTTTCACTTCAAATAAAGCATAGCCATCACACAGTTTCACTGTTGATCTCTTATAAATTTTACGTTTGTCTGTGTCTATCTTCATAACAAAGAAGACATCTTTATGCAACTTGAGAAAAAAAAAAAAGAACACTACAGCCAGGTGAAAGAGTTATAATCACAAAAATCAACATCGCACGCTGCTAACCGTCCATTTAACAGACGGCCAATAGAGAGCCTTAGCTGGCTCCGCAAGCATGGCACGCGTGCTTTCCAGACCGTAAACCATGACGTCATGATTTTGTTTCTTTCCTCTTTCTTCACCCCGATCTTACATGCAGAAACTCCAATGCTTTGATATGGACACAAATTTTTAAAAAATGCGATTTTTTTTTCACATAAGATGGGGGCGGTGGCAATGTCTCAACCATAAAAATGGATGATTTAGTCCGCTAACTGTCATTTAGTATCACATTAATGAAGATCTAACTGTCTTCTTCTCCACTCTTTTACTTAAATCAACCCTACTAATTACATCTCTAGTTTAAAAAACCTTTCCATACTTGTCAAAACTAAAAAAAAAAAAAAAAAACAAATTTTAGTTTTCCTAATAAACTGCAGTTAACTTTCTCAGCACCACCACTCGTTCCATTTCCATTCCCCATTTTCCCAACAATTACTTGTCATGAGAAACCAAAAGGTGGAAAACGAAAAGCATGGAAAATATTAACATTGACAGAATTCATTCCTTTTTTGAGCAAATTTGTTGCTTGCTAATGCCGGTGAACGAGAAAAGAAAGAAAAGAGGAAATTTAAGGAATTGTTCAAAAGAAAATCGTTTTTTTTTTCTTTTTTCACATTTTTTTTTCTTTTAATCGTTGTTTCTTCCGATCTCCTTCATCATTTCACAAAACCAATTTCTTCTTCGTCCACCTTCATTTCACCTGCCTCGATCTTTCTCTACTTTAAAAACTACTCCTTGGATTCTTCATTCACCAACTGAAACTATTCCACGGATCTCATTTTCTGTACAGGGACGTTTTCTTCGAAATTATTTGTAATGGAAACGAAAAGTTCCAAGAACAGCCACGAAAGTTGATCTCTTTTTTCTTCCACTATCATCACTCGATCTTGGTGATGCCGATCCGTTTAACAGCAGCATTTCTCACGCTCTCGGCCGAGAAACAGATCCCAGTTCTGCTCGAGCCCGGACATGTAATTTCTCACCTCTTTCTTTATCATCTCCTGCATAACCGACAGAAACTCAGGACTGAAAGGGAAGTGCGGCTTCTCGGGTGGAGAAGCGGATCGGAAAGAACCGAAATCGCAGAATCGGATATTCGGCTGCGGAAGCGGAGGTGGAGAAGGATCTGAAGGGAGCAGCGATTGTAGGTGGTTCGGATTGGATTGAGTAGATCCGGACCCGCCAGCATTCGACGAGTCGCCAGAGTCGGCGAAAGTGCCGGGGAGAGAGAGGCTGAGAGACGTCGGCGGATCGTCGGAAGACGATGTCACCTCCATCGGCAATATCGCGCCGGTCCTGGCGACCGGTCGGTAGATGTGAGAGACGGGAGGTGGAGGCGGTGGCGGAGGCGGAGGCATGATAGGAGGAGGGAGGCTGGAGTCGCTGACGTCAGATCCGGAGGGGCTGCCAGGGCTGAGGCAGAGGCCGGAGACGGTGGGAATATTGCCAGAGCCGCCGCCGCCACTGGCGGTTCGCTTCAACGGCGGAAACTCTCCGGCGGCGGCGGAGGCACCGTCGTCTGAGGCAGACGACGAGCACTTCCGCTTCAGGGTCGAGTTCCAGTGGTTTTTTATGGCGTTGTCGGTGCGGCCGGAGAGGAGGCGGGCGATGGTGGCCCACTTGTTCCCGAACTTCGCGTGGGCCCGCACGATCGTTTCATCTTCGTCGGGCGTGAAGGGGCGGTGCTCCACCTGCGGCGACAGCTGGTTGCACCACCGCAGCCGGCACGACTTTCCAGACCGCCCGGGGATCGACTTGCTGATCAGCGACCAGTTTCTCGGGCCGTGCTTCTGCACGAGCTTCTGCAGCGCGTCGTCTTCCTCAGGACTCCACGGGCCCTTGATCCGATCCAAATCCTTTCTCGAAGAAGCCATTAGCAGAGCTGCTGAAATCAGGTATGGGTTTTCTTTCCTCTCTTTACTTTCTAGAGGTAGATTTTTTTTTTTCTTTTATGGAGGTTGGGTTGGTTTAAACCATATGAACAGAGGAGCAAAGCCCCTGGGAGTTGCTACGAAGGGAGGTGGGGGAGAGGCTGTATATAAACGGAAGAGAGGAGGTGGTGGGGAGAGCGGGTTATGGTGACCGGTTATAGTGGGTTAAGGGCACCGCTTCTTCCAGGCAGGCGGTTGCTTTTGGATACAGCTGGCTTGAGGACACGCGTCTGTGTAAGGAGAGAGTGCTTATTTACAGAGACGTGTAGGTTTGTGTAGATGATGGATATATCGCTATTTTTTCTCAATTTCTCGTGGGTTTCTAGTTTGGGAGGTTTTAGATATTTTTTTTTTCGAATTGGATAGGGGCAACCCAACCGTTACCATTTCTATGTCACCGACCTCGGGTTAGTTTGCTTACGTGGTTAAACAAGAACCGAAGGTCTGTTCGGTTTAACGCCCGCAGCACCCCGATTTTGGGAAATAACCGTTACCGTTTCTACGTCACGGATGGAGCTGGAGCGGTTTTGAGTCCGTTACATTCTACTGTAGTGAAAGATAACGGCTAATTAGTGGACTAAAAAAGTTACAGGGCCTTGAGTAATAATACTCTCAAATTAAAAATCCAGGGACCCATCCCTATTCATGTGTGTGAAATGGTGTCAAACAAATAAAGTGCTAATCGGTCCTTTCTTTCATCTTAATGGGCAAATCCCTGTACTTTCGGGTCTGAAGGGTCCAAATTGTTCAATAGGTTCACCCAGGCCTGAATGGAGTTAGGGAAACTCTAAGGCCTAATTTTTGAAAATATGAACCACTTAATATAAATACCCGACTTATATATATAAGTGAATGTTGTCAAATTTTACTCTAATTAATATTGATTTTATCATAAAATTAATGAATTAAATAAAGTTAGGGACCCCACATGTAAAGCAGTCATTTTGAGTGACAATACTGGCACTGCAGAGTTCCCACTGGTTGTTTTTTGCCCACCACCATCGCTCATCCAGACTGTTCATCCACTTGGATACTACTGATTTTTGTTTTTTTACATTCACTTCACTACAATACAGCATAGTCGGCTGACTTTTTAAAAGCGGCCCAGCACAGTAGGGCCCACCGCATGAGCCGTCTCAACAGTCACGTGACAGGCTGGTTTTTCTTTTTCAGTTGCCCTCTCTAAGTAAAAAAAGGTTTGTTTTCTTGGGCTACAAAAATTAAAAAGATAATTGGATATAAATAACTTTCTATCCTACAGGCTTTAGGTACTCCACATGACATTCACGTGTCACCTTTTGCTGCTTTGCATGAGAATCTTATTATATACCATCCAATTAGGCGGCCTTGTTCTTAATTGACCACTAACTAAAAGTGGAAACGATCCTAGCCATCTATTAATTCCCCTCCAACAAGGTGGTTGATCCTGGCCATAGATAGACTCACCACGAACATCCATGGCAATTTTCACATTGATCATGATCAGTTGTCCCAGTTCAAGAAAAAAAATTTAGACAGTAGACAGTAGGGAACTGTTTTCTCCACCTTTCAGGGGGCCATCAATTACAATCCAACCGTTGACGTCAGTCCAGCTGTCTAGCAAGAGAGAGTTGATGGACCGCAGCGGTTCTCTCAGTTGAGGACTTGTGATTTTGTCTGAGAGTAAGACTATTGTTTGGAACTGGTTGGGTGAAACTAAAGTGAAACTTGACTTATCGGGAGATTTGAAAGGGACGTGAATATAACGTGGTATGAATGTATCTCGGGACGAGAAGTGGAGGGAGCGGATGAGTTTTGACCGAGCCAGGCTGGCGAGCATATTGGGGGAGGGATTTTTCTTATCAGTTTCTGAGAACGGCCGCACGGAAACGGTGACGTGTAAATAACGACAAGAGCGGTCGCCGAATTGGAAGGCGGATCATTACTGCCATCCTGTCAGTCCAGCTGTAAACCTGCCATCCCCAACAGCACCCTAACGGCCTTCCCCTAACCGACATCCGCCGGTCACCGACGCTCCTCTTTTTCAAAAAACTTCCCAAACCGACTCATCTACCAAATCCCCTAATCTCTCATTGGAAAAAATAACGTCCCTTTAATCAGTCACTAATCCTTCTCCTTAACTAAAATAATAATAATTTCTTTTTTTAAATAAGGAGCCCATGCATAATGTACTGACTTGTACCAATGCCGATCTGGTGCATTGGTGTGCCCTAGATTCGGGTTCAAACTGCAACGTCTTTTAGATCTGTCTCAACCAAACATCGTTTTAACGGACGGATCAAATATAAAGAAATAGGGGTATCAGTATCACACTATGGCTCAGTTTTGCAGATTCGGATATTGCAATTGAGAAATGATGAGAGGCCAGTCCCACTTGCCATTGGAGATCATGAGGAGATCCAAATGCATTGAACCGTATCTCATTACAATTAAGGCTAATGAGATTGTAAAGATCGAGGTGAGAAAATTTCTACTGCGTACAGGTAGGATCGTGCTGTTCATTGCGTTTTCCCCGACTCTGTGGTGTGTCAAATGTCAATGCATTTGCTAACAGTAAATGTAGCAATTAAAGCTGGAAAAGGAATCCTGTTTGGACCAATCTCAGGGTATCTGGCTCCATCAAAGCTGAGCAACCAGTAACCCTCATTTCATACATAGAATGCCCTCATTTCAGACATAGAATGCTCTACAGAACTTTAGTAATTGAGCCATAATTCTGACTTTTAAATTTTAATTCCTGTTGTGTGACTCATTGATACATCCATACATCAGTGCCGAATTCCTATGCCAATTTGTTTCTGTCTCCCATTTATAAAAGAAGAAATTTTAAGAGAACATTTGAGCTTTTACTGTTAACTGATTTTAAGTTATTGTAGATGTAAATAAAATAGACAAAGTAGGTAATTTGCCTTATTTTCTGCAAGTTTTTTTTTTTTAAAGTTGTACGGTTATAAATATCAACAAATGTAGACCATACTAATGGACATTTATTGTACTACTAATCTGGATGGTTAGGGGTGCACAAAAATCCGTCCATCCGAAAATAAACGGATCGGTGACGAATTAAAAATTTTTTGTAATCCGTTAGTAACGGATCGATGGCGGATTTCATCCTCAATCCGCGGATTCAATCCGATCCGATCCGTTGACATTAAATATAAATAAAAAAAATATAAGGGGTCTAAATATAAATTAAGATGTCCAGATAACGGAATTGACCTAGATGCAAATCAGACAAAATACATTTGTATATTTGTATAAAATATTAACGGCCATATTAAATATACAAACGTTCCTGTGTCAAACTCATTGATGCAAACTGGTGCTCGGATTTTCTTTGGGCTGATGTGTTGGACATAACCTAAAACCAATTGAAAGTGGGTAGAATTTTGGACTATTCCTGACTTTTCAGTTGGGTTCCTTTGGATATTCAATTATCCAGGGCCTTATTTTCTTCAACAGCTTTTCTTTTTAGCAACGCTTGAACCCAAAATTTTAATTTGGGCTGTTCGAAGATTATATTGACCTATTAAATTATAAAATGAGTTGTATGCTTTAAATACTAATGAGCGGCTGGATATTTCTTTCATATAAATATAATCCTTCCAAACAGACATGATCGAATTTTACTTGTATAAATCCATTTTTATATTCTCTGGGTAAAAGAAAAATTATTCCTAATCAAATCAGCACGAATTGACATGGGGTGAAACATTTATTTCTCAGTTTAATATAAAATATTTTCAATAAGTATAATATGTCGATTTGTATCAACGGTACTTGTTAGATTTTTGTGAAGTCAGTACAAGTTTCAATAACTTCTGATGTTAATTCTGAAATTCAGTTTCGCCTGTGTATATTGGACAGATTTTAAAGAGAGTAACTTGGGGACTGACTTCTTTTTAACGAATTGGTACTCATTTGACCCGTTGCCTTCATGGTGCCTCAACTGAGTCATGCGAATTTTCAATGAGATTTTGAATTTTTTTTTTTTTTGTATGTGTGTCTCTTTTAGATGAACGGCCCCATGATTTTGCCGTTTCTTACCTGAGTTGCACCAACTCATTTCCGCCCATAATATATAACAAGCAATAAATCAAAGGCATTTGTAACCCACACACAAAAAACAAAGAAAAACATAAAAAGAAAGGCAAATTGCATAAGCTAACTTATAACCAATCCGTATCCATTTAAATTTTTCCTGTTACTCGTAGGTCGTACCTACTACCTAATGCTGTTGGCGTGTGCGTTTAGAATTTTGACTAGCATTCGGCACAGAGGGGCCGGTGATTTGCCTTTCCAACTATCTCCTCATTTTATCATGATATTCTCAATCAATAACCCTTTCACAATCAACTGTCCGATGTAGACATGGGTAGCTTCTAATTGACCACCAGCACTACAATCACCGTCCATTTTTTGTAAGAGCCGACGGGAATTGGGCATGAGAAAAAGAATCGCCTATATATCTATTTAATTGTCCTTGCATATCATGTTTGAAAAATACATGTATGTATGTATATAAGAAAAAGAAGAAGAGAATGAGTCATGTATGACTTATATGATGACATGTATGTCATGATGAAGTGATAGTACTACGTGGGAATGCGTTTGGGCGAGGAAAACAGAAAAAACGGAAAAAGGAGGTGAAAGCAACAAAAAGAAGCGAGATATGGGGAATCCTACTTTCAGCATGCGGCGGTTACGTGGGGACAGCTGTCAGCGCTGCCCCGCTCCACGTCCTCATCATGCCCCTACCCACGTCTTGCCCGTTACGGCACGCCCACATGCCTCGCACGTGGGAACGCGTGCGTGTGGTAGCGGAAAGCGGAGGCTGCTTACACACGTGTGGCTTGTGCTGCCTTTTGGCAACATCTCGTTTCTGGAAGGCCGTATTCTTACGGTTTTGCCTGGTCAGTTGATAAAACGGCTCTATCGAACCTGGTCCCGCCCTAACCCAAACTCACCGTCCACCAAAAGGGTTGTCTCATATCTCTCACTGTATGTATAATTGGTTAGGAATTGGAGGAGGGATGCCTCAGGTCGGTGGTCTGGTCGGGGTCTATGACTCAATAATAGACTGTTGATAATGAAATGTAGCAAGAGAGGCCAAGACAATGGACGGCTGCCATTACCATAATATGATGAGACTATTTTGTGGAAATTGTATATGCTTAGTGGGGCCTATTTTCTGTAAAAATATCAAATTTTGAGATGATGTCATGTCCATAGTGGTGTACAGCCAAATGTAGGTCTCTGTGGAGATGACGCAAAACCCAATATTAAGTGAGGTTAGAAAAGTAATTAGCTCAGATTGAAAACAATTGAGAGTCCATGTCAACTGACTTTTTTTTTTTATTATTAAATTCGGTCATTTTACTTGGTTTGACTGAGTGATGGCAATACTAAAAAAAAACGCACTTCACAATCGGAAAAAATATAGAGTAAATTAGCGAAAGGTCCATAAAGTAGAATGTATTCAGCCTCCAGTCCATGCAAATTCTGTTTAAGGCCTATGGTCCACTCAGTTAGACTATTTGCAACCATAGGTCCCTGTGTCCACACAATTACATTTTTCAGAACTAATTTGTCCTTTCAACTGTTTTAGGCATAAACTTTTTGAAATTTAAAATTTCAAATCTTGTATTCTCCCTCATTCTTAACTTTTGTCGATCTTTGCTACTCAAAAGAACCCCTTCTCCTTCTTCTTCTTCTTCCCGCTTTCAAATCTTCCATTCTCCCTCATTCCTATTGTTCTTTCTTGATAATCGTCGGGGACGATCGGAGAAAAGGAAGAAAGAAGAAGGGCAGCACGGATTCCAATCGTGCGCATAGGCAAACCCACCATGCCTCGTCAAATCCATGCTTGCCATCTCATCCTGCTCGGAGATCCTAAGGAGACCCATGCGGTGGAGGATGTAAAGGGGGACCCCACCCCATGATGACGAGGATTTGGAAATCAACTATCCAAATCCAAATCGAAATCCCTATCTCTTTCTCATCCATAGATAGAAAGATTCAAGATCTATCCAATGGGGACATGATCCGACGATTCTTTGGATTTCGCCAACAAAACAATGTCAACAACAACATATGTAGTGGAAGAATTATCAGACGACAATGCCGCAGCAGACATGTTTTTCGAGAAGAACAAAAGATGTTGCTTCTGGATTTCAACCTTCAGATCTGCACCCATCGGATCGGGATCTGGATCATCTGGACGGTGGGAGTGGATACAAATAGCTAAGATGGGAGATGGATGGTGGGCTAAGGGTCTAAGCGTGTTTCGGAGGGTGAAGGAGGGGTCGAAGAAGGTCGTGGAAGGTCCAAATGAAATTTATCTGAGTTTTATCAACTTTAGCTGAGTTTTTATCAAATTTAGCTGAGTTATGGACAAATGTACCTGGGTTTTTTACTATTTATCTGAGTTCTGAAATAAATTTATCTGAGTTCTGAACAAATATATCTGAGTTTTTGGCAAATTTTTTTGAATTTTTGAAAATATAGCCGAGTTTCTAACAAATTTATCTCCATTTTAAAAATTTTAACTGAGTTTTTGATCGAATATTTCTGTATTTTTGTAAAATTTATTTGTATTTCTTAAATCTATTTATGTTTTTTAATTTTATTTGTATCTTTTGAAATTTATTTGTATTTTTTAAAATAAATTTAAATGAGTTTTGACAAAAAAAAACTTGAGTTTTTGGCAAATTTTTCTAAAATTTGGAAAATTGGTTTATCTTAGTTTTGGCAAATGTATTTGGATTTTTTTAAATTTATTTATATTTTTTAATTTTATTTACTTCTTTTGAACTTTATTTGCGTCTTTTGAAATTCATTTGCGTCTTTTGAAATTTATTTACATTTTTTTGGATTAATTTGAATATTTTAAAATTTATTTACATTTTATGAGATTTATTTGGATCTTTTGAAAATTATTTGCATCTTTTTAAATTTATCTGTGTTCGTTTGGAATTTATTATTATTTTTTTAATTTATTGTATTTTTTAAAATTATTATATTTTTTAAATTTTATTTGCGTTATTTTGAAACTTATTTGTGTGTTTTTAGAATTTATTTGAAAATCTCATTAATGGGATTCCATTGATTGTGGTCAATTAAATGAAAATTGACCATTATTAATGGGATATCCCATCAATAATGGGAAATGATTAATGGGATATCCCACCAATCATAGGATATGATTTAAAGAAATGGTAAATTAGACATTTTAGGTATAAGAAAGTGTGAGAGGGACCTTTAGTTACTTTGCTTTTTTTGGTGGACTGTTTCCCTTAAAGTCATGCTTTGAGGGACCTCCGGCCAAAGTCCCCAGAAATCTATAAATAAGGCTTCTTCTTTTATTGCTCGTTGGGTGCGTAGAGCTTTTTGCCTTTGCTACCCTAGCCTCGAGTTACAATCCAAGAGAGTCCACAAAAGTGGAAGAGGAAGCCCACAATATATAAAGGAGAGTCTACATGGGTGGGAAAAGGCATATCAATGGATATGAAATTAGGCACCTGGATGACATGACATTTGGCATTGCCACCCAAATGACCAACCCCTTATTGTCTGATGGAAAAAGAGTTGAAATAGGGTTAATATCACCATTTTTTGGCCAAATTGCGCCTCATGATACCATTAAAGGTTTTTCTTGTTTGTGCAAAATATTTTGGAGTTTGTGATCGAATAAACTCCACCAAAAAATTATTAAAAGGTAAGAGGGTGAAGGAATGTAAATGACATGAGATAGAAATGTAGATGCAACCCTCACATTTCTAAGATATAAATTATTAGGGTTGTTGTTGGTTTTTTTTTTTTTTTCAACTTTCCTTATTTCATTTTCCAATCAAGGGGAAACAATGGTTATTTTTTAAAATTCACATTTGTTCTTCAAATTTAACCAATTTTAGTAGTTGAAGTATTACAATTCATATGTATTCAATTAATAAAGCACACAAGCTGTAAGGTGCATTTGGATGAAGAGAAAATGATAAGATGAGGATATGTACTAAATGAAGAAATAAGGTTGATTTATTCTATCTTAATTTCTGTTTTTGTGTCTGTTTCTTTTCCTTATATATCTGTTTTTTTTTTTTTTTTTTCTGTTGCTGTACAACCCTTTCGTTGTAGCAAAAATAAAATAAAATGAAGAAATAATGAGAAAAGTAGAAGTGATACCCCATCGCAGTGATTTACTCAGCCATTGTTCAATTTGTTAGGATTTGAATAAAAAAAATTATTTAAATAAAATTGTCTAAATTTCACATGATTTGTGCGTCTTGTATAACGATAAGAATTCACACTATTCATGACAATCAGCCCTTGTGAAAGTATGAAGGTCCGAATACGACCACGACAAATAAATGGATTTAATTATGGGCTCGAAACGACAAGTGACTTTGGCCTAACCTTATCATTAATAGTTTGGATAATATGGCCAACATTACTGCACTATTATTCCATTCCATTCATGTCGTTATTCTCATGGTCATAAACAATGTGTGCACCCATCCAACCCACTTGGACTAATCCAGTGGAAAGAACTACCAAACACAAATTACACAATCATATCATACCCAAAACGAGAGGAGAGGTTAAGGTTCAAGTCAGGCTGTAGGTCGTTCGAACATGTTTCAGTTTTACGAATAATAGCATAACAGGAATAAATGTCCATTTTGCTTATAAAGTCACATGCATCCAAGGATGAATGTGGTAAAAACATAAGGTAAATTTTCAAATAAAGTTTTAAGTTTTTAACTTATTTCAGAAAAGTACATAAGTTTTAGAACTTTTTAAATTAGTCCCAAGTTTTCCAGTAAATTATCAAATTAAGGAATTCAGTCATTTAAAGGTATTTTATGAAGATTTTATCCCTCAATTATTTTAAAATACCCAAACTACCTTTCAATAAAAAGTCACGACGTGGTTTCTGCAGCCACTACATGCAGTCGATCATTGTGGGGTCATTGGTTGTTTATGATCACCGTGAGGACGCCGGTAAAGAAAATCAAAAAAATATAGAGAAAGTGAATGGGAGTCTTATTTCAATGAAGTGTACTTTGGGCGCTTTTAAGAAATCGAGAAAAATTGAAGCTGGAAAATATCTTTAGATGAACAGGTGTCCTTATTTAAAATTTTTCTGAAAAACTTAAAAACTAATTTAAATATTTTTTAAATTTATATATTTTTTTAAAATAAAATAAAAACTTGAGGCGTTATCTGAGATCTTCCCTAAAAAGATTCGCAGGTGAGGTGAGGTGGGTCGAGGCCGTTGCATTTCCTCGAACCTCCTCTTTGATCTACAATTATTGTTATTATATTGTTGTTTGGATTGGGATTAAAGAAACCAAACTGGAACTTGCATTCCCGAGAGACACGCAAGTGAAACTAATCCACTAGTTTATGTCTGCCACAAATCTGGAGGATTTTATTCTCTCCCCCAAGTACGCCACCCTCTCCTCTTTACTTATTAATGCCCAAGATTTACCCTTCCTCCCTCCTCCCTCTCTTCCCTTCCTCCTCCTCCCTCCTCCTTCCTCCTTCCTCCCTCTCCCAGCCTCCACCCTCATCCCCCTCCCCTCCCCCTCCCCCTCCCAGTCGCCGGCGGAGGGAGATCGGCCGGCAGCCGGCGGCGGAAGCCCCCAGCCGGCTGGCCTCCCTCCCCCTCTCTCCCTCTCCCTCTTTCTTCCTCTCTCCCTCTTCTTTCCCTCTTCTCCCTCTCTCCCTCCCTCTCCTTCCCTCCCTTACTTTCTTCTCCCTCCCCCTCCCCCTCCCCCTCCCAGTCGCCGGCCGGGGGGGGAGATCGGGCTGCAGCAGGTCGCCTGCTGCAGCGCCTGCTGCAGCCCGATCTCCCCCCCCCCGGCCGGCGACTGGGAGGGGGAGGGGGAGGGGGAGGGGGAGGGAGAAGAAAGTAGGGGAGGGAAGGAGAGGGAGGGAGAGAGGAAGAAGAGGGAAAGAAGAGGGAGAGAGGAAGAAAGAGGGAGAGGGAGAGAGGGGGAGGGAGGCCAGCCGGCCGGGGCTCCCTCCCCGCCGGCGACTGGGGGGAGGGGAGGGGAGGGGGAGGGGGAGAAGAGAGTAGGGGAGGGAAGGAGAGGGAGGGAGAGGAGGAGAAGAGGGAAAGAAGAGGAGAGAGGGAAAGAGGGAGAGAGGGAGAAAGAGGGAGAGAGGGAAAGGGGGAGGGAGGCCAGCCGGCTGCCGGCCGGGGCTCCCTCCCCGCCGGCGACGGGGGGGGGGGGGGGGGGGGGGGGGGGGGAGGAAGGGGGGAGGCTGGGAGAGGAAGGGTGGGTTGAGGGAGGAGGAGGAGGAGGGAGAAGGAGGAGGAGGGAAAAAAGGGGGAGGGGTTAGTTTAGGAAAAGATTTTTTTTTTTTTCGCGGTGGGAAGAGAAGAAAGTGTGGTGCCAATAGCACCACTCTTTTCTTATTATTAGTCTAGACAAATCCATACGTCCATGTCACTAGGTTTATTTAATAGGCAAAATTAGCGAAAGGTACGTGTAAGTGAATGCATCTAGCCTTTAGTCCAAGAAAAAACTTTTTAAGGTCGATGGTCCATGCAGCTGGACATACTGCGGCGAGAGGTCCCTGCATACATTTTTTATGATTGATTTACCCTTTCAAATGTTTTAGGCATCAAATTTTGAAATTTCAAATTTCAAAATTTGTATTACCCCTCTTCTTTTAGAGTGGTGTTTTCCGAATTGAGCACCGTCAAATTGTCGCACGTTGTCTTCATTGCGGAAAGGAGAGATCAATTCTGATATCAGTGGGCCACACTGATCAAGGATTTCCGTTATGGGGAGATCTAGAAGAAGCAGATAGCAGAGATCGCTCCACACGGTTCCAGAGTTGTTGCAGATTGACACGGTTCCGATAAGTCGCAGTCCGCGCGTCTGCAACTCCGATTCCTCACAGAGGAGTCGATCGGCGACTCTCTGATCGCACGTCGCCGGTTCGCCGCGGCATGTCGCCGGAGAAAAAAACTGTTGCTGTCGCCTGATTCCCGTGCTTCTGCGCCGTGGCGTGGCCGAAGGAGAAGCAGCAGCGCTACTCTCTGGTTCCAGGACAAGAAGAACCCAATTTTGTTTGGGGATAACAGGTGTACAAGAAGTATAAGGTTGAAAGTGCCGAGGTAGACTATTGCCAATTGGGGGAATTTTTTTTTTCTTTATCAGACTTCCAATTTTTTTATAAGTGTGAATGAATGAGCCGTTCTCCAACTTCTTTTTTACGCACCGGTTATAATCGAACTTTGTAGCCAAGTTACACCGTTTCACATTGTCTCAATGAATATCCATGGATGCTCGAGAGTCATGACACGTCAATACTCTAACATTTGACATCGATTCAACGCTACAAGTACCGGTTTTTTTGAGTCAATTTCAGATCCAGGTTGGGCACATCACTGGAGACGCCTTGTCTGGACCCCACGTCGACGGAGACGCAGTCGCCGTTGCCACTGCGCGTCGATGGAGAAGGAGGGTCGCCGCTGATGCCGTCGTGCCTTGACCGAAGAGGAAGAAGCCACTACTGGCAGCGGTGTCTTCTGGTTCTTGTTGCAGAACCAGAATGGGAGAAGAATAAGAAGGTGGGTCGCTGCCACTACGCGTCGACGGAGAAGGAGGGTCGCCGCTGCTGAGTTTTTGGTAAATTTATCTGAGTTTTGTTCAAATTTATCTGCATGTTGTTCAAATTTATCTGTTTTCTGTCATATTTCTTTGTGTTTTTAATAAATTTATCTGAGTTTTGTTCAAAATTTATCTGAGTTTTTTAGCAAATTTATTTACGTTTTTTGAAATCTATATGTGTTTTTTAAATTTATTTGCGTTTTTTGAAATTTATTTGTATCTTTTCAAATTTATTACATTTTTTAAAATTATTGCATCTTTTAAAATTTATTTTCATTATTTTAAATTTATTTGCGTTTTTTGAAATTTTCTTTGGACCTTTTGAGATTTATTTGAGTCTTTTGAAATTTATTTGGATATTTTGAAACTTATTTGCATCTTTTTAAATTTATTTGCGTTATTTGATTATATATTGCTTTTTTAAAACTTATTGCATTTTTTGAATTTATTTCATTTTTAAAATTTATGTGTGTTTTTAAAATTTATTTGAAAATCTAGGGATTCCATTAATCGTGGGCAATTAAATGTTAGTTGACCATTATTAATGGGACATCCCACTAATCGTGGGATGTGATTTTGAAGAAAGGGTAAATTAGACATTTTAGGTCTTCAAATTTGAAAAAATGACTCATCACACTATGAAAAAGGATTGTGGATCTAAAGCAATAAAGTGAAATGTTTAGGGACCCGTCGCTGAATGCCCCTATATAATACCATACTAGTAAGAAATGCCCGCGCTAAACCCTGGCCCCAGAAATAAAATTAACTTAAAATTTAATTTCTAGTTAAATATAATTGAAAAGAAAATAATATATATTAATTCTCTAAAAATAAGAGATGCTCCCCTGCACAAACCCATCCCCACTTCCTTTCTTCTTCCATCCAAACAAACCTATTAACCAGAAAAAATACAGGCCCGCACATCTAACTTGCACTCTGCTTTGGCCCACATGCGTGCGAGGACTTCCCAGAAGGTCATCCGTCCTCGTATCGCTCCCGCCCAAGCACGCTTAACTCCATAGTACTTACGGTTTTTAGGGCCGCACGATTTTAAAACGCGTTATATTGAGTTAAGATGAGGTTTGACTTATAAGCTTAGGGATCTTGACCTAAGTGCCCAGAGTGAGTGGGAGTGAGGGGGAGAGCGCCGAAATGCTAAATTTTAAAATAATTAAGTGTCCTATACAACATAGTACTTGTGGTTTTATAAACAATTAACTAATGAGCACAAATATATCTTATTCATATTGCCAAGTATAAAAAATGATGAAAAAACTTTAACTTTGCAATTTAATCAAATAAAATTGACAATAATTAATGAGTCAGAAGAAGTTTCTTCATTCAAAAGATAAATTTCAAGCTTTTATATGAAAAAGGAAAATGCAAAATAATAATAATAATAATAAAATAAACTAAAGATTCTACATGATTCGCTCCATATTCGGTCAAACCACACTCCAAGAACGGTTGAATCGTGCTCCAAGAACTGTCGAACCGCGCTTCAAAAATGGTTGAATCATGCTCCGATAACGGATCCGCTCTGAAATCGTCGATCAGCGCACGATTTCGGAGCGCGATCGAGAAGGCAGAGAGGAGGTTCCAGGCACTAAGATTTGGACAACTCATTTCCAATGTAGGACTCATTTATTTTCATATGGCAAACCCCATCTATATACAGACCCTTTTAATCGCTCTTCTTAGAGTGGGGTCACAATCGTAGGATGTTACAAGCCATCTAGACACCCCCCTCGTCTAACAAGTAACAAACCTTCACCACCCCCACCACGTCATCTCCATCTCTCTCTCTCTCTCCTCTCTCTCTCTCTCTCTCTCTCCACCTTTTCTTCAGCTCACCCCAATCTCTCTTCTCATAATCATCACCAACCATCTTGCAACATCATAATCATAATCACCCATCTGCCCTTAAATCTTCATTTCACAATGTCTTTACCACCTTCATCCTTAAATTTTCAGAGCACCTCCTTTAGTGCTTTAATTTAGGAAATATTAAAAGGAATAGGATAATAGTAGCTTTGGTACCGAATATTGGTGAAATAGCAGTTATGGTATGATAATAATAATAATAATAAGGAAAAAACTAAAATAAGGCTTTAAGTTTTTGTCTTATTTAAAAAAAGAACACAAATTTCAAAACTTTCCAAATTAGCCCATAAGTTTTCTCGAAAGTTTTCAATTAAGGACATGCATCTCTTTAAATGTATTTTTCGGCAACTTATTCTCTCGATTTTTTTAAAATACTAAATTTCCCTTCATTGAAATAAAAGTATTTTTCGCTTGTTTTATATTCTCCCCATTTTCTTCATCGGCATCCTCACTGTGATCAAAGACAACTCTCTGCGCGATCGATTGTATGTAGTGGTAACTGGAACCATGTCACGCCTTTAAATGTTGGGTAATTTGCGTATTTAATAAAATTAAGAAAAGAATTGCTAGAAAATACCTTTAAATGGTTGAATGTCCTTAATTGAAAACTTATTGAAAAACTTTGGGACTAATTTGAAAACTTTCAAAAAAAATCATTTTTGAAATAATGCAAAAACTTAAAGCTAACCATGAGTGGTTTAAAAATGCATAAAACTTAGATGAGGTGGCATTGCAAAATGCTCGAAATTGACTTCTTTCTCAACATCCTATATGGCATGGCAAGAAACCCTTTGGGGCCTGTTTGGATAGGCAAAAAATAAAGTAGAGTGAAGTTAAATGGGCTCTAACAGTCTAAAATTCCAACTCTACCCCATTTGGATGAGTCTGGCCCGATAGATGAAGTAATGTTGTGAGCCACATATACTACATTTAACTTTAACTCTAAATACTTTCATTTCATTGAGTAAAAATGAATTCTACTGCAAACCTTAACTTCAAAATAAGCATCCAAATGGAGCGAAGTGAAGTACTCTACTGTAACTTCAACCTACTTCTCTTCACTCCACTCTATATGTGAAATCCACTTTATTTCATACATCTCTTGGCTCATTTTCAAAAAAGCACATAAAGATTTGAGTATTTCGAAAAAAGTATAGAAGTTTTCTCCAATTCTTTCAATTAAGTCCTCTCCATAAAAACTTTTTGAGAAATGACAAAAATACCTTTTCCCTCATGACATTTTCTTGTCTTTTCTTAACATTCTTCCTTCCTAAAATTAGTCATTTTGATTTTGATAATAATAACCATTTAATGTAGTTAGTTTTTTAGTCATTTGGGATTCTTTTTCTTTAATCATCCATGCATAAAAAAGGTAGTTAAAGTGGGTCCCACTAGGCATTTGGGTTGGACGTGATCATTTCTTTTAAATAATTTATTAGAGAGAAGATTTGAAAAATAACATAAGGGTATTTTGTAATTTTCAAAACTTTTTTAGGGAGAGGACTTGATTGAAAGAATTATGAAGAACTTTTTACTTTTATGACAATGAGCCAGAAGTTTCATATATGTTTTAATTTTACCCTATATATAACAATCCCAACACTTTGAAATTTTTAGTTGGGTCAGTCTGAATTCTACATCACAAATCATCATGGCTGTTAGATTGCATGCAGGATGGGGAGACTGTGAGCTGGGATGATTTCGCATTGAGCTTATAAGCGGAAAACCCAACCCATTACTGTATCTAGCCAGTCCAACAAAGGGACATGTAGAGAATAGTCACTTACCTCACTTGTTTGTGGCAATGAGGTAAATGGCAGTAGTTCTCACGTGACTTCCAGAGTTGAAAATATGCTACTTTTTTCACTTGTATGGTTTTTTTTTTTTTTTTTTTTTCCACTCATGTGAGCTTTTTTTTCTGATTTGTGTGAACTATCTTGATAAGTGCCTTGTGTGCTCTCTCTTGGGTCAAACCTCCTATTAAATTGAAAAAGAAAAAGGAAAAAGAAGGGACATCCCTAGGCGATTTTGTAATTATATCTGAGGAAGAACAAGGTACGGACTGTAGTGAAGGTGATTTGATGTAACGTGAGAGACCCACACACAATAATAGAGCCCATCATTTCTTTTTTTAAATAATAGAGCCCATCTTAATAAATCAATCAATGAGATTAAGATTTGTGCTTTGTCCATTGGCTCCAAGCCAAGTTTTGTGCACGATAAAATTGGTCTCACTCATACAAAGTGTGTGTGTGGGGTGGGGGTTTTTTTTTTTTTTTTTCTCGAAAGGGAGTAAGAGTGACATCCAAGCTCATGAATAATGTGACGGTTCTGAGCAGCTTGAATTTACTCAAATAAACACTGATTCTTAATTTTTTTGGCATTTTAGGTGTGATATTGCATTAGATGATTGCAAAAGTCATAGGCACATCAAATACCTCAACCTAACGGACCTATTTAATTACATTAGAACATTATTGACCCACGTATCGAATTTTTCAAAAGTCAAACATAAAAAAAGCCACTCCATATCTAACATCCCTGGTTTGCAGAAGAGAAAAGATGCATTAAATAAAAATTCACCAGCAATATGGGGCCATACATGCTCAAGCTGTGCCATTGTATCAAAAGTTGCTCAATGTGAGTTGGAATGAAAGTGACCTTCGTTGACAAATAGATAGTTTTAGAAGCAGTGGAATATCCAAATTCATGTGCCAACCTCTACAACAATAATCCTGAGCTTTCAAATCGCTAAACGTAGAGTAAGGCCCAATTTGGTGGGAGGTATTTGTGACTGTTCACGACAGACATGTTTTTTTTTCTAGAATTCTGATTTCTATATCAAGCGTGCGAATTCATAAAATCAACTACAGGACTTGATGAGAACAACGAGTTACTCAATTGATTGGCAGTCTCATCTCTCACTCAGATGACCAGGGATGAACCGATCTTCCCTATTTCTTCCTCAGCTAAGATATTCAAAAAATAAAAAAACCATCTAATTCTAAAAAGACAGTTTTGATTCATAACTAGAAGGAATAGCATTTGAGAATTCTTTGGGTTGATTTATTTGCAAAGAATCTATATAAGATTAAAATATATAGAAATTAATCTCCTAAATTGTTAATGAAGATTAATAGAGAATATATATCCATGAGTGAGCATGAAATAACCAACCATCATCTTAGAAATTCGAATCGTGAGCATGTAAAACTCTACATCACCATCTTATATCTTTCACTCCTTACTTCGTTATTAATTCTAAAGATGAAACTTGTTTTTATTAGAAATGTCTATATATTTTACGCATTAAAAAAGGACCCGATTTACAGGGGTGCTTTCAAATTGAAACAAACCCAACTCTTTGGAGATTGGAGGCCCAGTTCATGAAAGAAAATGATGAACCCAATTAAATAGACTCTGATGTGTGTCATGGACGGTATTATACCTTAAATAAAATATCACATTATCATGATTTTGCACACTATTTTACCATTATAATATTTGTCTCTCAGTTGGATCCAACTGAAACTAGTCTGCTTTATCAGGCATCAGACACTGGACTGGACCAATTATTGATCAAATTTGGACTTTTGACACAGCACAAGTCTAATCAGATACAGTTGATCATCTTTCCAAGATGAACGGTTCTGATCTGACCAATCAACAACAACAATGGGTACCAAAAAACACTATTATGTCGTTACTAATTTGATATTATAAAAGTTAAAACCTTCGTACCGTCTAGACTCTTCCTTTATCATCGAAATAATAACCAAAATAAAAACGTGCTGCTTACGACGTAACCAGTAAATTCTCTCTCTTGAATTATTACTGGTGTCACGTGGAAAATGAGTTGATTGCCATCGTTTTAATTGGAGCTGCACACCACACCACAGCACAGGTGGGCCATCAGGACACGTGGCAGTAGATACAAGCCTATCTTCTACCGTTCGTCTGTCCAATCATGTCTGTGGATCTCCTTCATGCCATGCCATGTAATTGGAAAAAAAAAGAGAGAAAAAAAAAATCTAGAACAGCTGGGGCCCACTAGCATCTCGTCGTGTAGCGTCCGACGTGGCCAACACCCACCCGTCCAACCCCAACCGTCGCTCTGAGTAACCTGACAGGCCTTTTCGTGCTGCTGAATCTGGTAGTGCCACGTCGGCAAGCCAGCTATAAGGCACTCAAGGCCCTGCGCTTCCCGAAAAAGACAGCATCTCTCTTCGTCGATATTCGCGAAGTGGGTGGCAATGACATGCTGCCCATGGCTGCATTTCCTATTCATTCATGCATTCATTTGCATTTGATTTGATTTGATATGATAATCCAAATCCATCCATCTTCCATTTTTCTCTCTCCTCTCACTGCTATCGTGTGCGGATTGCGCTAACGTACGCTCGGATCGTCCGTCGTACGGAGAGGCACGGTCGATAGAGATGAGAGGAATCGGTACGGTAATCCGCGTGACCACTGCTGTCAGACGTTTGCGTCAGTCCGTCAGTGCTCGTGATCTCTTGTTCTCGCGAGTTTCTCGTCTCGGGAGAGCTCAATGAATGTGAATCGTAGGCTTATCATGGCACCAGATACAAAATTGCAATTCATTTGTGAGACACCACCGTGACGCTGGCCAAGGAGAGGCATTTTGCATTTGTGCTTTTTGTTTCGTGTAATTGCATTTCTATAAGTTGATTTAGATTTTCACCAATTGTGGCATATTTGTTTACTGTAATGGGATTCTCAGATTATATGTTTATATGTAGTTAATAAAGAAAAAGTATAATTGATAAAAAAAATCATCAAATAACCTAACATTTAATGAAAATTGAATTTTGGAAAGATGGAAGTATGACCCAACCTATATAATTTACTACTTATCGAAGTCAATGTCCCATCTATATCTTCATCTTATTTCTTTATATACTTACCTCTTCAATAATTCTATGTTGGAATTCATTTTACTGCGAATCATATTGCTGGGGCATTATTGGTTAGAGACATTGTATTCACTTGTCAAATGTGCGATTACAAGTCTTTCATAAAATTAAATAAAGAAGTAATTAGTATATAATAAAAGGTGCACTAAATGTCATTATAGCTGTCAAAGGGCCGTGTTGACTCCTAAATCGTTGTTAGCCGAATTTCCCTCTTTATTTTGCCGTAACTGGCATAACCCTTGTGTGCAATGGGGCACATTTCAAAACCCAAATTCTGTGGGCTCTAACATTTAATTAGCCACTAAACAGCATGTCTCTGTAACACAAATATTAACCTTTGTTTTATTCATTTATCTAATCCAGCTTTTTAAAGAGTGAACATTTTATGCTGAGCACAGGCAATTTGATATGCTTAATTGTCACGAAATGCTACATTAAGTTTGAGTTAATCTCAGTGTTTCTTTTACCATAAAAAAAAATCCTCAGCTGCCAGGCTCCTACTTTTTTTTTTTTTCACTCTACTGTCTACTTTATCAATAATATTCACCACTTTGGATTAGAATAGCTCTGGAATCTGGAAATCACACAGCACATAGGTTGAATATGCTGTCCAAGTTTTGAGAAACAGGTGCCGTTTCCATCCTCACCATTCAATTCAAGTCATTCATCTATGGGTATACAGTATACAAGCCAAGCCATCAAAGTTAACCATCAAATATGGAATCATATATGGTATATGGTATAATCAATTTCTAATAATGCCAAATAGGTGTGTACAATCTCCCTAGTCTCAAATTTTTGATTCATAGGTTTTTAGAAGCTGCCAATCCTTCTTTTCAGGATTCAGGACAATCACATGCGGAGAGACAAGATGTTAGTCCTGATACGGTGATTATTAATCCAGACAATCATTTTGTGGGGGTAGTAGCAAATGGATGGATAGAAATGAAACAGCTTAATGCTTCGTATTCAATCCTTCATATTCAAGGCTATCATCAGTTAAAAATCAGATTGTTGGAAGATTGTCCTATCTATTAGGGCATAGGGCATTGGCTGGTTCTCTGTCTCTAACCATGCAATTCATGCACCGCAGTGTAGTCCACAAACCTTGGGAAAAGTAATCAGTACTAGACAAGGACAACATAGCAACGTCCATTTTCTCATATTCCCACCAAACACATGGCACCATTGTCCCATTCATTGAATCTGCCCCACCGGTGGAGATGCCTCCTCAACCCCATTACAGAGAATAATGAATGATCTCAAACTCCTTATCCAGATCTTTGTTTAGCAGCTCCGTCATCATTTTTATAGTAAACTTTGCAGGGTTTCAGGAAAAAAAACACACACCCAGATCCAGCTGATTTCCTTACAAATTGCACTAATAAAGAAAGCAAATGATCACAGTATCCACATTCAATGGATGCAAATCCTTTGATTTCAGAGACTCCTCCAAATCTTGATTGATTTAGAAAACAAAACTTGATACTAACATGTATAAATTCATTTATAAGAATTACTTTCAGTATTTTTTCTTGAGTTGTGAACGAATCTTGATGGCCAAAACAGAAGTTCTTACTAAATAAATACCTTGTTAATATAATTTGTTTTTCGGCTTGAGGCCATGGATCAAAGATCTTTCATCTTAAATCTAAGAAAGTATAATTTATTTGAGAATTTAACCCCAACAAAGATCCGATTCATATAGCTGCATCTAATATGGTTGGAATAAGACTATAATTTTGGCAATGATGATCAAATAGATAGAAAAGAAAAATGAAAAATCTGAGCCGTTGCAGCTGTTGTGGTCAGGGATATCTATGACATACATATCAAACATCCATGTATGACAATCAGATGGTAGATGAGAGTTGCCACCAAGTTTCTACTTTGTGAAAGACACACATTGGAGTGAGTACATACAAATGATAAAGCCCCACAGTTGTTACAGTCAAGTAAAGCACAAAACGACAAAGGAAAAGGGGGGCCCCACCCACCCATGACAACAGCTGTTAAAAAAAAAAAAAACCAAGTATTCTGTATACCCAACAAAACCCATATGGGATAAAAAATCCTCAAAGCCAAGGGATCCTGTTTATTCAGTTTTGAAACTTACAACCCCTCTTTTTGGAAATTCTTTCCCATTTATTTAATGGGAAAGGCGTGTGAGTTGCTCTCAAAACTGCCATCCTCCAACTGACTACCACCAAACATGAAGACAAGGGTAGCAGTTGTGTTGATTGAAAAAGCAAAGTATAGAGAGAGAAAGAGAGAGGGAGCAGAGCACTGATATTGGCCATCCAACCACTCCCCTCTTTCCTTCCTTTTCCCATGTCTCCTTCATGTCGCTTTCTCCATTTCTTTTAAGGGAATTTAAATCCTCCCTTCTTATCTCTCACACAGTTTTCTATCATACAATTCAATATAAAAAAAGGACTCTGGGACGCAATGAGATGTTGAGCATCAGCTTTTTAACTTGTGCATAATGATAAGACCAACCTTATGCAAGTTGTTTTCCAACTGCATTACTTCCACTTTTCATTTTCTTTCTTTTTTTCCCTATCCCACTCATGTCCTCATCTCCACACCCCTGCCATGGTTTTCACTTTTCTCTCTCTCTCTCAATATGGTATTGGGCAGAGCTTTTATTTTACTGTTTTACTTGCATCACTCACTTTGGAGGCCCACTTGGGTGCATTCATGTAATCATTGGGGTATAGAGAATGGTCATTTACTCCCTTGATTGGGGGACCACTTGTATGCAAGCCTATCCATGAGTGATTGGGTGTGAAGGATTGTAAGACTTTGACTTGAGGTAGATGTATTAGATATCATAACCCTTAATTTTAGGACCTTAAGTTTTTAATAATTTAAAAAGTACAGTGTTAAATTGGGCGAGAGTGCCAATTCATGTAGGAAGTGGAAACAAGTGCATGAAGGTATGAATTGATCAAAAGTAGGCCATATTGAGTAACATTAGAAAGAAGAATGTATGAAGCTTGAAGTTGATGTCAGTGTGTGGTTTTTTTCCAATCTCATTTGTTTACTTATCATCCATGGACCTTAAAATAGGGCAGCAAATGGGTATGGTTAGGGTTAAACAACCAGCTGGAGGGGGATGAAAATACCAGGTCTAAGTCCGAGTTTTGACTCCTATGGGTAGGGTACAGGTTTAAGGACCTGGACCCAATTGAATTGAATCAAGTGGAGAGCTTGAAGAAATAAATCACTAGTGGCTTGGCCATGACAAGATAATAAAACAAGGGCACAACAGTAATGTATTAAAAAAAAAACCATTATGTTCAGTTAGTTCTTTTCAAATCAAAACAAATCATATGTGGTAGTTCACTTCAAATCAAAATAAATTAGATGTGGGGCCAGTTCCATACAAACCTATGATGCCTGCCCATGACAAGGATATTACACCGACAAACCATATATTCAACAGAAACAAGGTTTATATTGCCTATTTTAAAGTAATTGGGAATAGGAATTTCTCTTGGATGAGAATCCTTTGAAGTACATGATTTATTTATTGATGTCAAATGCCAATGCATTGGATCAAATCAGAACCGCACAATCATCGCAACTCTATATTAATTTGAACCTTTGCTCCAGTTGAGATTCTGTTTCAACAGGCAGAGATCCTCATCTAAATACACTTTAAAGACGTTACTTTAAAACTCTCTAACAGGACTCAGCTGAGTCACCTCAACTCAACAGGTTGTCAAGTCTTGCTCCCAGCCTACTCGGCCGAGTTGCAAGACTCAGACAGCAAATTGAATCAAGGCCAAAGTTGGGTTCCTTTAAAAAAAAAATGTTCATAAAGACTCCTCTGATCATTTTGATCCATGACCCATCTACACCGGGACCCGGCGGATGGATGAACCCAGAGCTCAAAGAAAGAAATAAGATCCACCATCAGATAGAAAACCCAAAAGTTTGGTGATGTTTCTTACTTGAGAATGTTCCCAAGACTGGGTTGAGTTGATTTAAAAAAATTCAAGTATCAGCTGCTTCACGTGTATTTAGATTTTAGGCAGATATTGGGAAGCCACATTAAGTGTATTTGGTCAAACTAATGATATACAGACCCATGCCTTTTCTATTAATAAAACCAACATCAACATGGTGATTGCTTTTCTTTGGTCCTTTCTCAGTGGCCATTCC
Source organism: Litsea cubeba (assembly GCA_012931725.1). NCBI lineage: Eukaryota > Viridiplantae > Streptophyta > Magnoliopsida > Laurales > Lauraceae > Litsea > Litsea cubeba. The sequence goes on along the minus strand of CM022947.1, from coordinate 136,720,178 downwards.
TCTCACAAAACCCCCAACATGCAATCTAATCATATACTATTGTTCATAAAACGTGGGTTTACTTTTATAAGTCTACTTGTGTCTTTTTTTAAACCCAATATGGATTGGAGTTGGACAAAGCTCACAACCACACAACACTCAGATGGAATCTCTGCAACAATCCTCGATGTAGAAGATTTTTGTGCTTGGCAATCAATCTACACACCTCATTTCAAACTCATTTGAATATTTATACTGTGTGTATGTGCCACAAGTGGAGTCTAGATAAATACACTACAACAACATTGCAAAATTCAATGGCATGGCCCTTTTGACCATTCAATGTGAGAGGTGGGTCCCATTAAAATAGTAAATGGGATTCATTTTTATAGTTCTATCATAATCAGGAGCAGAGAAGTATGTTAAAATCAAATGGTTTAAGGGATATTGTAAATATATAATGCAAACGAACTGGCAAGCACCAGAACAGACATGTATAAAATATTGGTGCTGATTGAAACTTGAAAAGGACTTGCTAAGAGACGTTTTTTCCCCTTCTTTTCTCTTAATGCATGTGTGTGCCCCACTGCCCCGCACAACAATCTGACAACTCTTTCAAATTGGTGAGTTAGATGCAGCAGATAAAAGAGAGGTTTATTAGGCTGATTATATGCCCTAAAACCGTTTTGAGCCATAGTTATATATTTTTTTAAGGGCCAATAGCTAAATGGGTTAGCCCTATGCTTGAAAGCATGATTATATGCAAGACAGGGAGTGCCAATATATAACATCTTTCGGCTCATCCCGCGGGCGATGACCAGCCTTAGACTTGTGTATTGTACATGTGCCAAAATACGTGTGAGTTGCCTATGTGGGTTTTACTTTTATCGCCATCTTTCATTTTATCCCCTTCGGACATCATTATTATCATCAAAGCCTTGTTGTCCCAGCTACAATGAAAAGTGGGCTACATAAATTCCGTTTCTCCACTCTGATCAGTCCCAAGTCAAATTCTTGAATATATTGTACTTCTTTAGCCATCAATCTGCATTGAAAGTATTTCATCAATGATTCCATTGTGAGCTTATGTTGGAAAGGTCTACACCATCTCTAATGAGTCTCTCTTATTGTATCACCTATTAATACTATCCCTAAACGTTCATTTTCTTATTTTTATGGAACTCATTTTTCATTTATTTTTGTTAGTTTCATCCCCTTCGAACATATATCTAAAAATATCTGATTAGGTTGTTTTCAATTTCCCAGTAGGTAATGGTCAAGCACCTTCATTTGAGTGGAGCCCCTTAATCTAAGGCCATGAACTTCTTAAAGAGATGTCAGCAGCCGGTGTTTAAGTGTAGAACTTTTGTTGTGTTTGGTAAGATTCACATCTTTCCTTCAACATAAGCAATCAATAGCGAGGACCTTCGGACCCTGGCCATTAAGGCGGGGTACGTTGCATTTGTTGGTGCAGGTGGTTGAAGTAAAAGGATGCAAAGACTAATAATATCCTCTAATTTTTGAACTATGCTTCACAAGTCTTCCTTCTCATGAAATTTTTTTTGGTCTTTAAAAGTGTGTTACATTTTCAGACTTTGGAAATTTTCTTGAGATATTATCAATAAATATCAAAGAATAGAATTAATCGTAATCAATAAAAGTATAAAAATGTGAGAATGAATAGATATAGATGACAAAAGAATATTTACATTTTTAAAATTTGGAGAGAGCCATAGAAGAAAGGTTTCATTTTAGGGAAATCAGAATTTCTGCAATTCCACCAAAACAGTTCAATATCTAGGACTGAAGCATCTCTTGCTTGGTCTGTTGAAAGCCCTACAGGCTACAGTTTGTGGAGCTCCCCACAACCCTCATACCCTTCAATTCTCTATTCTCACTGACTGTTGGATGCAGGGAAGAGTGGAAAGTAAGAAATCCCCACTAGCCCTACGTGATGAAATCTAGGCTCCAGCTGGATGCTTGGCTTTTCATGAATAAAAATACCTTCTTTTTTGTTAGTTTTCTTCCCTCTTGATGCACTTGTACCTTTTTTATTACATAAAAAATATATTTTTCAAGCAAAAGGTACAGATGAAAAGGTGCATTTTCCCCACCTCATTTCCCGTTGCTTGGGACTGGGAGGAGAGACGTAACACTAAAAAATAAGGAGGACAAACAAGAGACGAGAAAACATTGAAATAGGCAACGAAACACCTTACCTCCTCTATTTCAAAACAAATAAACATAGAAGTCAGCATACCCACAGCTGCCAAGATAACTTAGCTAGAAAGACACGTAGAGAATTACACCTCTCATTTTGTTAGCATACATGCCTACCATTCAATTGGATTGGACAAACACAATCAAGCAACATTTGTCACAATCAAGCAACATTTGTCCACTTGTGCTGTATTCAACCGCTAATTTTACTTGGACTTGAAATTTGGTGCAGATACCAACAGATGGATGGAGGATTGAATTGGACAGACGACAAAGGCCCCTCTTGGTACAATAAGTTTCGTAAGAACGGGAGGTGAGATCAACTGCTGGCTTCCAGTCAGGTATTTTATTGACAAGCCCGGTACCACAGGGATTGGAAGTAGAATGAGGTTTGCGAGGCCAATTTTAAAAATGGATGATGAGGAAGATCAGTGCTTCCATAGAATGATTTCCAATGATTGCTCAAAATTATCTGCTGCAGATTAGTTTTCCTAGGAGAACAAATGAGACCAGTGACGACAATAAAAAATCAAAATCAAAATCAAAGATTACAAACAATTTCAAAAATCCAGTTCTCAAATCGAGAAAAAAAAAAGATGAATATAACAAGTTTTAGATAAATGATATTAGTGTATGGTGACTATTGACCCACCATACATCATTCGTACATACAACATCTAGAGATTTGGAACCTACAATGCATGTAATTTACAGAGGTGCGGCCTGGACAGTGCTTGAGGGAGGTCTCCTTTGAAGAAAAGAGATTGATGCTTTTAATCCATTTATCATAAGTTGGAGATCCTGTCTCCATGACCATGTAGGGTCATTTAGAGCCCGGATTGAGTTCAGGCACACAAGTAGGGTCCCACCTTCATGCAAAAGAACCTGAGGCAAATTTTCAAACATATCACAACTCAGAATAAAGCTTGAGTGGCAACCATCCAATGTCTACCTGAATTTATAGAATGAAGGATTTATTTTCAAGAGCCATATAAAATCCCTGAAAAGCTAGAGATAACAAACATGGCTTGAACCCACAACTTCAAAGTTGCAATAGTGAGCACCTTCCACCACGACACTGCCCCCGGGCTCTTGTCCGGCTAAAGATCATTATTTGTTGATTTATGTTGTCAAAAGGTGGATTTGGCAAGGTTGGAAAACTCCCCGAGTTAACCCTTGAGTCATCTCATTTTGATGGACGCCGAGTCAAATATAGGGGAGACTCGGCCTGAGTCACCTTATTTTAATAAGTTATTTGCATTTTTGAACCATTTAGATATATTTTATTTTAAATATTAATAATTATTTTTAAGTAATTATACACGAGGTTTGGAGTCAACAATTTGAAAATTATGACTTGAATGTAATTTAAAACTTATATTTTCTCTTTTATATTCAATATTAAGACTAACAAATTATATAATATGCAATATTTTTCTTTTAGTTTCCTTATTATAGTATTTTTTTTCTTGCATATAAATTTATTAATTTGAATTGATTATCGTGAATGCATGTCAACAAATGTATATCTATACTTTATAAGTATTTGATTATTTTTAAATTACTTAAAAAAGCCCGACTCTTTTGAGTCTCCATGTTGACTCTTACCTGAGTCTTTTTTTTTTTTTTTCCTTTTGCATTGCACCAGTCAAGTCTAGGTCACGAGTTTTCAAACCATAGAATTTGGGACCATGTGTGACGCTTTGATTGGATTTAGAGATGCTCAGCCGGCCAAGTTTTGGGTGACATTACTCGGTAGATCATCTCCCAAGTTGTATAATACAACACAATAATGATTGAAAGGAGTGGAAATAAAAATGTATGTTAATAACTTACTGTCAACCAGAGTGGTAGAAATCCTAGAACAGAAGGAAGCGAAGCAAAAACAATACATGATAATGCAAGTGCCACACTTTGCTTGACCTGCAAAGCCAAATACAAGTTAGATTGAAAACAATCACAAGTCCACAGTAACTAAATGGAATTTAAGACTGTAAAACAGTGCAGGTTTGGGTCGGGTATGCCGAAGTCCATAATGTGAGCAAACCCAGGACCACGGCCCAATTCTGAAGGACATGACTTCTCAAACCCACTTCCATCATCATGCATCCAGGAGTTGTCACATGTGGAGCCCCGTGTTTGGTGATCTAGGCCATTAATCTGATGGGCACCGCCGATGTCCTAAAAATCCCAAAACAGATGTATGCTTATAAACCAATATGCCTTACTTTTACTAGTTATTAATGTATGAACTCAACAGGACCCCAACCAGAATTCAATTAGCAGTTGATCCAAACTGTGGAACTGCGCACAAGCCCAATTATCAATCGGTTGCTAAAATGGGCCCATATCTGAATTTTTTCCGTCAGGGTCCTTCAGGTAATCAAGTGCCAACCCCAGATAGATGGGGTAAGGCCATGATGATGATGCCCTTTTTAATCAGTAATCATCTAACCAGGGGTTTGTTCCATTGATAGCCTTAATGGATATGCAACTGACACAAGATCAATACCAGCGAAATTGTTTGTCTAGCTTTAGCTATACAGAAGGGCACACCAGAAATATTGTCCTGCAATAACAGGACATCCGCAACCGCTATTGCAGTTGCACTAGCCCTCTGAGCAAGAACAATACCCACAGTAGCAGCAGCGAGTGCAGGTGCATCATTGATGCCATCACCTACCATTATCAAACCTCCACCTGTAAAAACATTCAAAGACTCAGCTAATCAATATGATTCCAACAAATTAGCAAATGAGAAAAAAGTAATCTGTTCTGGAACATAATAAAGAAGTGACAAACCTCTCCCCTAATCTTTAACTCTATAGAGAGCAATTTTGTGGGGTTTACAGACCATGTCCATCACAAAATGGAGAAACTTTGGATACCAATGATGCATTCTCTACAGCCATCAAGCAAGATCTAACACCTAAAAATGGTCACAATCTATAGGAACTGCAATCCCTTTGATTACATATATATAAAGATCTAAATGATCTAATCATATCTATAAGATACATTGCAGGTAATGGTACATATTGTGGGCGCTACAATGCAAGATATGACGTGGATATAATAGAGAAAAGCCATGGATACATCTGGGTTTCAAACTTTAGACATAAAATGAAGCATCAGATAGTGTTGCCTATTTTTTAGTATCCAGGAATCATAGTCTCGGAGTGGGCTCTGCTTCCTCTTAAGGAATGGTGGTTCTCTACACAAAAACCCCACATCAGAATCATTAAAAAAAACTGTCTTAATTTTTTGTAATTTCCTAAAAATATATGAGCTTTGATTCCCAGATACTTCAAAACAGGTAACATATTGTATATGATACTTTACGTGTTGAGCTCGTGTCCCTTTCGCATCCATTCTGTAACTGGGCATCATAGCTTATAACTGTTGTAGATACTCTAAAATAAGCCAAAAAAAAAAAAAAACCCACAAATTTGTAAAATCAAACATGGTCTTTTGAATCATAGCAGATGGGGCCCACCGGGAGAAGACCAAAAAAAAAAAAAAGACTAGGTTTGTAGAAAACAGGAGAGAGGATGATTGGGGCTTGAGGTTAAATAAAAACCCACTTTTCTTCAAACCTTGCTTCAATACCATGATAACAAGGGGGTGGGGGGAACCCCGTGGGGTAGCAAAGTTGGCCTAGGACCACGGTTTGCTTCCAGAGGTGGAGGGTTCGAAACTGCACTGCCACACTGAGGCCACAGAGTATTTACCCTCGCTCCTCTGGGCCCGTTGTGTTTAGCAATTTACTAGTAAAGTTAACGTGAAGTAAAGTCTCCATTAGCCAAACAAGAAAAGACAAGGGGTCATATCAAAAGTACACAAATTCAAAATTCTCTCCTTTTTCAAAAAAAAGTAAAAGACCAACCTCCTTTCTCCACTAAATGACAAAAAAAAATCTCTTTTTACACAACAAGTCAAAAAGATTCCCTATCAAACAACTAAAAACGAAGACCATCATAACCCCCTATATTTTATTCTCTCTTGATTTGATGCTTCACCTCACTTTACTTCAATTTACAATAAATACAAACAATCCCGTAGGGATTAGTCTAGCCCAAAGGGCTGGGACAACCCCCGTTATAAAAAAAACAAAAAAAACAAGGGGGTGAGGGGGTAGATCGTCCAGAAACCAAACTGCATCTGCAAGATTGATTTATATTAATGACAAATTACATAAAATTTTCTAAATTAATACAGCACACAAAGGTCCAAAAAAGTTAAAGGGGGGAAGGGGGGGAGGGGAGCTTTTAATTTCTATCCAAACACCTATAAGCATGGGAATTTTTGTCCTAGTAAGGTAATGCCCTTTCACATTCAAAGAACAATGCAGATTGAACAACCACTTTAACATTGTTGTTATAAAAAAAATAGGAAATGATAAAAACTGAGCTGAATTGAGCTGCCCATACTCATAATCATCAATCAGGTACCAATGACATGGCTACATTAAAATAAATTAACCTCAGTTGAAAATGAATGTCCATCTCACCAGTATCCCTGGGGATGTTCTTCACTTGATTGAGCTTCTCCTCCGGCTTCAAGCTGCAATAGACTTCATGGATACCCACAGCTTTTGCAACTCTCCAAGCGCTTGACTCATGGTCACCAGTTAACATCATTAACCGAAGCTTTGCCTGATCTCTTAATGAAGTTACAACATCTGAAACACCAGGACGAGGCTTATCTTCAAAATGAAATAATGTAACCTGCAGCAAAACTATAGTGTTAATGACATTCCCATCACTTGAATATATGAGAATTTTCATTTAACACATCGTGGATGTCAGGATTGCAATATGCAGAGGTACATAGGCCACTTTAAAAGTTCAATAGGCCACTTTAAAAGTTCAACTTTGTGAATATTCCGTAAAAATCATACAAAACGAATGATATAGCATTATGCACAGTTTCTATGGGATTCATGTATTACTAAATATATGAGAATGCACCTAAAACATTAAATGCAGAAATAAGAAACAACATTCATATCCATCAGTACATAAATGGTGCACATGAAGTACCCGTGTCACATGCAATGAATGGTGTACATGAAGTACTTGTGTAACGACCCGGAATTTGTAACGACCCAACCCAAGGCTTTAACACCAAGTTAGGAGGGCATCGCACATAGAGCCCACAGTTTGGACACTCACATGAGCGATGTGGGATGTAACAATCCCCCACCCTCAAAGGAGAGCTGTCCTCGACTCTGATACCATTTTGTAACGACCCAACCCAGGCCCGGTGCAATATTGTCCTCTTTGGCTCATGGGCTACTCGACCAGAGGACTTGGCCCAAGCGCATCCAATCTTGCCTCAAGGCTTTAAAACGCGTCACACCAAGTTAGGACGGCATTGCACATATAGCCCACAGTTTGGACACTCACATGAGCGATGTGGGATTTGTAACGCCCCACCCTACAAGCATGCATAATATTGTCCGCTTTGGCTCACGAGCCTCATGGATTTGTTTTTGATGGGCCTCAACCCATCAAAAGGCCTCATGCAAGGTAAGGCTGTGAGATCTACATATAATCTCATTCACTTTCCTCTCTATAGTCGATGTGGGACTCCGGGGCGTCACATTCCACCCCCCTTAGGGCTGCATGTCCCTGTGCAGTAGCCTGCCAGCCCTGTTAGCCTACCCACATGGAAACCCACCCACTTGCACCAAACCACAGCAGGAGACCCACCCACTTGCACCAAACCACAGCAGGAGACCCACACTCGAACTAGTCGAGAGTCAGCTCTGATACCACTTTGTAACAACTTGTGTCACATAGATTCCACTTAACAAGTGTGGATATCAGAAGCATGATAAATGATGTTGGGAAAATAAGAATCTAGTTTCAACCAAGAGTAATCTTATTCATGGACAAACAATTAGTCTAAATTTCTTCTATCTTCTTCACGGGGTTAAAATACAACAGCAACAGCCACTTGACAAAGCTGTCTATTTTCCTAATTACTATAATCAGCGGATTCTGGAAGGATTTGAAATTCATTTCTTTTGTTTTGCATCTTCCATTCACAATAAAATCTAAATACTACCATCACTATAAAAGAACTCCAACGTTTACAAATAACAAACAGAAGATTCCAGCAACCTAAAACTTATAAAACACTTATTTATTTGGCTTAATTCATTCAGAAGCGACTGGACCCGTTGGAGACCATTGAGGCTAGTTGAGCTATTTGTGACAGTACATGATGAAGATGACACATTTAGTTTACACAAAAAGTAGCTATATGCCATTTATGTAGCTATATGGGGAACTATTCAGTTTATGGAAAAAGAGATTTAGGGAAGAGAGATGATACTTGAAGTTTATGGCATATAGCTCCGCATATCTGCTACTTTGGGAAATAGGACAACAGGAACAACTCCAAAAAATCTCTAATGGATCCAAGGAAGATGTACATTATCCTAACAAAATGTTGAATGCAGCCTCTTTCATTAAAGATAACATTCCATCTAAATAAGCATAAGCTATTGATAAGTGCTTAATTGTTTGCAATCTAAGCCCTAATATTTGAATCATCTTGTGCTAGTCATAGTTATTTTATTTGATTTTACATAGTTTTGTTAATTTTTATGCTAAGGTCAAAAGGAGCAAAAAGAGAGGAATTAATGAAGAGGATGATGGGCGTGAATCCCAAAGAAGGACCATGGTGGGTCCCATTCAAGATTATCCAGATTTCAAGAAGACTTTCTGATTATTTGGACAACTTACAATTCAAATCAAAGAAGGAAAGAATTAGAGAAAGAAATTCTAATCAAAGAAGAAGAGAAAAAGAAAGAAAGAAGAAAAAAAAAGAAGAAACCCAATCTAGGGTTACACAACCAAAGGGGGCCCACATCTATTACAAATAGAAGAGTTTCAGAAATTAGAAAGTCTCATTCAAGTTAGAAGTGGAGTTCAAGAATGGAGAAAAACAAGGAGAAAAAGAAAGAAAGTTAAAGCAAGTCTTATTCAAGTCAAGATAGAAGTCCTAAAAGAGGGGTCCCATACTCATGTTGCACGCACCAAATAGGGCCCACTTTTATGTCAAAAGTTCAGATTTAATTCCTTGCAATTAATCTCAGATTTGTGGGTCCATGTGAATAAGTTTCTAGAAGATACAAGTGGGACCAGATTTAGAAAGCTTGCTAATCAAGAAAAGAAGACTCCTAATTCAATCTAATTAGGAAACAGAATTTTAAAGAAAGTTGGAGACCTATTTCTACAAGGGAAATAAGTACTAAGAGGGCTGTTGCAAGACTTATAAATAGCATATGAACAGTGCATGTCCAGCAATATAACCAGCCATAAAACATCACACAAACCATCCACAAATCAGCTACTATCATCCACAAACCCTAGCAGCCGTACAGCACTATTGGGAGCACCTTTAAAGCATCTTTTGGAGAGCTTTTGGAGGAGGAATAAAGGGGAAAAGCTGCTGGCCATCCACTACTTCACCATCATCTTCTAGTTTTATTCTTATGACTCTACTTTCTAGTTTATTTTTCATTAAAAACATGAGTAGCTAATTTTTTTAGGGCTAGGGTGTAATTGAAACCCTAGCCTAGTTCTATGTAGTTTCTTTTGGCGTCTTTTAATTTAGATTTCAGTTTTATTGGTTGAGATTCTAAATCATGTTATTAATTGATGAGTTGTGCATATGCCATGCCAACCATGTGATGTTCAATTAATTTAAGAGTAGCTAACTTAATTTTGATTGATCTTGATGTTATGCATCTAGGGTTTAGAACCATGAATAATCTAAGTATATGCCATGCTTAGACTCATGCATTTATCTTTCCCATTGTTTTTATGCATTATGTTTGTTTTGACTAGGACATATGCCATGCTTAGTTTTTGCATCATAATGAGCAATTCATGTGCTATCAATATAGACAGTATCAAGAAAAATAGAGATGGATCTCGAAAGAAGTTACATTCTTTAAACATTAACTTGATATGGACAACTGCAGCTGATCCGAACTCTACAGTTTAAGGAGACACCTCACCTTTTTATTGACAGATAGTGCAGCATGAACAAAGTCTTTGCCATATGCAGATTTGCTCACGGCTTTCTTTAGTGTCTTCGACTCCACATCAGATTTACATAGTGAAGCAATGTACTCTACGGAACCAAGTGATGCCCTCAACAGCTCACCTCCACCTCCTGACTATAAAAAATAACAAGAAATAACAAAAAATAAAAACAACAACAACAACAAAACAAAAGCTAGTAACCAACCAAAAAGTATGAGACCAGTGAATGGTGGTTTGTTTGTGTTCTTTCTTGGGCTTGATCGACTATTAAATCAAGGTGGAAAATAGCATAGAAATATACATTAAAGAGAATCTTTGTAGATGGGGAACCATCCAGCAATGCTTATGAAACCAACTTTTGATATTGTTGCTCAAGCTAACTGGCAGCAGAGCTGGGTTCACAGACAGTTAGAAGATAATCAAAGAGGAGCAAAGAAATGAAAAGAGAAAAACAGGTTTGAGGAGAGACCTTAAGGCTATAAAAAACTTGAGGTTAAGCCCTGGGTGCTAAGATATATGGGAGGTTTATGCATCATGTACATTCAAGCCTTTTTGAAATGAGGATTACACCTCTAGATTTCCATTTTTTTTTTTTTTTTGCAAAACTTGAAAAGGAATTATTTTTTTTTTTTAATAATCTTCTTCTACATTTTTTACCCTCTACCATTTAAGTTTAAACGTAGATGTAAGATTAAAAAAATGTTTTAAGGCCTTATTCATCTCTACTTGAGAGCACTCATTTATCTTACCTTTCACTTTCATGAGGTCAATACATGGACCCTAATAGAGTTCTTTAATCAAATCTTAACTGTTCACTGTTTATATTACTCTGATTGCAACAAGCCTCCAAATCACACACACCGTACAGGCTATCTCTGATTACATAATTACCGCATCACTTAATCCACTACCATGCCCCTGATATACATTATAACTACAAACTACAAAGAACCCCAATTCTAATTATACGATTACCCTCTACATCTACAAATTTCAATTGATGACAATGGCGATACACATCAACGCAAAGCAAAAAATTAAAAAAAATTAAAAAATTTGCCTCCCTTTCTTCCTTTTCTCTTTTCTTTTTTTAGTTTCAGCTTGAGGTTGTAGGTTTTGAGTAACGTTACCAATCAAAAAGAAGAACGAAGCAACCCAAAATCAACCCAAACCACAAAAATAATGCAAGACAGGACCATCATTTGCCTGATTTTGCATAAGTACATGCACATCTCTATCCAAAACACATTGAAACAAAGTAGCATCTCTCTTCCCTTTCCCAAAAACAAGTATCATCTTCTTTTCAAAAAGGCCTGACACCTTCTCCCATCTTGTTTTTCATCCTTACCTTTGCATTGCATTTTGGAACAGGAATTTTCATACCTTTGCATTGCATTTTGGAACAGGAATTTTCAGCAATGGTGGGTTTAGACTAGAGTTGGATCTAGGCCCCCCAAAAAAGCTTAACAGAGCAGGTACACCTTGGAACTGATACAAGGCCTACCTGTTTCCATCCTTAGTAAAATAGTATTCTGATGGTGATATGGATCAGGGATGACCATACCTTAATACCAGTCAAAGTTGCAAAAAGCCCTCTACCAGGTAGACTCTCAAAGCTTTCAACAGAAACATGGGGAAGATCTTTCCCTACACTGTGGTCAACAACAGCCCTGCAATATTTGCAATAAAAATTAAAAAAAAGGGGGAGAAGAATTAGTTTGAAACAAAGAAGAGACACATACTTCACAAAGACAATGCTAGACACTAAACCAGTAGCAGGCTTGACAAAATCAAACCCAAACTTTTCCCAGACCAAGCTTCATAAATTACAACTACATGATTTATATAACTAAGTAATGTAGTCAAAGTCAAAGACAAAGTATTCAAATTTAAACAGAGAATGTGAAATGAAAAGGAACTAGAACACTCATGACCAAAATGTTGTCTCTACTTCTCCTGAGAGGAGAGCTTAAATTGAAGTAAAGGCATAAAGGCAAGGAAAAAGTAAATGAAAAAGGCAGATTTCTCCATTAATGGCAGTTCATAATCAAAGCAACTAAGCTTGAGATTTCAAGTTTTCTTAAGATTTCAAAATTTTGTTAAGAAGAAAACTAAACTAAAAAGAGAAGCCAAAACCAATAATTTCCTAAGACACATGGATAAAAGGGAAGTCAAATTCGACTTGAGCACAAACCTTATCAAGTACAAGGATAATCCAGTTACACATGAGATCCTGATACTAACAAGATGGTATTTAGGGGATGTTTGGTTGCACCCATTTACTTACATACGTATTCATGCATAACGATTGCACATCCCATGTTTGGTTGCACCAATTATGCATGTGAGGCATAAATAAACATGTGAAAATGAAGTGATTTTGTGCCCAAGATTTTCACATCTCCCATGATGTGAAACTAGGCGATGCTACAGTACCATTTTGGGAAGTCCCTTTTGTTTTTTGTGGGCATCAAAATGAAGATCCGAACCGTTGGATGTCTTTAAAAGGCCACCAACGGCTATGGCGACAAATTTCAGCTGTGATTCATCATATATTTTCAGGAAAAAAATACCAAACCGTTAAATATGTAAAACTGGACTTTTGTGAGTCCCTTTTTCACTATTCAAACCATTCATCTTCATTGGAAGGACAAAACCAAATAAGAGGTCAAATTTCAGATTTTGATTACTCATTGGTATTGAGAGATTTGAGAAGAACAATGAACCATTGGATGTACTCTTTGAAAATGGCCATTTTCGCATGGTTTTGGAGGCAGTCTTCTTTTTTTTTTTTAATTGTGGGCCCCTATTTCATGATTTTTCAAACCGTTCATCCTCTTTAAAAGGCTAAAAATGACTAGAACGTCAAATTTGAGCCATTGAGTTAATCATAGATTTTGAGAAAATTGCAAAAAACTCCAGACTACTAGATCTTTTTTTAAATATATTTTGTGGGCGCTCTCGAGTCACGATCCGAACCGCTCATCCTCTTTGGCCTGCTAAAAATAGCTTGGGGGTCAAATGTCATGTCTTGATTCATCATAGATTTTAAGAAAACCGACAACATGGTGAATCAAGCTTTGCTTGGAAAATGGCTTTGGAGGCTAGGAGATGAGGCGGAAGGCCTATGGTGACGGGTGGTGATACCGAGTAGGCATGGGAAGGAAAGTTCTGTTTGGCAGGATACATGGGTAGGAGAGGGATCCATTAGCTTCTAAAGCACCAGAGCTGTATAATTGCGCAAGGGAGAAGCAAGCTAAGGTGGGAAGTTACATTGATCGGTCTGGCAGAAGTGGGCAGATGACTTGGAGCCTGACATTTAGAAGGAACAGGAGGAGAACCAGTTTATGTCGCTTCTAAATCTTTAAAACAATATTCAAACTTGTGAAAATGGGGAAGATACTAGAATTCGGTCAGCATCAAAATGTCAATCCTTTTCTGTCTCTTCTTTCTACTCGGCTCTAGTGGCAAGGGAGGGCTGCAGAAGTAAATTGGCAAAGCATATGGAGACTCAAGGCTCCTCCCAGGGTAGTACCTTTTGCATGGATAGCTCTAAGAAAACGAATTTTAACTATAGACAATCTCAGAAAGAGAGGGAAGATCGTTGTGAACGCTTGTCCTATGTGCTTGAAGGATGAGGAAAGTGTTGATCATCTTCTTTTAAGGTGCAGGTGTGAGGGGAAAATATGGAATTCTGTCATAAGCTGGTTTGGATGTACATGAGTAATGCCTGATTGTCTTCATCAGTTGTTTGAGGCGTGGAAATCCCCTATTGGGAATCCAATAGGAAAGGAGCTATGGAAACTTTCGTTCTATCAGTCAAATGGCACATTTGGAAGGAGAGAAATGCGAGGTGCTTTGAAGGAACAAAATCTAAGGAGGAAATCTTATGTGACAAGATAAAATTTTCGGTTGCACAATGGGTGAAGATAAATCTGATTTTTAAATATTTTCCCATGGACCAGATCATGTATAATTGGAAGGAGATAGCTCTCTCGGGCTCAAGGCGTCATTCATAAGTTTATCGTTGTTTCTGTTCTCTTTCTTTGGTTTGTTGTGTTGTTTAATGGTCTAAATCTTTGTAGCTTGGTTGTTTTTCTCGTCTCCTGGTCAGTATAAATCTTTTGTACTGATTTGGTTTTAATGAAAGTTAACATTAAAAAAAAAAAAATGGTGAATTGTTGGCTCGATTGGATACATATGAAAATGACAAACAATGGAAATTGGTTCCACGGGAACTCATTTGCATATGGAAGTATGGAACTAATGATACACATGTGCATCATTTACACATGTGAATCGTTTTCCTATAAACATCATCAACCAGTGCGGTCCCACCGAAACATGGTCCTGGGAGGGTCCGGACTGGAGACAAACATAACCTTTGGCAATTTTGGCTGCTCGCAGATCTTGAACTTGCGTTATGACGCATGGCACTCAAGACTTCTACCATTGCACCAAAGCAATGACCCTGTGAATCATTTTCCTATGACATGTGTAAAAGCCAAACAACCCCTTGGGGGAATTTGCATTCATATAATTGAGAAAATAGTGCTCGATCCCGCCTTTCTAATTAAGATTTCAACTTAGAGTGAATTTGTAACGGCTGAGGGGAAAGACATGTTTTTATCTCACCTGCTTTTTCCTTAGCAAATAATTCAATCTTGTCTCTCTTTTTTTCTGTACTTAGAATTCCAACGACAAAGAAGTTCCTGGATTAATACCCAACCATCAAAATTATCCAAATTCCTTCTGGAGGGGGTGACCATTTGTCTGCATTTATATGTTCCTTTGTAGAGAATTTGATCTTTGCCACCCATATTGTTACCAGATACACTAATAGATTCCTTAGACACTAAAGTCCAGAGACCACCCCACTGAAAGATACTTGATATTGATGCCAAGGGAAGGTTACAAGGATCAACCTGAATAACATCTAGGTGGATTATTGTTGATCTATTCTAAGTGGATATAGAACCATGGGAGAAAACACTGCAAGGTAAAAGAGGCGAAATGGGATCACCATATTTTCATTCTCATTATCCTTTTTTTAAGTGGCTGAATGGAGGATTTGAACTCACGCACTCTCACACATGCACCCTGTCCCTAACCAACTGACCTACAGCCGGGAATAAATTTTTTCACTTCTGCTGATAACATCCCAGAAGACGCCTGATGAATGGCTGAGTATCCCCATATTATGGCAGGTGGTTGACGCTTTCATTTCATCCTAGGATGGGAGAGTCAGAGGTAGCTGCTTTGGTTTCGTCTGCTTCTGTGATGGCAGAATGGCGATGAGAGCTATCAAAGAGTTGAATGATAGCAGTTTGTGAGTAGTCATGAGCTCTAGGCAACCACATAGAAGGATCATAGTAAGGGAGTCGCTTGCTGATGCTGACCCAATAAGTGCAGAGGACCTGCTTCAAGATCACCAACCTGTTGAGGCAAAAAGGTGCTTATTTGCTGGTGTCGTAAACAGTGACAGAGGAAAGAAGTCTGGATATGGACAGTGCAGTAGTGCAAGCACATATCTCCTGGCTATCCAGTGGTTTGGTGTGAAGGGTGAGAATGGTAGGAGCTGAACCAGTGTTACAAAATTCAGTTCGGTTCATCCGAATTTTCCGAATAATTCCGGTTCGGTCTGCCTACCAAACCGAATAGCACTATTGTAATTATTCGGTTCAAATTTCGTTCCAATTCGTCCGAAATTTTGCATTTTGGTCCGAATTGCAGGATTTCGGACGAATTGGCCGAAATACTGAGATAAGCTTTAATATAGAAAAAATGAAAAATGAGGGGGCTATTCGTAGTTTTTTTTAAGTGAGGGGCTATACGTAATTCTTTCACTCGCCCCTTTCAGTCAACGAGAAGAAGAAGAAGAAGCACTTGTGCAGTTTGACCCTGCTGCTTCTGCCACTTGAGCCATCTACTGCTGCTGCTTCTTCGTTTGCTTTTTTACCCCCTTTTGGCCTTTCGTCTTCTGAAGTTATCGAGCGTCGACACCACTTCTTCATTTGCTCAGCTCCAACTTTTTTGACAGCTGCCTTCTTTGTTTACTTTTCCTCTTCCAGAGCTTTCTATTTCGACAGATGCCTTTTATCTGCTGCCACCTTTTTTTCCCTTTTGGGCCAGGCAGGGCTGGGTTGGGACTTGGGTTTGCTGGGCTGGGCAGGCTGGCCGGTTGGGTTGGGACTTGGGTTTGCTGCTGGGCTGGGTTGGGCAGGTGCTGTTTTTCTTTTATATATATATATATAGAGAGAGAGAGGAATTCTCAAAAACTCCCCTATCTCAAAAGGGGAGTTTCTGCCCCTATCTAATAGCCAATGATTTATTAGTATTTTAAGAGATCCACCTTTGCAGGAGAATGTTTAGGAGAGAGAATCAGATATGTGTATCATTGATGACACGTGTCACACTTTCATTGGCTAAAAGAGGGGCGTTTATATATATATATATTGCTAAGTTGGCCTACTGGCAGGGAGTTTGTTTGCAGTTCGCTGCTTTTTCTTTTTATAACTGTCGTTTGCCTCCGGTTTTTTCACAGTTGCTGGGTTTGTTTTTTCCTTTTCATTTTTGCATTCCTTCTATTTTTCATTTATTTGTACCTGTACACATGTAATGTTGAATTTATTTGGTAATAGTGTTGAATTTGTTTGTTTGTTTTTTTATTTAGTACTAGATGCATGAAACCATATATATATATTTATATTTTTCGAAACATAAATCCGAAACATTTCGTCAAAATCCCGAATAGGCCGAAACGAATTTCTCAACACTGAGCTGAACCCTCAATCACTGGGTTTTGTGAAGCCTGCAGTTTGAAGGACACAAGAATAGCCAGGATGAGAGGTGATCTGGTCTTGTTTTCTTTCAGGAGTTTGGAGGCAGCTGTTACAGCAACAGAGGAGGATGAGATGCAGTTCTTGAAAAAAAAAAACTTGCTCTCTAGATAGATCAGCCAGGGAACTTTCAGGCCTCTAGAAGAGACTGGATAGATGCTATGGGTCCCTCTCCACAGCTGGAAAAAAAAGGAGGTTCAAGATGCTTGGGGAGATGAGGGGACTAAGGAGAGGACTTGGTTGGAGATGGGTAGAGTTTGTTTAGACACAGGACAGAGAGATGATCAGGGAGGGCCCAGTCCTGGATATTTTTGGGATTAAGTTTCTGATCGATGTGAAGGAAGAAGCTAGGCCACCAGGACTCACAATTTGCTTGAGAAATCCATTGGCAGGCAGGGATTTATCATAACTAGAGATAAAGCTGACAGCACAATCATTATGGTGTGGAGGGTATATCAAGCTTAATATATTGAATATATAATTGGCTATGGAGATAAAGTTCTTTCCAAAGAAAAAATTGCAATATACAACTGAAAAAAGAATCATTGTAGAAATAAAAAATATTTTTTTAGTATAATAATGTATTTATATGATGCCAAATCGGATGCTTTATATTTGTATCCCATATCTAAACACATGATTGTATCCAAGTTATATAGGCATCATTAATTACATTGGATATCAGTCAACGTTAGTATGAACCATATGGGCCTAAGAACTGATTTTAAAGATATTAGACAAAGGAAGTAAGTGCACGTTACAATTTGAATGAAGCATTGCTTCGAGTATCATGTGAACCATTTAGTGTATTAGTTAAGAGTGAGAATAAACTACGTAGAGCCAAGCTCCAACAGAAAGATAAAGAGTCAGGCATAAATTTATAACACCAAAGCATTGAAGCATAATGACACATGTTATATTGATTTGGGTGATTTTCATATAGGAAATTAAGTGAATATAGAAAAGACTACAATTATGAAATAAACAGTATCCAAGATAGAAAAGGCCAAAGAGCTTTGGGCCGCATAAAATAATATTGTGAGAAAACACTTGGCCACAGTGATAAACCTAAAAATAAAAGAGAACCAATCCAAATGCCTTAGTTACAGTTATAGTACCTTCCAATTGGATGGGTAGTCCCCCTTTCCATGGCAGAAGCTACAGCTAAAGCCTCCTTTTCACAATTAGGAATGCAACAGGAAGCAATTCTCAATTTATCAACCCCCATGTGATGCCCATGAATGGGCTCAATTGCTTTGCACCTAAGCTCCCCAGTAGTCAGTGTTCCAGTTTTATCAAATGCAATTGTGTTACAGGATGCTAGAGCATCTAAAACATGCCCACCCTTGAGCAAGATTCCCTGGAATGACAAAAAGCATAAAACAACTGCTATACTAGACTAGGCACTACAATACATTCTACAACATAATAAGAGGGTTGGGACTCAGGACTAAAAACTAACTTAAAGAGCAGTAATGGTGTGGGAAAATGGATATTTATGCATTTTTTCGGATGATTTTAGAAGAAATCAATTTGAAAACAAAATAATGAACAGAAATAAAATTTTAAAAAAAGGTACAAAAATGATTTGTAACTACTTTCACAAACTGCCATACATATTCATAGTAACCCTCACAAGAAAACATTTCTAATTTCTGTACTCGGTTACATCCATTAAATATCAAACTTAATCACTGAGAGCAAGCTAAGCTGTCCGATTCTATAATCATAATTTCACTGGCTAAAGGATATTTGCATATCCCTGGAGATCTCTTAATTTGCTAGTATATTCCCCAGAATCCATCCGAGGATCAAACTTTTTATGGAATAAAAACTATTTTTTGGCTGGAAATTATTTCAGATAACTTGACAGTAATCAAATGTGAGATCAGGGATGCAAACGGATCAAATCCAGGGTGGAACCATAGTGGATCTGGACACAAATCCGTCTTTATCAATCTTGACCCGGATCCAATATGGAACATATTTTTGGAATCCAGATCTGGCATCAGCTTAAAAAAAATGGATCCAGTTGTGGTTCCGGATCCAGATCTGAAATATGACGTGGAGTGCATTAGTATGATTGGTTACAAGAGATTCAGAAAAAATGTTTTAAATATACAACTAGGGTTATTTAAAACTAAGTAGACTCAAGTATGAATATAACTCAAGCTATTTAGGCCCTTAAAACTTGTATGTATTTTCAATATGGGAACGTAATCGTCCTGGATGCAGATCCGCAGCTTGGAACATATAGGGAACAGGTTCCAGATTTGAATGTTCAGGATCCAAATTTCTCCCAAATGCATAAATAGGTTCTATACCTGCTTTATTCAAAACCGGAACTTCAGATACTTAGATAATAGATGTCCATTTGCAACTGTGTGAGGTCTGTAAAGCATGTGATGCAGGCTAATGTGACAAAGACCAAGATCAAAATGTTGCCCAATTTCAGGAGGCATTTGATCACAAACATGGGACACCTTCCCAACTTAAAGGGTTAGGAGCCATTTGGGACCCAAAAACAGTGTCAGGTCCATATGGAACCTCTGGCCACCCAAAACAGGCCCTGGACCAGATTGAACAGGCTCAGCCAATTTGAAAGGGGGGACCAGCCACAGGTTGTGCACAAGCTCTTCCTTTTATTTCTCAATTATTTCCAGATATGCCAATGGTTTAGATCTCTGTCTTTTCTTTTCTTTTCTTTTTTGGGTAAAATGTTCAGATCCATTTCTTGCGATTCTTATGTTTGTCAATAAATAGGATCATTATTACAGCTGGAAACCTTTTGTTAGCATATTAATAATAAAGAAATTGTTGGGAGACAACATTTTTTTTACTATTTGGCAATTAGCAGAACATCTTACTTTACAACTTTTGCAATTGTAAATGGGCAAGATTCCAGCTAATAAAAGGGAAAAAACGTTTTTTCATTAGGGCACGTTTGGCAACGGTCCATGCTAGGGGGAGGAATCCTCAGTTTAGAGGATTCTCTTCATCTCCAAAGAAATCCACAATCCTCAAGTGGGATTCCCAATGAAAGTTCCATGTTTGGATGGAGGGAGGATTCCTACAATTTATAGAATATATGATCCAGTTGATGTTTTTACAAATATCTCAAGATACAGTAAGGATCAATGGTTGAAATTTGGTCACCTTACCGTGTTTGACCGGTCCCAAACTAATGACTGGTTTCAATCATGATTTTGGACCCCACATGAACCAGAAGATTTGGAAAAAGGGACTTTTTTTATTCATTTTTTAAACTTAAGTGTAAATAGTAAGATGTTTTGGCACATATCTCGAGATATAGGAGGAATCAACGGATGAAATTGGGTCACCTTGCCGTGTTCGACCTTCCAGAACTAATGACCGGTTTGGATCTTGATCGTGGACCCCACATAAACACAAAAATGAATGAAAAGGCACTCTTTTTAATTACCGTCTTAAATACTTACTGTAACAGTCAATACCGTCTTAATGTAACAGTCAACGCATTTGGCACATATCTCGAGGTATGAGAGGAATTAACGGCTGATATTTGGTGAGGTGGCCGTTTTGGAGTTTTTAAAGATGACTAACGGTTTGGATATTGATTAGGAAATCTAAAAGGTACATTCCCAAAGCAAAAACTTATTAGGGCCACATTACACAGTAACTGTACATTACCGTCACAGTGTCTTATCGTGACTGTCCAGACGGTCAAATATCTCAAATCAGGATGAATCACGGCTAAAATTGGGACATAGCCGTTAGGACCATTTACACAATCATCGTTCAATCTTGATTGGGGGCCATAAAAACCAAAAAGTGCAAAAACAGGTTTGCCGTAAATTACAGTCTCGGAACACTGTACCCGCAAATCGAAACGTGGATTCCATGGTCCGATGGGGGAGGGTCGGACGCTACAAATAATCAATAGACTCGGAAGCTTCAGTCCATGATGAACCAACGTTGAAATCTGCGAATGATGGATTTGGGCGAGATCCTACCCTAAGACCGTTGCCAAACGTGCCCTTAGTGTTTGATGGAGGATTCTTCTTTTTCCCCTGAATGATTACATGACTCGAACCTGCAACCACCACAACACTGAGCACCTTCCAACTGTGCTATGTGATTGTGTCCTCTAGTTTGGTTTTCTGAGCCATATCTTATTATGTTTCTTTAATAATAACCAGATCTAGGAAAAGGGGCAAAAGCATGCAACAGATTCCAGATACAGAAAGCAAGAGACGGGTATCTTGATGGAGGAAAGGTATCTTGGTAACAATAAACAATACCTTACTTGCACAGGCACTTATTGCAGTGGCATAAGCCAAAGGAGCAACAGCTAATGCACAGGGTGATGCTGCCACCATAAGCCCAAGTGCCCGGTAAATTGATCCTCTGGAAACTACAAATTACAATGTCATGAGACCTAAGGTATATGAATACAAAAT
This sequence comes from Litsea cubeba, assembly GCA_012931725.1. Classification (NCBI taxonomy): domain Eukaryota; kingdom Viridiplantae; phylum Streptophyta; class Magnoliopsida; order Laurales; family Lauraceae; genus Litsea; species Litsea cubeba. Next base: position 136,698,638 of record CM022947.1, on the reverse strand, counting down.
GAAGGAATAAGTACCGATAAAAATCATTAAAACTATGAAAATTTATAGAGTTCAATGACAACAACAATTCTTTAGATCTTAGACGAAACAATAGAGCAAACTTTTAATAGTTAATGATTTAAAATGGCAGAAAAGAAAATTCTATAAAATAATAAAGAACAATTTTGTGCACTTATTCAAGGTTGGCTTAAACCATTACCCACATAAAATATGGGCTTCACATATTAGGATTGGGAAGAGTGGCAATTTTGTATAAGGGAAACAGACTTATAGATGTTGGGTTCATTGAGCAAGGAAGTGACATTAACCTCAGAATTAACTCAATAGAGTAGCATCATGTCCAAAAGAGGAAAACAGATATGGCTGAATGCTTCAAAGAGAAGAATATCAGATTATGGAGTGCTTTTCTACTACATAAGAAAGCTTGTTAGAAATCTTTTTATAGGTAAAAGCAAGCTTTCTAGAAGTGACCCCTTCCCTCTTTAGAGGAACATTAATGAATCCATGACACTGTTGAGTGGCCAAGGCACACATGGAACCCACCTTAAAAGTTTTTTTTTTTTTTGAAAGGTAACCCACCTTAAAGATTTCATGCAAGCAAAATCCAAAAGGAATTTGTGCAAGAATCTGTGTGAAAATTCATGCTAAGCTAGCGCTTAAAAGTTATATTTATTAAATTAGGACTCTGCAGTGGTTGAATTTAAGACTCCAGTTAAGTATAGTAATTCATGAATGGAGAAATTTACTTGTTAATAAGTCAAGGTTCAGGACTGAATCTAGGGCATTAGGTAGTGGAAAAGCTCGGCAAACTTATTATGGGCTAGTTGACCAGAGTTTTTGGGGATCATTTTTAACAAGATTTCGAATACTATCTTTCTATGTGAAGGTTTTATATGTTTTCTGTGTGAAGACTGAGTGCTCCATTTTCCCCTTGGAAACTAGCTAAAGGAAGGCATGATGCATCTGTTTTGCTTTGATATGACAACCAGAACTAGCCCTGTACAAAGAACTTAGGAGTCATTTATATGAGAAGAGGCAGACTATCAGACAAGGAATAAAGTGACAGAGTATAGTAGGGATGGGCAGAAAAGAACTGACAAAACCAGCTCCAAATTGATGGGAAAAGGCTTTGATGATGATGATGATGATGCCATTGAGGATGAATACTTATGTCTGTTATCATTTTTTATATTTGGAATATTGTTTACATATAAAAAAAATAACTAAATTTAATACTCTCTCAAAAAAAAAAAAAGGTGTCAAACATAGTTTCAGAAGAAATTACAATATAATCAGCAGTCTTTTGTCATAATATAATATCAATTATAATATAATATAAAAAATAAAGACATAATTATCATTTATGCCCCAAGGAGTATTTGGACAAAAACCTACAAGATAAGACACTGTCATTTTCTTTTTCAAAAGAAACAAAGCATATGTCAAAGAGAACCACAAAAAAAGCTAGCAGAATGATTTAGGCCTGTTTCTTTTCTAGTATTTCTTATAAGAATTTGGGGTGTTGGGGTTTTTTGGATATGATGTGATGGTTTGTCCCCTAGCATTTGCAAATGCCATGTTTCTTCACAAGAATTTCAAAATTCGAGTCACCTAAAAGGTCTCAAACGCCCTAGCAGAATTTTGGAATACCAGCCCTTTGCTTTTTCCGTGGAGTTTCCTGATGCTCAAGTATAAAGGAGGATTCAGGAATTCCACTATGTTGAAGAATTCAGAATTCTCCAGACAGAAATTCTTTGAGTTCCAGTAAAGAAACAGGCCCTTATTAAGTTCCTAAAGTCAACACAACCTTCAATGAAGTACCTGATGTGCCAATAAAGGGCCACTTAAAAATAAATGGTCCAATGAGGGCAACTGCAAGAGATAAAGCTACAACAACCCTGCTATAGAACTCTCCAAATTCATCTAGCCACCGTTGCAGCTTTGGCTTATTTAGTTGTGCTTCTTCAGTCAACTGAACAATTCTGTTCAATGTAGAATCTTTCCATGTCTTGGTCGCCTGGACAAAAATTAGATTTAACTGAGAAATACAAATGGCCATGAAGGCTTAAAATTTCTGTAAGCTATGTTGAAGAATGCAGATAAGAGAATAGCTCCAAAACAAAAATATGAGACATGGAATTTTAAGAAAAAAGGGCATTTCTGTAAACACAAAAATAAATCAATAAATTGAACTATATGATAGACGATGATGACAACATTTTCAAGCACATTTCAAGCTAATATTTTGTTTAAAGCAAACACATTTCAAGCAAGCATTTTATTCAGTTCTCTTAATTATTGCAAAAGGATTTTGACTGACCATCAGGATCAGATTCCATTCAGAGTCTTTTGCCCATGGTTATTAAAACAATCTTCCGATTGTGCTTTCAAAACATGCAAGTATTTTTGTACCCACTGTGGATGGTTTGTGAATTCGTCTATCATATTGCCAAGGCCAACCAAGTAATATGTGACATGCATCCATCTCCACACCCACATCATACAACACATCATCATGGTACGAGTGACCAAAAGGATATGTAATGAGAAAATGCACTTTGAAAGTTACCTCATTTCCCTTCCTGAAACCATGGATAAAAAAATTGGCCGTATCAATACCTAGACTGCTGAGCCTTTTGCAATTGGTCAGCATTCACATGTATATCGGAACGTATCAGATGATAATTTGAGCGTATCGGCTGATACACCCCAATATGTATCAGATGGACCCATTTTAAGATAAAAGCCTCTTTTTCTGCATTATTTTTAAGGGAAAACTACAAGGGAGAGTTGTGCACCTTTATATTCTTAAAAAAAGAAAATAGACAACAAAAAACATTTTAAGTTGAAGAATCAAACCCAATACACTGCCCTTACCTTGAGGGCTTTCTTCTAAGGTAGGAAAACTCTGAATTTAAGAAATCTTTTATGTCTATTTTCGGTAGAAACGATCCAAAAATTATTCATGTGCATGTTTGGAGTATATATTTATTCATACAGGCATTATTTGGGCATTTGCAAGCTTTTTTTTTTCTTTTTTTGGAGTTTTCTCATAAATGCCAGTGAACTTTTGGGGATTTGGTGGAAAGTTAAGATTTTTTTTTTCAAAACTTTTCCCACAAACCATTTCATTTGTGATTTTTTTCCTCTAAATTTATGTGTTTCATATCAATCCCTTAGAAGTGTAATTCTTGACTATTAAGTAGTAAACATTAACTACTAAGTATTCAACAGTAAGTATTAAGAAACAAGTAGTATCTAATAGGAGTGCTCATGGGCTGGCCCGACCGGGGCCCAGCCCGCTTTGGACCAGGTTCGGGCATTGAGTTTTAGTACTCAGGCTGGGACTGGATTTAAATTTTTGGCCGGTTTAACTTTTGGTCCAGGCTTGGATTAAGCGATGGAAAATCTGAAGCCCAGCCTGAATAAGCATAGCTTGTAGTTTAGTGAATTATTTGCTAAAACAAGCGATAGAAAGCCCGAACAAGGGACAGAAATCCCAGTCAACCTGATTCAAGAAATGGGCAAGCTCGGGCCTGACGTGATCGAGCCAGGCTGGGCTTGAGCCAGGAACTTACGGGGCCTGTGTTGGGCTTGGCCCGGATACAGGCCATGTTTTTAAAACCGGCCGAGCCTAGATAAGCCCCAGCCTAGCCTGACCCAGTCCATCAACACCTCTAGTATCTAAGTATTAGTACAAGGTACATAGTAGATGATTGATGATGTCAAAATACTACATACTATACACATAGTAAACACTAAATAATAATCTTTCACTATTAACATTTTACTAGAACTTAATATAATTAAGCAACATGAATACAGGTGAACAAATACATCACTGGTCTTATTTTAGAATAATATAACAATTATATGACAATGAAGGGTCCAATGATCCCACTTATTTTAGTTGTGATAAAGGCTCTGATGATTATCTTAATAGATTTTTGTTTCCCAGAAATCTACTATATTTCATTTCCCAAATCTTTTCAAATTAGTTAAAAGCTTTAGATAACATTAAATATCTTATCATGCTAATTTGAACTCTCGTAGATTTTATTTTCTGTTTTCTTTGATTATCCTTTTTGGCAAAAATATGTTCAAATACCAGTAAAGTCTAATGAAAAGACAAATCAGATAATGATTTTAGTTGAAAATCTTCTCCTTGGTGTCGAGTTACAACCAACCCTTAATAAGCGTGAGGCTACTTCGGTTAAGGAATTCCTGAGTAGTCGATCAACTGATCAACAGAGTCATTGTAATCTGATCATCACAATTCTTAGACTACGTCCAATTTCAGTACCATGGAATCTTATCAAAAAAATACAACATAAGTCCCACAAATTTCAATTTCCCTTTGGTATAGTACAGAGAAACACATCAAAATAAAGTAGTAATCTTAAAAGAGGAAAGCTTCCAGAATGCAAGGAGCTGAGAGATTTTAACTGAGATACCGAAGCATTACAAAGCAGTTTAGTCAACTTGAGATGAAAATACGTACTTTGACTACCATCATTCCATCCAAGTTCCTTGCACCACCTGGAACTCTATCACCCACTTTTCTCTCAAGTGGCTTTGCTTCACCAGTAAGGTGTTCAATAGTAACAGTAGATCTCCCTTGAAAAACTTCCCCATCTACTGGCACAGCCTGATAATAGCACCAGATTACATTAAAAAAAAAAACAGTGGATTACAGCTTGACAAAATTCAGTTCAGAATATTTATTCTATGATGAGCTTTGAGAATTAAACAGTTCTTCAATACGGTCTGTGACACATCTTAAAAAAACACATATCAATTTGACTATTCTTCAATACGGTCTGTGACTATTTTTGATAATTTTCTCTAAAGATTTGTTCAGTACTTATCCCTCCCATCCATAGTCTGATCTTCTCCTCTTCTAAAAGGCCAATTTGACTATTCTTTTAATTGTTTTATGCCAGTTTAATCTCCCTGCAATGTTAATAACCAATAAATTATAATTCTTTCTTTCTAAAATATTTTACAAAACAATCATTGATATGAACCAAAAGTTATGTTTCTTTAATTTAGCATTTCCCCCTGCCATTTTAAGTTTCTCCTTAGCTTACACAAGTCCAGGGAAGATTCTTCAGGACAAAAAAAAAATTAGGAGAAATTACTTCCACTCCAAAACTGGAAGGCAGCCAAATGCACACAGCTATAAAATGGAGAAAAAATCGTGTTATATTCCATAAGGCATTCTCTGATTTTTGTCTTCATGATATTCTGCCAATTTTCACTGTCAATTTCCAATTAGTTCCATTTTCTGAACCATGTCCAACTCATCAATCAGTTACGTTGATACTTCCCATTGGTGTGTGAAGTACCAAATCAGAGCAATGGGAATTTGTGCTACATGCGCACGCAATAGCAAAAAAAATTTGGCTAGTGTAATTCCACATTGCAGTTCAAAAAAGAAATATTGCAAAATATTTCTGGCTCTGTTCCGCATAAAATTAAGGACAACAGCCACAGTATGCAGGCTGATGATGCTCAAGCGACTAAAACTAAACTGTATAGTATGCTTTTTGATTACTGGAGTCCTCAACTGTTTTTTTCTTGAATGGTTAAATTAAAAACTCATCAAATTAACAACACCAAAACATTGAAGTCAAACATCACTAGTATAAGACAATAACCAAATGTCAATAACAATCCAATTAAATGTATGCTCACAGACCTCACCAGCTTTGACCAAGATGTAGGAATCCACTTCCAGATCATGCACAGGAACCTTTTTATATGTTAGAGAAGAGAAATGAGGTGACTTGTCAGCATTCATGTCCAGTACAAGAGCAAAATCTGGATTATTCTCCTTCAATTCTTTAACATCGCCCATAGAACGGCTTGTGAAATACTCTTCCGCTGCAAGCCCAGTACACGGATTATGTAAGGTTCAAACGGCAAGGATTCGATCTTCCCATCCAAGGGTTCCAAGGGTATAATAATTAAATAATTAATGACCAAAAGATTAAGGTTTTTGTACTTACCAATATGAGCCAAATTAAACATGGCAAGAAGCAACCCTCCTTCCAAAGAGTTCCCCATGAATACAGATGCAAATGCTGCAAGAGCCATCAAGACATGTATATTCACCTTCCCAGCAGCTATCTCCATTGCTGCATCAAGTGCTGCTGAAACCTGAAATAAAGAAGATCACATTACAACTCAACATAACAAATCCACCATTCAATTCTACATATCACTAAGGATCCAAGATTTCAATTCAAAAACAGGCGGAAAAAAAAAAAATACTCCAACAAGCGGGAAAGCAACAGCAATAAGAGCAGTCTGCAGAGGCTTCGCAACTGTTTTCGACAGCAAGTAAGGGCAAACACCAGCAATGAGAAGACAAGCAGCGGAACAGCAACACAGCACCAAATGCTCGCGAAGAAAATCCGAAAGCTCCGCCCATCGCGTCGCCCTGGCAAATCGCATGACAGCTTCCTGAGCTTTGGTGAGGTCTTTGCTGTCATGATGATGGTGGTTATGGTGATGGTCGTGATCGTGGTGTTTGTGATTGCTATGGTGGTGGTGGTCATGATCGTCATGATCGTGATCGGTGTGGAGACCTAGGGCACGGACAGGGATGGATCGAGATCCGAAGAGATGGTGTGAATTGGAGGAAGGAGAAAAGGGTCTGCGAAGGAGAGATGAGAGAGGATTGTAGTAGATGGTTTTGAAGGGAAGGGATTTCGTCTTTCTGCGAGTTGGTAAAAGGAAGGAGCTGTTGCCGATTGCAATTGGAAGCGATTCCATTTTTGGGGTTTGTGTGGTTGGGCAGGGGAGATTTTGAAGGAAATTAGAGCATCGCTGCAGGGGGAGAGAGAGAGAGAGAGACAGAGCGTGTGTTTTGGTATGTCGTCTGTGTATGTGGCTATGAGATACACATCATGAGCTCACTCCACTCGGGCTCCGTGGGGAGAGCCTGCACTCCTCGTGCTTATTGGGGTGTGGAGTGTTAAATTACTTGTTTATTCTCCATGTTCGGGCCGTATAGTTACGGACTTTGATCGGGTATTTTTTTTAATTATTATGTTCATGATGCAATGCAAGCATGAAACACGCGATTTACCGGGTTTTTTTTTTATTTTTTTATTTTTGTTTCTTTTATTTTCGTGAAATCAGCTCGACTGGCAGCCAATCGATGGTCAACTGTAATTGGGGCTCCCGACTTTAACCAAATGATAATGATTCAATGATCCTTTGGATGTAAATGGGGATCTAAATATCTAATTATCAGGAAATTTCCATATGTTAAGAAATTTGATTTTAGTACCTGTTTGAGACTCTAATTCATAAAAAAAAAAAAAGGTTTGCTTGGAAACCAATTTCCATTTTGAGTTGTCAAAGAGTTTAATTCCAGATCCATGCATGTTTTGGCTCATAGAACAGAAACTCAACATACGAGTCTTTAATATTGTAAATTGCAGCTCATAATTAACTTGATCGTTTATCACTTCAATTTTGAATGTAATAAATTAATACAATGTTATAATTTCATTGATATCCTTACTTTTAAAAAATATATACAAAAAATAAAAAAGAAGTGAGAAGCTAATTTTGAAATTGGATTTTAATCCTCTACTCATAATCTATTCCAAAACCGGATCTAGGATCCTCTTATCGAAACCCGGTATGAAACCAACGAAATAGTTTTCAAATCAAAACATGAATCATCATTTTAAAACAGTTTTGGTTCTAGGTCTGGTATGATTCCCACATGGAACTAACCCATTTACATCCTATCATCTTGGCGTGTTTGTTTTTTGCATCGAAGTTCTTCTTTTTTAATAGAAGTTTGAATTGAAGTTGAATGAAAAAGAAATCTTACATCCTATCATCTTGGCATGTTTGTTTGTTGCATCGAAGTGCTTCTTTTTTAATAGAAGTTTGCATTGAAGTTGAATGAAAAAGAAATACATGGTCAAATGCACTCCAACTAGAATTATTAAAGAGGGCACAGAAGGCAAAAGGGGCTATTATTTCAGCTGTGGATGTTTTATTCATACTGCGAATTGGTAGAAGGAAGGAGCTGTTGCCGATTGCAATCGGAAGCGATTCCATTTTTGGGGTTTGTGTGGTTGGGCAGGGGAGATTTTGAAGGAAATTAGAGCATCGCTGCAGGGGAGAGAGAGAGAGAGCGTGTGTTTTGGTATGTCGTCTTTGTATGTGGCTATGAGATCCACATCATGAGCTCACTCCACTCGGTCTCCGTGGGAAGAGCCTGCACTCCTCGTGCTTATTGGGGTGTGGGAGTGTTAAATTGCTTGTTTATTCTCCCTGTTCGGGCCGTATAGTAGTGGACTTTGATCGGTTTTTTTATTATTATTATTATGTTCATGATGCAATGCAAGCATAAAACACGCGATTTATCGGGGTTTTTTTATTTTATTTTTTATTTGTATTTTTGTTTCTTTCATGTTCGTGAAATCAGCACGACTGGCAGCCAATTGATGGTCAACTGTAATTGGGCCAAATGATAATGATTCAATGATCCTTTGGATGTAAATGGGGATCTGAATCTCCGATTATCAAGAGATTTCCATCTGTTAAGAAATTTGATTTTAGTATCTGTTTGAGATCCTAATTCATAAAAAAAAGTATGCTTGGAAACTCAATTTCGATTTTGAGTCGTCAAAGAGTTTAATTCCAGATCCATACAGGTTTTGGCTCGTAGATCCGAAACTCAACATACGAGTCTTTAATATTATAAATTGCAGTTCAAAATTAACTTGATCGTTTTTCTATTCAATTTTGAATGTAATACATTTAATACAATGTTATAAGTTGATTGATGTCCTTGCTTTAAGAAAGAAAGAAGTCAGGAACTAACTTTGAAATTGGATCTTAGTCCTCTACTTTATAACCGATTCCAAAAAAGGATCTAGGGTTCTCTTATCGGAATCATGTATGAAACCAACAAAAAAATGTTTTGAATCAAAACATGAATCATCATTTAAAAACGGTTCGGTTCCGGGTCCGATATGGTACTGGCCCATTTATGTCCTAATATTGGCATGTTTGTTTTTTACATTAAAGTTTTTCATTTTTAATAGAAGTTTGCATTGAAGTTGAATGACAAAAAAAAAAGAAATCTATGGTCAAATGCACTCCAACTAGAATTATTAAAGAGGGCACAACAGGTCAATGATAGAAGGCAAAAGGGGCTATTGTTTCAACTGGTGATGTTTTATTCATAGTAGGGAAAAGTTTTAACCAAGGGGGCAGGTTTTGTGGTGGGGGGTGGGAGGAATATCAAATTTTGGATGGATGATTGGGTTGGAGTGGGACCTCTGTGTGAGTTGTTCCTAGGGTCTTTAGGGTAGTGTCCAACAAGGAGTCTGCAGTTATTGACTATTATGAGGTGAGGGAAGGGTCTATCTCATGGAGTGTGTCTTTTAGGAAAAGTCTTCGTCAGTGTGAGGAGGTTCAATATGAGGAGTTGTTAAGTATTCTTTTTAACGTTTTTTATGCAGGAACTTTAAGGATTTTCGGATTTGGAAGCCTTCCACTTCCGAAAAATTCTCTGCAAAAAGTTTTTACTTGGCTTTGGAAGGAGATCTAACCTCTAAAGCTTCTTCTTTTCTCATTTTGGAGGGGTTAGTTCCTCCTCAAGTGGAGGCATTTTGCTGGTTGGCAATTGTGGCTAAGATATCCACGGCGGATAATTTGAGGATAAGAGAGTTAACATCAAGCGCCATTTCAGATATTTGTGTGGTGTGTTGTAAAGATGTGGAAACTGTTAATCATCTTCTTCTTCATTGCGAGGTTGCAACTGCTGTTTGGGCTCACTTCATTGGTAGATGTGGTATTGCATGGTGTTGTCCAAGTAAAATTGCAGAGATGGTTGAGTCTTGGAGGGGAGATTGCTTCTTTGGATGTGGTTGTTCTCTTTGGCGGATGCTCCAGTTTGCTATCCCATGGTCCATTTGGAGGGAAAGGAATGACAGAAATTTTAAAGGTGTATTTTCCTTTTTAGCAAAATTAATTTCTAAGACTACTCTTATGGTTGTGAAGTGGGCTTTGGTGAGAGAGGGGTTCTCTAATTTCACTCTTAATGATATCACTGCTAATTGAGAAGCTTGTATGGGGTGTGGCTCAATGAAGAATGAGAGGAAAGTGGTTTTTTGGTACCCACCCCCCATTGGTGTTTTCATGTTCAATGTCAATGGTACCCACCCCCCTTGGTGTTTTCATGTTCAATGTCGATGGTGCTGCAAGAGGTAAACTAGGGCCAGTAGGTATTGGGGGTGTTATTTGCATCAACAATGGTGACATCCTTTTTATGTTTTCATAGCATGCTGATGTTTGTGACTCTAATGAAGCAGAGGTATTAGCTATTTTGGAAGCCCTACGAATTACGATGCTATACAAGGTACTTTCAAAGAAAACTTAATTGTGGAGAGTGATTTTTCTAATGCAATCGCGTGAGCTTCTAATCAAGAAATCAACCCGTGGAGATTTCATTTCCTTTTTAATGAAATTCGAGAACTGTCTTCATCCATCAACATTGTATTCCATCATGAACTTAGATCAGCCAACTCTTTCGCTGATGCTTTAGCCAAACAGGGGGTTGTGAGGATGTCCCATTGGGAGGCTTTCTTTATGTAAGTGAGGAGGAGGTGCAGTTCAATTCTCTTGTACCTCCCTTTGTAGCCTTTTTTTTGTAAATTTCTTTTCTATTAATAAAAGCTTTTGTTACCGATTCAAAAAAAAAAAAAAAGATAGAAGGCAAAAATGTAGAGGCAACCAGGGGTGGAACCAAAAAGTTTGACTTGGGAGCACTATGAAAATTGGGTTGCGGGAAGGGGTTCATAGAGTTTGAATTATTTGGATAGTGGCTCGGTATTCATTTTCCATCTCATCATTTTTTTTTTATGAAAAAGAGATAATTTGATGATTATATTTTAAATTCACATCTGTTTCAGAAGATAAAAAAGGTCCTACACTTACTATGCTACAGTAAGATCAACTACTCTTAGTGTAAAATTTGACCATTGGATACATAGAGGATGGCATTCATGTGGAATGACCTGGATTATCAATAGGCAGGCTCCATGGTGGAGTTCCAAATATTCCACTCATGGGAAGCTTGCGAGGCCAGTACACTAGGGGATCCAAATTCATTGCTTCAGACTGCCTGAAAATGTAATTACCTGCATTCTATTTACCATTACTTGGTCATGGACATGCGAAAAAAATAACTTGAACCGTAATTCAAGTTATTGAATCAGATGAACCTCTACAAGTAAACCTAGTTACTGATGCTCAATTTACACGTCCCCACCCAAGTTACTCCACAAGTCCTATAATGCTTTAGAAGATGTGGAATTTGAACATTATTACATGGCATGGAACAACCCCTGTAAAACTCATACTACTAATAAAATGCCAGAAGTTGGACATCCTTTCCATTGGTCCAGATTGCTGCCAGCCAGATCCACCACAAACCTGTACCTGACATCGTTCTTCTCCAATGTTTCCATCCCTTTGTTCACATAATCCATTTTCAGTCTTTATCATTGAAGTCAGCGCTTCTCTTTATAGAACTCTAGCATCTCTTGGGTCTCCTCCATGGTCCCAGCTATAAATCAGCCGGCAATTGAACCCACCTGAAAAACTAAGCTACATTTATGTTTAAGATAATAACAATTGAAAGAGCGGAATTGACGGTCGGAAAGTCATCGAGTCAAGTAACTAGGTGATTTCCGACACGACTCAGTTATCTATCAAGTCAAGACAACTCGCCAGACTTGACGAGTAGAGTATGCTTTTGGGACCACTTTGCATCATCCTTATGAGAAAAAACTTCTCATGTGCCCAGGGCTTCGTGGGAACGCTCATTTTGACAGTTCCCAAAGGCGGGACCCCTCTGAATTTCACCTGGTCCAGTATGACGATTGGAGTATATATAAATTGCAAGAAAAAATGGTTCCATCATAATTTTCATATCAAAAAATTCAATGGCTCAATGAGTTTTTTCACAATTGATAATTCCACAATCGAACCATTGAAAATTGAATGTCACCAAACTCTCTAAGCTAACATCACCATAGGAGAAACAAATTGCAAAGGCTCAGAAATAACTCCCGCACCAACTTGCCGTGCACCTTCCGGAGGAGAAAGATAAAGGCACGAGAGAATGAACGGCGGGGATGGTGTCTATGATGAGTATCATTAATTTATAATTTGGCCCAAATTGGGTCAGCTCACAGAGGTAATAGCTGGGTATGAACAAGACTGGCATCAGACCCGACACAATTACCAAACTAGCTTACAATTGCGGATTCGAATTCAGATCCATTCACCAAATGAGCCCTAAATCAGAGTTCCAATTATTTTAGTATGCGAACTCATTTGACCATTGTCTGTAACTGATGGAGTCGACCCACACACACTCCTGTACTAGTTCAGGAAATATTATACCTAGTCGGGTCAAAGCTTCTACTAACCCAGTTGGACATTGAGTGGAGTAATGGTTTGGGGATTTGAACTGTAATTAGTAGGGTGAAGTTATGACTCCTAATTCAGTGCACGTGCCAAGACGGGACTTGCTCGTCGTCTCACAAGGACTTAATCCTATTCTACAATACCTTCCCCTGCACTCGGCATCATAGTTGCTATGCCATGATTAAATGAATTAAGTTTGTTTCTCTGTTACTTAGGTTGTTTGAGGAAGAGAGAGAAACCAACAAGACAAGTCTCTTTTCAGAATTAGGAGTCATAATTTCTGCCACAACAGTTGGTAAAACATACATTCGATAGTAAAAGTATATCATCAATAATAATCATTCATTTCATTAACTAACAAAAATTCTTACATTACATAATCGGTTAAATACATCTCTATTACAATCACTGCACAATAGTGCAACAATAAGACCTGAAATCAAATAATCAACTTAAAGTTAATCAAATAAAAGGAATCGATACACGTGCATGGCCTGCGTCCTTGATCACTCCCATAGGAGCCGCGTTCTTTGAACTAGTGGCCTCCACCACCTGGGCTCGGGCCTGAGTTCTTAATGCCTCCCATTATATTGGCGTTCGTGAAGCTGTGGCCCCCACCACCTGGGCTCGGGCCCGAGTCCTTAATCCCTCCTCCGAAGGAATCCGTGTTCGTGAAGCTATGGCCCCCACCACCTGGGCTCGGGCCCGAGTCCTTAATCCCTCCCAAGGAATCCGCGTTCGTGAAGCTGTGGCCCCCGCCACCTGGGCTTGGCCCTGAGTTCTTAAGCCCTCCCAAAGTATCAGCATTCTTGAAGCTGTGGCCCCCTCCACCTGGGCTGGGGCCCGAGTCCTTAATCCCTCCCAAAGTATCAGCGTTCATGAAGCTGTGGCCCCCATCACCTGGGCTTGGGCCTGAGTCCTTAATCCCTCCCAAAGTATTAGCGTTCGTGAAGCTGTGGCCCCCACCACCTGGGCTTGGGCCTGAGTTCTTAATGCCTCCCAAAGTATCGGCGTTCTTGAAGTCGTGGCCTCCACCACCTGGGCTCGGGCCTGAGTTCTTAATGCCTCCCATAGTATCGGCATTCGTGAAGCTGTGGCCTCCACCACCTGGGCTCGGGCCTGAGTTCTTAATGCCTCCCATCGTATGGCCGTTCGTGAAGCTGTGGCCCCCACCACCTGGGCTCGGGCCTGAGTTCTTAATTCCTCCCAAAGTATAGGCATTCTCGAAGTCGTGGCCTCCACCACCTGGGCTCGGGCCTGAGTTCTTAATGCCTCCCATAGTATCGGCGTTCGTGAAGCTGTGGCCTCCACCACCTGGGCTCGGGCCTGAGTTCTTAATGCCTCCCATAGTATCGGCGTTCGTGAAGCTGTGGCCTCCACCACCTGGGCTCGGGCCTGAGTTCTTAATGCCTCCCATAGTATCAGCGTTCGTGAAGCTGTGGCCCCCACCACCTGGGCTCGGGCCTGAGTTTTTTATGGCTTTGAGTAAGAAATCATCCGGGAAACCAATGATCCGTATCGGATTCAATGGCCGAGAATGAACAGACAACATGATGGAGCTCAAAACGAGAGGAAGAAGAAAGATAAGAAACCCAGAAGCCCCGAGTCTTCTAGTCATCTTTGTATGCACTCTAAAAATGGTGTGTGCTGCAGATAAATTTGAAGAAATCCTTTACTGAGGTGAAGGAATGAAAGAATGTATGTGTTTTTTGACACTGGTGATGTGGGTACGTACTTCAATTTATAGAGAGTGGGTGATGGATATTTGGTAGTATCTTGACTGTGGAAGTTAATGCATTCCCATTCGAACACGTGAGCGTGCATGGTTTGTTGTGATGGCGCCACCTCTGTTTCTGAGGCGAGGAAGGATCGAGGGGGGTTCGAATGGGAAAGCATGGAGAAGAAAACATCAGAGTTGGGTCTAAGTTGGAGCGTTGCAGAGAGAAGAAGTAAAACTTGGAGTTTGAATGTTGAAAAGGAAGAAACTTACTTTGATTTTCGGGTGGGTCCAAGGCCTGCGTAATTGCATTCGCATACTGGGGACCAAAGACCTGGGCCTGAGACTATAACATTAGAAAACTTTTTCTGAAGAAAAGGCCTACAACCTCTTCTTTGAGACTACGTCATGATGACATGGTTGGAGACCTTACATGGGGTGCAGTACCCCACCAGATCAAAGGGAGTTTTTCTTTTATCAGATTCATGGATGGTTTAAGACATCTGATTATAGACAATTACTCTACATCAAATATTTAATTTGATGTGCCTTTTTTGTTAGGTTTCAGATGTTTTGCTTGAGGCCCACTGAAATCACATGTTTTGCTTGACGCCCACTGAAATACCAGCGGTTCTTTGGATTCTGATGGGATCATGATTTTGAGTAGGTCTTTCTATAGGTTAGGCCCACTGATGTCCTCTGAAGGACTCAATTTCTCTTCTAACGAGTCCAGATCCTCTGAGGCCTTTTTTTTTTTTCCGCTCAGCCAAGGGACTGGATCTAAGAGAGAGCCTGCACACACGCAGGAAAGCAGTCCACTCATATAAAAAAGGAGCTCGCACAAGTGAAAATAAAGTCCACACCGGAAATGAGTGTACTTTTAGAAATAGGTGATGTACTTGGGGTTCAAACCCCGGACAATCAGATAAGAATTGACACTCCTTACCACTCAAGTAAGGCTGCTATGAGGCTTTGACTTTAAGAAATCATAAATTGCAAGGGTGGAGCTCCTCAATGGGGCTTCTTTGAGAAATCTTGAATTGAAAAGAGTGGAACTCTGCAGTGAGGTGTGTATTATCATATTTTCTACCAATGATAAATCTTATAGTGGGATTGATCAGCTATTAATGATGTAAATTTCATAGATATCTCATACTAGAGAAATTTATTTTGAGCGGAGTGCATTTGAATAGGTGGTGACTCCACAACCCACTGTGGAGTATCACTCTCTCAAACCATTATTGGTCCGAGTCAAAAACTTGGAGGATCCGGAATCCTCCAACATACCACATGTCAGTACTTGAAGATGGGTCCTCACGTTGAAAAAGTGGTAAGTCGTTCCTTTCACCCCTCCATTCTCTGTGCATGCATTTCACTGTTGACTGGTGCTTTTTCTGTGGATGTATGTTTTGGACCATAGGTTTACTTCCGTTGCATTATTCCACGGGTTCGGTAAGCTCAATAACTTTACGCGGAATTCTATTGGATGGTTGGGAAAGTTGCACCTACTTAGTGCATTCTTACATCTTCCATTGCGTCTTTGCAGGGAAGCAAAAACCCACTCTCAAGCATGCTGTAACCAGTCTCCAGACCGGATCATTGGCTGGGACTGGTTTTACCAGGTTTTTTTTTTTTCCATTGGGCCATGTCTCTTCTTTTATTTGTTCCCTTGGTTACATGCTCTTAATTTCTCGCATCACTTTTGCCCAGGTCAGAAATATCGTTCTAGGAACTAACACGTTTAGAAATGTTGGGACAGGCTCGTTCGTTTGTGTTGTGCGCGTGTATGCGGAAACGTGAATTAATGATCAAACGAATAAACAACCACACAAGACAAACAATCACACACAAGAGAATTACGTAGTTCAGCAATCTTGCCTACGTCCACGGGAAAGAAAACTCGACTCTCCTTTAGGTTCTATCTTCTGTCTATCTGTCTATCTGTATCTCATGGGCTACACATTACATCATATATATAATGTTCTCTTTCTTATTCCCTAAGAAACCCTATCTTAGCTAATAAGAAAGTCCCGGTACAATTATCATAATACCCATGTTTATGAACCCACTTGGTCTGGACCTACTAAGCCCAACAATCTCCCCCTCCAGACCATAGGGAAGACGCCTCTGAACCCCTTACTAGGAGTCCAGTCCTGCCAACTCTGAACACAGCTCCAGCTTTCCCTTAGACACGACCTTAGTCATCATGTCAGAGGGATTCTTGTCAGTGTGAATCTTTTCCAGCTTCATGAGATTCTTCTCGATGACCTCACGAATCCAATGATATCTCACATCAATGTGCTTTGTGCGGGCATGGTATGTATCATTCTTGCTAAGATCCATAACACTCTGACTATCACAGTAGACTACATACTCTTCTTGCTTCAAATCCAATTCTTTAAAGAAATTCCTCAACCAAATCATCTCCTTCCCTGCTTCATTAGCAGCTATGTATTATGCTTCGGTTGTAGACAATTCTATACACTTTTGCAACTTAGACTGCCAGGAAATAGCTCCCCCTTGCAAAAGTAAATAAGTACCCAGAAGTAGACAACCGACGATCAAGATCGCCTGTAAAATCAGCATCTGTAAAGCCTTCAAGTACTGGTTTTAAGCCTCCGAAACACAAGCAAAGATCTGATGTACCTCTCAAATATCTGAAGATCCACTTCACTGCTTCTCAATGCTCTTTCCCAGGGTTAGAAAAAAATCTACTCACTACACCCACTGCATGAGCAATGTCTGGCCGTGTACACACCATGGCATACATAAGACTCCCAACTGCTGAGGAGTATGGAACAGACATCATCCGTTCCTTTTCTTCATCTGTAGTAGGACATAATCTCTTACTGAGCTTGAAGTGACTGGCTAAAGGCATGCTAACTGGCTTAGCATCTATCATGTTGAATCTCGCTAGCACCCGTTCAACATATTTCTCCTGTGACAACCACAGCTTCTTGGCATTCCTGTCACGACGTATTTGCATTCCCAAAATCTGTCGTGCGGGACCCAAGTCTTTCATGTCAAAAGCCTTTGACATGTCCTTCTTCAACCTGCCAATCATTTCACTATCTTGTCCAACTATCAACATATCATCTACATATAAAAGAAGGATAATAAATTTGCCATTACCAAACTTACGAACATAAACGCAGTGATATGCAGCTGTCCTCCGGTATCCATGACTCACCATGAATGAATCAAACTTCTTGTACCATTGTCTCGGCGCTTGTTTCAGCCCGTAGAGACTCTTTTTCAATCTGCAAACCAGCTGTTCTTTTCCTTCTACCTCAAACCCTCCGGCTGAGTCATGTAGATCTCTTCTTTCAGATCACCATGAAGAAAAGCAGTTTTCACATCCATCTGTTCAAGTTCAAGGTCCATGCTGGCAACTAGACCCAAGATAACTCTGATAGAAGTCATCTTCACAACTGGAGAGAAGATTTCATCGAAGTGAAGACCCTTCGTCTGCGCAAAGCCTTTAACCACTAGCCGTGCTTTGTGCTTTATCAGTTTTCCACTGTCATCTCTCTTCACCTTGAACACCCATTTGTTCTTCAGAACATTCTTGCCTTTTGGGAGTTCCACCAGCTCATAAGTACTATTTTTTTTCAAAGAACTCATCTCATCCTGCATAGCCTTCATCCACTCATCTTTATCTTCATGAGTTTTTGCTTCTGGGTAGCTCTCTGGCTCCCCCTCATCAGTAAGCAAAATATAATCTGATGCAGGATATCTTGTTGATGGTTGACGCTCTCGAGTAGACCTCCTAACCTGAGGTTCTGTGGTTTCTGACTGAGGAGACTGCTCCCCCTGCTCAACACCCTGTTCATCTGGCAACCCCTGCGCCTCTTCACGATCTAAATCATTTTGTCCACCTTCTCCACCTGTAGTCTGCACTGGAGAAGGAGTCGGTGTGAGATCAACCACTCCATCAACAACTTCTTTAGACTTTTCAGTCTTTTCAATATCTCCAAAGAATTGGTCTTCATGAAACACAACATCCCTACTTCTGATAATTTTTCTCTTCTCTGTATCCCATAACCTGTAGCCAAACTCGGCTCCACCATAGCCAAGAAAAATGCAACACACTGCCTTATCATCCAGCTTTGAACGCTGCTCATTTGGTACATGTGCAAAAGCCTTGCACCCAAATACCTTCAAATGAGAATAAGAAACATTTTTACCTGTCCATACTCTCTCCGGAAGATCAAAATCCAAATGAACTGAGGGAGACCTGTTAATCAGGTAAACGATAGTCAGAATAGCTTCACCCCAAAATGGCTTCGGTAGCTATGCCACTCTAATCATACATCTCATCCTTTCAAGAATAGTACGGTTCATTCTTTCGGCTACACCATTGTGCTGTGGAGTACCAGGAACTGTTCTTTCATGTCGAATACCATGCTTTGAGTAATAGCCTTTAAACCGGTTGGATGTGTACTCATCACCATTATCTGTGCGGAGACATTTCAAGAGCTTTCCTGTTTCTCTTTCAACCATGACATGAAACTGCTGAAATACTTGGAACACCTGATCCTTCGATTTCAACGCATAAACCCAGACTTTCCTGGATGCATCATCAATAAATGTGACAAAAAGCTTATTACCACCCAAAGACTCCACCTCCATGGAACCACAAACATCAGAATATACCAAATCCAACACATTAGATTTTATCGTTGATGTTTTAGAGAAAGAAACCCTATGCTGTTTACCAAACAAGCAATAATCACAATGTTCAAGGGATGTACCTTTGGAGTAGTTAATCAGTTCTTTCTTTGCCAATAACTGCAGTCCTTTCTCACTCATATGTCCAAGTCTCTTGTGCCACAAATTTGGAGAGGATCTATTTTCAACAGCATTCAACACACATTTGCATAGCTTCACATGTGTTTTGTACAGCGTATTACACGCCTTCCCTCTCGCAAAAATAAGAGACCCTTTAGTGAGTTTCCACCTGCCATTTCCGAAGTAACTTTCATAAACTGCACGGTCCAATGAAGTCCCAGAAATCAGATTCAACCGCAGATCAGGAATATGTCGCACATCTTTCAGCGTCATTGTGCAACCAATATCGGTTGGAATGCAAACATCACCGATCCCAACAATATTCGAATGACTTGTGTTGCCCATCTTCACAGTGCCAAAGTCCCCTGCTTTGTACGTCGTGAAAATCTCCTTACAAGGAGTAGCATGATAGGATGCTGCTGTGTCAACAACCCACTCAACCTGATTATCTGCAACACTCAAACACTTTTCAACTTCACTGGTCAGAATCACTACTTCATTATCCAAAGTAGCAGTAGTGTTAGTGTCATTCTTCTGCTCATTGTTGGTTTCTTTCTTTTCCTTCAAGGCAAAGCAATTCTTTCTAATGTAACCCTCCTTGCCACAATGAAGGCATTTTCCAGACTTTTTCTTAGTCTGTGATTCCTTGCCACCTCTGGACTTGCCACGACCCCCCTTTCGTCCCCTACTCTTACTCCTCCCTCTATTCTCAGTAACAAAGGCCTGTGCATTATCTGTCCCTGCAGTTTTTCTTCTTGTTTCTTCATTTAATAAGCTGCTAGTAACCTGACCCATTGATAACACACCATCTGGAGTAGAGTTGCTCACTGAAACAACCAATGTCTCCCATGTATCTGGTAAAGAACTTAGAAGAAATAAAGCTTGCATCCCATCATCAAGGACCATCTTCATTGTAGCCAGCTCATTCACAATGCATTGAAAATCATTTATGTGATCTTCAATTTTTTCACCCTCCTTGAATTTCATGTTCACAAGCTTTCTAATCAGAAAAGTTTTATTTACGGCGGTTTTCTTCTCATATCTTTCTTCTAACTTTATCCAAAGGGTTCTTGCATTGGTTTCATTAGACACGTGATGAAATATGCTGTTATCCTCCCACTGTCTGATGTAACCAATGGTCTTTCTATGCATCTTTTTCTAATCTGGATCAGACATATCTTTTGGTCGAGCACTATCCCCCTCAATGGGATCATAGAGGTCTTTGCAATAGAGTATATCCTCCATCTTAGGTTTCCAAATCAACTAATTGGTATGGTTGAGTTTGATGATGGTAGTGTTCACAGTGTTGTTCTCCATCTCAATTTAATAATCAAGAAAATATAAACAACTGTCACTAACCTCAATTTCTACACCAATCTGTAGATCTCGTCACCACGAGCATGCTGGAAGAAACGGATCTGAAATCCGACTCTGGATGGCTCCGATATCGCAAAAATAGTTTTCTGCGCTCCTAGCAGTCAAACTTTCTTGTTGACCGTCAAACTACCAATTTTCTTTCACAGTTACGTAGATCTGCTCGCAACGAATCTATAGGCGCAAACGGATCTCCGATCTGACCTCGGATGATCAAGATATTGACGAAACAATTTTTAGTCGTCAATCTGGTCAAACCCTGCTGTGCTGACGTGGCGCTGACGTCAGCAGCTGCTGGAGTGGGCTTCTCGCTGCACGGGTCAGGCAAAACTGACCCAGACAGAACCTGGCCTGATCCTGGTTCTGTACTGGGCTGGGCTTCCTGCAAACGAGTCAGGTCAACCCGACCTGGAACCCGACCCGACCTGGCCTGGGCTTCTTCTTCTCCCCAAACAGAACTGGGTTGTTCTGTTCGTTTTTGGTTTCGTTTCTGTAACCAAAACACGATGGACGTTGCTCCTTCCCTCTTTGGCCACGGCGAGGAGACGACTTTCGGTGGGGTTCCGACGATGGTGCGACGGCGGCAAGGCAGCGGCGGCGGCGGAACAGTCAGGCGAGAGTTGTGCAGCGGGGCGGCTGGGGTTTTTCTCCAGCGAAGGGCGGCGGCGAAACCGTTGATCAGCAGCAATGATCTCGGCGACTATCTGCGCAGCCCCGAGCCCGGTGTCCTTGGTCTTCTTCTGCACTTCCGGTTCCGACCAGTTCACAGCCAAGGGAAATCGTTCCCTGTTCCTGCGACTTCGGATTACCGGCGAAACCCGATCAGTGTGGCCCACCAGAGATCTGAACTGATCTCTGTCGATTTCCTGCAACGAAGAACGACGTGCAGAAATCCGGATACCCTTGATCCGATCCGTCGATCACAACGCGGCCCAATCCAACCCTAGTAAATCCTAGGCTCTGATACCACTTGTTGTGCGCGTGTATGCGGAAACGTGAATTAATGATCGAACGAACAAACAACCACACAAGACAAACAATCACACACAAGAGAATTATGTGGTTCGGCAATCTTGCCTACGTCCACGGGAAAGAAAACTCGACTTTCCTTTAGGTTCTCTCTTCTGTCTATCTGTATCTCATGGGCTACACATTACATCATATATATAATGTTCTCTTTCTTATTCCCCAAGAAACCCTATCTTAGTCAATAAGAAAGTCCCGGTACAATTACCATAATACCCGTGTCCATGAACCCACTTGGTCTGGACCTACTAAGCCCAACAGTTTGGATATAATGAATTTCTAGAATGTATAAGAAACTATGAGAATTTGGTATGTTTGTGCTTATTTATACATGTAATACATAAGTGAGGTATATAACTATGAGCATTTTCACATCTCCCACTTGCAAAATGATACCGCCATATACTTTTCACATTGATTGCATTTAGTTATGGAGTGGGTCACAAGATCAAATTTCATCAACTACTTTTGTTTTCATTTATGTGACCCCTTATTTATAAACCTAACATTTCAGTTTGTTTATTAAACTAATAAACTCCAAACTTTTAAGTTTATTATATTAAATTTATATAGATTTTGAGTAATTTGTAAAAAAAAAATCTAAAAACTTACAAACTATAGATATAATTTTCTGCACTTATGTAGGCCTCCGATTTATGATCCAAATTGCTCAATATCTTCATAATAATGATGAGCATCAAGAAATTTAGTTCCATATCTTAAATATCCTCATGGATCTTGAGAAATTTGTAATAAACAGTCAAAAAAAATTCAAAAACATCTAAAACATACTAATTACTTATTTTGTCATGTAAAAAATGATGGTTTTGATTAACTAAGCAATGTGGCTCACATATGCAACATTTGCATGTATAAAACTCATTTTAAAGCTTTTCAATCTTCACTTAAGTCTCTCTCTCTCTCTCTCTCTCGTTTGGGCGACTAAATGTTTAATTTGTTCCTTTCTCTCTCTCTGGAAACCTGAAAATCCAATTGACCTTCTTCCATTAAATTTTATGCACCTAAAATCGGATCTACCTTCTTCCATTAGATTTTTTTTTGAACGGTTGTGTATACAAAAATCATACTTTCTGCACCTAAAAATCAAATCTACCTTCTTCCATTAGATTTTTTTTTTCCTGTAGAAATTTTGCTTTGCCTGTTTCATATTTTCTGTCAATGTACTCTGATTGTCATTTTCATATGCTCCTTTCAGATTTTCTATTTCTTTGTTCCCTTTTTCTGTTGACGTGTTTGTCACTTTGTGTTTTTTCCTAATCGGTTTCATTTGTGTGATATTTTGGGTTTCAAAAGTGAGCTTGATGGGTCAGGCCCAACCCGGATTGTGGTAAAGAGTCAGGTCCAGACAACCCGGTCCGTCCAAGGTCATGGGTCAGGCCAGTTTAGCTCAGCGGATATTCGAAACTCGTTGAAGGAAGCCTCGTCACGTCAAGGCCTCCGAGTCATCACAACGAAGTCCTCCCCTCACCCGCTCTTACCAATTCTCGCGAAGAAACTCTCGCCTGCCCTCCACCTTGCTCGCTCTTCGAGGACACGTCTGAGGCCGCCTTGAGGACACGTCTGAGGCTCCAGGCTCTGAGAGACGTTGCGCTCCAAGCCCTCCGCCCTGCTCGTTCCTCGAGGACACGTCTGAGGCTCCAGGCTCCAGAGAGACGTTACTTTATTTTTGAATCCCATCTGCTGGGGAAGTGTATAAATTCAGGGTCCCCTCATCACTTGAGGGGCAATGAAAAAACTCTTACTCACCTCTCTCTCTCGCTTGTAATCCATCTTATCAATCAAAGATCACCATATTCAAAGTGGACGTAGGTCATACAGACCGAACCACTATAAGTTCCCTCTCTCTCTCTCATTTACTCACCTAGCATTTATTACTTGACCGGTGGTGTCCGAAACCTATTTTTGGCATCATCAGTTTGGCGCCGTCTGTGGGAAACGAAAATCAAAACTAAAGTTCACACTTCACACATCTTCCTCAGAAATCATGGTGATCAGCACAAGATCCGTAAGACGAGAAGACAATCCCGTCCAAGCTACAGGTCCGGGTCCTTCCAGGCGCCCGGACTCCCCTACCCAGGGAAACAATTACCCTCCACCGGGTAACCCCTCTCTGAATACTCTCCCCCCTCCACCGACTTCGCAGCAGATGCTGGAAACCATGCAACAGCTGTTGGCCCAAAACCAACAAATATTGCAACTCATGCTGGCGGGACAGGGAGGAGCACTCCAGGGTGGAGCACCTCACCCGGGCGCCCATCCCCCGGGCGCCCATCTCCCAGGCGCCCAGGATGGAGCACCCCTCCCGGGAGCCCGTCTCCCAGGCGCCCAGGATGGAGCACCCCTCCCGGGCGCCCATCTCGCAGGCGCCCAGGATGGAGCACCCCTCCCGGGCGCCCATCTCCCAGGCGCCCATCTCCCGGGCGGCGCCCATCCCCCGGGCGCCCATCTCCCAGGCGCCCAGGATGGAGCACCTCTCCAGGGCGCCCGTCTCCCAGGAGCCCAAGACGAAGCAGCACCGCACCAAGGCGCCCATACTCTCGGCGCCCAGAGAAGAGCACCTCACTTGGGCGCCCCTCATCATGGCGCCCAAGGTCGAGGAGCACATCATGGCCCCCATGGCCGAGGAGCGCATCAGAGCTTCCATAACCACGAAGTTCCTCCACCCCCTGGTAGAGCCGCCCATGGAGGGTTACCACCTCGACTTTTCCCTCAGGACGAGGAGGACTCTCACTTCCAAGAAGGGGGAAGTGAGAATCACTTCATGGAAGATGAAAGCTATTTCCCCGGTCCGTCCAGGGAGCTTCACACTCACTGGGAAGAAAAAATCAAAGAAATGCAGAATCAACTGGGCGATGTCTTCAATGCAATGAAGGCCCAGGCACCAGAGACTGTGGATTACCTAGTGGGGCGGACGGATACACCGTTCAAACCCCATATAGTACATTACCCACTTCCAAGGAAGTTCAAGATGCCGTCTATGGAGACCTTCGATGGGAGGAAGGATCCATTAGACCATCTTGAAACTTACAAAACCAGGATGCAGCTCCATAACATCCCTGACGAGATAATGTGCAGAGCCTTTCCAACCACTTTGAAAGGTTCTGCCCGCCTGTGGTTCGCAAATCTCCCCTCAGCATCCATCGCCACCTTCGGAGAGTTGAGCAAGTCTTTCGTCTCGCACTTCATAGGTGGGCGCCGCCACCAGAAGCCCGCAACACACCTGCTTAGTATAAAGCAGGAGGAGACTGAAAGCCTAAGGAGTTACCTCACTCGTTTTAACGAAGAGGTACTCCAAATCGAGGAGCCCGACGACAAGGTCTCCATGACGGCTTTCCTTGGAGGCCTTCGTTCCTCGAGCTTTCTCTTTTCCGTAATGAAGCGCCCGCCAAAGAGCTTCTCGGAACTATTGGCCAAAGCCCAAAAGTATATGAATGCGGAAGACATCACCAGGGCAAGGCGC
This sequence comes from Litsea cubeba, assembly GCA_012931725.1. Taxonomy (NCBI): domain Eukaryota; kingdom Viridiplantae; phylum Streptophyta; class Magnoliopsida; order Laurales; family Lauraceae; genus Litsea; species Litsea cubeba. The sequence goes on along the minus strand of CM022947.1, from coordinate 136,673,775 downwards.
GGAGAATCCTCCAGAGCGAGCAGTAAGGGAAAAGAGAGGAGCAGAGACGAGAAGAAGGAAGCTAGCAACAAGCGGAGCAGGACAGAGAGAGTACCTGCCAGAGACCGGCTTGGTCCCGCTCCGCAAAGGGACAGGCTGGCGTTCACGCCTCTTACGGCCACGGTGGAGCAGATCTTGTTCCAAATACAAGATGACCCAGCCATAAAATGGCCAGGAAAGATGAAGTCTCCTCCGAATCGGAGGAATCCGAACAAATACTGTCGCTTCCATCGCGACCATGGCCATGACACTGACGACTGCTACGAGCTCAAACGCCAAATTGAGGATCTCAACCAGCACGGCCACCTACGTCAGTACGTTGCCGGCAGGGGACAAGCACCTCCACCACCTCCACCTCACAATCAGGAAAATCAGCAACCGATCGGAGAAATCCGAACAATTTCTGGAGGGCTAACAGAGTCGTTCTCGGCCATGAAGGCCCATGCCAGAAAGGCAAGGCATCCTGAGGAGGCACGCCCGTCTAAGGCGCCAAGGCATGGAAATAATGAAGTTATATCCTTCTCAGACAAGGATTTGGAGGGGATCCAGCACCCTCACGACGACCCTCTAGTGCTCACGATGACGGTCGCCAATTTTCAAGTGCATAGGATCCTGGTAGACAGTGGAAGCTCTGCAGACATTCTGTTTGTAGACACTTATGACAAGCTGAGGCTGGGACGGGAGAGGTTGCAGCCCGTCAAGTTTCCTCTCATCGGCTTTTCGGGAGAGAAGGTGTATCCCCTTGGGGCAATCACACTGCCAGTCACAGCCGGGACTGCGCCTCGAACTTCCACAACAATGGTCAACTTCCTGGTGATTGACTGCGCATCGGCTCACAAGAGGGCGACCAAGGCCGAGGCTGAGCTAGTGGCGACGCGCGAGGGTGCTTTGCTCAGTGAGACCGAGCTACGGAAGGCCCGTGAGAGGGCTTCGCTCAGTGAGGCTGAGGTTGTGAAGGCCCGCGAGAGGGCTTCGCTCAGTGAGGCTGAGGTTATGAAGGCCCGCGAGAGGGCTTCCCTCAGGGAGGCTGAGTTTGTGAAGGACCGCGAGAGGACTTCACTCAGAGAGGCTGAGCTCGTGGAGGCCCGAAAGGGGGCAGAGCTCAGAGAGGCTGCTTTGAAGGTAGAGCTGAGGGCGGCGGAGGAGAGAGCTATCCAGGCTGAAAATGACTTGGAGGACGGCCTGGCTGATGCTGAGAACAGCCTCGCCGATGGATTTATTGCTGGTTATGACGAACTCCGGAGAAAGATTACCGCAGCATTTCCCGATATCGACTTCTCGCGCTTTAAGGCGAGTGAGGCGCCTGATGAGGCGCCTGCCGACGAGCCTGATGGCAGCAGCGGGAGCTCAGGTGATTATGAGGATGATGGCGAGGATGAGGGGGATAAGGAGAGTGACTAGGCTCATATGTATTTTTCTTTTTGTTTGGCAATTTATAGCCTATTGAAAGGAGCACATTTCTGTAATAACATGTTTATTTCATTTATAGTCTATTGAACAATGAAATGGGAAATAAACAATTTTTATGCTTTTTGTACATTGGCCCATTTGTCACTGGTAATACCTCTTCAGATGTTCCGCATTCCACGGATGGAGCAGGGCCTTACCATCAGAATTTTGGATTCTGTATGTGCCTGGCCTTACTACTTCTGTCACGAGATAAGGTCCTTCCCAATTTGGCCCTAGCTTTCCTTCGCGAGAGTCTTTAGTAGCGAGGATCACCTTTTTCAGGACTAGATCTCCTGGCTGAAAAGAACGAGGCTTCACCCTCGAGTTGTAGTGTTTTGCCATGCGCCGCTTGTATTCTGCATTGCGGACCGTGGCCTCTCCTCTCGCATGCTACACCAGGTGAAGTGCTGTACCTGTATCTTTCGGCTTCACCCTCAGCCGTGAGCTCTGTTCTCATAAAGAATCAGGACGGAGCGCAAAAGCCTATCTACTATGTGAGCAGAGCCTACCGAGGGGCAGAGTCCAAATACCCGGAGCTCGAAAAACTGGCCCTCGCCCTCATCTCCACTGCAAGGCGTTTACGACACTATTTTCAGGGCCACACCGTGGTGGTAGTAACAGATCAACCTCTGAAAAGAGTTTTGGGGAAACCTGATGTAGCTGGAAGACTTGTGAAGTGGGCGGTAGAGCTGGGAGAGTTTGATGTTAAATATCAACCAAGGTCTGTCATCAAAGCACAGGCTCTAGCTGACTTCGTAGCTGAATTCACTTATGGTGAAAATCAAGTAGATGAAACAGCGGTGGAACAAGCCCCGGGCGCCCAGCTCCTCCCTCAAGCTCTGGGCGCCCAAGGCCTCCCTCAAACCCTGGGCGCCCAGCTTCCCTCGGGCGCCCAGCCTCTTCTCCAAGCCTCGGGCGCCCAGCTCCTCCCTCAAGCTCTGGGCGCCCGAGATCTCCCTCAAACCCTGGGCGCCCAGCTTCCCTCGGGCGCCCAGCCTCTTCTCCAAGCCTCGGGCGCCCAGCTCCTCCCTCAAGCTCTGGGCGCCCGAGATCTCCCTCAAACCCTGGGCGCCCAGCTTCCCTCGGGCGCCCAGCCTCTTCTCCAAGCCTCGGGCGCCCAGCTCCTCCCTCAAGCTCTGGGCGCCCGAGATCTCCCTCAAACCCTGGGCGCCCAGCTTCCCTCGGGCGCCCAGCCTCTCCTCCAAGCCCCGGGCGCCTCACTCCCTCCTCAAAACCTGGGCGCCCAGCTTCCCTCGGGCGCCCAGCCTCTTCTCCAAAGCACCCAGGTACCTCCCCAGAGGTCGATTGCCCCGCCTTTACCGGTCTGGAAATTGTATGTTGATGGTTCGGCAACCACAGACGGAGGCGGAGCTGGCTTCATCCTGATCAGCCCAGATGGTACACCCATCAAGTATGCAGTGAAGCTCCACTTCATTGCATCAAACAATGAGGCTGAGTACGAGGCACTCTTATCAGGACTGAGGTTGGCGATCGAAATGGACGCCGAATCAGTTCTTGCTCACAGTGATTCACAATTGGTGGTGAATCAAATAAATGGCGAATTCGAGGCAAAGGAGGAAAGGATGCAAGACTACCTCAATATGGTTAAAGGATTGGTCAAAAGTTTTCGATGCTTTCAGATCTGCCATATTCCCCGAGGACAAAATGTTGCAGCAGACGCACTGGCTAGGCTCGCCTCGTCATTGGAGGCCTCATCCACAGAACCAACACTCATCGGGCATCAGCTGGAGAGGAGCAAGTTAGATGTAGTGGTTGGAAACATCAACTGTGCATCAGAGGGCAGCGAGCCAAATTGGATGACACCAATAAAGGCTTTCCTCCAAGAGGGCACCGAACCAGAGGACCACCTTGAAGCGAAGAGACTCAGAATGAGGGCTTCCAGATACACCCTTCTGCAAAATATCCTTTACAAGAAGGGTTATTGCCTACCACTGCTGCGCTGCCTCTCCCCCGAGGATGCTGATTACGCTCCTCGTGAAATCCACGAAGGAATATGTGGGAATCATTCTGGAGGACGCTCCCTCGCCCACAAAGCACTAAGGCAGGGATTCTTCTGGCCAACCATGGCGAAGGACGCCAAAGAATTTGCTCAAAAGTGCGACAAGTGCCAGCGCTTCGCCACTGTAACCAGGCTGCCACCAGAAGAGTTGACTTCCATTTTTAGCCCATGGCCTTTCTCCAAATGGGGTATAGATATTCTGGGCCCCCTCCCTTTGAGCAAAGGCCAATGCAAGTTTGTAGTCATTGCCATTGACTACTTCACGAAATGGGCGGAGGCAGAACCCTTGGCCAAGATCACAGACTTCAATGTAAAAAACTTTGTTTGGAAAAACATAGTCTGTCGATTTGGGATACCTAGCGCCATCGTCAGTGATAATGGCAAGCAGTTTGACAACAAACTCTTCAACACTTTCTGCACCGACCTCCAGATCAAGCAGCCCCACTCCAGTCCAGCGCACCCCCAAGCAAACGGGCAAGCAGAAGTCATGGTCCGAACAGTTCTTCGCAACCTAAAAACCAGGCTCGAAGGGGCGAAGGGTCTTTGGGTTGACGAGCTACCAGGGGTATTATGGGCATACAGAACTACGCCGAGAACCCCTACTGGCGAGACTCCTTTCTCGCTAGCTTTTGGGACCGAGGCAGTCATCCCTGTCGAAATTGGCGTACACTCCCTCAGGGTCCATCTCCAAGACCAAATCAACAACGAGGAAGGACTCCGCATCAACCTCGACTTGGTAGAGGAGGCAAGGGAGATGGCCACGGTCCGCAATGCAGAATACAAGCGGCGCATGGCAAAACACTACAACTCGAGGGTGAAGCCTCGTTCTTTTCAGCCAGGAGATCTAGTCCTGAAAAAGGTGATCCTCGCTACTAAAGACTCTCGCGAAGGAAAGCTAGGGCCAAATTGGGAAGGACCTTATCTCGTGACAGAAGTAGTAAGGCCAGGCACATACAGAATCCAAAATTCTGATGGTAAGGCCCTGCTCCATCCGTGGAATGCGGAACATCTGAAGAGGTATTACCAGTGACAAATGGGCCAATGTACAAAAAGCATAAAAATTGTTTATTTCCCATTTCATTGTTCAATAGACTATAAATGAAATAAACATGTTATTACAGAAATGTGCTCCTTTCAATAGGCTATAAATTGCCAAACAAAAAGAAAAATACATATGAGCCTAGTCACTCTCCTTATCCCCCTCATCCTCGCCATCATCCTCATAATCACCTGAGCTCCCGCTGCTGCCATCAGGCTCGTCGGCAGGCGCCTCATCAGGCGCCTCACTCGCCTTAAAGCGCGAGAAGTCGATATCGGGAAATGCTGCGGTAATCTTTCTCCGGAGTTCGTCATAACCAGCAATAAATCCATCGGCGAGGCTGTTCTCAGCATCAGCCAGGCCGTCCTCCAAGTCATTTTCAGCCTGGATAGCTCTCTCCTCCGCCGCCCTCAGCTCTACCTTCAAAGCAGCCTCTCTGAGCTCTGCCCCCTTTCGGGCCTCCACGAGCTCAGCCTCTCTGAGTGAAGTCCTCTCGCGGTCCTTCACAAACTCAGCCTCCCTGAGGGAAGCCCTCTCGCGGGCCTTCATAACCTCAGCCTCACTGAGCGAAGCCCTCTCGCGGGCCTTCACAACCTCAGCCTCACTGAGCGAAGCCCTCTCACGGGCCTTCCGTAGCTCGGTCTCACTGAGCAAAGCACCCTTGCGCGTCGCCACTAGCTCAGCCTCGGCCTTGGTCGCCCTCTTGTGAGCCGTTGAGAGCTCAATCTCAAGCCTGTTTGCTCTCTCCCGAGCTGCTAGAAGATTAGCATCATAAGTCTTCCTGGCGGCTTCTAGTTCAGCAATTTTTTCTTGACTTGCAGAGAGATCCCTATGAATACCTACATTCTCCTGTCTCAGCTTACCGAACAACTCAGCCTTCGAAAATAAATATATGGATGATGCAGACATCTGGAGCAAGAAGAAATCAAGAGAAATGAGAATACATATACAGAAGGAAAACCTGAAGAAAATTCAGACAACCTTTTACCTGAGATAAACCTTCAAGATAAGCGTTTATCATCCCCTCTGTGCTAAGGGCGCTGACCCGAGTAATATCGTCACGAGCTGGGAATCTCCAAAACTTCTCTCGAAGAGTCAACGGCTTGGGACCAGACGGAGGGGCATGAGGTACAGATGTGGCGGAAGAAACCAGAGGAGTTTTAGGTTGATGAGGCACAGCCGCGGGGGCCACTACAGGGGTAGTGACAGGAGAACTCGTCTGCGGCTCCACTAGATGAGTGGTTACAGGAAGATCGCCAACCATCACACGAGGAGAATCCCTTCTCGGGGCAATACCAATCCTCGATACCTTGGCAAGATGGGTATTAGCACTTGCACGACGATCTTCAATTGCCTCCTTGGCCTCGACCAACTCCCTATTAACCACCACTGCGGAAGCAAAATGAATGGTTAGAAACAGAATACCAGGAAAAGGTATGCCTAAGCCACTGAAAGCTCCTTACATTTTCTCTTAGTTGATGCCCGGGAAGGCTCACCCGTCCTACGAGGAGAAGGGTCAACAGAGGGCCCACGATTGCTGTCACTCTCTTTAGAAAAGAGAATACCCAAATCTCTATCCGGATGATCTCTTACAGCCTGCAGTTTCCGTTGTATATCCACGGAGAGCACAGGTGACTCTATACAAAAAAAAAAAAAAAGAATGAACAAATAAAATGATGAGCATATGTATGCAAATGAGTAATGAGGAGATGATAATGAGTGGCGTACCAGGTCTATTGGCGTCGATCCACTGTTTGGGCACCAGAGCCCTGTTTGCTTCTGAGGCCCACTCGCCACCAACAAAGAAGAAACGAAATTTCCAGCTGTGACAGTTAGAGCGCAATCCCGTGAGCAGTCTGCCGCCCTTGGGGGTGAAATAGTACCATCCCCTGTTAGGAGCCGGAGATTCGAATAAACTGTAGGCAGCATGGAGCTCCATGGGAGATGCCTCCTCGTTATGTGTTCTCCTCCAAAGCTCGAGAAAACCCAGCATAATTCTCCATCCATTGGGTACTAATCTCCCCGGAGTCAGGGAGAAGTAATGAAGAATTCGGCAGACGGAGGGGGGCATAGGGAATCTCAGCCCAGCTTCAAGCATATCCTCGTAAATAACAATGTCACCCGATGCGTCATCACAAGCTGGCTCATCCATTTCGGCCCGGCGACAAATCACAGTGGGAGGAATATGATAAAAAGTGATGAAACTGGAAATATCATCATTGCTGATTGTGGTACTAATGGTACTCACCTTGGGTCTGTCATCATCGCTTACCATTTTTCCTTTAGAACGCGGACGTAACTTGCCCAACGTGTCTGAAGAAGGACTGCCCTCGGCATGACCTCCCCCTACTATTTTCTCTTCCCTGGCCGAGATGTCGAAGGACTGGGCGCCACCTGAGGCGCCAGCTGCTGCGAAACCGCCTGAGCCTCGAATACCTGCAAAACCACATGCGCCTCCCCCTGCGGCGCCCGGCGCCCCTGCTCCCGCTGCCGCGACGCCCGGCGCCCCGGGGCCCCCTGCCGCGTCGCCCAGTGGCCTGGCGCCCTCGCCCGCTTCGCCCGCGCCGCCCGGCGCCCCTGCCGCGCCGCCCAGCAGCCTGGCGCCCTGGCCCGCGCCGCCCGGCGCCCCTGCCGCGTCGCCCAGCGGCCTGGCGCCCTCGCCCGCGTCGCCCGCGCCGCCCGGCGCCCCTGCCGCGCCGCCCAGCAGCCTGGCGCCCTGGCCCGCGCCGCCCGGCGCCCCTGCCGCGCCGCCCAGCAGCCTGGCGCCATCGCTCGCGCCGCCCGGCGCCCCTGCCGCGTCGCCCAGCGGCCTGGCGCCCTCGCCCGCGGCGCCCTCGCCTGCGGCGCCCGGGGCCGCGCCGCCCGCGCCTGCGCCGCCCTCGCCTGCGGCGCCCGGGGCCTTGCCGCCCACGCCTGCGGCGCCCACGCCCTCGCCTGCGGCGCCCGGGGCCGCGGTGCCCCTGCCTGCGGCGCCCACGCCCGCGGCGCCCGGGGCCGCGACGCCCCTGCCTGCGGCGCCTGCTGCCGCGGCGCCCCCTGCCTGCGGCGCCCCTGCCTTCCTCGCCCGCTGCCGCGGCGCCCGCTGCCGCGACGCCCGCGGGCTGGGCGCCGCCGTGCCGCCCTCGCCGCCCAGCAGCGCCTGGCCGGCGCTCGCCGTCGCATCGCTCGCGCCGTCGCCTCTTTTGCTGCCTGTCTCCATCTTTTTCTCTCCCAATGGTTTTTGGACAGAGGCTAGTTTCTTTCTTTTGAAGAAAGACTACTCTAGGGTTTATTTTATAGCTTGAGTTTTCAAAGAAGAGTAGCCCAAGCCGGGAGGACTCTCCGAGATACATATCTAAAAGAACAGATAGACAGAGTTACAACCAAGAAAAAGAAAGATTTTTCAGGAAGAAGAAAGTTGGATGCACAGAAAGCCCCACTTTCAAATAATTTTCGAACGCGGGACTTTGAGGGGCAAATGATGGGTCAGGCCCAACCCGGATTGTGGTAAAGAGTCAGGTCCAGACAACCCGGTCCGTCCAAGGTCATGGGTCAGGCCAGTTTAGCTCAGCGGATATTCGAAACTCGTTGAAGGAAGCCTCGTCACGTCAAGGCCTCCGAGTCATCACAACGAAGTCCTCCCCTCACCCGCTCTTACCAATTCTCGCGAAGAAACTCTCGCCTGCCCTCCACCTTGCTCGCTCTTCGAGGACACGTCTGAGGCCGCCTTGAGGACACGTCTGAGGCTCCAGGCTCTGAGAGACGTTGCGCTCCAAGCCCTCCGCCCTGCTCGTTCCTCGAGGACACGTCTGAGGCTCCAGGCTCCAGAGAGACGTTACTTTATTTTTGAATCCCATCTGCTGGGGAAGTGTATAAATTCAGGGTCCCCTCATCACTTGAGGGGCAATGAAAAAACTCTTACTCACCTCTCTCTCTCGCTTGTAATCCATCTTATCAATCAAAGATCACCATATTCAAAGTGGACGTAGGTCATACAGACCGAACCACTATAAGTTCCCTCTCTCTCTCTCATTTACTCACCTAGCATTTATTACTTGACCGGTGGTGTCCGAAACCTATTTTTGGCATCATCAGAGCTTACCAACGGATTTATTTTGATCAGAGAATCTTATCACTCCCATCTGACTTTTCATCACTGCAATAAACAGCTGCTACATAAACTTTCAGTTTCATTCAAAATCTAAATTTCCACTTGCCTGTAAATGGAGTTAATTTGAACTATTAGTGGAAGAAATGTTTGTGCTTTTTTTTACCTGTTTTTGAGCATTGCAACTTTCCAACAAGCAAGTGCTAGTAGTAATTTGCATGAGTGCAAGTAGGAATGGTGGCAACACATGCCCACATGCCATTCATGTGACATCCAAGTATCTCATCAAGTGGCCCCACTTTGCAATGCCCTGCCCCAATTAGATACTCTATCACTGTTGAGTCATTAACAACCAAACAAATTCTAATTCTTTTTTTTTTTTTCTTTTTCAACTTGTATTGGCACTTGTGAATCACTAGCCCCTTTAATGTAGTACAGAAATGAATCCTGTTAGCAGCACTTCAGTATTTGGACAGCAGTAAAAGAAAAAGGAAATGATGTTCTTATGCTTTTCTTCAACCACTCTCCTGTAAAAGGAGTAGTATGTTCATTTCATCTCCTCTGCTTTTCATCAATGGGAAAGGCCCAACAAAGTCCGTACCCCACGATTTCCTTTGTTGCTGGATGGATCTCATGCTGATGGGCCCCACAAGAAAAAAAATATCCTGCTCATTGATAGAAATTGATGTGTGTACGTGCGTTTATGTTTCCCCGTTGAGTAGACCTTTTTTTCTGTTTGGATGCCTTTTTTAATGCTTTTGAATGTTGTCTGTTTTCTTTAAGCTGAAAATTGTGGAATTGGTGCTATTGAAATTTTGTTCATTATTTCTCTCTCCAATTTTGTTTTGCTAGTTGCGTTTTATGAATTCGTCAGGATTTCTTTAGTAACCCATTCATTAGCAACCCATTTGTTGAAGTTGTTGTAATGATTTCAATGGATTCCATATTTTTATGACACGATTGATAACAACATATAAATTACATTTGTATGTGTATAAATTGGATTAAAAACAGTGGCCTGATGCTTTTTTTCTTTTTTTTTTTTTATAAAAATGACGACGAGTGTCCCATATAATAAGCTCTTAATTTTATGCCTTCCAAATAATCTTTTATAAAAAAAAAGTCTAATTAAATCAACTATAAAAATTAATAATGTATCTTACCAACCAATCCACTTGGAAAAAAAAAAACATTCACTTCAAATAGCTTCATTTCAAATTAATTAGATTTGCCAAAACAAGCCCTTAAACTGTTTCAGTCAAACAGCACACATGAGCTTTGCTTTTGGGCAATGTTTGTTGGCCTTGATCAATGTAGTCCATCTTAAATTCTTATATGATTCAAGCCTCCTTCGTACTTGAGGGAGGCCGTCACCATCTCACTCGTTAACTATGGGAGCCTCATGCACTGAGCTGCCTTTTTATTGAGACTTTTCATGAGCTGAAAAACTTGAAATTATAGCAAATAAAGAAAATAATAATAATAACATTTTGGTATGATGCATTTTTTTTTGCTCAACTCTTATTTTCTTTTTACTCCCGTCCCGTTCAACAAGTCCAATAAACACAAAAAGAAGACTTCTTCCATATGGCATGGTTGGTACCTTAGCAGCAAGGTAGTGCCACTGCCTACCAAAACATTACTTAAAAGACGACAAATCACGTTTGGTGGTTTGCCTCTTGTCTTCTTCTGCTGAATTGAATAACTCACGCCACAACAATGGGACTCACTCCACTCGTCCAATCCATTGCCCTCCAATTTATTTTCATCCCCATCTATTCTCCGATACCTTGTTCCCCCACACACAAAACAATGGATTTTATTTTCCCAAAACGAGAGACATTGAGACAAACAAGTGAGAAACCAGAAAATACATTCATTCATTTCATATCACCAATCTTCAATCTCACCTCTTACAAGAAGATATCACAAACAGAGAAGAAAGAAGAAACAAAAAAGCCCTAAAAATACATATTCTTGCGGTCACATATACAACAAAGAAAGAAACCCTATTATACTATTACAACAGAAAGAAAATCCCAAACTTGCAGAGAAAGTTGAAAAACACCTCTCACTCAGATATCTCATCTGCCTCTTTTGTTGAGATTCAGATTCATCTTCTCGTAGTATCGAATCGAGAGAAGCGATAACGACAGATGAACTTCATCCTTTCCCCAGTGCGGAGGAATCAGATCACGGGGAAATGCGGGTAAAGAAGTAACAGTTACAGAAGAAGAAGCAGTAGAGGCAGTAGAAGAAGAAGAAGCTGTTGGAGGAGGTTTTAGAAGGGGCCAAAGGTAGAGAGCATGGAGTCTACGAAACCCTCCGAGCGCGAGAACGACAGATCTGAGCTGCTGATTCCCGCAACCGATGCTCGCAGACTGCCGCGTGCAGATCATCTCCCAAAGCCTCTCGTCCTTGGCCGTCTTCCACCACTGCTTGCTAACGCACGCCGCGAGCCCTAGAGTCCTCGCATCCACGTGCTTCAGCACTTCGAACAGCAGATCCTCGTCCAGATGCGAAATTCCCGTTCGCATCTCCATCGCATCTCCTTCTTCTCCTCCTCCTCCTCCTTTCTGTTTCTTCATCATCTTCTCTTCGATCATCGGATCTTCCTCGAGCGATCTCTTCATCTTCAGAAATGGAGATGGATCTGAGAGGGTTTCTTCCTTTTCTCCTCTTGTTTTGCCCTTTTGATTCCGATTTGTTGGAATCAATTCAAGACTCTGTTCGTTTCATCGTTTTCTTCCCCCAAATTGATGCCTTTTGGTCACGGGAACAGAACATGACCCCACTCCCCACGCATTATTTATAGGAGAGTTACTTTTCTGCACTTGATAGTTGAGGAAATAACGAGAATGCCATTGGGTTTTGGTACTTTTCAACACCTAGTCGCGACAAGATGAGAAGTGAATACGCGTACTTTTTGTTTTTTGGGTTTTATTGCAATATGCCCCCTGTGTTCGATATTCTATTTCTCGGAACACCCCTCTACTTTGTATGACATTGTGGAAATAAGCTGCACATTCTGCTTTTCATTTTTACATTTACTTAAGAACATTGGTTTCCTACTTTCCTAGGTATCTTTCATGAATTTGCTAAAATTTTACATCTATTCCAACATGCACATTTGTTAAAATAGACTGCTCATTTACTGGATTCCAAACCTATTTAATATCAGCTTAAAATAAACTTTATGTTAGAGCTTGAACACATGAAAAATCAAGAAATCCTTTCAAATTTGATAAGGTTGGAGGGTTCTAAACTTTCCCATAGGAGATCTTGAAGATCCAATCTAATCAAGTATGAGTCACAATATTGGAGTGTGTATTTTTTTTTTTTTTTCAAGTGACTTTCCTGTCATTATTATCAACTTCAAGATTCAGCCATAATCACCATTTTAAGATGATGGCAAAACTAACAAAGTTTTTTTTTCTTTGCGAAAAGAGGAGAAATGAAAATGAAGAAAAAAAAACAGAGAATGAAGATCTATGGAAGAAGAGATGGAGAATTACAATACTCATCCAAATTCTAATGATGCTAAGGATTTGATCAGATACAGAGATGGTAAAAGCGAGCAGGAAGATAACAAAGGTGGTAGGAGGCCACGGGCAGAACCAGGATATAGGATTTGGGAGGCCATTCTGAAAATAATAATAATAATAATAATAAATATCCCGTTCGTGAACTGAAGAAGTGATCCTGAACCTCAATTGAAGCTTCAAAGTTCAGTAGTTGCATATTCTACTAATTTATTGCAATAACAGAGTCAGGCTTCTAAATTAGTCTCAAAGTAAGGCCGACACCAATCCAAAGGAACTAGTTGTTTGTGATTTGATTGGGTTTATATCAGTAAGTCGTAAGTCCATGAAAACCTAAGAACAACAATCACAAACTCGTTGTGATCATTTTATATAAATAATTTCGAAAATTCTCAAGCTAGAACCATCTCACCATCTCGTAAGCATCTCTTTTTACCAACATGTGTATCTAACTCTCTCGCACTCTCTACCCTAAGAATTGGCACAAGCCCAACTTTGACAATAATTCATAATTCAACCATTCCTCGCCATTGAATTTAATAAAATGGCTTTTTAAGCCCAAAAACTTGAGGATCATAAATCAAAAGGTGAGAATGATCTAATGAAGTTGATCTTACATATTCATAGGTCCATCTAATCCTTTGATCCCCCACCTCTCCTATAATTGCAATGCCCCGAGTGGGCACTACAAGGATGTGCTTGCCGGAGGTAGTGAGAATGATCTAATGAAGTTGATTTTAGATATGCCTATGTCTCATCCGATCTTTTGATCCCCGACCTCTCCCAACCCCACAAGTTGTGTGCTTGCAGGAGGTGCCCAGCTCGGGGTAACCCAAAATCACTGAGGCAGTTTAATATTCAGATCTCTTTATATTACAGAGTTACATTTTACAGCCAAAGCAAAGGTGTTCCGGCCCATAAGAGGTGATAACATATGCTCACATCAGGAACTCATGTGGCCCAGTGGCTCTCTGTTAGTGATGCCAAATTTTGAAAATCCAGACACTATGGTGTCCCTACACTTAATAAACCCCCCCCCCCCCCCCCCCCCCCCCCCCCACCCACACACACACACACACACACACAAAATAAATAATAATAATAATAATATAACAGTCCAACTTATCAGAAATTGTTAAAAAATTGGATGGAGAAGTTATATATATTTGTGCATAAAAGGTTCATCATTCAATTAGATAAATATATACAGGGCCCGTTCATACAACCTTGATGAACCAATCACGTTACACTTTCATTTTTTGCTTTCTAGCCTGGACTCGAAACTCATCCCTCCAAGCATACCTCACGTCCCTAGAGGGAGCCGAATTAGGGTTTGCATGTCACACTTTCATTTTTTAAGCAACCACAGTGGTTTCCTACCCTACCATAATGAGATGATGCTGCGGACTACGACATTAGAAGACGACAGAGCAATATCTCTCAACCTCAACCACATGTGAATCCACTCCATCAAGTCTGTTGGGCATCCTTCCTCTCAGAGAAGTCCGAAGAGGAAGGAATCTTTCTTTGGTGATTTTTGGCATTGATAAAAATCTTATATCATGGTACCAAAGATCCATGTCCCGAATTATCATGATATTCTCTTCATTAGTCTCGATATCAGCTGAAAACCACCAATAGCAGCTAAAATAAAAACCATTCAATTAGCCAATTATAGGTGATGCATATCCTTCCACAAGAACAATCAGGGATCAATCGTGTGTTTGCCAATTAACTAACCTCTTATATTTTATTCTCTTTTGATTTGATACTTCATTTCACCCGACTTTAATTCATCATACATCCAAACACACCCGAAGCACTAATGATGAGAGATATGGGTGAGCATTTATAATTCCAATAACCAAAAAATTAAAAAAAAAATGGTCACATTCAGGTCATTTATAAAACATTTTCCATACTTAAATATATATTTTTTGTTTAGAAACATCAAGATTCCCACAAAAGATATCGTCTCGATCAATGATATTGGAACATTGTTAAAAGAAAAGAAACGTAATGGAAAGAAAAGGTAGAACAACAGAACAAGTAGCTTTTATTAGTTTGTGGTCCAACATAACTAGAGCCACCAACCAATCAAAGGCAGATTCAAAGAAAAGAAAAAAGAAACAGTATGCAACCCAGCAAATAGCAGTATGTGGCTCAGCAAGTTTGGTTGAGGTTTAGCAATAACAATAACAATGATAACTAGCTCGGAAGGTACACTTTCTAGAGCCACATAATGGGAAAAACTACTACTTTTAACTGTCATCCTATAAAACAAACCAAGATTGGTAGCTGAAAGTTCATGAAATCATATCCACAATGACTTTAGAAGATCCACTATAATAGAAGAAGTGAAACTATACAAAGGAGTAAACCAAAATTATAAACTGACACTTGAAGCCACATTTAAATAATATATTATACTAGATGAATGACATAAATGCAGATCCAAATTGTTTACTTAGATAAATATGACTTCCAGGTATAAAAGTAATATGATGATGATTCAAACTGTTCTTTCTTCTTCCTGATCTATCCCCTCATCCAACTAGTCTTGCAATCTCACCCCGCAGCCACTAGATCTCTTTCTTTGCTTTTCTTGGTGAGATACTAAGCCTATGACTGATTGCCTCTCCATTGTTGCATTTTTAGCTTCCAATGCATTTTCCAATATCACTTTTTAATGGCATTTCTATATCTAATATAGAATCATCATTAAAAAGTGATATTAGAAGCATCAGAAGCTGCAAATGCAGCAACAGAGAGGCAAGCTTTCAGAGACTTAGTAGCACATCGAGAAAGTCAAAGAAGAAAACTAAAGGCTGCGGAGGAGAGATTGCAAGACTAGTTAGATGAGTAAGATAGTGCAGTTTTGAGTCCACAAGTGATACCTTTCCCACATATAACAATTTAAGGAGGGACAATACATTAAAAATGGGGGATAGACAGGTCCAACACAAAGCCATCTTAAGATAGTCAAAATGATGGATTGCAAGGACAGTTTCAATCTGATACAAAAGAAAAGAGGATAAATCATCATCATATTACCCTTACACTAAAAAGTAATATGTACCTAAATAAAAAAATTTGAGATTTGCAAGTATATCCCTCATAATACATATTTATCTCCTTTGCTTCTTTTGATGGGCTGTCAAGTCTGCAGCTTGGCTCTCCATCCCTGCATCCAGCTTCTTCATTGCAGCATTATCATTTAAATCATGTTGCCTCAAATGAGGATGGTGGCCAGCTGTAAGCCTGCTCCAGACAGAGAAATGGGAGTATAATTGAGTCAAGAGAAGCTAAAATTAATAGAAATTAAAACAACTGAATTGGGTATCCATTAACAATATGGTTGTACAATAATTAAACTGCAAAGAATATGCATAAATAACAGAATGCAAAATAAATAAATAATTGAGAGTGCCCCAATAGAGTCTGCAAACAGGTTCCAGAAGCCCGAAGTGCTGAATAAATTAATTTACAACCAAATAATGTAATATACCAACAGTGTAAACAGAGAAGTATAACTCAACAGTTTAGGAACTACATGACTGTAAAAGACCAGACCCACATGCCATTAGTGGTGTAATACGTGCTAACATATATTACCTGGAATGGGGAAAAACTGCAACCTGTATGATTCTCCAATACTCTACTCTTTTTTTTTTTAATGCAGGAGAGGAACACCGTATAATAAAAACTTGAAAGAGGTCAACAACGTCTAATCAGATAACCTCCCCTTTAATGGAAATTGAATCAAGGGAGGTACTCTTGAGATTAAATAAAACTTAAAGCCATTTTTAGCAATGCGCAAGAATGCAAAACCCCCCCCCCCCCCCCCCCCCCCACCCCACACACACACACACACACACACACACACAACGTTTATGATGGGAATCAAGGGTTGTCTCTGTGGTTAACCCAGCCCGCTCCCTCCAGGAATCTATCCCCGGAAGGGTAGCTTTCCTGGCCACTAGGCCATCCCAGCTAAAAAAACAAACAAACCCTTCATGATTTCATGACCGGAAAAGCCTATAATCAACCATGTCTGAATTCAAAAGCACAGTCACAGACCCTTTACAATGGATGCTAAAAAGTCGACCAGCAAGAAAATAAATCATTGCATTTAAAAGCAATGCTCCAAGGATACCCATAATCCCAAATTCTAATTCGACCCACAAGAAATCAAATCAATGCATTCAAAAACATCGCTCCAAGGATGACCCATATGATCCCAAATTCTTTAGGCCGCGTCAGGAGAACTCCTACTTTCAATGGAATTCCCAAATGCAGCGCTCATATGAAAAAATGGTATTTAATAAAGAAAGGATCAAGCATACACATCCCAAAAGGACCACAAAAAAAAAAATCTACCCTTTGATAGGAAATGATTAGCCACCCCTTCCCTTTTCCGAGGAAATGGTTTTCAGAAGCGCCACACATTCGTGCTCTCAATGTTCAGTGATAAGATATCATCAATTAAAAGAATTCCAGTCACTTGTAGATATCTAACCTATATGCTTCACTCCTAGAAAATTTGATATAAAGACCTTACTATGAATTCCCAGCAACCCACTCAGTAGTAGTAATTTTTCTGGCGTTCCTTCAATAATCTACCCAGACATTAGCAAGACACGGGAAAACCAAATCCAACCTCATTGGATGGAAACGATTTTACTTTTCACGGAATCACGAAGGATGCAGGAAAACCTTTTTTCACTTTCGTGCTTTTTCCGCAAAAAAGTGGCCGCCCAGGCTAAAGAACAATGACTGATGATTCTTCTTCTACTACTAATTTTGTAAAAGAGAGACATGAGAGGTGAGAGGAGATACCTTGAAAAGAGCAGACAGAGATACTAGGGTTTTCAAGGAAACCCATGCCAGTGCTTGTATAAATAGTAACAAACGAGAGGAGTGAGAAGGCTGCCGCAATCCTCGGGTAATATTATCATCCTCAACTTCAAAAGCTGTATTTTCGTAGGTTGCACGCTAACTTGTGTATCAAGTAATAGGTGCGGCTTGCTACTGGAATATCTAAAAATTTTCGTATCCGGACCAAGGATCTGCACGCGGGTAGAGTTAAAATAACATGCTTTTCTCTTTTTTCTGTCCCCCTCCCCTTTACATTCTCTATTTAGACTAAGGAATCCGTTTTCAAAATTTTCACCTTCCAATCGAATAAGAATTTAAAATTTATGGTGAAAACAAATGTCTGATAACAATTAACAACTACTTATTATTACTGTTATTATTATTATCATTATTATCTTAGGTCCTTGGGGTTTTGAAAACTATATAGACAAGCTTTTATTTCATATTTGAGGGCTTATTTAGATTTTCAAGCAATAATAAATCTCTAATTGGATTTTTTATTTAATTAAAAATAGAACTTCAATCTAGAAAAATAGAAGAGTGCCCTTCAATGGATTATATTTAGGGTGCAAACAAACGATCCTTAGGATAGAATTAGTTATTGATAAATAATTAATCCACAATTGCATATTTTGTTAAGTGGGTTTCATTTTAATATCATGTGTTTAGAAACGTGATAAATGGTTAATATTCAGGGCACATTTGTTTGTATAGGAATTGAATTTATAGAAATTTATGGTAAATGAATTCCATCTTCCAATCAAAAATATTTGTAAAATTGAATTTGTAGGAAGGGAGGTGAGTGATGAAAGATACAAGGTAGAGATGTTGAGATGTACATTGTCCCTACTCTGTTGCTCAATAGGTCATGGACGTCAAATTATCCCCCTTGAAAGGGAGAGGGAGTGTGTTCAGATCCTTTCGAGGGAAGGAAAAAAGGTTGGAAATATATATGAACCTTGATTCCAATGCTCATTTTTGATAAAATTACTTGATGGTCATTTGTAGCTCTTCACCTTTAATTCTAAAAAAAAAACCTGTTTGATAGGAATCCAAAATAATTTGATTCTATACAATAATGTTATCAGATTGGTCCCTTCAACCTTCTGGTATAACAAACATTGACTGCAATAAAAACACATAACTGGAAATTAATGGAGAAAGATGGAGGCAAGTGGTCATGCAAACAATGGGGAATAAAAATACACATACAACAAACCTTCGGCTGTAATTCAAATAATTTCATTCACATTGCCATCTGCTCTTTTTTTTAATGTTGTCATTCTTCTTTTTCAAAGTTGGAAAGCGGTTGGAAAAAAAAAAAAAAACACTTACTAACATAGTTCTTTTCTTAAGCCACGTTAGCACAAGCAGATCTTCTTGTAAGAAATCACATGGCTCGGTATATACAACCCATTAAAAATATATACCTAAAACTCAGTTTACTTGGACCCAAGTGACTTGTGGCCCTTCCCTTTCTTGCTAGGACCAGCAGCCAATTTGAGCCCCAGACTCCTAATAAATTCGCAATTCCTGTAGTTGGAATAGCCCAAGAAAGGAGGCAGACTCGTGAGCATAATCGAGTCAGCACAACCATGCAAGTTTTTGGCCACTTCTGGAAAGGGCAAGGCTCTCGATTCAGCCAAACGGGGCCTAGTTGAAGCCACCATGACCAGGCTCATAAACATCGTAACCACCAACAAACGTTTCATTGAATTGAAGGCCTTCCCTACGAGCCAAGTCTAATCTCTCTCTATGAATGAATGTTACAACAGAATTCATGGCCTATTCTGTCTATTTATAGTGTGTTTGCCGAGGGCTAGGAAAAGGGCCTTGGTTCTGTTCAAAAGGCTTGAAATTCGCTTTTTCTCTTTTTGTTTCGAAGTAGGTGAGGTGAGGCCAAAAGGAGGCCTCGTTTTCAGATCTGGGCTGCTGGAGTTTGATTGTTGACTGTGGACTGTATCACAAAGTACAAGCACGTTGCTCGTAAGAGTGGTTGATGTTAGAGTGGTTAAAAACTTAAAATGGTTTTTTTAACTGTCCGATCTTTTTGACTGTCTCTCGAGATGGGCTTTTCAACCCACCGGATTTGGGCATGGTTCATACTGGACCGCCTAGATCTGGTTCCTTAGAATCTGGAGACCCAATTCTGAGTTCAAGTTTCGAAACAGACTAAGGTGCTTAAATTGGACTATCTGATCCTACATTATTATAAGGCTTTTGGGAGAAACAAGTCTGCACAAGAAGGCATGAGCAAAATAAGGACCCAAGTTTTATAACTATGATCCAAGATTTTCAGACCCTAAACTCGAGTCCTGTTCTGGCTCATTGGACACGAGAAACAACCCAAATCCACTGTCATCTCCAAATAGACAAGCGTTTGTGTGACTGGCTGACTTGACTGACAGGTCACATTTACTTTGATTGGACGGGGGCTTACCTCATCTGTTGCAACAGGGTAGGACTAGAGGTTTCTTTCTTCGAAGAGGTACCAAACACCACCGAAAGAGTCCAACTGATAATGATACATATGTAATATTTTGCACTTAAAATGGAATAATGAAATGAAGGCGTGAAGGGAAATAAATACTTAGTAGTTAGTAGTTATGTGAGAGCGAATGCTACTGGGGAACTGGAAGTCCTCTTCCAACAACCCCCACCAACAGAGTTTTTTATACCAAAAAAAAAAAAAAAAGTTTCAACTAATGAATTTAGAGTAGTTGGAAAATGTAGGGCCATTTTCAAATTTGTGGTTTCGTCGGAATATTATTGGGAAAATATTAAGGAGAATAAAAATTAGTTGTGAGATGATAAGAATACCAGATTGTAGATACTAAATTTGTAGTGTTAAAAGAGATTTTCTTAACCTTATTCCAATGTTATCTCAACAAAATTGAAATGTTCATGAACTTACTAAAAAAGAATCAACATATTTTCATTGTATTTGTGATATTTATGACATGGAACAATGGGTAGAATGTGAAAGCAAATTTCATGACTTTGAGCACTAAAATATCAGTGTTTCAACTTTCACCCCTATGCAATCTTTCAAGGCAGTAGGAAGGGTTGTCATATTATCATTACTTTATAGAAATCAAAATGTTTAATGCTTCTAATCAGATCACAAAATTCACCTTCCCCTGTGCACATAACCCTTTACAAATCCCTTGCCATCCATAGCAGTGGAACTCATTCAGGAATGCTTACTATTAAATTCACACCATCATCAAAGCATTCTCCCAATATAAACACTATGTTGAAGTCAACTACTATGAATTTTGTCATCCCATTCTATCCTAGGCCAAGTCCTTAGATAGATTTTATAGATATAAATCTATTCTTACTACGTTCATCTACGTTCCAATTCGGCTATCTCTTTTCTTTAAGAGGTCATCAATCTTGATAAACTTTTCCTCACTAACACCATTATTGGTCTATGTTGAACATGTCCAAATCAGTTCAAACAAGGGTAGGTGAGGTGATTTCAAGAGATCCAGTGACTATGATTTCAAGAGATCCAGTGACTATCTTATAGAAGCAAGTTAGCTTTCAAATGGTGGGCCATGGACATGAACAGCTGGGATCATGAGCGTGTACAATCCAATGCATTTAACACTGTTTAATCATTTGTCTTTCCTAATATAAGTTTGAAAGTTCCACTTACTTTATCACATGGCCACTTCATAACACTACAAAGAGTAACTTAAGTACCATCTATCACAAGCTTAACGAGTTCTGCAAATCTTACTAAAAAGTTTGTTGAATGACTTTTGATATCATTGTTCATGAATAATGAATACCTTGAACATTAGAAATTTGGGCCAGCTGAGGCCCGCTGCTCGATCTAAAGCTAAATAAGCCAGGCTTCAAATGGTCCACGGCACTCATCAGATTGGCCTTCTGGAAGGGCCTGAACATCTCATTGGACAACTTTAAAAGGCCCGATCAAATGATCATGAAGACGAAATAATATTTTGCTGCCATTCACAGACACCGGATTGATCTGCTTTTTACCATTGAAACTATCTCATCATTTTATTGCTGAATTAACAAACTTTAAAAACAGTTCATGCAGTTTCAATTCAAATAACAGAATTGATGCACATCGCTCCAATAACACTAGAAAACTGGTGCGAGAAAAAGAAGCAGCATATCATAAAAAGCAAGAGGAATAAAATAGAATTACTCTCTTCAAAAACACCAAGGATCAGATACATTGTACAAGAAGAAAAAAGGTGGGTGAATTATACTACCCTATGATATGTTGTTAGCTATCCAATTCAAGATGTTCATTGAATTGTCGTACAACAGGTGATTTTTATTTTGATCATGGCTAATAATGACTGATAGGACTAATTATTAGCACATGCCTAATTTACAAAAAAAAAAAAAAAATCGTAGTATGGCCTCTAGCCACCAACAACTGATCCTGATGACAGCAAAGCTCTAGTGGCCGAGCCCTCCCTTGCTGGGTCCAGACACCAATTTGAACGCAAGGCTCTCCACAACACCAGCACCTGGCTCCCCAAATGAGCCCATAGAAGGATTAATGCTTAGGATAGAGCCACTTCTCCTCGTCTTCTCCATTGGCCTAAGGATTCGCGATTGAGCAAAATGCAGTGTACTCAAAGCCATCACAATCACAAGCATCACAATCAATGTGGAACGTCTAATGGTAGCCATCTCTCTCTGGTGCTTATAGCAGTTGGCTTTCTTGGTTTGCATACTTATATACACAATGCATACACAATTATAGTTATATAATATTTAGTGGGATGGCGAACGGTTCCTTTTGACTATGGCGTTTGATTCCTGTCTTTAGAATTCAAAGAAAGAAGGCGTGGTCAGAATAAGAGGCAACCATTTCACATCTTGGAGTGTAGTTGTCATCTCTCTCTCTCTCTGCTTGAAACATGCATATAGTTATCGACAGTGTATGGAAGTAGTAGTACGCTTTCTTGCGTCGGTAATAGGTATTACACGGAAAAGGAGATGTAAAGAGGAATGGCTCGTGCCCTTTGAACTGGCAAACTACGCGTACTGTGCGGCGCGCGCTCTCTCTCTCTCTTCCTTTTGGGTTGAATGTTATTCGAACATAACAAATGCATAGGGAATGAGTCGGTTGGTCTGTTGTGCTCGTTTTTTCACGACTCCAGTGCGTGTAAAGAGTTGTGCCGTGGACTTGAAAAGCATGTCGTGGTGTGAAACATCCTGCTTTCTTTTTCTTCCTTTTGCTGTGGTGGGAGACTCGCAACCTATAACGTTTGAAATTCTATATTCTCAAGTCCCATTTTATTAGATTTTCTTTACCGGAATTTATGACTAGAATTTAGAAGTTTGAGGTTTTTTAGATATAGTGTGACATCTTATCTCCTGACATTTGAAATGTTGTGTTTCTTTCATTAGAGTTTCAAATTCTAACTACACAAAAGGCTTTTTGGAATTCCACTCTCTATATCATTTGTTGAAATTTCAAATCCTCCATTAAAAAAAGGGATTTGAAATTCCACCTAAGGAGACAACTTTTAGAAAATTTGAAATTCTTCCAGACATAAATTCTTGAAATTCTGATAAAGAGACGGACATTCCTGGAAATTCACGGTCTTGGGAATGAAATGGTGAAAGTGAAGGATTTAGGGTGACAGTTAATCTAACGTCACTTTCCTAAAACAGAATATCTAGAGGGATGGATGGGGCGGTCAATGGACCCAGGTCTAGCTCGAATTTGCCCTTGCAAGTCCGGCTATGATGCCATGACACCATGGACACAAATTTTAGATATAAAAAGCAAATCATCATATACAATATGATAAGATACATTGCTCATTTTAAAGTATCCGTGAATCATAAAAGTCCGATAGAACATAGCCTTATATTGCAATTGTAATAAGCCAAATTAAAAGGAGCATGTGCCCCTCAATTGTAGGGGTGTACACTGGGCCGGGTCCCGGGTTATCGGACCAGGTTTGATGAGACCCATTAATTTTATAGACTTCAGAGATCCATCCGAATGCCCGGTAATCTATATTCGGGCTTACCGGGTTCGAGTTACCGGGTTTACCGGGTCGGGTTCCCGGGTGACCCGGTTGCCCATGTTTGAGTTTTTTTTTTCTTTTTTAGTTGACTAGACAAATGTCAAATTTGTTATACATATTACATATATACATATTCAAATTTTAATACAACACAGGATAAATTTCTATGAATCCCTCTGCAAAGCTCATTTACAAAGTCAGCCTTGACCTTGACTTTTCAATTGCGATGAGATCATCCCATTGGGATTAATCCAACAGCCCAAAAATCTGTGTTCTGAGTTTTAAGTAAGGCTGTTTCTTCTCCGGGAAAAAATATACATGGCCGTGGTTGATGCCCCGCAGATCTTAGAAGGATCTGAGTGGGGTTTCGTGTGGCCCATTAGGCCATGAGCTAGAGACCTGAACTTGACCCATTGGGTCAAGACTTGAAGCAAGATCTATTAATTTGATGTCAGGTTAGTATTTTGCTTCAACCTAGCCCTTTTACAGCTCAAGCTGTGATAAGCTGCCCTGAGATATTTAACAGAGATATAATACACTTTTGCAAATGGACTGGGTCCAACACCAAAACTTAGGAATACAGCAAGGACCTGGTCTTGAGTAGTGAGCCCAATACTTTAATAGACTAGATTTTTTGTGCTTTAATGGGCTGGATGTTGGGCCCACAAGGTTGGCTCTGACCAGGGCAGTGTACTGCAAACGTACAGCATTCCTTGCAATTCATTTTAGTAAAGCCTTAGGCCAAGGGGTGGAAATGGAATACAAGCTTGAGGTATATCATCAGCCTTTTCTTCTTGTTTTTTTTTTTTATTATTTTATTTGTTACCTGGTTATCAGGTGACCCGATAACCCAAATAGCCCAAAATTTGTAACCCGGAACCCGGACCGGTAAAATAAATACCGGGTCGGGTTAAGACCCGACCCGGTAAATGACAAGTGTAACCGGCCCAATTATCTCCGGGCCAGTTGCCGGGTCGGACCGGGTTTAGGAACCCGGTGTACACCCCTACTCAATAGTGTAAAAGTTTCATGCTAAATAATATATTTAAAGAAAACTCCAGTTTTGTAAAACAAAATTTAGCAGTCAAAATCTATTAGTTTAAAATCTGTACAATTACATAAGAACTCATGTTAGTAAAA
The DNA here is from genome assembly GCA_012931725.1 of Litsea cubeba. NCBI lineage: Eukaryota > Viridiplantae > Streptophyta > Magnoliopsida > Laurales > Lauraceae > Litsea > Litsea cubeba. Next base: position 136,649,546 of record CM022947.1, on the reverse strand, counting down.
AGTAATCTTATTGCAAAAAATCAATATCTATTCTAATAATAATATAAAAATTATTCAAAAACGTAAAACTTTCATGGCAGAACAAAATCCCCACTGAAGAAGTAGATCATCCACAGCAAATAAAATATTTTTAGTAAACTGGGGAAGGTAACAGCAGCGGCAGTGAAATTGGTTTTCCTTGTATTTCATGAAGAAAAGGGTATTTGTACTGATACAAGGCATGTTAGGTACACAGGCGAAGAAGATGAATTATTATCTTTTTCGACAGTTATACATAATCTACAACGAACTTATCTACAGCACATTGGTACTTATCTATGCTAAAATATTTCTGCAAAGGATATTATTTACAGAAATGCACAAAAGCCATCTGCAATGAAGAATACCATGTCATTTCAATGGTCAGTATTGTGTCTCCATAGAACTCAAGGCACAACAATAACACAATGCACTGAGCCTGCAAAACAGTTAAATGTGATCAAACATGTTGAAAAGGCATAACAAGATATTGTGCTGGAGAAACATTCAAAACATTCAAGAGGGGGGGGGGGGGGGGGGGGGGGGGGGGGGGGGGGGCGCGCGCTCTATTGGCACCACAAAAATATCTCTCTACACCGCAAAGGAAAAAAAAAAAAAATCATTCCCTAAACTACCCCTCCCCCCTCCTCCCTTTCCCACTTCCTCTTCCTCTCCCCCACCCCACCCCACCCAGTCTCCGGCGGGGAGGGATCCCCGGCCGGCAGCCCACGGCGGCAGCTCCGGCCGGCCAGCCGGAGGCCTCCCTCCCCCCTTCTCTATTTTCTCTTCTCTCTCCCTTCCTCTTCTTCTCTCTCCTACCCGTGGTGAATTAAAAATACCAAAAGTCTACAAAGATAGAATAGCAGAATGATATGAACACTTGAAACCCAGGGATCGACCATGACTTTTGAGAATGGGTATTCCACTATGAATGCGGGCGCTCAGATCTTCATAACAATATCTGCCATCCTTAACAATGATCAGTTCTAAGTAACTAAATTCAAAAAACAAGGATGTGTTTTTATTCTAATTTCTTTCAGTGGTTACTACCACTTTCATCCGTTCTCTTTCTCTCAAACAGACTTTCCATCTCTTCCAATCTCTTTCCCTTTGTTTCAGGCAAATAAAAGTAAAAGAAAGTTGCACCAAGTGTAGATATCCCAGCAAAGATGAACAACATATAACCAAATGATATTTTCTCTGAAATGGTAAGAAACGTCATAGACACCACCCCACTAACCAGCCGATTCACAGACACTGCAATGCTCGATGCCTGAGCTCGAAGCCTGGTGGGAAATATCTCCGACAAGTACACCCAAGTGATCGGCCCCAACCCGATCGAGAAGGACACATCTGCGCACACGAACACCACACACATTGCCACTGCCCACTTTGGTTTATGCACTGATCTCTCAAGAAACTTGGAACCCAGACCGAGCCCGGCCAGTGAAATGGCCATACCAATTGAACCCAGAAGCAGCAGAGGCCTCCTTCCAGACCTATCCAAGAAACAAGCAGAAACCAGTACAAAACATGTCTTAGCAATGCCCATGGCTATAGTGACACCCACTAGTCCTTTCTTGTGGTGAATTCCAGCAGCCTTGAACACTGCAGGGGAGTAGTAAATGACCCACCAACAGCAGCCTTGAATTCCAGCCGCCCGATCTCCCTCCCCGTTGGCGGCTGGGAGGGGGAGGGAGAGGAAGAGAGGAGGGAGGGAAGGAGAGAGAAGAAGAGGAAGGGAGAGAGGGAGAGAAAATAGAGGAGGGGGGAGGGAAGGAGAGAGAAGAAGAGGAAGGGAGAGAGGGAGAGAAAATAGAGGAGGGGGGAGGGAGGAAGAAAAAAAGAGAGGGAGAGAAAATAGAGTGGGGAGGGAGGCTGCCGGCTGGCCAACCGCGGGGATCCCTCCCCGCCGGTGATCGGTGGGGTGGGGGAGAGGAAGAGGGTGGAGGATGGAGGGAGAGGGAGAGGGAAAGGGAGGAGGGGGGGTGGGGGGGGGGGGGGGGAGGGGTAGTTTAGGAAATAAAAAAAAATTAAATGCGGTGTAGAGAGACACTTTTGTGGTGCCAATAGAACTCCCCTTTCAAGTGTCATACTCATATCTGTGTTTGGCAATTACACATGGGGGTAAATGTAAAATGCCAAACCCAGCAAATACCCAATACCATATCCCGGTTGCTTCTTTATGCATTATTCAAAATATAACAACAATGATGACAAATTTCTCAATGACCTTCTTTCCTCAACTCCTAAAGCCTACTGTCTGTAACCTATCTTGGCATGGATTCCTCCAACCGACAAAACAACCATATAAATGATGAGATGAACAGTAAAGTTGGAGCACGCATGGTTATTTAACTTCTCTCTTTTCAATCCAATATACATCATAGTAGTATATAATTTAGAATTTCCATTGCTCGCAAATTTATACTACTAAATATGGACTATTTTTACATTACTAAACTTACAGGACATGGATACAAATTGATAGATTCTTTGGAACCTCTATGACATGAATTATATGCCTTGACATTTTTCACTCTTCACATTATATTTGGAGACATTTTTACCCTAGTTTTCCATCTATCATTTTCTCTCTTTTGGACTGACAAAAGGTATCATCGATAATATTTGGGATCAACCACCAGTCAAAATAAGATCACTGGTATATCTCTGAAAGCTATATTGATCAATATTCATTGATCAGAGCATCAGATTTAAGAAACAGAAGCGAGGAGAGAAGATTCAAGGACGACGAAACACCACAATTGAAAAGCAATACGTATTTAGTCATTGTGTTAGCTGTATGAATTATGATAGAACTCGTCCATTCAATTGAAGAAATAGTTCAGCCCAACCATCCAATTGAACATATACCTGCCATAACAATGAGCAGTGACAAAAGTGATGACAAAATAAAGAAAATATTGGAGAGAGATTTTATGTGCCAATGGCCAAATGGGTGGTGCCAGCTAGTCATCTTCTGTCCACCAACAGGGAGACCCAGACATTCTGTAACCAGCCCAGGGAAGTTTTAAAGGGCTTCCAAAGCAGATAGAGACCAAGATCGGAAAGGGGATCAAACAAGAACCTCCACAAATCCCCCAAAGTCGGTATCATCCAACTGAACCCCATTACTTTGTTGATAATCATTTGGCCTTAAACAACCTCAAAACATTTCAACACAAGTTGCTGACTTCATCCTGAGATGCATTACACAGGTAGAACCAATGCATACTGGATTTAGTACCCTACCAAATAAAAAATAACTTTCTTCACTTATAATCTCGAAACAACCCCTCCAAATAGCCCCATATGATGCCAGATATTTCAAGGCAACATGTATGTGTCCCTCATTTTTCAGGTGTAAAATCCGTGACCTTCCATATCCATTGCCTGCCCCTGCTGTTAGTCATATATGGGCCTCATAGCTTGCTACTGAAATAAATGAGAAGAGACTGTAAAGACTCAGCCTCAACTGATTACTTTTTTATATAAAGATTTATGTGAAAGCAAACAGTATTTTCGATATTTTTCTGATCCTGCAATCAGGGACTACCAAGTATCAACCTACACACAAATATCCAATTGGTACTTCACCACAAGTTAGACCAAGTGCAGTGAACCAGATTTGGCATAGCTGGCCATAGTGCATCTGACATGGGACGTCAGATGATGTTAACAAAGGCCCACCTAATTCTTTGGGTCAACAAATCTAGAATTTGGAGGAAAAAAGGGTAGGCTCTGTTAGTGTTAGGAAGTTTGGTTGTAAACTTCAACGGGAAAGCAGTGTGAAAAGAAGACGACTGGGTGTTCATACAACACTTGCAGAATACACTCCCGACAAGTCTAGTTGCAATAGGTTTACTTTACTTCATATTTACATTCAGCTCATAACTTCAAAAAAAAAAAAGGTTAAGAATATAGGACTAAAGCGACGTTTAATTTTTTCTATAAATTTCTCTAAAGAAATAAATTAAAGGTGATGATACAAAAATGCAATGCTCCAGAATATCTATGGACATTTGTACCTTGGGCTTCATGCTGAAGTTAGTGAAGCAACCACATTTGGAAGTGCAAATCCTTGGATTTCAAAGCTGCAATGTCCCTCCATACTTTTCACCAACATAAGCCTAAAAGATTAATGTAGAAAAAATTCAGAGCTGAACAAAGACTGTTAACTTGGAAAAAGAATCCATAGTCAAAGGTATGAAATGATCAATTTGCAGAGATCATATGGGCGGATAACAAAACTCAATAGGAAACTGGCTTTCATCTGAGATTCAAATACTTCAGCAAATGATAAAACTAATGCATGATCTGATGATCACCTCAACACCATTTCAAAAATGATTATATGATATAGATTATCAATCTAAGGGCAACTTTTTTTTCATTGAATGTGGAAAACTTGTATTCTCTTCAAGCATCTATCAGTAAGTTTTCAGTGAAAGGTTAAGGATTTGTCCAGTGTAATCATCCACATAGGAGACCTCCGGATTCATTAAAAACTAACAGTACTGAGTGACAGAGATTTACTATCCTCTGGGTGAACCATACTAGGCCAATTACCGTGGACAGTAAATAGGCACCCAACAGGTAAGTACATTAATTTCAAACAATATTTATATACATCTATAATAATTGAAACGACAGAAAATATGTTAAAATATAAGGTACGTAAATTTCACCTAAATTTTAATTTTGATTTTCAGTTCTAATTTACATGTCCATTAACTTGGTCCATTCTATTATTTAATCAATATTTTTTCCTTTTCCCTTATTCAACTTAAGTTGACAAGCTGACTGAACCAAACCAAGAAAGATCAGGCCAAGTTGCAAGTCAACCAGGCTGATTTTTTAGGTTTCAATCCGAACTCGCTCCTCATGAGTTCAACCTGATTCGATCACCCAATATTCATAATCAAACAATGACAAAGGATCATATTTTCCCTAGTTAAAAGCTCCTTTTCTATGTAAACAAAAGAATAAACTTCTAACATTGTTTAAGACTTGACTGTAGTTTGCAGCAACAGAAAGGACTTGCACCCTTGAGGTTTCTGCATAATTTTTCTGAAATAGGTGGGTTCCCCAGTGATGCATGCTGCATACTATTTATCTGATGAACTAAAGCCTGTTGCTACAATACCAATCTTCAAAATATATCACATCTTTATAGGACTGAATACCAAACCAGCACATATTTGACCCAGACCCTGCATTAGAACACCACTATGTCTTCCGTTGGAGTAATTGCTATTAAAACATATAGTCACACTTGGTCTCAGACCAGAGCCATGTTCCAACCAGAAATTTAACAAAATATGCACGTTACAGATCAGTATCACTCATTCTTCCAGTAGACTGTCATGCATATCGACAGCCTCAACACGTTCTTGCTGTTTTAAAAGAAAAAAATACTACTTTTTTGTTGCCTTTGATTGATACAAATTTTCCCATACCTATAAGTTTTTTGTTGTACATCTGTAGTCCATGATCATTAAATTCATAAGGACAAAATTGACCCTGTTGTCCTCAAATGTATGTTAACTGGTTACACTTCATCAGAGAAAGGATAGAATAATTATTTCTCATCTTTGGGGAAAGGATTGTCTAGGGATATTTTCCTCTTCTATCTAGCCCTAGTGTTTTGAGTCTTTTGACCAACAAAGAGCCATACCAGGAACTGAATCAGATCCAGGACCCGTGCCTGTTTTTGAACTCGATATTAAACAATTAAACTCAGAAAAAGTATCAAATAACGGGCTTGGATTGGACCTAAAACAAGACCCATATAAATATATGATTGTAATAATACCTATATAGGAAATGTTCTCCTAGGGTCATTGCTTTCCTCCCATGACTCAGCTTCGGCGGGACCTGCTTTGGGTAATGACCCTTTTTTATAAGAATTGTTCTCCTAAAAGTAGACTGCATGTGCAGTCCAGCTCTATGGGGACCACTTGGCCCCATCTTTGATCAGAGTAGCCCCTTTGATAATCTTGTCATCCCATGATCTGACATCAGGCTTAATTTTTAATTCATTGAATCTTCACTCGCCATTGGATTGAATCTCAAAAAAAGCTACAGAAAAGGCACCATTAAACTTTAAGGCTTTCAAATCAAGGGCTAGGATAGTCTTGCGGGGCTGGTTTTTTTACTCCGCCTTGTCCATAAGGAGACCATTCCTCCAAAAAAACCTAAAATAAAAAAAAAATGGTTGGAAAATATTTTTCTTAAAAACAAGGAAAGACAGCAACTGTGGATGGTGATTCTTTGAATGCGATCACATGGGTTTCTTGCAATGATTTGAAACCATGAAGGCTTAAGTTTTGTTTTAATGAGATCAAGGATTTCTCTTCCCAGTCACTAGTGGATTTTCATCATGTGATTAGGTCGGTGATTAGTATGGTGGATGCTTTAGCTAAACAAGGTGTGGATAATGTTTCTTCCCGGGTGCCGTCAATAGTGTAATTTTAGCTTGGTATAATACCCTTATGCCCAGGCTTTCGGTGGTCCTTGGTTGTTTTAATAAAAATTCACCGTTACCAATCAACCAAAAAAGAAGAAAGAAGACAACCACTCTTCAACCCTGGACATATAAACACATAAGAGGACACTCCATTTAAGCAATGAAAACAAGTTATTATGTATGACAAGTTTCGGATAATAGAAAATTCAGGTGTGTCTTTCATGGTACAAATATTTATAATGGGGTTACATTAGCCATTATTCATCCTATGGAGATTTTTCCAATTAAAGGAAAATCCTAGTAAACAGTCTGAGGTCCTAATCATTTAAAAGGTACGATAGTTTAACTTTTCATATAAATCCTAGTAAACAGTCTGAGGTCCTAATCATTTAAAAGGTACGATAGTTTAACTTTTTTTCCATATCAATTATCAAAATGCCCTCATGAAGAAAAAAAATACTAAAATAGCCCATTACACCAACCACATATAGTCAAATCACTCTTAAATGAGCACAATTCTCCACTTTAAAAAACCCAAAAATTTACAATTGTTTTTAGATATCAACAATAGAGGGATTTTTATAGGAAAAACCAAATGCAATCTTGAAAATGGCGATCTGTGTAGGGTTGAGACACATGAGAGAGAGAGAGTGTATGTGTGTGTAAGCTGATTAGTTTAAGAAATCAGAGTGTCTAAACTTATGAATGAACAAACAATTATCACCCATGTATGATGTAAAAGCTAACTTCCCTTGAGAAACGAAGGGGTATAACTATGACCAACACATGTTATAAAACTATTAAATTTCTAGACAAAGGACAACACAAAATATATAACTAAAAAGGCAATCTACCGGGCTATCATTAAATAAGTACCAGGGTCTACCATGGATGACCCTAGACAGAGTAGATGAGCCCCATGGTCAATCATACTAGTTAGATGGGCACCACCATCGATGGGCTCAAGTAAAAGAGCCCCATAATTCTGGGGCTTTAACCAATATCCCACAATGGATGATCCCAATTCCCAATTCCAAGTTAACAGCCACGTTCTCCCCACATTTTTCTTCGACGAATGCCAAACAGGGGAAAGCTGGTTCTTCACCCCATGTCCAACTTTTAAAAACTCAGTCTGGGTCCCTTTACTTCCCTTTATACTCTTAACACTAACATTTTTTTTTTTTGTTAAACTAATAACATGACTGAAACACCAAATTAACCTGAAGGGAAGGAAGAACTTTGTCAAATACTTGTAGAAGAAACTCCGATCTTCTTGTGAACCTAGTCATAAAGTCACCAATAAATAATTAGTATTACTTAATTAATAATCTAACTGGAGAACACTATTAAAAAATAGAGAAAAAAATTCAACAATCTTATCATTACTGCAATAAAGGCAATATACAGTGCCTCCAAGTCACTGGATATTCATCAAGCATACAAGATCCATGATGAAAAGAACCATTTCCAATATGAAGACAAAAATATGTAACATGTTTGTTTGTATGTTTTGCATGTGTGTGTGTGTGTGTGTGTGTGTGAGAGCGAGAGAGAGAGAGAGATCTGCAATCCTTTGCTGTAATAAGCTCGAAAAAAAATTTTACTACAAAAAAAAAATTATTAAAGGAGACAGATTACACAATCAGCAGACATAAACTACACAGAAAGCCAAAGAGTAGGTATAAGAGCATTACACCATAAGCAACACAAGAACACGATCCAAACATAGCACTAAAAGGAATACCTTTATGCCTCTATCCACCCTAGCTTAGGCAAAGCATCTGCCATCTCAATTACTGAAAGACTAGGAAGGAAGAAATAAGAGTCTTGATCTCTTGGAAATAATAGTTTTTCCTAGGGTGGCCGACTATAGACTTCATCCATGTAATAGCATGGGATGAATCACTCTCTACTAGTATGTCACGGAAAAGAAAAGAGAGAATGCGAATGGCTTCTTAAATTGCTAGCACCCCTGCCCCATTTGAATAGTTTACAACCATATGCTTAGAGAACATACTTAACACCTCCCCTTTCTCATCGTGAAGAAGGCCACCATTTCCAACTACGCCTGGCTTACCACTAGCTGCCCTATCTACATTAAATTTCACAAAACCAGTCGGATGCTGAGACAAAGAAATGGAATTCTTGACTTTAGAAAGACAGACTCTCATACAAGCATCCCAATTATATAAGTTATCAACTAGCTATAACTCCTTGAATTCCTCTCTTGAAAGTACCCCACTTCACTAATCTATTAAATTTTTATTTTTTTTGAAACCTCTATAGATGAGGAAACACCTCTAAGAGTTCTGTTATTCCTCTCTTCCATACAGAATAAGGAATAGCTTAAGGAGAAACTTTTCAAAGTAATAGACCACAACCCTGGAAATGAGCCATCCTCCAAGACTCAACCAACTCACATAGCAAAGCCGACAAAAAGCAAGATAGTCCACACCTGTTAAGGAGATGATGCCACAAAGAACGAGACGAATCAAAATGAAGAAACAAATAATACACCATCTCCTCCTTCATGCATGGGTAGAAGACTTCAAACATAGATTCCAATGCATTCCTTTCCTTCTGAGGTTATTATCATAGAATATTGGTTACCCACAATCAACCAACAAAAAGCCTCCACTCCAGGAGGACCCAATCCCACCTAGGCTTGCACACATGGGGTCACAGACAAAGACGTCTCTAGAGCCCAATCGAAAACTTTGAAGAATCCAGCCTACAGATTGAAATTCTGATATGAGAATCCACTTCATCCTTACAAATAAACACTTCTTGTGAGAACCCGACCCGTAATTTCCGGGATTTGTGTTGTTTTAGCTGTGGATTGGTTTTCTAAGTGGGATTAGTGGTTGTTTGGTTGAGTTTGTGAGTTAGAATGCCTTTTCATTAGCTTTGGGAAGTTTTGATAGCCAGTGGACCTAGTCAGTGACCGTAGGGTCCCATTTGTTTTGCGTGGTCAGCATGGGGAGGTTCCTTGTGATTTCCAAAAATTCCCCTTTCGGCTTCGTTTGACTAATCTCGTCATTTCCTACAACTTTCGTGTTCACCCCATACCCATTCAAAGCTCCGAAAATCAGTTTTTCCAACCCTAGGGGCAAAATCGATCTTTTCACATTGAATCTAGACCCAAATTTCGAGATCTCAGCACCATGACAAATATATACTTTTTGGAAACTAGATTTTATGAGAAACATTTTCCCCTTTTTCGTCGATCGCATCCGGGGCCCAGAAATTGATGCTTTACCCTTGACAAGTTTAAAGTGTGGTGGGGCCCACACCCACCCATTATAAAAAAGGGGCAACTCTCCTCTCTTCTCCCTCATTCATAGCAGCCTAAGGGGGGAGCTCTGCAACTGAGCTTCCCCTCCCTTTTCTCCTTGTTTTCTTCTCCCATTCATGGAGAAACTCTTACCAAATGGAGATCGGAGCTCACCAACTTCTTCCCCTCATCTCAAGCTCTCTTTGGACATCATTCTTGTGCAAATCTCAGCTGGGCAGCCCCTATTTCAAGCTTCTTCTTGTTGATTGATGGCCCTAGAGGTAATGACTCCTTCCCATCTTCTATTGTTGAGCAATGGCATACCCCTAGGTTCTATTTCCTAGCTTGTGTGAGCCCATTCCTTGTCTTTGGTGATTTGCCATTTGTAGGGTTCTAATGGGTTGTATTTTGGGGCTTTTTGTATAGCTTGGAGATTGGGGGCTAAGTGGCTTGGGAGTGAGATTTAGAGCTTGTTTTGCTATTTTGGAACCCAAGGCAAGTGGATGAATGGATTGTTTTGATTATTGGCATATTTTGTGAGAAAGCTTGATTTTCATTAATGGTTTTGGTGATTTTAATACTTGCATTTGCTATGGATTTTGAAATATGCATATTGACGGGACTATCTCTTGTTTAATCCCTTGGAAAATGGTTGCATTATACTTTGGTTAAATTTTTATTTATGTTACATATGGATCTTCATATATGATGGGTTTTCCTTTGATGAAATGGGGATGAATGTGATGGATTTGGTGGTATTTTGTGGGAAGTTTGAATGGAGGAATAAGTGAGGTTTTGAGGAGGTTATAAACCCCTCATTTACGTGTAGAAAGGGTGGCTCAAAAGGGTGACAAGAGGAGGAAGGGAAGCAGCTCGAAAATGCATCAGAGTGTGTTTCTGACACAGTTCGCTCGAGCGAACCCCAGACAGGGACCAGTTGGCTCGAGCCAACCAGCTGGTCTCTCGAGCCAACCTATCCAGAACCCAGGTTCGCTCGAGCTAAGACCTCCCAGAGGACACTAGGTCCGCTCGAGCCATCTGTGCTGAAGGTCAGGATTGATGTTGGGAGGTCTAGAAATGATGTTTTAATGCTTGGGGAGGCCTGTTTGGAGCCCTAATGCAATGTTGAGACCTAGGAAATGATGTATGGAGCTCGGATGAGGAAGAAACCCCATCACGGAAATGTATTGAGGACGCCTTGACTTGCCAATGTGAATAGGGTGCTCGGAATGTCCACGATATTCTGGAGTACCAAGTCAAAAATAAAACCGACATACGGGGCCCTTGTACACATTGATTTAAATCTTGAAGCCTCAATATATGGTCCGCACTTTTATGGAAATCCATTGTGTTCTACCTTACTTGCATTACAAATGTTATCGCTTGTTTTTATGTCACTTTTAGTTTTGCCTTAAAAACTATTGATACATGCACTTGATGTGTTTTGCCCGCCCGTACATGCATGACCGGATATCAATGTGATTTAGGTGCCTATGAGCACCCGGTCCCGCCTGCTTGGGTGTTATATGTTAAGTAGTTGTTTGTGCAGTTTCCTATCACCAATTGGTTTTGGGATTACTGGCTAGCAACATTGACATGGTATCAGAGCCTGAGGTCTCGAGTTCGAAACCACGCAGGGCATAAATGCCCCATGCCGCGTTGTGTGTTTGTGCGGGCGCAAAATGCGCAGGGCAAAAAGGCCCCATGCCGCGTTATAGTCTTGTGCGGGCGTGTGCTTCGGATCCGGGCGGTGTCCCGCCCGAGGGGGGGTGTTAAGTAGTTGTTTGTGCAGTTTCCTATCACCAATTGGTTTTGGGATTACTGGCTAGCAACATTGACATTATACACCATATAGATATATGCACATGTCCCGATTTCTTTCATGTGACCTATGTACCAGCACCACTAAGCTTGGACGACCTTGTCGGCCTGATCTACCGACTTGGAGATCCCCTTCCCGTTCCCGCCAGCTGCAGTATGGATCCCGTCCCGTCCCATTACCCGGTCCGCGGCCGTGGTACCTTATAGCTATATGTATATATATTTCGTTGGCTCTCGTCACTTCATGTGTCCGAGACGAACGCCCCGATGTGCTCTCATCACATTAGTGATGGAGGATTTAGCTTTATGTGGTTGCCATCTATCCTTACGATTGTGGCTCCCCTGAATAAGGACGATTTGCAGGGTCCGCATATGGACTTGGTTTGCCATGTGAGGAATACCCGATTTGCCAAATATCCATGTGTTACAGATGTTTTAAATGAGCACTTGTTTTGTTAGATCTCCATGTTTTACACATGTTTTAAATGAATACATGTTTAGTCAAATATCTATGTTTTACACCCGTTTTACATGAATAAAAAGATTTGTCAGATATCCCTGATTTTTCGACACGTTTTAATTTTATGCAGCTTCTGATCAAATAACATGATTTATCATATGTTTTATTCTTCGGCACATGTATTATTTGTTCACCCACCTGCCAGACCGTCGTGTCTGACCCACTACTTTGGTACTCAGGTCCAGACTTCTTCGCCCGAGCTGAGTGCATGTGTTGGCTGTGGAGCCATGAGTTGCAGGTTGTAGTGTCGGCTATGTCACGTAGACATTGAGCTTGACATCGGAGCTACATCACATGTGGGGTAGTGTTTATTTAGCTTGTTATTTGTATGGCTTTTATTAGCCTTTTTCTCGGGATTGTAATTAATACACATTGATATTTGCAACTAGAACATATATGGAAATGTAATATCCTGTAACTGTCAGCTCTGTACTTAGTTATGATGGTCTATTCCAGTCTAATATGCTTCCTGATATGATAGCTATATGCTAGCAGTGGAGTGCGACGCGGAATCCGATGGCCACGGACTCCGGGTCGCAACGCCACGAAAGCTTCCGCGAAATATTCAGTGTTGGAATTTTTCATCCTCACACACGTGGATCTTGGGAGAAATATAATTGTTACTTAAACTTCCAATTCATGCTCCTCGAGGTCGGGCCGTTGCAGGGTCCGGGTTCGGGGGCGTGACACTTCTCAACACGAACTCATACAAAACTATACTCAACCCCACTTCATCCCCAAACACTTCTCAAAACAAACTCATACTCAACTCAGATTGATGGAAACCTCTTCTAAACTCAACCCCACAACTCGCTATTTCCTCAAAAACATAAAAAAAAATAAACTACAAAGAGGGTCTGCTCCCACTCAGTTGTCAAACCAAAAACGAATGTTACATCCTTCACACCCAACAAGAACCCACACTTTTTTTTTGAAATTCATAACCCCTCCTCCCCCCTCCCCTCCACAAAAAAATAAATAAATAAATAAATAAAAATAAAAAACCACCCAAATTGGACTCAACTCCTGCACTCAATATTCCCCACACCCAGACAAATGGTACATAGGAATTCTATTAGGAATCCACCCCTACTTGTCCTCTCTATATCTGAATGATATGACACTCTTCTCCATAAAGCATCCTTTTTCTTCCTTGCATCTCCACCATCATTTAGCAAGCCATACTCAATTCTTTATGTCAAGTCTACTAATACCCAAGCTCCCTTCATTTTTTTGGCTTCACCAATTCACCTTAAAAGATACACAACTTCTTTACACTATTTCGATCCAATAAGTTTCTTCAAATTCAATCAAGTTTCTCAACTATAAAGGCCGGCATTTGTAAAGAGACATACATCGGACCACCGATAGACTCGAAAATGGATTTAAACAGAAGTCAAGCCAAACAATTTGATTCAATTTATTGATACATATAATAGATGTAAAAAGAGATAAGGACATACTAAAATACATGCCTCAAACAAAAATTAAAATAAAAAAGATTAACTTAACCCTCCCATTCTATGTATGCAGAGATTTAATTAACTCTTATTTTTTAAAGGAAAACTTACAGTAAGAAACATAATTAATAAAAGGGAAGAGATACGGAAAAAACAATATGAAATTGATCTCTCCAAGTTCATTACTTCAAACATAATTCCCAATGAAGAAACCACATTTAACCTACGTGCAGTAGATGGGAATAACTCGATAACATGAGCATCATTGAAATGAGAAGAAACTATGAAAGAAATTATCTTAAAAGGCAATCACATGCTGGTACTCCATTAAGATGCAAATGACAAAAGAAAGTGCATAAATAGAAACATTCACAAATGCATATAGATAGGCTCCAAAGTGCACCTTTCTAAGAGCTGAAAGCAAATATAGATCTCTTCAATGTCTGATTCTATCTTAAGGTCAATATACTGTTGAAGAAGCTCACAAAAGTTGCACTGAGCTTCATCCCACGCCTCACTACTTAAATCCAGAGAGAGAGGAGAGGAAATAGCGTACTGTAGAATGGAAGATAAAATTCCACTGGGGAAGGACTTGTAATAGAACCCTGCAAAAGTGCTTAAAATCAAACAGTTGCTGGCTTTGAACTTCTCAACCCATTTTGGGGGAATTCCAATCCAAAGATAATTTTTCGAAGTTAAATCCACTCCATTCACAGAAGTTCTGTTTTTCGTTGTTATTCCGCTGCCACAAGGGGGCTTCCTTTTGTAATCTAGAGAAGACTCAGTCGAACATTCTGATGTTCTGTGTGCAGGAAGTAACTCAAGCACGTCAGCTTTCAACTCTTCAGGTAATTGTTGTAGAACTGAGATATCAACTTGACTTAACGATGCAGGCATTAAATCATTTTGTTTGGCATCCATAGAACTCAAATGCAGATTCAAGGGTCCTGAGGAAGAGACTGATGCAGACCGAGCTTCACGAACCATACTTTTATTAATCTGGGTAATATGAATTTTCTATTTTAAGTCAGCAGGAAAAGGAAAAAAAAAACTGATACACTGATACAGAGTCAATATAAAACTGCAGTGCAAATTTACTTTACCAAAATTCTGCGAAGAAGCACCACATAATCAGGACTTAAGTGAACCCACGTACGAATAAGAAAAAAGTCAACCATAAATATTATTTGTTTGCATGAGATGAGAATGGACATCACGAGGCAACAACTTTGCCGAACAAAGCAAAGAATTGTTTAGGAAACTACTTCAGTGGGTGTATCTTGGAGTCCAACTAAATTACAAGAACTACAAGTCCTCATTTCCAACATTCTACTGACATATGAATGGAAAAGCAAGTCATTGTGTTATTTGCATTCATTATGGTTCGCGTGCATCAAATCCTCAATTGTACTACTAAGTAATATGTTTGATTTTGCCATTGTTTAGCATACTCAGCAACAGGAAACTTTTTAAGGTAATTCACCTCAAAGTTTACTCTGCATAGAACTAGGGCCACTCGCCTTCAGAAAAATCAGTTGAAATTTCATATGCAAATCAAAGAAATCCACTTGAACCCAGGCACAAGTCAAATGTCTTCTCATATTAGATTTATTTATATCCAAATGCAGGAGGATCAAAGCAGCAACCAAACCAATTTCAGGAAGGAAAAAAGGGGATTTAGGCATTTAACAAAAAAAATTTCAAAGGCAAGTGGAAAGAACATCCCAAAACCCCATCCAAAATAAACCCTTTGGCTCTAGCAAAATAATAATAATAATAATAAACCCTCTGGCAACCAGGACTTTCCCTGCTGAATTCTCTGGCTATTTCATCAATCTTACAGTTTCTTACACTACATATTTCGTACTGTAAAATGGAAACATTCTGAAAGCAGTGAAGGTTGTATTTTAAAGTACTCACCGGGAAGGAAGGTTTCACATATAATGGATAGGGTAGATTAGATTCCAAGAGGGTGCACTACATCTTCAAGAAGTTTGAGGTCTAAATTCAGGAATAGGCTACGCCCTCAATATTGTGTCTAGAATGACAATGGACAAAGATCCTACTCTTTTGTGTGGAGAAGACAGATTCAAGAGGAGATAAGTGCATGTGACCTGAGTTCAGCACGAAATAGAAGTTGGAGTTGAGAAAAGTGAGGTGAGGGCGGGGAGTGAGGTATGAGAAAAGCGAGATTGATAGAGGAGCAAGGTCAAAAGAATCAGGTCCTGATTCTTGAAAGCCACAATGCACAATCTAAGAGGACAGAGAACAAGATATGCATTGTGTTCTTATAAACACTTTTTTTCTTGTAAGGAACCCGCTAAAACAAAACCACTTTTACTAAAAAAAACCGCCGCATAGGAATTAGGATGTGACTCTTAAAAACAACGAGATACCAAGAAATGCATGGTCTTCTTTAAGACACATGGCTTTTTTTTTTAATGAAACCACTAAAATACAAACCACTTTAAATCTTAAACAAACACATAGGTTGTGGCTTTTTGAAACTGCCCAACTATATATTACATCTTGTTATGAACGATACTTGTTTTATCCAGCAGTCTACATGCAGGGATGAAATATTAAAGACCTATCCCCGAACACCTTAAGGACCTGAATTTGAAAAATAAATAAATAAATAAAAGATAAAAAAAAAGGTCCTTGTCCAATATCTGGACCAGATTTTAATTTGGGTCCAGCTTGGGTCCGCTGCATGGACCCCGAATCGAATTAAGGTCTGGGTTTGGGTCCATGGATTGCATACCCATGGAACTGAATACCTGATACCACAATCATATCGTAATGTATACAGTAGTATATTAAGTATATAATATAAACAGGCCTCAATTTGGGCCAGTTTACAACTCCTTATTCGAGCTGGGCCTGGGTCAGGGTCCAGTCTTTGATATAAATTCAGGTACAGGTAGGGTCCCATAATCTGGACCCAATTTAGGTACGGGTCCTGGCATAATACGGACCAGTCCAAACTGGGCTTGTTTTCATCCCTATCCATATAAATGCTTAAACGAAGTTAAGTGCAATGCATTGGACACAGACAAGAACACCCGCCCATGCACACAAAAACTCTCTTGCACACAAGTCTGCATATCACCATATGCATACCTCCTCGTGGGCATACCAATGATCAATCAAACCACCCCCACCCTTCCCGCATTTCCCTCACAATATCGGCTTTCATCCAGGTGGTTCCTACAGTTGGAGCAATTTTTTCTAGAAATAAAATAAAAATATGAAAGAAAAAAGAGCCGCCAATATGACTTCTTTTTTCAAGCCCGGCCCGAAATTCTAATGACCATGAATATGGGCAAAATCATAACAGGTTTTAATTTCACTACATTTCCACAAAACAGTAGGCCATGATGGCTCTCAATTGGTTGGGCTTGGAATTAGGAATTTGTTTTAACAGGGCCAGCTGTCTTTAATCCCTACAAGACATGCACTTAATTCATGCTATATAAAGCTACTGTTAAGAAAAGAGGCAGTATAAAGCTATGGAAAGTAAATTAAAGTGCAGAGCCAATAACAAAACTAATTTACAATAGCTGGAAAGGAAAAAAAAGTAACCATAATTGGAAAAAAGAAATCAAAAGCTAATGGAAGCTAGAAAAGAAGAGGAAGTTCCAGGAACATACTAACCTCAGGTACAGTTGGAATATTATATTGGTGAACTGGAGAAGAACAAAGTGGCTGTTTGCCTTTATTTTTTATACCTGAGTCTGATTCAAGGGAAAAATCACCATCTGCTAGTCCTTATAACATTCTGCCCTAAATCTAGTAGCTAGTTGAGCATATACCTTGAATTTCTTGGGGTAATAAAGTGAATGACGTGCTTGTTTCGCCATCATGGCCTTTGCTTTTTTTGATAAAATCATTTAACTTTCCACAATACATTTCATTTATTTCTCTGAGAATTTCTGGAGGAAGACTCTCAAGAACTTCCATATCGAGGTTGCATACCGGTGGCAATGTCAAAGTTTGATCTGTACAAGCCTTTCCAATAAACGGGTCAATTTGTGAAGAACCATTCTCATTAATGCACAAACGGACAGGATTTGCATCAGGATGCTGGTTCCCATGGTTTGCTAAAATTGACTGACATCGTCCATCAAGCAGTGATACCTCTGTGACAGCACACCAACTTCTATTCAATTGCACATTCTCGGTGATTCATATTTCCAAATACACAAGCAGAGTTAGTTACTGGACCAATACAATTCCATGAGTCACCAGGATTAAAAGAGAAACCAAGACAAATAGCCATGACAAAAGGGAATTAGCAGTGTCAGACTGAGATCCATCCCCAATGTCCCAGAAGAATCAGCAGATTAAAAAATGACTAGACACGTCACAGCTGCAACTCAAGTTGCATTTAAAATGGCAAGCAAGCATTTCATGTTTCACATATTTCCCTACTGGAATAGATACGACATTCTACTATTTTATTTTTTTTACTATATGTCACCATTTATAGCATTATTTCCATACAACAATGCAATGGATTATAATATATATGTATACATATGGAGGAATTCTACAAAACGCCCCTTTCAAAAAGGGGCGTTTTTGCCCCAATCGAATTTCCAATGAGAGAGTTATTGTAGAGACATTTTCTCCTCCCTTTTAAAGGGAACATTGATTACCTTATCCCATTTTTCTCTCCTTTCAAAAATTATTTTAGATATGATAGGAGAGTAAATAGGAGAAGTATTAGAAACCAAGAGAAGAATCTAAACCAATCACAACTCCTATATGATTGGTTCCCACTGTCAAATTGGAAAATTGCAAATTTTTTATAGTGTTCAATCTAACGGTGGGGCCGACTCATATTTGACTGAAATTCATTGACAACCAACAAAATGATGGGCCATTCATTTTGATCTATTTGGATTTTTCATCAGTAGGCCCCACTAGGGATGTCCGGCAAATTGTCCATATGAAAAACAACCGCATCAAATTTTGTAAAAAAAAAACAAATATGTGAGTTGTTGCAAGAGTTTTAAATACGAGAGTTATACAAGAGTGAAGATTTCAAGGCATAAAAATAGGTGAGAAAGGGAGATAATAGGGAGCTTGTCTTAACCATTTAACTTATAGCACTCTTAATTACATGGTTACCTTATTCGTTGGAGGAAAGGGGCGTTTTCTAGCACTCCTCATACATACATGCATACATATACACACACATACTGGAATAGATATGGGAATGTTCCTGTGCATACACCTCTCACCATGTTATGGTGAGAGGTAGCTTGATGGGCCCCACTGATAATGAGACTAGGGATGGAAAGAGGCATCTTGGATGGGCCCAGATATCAAGTTTGGGGTCAATCCCATACGTCTAACGGTCTAACCCCTTCATCCACGCCCCACAAGTTTAAGAAAAAATTTAACCGTCGATCCAACGGTCCAGTCCATTCATATCGGTGAAAAATCAACGGATCCAATGTAATTCAGGGGCTCCCGTCACTCCCGTGTGTGTACGATTCAGATTGGTGATAAATATGCCCCAACATGCATATATATATAGACACACACACATATAGGGAGATGCTCCTATGAGAGATATCTCTCACCTTATATGAGAGATAGAGGTGGGGGCCCTCACATTTAAGTTGTTCGCATTGGATATGGATGTGAGGGCCCCCACCCAATCTCTCATTTAAGGTGAGAGGTATCTCTCATAGAAGCATATCTCATACATATATATACATTCATACATACATACATACATATACATATACATATACATATATATGTGTGCGCGCGCATATATATGATGAGCCCCACTCTCCTTAGGTAGTCCCTCACGGCTTGCATGAGAGAGAATTCTAGGTCCCTTTGGGAACTACTTGGATGCATCCAAACATAGAAGAAAGGTGTGGTGGAAATAGATTTTAAGTTCATTGAGAGAGAGAGAGAGAGTAAAACCATCACCACTCCACAACCTTCTGTTGGATGGAGCATGCCCCAAACTTGTATAATTCTAACCATTCACCAAAGAAACTTTCACCAACCAACTATAGACTATGGCCCTTTTTTGTCATATGTCACGAACAAGCACTGTCAGGAACAAGTATTGTAGACAATATAAATTGTAATGGGATGATCTCCCAAGGATCGATTGATCTTCATATATATAATGTACAAACCTTGTTTAAGGCTACAATTTAGTATTGTCTAGTCGGCTATGTCCTAAGATAGAATGAAATATCTCTACAATATATTACAGTTTGACCTAGCCAATGAGTTGGGCTTTATGGCCCAATGGATCGAGAATCATTAACACCCCCCCCCCCCTCAAATTGATGCCAATGAGTCAACAAGCATCAATTTGTCGGTCAAGAACTGATGTCGTGGTCGAGGAAGTGCTTTTGTAAAAATATCAGCAATTTGGAGGCTGGAGGAGATGAACGGAAGAGAAATAATATTGCGTAGATATTCATCCCGGATAAAATGGCAAGCAACCTCAATATGTTTAGTTCTTTCATGAAACACTGGATTTTCTGTAATCCGAATGGCACTGGTGTGATCCGCATGGAGGGGGGTGGGAGATTTTTGCGAGAATCCAAGTTCCTCAAGAAGGCCACGAAGCCATAGAATTTCTGAGCATGCGGCAGACATGGCCCGGTATTCTGCCTCAGTGGAAGATTTGGAAACTTTGTCTTGCTTTTTCACTTTCCATGAAATAAGGGCATCACCTAAGTACATGCACCACCCCGTTGTGGACCGATGAGTATCAAGGCAACCTGCCCAATCAGCATCAGAGTAGGCAGTCAATGTCACTGAAGAGTCAACAGGAAAAAACAAGCCTCTGTGGGAAGACTGCCGACAAGCTGTCGAAAATATGTCGGATCAGGAAGGGGATCACCACTATCACTATGGAGTTTAAGATTCAGTTCCAGAGGAGGATCCAAAAGTGTGGATTTTGACAGGCCTGCTGATTCAATTAAATCCATAATATACTTATGTTGATGCATAATCATCCCTTTCTCAGATTGATGTACTTCCAAACCCAAAAAATATGTCAGAGGTCCCAGATCCTTCATTTGAAAAGATTGATGAAGAGAAACTTGGAGATCATGAATCATGGCTGTATCTGTGCCGGTGATTATGATATCATCAACATAAACGAGAAGAATGGTAATTCCTGTTGATGTCTGATGCAAAAATAATGATGGATCATAAGGACTCTGTTGAAATTGCAGCTTCAGTAACGCATCCTTGAATTTGTCAAACCATGCTCTTAGTGCTTGTTTTAGCCCATACAAAGACCGTTTCAAATGAGCAACTTGTCCTTCTAATGGTTTGGGAAAACCTTGAGGCAGTCGCATGTAAACATCCTCTTTAAGATCACCGTGAAGAAAGGCGTTTTTCACATCAAATTGAAAAAGAGGCCAGGATTTGGATGCAGTGATGACAAGAATGGTGCGAACTGTGGTCATCTTTGCTACTGGCGCAAATGTTTCTTCGTAGTCGATGCCATATTCCTATCTGTTGCCTAGCGCCACAAGCCTTGCCTTGTATCTATCCAAAGTACCATCTGCCTTCAATTTGATAGAGTAAACCCATTTACTCCCGATAGGTTTAACCGAGACTGGGCATGGAACAACAACCCATGTTTGGTTCTGCTCGAGAGCATGAAGTTCTTCTTCCATAGCCTTTTTCCAACATTCCTGCTTTGCTGCTTGGGAATAAGAATTAGGAATTGAAACAGAGGATAAGGTAGTTAAATATGAAGAATGAGAAAAACCGTATCGATCCGGAGGCCGAGAGATACGAGAAGAATGACGAAGAGCTAGTGGAGGTGGATCTGGTGCTGGAGAAGGATCCAGGGCTGGTTCTTGTAGAAGAGCCAAAGGAGTGGCATTTGTTCCTCGTCGACGAACATACACCTTGTCCGGATGAAATCGCAGAGGTGAAGGAAGACATTCATCATCAAAGGATGGTACTTTAGAAAATGTGATTCCTGGAGATGAATCAGGATAAGACTGAAAAAAATATTGATGTTCAAAGAAAACAACATTCCTAGAAATCCGAATACGCTTGGAGGTGGTGTCATAACAAATAAAACCTTTTTGATGAGAAGCATAACCAAGAAAAGCACATTTTGCAGATTGTGCAGATAACTTGGAACGTTCATGGGTTGGAAGATGAACAAAACAAACACAACCAAAAGTGTGTAAATATGTGTATTGTGGTTCAGTTTGAAAAAAATGGAAATGTGGAGAGGTGTTTTGAAGTGTTGGAGAAGGAAGACGGTTGATGATATGAGTAGCAGTGGTTAATGCTTCTGGCCAAAATCTAGGTGGAACTGAGGATTCTAATAACAAACACCTGACCATATCTAGAAGATGACGATTTTTCCGTTCTGCAACACCATTTTGTTGGGGGGTTGTAGGGACAAGTCCGTTGGGATATAATCCCTTTGTCTTGTAAAAATTCTTGAAATTTTGCGGACATATATTCCCCCCCTGAGTCTGTACGAAAAATCTTAATACATGTTGAAAATTGATTTTGAACAGAATCCAAGAATTTTTTAAACACATCAAAGACTTCAGATTTGGCATGTAGAAAATAAACCCATGTAAAACGACTATAATCATCAATGAAAGTCACAAAATACTTATACTGTGAATGAGAAACAATTGGTGCAACACCCCAAACATCACTATGTACTAAATCAAAACATTTGGTAACAGAAGAAACATGTAATGGAAAAGGCAAAATTTTACTTTTCCCTAGCTTACAAGTGGTGCAATCAAGAGCAACATCTGAAGATAAAAACTTCATTTTATTTATATGACCCGAATTTAACAAAGATAACAATACTTTGGAATTGGGATGTCCTAATCTATTGTGCCATAACTACACATTATTCTTAGAAACAACTGTTGAAGCAAACAAAGACATATTTGGATTCAGTGTTGGTATGTGAAGAGGAAACAAACGCCCACACTTAGGCCCCTTCGCTATTACCTTCCCCGTCTCTTGATCCTGCACCACACAACCAGAGGAGGAAAAAGAAATATTGCAGTTACCATCAACCAATTGACCTACAGAGATTAAATTGGTAGAAAGATTTGGCAAACAAAAAACATCATGTAAGGGTAAAGAATGAGAAATATCACCAACAAAAGTAATTGGTATGTTTGTACAATTAGCAGCATGGACCTGAATTTTTCCATCATATGGTTTAATTTTGGAAAAGTGTTGGGATGATGACGTCATATGATTGGAGGCACCAGGGTCAAAATACCAATGTGAGAGAGATTGATTTTTACCAGATACACCAAGAGTGGAAAAAGCCTGAAGGATCATTTGTTGGATCATATCAGGAGTGACTGGAGCAGCAGAAGCAGGGGCAGAAGAAGAAATGTAAGAAGAATCAATAGTACCAGAAGTAGCAGTGACAGCCTGGTAAACTTTTGGATTTCTGTTCTGGGAACGCTTGCGGCATTCATTGATCGAATGTCCAGATGCTTTGCAATAATTGCAGATCCGCTGCTTGCACTGATTTGCATAATGGCCGAAATTATGACACTTGTAGCACTGCACTTTACTGACATCCTTGCTTGGTTGCTTTCCCTTGGGAGCATAAGTAGCATGAACTGGTGAGTTCGATGATTGACTGGGTACATTATAGGCAACATCAACGGCACCATGAGTAGTCTGTTGTAACACACCAGATTGGGTCAATTGTCTATGTTCCTCTCGCAGCAATTCATTTAGACATTCATCTAGGGATGGAGAAGGTACCCTACTCATGAGATTAGATCTGACCGATTCATATTGAGACCTTAATTTCATGAGAAATTGAACCCGATGACTAGTTGCGAGTATATTTAGCAATTCTGGAAGAGCCTGTGCAGAGACATTTGCATATTTGATTTCATCTAATTCGGCCCATAAATTCTGAAAACCAGAATAATAGTCTTGAATTGAGGAAGTGCCTTGCATATAGTTTGCAATTTCAAATTCCAAATGATACTGGCGTGCAGAATTCCTCTGATGATATACTTTCTTCAGATAGTTCCACATATCTTTGGCAGTTTTGTATGGTTTCAAATTCATGAAAAACTGAGGTTCCATGGACCCAAGAATCCAAGTTTTGAATTTAGCATCTTTTGTGTTCTAGGACACAATTTTCTTCTCATCCTCTGTTGGTTTGGGATCAGTCCCAGAGATATGGCCCCATAATTCTTTACCTTCTAGGTAAAGTTCAAATTGAAAAGCCCAAGATGGATAATTGGTACCATTAAACTTGATTAAATGGATTTCAGATTTCTCCATTTGAAACAAACAGTCAGATGAAGCAGCAGACTGATGAAGAAAACCAATCACACAGCAACAAGCTTCTGATCAATATGGAAAGCATAGGAATTATATGTTTACAAGCACTGATTGAGTAGCAGAAAAGATGCCCAAAACAAATAGCAAGACACAGCAGTAAACACCAGCAGAGCAGTAAATAGCAGCAAAACAATCAGCAGCAACCATAAAAAACAAACCATCAGAGGCTAAGGTCATCAGGGGAGAAGAAGTGCACCAAAAGAGCAAAATCGTCCAGGCCGTCAGGGTAGAGGAGCAGTACGTGGGCCCCACCAGATAATCTTTGGACAGATCAGAGGAGAGGGATGATAGGAGATCTAAAATCCACAACTGATGGAAAAAGAACCCCTCAAAAAAGATCAAGATCCGAGAATCTAGACGGCTGAGATTGAAACTTTTGGATAAAATTTACAAACACTAGAAATGAGCAGATGGCCTACCTCTGGTGATCAAAAAATATGAAAAAAATCTTCATAAACAAGAAGATATTCTGGCGACCATGAAGGGTAGATTCCGCTAAATGGTGATGATGATCATAGGTGGGCCACGCCTGATCTGTGATGATCAAAGATAATCAGGCTGGATAAAAAACTCTGAATGGCTTCCGGATCTTGGAAGATGACCAGGAGGATCCACAAAAACTTGGATCTTGAAGAACACTAGAGCAGGGGCTCTGATACCATGTCACAAACAAGCACTGTCAGGAACAAGTATTATAGACAATGTAAATTGTAATGGGATGATCTCCCAAGGATCGATTGATCTTCATATATATAATGTACAAACCTTGTTTAAGGCTACAATTTAGTTATTGTCTAGTCAGCTATGTCCTAAGATAGAATGAAATATCTGTACAATATATTACAGTTTGACTAAGCCAATGAGTCAAGCCAATGAGTTGGGCTTTATGGCCCAATGGATCCAGAATCATTAACATCATAGACTCATGGCACTTTCAAAAGCCATGGCTAAGACATTAAAGCTTATTAGTCCAACTTTTGGTTACACCTGAAATGTGATTTGGGCCATAGGACGATTGGCCCAGATCTTAGAATTACAAAGTGAAACATGATCCCAAAAGATAGGACACTAAGATAATAAAGGATTAGGGTGATAATCAACTCTTAATGCTATATGAAGAAGTCAATAATAGCAACAATCAATCAAAATCTACAAGAGTGCCAAAGGAATATTTTTTGTCATAAAATTAGAAGAAAATCATAGAATATGAACAAAGCAATCTCAATACCTCCACCAGAACTTCCCTTGGTCGGACAAATGGTCTTAACAGGTTCTCCAATTTTTGGTGATGTAGAAGCAATCCACGACCTCAGTACCTCTTTCTCACGCCCTTCCAAAATAGCCCAAAAAAATAAGTCAGTGTGCATTTATATGCATGAGTCACCATTTCCAAAAATGGCTAAACCTAAGCATGGAATTGCCTGGCCAGTGTGGACCTATCTTTGTGCAAAAACCGATAACCATGCAATCATGGGAGGCACACTTTTGATGGCCTCCAAAGTTGCCCAAATCCTAACCATTAGATAAAGTTGGATGGGTACCGAAACTTAGGGAAAAACTAGCCTTCAATGAAAATTCCAATGTGAATGGTTTGCACCATAAGAAAGGAGCTCCAATCTGACACTCATCCAATTATTACACCATTGGATTGAAGATCGATGAGCACAAAGGATTAAGATGGGGTTGATTACTAACCAAAGCTAGGTTTCAGGACCACATACATGCACGCACGCACACCCGCACACACAAAAACACTAAGTTGGATGTAAACAGTGCGCAATGAAGCATTGTTGCGTCCATGGTTGTACATACACATGTATATATGGACTTGATCCCATGCGACGAAAATAACTGTGAGATGTTACGATGAAAATGCAAATCCCTCCCAAAGCCCTTCGTGTGCCATGAAATAAGAAATGAAACAGCCCCTACTTTCTCCTCTCAACACAGTCCCTATTTTCTCTTTTCTTTCAACATCCTAACTTCCTATTCTCTCTCTCTTTCCACATCCACCCCTCCTTCCCTAGCACCTATTTTCTCTCATCTCCAAACTCTATTTTCTCTTCTCTTTCATTGTCCCCACCTCCTATTTTCTCTCTTTCACCTCATATACCTACAATATGTATATAATTGCATATACAATATAATAACATCTTTTGCCAAAAAGTAAAAAAAATAAAAACATTACACGCTGTTGTGGCACTATGTATGGATCCTTAGTGCAAAACCCATGGGCCCAAACCTGGTCATTTGGGTCCTTTCAGCAGACCCAAGTTAAACTGGGTTCAATTATTGGATCCACACCTGACCTTTTAATTCTGAGCCCTTCAAGCACTAGAGGTATTTGGGGACCAACAATCATCCCTTTCCTAAAGTAAACCCTCAAATGTAGATGGGCAAGCTAAGCCTCGTAATATGTGAAAAAAGGTGTGTGTCTCTGTGTGTGTGTGTGTGATATGGCGCTTTTCATGACTAAAATAACAATATGCACACACAACAGAATTCATAAGTGAGACTGTATCCATATGCAAAAAATAATGAAACCTGATGCATCTGAATCACGAGGATAGTGTGTCAGTCTGGGTGGGTATATGTTTGTTAGGTTTGGGCCCTAGGGATGCACCAAAAATAATCCCAGATCATACTTAGTCGTACACCTTCATTTAGGGGAGTAAGTAATAAACAACTTTCAACATTTAATATGGTAGATTTTTTGTGCTAATAACCAACAATGATTAACAATGGGATGTGTCAATTGTGGACGTCAGCCAATCAACAATGTGTAGGTGAGTGTGAAAGGATTGAATTGACCATTTGGCAGGCCCCATGTAGGTTTATGATACAAAATCCTTCAGGTGTCACCATTAAACCTATTATGACCATAAAATACCTACCATGAAATTGAAATTTGTAAATTTGCATTCAAACTTATATCTTTCCAAACTCTAAAAAGTGTTACTCACATGCAACTTACATATCTAAAATTAAAATGTTCCAAAAGGATGAAAGAAAATCCATTAGGCACCTTGTTTTGTAGTGTCTGCACTTTCCAACCTTGAAACTTGCAAGCCAATACCCCGAACCTCCCTGACATCTATATTCCAGAACAGTCAAGGGCCAATAAAACTTTTTGTACAAGAAACCAAATCAGAAGTTCAGTGCATTCTACATTTGCATGGGCATAAGTGAAGACTAAGAATTAAGAAGTAGTATACAAGATGTTAAAGGTCTGGGATGGCAGACTTTGAGCTCAAGAAAGAAAGAGTCTTGATATTCTAACAGAGAAGGCAACAAAAATCCAGAGCCAAAATCACCTCCATATGATGAGATGAGAGGAACACTACTAAATATATGTGAAACTCCAACAAAAGCACAGAGCCCTCATTTAAATGAAAAAAGAAAAGAGTCTTGCACACTTAAAAGTCAACAATTAATAAGATTCAATGAGAATAACGTTAGTATTCCATGATGTGCATCTAATTTCTAATATATTATATACATGGCATTTTCTCATGCACACATGTCCTGCACGGAGTTACTATGTGAGATAGCATGTGGGGCCCACCTTATGATCATTCCAACTGTACTATCCAAGCTCCCCACCCCCCAAAAAATATATATATATATGTATATATATATATATATATGTCATGGGTCCCATGGGGTTTGCACTGTGAACCAAATGGACCAGACAGTTGGATCAGGTGTGAATTTTTTTATTTATTTAAAACCTTTAACTTGTGGGCCACAAATCAAGGGGTTAGGATCATTGCATTGACTTGATATTTCATATTGGGATAGTCCCCTTGGATATTTCAATCCACACTTCCCCCATAAGTTGGTGGAGCCCTAGGTGGGGTTAGCAGCTGTCAGTGCTGCTATCTGAGACATGCACAAGAACACTGCCCCCACACCCCAAAAACAACACACACACCCCACAACAACAACAACAAAACCAAAAAACCCACCCACCCCCACACACAAACACAAGCCAAAACTAAGATCACCCTAGCAGGTCGATATGATTTTTGTGCTCTCCATTTCTTTTCCATGCAATTGGGACCATTTATGATCCATCCAACTCTCATCATCCCAAATTGGCACTTGTCAAACCATCTCAAACACAAACTGGCAATCATTGAACCTATATTCACCACATCCTGAACATTCAAGAAATTGCATAGTTAAGAAACCGTTCAAACTTGAAAACCCTCATATAATTATCTAATGGGGCTGTTTTTTGCGCAACGCTAATCCATGATGAGACCTTGCATCTGCCTACCCACACCGAATGCCATGCAGGTGGTCAGGGTGGACCTACATTATGGGGATCCAAGATTCCAACAAAAAAAAAGTAGGGGTAAGAAGCATTAATGATAAGGTGGGCCTAAAAATGATCAAGATCTTGATTACCTAATATGATGAGAATGTCGTAGCCGTGCCCATTATATATACACACACATTGGCAGGGGTGGACCTACATTATGCGGACCTGGGACGACCAAAAAGGGTTAAACGTTGGCTCATGCTCCATTTCAGTAAAGTCACCCAAGGTCTTGAAGAACCCTAAGAATTTCCTGCATTTTGGTTATATAGCTCATTCTTGTAATTAGGGTATTTGGTTCGTATAATGTTATTGGTCTTTTTTCTTATTTTAGTTTTTCCTAATATGATGTTTGTATTAATGGGGTTTGATTTATGATTGATATATTTTTGTGTTTTGCCTTCTTTGCTCTCTGTAATATATGTTTTGCTATATTTTTTTTTTCTCAATGACAATGACCAAATACTCCAATTTTTCCCCAAAACATCCTGCTTTGGATTTTGTTTGATTTCTTGTTGGGTTTTGAATCTTAACTACTTTCTTTTTGCTTTCTTGTTAGATTTTTTTGAATCACAATATGATGTTTATGATTATGTTGTTCTCATTTGGATCCATATGATAGAGGAACTCTTAAGTGCTTAAGGAAACAATCAAAGAGTTATTATTTTCCTATGATAATGATTTTACTTCTTTGGAGTTCTCTATAGTTTCTTTATTATTGTTGTAGTGTGGTTGCTAATTTAATTTTCATCCCATTGATTTGAATAAAATGATAATTTCTTGAGAAAATGGTTGTTGTAGTTAAAAATGTTATATAGGAATAAAATGTTAGTAGCAGGATATGAGTTCTTTATACTTAATTTTCTAAAAAAATAAAATAAAAAATAATGTCTTTAAACCATGCAATAACTTGAGATGATTGGTAGTTGGCGTTGATTTTGACCCTTTGAATTGACCATCGTCCGCCCCACCCAAATGAAAATCCTGGGTCCGCCACTGCAGGTGGTCCGCCACTGCAGGTGGTCAAAATCTCTCTCTCTCTCTCTCTCTCTCTCTCTCTCTCTCTCTCTCTCTCTTGAGAGAGAGAGAGAGAGAGAGAGAGAGAGAGAGCAGGGCTCTCCTAAGCTCAAGCTTAGGATAAAATTTCGTAAGCTCATGCCTGTGGGGCCCACCTTTGGTCCATCCAAATGGACCAAACACATGACCCCCCTAAATTGCACATGTCCACCAACTTTCGGTCAGATTCGAATTTACTAGATCGTTGGATCAACTATGTATCGATCTGAATGGACTGTTGACCATTAAACTTTTGGGGCAATATGGAGATGATAAAAATCACGGTTGGGGATGATTTTTTTCAGAGAGGAAGATCCCAGGGAGTCCTTGAAACCCCCCCAACCCCCCCCCCCCCCCCCCCAAAAAAAAAAATCCCCATCCCCATGTGGGCCCCACCACACACTTGAGCTTACCTTATCCTAAACTTGAGCTTTGGAGAGCTGACATATATATAACCTGGAGAGAGAGGGATTCCTAAAAAGTTTCATGGCATTCTGTGGGACGCGCACAAAACCTTGAGACAAGGTGTGGCTAGTTACGTTGATGGATCTTTGGTTACCCAAAGCCAGCAGGTCCAACCCAAGAAAACAGAGCACAGACCCTCCCGGACCTGATTGACAAATTGTTCTGGGTCTAGGTCCAGTTGGCTCCATACCAAAGACACAATTACACAAGTGATATGTGCAAAACACCATATATTATTTTCTTAAAAAAGTATATATCAATAAATAGTTTTTTTAACAGTATCTATTAATAAATAGTTATACTTTTAATATTATTATATACTTCAAAGGGCACATAACAAAGTGCATCATAGATGGCGATTGGTGAATGCTTGCGAATGCAACCTTGTGTTTGAAGGTTCAATTCCCAGCCTCAACTTTTGCCTTTATTCTAATTTTAAGTGGATGAGTAGGACCAGAGTTGGATCCAGATCCAGGTCCAGTGGTTGGGTCGGTGCATCATGACCAGCCCTTTACGTCCGTAGGTGTGGCAAACACTTTGAAGAAGTAATCCCAAGCACGATCCAAAGCATCAAAGGTTGGAATAGTGTCGATTTTGAGTGCCAATTTATAGCAAGCAGGTGAGTGCAAACAGCATGCTTTGCTGAATGGAATGGCAAAACAAGAATTCATGTAGCTAACACCAATATAGTTGGGGCAAGGCTTTAATGAATGATGATGTATATCTGCATGTGTGTGTTATTGAAGGTATTTTATTGATCCACATGGGACATATAAC
This sequence comes from Litsea cubeba, assembly GCA_012931725.1. Lineage (NCBI taxonomy): Eukaryota > Viridiplantae > Streptophyta > Magnoliopsida > Laurales > Lauraceae > Litsea > Litsea cubeba. The sequence continues at coordinate 136,618,988 of CM022947.1, read as the reverse complement.
CTTTAGCCCAGACAAACTTTCTTCAAAATTCTATGCCATGGCAAACCCTAGATTAATAAAAATTCAACACAGCCGAACTGAATATAGCTATTAGTGTGAAAAGAGCTTGAAACTCGATCTTATCTAATATTTTATATTGGAAAAACACCATTGTAAACGAGGTATCCTCCAACTCATTCACTTGACCAACTTGGTTTCTAGGGCCCACATTAGGCCGACCCAATGGATCCACAATGATAACTGTGTCTAATGTCTCCTTTAACCATGTGCTTTAGAGTGTTGACAAGGAAGTGCACACACTGGTTAAACAACTGATTAAGCAGCAATGCAGTTCCTCCTCCAATCTGAGTGGCTCTCCAGCATTGCCTTTGAACTGTATTGTTTGTTTGTTTGTTCGTTCGATTTTTGGGATTGGGTTCTGCTGGGATCTCTAGCAAGTTTTTGAGCCTCGACCACTGCTCCCTATCGTCCTCATATACAGCGCGCACTTTATACACGCACACATATAATCGAGAAGTTTTGACCCTGATAAGGGAAAATTTTTGAGAAGTCCAGATATATTTTCATACAAGTAAATGTAGAAGATCTATTGGTGGATGCATATATACCAATTGGGCCCTGATAAGGGAAAATTTTTGAGAAGTCCAGATATATTTTCATACAAGTAAATGTAGAAGATCTATTGGTGGATGCATATATACCAATTGGGCCCTAGAGGATTCGATCATATCAGTTTCTGGAACTGAGCCTGATAATGTTCTGAGCAGTGAAAAAGTTGTTGTACAGCCAATTATCTGAAAATCATCAGTGGCAGTTTACTACTGAGTTGGTCTTCATGTTAATGACTGAAAACAACACAGAAAAAGATAGTATCGATTTCAGTGGACCTGATAGCACTAATCTTTCAAAACCATTTAGTATTCCGTGTATTCAGTTGACTGATCAGCATCAAATCAAATATTTTAGAGATGTCGGTCTCGAATATGACAATTGTCAAGAGAACCTACAATCTGATTTTTTACTTCTTTTTTTTCTTTCTTTCTTTTTTCCCGAATAGCAAGGAGCTACAATCTGATACCATAAAAACAGAACTTGAAAAAAAATCCAAAGAATATGCTGTGAAGAAAGGAAGACTTTTGGTAGAATCTCAAATGTTGTCAAATATATAGAAATGATATGGTGGCAGAAATAACTAAAAATGTCAATTAAAATTCCCCTTCAGTCGTTAACAAATAATAAGAACACAAGAATGTACTTCTTCTTGAAAGTAATATTGCAAAAAACAAGTAGTAAAAACAATGCTTACCAATGTGGAAAGAACCAAAAAGGTGCTTGCTTACCCGTTGGAGCACATCCTCATCATCTGTTGCAGTAGGAACCTGATATATTGACAGTAAGCAAAGTAACAAGAGCTGAAAGTTCCCTAATAAATATGAGGAAACAACAAAATAGAGAACCATTCCAGCTATAGTAACTACCGTGATGGAGTGGCTTAGATTTTCACATTCGCCACATCCCAAATATTTTTTTGGCTCCCCGGCACCTTTTTTTCTCTTCTTTAGCTGAAAATGTATAAGAAACAATGGAGTAAAAATAATAGAATAACTTCCACATAGGTCTGTACGAATGAACCATCGCCACCATCTCCCTAAAAGAAGAGTGAAGAGTTTGCTGAAAAAGAAACAACAGTACCTTCAAGGTAATAGTGCGACCCTGCATACCACATCCTTGCAAACGTAAAGAAACCTCCTTACATAGTTTTAACAGGAAGTCTTGACTCTGGAAAGCACAAATTCAAAACTATGATGACCCCTCCAATTACTGTACCACAAAGAAACTCCACAATACTACGGTAAATAATACAAAGTACGAAACCCACATCTTTTGAACTGTTCAACCTCACACCCCAATTCACTTCAGCCCCGATAGACTTCATCTCCTGTATACAACATAGGTGCAGTTGAGAGGGGTGGAATACAAAAACTTGTACAGAACATAATAATAACAACAACAATAACAAATCATGCATCTTAAAGAGGAGAACCTGCCAAACTATTTAAGAAAAAATAGCATATGCATAATAGCAACAATCAAAGACATCCAAAGTTTCACTCTGAAACAATCAAATAGTAAGTGTAGTAATATTTTTTTCATGTACAAAATGAAGGTTAAACTAGTAATTGAAGATTCTAATTTGTTATGAAGAACTTGACAGTGGATTGAGAATCCAACACAGGATTTTGTGCCCATACATGTCAATATGGAATATCACTAATTTCAAACATTATTTTTAATGTCAGAAACAACAAATGATAACTATGCAAAATCTCAGCAGTAAAATTAACTTCAAATGATAAGAAAAAAAATCACAAAAAGGGGTACCATGAAAGAAAAAAACCAAAAAACTAGTGTATGGTCCCCAGTAGAAGTTATAACCCCTTTAGAACAAAGGTAAATAAAATTTAAGATCAAGTTTATCTCAAAACAAATGATATGCTTATGGAATGAATTGTGAATCAAGTTTCATTCAAATATTATTTGACTTTTGGCTAAGTCGTAAGTACAAGAACTTGAAAATGCTACATTTATAAGTTGTGAGGACATAAAATTACTGATCCTGCCTAGGACACACGAATTGCAACCAAAAAAAAAAAAAAAATTTGCATATCCTTTCACAAACCTGAATTTCTTGAACAGGTCGGTTATCAATTCCACGACAGTAATTCCACAACATATCACCAGTCTTTGTACCAAAGTCCTTTTGAAGAGATTCCTGAAAAGACACCCATCAGGCAGCAGGAACAAACATTAGAAAGCATAGACATAATTAATGATAATGATAATCATGATTGGTTTTCTAGTGTTGGAGGACTAAACCCTCAGTAGAGATGAGTAGAGAAGAATAACTCAAAAGGCCAGCCATGGATGAATGGGACAAAACTTTGATAATAATGATGACAATGATGGTGATGACGAGAATGAAATCCAAACAGAGGGAAAAAGGATAACAGAAAACAATAAAAATATAGTTCCAGTATTTGGTAATATTTGTAGTTGGAAGACTCACTCAACAAGTAGTTCAATTTTATATAAGGTTTTAACTTTTAAGTGATCGGTGGGAGTGCAGCAAATTGTAAGGATCTCTTCTATATATCTAATATTTCTTAACCTTTCATGGAGACCAAAACTGGTGTGAGCTTGAGAGAGAGAGAGGGAGGGAGGGAAACTAACAAACCGTATATGAGTTAAGAAGTTAATAATTTAAACTTGCTTTGAGGTATGTTTTCTGAATCTTTTGTGTTTCATTTAGAGATAAGAGTTTATCATATAATTCATGTTTGAATGGAGAAACAGAATAGATCGGAAGGGAGAAACATAATTCATGTAGCCAACCCCAACATCGTTGGGACAAGGCTTTAATGATGATGATGAGTCTGTCATAGAGTCATACCACTTCAACAACAATAACTAAGAATAATACCAGGACTACTAAAATATCAACCCAAATAATTCATCATAAGACATCAAACTTCATTTGAAGATTGTGCCATCAAGAAGAGAACCTCGACAACAACAATAATTTAGAATGACACCAAGATAGCTAATATTTCGACTCCAACAATTCATCATAGGGCATCAAGCCCTTTATTGCTACTGATCTATTCTTTCAGCTCCAACAATTCATCATAGGGCTCAATAGAGACCAGAATGAAGAAACAAAACTCATGTAGCCTATCCTAACATAGTTGGGACAAGGCTTTGATGATGATAAGCGGGTTTGACAATTATAGTTTTGATCTCAAGGAATGGATTTGATTGCGTGCAGTCAACCACATGGCATCCATCCTCCAGATATACAGACATACATGTAACTCAAATTGTAATTTCAGAACAATTAGAAAACAGGCTTCTATTAAGAATAGACAAGAAAATATGACAACACAATAGATATACAAAAACACCCATTCCCCAAACAATTAGAATAAAGAGGGTCCAACTTGAAACTTGATGAATAGAAAGACATTTTATGATGCTATCAGCTTCAACATCGATGCATAAAAGAGATGACGGAGTCCAATAAAGCAATTTAGAGTCTTAGACCACCTTTGAAACTGTGCGCAGCTGGCCACAAGTTTGAATATGTTGGTTTTTTAACTTTTCTGCTAATACATGCCCAATGCCTGGAAGTGCCTTGATTGGAAGGTTGCTCAAATAATCATCAACCTGAGGAAACAATATAGATCCAGCAAGTCAAATTTTAACAATGGCTGCCGCTAAAAAAATGTACTAGACAACTACTTTTATTGGTGAAAAATCAAGCAACAATATTCAATTATGGAAATTTCATTAATAATAAGATCAAAGACATAATCTTCAACTTAAAACTCACTTAAATGATCCAACCCAGGAGATCTGTGGAAAGTGGGAAATTACTTCCCAAATTACCAACACAAACTATGTGTCACAATGAACTTCATAATGCATTGACAAAGGACAATCGAAGGAACGTGTTCGAAAGAATGCCAGAATGCCAAAACCATACCTTCGTAGAAGGGATGAAACGTTGACCATTTGGTTTTGCAGTTTTAGTAGCAAGACGAGCCATAAGCATATTTCCAGAAATCCCAGCACTAGCAGTACATCCTGTGGCCTCACATATCTCTTGTCTGATTACTGAAGCTATATGCACAGGATCTTGATCTTCCAAATCCGTGAGATCTAAAAATGCTTCATCACAGCTGACCGCCTATAGTTAGCAAGATTCTGTCTTAATAATGTTACTTACAAAACTAACTTTCAGGTGTGTGATAGTTAAGAACGCAATGGCAAGCAAACCTGAACTTTGTTGCAGTACTTATGCAATATGCTGTAAAATTGATCGGCAACCTGCCATTCATTAAATAGAGTATAACATCAAAAATAGCTATACGATAACATTTGATGCAGGAAAAACTAACTTTTAAACGCAATGCATATGCAAGCAATATATACACCTTGCAGAGATAGCAAGCTATCAGCAATTTAGCATTCAAATAAAATGGTTTACCTCCTCATATGCTTTGAAGTTATAAGGAAAAATGACAAGGTGAGGACAAAGAGCTTTGGCATCTCTGATGAACATTCCAGCCCGTACTCCTGAAGCATGCAAAATAATTATTTCTACTACTATGAGCCACACAGCCATCAAGACATTGTCTAGAAGATTAGTGATATTTAAAACTTGTCTTTGGAATAAATTAAAAAAATATATAACCATTCAAAAAATAATAGTAGAATCAAACCATAATCTCTTGCAGGGTAGTTTGCAGAGGATATCTCAGCTGTTCCTTTGGGATTGTCTGAATGGCAAACAGCTACTGGTTTATCTTGTAAGTCAGGAAGGTTTCTAAGGATCACAGATACAAAAAAACAGTCCTGGAACAGCAAATAAACATCATGGAAAAATTACCAATAGTAACTAAAAAAATATTTAGTAACTTAATAAGAAAAATATTTCAAGAACACAACTTAATAAAACAATCAAACAGTTCTTTCACAACTTTTATCTGGCTAGCTTCAAAAGCAAAGAGAAGCCAATACAATACTGGCATCCACAGTTCCACACTGAAGGAAAACAGCTATGATCAAGCAAGTTACCATGTCTATATGGATAATAACAGCCTCCCGCAAAACAGGAGGGCCATTAACACTAGAATTCCCCTGTTTGGCACCCTTTGATAAGCAGGGAAACTGTTTACGGTACCTGCTCCTCCAAGTCCCTATGAAGTGCAGCCTTGAATTCTGCAAAACCAGCAATTCTCAATGAATTGAATACCATTGTGAAATACACTTAAAGGAGAGCCATAACTAAACTAAAAAATATATATATCATAAGAAATGACGACAATGACAACAAAAATGCTGTGATGAATAATATCTGTTTTCTGTAAAACAGGATGGACATTAGAGTGAAGATAGAAACATGTGTAGTCCTTCAGACCACCAAGACAAATGAACATAATTTCAAGTGTACCATAGAGGCATATATAGACTACAAAATTTCTTTTAGTGTCCTATAATTAGATATCTCCTTTGATTATTCTATGTTAGTCATGATGCATCACAAAAAGGAAACAGACTTGGAGCATGTAATGTTGTCCTACCAGATTCCAATTATTTCCATGGGCCATCCATGCATAGTCATCCAATTTCTAATCATCTTCAGCTAAGATTTGGTACATTTGATGAGCAATTACTAAAGTGAGTGACCATTCAAAAAAAAAAAAAAAAGAGGAAAGTCATTCAAAACAAATGACACTATTGACTTTTTTGAGAGTAGCAGATCCAAATAACAACATTCTAAAAAATCAAAATCATACTTTATTACCTTGAAATAGTTCTCAACAAAATTGGGATCCCCAAGAGTTGAATGGCTTGGATAGGGAGGTCCAGGAATCCCTGAAGCTAATGGTTCATTATTACTTTTATCACCTGAACAACAGCTACTAACAGCTGTGGTGGAAGGCATGTGGGGACTAGAATCACTGGACTGAAATGCCTCACCAACACTGGCTTTATCGTCTGAATCAGCAGAACTTGGTTCTGCCTTTCTCATATCACGGGAATTGTCATCCATATGACTGGCAGATTCTTCACCAAGCTGAATTTTATGGTCAATGCATTCACCCACTTTACCAGCTTCATCAATGTTAGAGCTGGAATTGCTTTTGGAAGAGAAAAAGGCAGACAGCTTTGGCTGATTATGAGTTTCGTTCACAAGTTGGTCGAGTTGGTAAGGAACCCCTGGAAAAAGAAACATGTCAGACATCTTCCACATTTTCCTCACAGTTCTCCAATGAAATTACAGAGACCAAATAATCTATCATACGTGTAGAGACACTGTTCACATAAGTATACAGATTTCTATAACTCAAGGATAAGTGTCGACATCACAGTACTTAAGCAGCCCATCAAGCAGAACACAACATGCAATGCGCATTGGCTAAACATCAGGCAGATTGGATAAGCTAAACCAAAAAGGGTTAAGGAAGAAAGTGGACAGAGTCCAATAAGTGCTCAAATCAGGAAATAAAGACCATGAATTCTTTGCTAGGCCACTATATGGTTGGGAATCTCTGAGGAGTAACCAATATCTCGGAAACATGGAGAAGGGACAAGCAGATAGAAAGCAAGTGGGGCTCTCAAAGTCAACAAAATGAAGCTGGTTACTCAGATAGAGGATGAAAGAGTGTATTCCATCAAAGAGGGGAGAGTTGATAGAGATGAATCTACACCTACCGATCTGTAAGTCTGAAAAAGATGATAATTATTTTATCAGTAAAAGTTAAAGCTTCTTTAAAAGAATAGTAGAAAGTTATATTCAAAAGAGAAACAGTACAGGAGACATAACAATTAGAGACACAAGCTGGCAAAACGAAAGGGAAAGGCTGAAATAAAAGGGTAAAAAATACTTCTAGCACTACTAGAGGGTATCCATTATCACAATTCACAACAATGAATAAGGTTTGTAGGAATGTATTATAAAGCCAGCCCCACTATGTTGTCCCTCACCATAATATGGGAGATGCTCCTATGAGAGATATCTCTCACCTTATACGAGAGATAGGAGTGGGGGCCCGCACATTTAAGTTGTTGGCATTGGATATGGATGTAACGGCCCCCACCTTATCTCTCATAGTAAGATAAGAGCATCTCTCATAGGAGCATCTCCCTATAGATATAGATAGATAGATAGATAGATAGATAGATAGATAGATAGAGAGAGAGAGAGAGAGAGAGAGAGAGAGAGAGAGAGAGAGAGAGACCATATTGTAGTTGGAAGGTACTCAGCAACCCATAGCGTAGTAGGGAGGTACTCACTGACTAAACCATGAATGCTTTTGAGCCCAATTCATGTAACCAATCTAGATAGAAATATATATATAGAGAGAGAGAGCGCTGTTCAGGTGTGCTGTTTAAGGATTCATACATTTGCTTAACTGCTTTATTAATTGATTGTTTTATTTAATTTGTCACTTAGATGCATGATGTTGACATATTTGATGAATAGAACTAATTGTAATGTAGTTTATACAAATTGCTATATGATATAAAAATGTTTTTTTAATTGTAAGTTTAGATTTATACTGCCATAAAAATGTTTTTTTAATTGTAAGTTTAGAATTATACTGCCATTAGCTTATTATACATGTTTTTAAATTTTTACCATCGCACTTTTCCAAAATGGAATGCTAGAACGGCCAGAATGTTCCATTCAAGGGCCAAATCAGAACAGTATAGACAGCTATGGTTGATGTTGGCTTGATATCCCCTCTACGAATAATGAGGGCTCTAGATACAAATTCTTGCATACTAAGTAATACTGAAATCATAAGTATTTGTGGTATAAGTGTTAAATAAATGAACTGAAGAGAATGAACATAAAAATAAGGTACGGATGTAAATTTTTCCATTTTTAAATAGATGGGGATACACAAATTATTTGTTCATGACTTTCTTGCAGCACAAGTGGACAACTCACTACAAAATAACTCAAAGTGGCAGGGACATTGAACAATTATGTAAACCAACCGTCCACTGCTTTATACACAATGAAAAAGCATGTGTAAACTGACCTAAAATTGGTACTTAGTAGCAACCCGACTAAAAAATGTAAGACTTAAAAACATACAACTCGAATCTCTATTAGTTTCTACACAACAAAAAGGTTTATGTAAAAAGGCCTAACACTTACAATTCAAAACTCTATTAGCAGCTAACGAGTCCAGAACCCATGTTGGTTTAACAACTGGCAGCCCCCTGCTAAAGGACCTGTTTCAAAATACCAAAAACAATAAATCACTAATGGTGACACCCTCTACAACAGAAACTGCTTATCCAGAGGGCTCACTTCAGCTAAGGCTACAATACAAAACCTGCACACTGAGGATGATACTAGCTACCTGAACGTGTGCCTTTTAACAGATGGATAAAATAAAAATACCCAAAGGAAGAATCATCCACCAAGTGTTATTTTCACACACACCCCAATCCAAACTAGGGACCCATGCTCAGACCCCGCTCACAGAGAAGGAACCCTTGTTTATATAGGACATTGAAGCAGATTTCCTTCATTTCCAATAAAAAGAACAATTCCTGGAAATACAAATTAGAATGAGAACCTTAAGTTCCTAATTTTACTGTCAGCCAGATTACTGCACACAATATGTGTCACACGATTCCTTGAGAAGTAATTCTCGAAGCGTCCCCCGTGTTTCAACATGTAACCACGAAGCTCCTGTAAACAGCAATGAAACACCGTGAGAGATAGAAAGGAATAGGAAAAGCAAGGATTGTTTTGAAACACTTTCTCATAGAATAGTTGTTGTGTGTGTACTTTTTTTCAGAGGACTTTCAGAAAAACACATCTAACCCATTGGCTGTCTGTAATAACCCATCTAACTCAAATTCTATCGATATTTCTCATCTTCCTTTGCTTCTATTTCCATAAATGGAAAGATTATTTTATGCTCCTTTTTTTAAATTCACCTCTGTTCATCATTTTTAACCACTTATGGAATATAAACTATGTATTTAATTCCTATGTATTGTAATGCAAACAAATAGGCCCTAATAAGTAAGTAATAGCCTGGAAAGTCGATTTCCCATGACTCTGCAAGCCAATGAACCAGGCTTCGCAGAATCAAGAAAAGTACGCTTTCGCGGAAAATGAACACGCGCCCAAACGCAATCTGGAAACAAATTCCCGAAAAACCACTTTCCATCACAGCCTTCCATGTAACCAAATGGGATCGAAACATGAGCCAACGCACCTGGCTGGAAGGAATCGTGAATCCATCGACAAAAATCGCGATACCACGGAAAAGATCCGTCCTACCACTGGAATCGCCCAAAGAAGATTTTGAAGCATCTGCATCGAACTGATTCCGGAGCTTCCGATTCTTCTCTTCCATGTAACTGCAGCAGATTGCACAGATCGATCGAGAAATGAGAGAAATCAGAAGATCTATTTAGGAGCGTGAGAGGGGGAGAAACAACGAACCTTCCAAAATCGGAGAAAGAGGAATTCCTGGCGGAAGATTTGGAGGAAGAGACGGAATTGGCGCCCCAGGCCATGCCTAGGGTTTTCTGGTGGGCTTTTCGGGAGTGGGATTGGACTGAAGAGTTGGAGTCGATGCTCTTCTTCCTCTTATTACCCTTCCCTTGCAAAGTCGATGAGCGAGAGGAATCGAAGCTCATGTTTGCCGAATACGGAGAAAAGCGGAGAAAGGAGGAGTTGTAGCTTTGGCGCCACGAATTCAAAATGAAAACGAGGGGAAGGGCGAGGACGGAGAGGAGAATGCGAAGTAACTTGCGAGGGAAGGCACTGTGCAGCGGGAACACTTTGATTAGCTATGCCCAGGGCCGGATCAGGTTTGGTGGCCTACGTGAGCTCCTGGAAAATGGGCTCTATCTTGGAAAAAAACGGAATATAGAACTTAACCCCACTGGCATGATAAAATAAAATATAATTAGTGTTAAAATAATTATAAAACAAACAATCATTTAAAATTTACTCGTCTCGCAATTTTCGCTGCAAAATCAATAATTACAATTATATAATCTATCTTCTCTACCAACTCTTTTTAAATGGATACCATAGCCAGTCCATTCAATCTTTCTTGCGACATGGTTGACCGAAGGTAAGACTTGATCATTTTCAACTTATAAAAACTTCTTTCTACTTCAACAAAATTCTGTAAGCAACCCAGGCATTTCGAAAGCAACTAGCCCTTGAGTTCAAATGAGTTAGCACATCAACTGCCTTCTTTATATCCTCTGGTAAAACCTCTCTCAAGATTTGCAATTCTAAAAGAAACTATGTCCCATCAATATCAGAGATGCCATCATATTTCAGAAACTCTGCAAGGTTGCCACAAGAAGCTATTAAGCTATTCACTTTAACTTCTCCAAATTAAACAAAAACCCAAAGTTTTCTCATATACTTGAAATTGTTCAAACCTATTCTTAAGTGAAGAAATAGCTTGGTCTATACTGAAAATGAAGTAATTGACTCTAAGGGATTCTTCAGCTGATTGTGGAACCTTTTCATCGACGTTCTCGTCAAATTGTCTCTTTCTACATATAAAACGCTTTTCACGGAAAACAGGTTCAATTGCCATAGTACTTGCAACTTCTTTAGTTTCTATCATTGCTTCTTCAAATCCACTTTCTCTATACTTTTCAAAGAAAAAAAAAGTGCCTTTTCAACTCACTAATGGCAACATCCATCTGCATATCTTCTGCTTGCATCAGTTTGCTAACAGCGTTAACACCACTCAGTATAGTGTGCCAAACAATCATGCCGACCAAGAATTCAAAATTCTCAATTTCATGTATGGCTAGGGACTCGGCTTCACTCTTTGTCTTCGAATCATCACTACTATCAGCCAAGTGAATTAAAGCATCTCTTGTCTCTCGAGCTTGACTTCTAATAGCCTTAACAGTATCCACCCGACTTTCCCAACGTGTTGGCGACAATGTCTTTAGAGTAAGATTTGGAGCATTTTTCACACGGTCTTTGAAAACTTGCCAACGGTTTGTAGAAGAAGAAAACAATGTATAGACACGTTGCACCACACCAAAAAAATATACTGCTTTGGTACTAGAATTGGCCATATCACACAATGCAAGATTAAGGCTATGGCAATAGCATGGAGTATAGAAAGCTCTAGGATTTATTTCGAGTAATCTTTTCTGTACACCTTTGTGTTTGCCTTTCATATTAGATCCGTTGTCATAGCCTTGTCCTCTCACATCACCAATATTTAGTTGAAGAGTACTCAGTGCAGCTTTCAATACATTAAAGAGTCACAAGCCCGATGTGTCGTCCACCTTCATAAATTCTAGAAAAAACTCTTATATCTTGGTTGGATTCGTCGAAACATCTACACATCTTATTACAAGTGACATCTGTTCTTCATGGCTTACATCTGGAGTGCAATCAAGAATAACTAAAAAGTATTTTGCCCCTCGAATTTTTAGAAGAATCACATTTTTAACCTCGGCAGCTAACATTTGAATTAGTTCATTCTGAATGTTATGACCAAGGTAATGGTAATGAACTTCAGAAGCCTTAATACGCCGCACATGCTCTTGCAATATTGGATCAAACTCCGCAATCATTTTAATAATTTAAAAAAAAAAAAGATACCATTATTTTTTTCATAAATCTTCTATTGTCCCCACGAAATGCCAAATTATTTTTAGATAGAGTTTTCACGATAGCAAGTATCCTTAGTAAAAGTTGTCTCCAATGTTCTTTATCTTTAATGATTTGGTCTTGAACACTCTTATCAATTGTTTCATTCTTCTTAAACCTGTTTTTCAATTCGTACCAACTATTCAAGATTCTTTTTTGGCAATCACTTTTCTCATGATCTTTAAGCTTCTGACTAATATTGTGCCATGTAGAGCATCATTCACTATCTAGTTGAGAAATCTTTCCATTTTGCTTGAACAACTTGCAACAAAAGCAAAACACCATATCCAACGAATATGAATAGACAAGCCACTCCTTATCTTGCTTCAAACTGCTACCCATATGTCGAACGTAATGCACAGTAGAAAAACGACTGCCTTCACCATTTCTAGGAAAATCAATAGCATTATGTCTTATTGTACCTTTCTCAACCAATAAATCTCTGCATTTATGATCAACATTATTCCAATTCCCTAGATCAAATAAGTTTATCGGTCCATATTCTCTATTCTCATTCATAGCTTAATCGGTTTCTTCGTTCGAGCAATCATCACATTCAAACTTATTTTCAGCATCAACTTCCTCTTCAATTTCAGCATCAATCCTCTTTTCATGTTCAACATTCACAACTATTTCAGTTTCATCATTTAATCGCTCTTCATGTTCAATATTTATTATACCGTCAAGTTCTCCAAGCACAATATCTTCACCTTCTTTACTAACCAAACTTTCATTAGAACTCTCTCCTTGTCTATTGCTAGGAAAAAACTTTTGAATGCTATCAGCCAGTGATTTAGTGAGTTGTTCTAGTCTTTGCTTCTTATTTCTCTTATCACTACCGGAGAGATATTTTCTAGCATTCTTAATGATAATAACCAATCAAATAACAATGTTCTGAATACAAAAGATTACGTGTTAATAATGTTATTACTCACTCAATAATTAATTCTCCAACAAATTCAACAATACGGTATTAATTTGATGGACTTTCCAACTCATGGGTCATTAAAATGAGTACGTACACAAATCAGTGAAACCACATATTTTTTTTTTGTATTATTAAACAATTAAACAAACTAATAAAACAACAATCAACAAACACTAAAATGATATAAAAAATTCGACAAGAACAAATCTAAACAAGAAAAAGAGAAATAAAATGAATGTTACCACTTACCAATAGAAACGATTGACGGGTTTAATAAAACTAGGAAACTAGTAGAGACCGAGAGATGGCAAGTCGGCAATCATTTTCTTCAATAGACAATAGTTCAATTCGAAATAGACGAATAGAAGGGACAACAGTGGGTATTGTCGTATTGAGGGGATGAGGTTTCTAGTTTCTAAATTCTAATTCTCAAGGGTTTCTTGGTTTTAAGTATTTGAGGAAATGAGGGTACGGTTTCTGATTCTCGAGTATTTGAGCGAAGAGGGTTTCTAATTCTATTTCTCAAGGATTTCTTAAGTATTTGAGGGAATGAGGGTACTTGTTTACTGTTTTGTTTATTTGTTGGGCACTTGGGCCGGGTCAAACATCAAAAAGCCTAAAGAGTACATGGGTATTGAATTGGTAATTGGGGGCCTAATTTTTGAATAACATGTGGGGGCCCTAGGCAGTGGCCTAGGGTGACTACCCCTCAAAGCCGGCCTTGGCTATGCCTATGTGAAATGAATTCGTAGAAGAAAGGACCCACGTCCCGCGTCATATAATAAGGCTAGGTGGAGTAACTAGCTGTGCTCGTGCCCGGCAGACGGGTGTAAAAGAAAATTGTATAATTGGGCAATCGAATCGAACCGCGGTTAATAATATCAAAAAGTCTACTTGGAGGGATTCTTGGGACCGGTCCTTGGACCGATCCCAAGAATCCCTCCAAGTAGCAGGGCTCTAATAATATTGTTTAATGGTTCGGTTATAGTTATTAAAATAAAAAAATCGCACTTTAAGATTTGATTGTAGTTTTCAGTATTAACTCACGGTTATTGACCGAGCTGAACCGTGAAGTGCTGTACGGTTAATCATATTGTTAAACTAATAAAAAAAATGATCTATGTTAGTGCCACATTCCTATGCGCACTTATTTTTGTATTGTCAATTCCATGTCGAAGAATCCAAGACCTTGCCTCTCAAAATTTCTCAAGGAAAATCAAGTTTGAAGGCAGAAGATCAAGTCTCGGAAGGCCCGGATTCATAAAGGAAGACGTCCATATGTGTGCCAACCTATTCAGGTAAATGGGACTCCAAACCAACCAAGACTTGGCCCTAAAAACCCTTAGTTTAATGGCTTATTTAATAGGATTTTAGAGATTATTTTCAGCTTTTTCAAGACTCAAAACAGGCCTCAGAAGTCGGCTAACCGCAATGGTTTTTCGGTTACCTCGCGGCTAGCCGTTTGAACAGTAACTTTACTATTCATTATTCACTGTTCACTGTTCACTAGCCGTTTGAACAGTAACTTCACTATTCACTGTTCACTATTCACTAGCCGTTTGAACAGTAACTTCACTATTTACTATTCACTGTTCACTGTTCACTAGCCGTTTGAACAATAACACTATTCACTATTCACTAGCCGTTTGAGTAACACTATTCACTGTTCACTGTTCACTAGCCATTTTATGATCGTTGGAAAGCTTTCTATAAATAGAAAAACACTCCAAATCATCCCTAAGGCTTGGAAAATCATTCTCAAGGCCTCCAAGATCATGAGAGCTCATGTCCTAACCTCATAGATCATTCCACACACACTATGAGCTTGGTTTGTCAAATCAAAGAGCTTCATTAGCTTAAGGAAAGTGTGATGTGTGGAGACAATATTGCCTAGGGAAGAACTTGAGCTATCATAGTTTATTATCCAAATCCCTAGACCAAAGACCTCTTCCCTTGACTGAGCACAACATTGGAGCATCATCATCAACATCAAGGAAGCATTGCAAGAGGCATCAAAGCTTGGAGCTGCGGTGACAAGTTTCGAAGAGCATCCTCCGGACTTTGTCAAATAGGCAAGTGGCAACCTCCAGACTTTGTCAAAAAAAGGCAAGTGTTCTTCGCCCTCCATTCAAATTATATCTTTGTGATAGTGGATTGTTTCTGCGTGATTCAACCACTTTAAAAATTGTGATAGTGGATTGTTTCTGTGTGATTCAACCACTCTAAAAGTTGTGTGTGGGGAGTAGATCTTTGTGATCGAACCTCGTGAACAAAAATGGGGAGTAGATCTGTGTGGTCGAACCTCGTGAATAAAATTTATGTAGAATCAGTACTTGTGTAGTTTGAGTCTTCATAGTGGAACCAGGGGACTGTGTGACCCTTGAGAGTGGATGTAGGTCTGTGTGACTGAACCACTATAAATCCCTTGTGTCAATTTCTCTATCTCTATCTCTTGTGCTTGATTTATATATCTATATATTGTGGAGAATGATATGAATGATATTTTGTATAATTGACACACATCCACTTGTGCGAAAATAACATTGATCATATTGGTAAATCAAATCTTGTTTAGCACACACTCTTTAACAAATATTCATTTGAGCACATTGATATAAATCATAAGTGAATTTGTGAAGAGTGTTGTACTCACACTTGTGCTTACTAATATGAAACTAATTGTCTTATATTTGATTGTTTAAGCACTCATACATTGAACACATATTCCGCATAAGCTGTATTCTTATTTGTGTTCATTATGTTCTTGTTCCTAGTTGGGATTAAAATTGGACTAAGATGTTTTAATTGGAAAAAGAATTTCATTAGTCCTATTCACCCCCCTCTAGGACACTTTCATTGGCCCTAGCTGCACTTTCAATTGGTATCAGAGCCAAGTTACTCCATAAAGGCTTAACAACCCGGAGTTGATCTTGTTTCATTGCTAGTGCCAATTCCTTAGAGGGACCTCATGTATCGGAGGGACCTCAAGGACAAACCATCCAAGACCTTATGATGTTTTTCAAAGGAAGATTGTTAGAAAGACCTAAGATCTTGAACCCTTTTGGACCAACCTATTTCTTTTCAATTATTTCATATTGTTGGTCTATGAACTTTTGCATTTTGAGCTTATATAGTTGCATTCGTTTTAATGCAAAAATATTTGTAGTCAATTGATTTTGTTCTCATAAACTTTTATAGTTATATCTTTTGGTTCACAAAATCACTTGATTGCATCTTATTGATGTGCATTTTGTATTCATATTGTTATATCTCTGAAAATGCATTTCAAAGCTCTTTTAATGTGCTTAAATTAATTATGGACTTAAAAGATTTTCCATCCATGATTAATTAATGGTACATCCCCTGTTTTTCAAAAATTAATGAATTTCATAAGTTATATCTTAAAAAAAATTAGATATTTTTGAAAAACAAATTTTCCATAGTTTTTGTTTTGAAATGGAAAATTATTCTCAACTTGTATTTGTTTCTAATAGTTATATTGTTTAAAGCACAAGTTGAAAGTTATGAGAATTGAATTTGTTTCTCTTTTTATATTTAATCTCTTGTATGAGAAATTCAATTCTTGTAATATACTCGAAACTCAATTAGTTATCTATCTATAGATATATTTCTCAAAATAAATGTGTTTTTGAATAAACGCATTTTCCAATTGGTTTCAAGTTATATTTTGACAAATGCTCTTAAAAGTTTTGAGTTTCAAAAGCATTGTCAATAAAAGCATTTCCTTGTCTTTTTGAAAATGTATGGTTATTACAAACAATTTGCATTTCTGTTTTTATAGAATTACATTTCTTAAAATGCATTGTTTACTTATGATCAATTGATTTTGTTTTCATGTACTTCTCTTGTTTCATAACATGGTTTTCAAAATCATTTGATTAAAATTTCATCATGTTAGATTTGCTTTTTGCTCTCTCTGAGTTATATCTCTTGCATTGCATTTCTATACATGATCAATTGATTATGATTTCAAAGGCCCTCTTAGCTAGATTATTCATGATCAATTGTAGTTGTAAATTCATTTGTTTGTTTGTCATAAGTAAGATTTAAAAAAAAAAAAACAAATGATTTAAAATAATTTAGTTTTTCCATAGATTTTCAAGTTATATTTTCATATGGAAAATTATTGTTTTGAAAAATCAGCCTGCATGTGTTTCAAATAAGTCATATCTTTTTAAAATGCAAGTTGAAAAATGATTGTGCCTCATTGATGAGATATGATCAAAATTGATTTGTATGTTTTGTGGATCATGAAATAGAATTTGAAATCTATACTTAGTCTTGTGCATTTTTTTTTCAATGCATAATGATAATGTTTCATGATTCTTTTAGTACATTTGCTAAAACGGAGATTATTTTGTCAGATCTTGATTTTATTTAATCCTCTTTTTGCAAATGTCTAATAGTTCCTTGTATGGTCGTGCTCTTAAGTTATATTTGTGGATACCATACTAGAACTCCCAAACCCATTCTTTATGCTTTCTAGTCATTATTTTTTTGAAATGGATGGTTATGATGTTGATTCTTGTATATTCTCTAAGTGATGTCATCCTTATACATGTTTCAACTTCATAGTAGTGATCTTGATCATATGAACCTCTTTGAAATCCATTCCTTGTATTTCATAGTTATACCTATTGTTTGATGAATTTTATAGATGTTGAATTCATATGATTTGACACTTTCAAATTGCATGTATCACCAAGAGACATTTCATGCAATTTAGAATGTTCATCACTATGGTCATTAGTTATATCATTAAAAGTGATGAATATCAATTTATGATGCTTGATGGAATTTTATGTTTATCACATCTTTGCTCTTAATCTTGTTCTATATTCAATTGGTATCATTTTCGATTTTTGTCATATCTTGAAAATGTGATAATCCTTGTATACATTGGATTGATCTTGATAGTAATATATTTTTATTCCATGTCACTTTCTATTAGCATCATAATTTTCATGATTGCCACCTCTCATGCTCTTATAAAATTTCATAACCACCATACTCATGTGTTCATAATCTTGGTTGGTTAATGGTTGAGGTAGGCTTCATGTTTGAACTTCATTTCATTCATCTCATTCATCTTGTACATGATAGTTATATTTTATGATTGGATGAAATGATTTCAAAATATTCATAGCATATGATTTTCTTAGTTATATTGATTGATGCTATGATCAGTTGACCCCATAACATCATGGATAGCTCTAATTTGGATTAATCCTAGTAGTTATATTCCTTTTAACTTCATTTTAGAGTGATTGAGCTAATAGTCTTATCCTTGAATCTTAATTGGTATTTCTTGTTCCAATTGGTATCCAAGATCGTTTTTCTTCATGGCCTTAAACTCTTAGAGGCTACTACCATGCATGATACCCTGTTATGTATTTTATTTTCGATTTCTTTTGTTAACAGGTACTTATAAAAGGTATTTTTTTTATTTCATGTATGTAGGAACATTTGCAAGGGTAAAAAAAAAAAAATTATTTGTTGATGATATGACCCTCTATATGCAAATGCTAAATGGTTCTATCTATGGTTGTGTTGTTTTCTTTTGTTAACTCCATACTAAGAACTATAAAATCCATCCTTGTGCTTGTTAGTCTTTATTTAAGGAGGATGGTTATGTTAATTGATCCATGTTTATGATTTCATCTTTGTACATGTTTCAATTTTCATAAGTGTGTTGTTGCTCATATGAATCTCTTCAAATCCATTTCTTGTTCATTATGATCATAACTATTATTTGATGGATGTTATATTTGGTGAGTTCATATGTTTTACACCTTGGAAATTGCACACAACACCCAATCTTATTTTTATGCAATTTATTATATTCATCATGATGCATTCAACTTATATTTTTATAAGTGATGAATATTCATGATGCTTAGTGAATTTTATGTTTGTCACATCCATGTTCTTTTCATGGTTTTATATTTGTTTGGTATGTCTTAAAATGTGACAAATCTTGTGAACATTGAATTGAAATTTCACTTTAGCATCTTATCTCTCATGTTTGCCTCCTCTAAATTATGATTGTTTTCTTGAAAATGTTGGCTTCATGATAGTTGAACTTCATTTCATAAAGCATATGAAATGATGATATTTCTCATAGCAAATGATTTTCAAGAGTTAAATATGCTTATGCTATGATTAATACCACTATTCTCATGGATTTCTCTATTTTGAAACATATTTATTAGTTACATGATTTCAAAACCAGTTCAGAGTTTTAGCATTTAAAAAAAAAATTTATTTAACAATCCATGATTTTTTTTTTTTGTATCCTTAACATGTACATCATTATGGAATTGATTTAATGCTTTGGATACTCCACCCTGATTCATTTCAAGTTGCACTCATTTTGGTATATCTATTTGAATCATTCGAACATTAACATTTAAGGGAGGAAACGGGAGGAGACGGGAGACTCCTCACTTGTTGGCTAGGAGAGTGGGAGGAGATGGGAGACTCCTCACATGTTGGGTTTGCCAAGCGTAATTCCATGTGTGGTAGCTATGGAACTGACCTGTAATTCTGTGTGATCACGTAAAACACTTCTCTGATGCTTATATCCTCACCAACAAGAAACATGATTCATATACTTGGTTGAATCTCAAGTTGTTGTCCTCCATTACATGTAAATCTCTTTCGATCTTGTCTATGTTTTGGAATCAACAATTCATTTTGCATATGTTCTTGATAGGTATATTTTCTAAAATGTAAAATTGAATGAGATGTGATATTGATGTCCCATCTCATATTTTTCAAATCAGTTGTCTTGTCTTTTTGAAAATAAATATGATTTGAAAAATGAATTTTCCATTGATTTTAAGTTTTTACTTAAATGGAAAATTATGCAATTGATTTTCATTTTGGGCCATGTTTAGATACATGCTTTCAAAATGAGATTTTCAATTGGTACTCATCTATTCATCATTATGTCTTTCCATGATTAACAACATCTTGAGAAATTTGATCAATGTAAGCTTTAATTGTTATATTTGAGAACTCCCTAGTTTCATGCCTTACATCTTCTTCATGTATTACATCGGTATATTCATTGTCATCATATTGACAAAAAGAAGAGAATGATATTAAGGGGGAGTAGACATCTTTAAGATGATCAAATGAGAATTCATATTTGAGGATCATGGAGACACATATATGAATATGATGAATATTTGTTTTTAAGTTTTTTAAAAAAAAAAAAACAAAATAATTTTTAATTGAGAATGCATTAACTTTTGTAGGTACATCTTTATGTATTTCTAATATTGCCACATCCATGAGTTTTTAGTTCTGGTATTTTTCTAAGATATGGATGTTTTTATCTTTGATCATTACTATGCTCTGTATTGTGTTTTTCTTTTGTGTGATGATTTTGCAAGTCATATGCTCCTCTATTTGTAAATTTCTTATCTTGATGACTTGTTTGGAATGCAATGTACCCAATTCATCATTTTAGATTATAATCGCTTATTTTGATGATTGAATTCATTTGGTGATTGCATTCATTCTCATAACATTCATTATGCCTTTGTAAGTTAAATTTTTCTAAAGATTGAATGTTATGGTTTTGAATTTTATTTTCTTTGGTATCATAATGCATGTTCCTATCATATGTTTTTAAATGGATTGATTTTCTTTTGGAACCTCATGCATTCCTCATAATCTTTGTATGTGCTTCATAGTTATATCAGTATGATTATGCAGGTTCATCACTACGGTTAAGTGGTGAAAAAGGTCAATGAAATGAAATTTCATATGATCTTTATTGAGTCCTTACTCTTCAATCGGTTTGTATCATTTGAAGGACTTAGAGAATCCTTAAATGGATTCAAGGAATTGATACGGACGTTCTTAGTTGATTTATATAGTTCAATTCCATCTTAACATGATTACATCTCTTTATAGTCAAATCTTTTGATATCATGCTTGCTAACCCTTCTATGCTTATAGATGAATCTTTTTATGTCCTTGATATCATAATATGCTAACTATTGATATCTCACACTTCTCCTTATCTCTCTATAGTACTCCATATGCTTCATTGGGACATCTCTTTGTCAATTTGTGAAAAAAAAAGGGGGAGAAAAATGGATTGAATCCTGAAAATGGAGAAATCAAACAAAGGGGGAGTGTGTAGAACAAAGGGTGAAAACAAACTCTATATATGATATTTTGTGACTAACAATTAAGGGGGAGTAGCAATCCCACCATAGAATGTATATGTCAATGTCTTATGCAAGTATATCTTTAAGAGACAAAGTACATTCTCAGGGGGAGTATTTAGAGTCATGAGTCTTTGAGTTGTAATTGTTGTATCTTTTGTAAAGATCATGTACTCTTGTAATCTTGGTTGTATTTGAGTCCATTTGTTGTATTTCAATCAAGAATAGGTGTTTTGCCACGAAATTGACAAAGGGGGAGATTGTTAGTGCCACATTCCTATGCGCACTTATTTTTGTATTGTCAATTCCATGTCGAAGAATCCAAGACCTTGCCTCTCAGAATTTCTCAAGGAAGATCAAGTTTGAAGGCAGAAGATCAAGTCTCGGAAGGCCCGGATTCATAAAGGAAGACGTCCATATGTGTGCCAACCTACTCAGGTAAATGGGAATCCAAACCAACCAAGACTTGGCCCTAAAAACCCTTAGTTTAATGGCTTATTTAATAGGGTTTTAGAGATTATTTTTCAGCTTTTTCAAGACTCAAAACAGGCCTCAGAAGTCGGCTAACCGCAATGGTTTTTTGGTTACCTCGCGGCTAACCGTTTGAACAGTAACTTCACTATTCACTATTCACTATTCACTGTTCACTGTTCACTGTTCACTAGCCGTTTGAACAGTAACTTCACTATTCACTATTCACTGTTCACTATTCACTATTCACTATTCACTAGCCGTTTGAACAGTAACTTCACTATTCACTGTTCACTATTCACTAGCCGTTTGAACAGTAACACTATTCACTGTTCACTATTCACTAGCCATTTGAACAGTAACACTATTCACTGTTCACTAGCCGTTTTATGACCGTTGGAAAGCTTTCTATAAATAGAAAAACACTCCAAATCATCCCTAAGGCTTGGAAAATCATTCTCAAGGCCTCCAAGATCATGAGAGCTCATGTCCTAACCATTGTGTATCATATTCCACACACACTATGAGCTTGGTTTGTCAAATCTAAGAGCTTCATTAGCTTAAGGAAAGTGTGATGTGTGGAGACAATATTGCCTAGGGAAGAACTTGAGCTATCATAGTTTATTATCCAAATCCCTAGACCAAAGACCTCTTCCCTTGACTGAGCACAACATTGGAGCATCATCATCAACATCAAGGAAGCATTGCAAGAGGCATCAAAGCTTGGAGCTGCGGTGACAAGTTTCGAAGAGCATCCTCCGGACTTTGTCAAAGAGGCAAGTGGCAACCTCCAGACTTTGTCAAAAAGAGGCAAGTGTTCTTCGCCCTCCATTCAAATTATATCTTTGTGATAGTGGATTGTTTCTGCGTGATTCAACCACTTTAAAAATTGTGATAGTGGATTGTTTCTGTGTGATTCAACCACTCTAAAAGTTGTGTGTGGGGAGTAGATCTTTATGATCGAACCTCGTGAACAAAAATGGGGAGTAGATCTGTGTGGTCGAACCTCGTGAATAAAATTTATGTAGAATCAGTACTTGTGTAGTTTGATTCTTCATAGTAGAACCAGGGGACTGTGTGACCCTTGAGAGTGGATGTAGGTCTGTGTGATTGAACTACTATAAATCCCTTCTGTCAATTTCTCTATCTCTATCTCTTGTGCTTGATTTATATATCTATATGTTGTGGAGAATGATATGAATGATATTTTGTATAATTGACACACATCCACTTGTGCGAAAATAACATTGATCATATTGGTAAATCAAATCTTGTTTAGCACACACTCTTTAACAAATATTCATTTGAGCACATTGATATAAATCATAAGTGAATTTGTGAAGAGTGTTGTACTCACACTTGTGCTTACTAATATGAAACTAATTGTCTTATATTTGATTATTTAAGCACTCATAAATTGAACACATATTCCGCATAAGCTGTATTCTTATTTGTGTTCATTATGTTCTTGTTCCTAGTTGGGATTAAAATTGGACTAAGATGTTTTAATTGGAAAAAGAATTCCATTAGTCCTATTCACCCCCCTCTAGGACACTTTCATTGGCCCTAGCCGCACTTTCAATCTAAATGAAATGTGTATATAATTCTGAACGATTTTTCAACGATTTTTTCCGATTACAGTTTGGTTACGGTTTTTAACGGTTAATCACGGTTTGTTTTTTTACGATTTTTCGATTACGATTTTTAAAATCAAAAATCATGATTCACTGTTCGGTTAATGATTCTCCCAAAATGATGGTTAACCGAACCGTTACATCCCCACCCAACGGTGTCTAGCCGGAGGGTGAAGCCCGGCCCATTTGTTACTTCGCTAAAATTTATGACTCGATGCAGCCCATGGACCAGAAGGTCTAACCTAGGTCTTACCGATTTAGCAATCAGACTCAAGCATCATTCACTTGTAAGGCGCACAGATCTAGAAACAGATCCCCCATGCTAGTTCAATGCAAGCAAAGCTAGGTTTGGACTTGGACTAGGCTGGCCAATTAGCAGGACATTGAACAGCTATATAAAAAGGAGAATGTTTTTCTACATGTACAGTCCAACTTTGCAGGGTTCACCTTTAATTGGTGTAGCCCTTTGATACTCTTGTCGTCTCATGATCTTTCATGCGGTATCGATTTTAAGCTTATTGAACCTTTAATCACTGTTGGACTGAATCTCAAAAAAATTAAAATTAAAACACCATTAAATTTGAAGACTATTAAATCAAGTGATGGGGTGATTTGTTTTTCCATGTCTATAGGGGGACCTTTTTTTTTGCCCTTCTCCCTTTGTTAGATATATGTTCCTAAGTGGGATGTTGTCCTATATAAACAAAAAGTTCATTTAGGACGTGTTTGGATGTGTCGTGAAATGAATTGAGGTGAGGTAAAGCCTCTATTATCCAGACAATAAAAGACCATGGGTCATATCAAAAGTAGACAAATTCAAAATTCCCTTCTTCTTAAAAAAAAAAGTCAAAAAACAACTTCATTTCTTCACAAAATGACAAAAAAAAATCATCTTAAAAAAAAAAAAGATTCCCTATCAAGTCATTAAAAATAAAAAACCATCATGACCCCTTATATTTGATTCTCTATTGATTTGATGTTTCACCTCACTTGACTTCAATTCACCATTCATCCAAATTCTTCCATAAAACTACTGTAGTTACATCCTTTGCAGCTGAAACGACTTATTAAAGGCCGAGCCTCTCCTCGGCTCACACTGATGGGGTTCCCATCCCCTAACGCATGTGGGGACCACTATTGGCTCATCCAAGTGGACTGACCAATAGGGACCCTTGGTCTGAATTCATATTTAGAGAGAGAGGAGAGGAGAGGAGAAAAAATCATTTAGAACGTCTCATTCATATTCCATGTTTAATGATGCAAATCAAGCAAATGCCAATCATGATTGCCAATATAAGGAATATGTTTGAATTATTTTACTTAGTATGTGTGTGTCACAGGGCCGGCTTAGGGGGTGTTTGGATAACTACATAATATGATATCAACAAGTTTAAATATTGTAAGATTTCATTATCATAGAATAAAATAGTGTCATATTATTATATAGTGTCACTTGTGGTGTTTGGCGATTTTTACAAATTTCAATATGCCTTTGAAGTGTTTGGCAATTTATAAAAAAAAAACTCACAAGATGATATATACTAAATAAAAAACGAAATGAGAGTAATCAATTGACCCAATGCAGGACCCACTAATTAGTAATCACATGTGTTAATAATCATGGTAGGACCCACGATTGTTAAAAAATCACATGATTAAATGTTAAAACCTTGAGATCCAAGCAATACTGTTTGATTAAGGTAGGTCCGCCAAATGTTGATAGCCATAGTGTAATACATCTAATGGTGATTATCACAAATGAGCCTATCTATTTTATTTTATTTTTTTGGTAAAACCTTATCTAATGTCAAGCATCATTGATGAATCTATCTATGAGAAATTATTATGAGACCCATTTGATATTTGTAGTCATACTAACACAAGGGGAGCTATCAAATAGTGGGACCAATTTAATGATGACAAACTTCTAACTACAATCACACAATTCAATTTTTATAATTAATTAGAAACCCAGCTAATTTTGATAGTATGGGACCCACCTAATGTTAGTAATCATGATGAAGGGTCTCTAGTGTGACATTAATAAGACCCTCATAATACTGATAATTAAAAATGGCCATGTAATTGTGATATTGTTATAGGACCACACATTAATTTTGTAAGCATTGTGGGACCAATGTAATATTAGGATTCATAGTTGCAATGCGGATCATTAAATGTTAAAACTTATAGTGAGCCACTATAATTAATAGTTGCCCATGAGTTCTTTCTAAATAAAAAAGATTTTGTAGCAAAAGATTATCTTATACAGCATACCCTTGAATAATGTAATATGAGGGTTTTTAGAAGAAAGAGAGATATTGTAATATACTTTATAAGTTATCCAAACACCTCCTTTTTTGGTGCATAGATTATACTCTAAACTAGCATATAATATGATAAAATCTCTTGAAATATCTTATTTCCAAACACCCCTTAAGCATAAGGCAATAAAAGCCCTTGCTCTTTAGGCCCCCAAAATTTTAGGCCCCCAATATTCTCAACTTCAAAAAAAAAAATAATAATAATAAAGTTAGCTTGTTTCTCCCAAAAAAAAAGGCCTCATAATAAATCCCAAAAAATAAGGCCCCATTTTAAACCATTGACATTCCAAAAGGCCTCATAACAAATTCCAAAAAATAAGGCCCCATTTTAAACGTTGACATTCCAAAAGGCCTCATAACAAATCCCAAAAAATAAGGCCCCATTTTAAACGGTTCACATTCCAAAATAATTAAACTTTTCACATTCCAAAACATGAGAAAAATTGTAGACCGTTCCACATCCCAAAAAAATCCAACGAACTACTCCTTCATGGCTTCACACGGTTTATACCTTTTCACATTCCAAAAACATGAGAAAAGTTGTAGCCATTAAAAACATAAAAAAGAAAACCTT
The DNA here is from genome assembly GCA_012931725.1 of Litsea cubeba. NCBI lineage: Eukaryota > Viridiplantae > Streptophyta > Magnoliopsida > Laurales > Lauraceae > Litsea > Litsea cubeba. Next base: position 136,592,612 of record CM022947.1, on the reverse strand, counting down.
GCAATTACAACAAGTAATGAATTCATTTTGAGTTCTAAAATTATTCCTCTTTATAGATTTTTTTTTTTTTTTTTTTTTTTTTGCATCTGCTTGCAATCCAAAGAGAACAATCCTATGTGTTCTTATTGAATCCCTTCAATTCAAGAGGTTTTTTTTTCTCCAGACTCTATTCTCCTTCTATTAGACTATCACTGCAACTTGGACTCCAAAAGGAACTTGTTTTGTTTTTATTGAAGCCAAAAGGTATGCATTCTATATATTATTTTCCCCTATTCTTTTTGTTCTTATGTGATACTTGTTTTTATAATATAGTTTTGATAATATATGTTAATCATGGCTCACTAACACAAATATAATCTTTTTTTTTCCAGGTTCTATAATCTTTGTGGCCAACACTGATAGATTGTTAAATCAAGTTCTATTGTTCTGTGCTTTTAAACTTTTTTAAATTCCAAGCTCATACTCTTTGTTTATTATAGTTAGTGTTTATTTTATTTGTAAATATTATTAGTTATAATTTATAAATAATAAATATGTCTACTATAAAATACGAATCCGGGTACTCAAAACTTAAAAAAAGAAAGATGATTTAATGAGAGAGAGCAATGAGAGAGGGTAATGTAAAAACTTGAATATAAAAACTTAATTAATAATATTGCATCACAAAAAAGCGAGAAAAATAAAATATTTATAATAATATTACAAAATAGAAAATGCCTCATTTAAGATTTTCGCTTTAGGCCTCAAGTTGTCTCAAGCCGGCCCCGGCGTGTGATGTATATGTGCACGAGAGAAGGTTAAATTGGAAACACCCACCCCAACACCACCACGCACCCACCAGCTTACTTTCATTCAGTTTGCCATATTCTTTTGCGCTGCCAAGCCAGCCCATCATTCACATTACCTAATGTGACATTTGTCCTATTATAACCCTTGGATTGAAATTAAAAAATAATAAGGATATGGTCATAGATCAAGGGATTAAGAAGATCCAAGCCTTGGAACCCACACTTTTGACTTTTTAGTACTGTGTAAATTTTAGTTCTCCAAATGAGATTATGTACTCAAGCATTTGCCAAATTAGGTGTGAACGCCTTTTTACTTGATTAGATTGCATAAATTTTTATATCATAAGTGGTTAAAAATAAAGAATACATATGAATTTAAAAAAAATAAGTATCAAATAACATTTTCCTTTAATGGAAATAGAAAAAAATTTGAGAAATTAATTTTTAACCATTACCAAAGTAATTAAATACATAGGAATGTGAATGCCTTATCTCCATCTCCAAATTGTATCTTTCATCCCTCACCTCATGTGTTTTCATTTCTCACGTCTTTAATAATCTTTTAATAGAGTTCTTCTCATCGTGAATTCCCATGCATTAAATTCATATGTTTTCTTATGACAGAAAAAGGTCCTATGTAAGAAGAAAGAAGAAATAAAAACTCGAAGAAACATAAATTCCCATAATTTTCAGTTTGGCATTTCTTATTCTTGCCTCTTATTGTCTTAAAATTGTTTGAAACTTTTTTATACTATTTTGGAACACATCTTGAAAGTTCTATTTCAAATGGATTTTAGATGATTTGCCACAATTTCAAGTAGTCAAGAAAATTGGCACATTTCAATAAGATGTGTGTGTCTGAAGCAAAAAGACTCCATGGAGCTACAATGAAACGGACGTCCACATAGCGTAGTTCATTTTTTTTCTTTTCCTTTTTAATTTATAGGATAAAAAATCATGATCCAAACCGTTAAAAATATTCAGAAGGTCAAACATGGCCTCATGTCCGAATTTCAGCCATTGGAGCTTCATATATCTTGAGATATTTGCAAAATACTCTTGCCCTTTTATCATTTTTTTTAAAACTTTTGTGGGCCCCAAACATAAAATCTGAACCATTAGTTCCCTTTGTAAGGTCAGTCACGTTTATGTTGTCATAGTTTAATATTCGATTCCTCACGAATCTCAAGGAATATAAGAAACATCATGAACCGTTGGTAAAAAAAATAATTGGTGGCTGAGTTTTGAAAGGATCCACGGGCAGTCCCTTTTTTTGTATTTTTCATAAGTTGTGTGACCATAAATCTTGATCTAGGTCATTGGATATATCAAAGAAGACCAGGCACGGTTATGGGTCCAATTTCTAGCTGTTGGATCATCATGGATTGTGAGATACTGGAAAAAAATACCCAGATATTTTTATCTATTTTTAAAAATCCGTGGGCCTCAAATGCAAGATCCAAACCGGCAAATCTCATTGTAAGACTAAATATGACTATAGCATCAAAACTCAATGCTTGATTCCTTGTGAATCTTCATATATTTATAAAAAAAAAAAAACTTTCAATCATTACCTTAAAAACATATATTTCAATTAAATTTTATGTGTTACCAAACACACTATTTTTAAAAATTCTATTTTAAATGGAGCCATTCAAAATAGATCTATTTCAAGTAGATAAGACTTGCAAATCAGGGATTAAGCAAACAAACAGCCAAGACCCTGTCCTTTTCTATTGAGACGACATCTTAGATAAATGATCGGACATGTGAAATTAATGAAAGCCATCAACTTATTATTTCATAATTGAGAATCTCTGAAACTAGGCCAACATATGCTTCTCATTATCAAACCCAGAAAGTCATGCTCCACACCCATTCCATTAATTGTCATAGCCAACATGATATTATCAGCCCAATATTCGCGGCCAAATCATGCCAGTGATTTTCACCAACAAATTATTGACTTCATCTAAGGGTTTAAAGTGTCTCTGAATTCCTTAAATCAGGGATTAAGATGATCTGGTGAATAATACTTACTTTCAAGTGGACCCTACAGACCAAGTTATTAAGTGCTAATTGTTAGCTTGATCTAAATTAGGCACAGACATTGGGTTCAATTACCAATCTGGATCTGGATTAGATCCAGGGGAGTCCATATATAATTGATTATTCAGATATGGAGTGCATATATGAATAATCAATTATGGGAGATGCTTTTATGAGAGATATCTCTCACCCTACATGAGAGATTGGGTGGGGGCCCTCACATCCATATCCAATGCCAACAACTTAAATGTGAGGCCCCCCGCCCCTATCTCCCATATAAAATGAGAGAGATCTCTCATAGGAGCATCTCCCATCAGTTTTATACTAATAATAGTATTAATAAATACTAAATATATGGTGCAAATATACAGAGAGTATATGAGTTAATAACCATGCGTCCATGTTACTCTGTCACATGAATACCCATTTTTCTTAATATTATCATAAATCATTAGTTTCTCAATGATGGAGAACATTCATATGTATCTTTCCCCACCATAAAGTGAAGGACACTTCCTTTTTTGGAAATTTTCAAGTACATAGGGTGAGGTACAAAATGCACTTTTCATGTGCAAAAAGGGGAGTATCCCCTACTCTATGGTGAGGGAAAAGGGGAACATTCATATGCATCTTTATCTCACCATAGGGTGAGGGATACTTCCCTTTTTGGAAATTTTCAAGTACAAAATACACTTTTCATGTGCAAAAAGGGAGTGTCCCTCACTCTATGGTGAGGGAAAGATGCATATGAACATTCCCCATATATATATATAAAGTTATCATTTGGTTGATGTAGTACAAGAAAAACGTCCTAATTTAAAAGTAACATTATAGGCAAATTTGTAATATCATGAACGTACATGAAAATTTAGTTTAAAAAATATTAAAGAATTATTTGATTGCATTTTTTTTTTTTTTTGCTATCAGAGGGTTTCCAACCCTTTGGGCTGGACTAATCCCTCCAGACCCAGAGAGAAGCCGGGTAAACTCCCTTGTAGCCCCAGTGTGGTAGTGCAGTTTCGAACTTACAACCTCCGGGTGCAAACCACGGTCTTAGGCCAACTGAGCTACCCCTTTAATTGCATTGAACATGCATATCTATTTCAAAAAGTTCTCTACAATTGATTAACCATTGCCTAGTATCTACAAGAAATGGAAGCCCTCGAATTTTCACTTTGTTCCCCATAAAATGCTTTAAGTTTTTCATACCTTTATTACAAACTAGAGAGGCTTTTTTTCCATTTCCCCTATACAAACTTGTTTGCACCAAACATAGATTGCTTTAGTGGTTAGGAAGTCCAATAATTAGTTGGAGGTCCCCGTTTCAAATCGTTTGGGGCCTTACCTGATGCACTGGTGTTGTCTATCTAGAGTTTAGGGGGCATTTGCCTTTTACACATTAGATGCGTAAATGCAGTTTACATATGGAAATGTTCCATATGTAAATTTCACATATGTAAGCTTTACGCATGTGTTTTAGTTTAGAACGTTTGTATACTATTGTCATTTTCATATAATTTACACATGTGAATCATTTTACCACGTTTGTTTGAACTACATGTGAAAATGATAAATTTTATTTTTGTAAATTATATCTATAAGGTGTTTTTATCTTGATAGTAGGAATAGTTAGGAGCACTAAAAATGGTCACCACCTTTTGTTCTTGTAATGTTTGGATGATTGTCAAACCATGAAAACATGAAAAAAGTTACTATGACGTGTTGCTATAATAAAAAAAAATATGAAAAAAACACATTTCCCCAGTTAAATCCCTCCATGATTAGTCGATAAAGTGGGACCGCCTGCACAAGATATACAATTAAAATATTCTAATGCATCTTAACTCTATACCAAACATAGTAACTTTTCAATCATTTCTATACTTTTTAAATCCATACAAACAAAAAGGCCCAAACCATAAAAAGTTTCATGGTGTTTCAATCTCATATAAATAAAGTAACCCATCTTTTCCATCAATGAAGTCATGGTGTTTCAAAAAAAAGAATTTACTATGTGCCCTTTAACAAATAAACAAACATCACATTTTCAAAATGAATATCCCTCCATGTGCAAAAAAGGAGAGAATTCCTACATGTCAGTTCATCGAGCTCTTCTATTAGCATCAGCACCCACATCTCTAATGCCATTGCATCCCGTAAGCGGTAAGCATATTGACTATCAAATTCTTCATTGTTCGCTTCATCCTGACGATCATCATTATCTTCATCATCAATGAATATTTTTTCACGACGATGACGTTCATATAATTCATCCGTACTAGGAGTTTTCTTCATGATAACGTTGTGTAATACATCACATGCATTTACAATCTTTACATGTGTCTTGATAGGATAATTGCGAAGTATGTGTGTCAAAATTGGAAACCGTTCCTTCCACATGCCAAATGTCATTTCAATAACATTTCTCAGCTTTGCATGTCGAATATTAAAAAGCTCACTAGCTGTCCTGGGAGCCAATGCTTGAGCTCCAAATTCCTTTAGATGATATCGGGTCCCACAATATGGTCCAATAAAACATCGCCTGTTACCATATCCAACATCAACGAGAAAATACTTTCCTATGAAGATTCAATATGACAATTATCAGAAGATTGCAACATGCTTAACTAGTTTTCAAAAATTATAATAACTTTCAAATTTACATCTTGAAATAAATATTTACCTTTGGGAACATGAAGATTGTGAGTCCCCTATTTTGTAGAACATCGGATAAAACTTTTTGATCGTTGGCTCATGATCCTTCGAAACCAGCACATACAAACTAGAACATCATGTCAAAACCTACTATTGCCATTACATTTTGTGGAATAAAATATTTTTCTACATCGATATCGTTGTTGATCTTTAATTGATACCCATGCTGGAACATAAGTGCCATCAATGGCACCAATGCAGTCCTATCCTAATATAGCAAAAACATTTGTCATCAATAACAATTTAAACATTCATCATAGGGAGTAAAAGATACTGCAGTATAAATTATTTATGTACCTTAAAAAAAGGATAAAATACTGGATTGAGTGCAATCCGAGCTGCCTGCTTCACCTTGACCACTGTAGCTAAGTTGATTCAGATAAATGAAGAGAAAAACCGAAACCAAAGAAGATAAAACGAAACAGAAAATGAAATGGTTGCACAGTAGTAAAAAAACCCAAAACACAAAGATCCCAGTAATGAAATCAAACTCTGTATTCATCTCTCTCTTTCAAACAGTCAAACAAAGATCAATATGAAAGATCTAGAAACACACAATACGCTTGCATAGCTCACGGCCACAGAGAAAAGAATTCAACAGAAATGATTCAGTAAAGCACAGAAAGAATCAAACAATCTACTATCCGATACAGAATTACAAAAAAGAAAGCAGAAGAAAATATTTTGGGCTTTTCGGAGCTTTACTATGACAGAAAAGATGATGAAAGCTTGTTGTTCGTATTGATTCAAATATCTATATTGAGAGAGAGAGAGGTTTTGGTTTGAACTCAATCGCAATTGCAAGCCGACCCGAGTCGTAGACGCGTGCATAAGGAAACCGCCATTGATGTTTCGATGCTTCCGTTCTTTCGACAAAATGGTAGAGAAAAGAGAGAGAAAGTACTTATTTTAAAACCGAAGACTAGTTTGAGAAAGAAAATATCAGAGAGATTGAAACAGAGAGATGCATTAGAGAAAGTAAATATCAGAGAGATTGAGACAGAGAGGTGCATCAGAGATTACATAGAAAGAGACAATGAGAGAGAGAGAGAATGGGGGTGAGTGAGATAGAGGCGACGCATACCTTGGCACGAGTAGGGTTTAGAGCACCAACTAGAGGAGACGTTCTGGAATGGAAGAAAGAAAGAGGAGACGTCCTGTTTATGCGTTTCGGTATATGTGTTGGGGAGGAAATATTGATAGCAAGTGGGGTTTATGCGTTTTGAACCCAGGATAACTATGACGGAACGAATGATCTCCGTACTAGGCGCCTTTTTTAGTGGGGTTTCATTACACACTATTTCACATGAGATTCCTTTTACCATCTATGAAGGTTGAAAAAATAGGTAAAAAAATGAGTACATTTTCACACCATTTTCACATGAGATTTACATACATAATGCATAAAATTGTACAAACAAATGTGATGGTATGTAACATTCACACATGTGCATCATTTACATACGTAAATGGTTGCAAATAAATGACTCCTTAGGAGTGATCAATTGTAATGGAGATTGGCAGTTCCACGTCATAAAAAGAGAAAAAATGCACGCACCAAATGATAAAAACAAAGCTTGCAAAAAAAAAAAAAAAAACAAAGACAAATTGCTTTTCCTTTTTTTCTTCAAAATAAACATATCATACGAATGTTCCCTAAATTATTTAGGCACCTTGTTTATAATGTGTGTCTTGAGTAATGTTCCCTAAATTATTTAGGCACGTTGTTTATAATGTGTGTCTTGAGTTACGAAGTCTTCCATGGGAAGTAATAGAAGATTCGAATCCACCCATAATAGGGGCGGATTCAAGCACAAGGGTGTGGGTTTTTAGCTCCTCCTCATATTTGAAAAAAGTCCAAAAATCTCTATAGATTCTGAAAATGAATGGTTTTTTTATATTTGTCCCCTCTCCCAAAATCTCTATTTTTTTTTCTATTTTTGACATTTATCAAGGAAAATTCATTGTTTTGAAAGAAGGCTATAAAAAAAAAAAAGAGAAAGAAAGAGGACACACCACACGTGGAAAATGAAACGACGTTTCTCGAGAGCGCATCCGACATCTGCATCGTTGCATGGCCCTTTCGCCCGACACATCTCCGGTAAACCTCATCATATTATATTTATATATAATTTTGTTATTCTCATGCGCACCAAAAGCCACCAAAATGTCCGCAAGCAGTGCCATTACTCGACCTAATTTCAACGGGCCGGAATTTTAATTTGTGGTACTCTTTACATGTTTCAAAAAAGAATTTGGAGGAGTATATTTGAAAATTCTTCTTAGATATGAGAGATATCCAGGGATACTAAAAAGACACTCTTAATTCTATATAATAAGATACTAGCACGTATGGCCAATATTATATCTTAAATATTCATGCATTAAAAAATATCCATAAATTTTTTGAAAAAAAGCAAATGAAAATAAATGAATTATGAGAGTATTTATTTATGTAATCAAAGAACTTATTGCATGGAAATGAAAGATGATAATTGGAGCAGAAAGAAAATGATAAAGTTTGAATAGAAAGGTAGTTATTGCATAAATAGAAAAGTGGGGAGAAGAGGTAGTTTTTGGTAAAGAGATCAAATAGTTAATTTGTATGTGATAAGTGGAAACTGATAATATTTGAAAAAAAATAGAGAGAATAACCAAATGTCAAAATCATAACCGACAGTCAAAATTAGATCCAAAACCTCCAAGCTTAATATATTATAATTGTCACTTAAACAAAAGTAAAAATGAGGGAAATGACCTTTATTTTTATAGAGGAACTACGAAGGCCTTTTTGGTGCACCGGACATCTAATTTGATTTTTTTTTGTTATTTTCTAAAAAAAAGGGTATTGGTGACAATTAAAATTTAAATAATAAAAGGTTATGAAATTTGAAAAAAAAAGAGAGATATGATTATGATGATTGTTTCTTAAAATTTTATTTATCATTATTTCCTTATGTCATCTTCCGTTTTTATAACTTTTTAAATAATATGGTATCATTGAAGGAGAACATTCATATGCATATTTTCTCACCATAGAGTGAGTGATACTTCCCTTTTTGCATATGAAAAATGCATTTTATACCTCACCATCTTTCCCTCACCAACCCTCTTTATGTCATGCATGCATTAATTGCCATGTATTTTTGGATGGGCTTCAAAGTAGGTGGGGTCAACAATATCCATGCTAAAATGAATATCCAAGGAAAGTCAGTACGCAGGAGTCATTTGAGTTAGAGTGCTGCTACATGGACTAACTCCATAGACCGATCCATGGATATCATCGGATATCCATGTGAAAACCATGGATTCTGTCCATGGATCAGTCCATGGAGTTAGTCCTGTAGACTTTTTGTTTGAGTTAACCTCAATCTGACTAAGATGGTAAGATGGCTGGTTAAATTTTTTTTTGCCTGAGGGTTGGTTAAATTTTTTTTTTTTTTTTTTTGAGTTTGCAAAGACAGTTGAATTCTTGTTGGACCCAGCCAAACCTCAAAATAACTAACCGAAACTTAAAATCTCAAAATAACCGACCAAACTCAATTTTAACTTTAAAACTTTGAGTAGCAATTACACAAGGACGGCATTATGGAAAAAAAATCATGTGAATTCAATCAAGTTTGTGTACAGGTTCCTTTCAAAAATCTAGACCCCTCCCTTGCTTTCGTCCTAAACCCCTTTTTTTTTTGGTAGAACCCACTTCAATGGACTCAAAATCTACTTTCATCCTGCGAATTCACTGATTTACAAGAAAGTAAGCCATCATTTTTCATTCTATAGAGTCCTTTTTTTTTTTTTTTGTGATTCAAACGTTCCATGTTTGGATTATCCATCACCAAAAGAAAGAAAAAAAGAAAGAAAAAAAAAAAACCTTCAATCCGAGTAATATTTTTCACATAACCCAACTTCTCTTTCTGAATGTTAGAACCATGATGTCAATACTAGGGGTTTAAAATTGCTTGCCAAGGTCAGTGCTAGCCCAATCCACTCGTCATGGTAGGTCTAGCTAACAGAGGATAAAACGAAAAGGCCTAATTTACGAGATGGACAGCTTTGATTATTTCATTTGGACAATTTTCTCTTGGCACATGTGCTCCCGTGCGAGCGTGATTTTGAGTGTCACCTAAGGCCAGACTCCTTTAAATTTCACCTGTTTTTGCATGACAATTGATGCGCAGTGTACAGGAGTGTAAGAGGAAATCGTCCCTCTCGTTGATAAATTTTCTATGACCATCACACTCACCATGTCATCATCAGCATCATATCATTTAGTTAGAACACTTCATTGATTAAATATGTTGCCCTCCATTTTGGTTGCCTCTGAAGTAAATATTAATCTGCAAGATGTACAAGGATTTGATAATGATGTAAAATATATTGATCGGGTGGGGTTAGTGCTAACAATCAATCATCCACGGTAGTTCCAACTAGACCTTTGGGAGGCTGAAGCCGACAGGTTTCCATACTCGATTTGATCAGACCATCATTTCAGTTGGCTTTGGCATTAGGAGCCATATTTGTAATACAGTTAGTTTTTTTTTTTTAAACATGCTTTCTAAATCCTTGTTTGTTTTTATTTATATATAATAAAGTAAATATATAATCAATGCAAAAGGAAATAAATAGAGAATGACTCTTAATTTACCCAAGTGGTAAGGAGTGACAGTTGTCACCTAGCTCGATCCCTAGTGTTCAAATCCTAAGTATGTCACATCTTCCCTCATGTGTGGGCTCCCTTCTCTCCTGTGTGAGCTTTTCTTTTTTTTGAGTTTGTGTGAGTTCTCTCTTAAGTCCTAACCCTCTTGGCTGTTGAGGTACAAAAAATAAAGGTGAAATATACTTTTTTCGGTAAAGTGAGATTTGTTTTCATGATGAGTTAAAGTAAGGTAAAGTGATATGAAAAAACAAGCAGTGAAGTAACCACTGCACTTGTTTTTTATATGAGGTTTGGTAAACTTTTTGATGATCTAGCAAAATGAAAGTGATTTTTAGAGGTCAAGACGTTACTTTTCCACTTATTTTGACCAATCAAATAAGGAATAATTAAATTCTTTATTGCAAACATTACTTTACCACTTGCAAAAACAAATATTACCATATAGTTTGAGGTGAAATATTCATGCGCATCCATTACTCACCATGTGATGGTGAGGGACAACATATTGACTTTATAACACATCCGAACCATCCACACACATGGAAACCCCTTAAGTACACTAGACCTATTGAATTTCCTCCAATCTGAATGGACTAGAGCGTTGTATTGAGGGTTAAAATTTTTCCTTTAATATAAAGTTATTAAATTTTTGTGCAATGGATTAAGGGGTTAGAGGCATGAGATTGACCCAAAATTTGATATATGGTCTCATCCAAGGTGTCTCTTCTCATCCCCTATAAGTTTCATAATTAATGAGTCCCCTAAGTGGGCTCTATGAAATTTGTCCTTAACCATATATGCACATAAACACAACCCCCCCCCCGGTTTGAGATATTATGACTCTATGAGTAGAGGAACGAAAGAGTGCAGGGCTTTTTTAAGATTCTATTAAGAGTCGGTTTACTTGGGTGAGTCAGAGGCCGACAAACTGAGTGGGGCCATATTCGAAGTAGAGTATTTATGCGAACGATCGCATGGTACAAAGATTTCCAACTGGCTCACTCCCCCTGCCGCAGGTGAAGACCCCAAAACACGGCAATTGCTGTTCCCAAGCCTTTTCTTTTCCTACATCAATCAGAAGCCCTTCTAAGCCAATTTCATTTCAGAATTGTTTATCTCCGGACTCAAACTTCCCCAAAGAGGACCAAACGTCCCAAAATTACAATAGGAGATAAGGGTATTATACTTTTAGTACATAGATGACTGGGAGATGGATGGGTTTCAACTTTCAATACACGGAGGGCCTCTGTGAGGGCCCACAGCATGTTGGACATGGCAAAGGGAAGTATTTCCGTTAAAAAGAAACTATGTGGGGCCTGCTTAAATTTATGAGACTGAGCCCCTATTTGGTATCACTAATTTTTATCTCTATTTTTTAAAATCTCTAAATCGGATAGAGATTTTGAGAATAAAAGTGTTTTGTAGCGTTTGACATCCTCCTTTTTTTTTTTGGTAGAGAAGTAGAGGCAATGCCTTTATTTCCCACGGCCAATCATTGATAGCATGTAGAATGTAGAGGGGAACAAAAAAAGAGGCGGGTGAGCACCATTCTTGCCCAGTTATGCCCCAGTCCGTTTTTTTTTTCCTCAAAACCTAAGAGTGTAAATCAAGATCCAAACAGTTAGAAATGTTCACAAGATCAAACATGGCCATGACACCAGATTTCAACTGTTGAATCATCACCAATCTCGAAATATGTGCAAGAAAACATGAGCCATTGAATGTAATTTTGTAAAATTTATAGGCCTCAAACGCAAAATCCACACCGTTAGATCTTTTTGGAAGGCTCAAAATGACTATATGGTCAATTGTCAAGGCTTGATACCTTGTGGATCTCGAGATGTTTGTAAAATAATATCAACCATTTATGTATTATGCTCAATATTGAATTTGTCCATGAGCAAGAACATTCTATTTTTTAATTTTATTTTTGAGAGTGTAAATCAAGGTCTAAACAGTTGAAAATGTTAAAAAGATCAAACATGGCCATGACACCAGATTTCAGCTATTGGATTATCACCAATCTCGAGATATGTGCAAAGAAAGTGAGCAATTGGATGTAGTTTTCTGGATTATGTAGGCCCCAAACACAAGATCTAAACTGTTATATCTCTTTGGAAGGTTGAACACAGCCATAAGGTTAATTTTCAAGGCTTGATACTTAGTGAATCTTAAAAAAATTATGAAAAACTTTTAACCATTGTTATAAAAAAGCCTATTTAACATAGGTTTTTACATTACCAAACAATATTTCTTTTTATTCTAGCCTCTTTTTTTTATAACTCTTTTTTTAATGGCTCTATTTTGATAGGTCTATCCAAAAAAGTGATACCAAACAAAGTCTGAGACTGGAAAGTTTTTAGATGTGGATTAAGGTATCTAAAATATTAGGATGATAAAGTGTTCTTGGCCCTAGCCATAGATGGCATCGAATGTATTGTGATAAGATTCAATGGTGATTAGTAGAGGCGGCAAAATATGACCCGACATGCCAAACCAACCCGACCTGACCCGCGTGTTACCCGCTTAACCTGACCCGTTTAATAGGCGGGTCGGTCACAGGTTAAGTATTCATGACCCGCAATTAAGTGGGTAGGGTTAGGGCTGACCCGCTTGACCCGCATAGCCCACTTATTTAAGATAAAATTAAATTTGATTGTTTTAATGTATAGGCTAAAAAAGAATAAATGGACATTAACCAATTCAACCTCATGCTTTTTATTAATGAAAAGCAAGGTAATACGCATCAAATGATTGTTGAAATAAAATTAGACCAAGTTTTAGCTTAAAAGTCAGTTTTGGTCAAACAGGGAACCATGGTTGAGTCGATTGATTGACTAGATGGATGTGGGTTATGCAGGTCGACCTGACCTGTATAACCCGCAATGGTTATGCGAGTTTAAGTGGGTCGGGTCGGGTTGACCCGTAGTGGGTGTGGGTTAGGTGTTTCCGACCCGTTTAATAAACGGGTCAAATGCATGTTAGGCTTGCTTAACCCGTTTAGTACAACCCGACCCGATTGCCACCTCTAGTACTGATTAGTTTTTAAATCGATAATGAATTATTGCTAGTGACAATTTAGTAGGTAAGTGTGTGCCTTAAATATTAGATTCATATGAACCACTTGTATGGAGAGAGAGAGAGAGAGAGAGAGAGAGAGAGAGAGAGAGAGAGAGAGAGAGAGAGAGATGCATTGAGGACGATATACTTACCCCAACTTAGATGGAAACCGAACCAAATATTTTAAAAGTAAGCTATAAATCTAAAAGTATAATAAAAAAGAAAATATGTAAAATTACATGCCTTTGTTTTTTTAAGAGGATTTAACCGGAAAAATCCTTTTAGACTTGTTAAAAGCCAAAAACACCATCAATGTGTTATATAGACCATCGTAGTCTCAAAGGCCTTGTTTGTTATATATTTTTTATTTTTTATCTGAGCAGGGATATCCTTGCTCCTTTTACCTTAAAAGGTCCCAAACCCAAAAGGAATAGACATGGGCATTAGCTCAATAAAGAATATACATTTGGTCATAATTCCTCAAATGAGAGATACAATTCCGAGAGACATATATTACCCACAATACTCCAGTGGGCGGGGATATTCCCGCTCACAGCACTAACACAAGCAGGGATATCCCCATTCACAGTACTAATTTAGGCGGAGATATCCCCGGCTCCCTGAGTGCTGTCTCTTAGAGTGGTATCAGTTGAGCCGAGGATATCCTCGCCCACACGAAGACCGGGGTCGCAAAACCTCCCTTTTTGTTCTTCTCCCATCTTCTTATCTCTTCCACTACATTGAAGCTAGGATCCTTCAAAGAAAAAAGAACACCAAAAGACCATATCAGAAAGAGAATGTGACCGTCACAGTTACAACTTATCCCTTCTCCCTTCCATTATCCACTTCTCTTTCTCTCTCTCTCTCTCTCTCTCTCTCTCTCTCTCTCTCTCTCTCTTTAATATAATCACCATCATCTATTTCAATAGTACATATACATTGCACAGAAGAAAGAGGAAAAATGGTGCGGGTGGTGTACAAATTGACCCCCCCCCTATGGAGTACAAATTGCTGATTGGTGCACTTGGATGATGGATCTGGACTATCTTTTTAGTTGGGCACTCTGTTTTAGTGCTGAGGATTGCTTAGGGAGAAGGTTCGCCGCCTTTTCCAGATGAAGCTAGACAAATTTCCGTCTCTTCTTCTTCATTAGTGTTGGAAATGGCAGAAGAAGGATTAGTATTTTGATTTAAGGGGGTGGTGGAGCTTGAACTGTGGAAGGGAGAAGAAGCTGAGATAAGAACAAAAATGGGAAAGTAAAAGGAGCATGGATATCCCCGCTCCGAGGGAAAATAAAATAAAAAACCAAACAGAGCTCCTGTGATCACTATGGTCTTTATAAGACATTGATGGAGTTTTTTGGCTTTGACAAGTCTAAGGGGATTTTTCTAGTTAAATCCTCCTTTTTTAACGGTGAAAATTAGGTATGACTTATGAGTGTTCTTGCTTGGCCTAGTGGCCAAAGAGAACTACCATATTTATTTCTTGTTTTTTCTTTTCAATGATATAAACTTTTAGTAACTCGAATAAGGGCAAAGCTACCATACAGCAGTGCTGCATCATAGGCGTATGCAAGTGAGTGGGGCCCACCTTTAAGAAACCCAATCCGTCCATCGTCTTTTACACACATATTGTTCTTTGCATGTATAACTTCAAAGTGTATTTTGTGGGGACTACCGTTAGATTGACTTTAAATATGTGCCCAACTTATATTTCCATAGGAAAGAGAGAGAGTAAATAAAGTTGAATCATGTGTTCAGGATTTAGTTAATCCAACGGTGTACATATTGTTGATTTGAATAATATTTTATATGTATTTCCCACAGTGGGTGTTATAACCAATTAATGAATTTGACAGTTGACTTCTTTAAGGGCCCCACCCACTTGCTTATGCATGCGCTGCATCATACTATGATGCAGTGCCGCTGTATGGTAACTTTGCCCCTCCAAACATTATTCCAAGCATGCACGACTTAGCCCACTTGGGAGATGGTGGGGTGACATAAAATATGGATTTGTTCCCCGTGTTTTGTGTTTGAAATCATCATATATTTGCGATGTGTGCGTTTGTGTGGGATTTAACAGACGACTCCTGAAAATTAGTTTTGTTGGATCAAATGCTTCAAAGATATCCATGTACTAAAAAGCAAGCCCAAATTAGCAGCATGAACTTCAACATTTTCTGACTTCTTTATTATTGAACATTTAATATCATATAACGTGATAGGCCTATTTTCTTATAGATAAGGTCACTTTAATTTGGATGGTAAAGTAACTACTCCACTTGTAGTTTGTAATGTAAATTTTTTTGGAAGATAGTAAAGTAAAACTATAACTTTTTTCTGGCTAAAACCTTTTCACCTGCTGTGACCAATCAAATATGAAAAAGCAAAATTTTGGGTAGAAAAACCTATTTTACTACAGATTTTACATTGCCACTTAAAAACAAACATTAATTAGGATTACCGTTTCCCCCACCTCAGGGGCACATTGTTGCATAGCCTTTCTTGTGGAAGCGGAAATCAAATTCGCGTGAACGAACTCTATTTGAAAAGATGATACTTTTATGTTGTTTTTTTTCCGTGAAAGAGGAAATTATCGTTAGATCTCCCACCCTCTCAAAATCCTATTTTTTTAGATGTAAAACCCGAATCTCCTCTTCCACAATATTACACAAATAAGCCCTCAGATGTTCAACAAGTTAGTTACCTTGCTTAAGGTCGTATCAATATAAATGTGCACGATTGCTCACTACTATTTTTTTCCTCAAATTTTTTTTTTTTTTTTGCATTTTATTGTTGTAGGTGCAGAAAATAATGACCCACAATAACTGGGGAGCCTTAGAGGACTTATCCAATGATGATGATGACTGGGTGCCGTCCGAAAGCCTGAAAGGGAAGAACACACGGTCAGAGGACCCTGGCCAGGGCGGCGCAAGGCTCTCCGATGCCAAAGTCAGTGAAGGAACTGGGACAATGGAAGGAGAGGAAGAAGAGAGGCAGAGTAACAGCTCTATCAGTTGTATATCGCGTACCTTGCATGTGGTATGGGATTATATTTATAGAAGCTTGGCTTGTATTTTGGAGGATATCTTGGTGCGGGCCCCATGATTTGACTGGGAGTCATGATAAGCCCGCAAAGTGATAAATGCGGTCCAATCCAGCCCACCCTGTATTTAATGTCAGTCGGATCAGCCCACAATGCATTAAATGCGTGTCTTGTTGGACCAGATCGTGTCGGGTGCTTTTGGCGGTAGGAGCATCATCGGATCTGCCCTCGGGCCTTGCCCTGATGTGGCTTCAGCCGCTGGATGCCGCCTTGTCAGTGATCCAGCGAAGATTGTGGACGGCTGGATGTCGCTTCTGTCTTACTAGTTCGCACCCCTGTTTCTTCACGCGCTTGGTGACGTGGGGGATGAGGGGTGCGAGTGGAGGTCTTTTCTTGCTTCGGCCTCCACCTCGGCTCCTTCAGCCGAGGTGGAGTTCTCAGCCGAGATGGACACGTGGGGGTGGCCGAGCTCGGCGCTAGTGGCATGGAGCTGTCTGACTTCGGCCGAGGCCTCTGCCTTGCTAGCCGAGGTGAGTCTGGTGCCACGTGGGTGGCACGCGGCTGGCACGTGAGAGTGCTTAGTCTCATCTGATGGCTGGGATTAGCTTAATCCGGTGCTCTGGAAATCTCCCCGCACAATTGCCCCCTAGCTTCTGACCTTGCGGAGATCGTCAGTGCCGTGAGGTCGGGAGCTATGTGACGGTGCTTACCCGGTGGAGGAAGTCCCTCTCGGCCCTGATTCACGATCGCTTTGGATAATCGAGGCAATAATTGGCGTCCCTTATTCAATGCTGGAGACAGGTTGACGGCTCTGCGTGTCGTCCTCTGGTTAGTCGTCTGTCTCTTCGAGATCGCGCGCGCCGTTCTGTCAGGGACGCAATCAATATTTGAAATGATTCGCGCGGAGCTCTAGGAGATGCCTCTTTGGCGCGCCCAACTAGGTCCTCTGGAAAGGGGGGGGGGCTTTTGGCGATATATATAGGGCAATCGAGGTTCGTCTTCTTCTCCGTCGCCATTCTGAATCAAAGGAGAATAAGCTGCTGCTAGGGAACCTCGTCTGAGAAGTGGTGTGCTGCTGAGGCCGTGTCTTTTTGCCGCTCATTGTCATCGTCTTGCTCTCGTAAGTTCCTTCTGCCCTGCCTCTTTTCCTGCGGGTTTCTCTATCTTTGGACTGGGGTAGAAATGGGAATCTATAGCCACTGGTTAGAGGGCGAGGCAGCGATCGAGGGCTTTAGGTCGGCCTTTAGGGTCCCTGCTGACGTCCAAGTTAGGGGCGAGGATCCCAACGGCATCAACCTTCGCGACTTCTCGGGGGGTTGGATGTCGTTTCCTCTAGTGGCCGTGATAGAAGGTGGGGTCCGTTTTCCCCTTCACCCCCTTCTCAGGAGATGCCTCAGTCAATGGCGCCTCTGCCCTTGCCAGCTGCTACCCAATGCTTTCAAGATTGTGATGGGCACGGCTAGGTTAAATGAGGTTTTGGGCATTAACCTCGGCGTCTTCGATATCGAGGACGTATATGATATATGCAAGTCCGGAGATGCTTATTATCTCCGGGCAAAGCCAGGCCGGGACGGCTTTGTCCGATACTTGGAGGATTCAAGCAAGTACGCCGGAGACGATCTCCTGTATGTCTCGGGAAACTGGGAGTTCGGGATGGCCGACACCGATAGAGGCTACCAAGTCCCTCGCCACTTCGGGACCATTCCAAGTAAATACCTTCTCTCTGTTTTTTATATTGTTTCTTTTTGCTCTGCCGCGCTAACGCTTCTGATTGTTACAGCTTTGAAGGAGAGAAAACGGGCCGCTCGCTACATCTGGAAGAGGAACGAGGCCTGGCTCCGCCTAGTAAAGCGGTACAGTGGCCATGACGGCAGGGCGGCTTGGTCGCTGTTAGGGTATCAGCAGAGATACCGTGGTTATCTACGGGGCACCGTAGAGCCGATCCAGGGTGAAGGTGCAGGTCCCAATGTCGGGCAGGAACAGGCCAGTCCGGAGGCTGTAGAGGAGCCTTCACGGGCGTCGTCTGACGTGAGGGCCACGTCTGGCGTTCTTGCTTCCACGTCGGGATCGAGACCTCTCCAGGTCCCGGGAAGGGAGTCGAGTCGGGCTGCCCGATCTCCTTCGCCAAGTTCCGAGATGAGGCACACCAGACGCTTGTCTTTCGAGGACCTTGAGGCCTTGGCGCTCGGAGTGGAGGATGCCCGAGCCCCCTGTGGGTCTGTGAATCTGAATTCCCCTGAGCCTCCTCCGAGTGCTCGAATGAATTCCCCCGCAGCTGCTGCAGAGGTTCCCGCACCCCCCAGCCCCATTGGTCTAGAAGTACGTTCACCTCCGGCCGAAGTTGAGCAGGAGGGGGCTCGGCCGCTGAAGATGCCGAGGACCGATGCAGGTCCCAGCTCGGTCGCTGCCTCGCTGCCCCAGGGGCCGCCGTTATGGGAGCCGAGCTTTATGCTTGGGCCGGGGAGACCGATGACGATGGAGGATCGCGTCCTTCACAGGATTGATCCCCAGGTCCTCGAGACCCTGGGGCGAGCCTGCGCCCTCCCCCGGGACATGGAGCAGTTGGACAAGTACAGCGATCAGAAGCTGATTCTGTCGATGCTGCAGTCTAACTTCACGGTAAATCTTTCTGCATTTCTTTTCGCCAATCCGGCGGTTTGGCATCTATGACCTCTGGATCTAACGCGTATACCCCGTTTCTTTCACAGGCGGCACAGAAGACCATGGCTGTTGCTGACAGGATCTGCAGATACAGTATGGATGCTGCCGAGCTGACCGTGGAGAAGAACGGCCTGCAAGAGTCTCTGGACGTCGTCACCCAGAAATTAGCCAGGGTGGAGGGAGAATACGCGGCGAAGCTTGAGCAGGCGAGGGGAGAAGCCGAGGCGGAGAGAGCTAGAGTGGCCGAGCTCGAGGTTTCCATATCGAAAATGGGAGACGACTATGCGGCCCTGCTTCAGGCCGAATCCAAGAGGGCGGATGAAGCCGAGGCGAAACTCGAGTCGGAGTGCGACGCTGCTTTCGAGGACGCCAGAGCGCAGGTCACCGCCCACTACAAGGAAAGGGTCCTCGTCGTGAGGGATAAGGCCTGGGTGAAAGGATGGCGTGCCGGCCTGAAGGAGGCCGGGGCTTCTGAGGATCACCCCTCTTTCCGGGAGCCGCCCCCGTATCCACTCCCGACGCCGGCTTCTGCGCCTCCAGAAGTTTCTGACGCTGCAGCCCGTGGGTCCGACCGGGCATGACCTCGGGACATTCGCTTCTCTGCTTTATGCTTTTTGTAATTTCCTTCAATTGTATTTGCTGCATAGTGTAATGACAAGGATTTTAATGCAATTGAAAGTTTCTTTGACCACTCGTCCTACTTCTTTTTCTCGGTACTTCCGTGCTTGAGTTCGGCACGGTGCTTTCTGTGATGGGACGTTAGAATCGAGTGCCGAGCTATCTTCTTGGGTGCTCGCGACGATACTCCGTATCTCGGGCGATCTTTTCCGGTATTCACGCTGATACTCCGTATCTGGGGCGATCTTGTACAGCAGTAAGCATGGTGATGTGACCGTTGAGGGGAACGAGGGGATGGCTCCACGTGGTATCATCGGAGCCGCTGGTCAGTATGGGGGAAGTCTAGCACGCCACGCAAGACGTGAGACTCATAATTTCCCTCGAAGATCGCCCCCCCCCCCGTTCTTCCTATAAATAGGAGCGGCAGGCTTGCCATGGAAGGGACGAGGGAACCAGGATATTCAAACAACCTGGCAGCCATGTTTAATAGATCTTCATGGGCTTTTGACCCAGATGGAACTCCTGTGCCAGGTGATGGCTTCCTCCGAGGGGGAAGGCCTGTCGCAGTCTGCGCGCTCTCTGAAGACGGTCCTCGTAGGCTACGCGCTCTCTGAACGCGGGTCTACGGCCAGCCTTCCCTAGTGCGGTTGCATGGGAATCTTTGCAGTCGTGGGTCGGTGGCGCCCCCTGCGCTCGGCGGCCTTGTCGTCATTCCGCAAGGTTCTGGGCGGAGGGTAGGACTAGAAACGCCCCAGGAGGGGGCCCTTGTTTGCAAACTTTGGTGTGACCAGCCAAAGCGTGTTGCAGAGCTCCTGGCACCGGGCGCCTGGGGGTCCTGCTTCGTCCTAGAGGGCGGATCTGAATCATGCCGCAGACCCTCCTTCTTGTGGGATATCAAGACCTCGGGGCAGGATGCAACAAGCCTTTCCGCCGGAGGTTTCCGGTCGGCGGGCGGTGTCGGTGAAGAGTAGTCTCAAAGCATGCTTTCTTTTGGGTCTTCGGAGGGCCACGAGCCTTTCTTCTGTGTATTTTGTTTCATGTTTGTAATCCATGTAATGAAGCAATTACAATGAATAAGAAGGGACGGGCTTTGTGTTCGCTCAATCCGTATACATTTGCATTTTTGTATTTCCTTGCTCGCACTGCTCTTCTTTCGAAAGCTGACCTTGGCCGAAATGGGGAGATTGAGCCGAAGTGAGTTTTGGCGTGATCTCGGCTGTTTGAGTTCGGCGTGACCTCGAGGGTGTTCGAACCCAGAGTATCGGAGATCTCGGCCGTGCAATCTTTAGGGGTGTATGAACCAAGAATTTAGGAAACGACTGAGCGTCGGAGCTTGGAGCCTTTTCCAGGGTCCAGGACCCGGAGCTTTAGGAAACGACCGAGTCTGGACTCGAGGCCTTTTCCAGGGCGGTGGACCCGGAGCTTTAGGAAACGACCGAGTTTGGACTCGAGGCCTTTTCCAGGGCGGTGGACCCGGAGCTTTAGGAAACGACCGAGTTTGGACTCGAGGCCTTTTCCAGGGCGGTGGACCCGGAGCTTTAGGAAACGACCGAGTTTGGACTCGAGGCCTTTTCCAGGGCGGTGGACCCGGAGCTTTAGGAAACGACCGAGTTTGGACTCGAGGCCTTTTCCAGGGTGGTGGACCCGGAGCTTTAGGAAACGACCGAGTTTGGACTCGAGGCCTTTTCCAGGGTGGTGGACCCGGAGCTTTAGGAAATGACCGAATTTGGACTCGAGGCCTTTTCCAGGGCGGTGGACCCGGAGCTTTAAGAAACGACCGAGTTTGGACTCGAGGCCTTTTCCAAGGTGGTGGACCCGGAGCTTTAGGAAACGACCGAGTTTGGACTCGAGGCCTTTTCCAGGGTGGTGGACCCGGAGCTTTAGGAAACGACCGAGTTTGGACTCGAGGCCTTTTCCAGGGCGGTGGACCCGGAGCTTTAGGAAACGACCGAGTTTGGACTCGAGGCCTTTTCCAGGGTGGTGGACCCGGAGCTGCCGAAGTCACGTAAAGAGAGACGACACAGATTAGTGACGGGGCAAAAGGTGCTTTCATTGATTCTGAGACTCGCTACATCTTTTAGAAATAGAATTTCTTTGGGTAGGATGCATTCCACGGTCTCGGCAGTGGCTTGCCCTCTTAAGTCTCCGAGCTTGTAGGCTGATTTCCCTGCTAGTGCGACCACCCTGAACGGGCCGTGCCAGTTCGGGGCCGAATTGGGCGAGACGATGTTGAAGTTCGCCAGAATCTGGGCTTTGATCGGCCGGCAAATAAAGTGATTTGAGTGCTGCAGCCATTTTCGTGAGCTTCTGGACTTCTTTTGCGGTGGAGGGGCTCTGAATGCCCTAGATCGCGGTGATCCGGTCTGGATCAGCCCATATCTCCCTTCGTGTTACCAAGCTGCTGAGGAACTGGCCAGGTGCTATGCCGAAGGCGCACATGGAAACATTTAGCTTGAGCTCGCATGCCCGAAGGATGTCGAAGACTTGGCCGAGATCCGCCAGGTGATCGCTGGAATACACTGATTTGGCGACTGTCGTCGATGTACATCTCTACCGTTAGGCCGAGCTGAGCCTGGAACATCCCCGTCACGAGGCGCTGATAGATTGCCCCCGCGTTCTTTAGCCCGAAGGGCATCTCCTTGTAGCAGTTAGCGCCGCGGGGGGTTGTGAATGGCGTTATCCTTGTCAGGCTCGTGAAGTGGAACTCGGCGGCAGCCTCCGTAGGCGTCAAGGAAGCTCATCCGGTCGTGGCCAATGGTGGCGCCGATCAGGGAGAACCTGTCTGGGTCTGCCGAGTTCAGCCTGGCCTCGGCCATGGCCTCAGTCGTTGTGGGGGAGCTGGATTCCCCCGAGATCTTTATCTGAGAAGAGATCGCAGGTCGGTCGCGACGAGCTTTTTTGGATGCCAGCCCGAGCTTGGCTTCCATCACCTTCCTCCCGTGCGATGCGAGCTTCCGCGAGACGAGGGAGAAGGAACTGAGGGTGCCAGGTGGATCACGTTAATGATCTTTTCGGAGTCTTCGCTGTCTGGGTCCCGAGCCGTGCTCTGGTGAACTCGGCCCCCGCTGTCGCCGGCATCTTCTGTCTTGACGAACTCCGGGAGGCGGCCTTCGCCGGCGAGTCTCTCCAGGTACCACTTCAGAGAGTTGCACTCCTCGGTCTTGTGTCCTTTACCTTTGTGGTAGGAACAGTAGAGCTTGCTTCGGCTGCCGTTGGTGGGCTCATTTTTCAAGGGCTGAGGCCACTCGAAGAACGGCTTACCCTTTAATTTGTTCATTATCTGGTGAATCGGCTCTCTGAAGACGACGTTGATGCCTTGATAGGCGCTGGCGTGAGGCCTTGGCCTCCTGGTGCCCCCAGACCTGGGTGGTGTGGGCATCGCCGAACTGGCGACCCAAGCCTGCTTGGGCTCCTGCATCTGGAAGGGTTCCCCGCCCTTCTGCCGAGGCTGGTTGCTCTCGTGCTCGGGCTTTGGCCTTTCGCCCTTTCCTCGGGCCTGGGCTTCATCTTCCTCCCGGGCGACGAAGCGCTTTATCCGAGCCATTAGCTCTGGCATGGACTCTGGAGGGTCTCCGACCAAGTCCTTCCGGAGGTCGTGGCCGGGGATCAGGGCATGCTGGAAGGCGTAGATTGCTATCTCCTCCCTGGTGCCCTCGATCTGGCTGTAGACCGCCCAGAATCGCTGGGCGAACTTGGCGAGGGTCTCACCCTGCTTCATTTTCAGGGCGAGGAGGTCCCCTTCCTTCTTGGGGACGACGCTGTAGGCTTGGAACTTCTTCAGGAAAGAGAGCTGGAGCTCCTTCCAACTCGAAATGGACTTCTCTGGGAGAGAACAGAACCACTTCAGGGGGAGGTCACCCAAACTGGAGGAAAAGATTTTGCAGTTCAGGTGACCCTCATTCCCCCAGATGGACATCTTCTGGGAGAAGTGTCGAAGGTGAGCGGATGGGTCAGACAGTCCGTCATAGGGGACGAACCGCGGGACGGAGAACTTTCTGGGCAAGGGGGTGCGCTCGATCTTTTTTGTAAAGGGTGAGCCCCCCAGATCAGTGTGTCCCCAGATCTGCTTCTGGTCCCGCGCGTCCAGGTTGTGCTGAAGAGCTAGCCTGACGCGTTTGTTGAACCGCTCCTGCTCGTCATCCTTCTCTGGAGTCTGGGCCCTTGGCTTTCGCTTGGAGTGGTTCGGGCTGCGATGGCTATGAGTTCGGCCATCGCGGCTATGATGACTCCGGCTGTTACTCGAGCCTTCGTCACGAATCTGGCTCCGCTTATGGTCCAGATGGTTTCTGAGGTCCTCGCGGGGAGGCTGGGCTGCCCCGCTGGGGGCGTCCCTCTTCTTCCCTTGAGGCTCAGAGACTTGCCTCAAGGAGGCGGTTCGCGCTGCCCTCAGCCGCTGCTGGAGCTCGCGAATCAGCTGCTCTTGCCTCTGGAGGAGAGCGGTTTGGGCTTCGAGAACTCCTCCAGTGGCAGGGGGTTGAACGTGGCGCGTCTCTCCTACGGCCACAGCTTTGTCCTTCCGAGGACGCTCATGCCGACGCTCATCGCGTCTGGGTGGCATGACTTCTTCTGCTGAGATCGAGGCCTCGAGCCCCTCTTGGAAGGGGAACTCGACAAAGAGCTGAGAGCCTAAGCGGCCCTCGCCTGCAGACGTGCCATGCACCGTGCGGGAGCGCACTTGAGGAGGGACGTCCGTCGACGGTGGCGGCAGCTCGAGCGCTGCTCTCGAGGACTCTACGCCCTTCCTAGCTTTCGGAGGCATGGCTTCTGAGAGATTGAGGTTAAGGAGGTTGGGAAGGTTGGGATATTACTTTCCCACAGACGGCGCCAATTGTAGGTGCAGAAAATAATGACCCACAATAACTGGGGAGCCTTAGAGGACTTATCCGAATGATGATGATGACTGGGTGCCGTTCGAAAGCCTGAAAGGGAAGAACACACGGTCAGAGGACCCTGGCCTGGGCGGCGCAAGGCTCTCCGATGCCAAAGTCAGTGAAGGAACTGGGACAATGGAAGGAGAGGAAGAAGAGAGGCAGAGTAACAGCTCTATCAGTTGTATATCGCGTACCTTGCATGTGGTATGGGATTATATTTATAGAAGCTTGGCTTGTATTTTGGAGGATATCTTGGTGCGGGCCCCATGATTTGACTGGGAGTCATGATAAGCCCGCAAAGTGATAAATGCGGTCCAATCCAGCCCACCCTGTATTTAATGTCAGTCGGATCAGCCCACAATGCATTAAATGCGCGTCTTGTTGGACCAGATCATGTCGGGTGCTTTTGGCGGTAGGAGCATCATCGGATCTGCCCTCGGGCCTTGCCCTGATGTGGCTTCAGCCGCTGGATGCCGCCTTGTTAGTGATCCAGCGAAGATTGTGGACGGCTGGATGTCGCTTCTGTCTTACTAGTTCGCACCCCTGTTTCTTCACGCGCTTGGTGACGTGGGGGATGAGGGGTGCGAGTGGAGGTCTTTTCTTGCTTCGGCCTCCACCTCGGCTCCTTCAGCCGAGGTGGAGTTCTCAGCCGAGATGGACACGTGGGGGTGGCCGAGCTCGGCGCTAGTGGCATGGAGCTGTCTGACTTCGGCCGAGGCCTCTGCCTTGCTAGCCGAGGTGAGTCTGGTGCCACGTGGGTGGCACGCGGCTGGCACGTGAGAGTGCTTAGTCTCATCTGATGGCTGGGATTAGCTTAATCCGGTGCTCTAGAAATCTCCCCGCACAATTGTAATTAAAGTATTATGGATTTCAATTTTTTTCCATTACAATCTTAATATTCTTCATAAATTTTTTTTTTCGTATAACACCAGAATATTTTGTTGAGGTTTTTACCGAAAAATATACTTTATGTGGATAGTACACCGAACAGTGAACATTAGACAAACATGCACCTAACGGGGAATCCGTACAAGATTCTCATTTTTTTATACCATTTTTTTTGTGTGGTCGAATTCGACCTTCAGTTTCGGCGCCGAAGGTCGAATTCGACGCTGGGATAGAAAGTGACCTTAATACATTTTAGTTTCTCTGCGTCGAATTCTACCTTGTAAGAAACATTCGAAGGTCACATTTGACAAAAAAATGTACATGAATTCGACCTGCGTTGGTGGCTGCAAGGAACTGTAGCTGTGAGTTTCAGATAAGTATATACAAGAGGAAAAATAAGTTAAAAGTTCATCACCAGAGAGGACCAATTCTATACAATTCCCCAAAGCAACAGACCAACAATTATAAACGTTGCAGTGCGGATGCTTGTGGGAACCTAAATCATCTGTTTGGCGAAATGTCAATATAAAGAACATGAAGCTCTTGCCCTATTAAAGGTTGGGTTAGAAAATCGAAATCGAAGTTTTTTAAAAATTGCTTTTTTTTCGGTGATGAATCTTTTAAAATCCTCAAATATTATTCTCTATATATATATATGTGAAAGCTTCAAAAGACTGATTGATTAGAAAGAACACAAGCAATCATGAACCGCAATCACTGTTTCTTTTCTGTAATCACAAAGCCCACCCTTTCTTCCCCCTCTTCTTCTTTTTTCATTGCTTTTGCTGATAACACCTCATCATCAAACTCAAAGCCCTTCATCTTCAAATATCTGATAGACAAGTGCAATTTCTTATAAACCCAAGCCCATTCAACTTCCACTCGCCTCTCCCACATCAAACACGCCCAAAAACTAGACTCCGTCCTTTCCCTCCTCCAACACTCCGGATTCTCTCATACCCACATCCAAAACGCCAACCACTCCACACTCCAAATCCTCGTTGCCAACCCTAAAAAAAACCCTAAAACCAAAGCTCGCTCTTTTACAACAACAACTGGGTCTCTATGAATTAGATCTGGGTCAGTTCGTTTCAAACAACTCCACCTTCAGTTCGTTTCAAACAACTCCACCTTCCTGACCACGAGCCTAGAAAGGAAATTGCTCCCCTGCATCCAAACCCTCAAGAAAATCCTACCCGATAGCACCCAACTCTACTTTGTACATTTTAATGCAACATTCGGGTGTTTCTTACAATGTTGAATTCAACGCAGGGAACTAAAACATATTAAGACCACTTTCTATCTCAAGGTTGAATTCGACCTCCAGGGTTGAAATTGAAGGTCGAATTCGACCACAAAAAAATATAGGAATCCTGTACGGATTCCCTATTAGGTGTATGCAGGGGCGGCCCTAGGGACAACCCACACAGGCGGTGGGCTGGGCCCCTAAAATCTGGACATCTCAGGAGGGCCCCCCAAGACAAAAAAAAAAAAAAAACACCAACCCCACCTCTGCCTCGTCGAAATCCCTGGCCCAACCGAACCGAATCCCACCTGGGCCACCTCTGCCTCACCAAAATCCCTGGCCCTCCAAAAGAGCTGTGCTATTCAAACCGGATTTTCCGGCCTGAATGACGCTGGGATCGGGCAGTCAGGCTGGAAAATTCGGTCTGAATAGATTTTTCCCTCCTAAAATCACCATTCACCGCCACACCTAAACCCCAGCCGCTCCTGTCCAACCTTTGTCAAAACCACTTCGCCCCTCCAACCTCGTACAAATCCCACCCAACAGGAAAAAAAAAGAAACAGAAAGAAGAAATAGAAGAAGACAGAAGAAGGAGAAGGTATGAGTTCTGGGACTGGAAGCCATCTGGAATCGCTCTGGCCTTTGGGTAAACTCAGGGCCGCCCTTGGCTCCACTGCACCGTCGGTCAGCCCCATCGCGGCATTGCCAGCCAGACGCCAGTCGGCCAGTGCCTTTGGTTGACGTTGAAGAAAGGAATGACGATGATAATGAAGAACATGAATTGAATGAAAGTGTTGAAGCTTTTGTGAATGAAAGCGTTGAGCCTTTGGTGAATGAAGATGTTGAGGCTTTGGTGAATGAAAATATTGAACCTTTGGTGAACGAGAATGTTGAACCTTTGGTGAATGATAATGTTTTGGCTGTAGACTACTTTGATCCAACAAATTGGGACAAGATTGGTCAAAATTATAGAGATTTACTTGTCGAAAAGGGTCCTATAAGAATTACTAATATTGATTTTCCCAGAGATCACCTTGGCAGACATTGCTCTTCGAAGCACTACACTCGCAAAATGCCAAATGGATTTGAAAATGATAGAACATGGCTCATATATTCTGTTTCTTTGGATAAGGTCTTTTATTTTTGTTGTAAGTTGTTCAAGCAACATGCGAACACTTCTCAATTGGACAGTGAAGGATATTGCGACTGGCATAACCTAAGTAGAAGGCTTTCAGAGCATCAATCATCTCCATAGCACCTTCTTCATTGGAATAGTTGGTATGAACTAAAGAAAAGATTTGACAAGAATGAAACAATTGATAAAAAAGTATAAGAAGAAATCAGTAGAGAGAGGGAACATTGGCGACAAGTGTTACTAAGAATACTTGCTGTAGTGAAAGCACTTTCTAAATGAAATTTGGCTTTTCGTGGGAAAAATGAGAAGATTTATCATGAGAAGAATGAGATTTTTTTAAGTATAATCGAAATGATTGCTGAATTTAATCCAGCACTGAAAGAGCACCTTCGGCGCATTCAAAGTAAGGAAATTCATTATCATTATCTTGGTCACAAGATTCAAAATGAATTGATAGAGTTGTTAACAAGTGAGGTGAAAAAGGCTATTGTCCAGAAAATCAAAGAAGCCAAGTATTTTTCAATAATACTTGACTGTACACCAGATATTAGTCATGAAGAGCAAATGTTGCTTGTGATTCGATTTGTGGATGTTACATCAAGTGCCCCAAATATTGAAGAGTTCTTTTAAGATTTTTGATTGTGGATGACACATCAAGACTGAGCCTATTTGACGCACTCAAATATGTTTTGAACACTCCTGAGCTTGATATTGGTGATATAAGAGGGCAAGGGTATGACAATGGATCTAACATGAAAGGAAAACACAAAGGAGTTCAAAGTAGACTACTTGAAATAAATCCTAGAGCCTTGTACACCCCATGTGGTTGTCATAGTTTGAATCTTGCTCTTTGTGATATGGCTAACTCTTGTTCAAAAGCCACATCATTTTTTGGAGTGGTACAACGGATCTATTCATTATTTTCGCCTTCTACAAAGAGGTGAAAAGTGTTTAAAGATCGTGTCAAAGATGTGAAGCCCAAGTCAGGTCTCTCGCTAAAGTCATTGTCAGCAACATATTGGGAGAGCCGTGTGGACAGTATTCGTGCAGTTAGGCAGTTAGACATCAAGCTCCGAAAATAAGAGATGCTTTGGTTTACTTGGCCGAAAATAGTGACGATCCTAAAACAAAGAGTGAAGCCGAGTCACTAGCGATACGTGAAATTGAAAGTTTTGAGTTTTTGCTTGCCATGGTAATTTGACATTATTTACTTTTTGCTGTTAACTTTGTTAGCAAAAACTTTCAAACTGAAGACATGCAAATTGATATGGCCATACATGAATTGAAAAGACTTATTTCTATTTTTGAAAAGTATAGAGAATCTGGATTCGAAGAAGCCACGGCAGAAGCTAAGGATATTGCAACTACGATGGAAATTCAACCTGTTTTTCGTGAAAGGCGGATCATTCGTAGAAAAAACAGTTCGATGAGAATGTTAGTGAAGATGTGACACAATCAGCTGAAAAATCTTTTTGAGTCAACTACTTCTTATTTATAATAGACCAAGCTCTTTCTTCGTTCAATAGTAGGTTTGAGCAGTTCGAAGTGTATGAGAAGATTTTTGGGTTCTTGTTTGATTTGGAGAAGTTAAAGTCTGCAAATCTAGATACTTTAAAAGCTTCTTGCAACAATCTTGAAGAATTTTTGAAACATGACGGTGTTTCTGATATTGATGAGAGAGATTTATTTTCGGAGTTAAGAATCATGATAGATCTTTTACCAGATAACGCAAAGAAAGCAATCGACGTGCTAAATCATTTGAAGTCACTGGATAATTATTAGGGCTGTAAGCGGTCGGTTTTCGGTCGGTTTAACGACATATGACACCCGGGCCGAAACTTTCGGTTTTACAATTTTGCGATAACCGAAACCGACCAAAGTACATATACTGTACATTGGAAACCGACATTTCGGTTCGGTCGGTTTCGGTCGGTCTTCGGTTAATTGGGTGTTTTTTTTTTTTTTTTGGTTGGGGGGTGTTCAGGAAAGAGAGAAAAATTTCACTCAAATTGAAGACGACAGTATGATTTATGAGATGAATTATGAGTAGTTTACAATGAGGAGATGGGCCTACTGATGGATACAAGGCTAGCCTTAAAGATTCTGTGAGGACTGGCTTGAATGATCCAAATTCCTACAGGTACAAGCAATCCACATGGAGACAATAATGTCACTTTAGAAATATAAAAAAACGGTGTGCTCAATGTAATCATACAAGTATGTACACAAATCACGGTCTGTTTCTCAGTTCTACAAATTAATAACTTATGTTGTTATTTCGTCATGTGCCGGCCAACCACACTATTCAACTATCATGGCCTCAAGTGATGTCTTGATAAAAGACTTTGTTCGGTCGGTTCGGTTTTAACCGAACGGTTTCTATGTAATTATAAAAACCGACCGTTGAAAAAAAAAAAAACTTATAAAAACCGTTCGGTGGGTTTTGTTTTTAAAAAAAATTTATAAACCGACCAAACGGTCGGTTCGGCTGGGCGGTTTGGTTTACAAGGTTAATTTTGACAGCCCTAATAATTATTTTCCAAATGTATGGGTTGTATACAAAATTTTGCCGACTATACCAGTTACTGTTGTATCTGCAGAAAGAAGCTTTTCAAAGCTAAAGTTGATCAAATCTTACCTTCGATCAACCATGTCCCAAAAAAGATTAAATGGATTGGCTATGTTATTTATTGAAAAGTCTTTGGTAGAAAAGCTTGATTATGAAGACTTAATTAGTGACTTCGCAGTTAGAAATGCAAGAAGACTAGTAATTTTTCAGTAGTGCTTAGTTTTTGTGATTTTGCCCTTATGTGTCAGTTTGCCTAATATTTATTGATTGGTATACTGACCACATTAAATATATTTTTCAGTAAAAAACCCTTTTTTGTTTTACTTGTATTTCAAAATATGAATTTATTGATTGGTATACTGACCACATTAAATATATTTTTCAGTAAAAAACCCTATTTTGTTTTACTTGTATTTCAAAATATGAGGTATTTGAATCCTTTTTTCTTTGAGGAATTTACCTGGTAGAGCCCTCTAGGATCCTATACCACTTCAGAGGTGTTGTATTTACCATGGACACGGATAAGGCTCTACATGTCCCTTTTTTTTTTTTTTTTGTCGTTTAGCGAATAGTCGATATCGACCACTTTTATGGTCGATATCGACCATTCTGCGGGAATCCAAAAAAAAAAACTGGTTTTTTCAGAATGAAGAAGAGGGGAGGAGGAGGAGGGAGGAGATGGGATGAAGAAGGAGGAGAGGGGAAGGAAGAGGGAGCATACAGTACCCCACAAGGCTCAAGCACCTGTACAAATCCAAATTCCCATTCCTCCCAGCAAGCATATTGAAAACAACATACAAGAAGAGGGCCAAGACCGTCACCCAACCCAAGATGATGCCGAAATGGAGTTTTGCGCCAGATCTGGCGCGTGTTGATGCCTAGCTCTTCGAGGAGAGGAAGCTCGTCGTCGAAGCAGCCGCCGATGGTGCCGCTGGCGAAGACGAGGGCGGAGAAGGAGGTAGAGGCGGCGGCGGGACTGACGTCGAAGGACATGAAGGGGAGGTTGGCGTTCGTGGGGCGGAGCGGCTGAAACGACACTGTCGGGGAGGCGGCGCATCTGCGGGCCTCCGCCGGGTCTCCGCCAGGGCCCTCTCCTCCCTCCTCCCTCCTCCTCCTCCTCCCCTCTTCTCCATCCTGAAAAACCCAATTTTTTTTGAGTTCCCGCAGAATGGTCGATATCGACCGTAAAACTCCCCTCTTCTCCATCATGAAAAACCCAATTTTTATTTGAGTTCCCGCAAAATGGTCGATATCGACCACTTTTATTGTCGAGATCGACAACATAACTGAAACAAAAAAATACAGTCATTGTCAGTATCGACCACTTTTATTGTCGATATCGACAACATAACTGAAACATAAAAAATACAGTCATTGTCAGTATCGACCACTTTTATTGTCGATATCGACCACTGTAAAACAAATGAAAAAAAAAGGATGATGGCAGAGATCAGTGCTTCGTTCGGGGATACAAAACCTGTTTTTGTCTTCTATTTAGTTTTGATTTGGAGAGTAAATTTGAATGGGGAACAGCAGCAGCAATCAAGAGAGAAAAATCCCATCTCCTCCCTCCTCCTCCTCCCCTCTTCTTCATCCTGAAAAACTCAGTTTTTTTTTTTGGATTCCCGCAGAATGGTCGATATCGACCATAAAAGTGATCGATATCGACCATTCGCTAAACGACAAAAAAAAAAAAAAAAAAACGGACATGCAGAGCCTTATCCATATCCATGGTAAATACAACACCTCTGAAGTGGTATATGATCTTAGAGAGCCCTACCAGGTAAATTCCTCTTTTTCTTTCCTTCGAATCTACCAAATACGGTGGCCGCTTGGGACTCTGCGACAGTGAACAGCACTATGAAGTCTGAATCCCGCCTTGTCGCAGTGCCAGACCAAAAACCGCTTCCAGCCTTCGAGAAAACCACGGTTTTCTCGGGTGGGCCGTTTGACTGAGACAGCCGAACCGAAGCCCGCGAATCAAAACCAAATAACAAAAGCTATACAAAACAAAACGCAGCCCAAACCCCACGCTCACCTCGCTTTCTCTCTCTGCTGTTCCCAGAACCTTCTTTTTTTGCTCAAACCATCCTGTTTCTCTTCCTATCTCTGTCTGCTTCCACTAACTGTTAGCTGCAAAGCTCCAATGTCTCTGTTGCTTCGTTGTCTGCCTTTTTCTCTCTCATTTTCATCTTCACCAACCACCTGAAATACAGCTGTTGCAGAGAAGAAAACCGCTCTTTTTTTTTTCTTCTCAAGGGGCTTCCTGATGGCGACAGACGAGGGATTTACAAGTTTCTCACAGTTGCTGGAATCCGGAGACGTGGGTCTTGGCACGGAGGAGAGTTTGATCTACCCATCTTCCTTTTCCGACCAAGATCCACCGCAAATGCTTTGTTTTGGGGACCGATCCGAAATGGGTTTTTCGGAAACAGGTGCAATTGCGCAGAAATCGGGCGGATGCGATTCCTCTTCCACATCTTCGAGCAGCGGTAGCAGTTTCTTGAAATCGAGGGTAAGTCTAAGTAGAATCTTTATGCGGTAAACCCTGCATGCACTTGGTAATTCCAACACAAGCTTCACTTTTGCAGAAAGCTGGGAATAGTGAAGCTAAAGAAGAAGGTAAAAGACAAGGTGACTCGCTCCACGACACGGTTCGCCGTTCCGACTCAGTTGTTGCTGACAGCCGTGGAAAAGCATGTAAAAAGTCCAGAACAGAACTCACTACATCCAAGGTATGAAATTTGGATTAAAAGGAAAAGACCCAGAGGAATCTGAAAAAGCTTTCCTTTTGTTTATAGGTGATGTTTTTTTTTTTTTTTTTAATATTTGTTTGTTGTTTTGTTACTGATATGTATAGGGAAAAAAGGAGAAGCTGGGAGAACGGATTACGGCATTGCAGAAACTGGTTTCTCCGTTTGGCAAGGTGTAGAAAATCTCAAATTTGGAAAAACCAAAAACTGGATTTCTTTTTTAATATGATGATTGTAGCTTTTCTTGTGATTCGGATGTGTGGTTTGACTTTGACTGATGCAGACAGACACGGCTTCTGTTCTTCATGAGGCGATGGGATATATCAGGTTTCTGCACGACCAGGTTCAGGTACTTGCCTTAGTAAAAAGGAAGAAAAAAAAAGAAAAAAAAAAACACTTGAGCTTTAAATGAAAAGTAGGGGCTCATATGAACCCCCTAAACCCCTTCTACTTTTTTTTTTTTTTTTTTTTGGGGACCACCATGCATGAAGTTATACTGGGGTGACGGAAATATATACTTGGCTTAGGACCATCCTAAGTCCTAACCTCTTTTTTCAACTCACAGTGAGATTAGGTGAAAAGATTGATTTTTTTTTTGTCATCTTTTCATCCACTGCTTCCTTTCATGATTATGACATATTTGGGTGGGTCCAAGACTCCAAGTTAGTGCTTAGCGGATCATGACCCATGAAGAGCATATTTACCGTCCCACTCTCTGTTTTTTATTTTTTTAAACTTGATATTGTTTGTTTCTTTACGTTGTCCCTCTCATTGTGTTTCAGGTGCTGAGCTCGCCGTACATGCAGCGACTGCCATCGTCTGCACACCTGCCGGTAAAGACACTTGTGTGTTGTGCCACTGCTAGTGCATGCCTACTTTTAATCTGATCATGTGGGGCCCGGACAGTCTTTTGTGGGAACTTAATGAACGGTCCGGATGTGAACAATAGCGAGTGTTTTCGCTAGCTAGCTTCGTTTGTTTTGTTTTGTTTTTTATTAGTCTGACCCGACGACTCTGTGACTCTGTCAAAGGGCATATACACGTGGGACGTTGATGTAGCACTGATCCCACAAAGGTAAAGGAGGGGTTTGTTGTGTCATCTACCAAAAAACTTGTGGTCCCACTTACACATTAGTTACTCTCGTCGGTTCCATCTTAGCCGATGAAAGGAAAACCACTAAAAATAGCTTATTATGACAGATACTCATTGGACGGATGAAGCTGATTTCTTGGTAGATGTCCCTATCTCCACTTTCTCCAATAGAATCGGTTCATGTTTGGATGAAGTATTACAGTGGGCGAGTGGCAATCGGTTCACGTTCATTGCATGAAAATTCTTGACTTTGAAGATTGTCCGGTAAAAAAAAAAACTTTTTAGGGCACATACAAACGTATGTACTTTTTCCCCCCTCAACTGGGGAAATAGAAAAAGAGAGAATTGTAGAAAATTTAGTTGATTTTGAATGTTTCCACAAAATATAGATTTTACTTTACCGTAGAAAAGTATTTCTGCAATTCCTACGATCCCCATTTTTTCTGTGAAAAATCAGCCGCACAAATTTTAATATCCTCCAAGCTATGGCTGAAATCCGTGATTTCTCTGTTGCAGTGATTGGCCAACCAAGCGGCCCCAGCTGTGATCTTGGCCGTAAAAAGATCTTTCTTTTCTGAGACCGAGTTTACGTGGTGTTAATATCATGATTTTAGTTTTAGTTATAACTATGTTTCTTCCTATTTTACTTGTTGCCATTCTAAGGCCAGTCGTCACCAGTTACGACGGTTGTTATTACCATTTTAGGTTGACTTGATTCATAAGGTCTAGGGGCTTTCCTTTTGATAATTGAACCTGGTTCTACCTATTGCGTACCTATCATGATTGGGGGTGCACTTCTGGGTTGAACAAATATGATTTAGTTTTTTTTTTCTCCCAATAATATCAATGTTCGATCATTGATAGTGGGACTAAATTTTGTGGCTCCATCGTGCCATGGGTGAATAGAGGGATAGATGTGATGCGAAGGAGGTGACCCTCATTGTATCAAAAATTAAAAATTTTCATGAGAATTAGCATGTATTGATCAATGGCATCAATCATATATGGTTTATAGAGGTGTGCTAAGATGCTGATGAACACTTGCTGTGTTAACTCTATAGGCAGAAGACTATGTTTCAATGGAGATCAACCTGGAACGGGTGGTTATTCTAGAGAGGACCCACCGACCCAAATCCCAAGTTTGACCCTTTTTATCATTTGGTTTGTTTTAACTCAATTTATAAATGGTTTGGGTTCTGGTTGAGTATATTTTTGTGGCTTGACCTGGGAACCCAACCAAAACCAAACCTACAGCTTTGCTCTGTGATAAGCTGGTCCAACCTTGTGGGCTTCTGTTCAGGTAAGTAAACCTCCCATCTCAACATCATCATGGTTATGTTTCAGGATAGAGGAGAAGAGGAATCAAGGCTTGATTTGAGGAGTCGAGGGCTGTGCCTTGTCCCGGTTTCATGCACTGTACATGTGGCGAACAGCAATGGCGCGGATTTCTGGTCTCCAGCAATGGGAAACAACTCCTCTAAGCACTAAGCTCCTTTTAGTTTCTCTTAACTGGATTTTCATTTTGAGGCTCTCTGTAGCTGCTCCCCCTTGTTTTTCTTTTTCTCTTTTGGTTGAATAGAGGATAGGAGAGCAGCAACTTCCGGCACTAGGTAAGGGAAGAAAAGCTAAGTAAGATCAGGACTACAAACGCCTAATGAAGCAAGCCAATCGCATTAATACTAACTACTCTTTTGCAATGGAAAAGCTCAATACAGGTTGCCTTGAGGATTTACCATCCAAATCATCCTATTCATGGATGCAAGAATCAAGTATATCAAATCTGGACAGTTCATCCTGTGGGCGTATTGGTTTTTCATTTTTAAATTAAAATACAAAGTCATCTTCAGGGCCCCTATTGTTAGATGGCTCGTACTTTCCTGAAATCTTTTGATGAGGGTCGGTAGGGTTGGAACTGAGACCCAATCGGACCCAAACTAAAATTCCAACCCTTACAGGCATGGAAGGAGAACTCATAATCTTTTGGGCTCTTTCTATGAAATTCCATGTCCTAGTACCCTTTTTCTTTCACGATAACAAGGCACCACCGTTCCATCGTCCAATCAGGAATACCTTTGTCCAACGCAAGGATTTCCATAGTAGCAAAAACACACTTTGTTTTCTACGCTTGCCATATGTTCGTTGCTTGAAAAAGAAAGCACCGTCAAAAATCATTTCCTATCTAAAGAATTAGTAATCACTTTTGTCAAGTAGCATTCAAGAAACACCCTTTTCATCCATTGAAACCTAAGTTTTTACTGTTAAAAGTAGGATTCTACTTTTCAAAAGTTATCCTTTATTTTCTTTTTCTAGTAAACAACCACATATTGGAGGAGTTTTAAAATACCTTAATCATAAACTAATACTCCCTGCTAGAAGTGACAAACGTAGAACTCTTCAAATGGTTCTTCACCTATTAAATCTTTCTTGCTTCCTGCCCACCCAAAAAAAATAAAACTGAGCTCCCCAGTCCCCACCACATTCCATCAGTTCCTCACCCAAAATCTGCCGAGTCACTCGTATCCATAGAATAAAATGGAGGACTTGGTTGGAAACTAGGTAAAGACTCGGTGAAAAATGGTCAACCTACTTATTAAGCAGGGATAGGAATGCACCCGGCCTACCCAACTATTCACCGCACTAAATGGACTGAAGCAGGTTGGGTATGGGTTCTCTTCCAGACTTATCAAATTCAGAATAGGGCCATGATATCGTCTTCATGGGAAACTAGATAAGTGTACAAGCTACGCAAGCAGCTTGGGCCCAATCTCTTGGACTAAAAATACAAACCATTGATGGCATAGATCCCATCAACACAGGACTACCTACCATCCGAAATTCAGCATCCTACACATTGATTTCAACACTCAGAAGCACTGGGGTTCACCATGTGGCTTTTCCCAAACACTTTGGTTGGGCCTCCAAGAGACGAAATGCAAGTCCCCTATATGGCCCAATCCAACTTCAAGCTGTCCGTTTGGCAGTATTGGACCAATAGCTGAATTTTTCTATTCAAGTCCTTGCGGTATTGTGTGTGTGGGGGGTGGATTCCAGAATTCCCTTGCGAATATGCACCCCATCTGCAGCTTGGACACCGAACAATTTTTCAAACCTGAGATGCACATTTTACAGGGGTTGTGATGTGCGTACTGCCCATTTTCGGCCTTTGTGACACCCCTCCCCACTACAAAGACAGCCAAATAAGGAAATAAAAGGCCAATCTACCAGTAAGGCCTCCCCCACTAGACAATTTTTTTTTGTCAAGGAAACAAACATCATGCAGTTTCATCCTCCTTCCCAGGTTTTCCAGGTGCTTAAAGTGCCCAAACTCACTCCCCAATCCAAACCAATAGGCTAAGAACCAGTTTAGCCTGTACTATTTGTCACCGGTAACAATGGCTGCTTCAACAAATAATGAAACTGTGTACTTAGTTGTAACTTAGGTTATTCAACTGCAAGAACTCTTTACACAGATCCATACACTACATCAGGCAAACGACAAGAAGAAAGTTGATTATCATTTAACCACGTTCATTACTTGGAAATAGCACAGGTATGTGAATTTTAATAACAGCAGTAGATAAATAGTCACTTCATGGTATATTATACGAGGAGAAGAGAACCAGTGAGCTTGATATGATGAATACAGCGTGCGCCCGTGCGTATCACCTAACTCCACAAATTCTAACCTCTTCTAGAGTTGACCACCTATCCATAGTTGGCGCCCACCACTGACCTAAAGTTTAAAAAGAACATGATTGGTACAATCCAACCAAATACATGGGAATGCAAACCCACAATTAACAAAATCAAGAAAATAAAATTTATCAGCGCCCAAGAAAAATCTACAATGAAGGAAAATAGGGGGGAAACTAATGGTAGCTACTCCAATAGATCTCTCTCTCAGTCTCTCTCTCAGTCTCTCTCCCTCCTAAGTGAGGTTTAACTCTCTTTTAAAACATATTTTCTCCCTACAGCCCTTTACAACTTCATAACAACATTTAAAAAAAAATAAATAAATTTCATAACCACCTATCAAAGCTACAGGAATGCAACAACAAAGTAACTTTTCCTGTAGTAGAGCATTGTATCTCTATTTTTTGTTCTGAAACATGGAAACCAGTGTTACAATAAGTTTGTTGGTCTTTTCCCTTGGTCTGATTTATGCGTCGTGGTTTGTGGATCTGTATCCAGATTCTGCTTCATGTGCTTCACTAACCAAGGTGATTTCCATAATTTACTTGGCATTAATTGATGTGGGCAAAGGGTAACAACCGATATAGTTCTGGCTCCAATCATCATGAATGACCTTTTACTTATAAATAACAGTGGTGGTTCCATCTCTAGTTGCAAACGGTCTTATCTCCGACTACTTGTATCCGTGTTCCATATTATTGTAACAGTCACAGGAAGTGGAAGTGGGAATCGGCAGTTCCTTGGTCAGAATCATGCAGAAAAACAAATCAAATAAGATTGCAATTGAAGTTGCGAACAGATCATTTAAGAAAAAAAAGAAAGATATAATGTTGTGAAATTTTTTAATTGCTTTTTAAATTATGTTGTTCATTGTGAATAATGACAAAGTATCATTAATGAGGAGAAAACCTACTTAATATACAAAAATATCAAGCTAAAAAAAAACCCCAAGAACTAAATCCTATGAATCTCTTCTTCTGTCAATGCATCTACCATCTTGTTTGCTCCTTTCTTATAGACATAAACCCACCCCAATGGATAATGATTAGATTTCATTAAGCATGAAAGAGAATCTTCACTACTTGATGGGGTTTTAACTCCCACAGTATCACCGTTGTTTATCTCCTTCAATCCTAATTTTCTACTTCATGTGCATTCACTCTACCCTGTTAACCCTAAGAATAATCTTGACGTCATCATTGCAATCCCTTGAACTCTCAGCATTCCAGAACTATGAAGATTTATGCCTATCTGTGAAATTTGTTTTTGATCTCTTTATAGGTGCAGAACACACTTTCTTTTCAAAAAAAAAAAAAAAATGAAAAAGAAAAAGAAGAAATGGGCAGCACTATTAGATTTATAAAACCTTAAAGAATAGGGTTTAAGAGGAGAACAGCAGATCAACCTTTTTTTTACTAGACAAGGAAAAGGAATTACAGCTTTTAATTTCTATGTTAATGACATCAATATCAACAAGTTTTATTTTGAATGGTAACTGATTTAATTAACGAAGAAAACAAAAAATAATTGTATTCAAAAGGGAAGAGCAGTTTGCATAGACGAAATAAAAACCATGAGAATTTCCTTAACAAAGTTTTATGAGGTTATGAGGTTAGAGATTTAGGGATGGTAAAAATATACTTACAAGGTATTGAAGTTGCAAGGTCTCAACAATGGAATTCTATTTCTCAAAGAAGATATATTCTAGGCCTTACAAAGAGATGTGTATGATTAGGTCAGGTCCTGTAGATTCCCCTATAAAGGCTAGTCATTGGATTCACAGTACGGAAAGAGAGACTACAAGTTATGGCGGTACGTAGGAAAAATAGTATCTATAATAACACACCTGTTTTTCACTCATAAAAACATCAATACAATGACAAATAAGACTACGATTACGATAAAATCATATGAACTCAAAATATTGATTTTAATTAGTTTAGATATCATGAAAGACTCAAAGTAATTTTCATTTCAAATCAAGCAATAAACTAGTGATTTTTTTTTTTGTTAAACTAATACTTGACAGCTTTTATAACAAGGCGTCGAACTCATCCACTCATCATGTTGGAATTCCATATGAAGAACTAAAATCAGATAAAACAAAAAGGGAGCAGTTGAAACAAAGGATGGAATCAAATTTATAGTTGTTTCTGAAATCTCAATAATAACAAAAATCTTTCCAACTCGAAGAAAGCTTTATTGATCTTTGGAAGAACCAGCAGAAACAATTCATTACATAACCATTCAAACATGTTACAGTACTTGTTTTCCAACATAAAGATCAAGCTAATAAGTAATGAGTATTGTCCAGAAGTTCCTATAACACCTATAGAGAAATGGGAAAGACAGCATCCATTTGAAAATAGACTGAAGATGTTTTTTGCAGTAAAAGTGCCCACCATTTTACAGGTAGGCAAGACCAGTCCTTGTCCTCCTAGGAAGTACCTAAATCCACTTCAAATGTCGATAGAAATGCTATGAATAGGGTCATAAAAGTCTCTTTGTTTGCCTTTTTTTTTTTTGTAATAATCTATTTCAATGTGATGTCCAACTATTGCCAAACCCTCCTACTTTTTGACGATTCTGCCTTTTTCTTCTTACTCTTTCGCTTTTATTGTTCTTCTTTAACCAATTTTATTGTGTTTTTCTGTTTTAATTCTCTTGATATGAATGTCCATCAAATGCCAAATCTGCCTTCATCTTCTTCCATGGCTCTATTTTTTGTTTTCTGGTTATAATTATAGAATGTCAATTCTAAGACCCAGATCTGCCTGTCTGAATAGTTCAGAAAAAAGGATGACTACTACTACTACATATTTACCCATAAAATTTAACCATCACAGATTCAAATGCTATAACCCCAGCCAAAACAGCTTTCACAACAGATTCAGAAAATAAGATGCATGCAGTAAAAAATTATCTCAATCAAACGACCTATACCCAAATGACAGCAAGCAATTATCCATAACGAAATTAACCAAATAGAGTTCTTTTTTCGGCAAAATCCCAAACCATCCAAACATTCCAGATAAATGTGAAATAAATCCTCCTCATACCTAAAACCTTCTCACCTCATCTTCAAAACAGCATAACCCTAAAACCAGTCTACTTCATATAAAAACCCTAAAAACCGCATTCATTCAACATAAAACCACATATCATGAAATCCAAAAGAGAGCAACAGATAAAGACACTATCATACTCAAGAGTGAGAGGATTCGGATTCGAAAGCGGAGACTTCCTCGCCTCCGGCGGGGGCCGGAGGAGTGGTCTGCGAGTGGTCGGAGGGAGACGGAGGAGGCGCTCGGGCCTTGACAGCCTCGAGCATGCGCTTGCTGATCTCCTTGGAGTAGATCTGGAGGATCTCGATGCCGTCGTCTTCGTAGGCGTCGGAGGCGGGCTTGGTGGAGGTGGAGGAATTGGAGGCGGCGGAGAAGGCCTCCTCCTCGATGAGGCGGGCGGCGGCGGAGGCGTCTTCGAGGGGGATGGAACCGTAGCGCCTGGAGAGAGTGGAGGGTGTGGAGAGGGTCTCGACCATGCGCTTGATGACTGCATCTCGCGTGCGCTGCGTGGGAGGCCAGATGCTTAAAGATGCGTTCATGCTCGCCTTCTTCTCTTCCTCTCTCTTTACTGACATCATCAAGGTCTTGATCATGAACTTCTTCTTCTTCTGCCATTGTTGCAATGCAGCACAGAGAGATGGATAGCTGTGTGTGTGGCCTTTTTTTAGGTTTCTTTCCTTCTTTCCCTTCGCTGCTTATCTGGCTGTCTGTTTGTTTAGACTTTAGATGGATGTGTTGGCCTTTTCTTTTATGCTTGTTACTATTATTGCTTGGTTGGTGGTGGGTGCTTGGAAATAAATGGAATGGGTAATAAGGATCGGAATTAACGGCTTAGATTTACAGATGATTTAGGAAGAGTGTATTATACAGCACGCATATCTCTGATCAAAATCAAGAAAAAGTATCCTGGCCCTATATCAAATAGCCCCGAGCAAATATCATAATAGTTTGAAACTAACGGTGGGTCCCACTTATTGATGAGAGGAGGAGGATCCATATTATTAACTACATTCTAATGGTGGGGCCACATGAGCACTTAATATCTTCTATCTCACTTGGTGAACGCTCACGCGAGTAGACCAATCTCGGTGCACCGTGTTGACACAAATTCACCGTGATTGGTTCACTTTCGGTGAAAATATACCAAATACAATAGAGCATTTGAATTCCTTAATAACCACACTAATGTAATATCCTGACCATTTTTTATTCAGCACGAGTAATTTGAATGAGATCTGAGCGGATCCGATTAAGCAATTGATTTGTTAAATGATGAGCCATTATCCAAATGTCATAATAATAATGATCTATGGCAAGTGGGAACATATTATGGGGCGGAGGACCATAGTGGAAGTAATGGATACGGAGCATAGGGAAGGAATGGAGCACCCCATAGATGACCCGTGGGATGATAGATTAGGCTAATTAAGATTAGGAAAGATAGTTTACAATTCCTCCCATACAATGGTAGAACAATATTCAGGGATCTGCCAAGTACCCTCTAAGCATGAAACCACCGGCATAAGAAGCCCATCTGACCCACTATGATTAGTTTGAACCCATAACGCTCAATAGCTCTCTATGAAACAATATTTCCTTTTATCTAATGATACAATTTAAAAAATTTTTGAGGCCTAAGGTAGCGTTTGGTTCGCTGGAATGGTTGTAGGCGGGAATGAAATGGAGACCGGAATGAGTCTGGAATGGAATGAGGCAGGAATAGGCATTTCTATTCCAGCGTTTGGTACGCTGGAATGAGTCATGGAATGAAATAAAATTTACATAAGACTGACCAAAATACCCTTGTTAGATTTTCATCTTTGGCTCAGTCAATGTATAGATTATATTATTATTATATAGGTGGGGCCCACACAAGCTCTTCTATTTTATAATCTTATAATAGTAATAATAATAATAATATATAGATTATATTATTATTATATAGGTGGGGCCCACACAAGCTCTTCTATTTTATAATCTTATAATAATAATAATATATAGATTATATTATTATTATATAGGTGGGGCCCACACAAGCTCTTCTCTTTTATAATCTTATAATAATAATTATAATGTATATATTATATTATTATTATATAAGTGGGGCCCACACAAGTTCTTCTATTTTATAATCTTATAATAATAATAATGTATATATTATATTATTATTATTATATAAGTGGGGCCCACACAAGTTCTTCTATTTTATAATCTTATAATAATAATAATAATAATATATTATTATTATTATTATATAAGTGGGGCCCACATAAGTTCTTTTATTTTATAATTTTATAATAATAATAATAATAATAATAATAATAATAATAATGTATAGATTATATTATTATTATATAGGTGGGGCCCACACAAGTTCTTCTATTTTATAATCTTATAATATAATAATAATAATAATGTATAGATTATATTATTATTATATAGGTGGGGCCCACACAAGTTCTTCTTTTTTATAATCTTATAATAATAATAATTATTATTATTATTATAATAATGTATATATTATATTATTATTATATAGGTGGGGCCCACACAAGTTCTTATCTTTTATAATCTTATTATTATAATAATAATGTATAGATGTGAAAAATGGTATTTTGGTTTAAAAAAAAGTAGAAAGGAATGGAATGGTCATTCTTTCCCATCCCGGATGGAATGGCCATTCCTCTACATAAGGGAATGAAATTCCGGAGGTAATGATCATTCCGTCACTTTTTTGCGAACCAAATGTAGGAATGACCATTCCGTTGGAATAACCATTCCATTCCGACCTTCATTACAGCCAACCAAACGCTACATAAAACTAGTGCCTTCCATGAACAGGCATTTTGCACAAGCCGGTCATGTAAAAGACCTTTCAAACCACCTATTCTGTGAGTCAGGTCCATCCGAGCAGGACCCAAACGCAATTCGTAATAATAGTGTGATAACCTACCTGTTTTTTAGAAGTGTGAACCCTGC
The DNA here is from genome assembly GCA_012931725.1 of Litsea cubeba. Classification (NCBI taxonomy): domain Eukaryota; kingdom Viridiplantae; phylum Streptophyta; class Magnoliopsida; order Laurales; family Lauraceae; genus Litsea; species Litsea cubeba. The sequence continues at coordinate 136,548,724 of CM022947.1, read as the reverse complement.
TTAAGATGGATGACATTGGGGAAACTACACTCCATCTTGTGAGGGCTCTTGTGATCTGCTAGATTTCAAACTCGTCCTTTGTGTGAAAATACATTTAACTTTAAGTTTCAGAAAGTAAAAAACAATAACATGATAATGGATTTGCTCGTGTGACAACATCTCTCGCAGTGATGGAGTAGTTAGATAGGCCCTAGGGCCCCATCAATAAGGGGATGAAAAGATCCGCACGGGTAGGCCCTAAATTACCAAATCCGGGATTAACCCGATGCCCCTGGCGGCCTAGCCCCTAGTACATGGCCCACAAGTTTAATGGCTTTATAGTTTAATAAAACTTCGATCCTCAGTCCAACGGTCGAGTCCTTTCGGTGGGTGCAAACCTTGGGTCCAATGAATACTAAAGAGTCCTGTGGCTGTGTGTATGAATGGTTCGGATGAATCATAAGGTGGGTCCATTGGAAGTCTCATGGATTCCCTTCTTGAGATGTTCTCATGGGAGCAAATGCCTAACATAATACTCGACCTTTGAGAAATTTTTATTTAGAATATCAAAATAAAACAACAAAGCAAGTATTTATTTGGTTTTTTGGTTTGTTTGTTGTACAGAGATCCTTTCTACTGTCATAGACAGCTAGAATTCTCTGAGTCGGGGAAATATTTAGTACCAATCTGTTCTCAGCCCAGCTAAAATGCACTTTGAATTTTGAGATTGAAAAAAATAGCAGAAAACTATTTTTATTTATTTATTACCCTTTAATTTATTTATTTTTGGCCAGGAAGATAGAAGTTCATTATAACAGAAAGACAAAATACAAAAAACACCATTTAAGGTCGGGTCTGTTTCATGTTATTGAAATCCTAAAAGATTTTAAGACTTCGCATTTCTATAAGTGGTTAGAAACAATAAGAATCAAGAGTGCATATAAAAAAACAGACCATCATTTAACACTCTTCTTAAATGGAAAATTCATACCCAGCCATCACCATGGCAATTCAAATTCTAGAAAGTCAAGGTCACATCTGCATTGCTATCTTACCTCTTCAATAATCCTACGGTACTGCTAATTTAACCGTATTCTATGCAAACAAACAGGCTTAGGTTACAGAAATTGACAGAAAGTATACTTTGTTTGTTGGTTCTGGTGATCTATTTCAGACTGGAAATGCATAGGTTAAGCCTGCCATCATCCTCTAATCCTCCTATTATCTTTATAAACTCCCTTAAAACAAGGAGGAAGATACTCATGGAAGACCCGAAAAACCAGATAACGTAGTTTGCTTTTGCAAGATAACCAGCTACCTTGATTTCCCACCATTCAAAACTTGACAGAGTCTCGAATTTACATCACAGAATCATAAACTGTAACTCGTTTTTCACACAGGCTTATTCAAATATAGCAGAGAAATAGAACTAGAACATCAATTAAATTGTCCATCATATTACCATCAGAGAACATCAAAGCTTAATACGCGTTTAAGAATCGCTTTCAATCCAAGAATACAAACCAGATATGAAATGCAATCATCTTAATTGGAATGACTGTAACATGTTCCTAATGTAGCCAATAGATATATCACCTTCTCTATAAAAACAGAAAAGCAGCTTCTAACCATGACTAAACAAAAGGCAAGCTGTGTGCTGCTGCTGCAGGTGGACCTTACACTTTGGGAATTCACACAAGAGATATCTACTGAATACTACAAGAGGAAACATTGAAATCAAAACATTTTGAACCCTTCCATTGCATATAAACTGAGAAAAATTTACACTTCCATTCCCACTAGGGAATTGGCAGCATATCCCCTTCACAAGAGGTGACATTCAACATTGTTTTTGTATACCAAGCAAAATCCATCTGCCTCATTATGAGCTCACTAACAATACTCACTTGCCATTTAGGGATTTTCACAAACATTCACTGAGCAAGTGCATGTGGGTATTGGGTTTTCAGTTGGGTATTTCCACAAACACTCATCGAGCAAGTGTACATGGCTAGATGGAAACAGAAATCCATCAAAATGAGAAATCTAACGAACACTGCAAGAAGTAAGAATCGACATAAAACAATCTCAACCCTTTCATTTCATATAAAATTAGAAAAACTCACGCTGCCGCCCTCACTAGGGAATTCTTGCAAGCATCTTCTCTGCATCTGCGCGTGGCTACCGACAACAGATCTCTTTCAGCCTATCCGCCGCAGATTGGTCTACTGAATACTGCAAAGATAGAAATGAAAACATATAAGAAAAAGAGAGAGAAATAGAGATATAGATAGAGAGAGCGAGAGGGAAGACCTTTTGGAGAATCCAAGTGGAATGGGCGTAGGCTCTTTGGAAGAGGTCTTGGATGGCGTTGGTGTCGTCGACTTGTCTGTAGTTTACGAAGTTCTCCCTCGCGAACTTGGAGTAGTAAGGGCGGGTGTCCGGGGGCAGGCGCCTCACCAACCTCAGCACTGCTCTATATGCCCTCAATCCTCTCTCCATCTCTCTCTCTAAAAAAACACAAACAAAGAGTGCGGATACCTGAGTGGTCTGTTATTACATGTCTCCCTTGGGTGGGATGTGTTTGACTCACCATGGGGCCCACCTACTGAAGATCCAAATCGTTAAAATTGAATGTCATTCTCTCCTCGGATAGTATATCCTGAAATCTTACTTTGGTAGGATTTGGTCTCACTGCAAAATCAAATGCCATTGAAGTAAATTTTGAGGATATGCTACTGCAAGTCTCTTCAGATCATCAATAAATAGGCCCTTAGGATGAGTCTCATGGAGAGTGTCAAAGAGTGTGCAATAGACCACGCAGGAGATTCAGATACCAGACTCAAAAATAGAGAAGAATGATCTGATGATGGGAAGTTAGTTCCCTAAATGGAATTGGCAGTGGGGCCCACCCTCTTATATTTAGTGGGTCATCGTTAAATATGAAGATACTAGAAAATGGACGGTTAATGGTTGCTCCAAGTTTGTTGAAGCAGTCAATTGCTTGTCCACTTGGTGGGCATGTGATGCTTTGTAACTGCAGGTTGTAATGAAGCTGTGATTTCATTCCATTTGGATGTGGAAAAAGTGAAGGTGAATCATATAATAAAGGGCTTTTGCACTTGTAATTGATTTGATAAAAGTCAATACTAGTTGCTCAAAGTTTTCATAGTTTGGATAAGGTATTGCAACAATGACAAATCCATTCCACTGGACCTTATAGGTATTTTCCCTTCAAATGAGAGTTGCATATAACTAGGATGGAGGACCGGAGGTTAGCTTCTCTTCTTATCACCATCAAACGTGGATTCTATCCCCATTCTCTCACCAGCTAATTGGGCCTATAGAAAGGAATTGCACGAGTTAAGACATCAATAAGGCCTGCTTCTAAAACTGAAACTCTAAAATTTTATTATTCACACATTTATTTGTCCTAGGCCAATTTTACTCCAATCAAAATCGGTTCGTCTTTAGGTTTGATGTTTTTTCTGGGTTACAATTAGAGTAAAACTACATTACCTATTTGACGTTACCTATTTGATCGGACATTTATTTTGAACGGTTTAGATTTTAAAAAATTATTAGACATACGAGGCACCTTGCACATACACCTGCATAGCCCTGTTTTCTCACCTTTTTTTTTAATTTATTTTTTTCATTTTCTTCCTTTTCTCTTTATTTAGATGTGCCATTCACTACACTAGTAAGCTTTCTTTTATAAGCAGGGCAAGAACACCCTGCATTGGTGTGAAATGGGGCTGCTTTACATGGACGGTTGAGATTAAACACCCCACACCACCAGGGCCGTCTCAAGACAATATGTGGCCCCATGCGAAAGTATAAACGAGGCCCCTAGCTTCTATGTGTGACACGAGAAAACCCTCGTCCTTAATCCGGGTTAATTTGGGACCAGCAATGTACACTATGAGTAGTACATTGGCGGACTTAAAAAAAAATTTGGGTTTTTTTTTTTTTTTGGGTTTTTTTTTTTAGAGCTTGTTGAGGGATTTATTTTTTTAAGTGAATTTAACCTTTCTTGCCTTTTGTGATGCAAACTTATTGATCAATTTTTTGTATTCAAGGTTTTCCAAAATTTTCTTCTTAATAGATAAAATGGCTAACCCGCTTAATCCCTCTTCTGACATAGTTGATCATAGATAAGATTTTATTAACTTTAATTTCGAAAAACTTTTTTCGGTGGAAGCAACTGTAACCGGTACTGTTAATAGTATTCAATAAGCAATATATAAGTTTGGAAAAGACTCAATAGTATCCTAATTAGTGGACCCCATGAGTCAACGTTGATTTGAAATGCCATTTTATGAAAAACAGGGTATTTTCTATAAAACAAAGGACTTATTTGAAATTCTGATTTTATGAAAATTTTTCAATGATGGAATTTTTCGATGATTTCAGTTTCATTAGAAAACGGGTCAAATTGTGATCAATTTTCTCTTCTAGCTCGAGTTCATTTGAATTCATTTAAGATGATTCCCAGCGAGATTTGATACCTTTAAAAACGTACTAATATTTTTATTTTTACTGTGCTTCTTCTTCGTCTATCTTCTTCTCTGGTTTGATTTTGGTTTTCAAATGTACCATGATTTTCTCTTTTTAGTTTTATCATGTTAATGTTACTAATCCAACAAAATTATGAGGCTCTCTTATGGTGAGGCCCCCACCACTTGCTTCACTTGCCTATAGGGTGAGCCGGCCCTACACACCACGCATGCATAGCAATCAAAGTCCTAGTTCTTACTTGTTTAGTGGGGGTCATAAACAGTTTGGTCACCCGCGAAAAGTAGTTTCACTTGAGAAACCAGGGATCCACCATCCAATCCTTGTGGACTTTCACAGATAGCTAATCCATTCACTCTTTTTACAATTCAACATCAGCGGACTTCACCTTGCACACAAGGCCATACGTCCAATAGATTCCTTCTCAAAATTACCCATTACCAACAAAGCTTTTTTATCAAACATACAGTTAAAAAACCTTCAAATGTACAAAAAAGCAGAAGATGAACTCTCTCACGGGCGCATAAAGTAGGAAGGGGAACAAAACAAGAAAAGGACAAAACCTTGCATGCTCCAAAAGGATGTGAAAGGATGCCAATAGAAATGCAATGTAAGGAAAGACAATTGACAAAAAGAATTAACACAAGCTACAATTTCCCTAGCCATCCGGCTACTTTTCCATGTACCATATAAATCCTTACAAAACAAGGACGCTATTCACGAGGAGCAAAACAGAAGGAATAACGCACAACCAAACAAAAGTAGCATTGGCTCCACGAGATGTCATTATACAATCACACAAAGTTGCTTTAGCTTTAGTATGTATAGACTTGAAAAGCAAGAAACACACCTCTTTTTTTCCTCCCGAAAGAAGAAGAAAGAGAAGATCGGAAAGAGAAAACACAACCCACTGAAGAGAAGATAAAACCAATAATCTTTTGAAGTGGCCTTCTCAGTAGCCTTTACTACCTCAGCGGTTGTGAAGAGGGTCGGACGTGTTTGGCACTCTCCTTTTGCTAGAGAAGAAACCATCAAAAGGGTGGTGAAGATGCTGCTTTGGTTGCACATGGGAGGTGTCTTTGGTGTAGTCTGTCGTGTTGTGGTTCTCCTTTTCTTCTGCACAGACTAAGAAGAAGAGGAGGCAGAGGACTGTTAGTTTCCTCAAGCCCACTCGTAGGGAGAGCTGGAACTGCATGCTTTCGGGCTGTTTGCTCCTCACCTAGCTGCAGGAGGAGGTGAGAGATAGTACCTGTAAGCTGGAGACGAGAAAGGGAGACTCAGGAGAGGCGGGTTGGTCGTCAAATGGAAGGGAAGAGGTTTATTAAACGTTAGATTGGGACAATCCAAGCTACTTTGGAAGCACATGCAGTTACAGGGCTCTCTCAGCAGGTATCTTGCTGCAATGGTCCGGGTCTTGAAATGAGGAATGGACATGACTCAAATGAGAAAGATGGTAGCTGTGAGAGGTTAGGAGGCTAGTTGAAATTGACTAGCCTGCAAATGAGGGGACACAGTCCACGAGAGCACTTTTTCCCCTCTTTTTCTTGCTTCAGTCTCAAAAAAGAGGAGGCCTACATTATTTTGGTTTTTGTGCCCATGGTCGTTTTTATGCTTCGGCCGTGTAGGTGATTGGATTTGGCCTAGCTGGGGCCAGTTTAGTGGTCAGAGAGAGATGATATTTGACGCGAACGTTTCGTCAATATCACGTTTCACTTTCAGTGATTCGGAACATTTGAGGATAACCACGTGGATCAAGATACAATGATCAGGGCCATTCCTCTACTAATCGACTTCAATTATAGGACTAACAGTTTCAGCAAGCATCAGGGCCATTCCTCTACTAACCGACTTCAATTATAGGACTAACAGTTTCAGCAAGCATTAGGACGCAGAGTGGAATGGACTGTCAAGGGACATCATACATGGACAAGTGTAGCTCTATTAGTCACCGTCACTCCTATTTATCTACCTACCTACCGGAAACAGATCCAAGATCCAAACAGGGGAGCCCATTCTCTTTCCTCGGCGCCCCTGATTCGTCCAAACCAAACAGACAGGGATCCCGATCCCTACCTCAAAGGAATGGGATGGACTGTCCCGTCCCGTGGTCATGAATCATGATCATTGCCTTTGATTACATCTAGTGGCCAGCAATTTATGTTGATGTTGGGAAGATCCTGGGTGCAAAAGGCCACAATAATCTGGTGTGGACAGTGGGCCGAACATGCTGTCACCCCAAATTTTAAAATTGTCACCATGCCAGTTGACCAGGTGCAATGAGGGCGTTTATGACATTTTACCCATCAGTCAAGTCTATGGTATATCAGAGGATGAATTTGATTATCCAATCAAACTGGCAGAAATGATGTTCAGAGATGTTCCATCAACTTAACCTCCCAATGATGCATTAATCCTTACTAAAGTACTTGAATCCATTGCGAGCTATCATTCAATCTCTGCCCACTGGTATCAGAGCAAATTCAAAGTGCCTGTCCTGCCTGTTGAAGGGACGGGCGAGATGAAAAGGAACTTCCTGGCTGGCAGTGATCTGATGCTAGCACGTGAGGTGTAGAAAAAAGGAGAATTGTCATTCCTAACAGAGAACATTACATACTTCGAGGACTGGCGGACTCTTTACCTCAAAGATTTCTATCCTAATCATTACAAAAGCTTTCATAGACTCGAGTGGTTTCAGTGCACAGGGGGATGAATTGGAGTTTGTTATGGACAGAGCGCCTCCAGGTCATGAGATTAAGATGCCAGCCCATTTCTAACGGCGGAGTATTCAAGTACATCCATCCCTCATCATTTTGGTTAGGGACAAGTATAAAAAAGAAAAGGAAAGTTCTATCTACTTGATACTCTCTTTTATATTTAACACTTTTCAAAAGAAGAGTGTCTTGGTGAGGGATGAATGTACTTGAATACTTCCCTTTATAATATTAACTTGCTTACTATATGAAAAAACTTGAAGAGAGAGAGAGCAACTAAATAATCAAAACATGCATTTTTTTTCCTTGCCGCAATTAATACACAGAATCTCTCAGAGTAGTTTGTAGATGTGAAAACCCCAACAAATAATAATACACAGCTCAGTAAAAATCCAAGACACCTATTATTGTGAAAGGTGGATTGAATTTAATACGTGTTGCCTTGCCCTCTGAAAGCAATTGTGGTAGATTGTTGGCATCCTTTGCAGCAGCTCCCTCACCGGTCCATAGGGTGACGTGTGGCCACTCGTTTTTCGAACTAATCTCCTCACCATCAATGGCCCCAAGGCAGGTCTCCAGTGCAGCCAATTTATCAGAAAAGAGAAGCGCTGTAAGTGTGACTGGTAGCTTTTGATGGAGGAACACACCATAACTAGCAACGGCTGTGACACCATGACTTCTCTTGTGAGCTAGAGTGACATGAGCCCTTCTCAAGCTTTCCTCCATGTTCTTATCTTGAAGGAAACTCTTGGCTTTCGCATCGCCCGCTGCCAACTGTTTGGATGGGTTAAGAATTAGTCATAAAGGCTAACCTTGCGTTTCTGAGTGTGTATATGCACACACACATGGCATGAACCATCCAATGAAATCTAAATCTTTTGAATACTTAAGCAGCAAATATCAACAATTATCTCTCAGTAAAAACCTATTGGAGTACTTGCCTTATCCAACTGGGTCCTGATTTCTGTCACAGGGAGAGTGACAGCCGCATAAACAATATTTCCGAATTTTCTCTTCTCTGTGCCAGTGGGTCTTGCATAGTCGCCTTTTGCAATAGCTCTTAGTTTCTCTAGCACTTGCTGGACAGCATAATCAAATGGAACCTACAAAAGAAGCAGACTTTGTTAATGGAGTCTGGACAGCAGCGGCGTAGAGACCATTTAGCAGGGATTCTGCAGGGCAATAGATGCAAATGTCCATGGTCAAATGGGCTCCAACAAAGAAACATTAAAGAGGTAGGGGTGAAGAATATAAGCTGGAAATATAGACGGGACCCTGACTACCCTAGGATTTGTTTTTACTTCTTAACAAAGTTACCGTTTTCTTTCTTGTAATGTCATTTGTATCATGATCAGTACTCTTTAGTCGTTAATTTTTTTCTTAATCATTTAAAAAAAAATGGAAAATGTCTCTATGCTGGATCTAAGCAGCCTAAATCCAAATTGGTTTTTTGAAATATTTGATTCTTGTGTCATATTGCTTTATGACTATCCTTTATGACTATCTTTGAAAACTTCCATCATATAGTTCGTAAGTATGGTGATTGAAAAAGTTCCGATAATTCTGAATATGGCCATTTGTATAAAGGGGGCATAGAACACTCTTTCACCATTAAGCGAACTTACATTCAATTTTGTTGAGCAATTTAGCTGAGCAACCAAGTTTTTCCCCCATAGAAACCCACGTCTATGTCCATACTCTACCAAATGCTTAACATTATATAATATAAATAATCTGAAATAAGTTCATTATAGATTGAAATAAATATAATCGCTAAGAATTTAATAGTAAACTCTTAGTCCATAAACGTTGCAAGGGATTAAGGCAAAAGAAAAAAAAAGGTTGCAAGTGAAGCAACAACATAAAACAATGACCTGAATTGAGTTGAGATACTCGGCATTTCCAAATAGAATATCCCGTACTCGCTTCTCCCATTGAACCCATTCACTTGCATATGATCCTTTGGTCGAGTCCAATCTATGTTCAAGTTTCCCAAAGATCAACATACATAATGTCTCAAATATGAAAAAAATAAAATAAAAATGAAAGGTTCTCATAGACCATTTGAGTGAAACCATAAAATAGATTATTTTAAGCCACAACTAAATTTTTTTAACATTGGTAACATCAAAAGAAAGAGATACTGAAAAAGCACATATTCCCATATGGTAGTGGATAACAATGGATGAATCTTTTATACTGTAAACTGTGCAACCTTGTGGTTGTGACAATGAGCACCTTCAAACTGTGCAATAATCTTGTCGTGCACTGATTTTTAAAGTATTAAAAAAAAACAGTTTTTATTAAGGAAAAGTTCAAACCAAGCTGATAACTACAGTTTTTCATGCACGGTATCGTTTTTATTCATTAGAAATTTCCTAGATTAAATGGCAAGTGTCAACTTCCATTTCCTCTACCATTAAAAATAATAAATGCTGAATGCCTTCTAGACATTTTTCTTGAAAGAAAAAGGGGTAAGTAGAGCTTTTCATAACTGGCCTAGTTCAGCAGGATATGGAATGGTATCCTACAGGTAGGTGTATGACCGATTAGGCACGAACAAGGGCCGTGCCGGGCCATCCCACGGGTTTTAAAAAAAAAACATTCTTTTTAGATATTGTCATTGAAACTTGTATCAGGGGATAAATACCACTATCCCACCAAATTTCAAATCCTCAAGCAATAAAAAGGCCTTTTAAAAGCATCCACAATTCCACCAACATCCTTTGGAAAATGAGAGGACATGCACAGTTCATTAAATGGATCTACCCTCCAGAATAGACAGGCCCACATATCCCTGCTGGGCTAGGCCGTGCCATGCCTTGGGCTTGGGCACCCTGGCTTAGAACAGCCCAGGTTGGACTGTGCCGGGCCTGGGCAGCCCATCCCAGTTTTCATCTCTAATACCAGTACACTGTTGTGGGTATCCATAATATACTAGTTCATCATATCTTTCAAGCATTCTATAATTACATGACATCCATGTACTCTTAAATATTGTTATAGATGAAAACTTATGCTAGACTCATTATTATTTCTGTTATAATATAGGCTCTGATGTAATGGCAATAGCCGTGTGTGCACATTATGGAAAAGTCAAATATCTTAACAGAACCAACAAATACACATGATCATTTAAGCAAAAGAAGTAGCATCATTCATATCCAACAGTTACACCTCATGTCTTATATGATTCCATCTGACAAAATATGAAACTATATCTAAAATGGAAAAAAAGGACTTAATAAGATTTCTGGCATACCTTCCATGCCTGTTGGTATGGAGCTTGTAAAGATTTATGCCTTCTTCCAATATGGATCTCACTGGATCAGGAAGAGGACTCCTGCAAAAAGATACAAATGGAATGCTACAATTGCTTCCTAATAAAATGAGAGGATATACACTGCCATAAAAAAATTACAGGAAGAAAATTGAGCATAAAGTTAATGAAGCAACTAATATAACGAGCATAAAAAATAAACGAACTGGAGAAATATATTTTGCAGTAGAGCAATGCCTGTTGACACGATAAGATTAAATCAATAAATTCTGGTTATAAATCTTTTCGCAGCATCTATAGAAGTAGCCGCTTTTCCCTTTCACAGTAATAAACTCAAGTACAAAGATGCTAAGAATATGCCTAAAAAGTTCAGATATGAGAATCTTGTACGTTGAACATAAAACTGAATTTCAATAAATACATCCTCATGGATGTATAGACTGAATAATACTTGTTTGAGACAAATATCTCGCCTGGCAATATCCCGCTCGTTTGAGTCAGATCAGTACCAATAGGAACTGGAATGTGTCAGGATCTGGTACAGCTTAAAGGGCCCTGTTTATTTTGGTACTGGACAAGTCAGGGGTGACTCGTCCCGACTTGTCCAATACTGAATGAAAAATGGAGAGTTAGGATGAGTTGCCTCCTAATAATTCAATGTAGTGTCCGGCAATCTTATAAGGGAGTTTTCATCCCTTTTGCATTGCAATTTGCAACCCTATCTCAGTTTGGATTTCAATTCTTCTCTCCAATTTTCTCATTGACTTCCTTCCACCCTTCCTTTCTCTCTTCCCATGAAGGCTTCTAGGCCTCAGATCTACCAGTTGTTTGAGCTAGAAATCAAGAGATCTAGGATTGAAAAGCTTGAGAAATTGAAGGAGGGCTTCCAGGCTTTTCACAAAAGTTTTTTTCTTTTCTGTGTGCGCACGCACAAAGACTTGATGGATATTCTAATCATGAGTAAACATGATTCTTGTCTACAAATACTTCAACATCTCTATAACTGAGATACCACTTACACAGTTTAATTTATATTATCTTTAATTGTTTTCCATTATTTTTTCTTTTTAATTTTTTTTTGAGACATTTAAGGAGCCGCACAGACGGATGAACCACACCGACTCATCCCTGTCCAGACCGGCACTGAAGCAGGCGTTGGAAAATTTAATACCTTGGTTGATACTCAACAAGTGAATATGGGTTTCTCCATTACATCTCTAAAGCATGCATTAGATAGGAACTAGATGAATCAACGATCTAATTAAACCACCTTGGTGTTGTAATAATTTTGCCTCAAATGTTGTTCTTTTTAATTGTAAATAACAACCAGTTCCATAACCATATCCAATGGGTTTAATACTTAAATTACACCATACACTCCAATACAACAAATAGTTGCTACATGCCTATACACTATGTGATGCAGGCCCTAGGGTTAGGGCTTGCGTAGATGCCGAAGCACGTGTCAAAGACACTTCAAATTATCTCCGCAGAGATTTTTAACACGAGGAAAACCTCTCCAAGGGAAGATCCCAATTTTACTTAATTCCAATCTGAGATTATCATCTCTACAATGCAATATAAATAGGCAAAGTAAACTTAGGGCCTAAGACAACCTAATCTAATAATAGAAACTATCCTAATCAAACTAGGAAACCAAATAAATCATAATGCTAATCCTAATTACAATAAAATTAGGAAGCTACTAAAAAATAAATATCCTCAAAACTATGTTGGGTAGGACCAGTAGTAGAATAGTAGCCAATACTGCATCATTCCCCCCAAGTTGAAAGAAGAGTTCGACCTCGAACTCGAGTCTTCTTCAAGTTGCCTCTGTATATATGATGTACGTGAAGCACTTCCTTTGTAGAATTGGCTCTGGATTTCTTCTTCGGTGATTCTGGTTTCTTGGGATGGAGAGTAACTTCCTTTCCATCGTGCATGAAGGTATACGTGTTGTTGCGCATCCCATGAGTGCCATTCTTGTCATACAGCCATGGGCGACCTAATAGAATATCGCCACTATCCATTGGTAGCACATCGCACCAAATTGTATCTTTGTAATCATTACCAACTGCAAAAATAACCTGACATGTATGTCGAACTTGCGCTTCATCACCTGTCATTAGCCATTTGACAAAGTAGGGATGATTGTGCTTGTAAACCTTCAACTTCAAGCGATCAACAAGAGTTTGAGAGATAATATTCTCACAACTTCCACCATCAATCACAACCGTATAATTTTGCCCATGTATTGTACCTGTGGAACGAAAAATACTTTTCCGCAACCATTTCTTTTCAACAGTGGGTATAGACTCTTGTTGCACCAAGAGAAGTTCACCATCTATTTCAGCTGCTATTTCCTCCGCTTCATCGGATTCTTCACTTTTTGGATCATCTTTTGTTTCCGGTTCTTCTTGTGCACTTTTCATTAAATTTATTCTTTTTGGGCATTCAAATGCACTGGTGACCCTTTTGCTTACAATGAAAACATGTGAATCTGTTTGTATCTTCAGACTTGGAAGAAAACTTTTCTGAGGAATTAGCATTTCGATTAAAATTTGACTTTGATGGAGTCTTTTGCGCAGACCATTTAGACGCATTAAGTTTTCTGGCTTGATGATTTGCAATCCCCTCAGCTTTGATAGCATGCTGAACAATCTCATCAACATTGTCAAAATGCTTGAATGTGAGGATCTGTTGTATGTCAAGTGTAAGCCCATTAAAGTATCTGTCAACTAACACATCATCATCTTCATTCAAACCACAACGAGCTTGCATGGTCATGAACTCCTCTGAATACTCAACAACCGTCTTAGATCCTTGTTTCAAATCCTGAAAACTTGAATGCAGATCTCTGGAGTAATTGACAGGAAGAAATTTTTGTTTCAACAGATTTCTCATCTCGGTCCATGTGTCAACGGGGTCAATTTGTTGGTTTCTTCTCTTCTTTTGCAACTCGGCCCACCAAATTGCAGCATAATTTCGAAATCGAGTTGCCACCAGTGTAATTTTATGACCATCCGTCATTCGCTTGTGTGCAAAAATATTTTCAACACACACTAACCAATCTATGAATTCATCCGGTTTCAATTTTCCATCATATTCAGGAATCACGAGTTTAATACCCAAATCACGATCAACATTAACGGCATGTGGATCTCGTTGATTCCGATAATGTCCTCCATCATCTCGATGATTATCCTCACGCCGATTAGTTTCTAAGGTAGTTAATCGGGTTTCAATCCTTGCAAGAGTGCCTTGCATTTGAACCATCATTGCGGATAGTTGATTAACATTTACTGATAATTCCGCAACAGTTCCCCTCAAATCATCATCATTGTGAGAGGAAGACTCCACTTCTATCTGCTTCTTCGGAGGCATTTTCGTTTAATGCAAATTTAAAATTTCTGACTGACCTGATGTGTAGATCTGCTCTCCACGATCACGCTATAGAAAATGAATCTGAAATCTGACGGCGGAAGGCTGTAATAGTGCGAAAACAAGATCCAACGGTTGATCTTGGTCAAATCTGTTGTTGATCAGATGTGCTGATGTCTGCACTCCGCCTGAAATTTTATTTTTATACTGTTGGGCTCTTCAAACAAGTTGGGCTTGAAGATCAGACCTGGCCCGAATATGAAAACCAGGCCCAAACCAAATTGTAAGACAGCACACGTGCCTTGGTCTTCGTGCCGTTACAGAAGTAGAGAAACAGGGTTTTCAAAAACACCTTTTTGCGGTATAGTCTTCAACGAAGAGGAAGGAAGCAACGAAGAGGAAACTTGGCACTTGCGATGGCGATGTTGGCGATGGAGAAATGGTGCGACGGTTGCTGCTCGCTTGGTGAACGGTACGCCGCTACTTTCTTCTTCTCTCTTCTTCCTCCTCCTCCTCCTTCTTCTTCTTCTTCTGTCTTCTCTACTTTTCTGCTCTGCCTTTTCTTTCTTTCTTTCCGGTGGTGATGGATTATGGATGTGGAGTCTGGGACAAGTAGGTTTGGGTTTTGGTGTTGAGATCAAGACTGGTTGGGTTGGGCGGTGACGGTTCGGCCAAGGGGTCTGCAGGTGGGTTCAGCCAAGGGGACTGGTTTGGTTGTGGATTTGAGGCTTCGGCAGTAGGGTGGTGGTGGTATTTAGTAACAGTGGGATTGTTTGACAGTTGGGAGACGATATGTGAGGGTCTGACGAGGATGGAAAAAAAAAAAGGTCTGATGGGGAAGAGTTTTCCGTGAATGGGGTTTTGGCAGCGGGATGGATGCAGGGTTCGGGTATGGTGTTTCTGAAGTGGGTGGCTACTGGGTTGGTTGATTTGGGGAGATGAAGGTCATGGTTTAGTCAGGGGTGAAGGGGTTCTGTGAATGGGCGATGATAGTATGGGATGGAAAAGGGGGATGTGCTCCGATCGGTGACCGGAGATGGATCGGAGCGATGTGGATCTTCGCTCTGATACCAATTGATGCAGGCCCTAGGGTTAGGGCTTGCGTAGATGCTGAAGCACGTGTCAAAGACACTTCAAATTATCTCCGCAAAGATTTTTAACACGAGGAAAACCTGTCCAAGGGAAAATCCCAATTTTACTTAATTCCAATCTGAGATTATCATCTCTACAATGCAATATAAATAGGCAAAGTAAACTTAGGGCCTAAGACAACCTAATCTAATAATAGAAACTATCCTAATCAAACTAGGAAACCAAATAAATCATAATGCTAATCCTAATTACAATAAAATTAGGAAGCGACTAAAAAATAAATATCCTCAAAACTATGTTGGGTGGGACCAGTAGTAGAATAGTAGCCAATACTGCATCACTATGTTATGAAGGAAAAGTGGAAAGCAGCAGACCTATCAGCCTTCAGCAGTGGCATCTTAACAACTGTGCCAAAGCGGTCTGACAATTCGCTTTGAAACTCCTGAAAATCCTGTAATAGAAGAAAAAAGTTGCAGGTGAGAAAATGTAAGCACTTCCTCATATCAGCACTCTATTACAAGAATAAAGGAAATGTCATGCCTTGCCCTCATATAGGTGGTAGAACATTAGCAGCACATAACCGGCATTTGGAGAATTCTTGTCAAGATTACCCTACAAAGCATGATAGCACAAAAGAAAAAATGGCTACCAAAATTACTGAATCATATTTATGTGAAAAACTGGCTGAAATTCTATCTTGTAACACAGAAGTGCAATATACCGGATGATTAACACGTCGTAGTACACGAAAAATGAAAACAGCTAATGCATCAAGAGAAAAAGGATTTGAGTCGGTTCCTACAAAGAATATGGCCAAAATATTAGAAGATATCATCTAATAGAGTTTATACTTTATACCAAGTGGTAAACTAAAACTATTTATCTCTTAAGGCATTGTTGTTGCAATCTAGGATCCATCTGCATTGAATCTCAAGTAGAAAGATTCCTTTCCAAAAAAAGAAAAAAATTTGTATCCGTATAATAAATTCCAATTATTGGTAGATCTTAAGATGCTTCCTTTATTGAATCTTATGATTCAAGCAATTCACCTGGATAGGGATAGCCAAACTCAAATGCTTAGCACTAGCATTTTATTTTTTTTAGTATTTCTATTTTTAGGAGGTTATCTAGTGATTAACGAAATCACGTAAGAATTTATTGGATTTCGGAGAGGTTTTCATAGATAAAGAAGAGACAGACATGTTCCTGGAGTGCTTGACTGTGTGCAGGGCTGCATCTTACGTTATTTGTTTTAGTTTCTTCTCCTTAAATTACTTCTTTAGCTTTGGATGACACATCCTAACCATGTAATGTTGCTTATTTGTTTTTTGTTCTTGTCATATAATTTTTTACTTCAGAAAAAAAACTAACTCATTTATTTTTCAAAATAATTTTTATATCTTAAACATATTCAACTATTCGCCCATATCATTTATGATATATTGATATCTCTTGAATATGTTCTTCACATGAATGTATTATGGTCATATTTGTTATTATTGTATTACAATGGTGCTGCAATTCACAATATGATTCGCGATTCCATTCAACCTCTAGAACGATTTTCAATACGATTTTGATTTTTGATGGTGACAGATAATATCTACACGATGTTGCAAAATTAGAATCTTTATCAATGATGTGCATCCAAAAATGTGATGGAGGATATCCAAGTTCACAAGGCATTTTCAAAGATTTACATTAATCAAAACTTCCAACCTTTCACTTCTCAAGTGTCTAATGAGTGGATTTCAGCAGAAGGAAGAAAAGAAATCATCAACAAAAATAACCTATGTTCAACAGGCTTCATCAACTGATTACCTTCAGAATCAGTTATAACTGGAACTGCAGCTGCCCTTGTGGTCCGGCACATATCCTCAATCTGTGATATGATGAAATATTTATCAGAAGGAAGTTCAGCAAAATCGGTGGTACATTAACTGCCATTCTTCATTTATACTGACTGCAGCATAATGAAGAAACTGCACATTCATTACCTGCCTCCATACTTCTTCATTTGGTGCGTTTTTGTCAGCAAGTGTAATAGAATATGGTTTTTTCTTGCGTTCATCAGCAACCTTTTGCCAATATTTTCCTGAAAATATGAATACAATAGAAATGACCACAAGGCAACCTGTTACTATGTTGAGGTTTAACAGACCAAAGTAGTTTTTTATATAATGGTTTAACAGACTGAAGTTAAACAAAACATAAGAGCATTGTCAACACCATCAGTTCAGGCAGCACTCATCACTCAACAGCAGCTCCCTTCCTCCTTACATTATGAATATCCCAGAAGGAACAAAAAAACAACATGAAATAGAAGGATTCCAAAATAAGTTATAAAGTAACTCAAATATGAAAATACTATAACAAACTCAATATGGACATTACTAGTAAGAAACTCATAATGCTCAAAGGGTTATTAGGTAAACAAAACTGGAAGCCATTAAGTAGAATGTTTTTTTTATCAGTAAGCCACTAAGCCTTGACCTATCATTTAAACTATAGAAAGGCTGCAGATGACATGTCCATAATGGCCCAACTTCTACAAATTACGTAGCCCAAGAGAATTCAAGAAACACCATACCATATATTTGACAGATAAAAATATTCATCTACCTTTAATAAGATCACCCATCAGACTATGCAGAGGACGATTGTCACCTAACCCACCAGAAGCACTCAGTATTTCCTTGCATAGTGCAGACTTGGCACAACCAGGTATGCCTGAAGAAAAAGGAATAATTTTAAGATGAGTATCAGATTCAGGATACAAGGAAACGCTCCTAAAGGCCAAGCAAATAAAAGGTGGTACAAATGGTTCCTGCACTGAAAATTAAAACAACTTAAAAAAGAGTAATAGAACTCACAGAAGGTATACAACATTAGTATTAACATTGAATATTAAAAAAGTGAGAGTAAAGAACAAGATAACTTGAACAAAATATAAAGATTAATGAAAAATATAACAGAAGCATTTATCGTGCAGATCATTTTAAGAATATCAAAGAATTATAAAGTTAGCAGAGAGCCAGAGACTAGTGTTGTAACCTTGATATACACTGTTACACCGTTATCTATCAGCTTAAGCTTTTAGAGTAAGTGGTTGTCAATATGGTATCAGAGCCAACCGGTCGTGAGTTCGAATCACAGGAGGACCGACTCGGCGCAAAAAAAAAAAACATGCCGCCAAAAGTGAGCCGACCGAGTTCCACCTAAGGGGGAGTGTTGATGAGTGGGCTCCACCCGAGGAGGAGTACTAAAAAGTATTTATGTAGCCACTACTAATACCTCAAGGTTTTGGTAAGAATGGTTAGCTGAAGAAATTTAATATAGTATTAGAGTGGGAGGTCGAGTGTTCGAATCCCCTGGGTTGTTGTGCCTGTAGAAGATAATGTGGCTTAGGCCCACTAGGCCCAGCCCAGCCCATCAAGGGCGTTGTATATAAAATCCCACGTATGGGATCATCTGCTGATTTTTCTCATATTTACTTCCTTGTATAGATTATAAGATTTATTCTCTTCCTTGTATAGATTAGGAGATTGTTTATTGATTATTCTAATTGCCCTTGATTAGGGTATAATGTAACTATAAATACACAATCGATCCTCTCTTTGTGGGATCAAGTTTTCTCCCAATATTGTATTCATCTTCTTCCTATAATCTCATCACAGATTATTTCAGTGCCCAGTATTCTCCCATGGACGGCGTGATTCCCATGTGGAGCCCCTGTATTCTACCATGGAGGGGCGCGGGGGGTGGGGTACCCTTAATATACATTGTTACACCATTCTCTATCAGCTTAAACTTTTAGAGTAAGTGGTTGTCAATAACTAGATGAGGTCTTAACAATTTCATTAACATGACACAGGTTTGATAAAATAACCAGAGAAATTTAGTAGGAGCATTTTACTTTTATCTAACATTATGTCACATTCTCTGACGATTTATGAACATTCCTCGGAGATGGCATCTTGATGTTATTGCATAGTCTGATACTTGAAAAAGTCTCCAAGGCATGGCATATCATATGTTAATCATATTTATACAGATTTTGACTAGCAGGATCATATATATGATTCTACTGAGGTGGGTACAAAACTTCATTCCAAGAGTAAGAAGCAGCATGTGGCGGCAAAAATCTAGTGTTAAGGAGTATGGGGCTAAGGCTCATGGTATTCGTGAGCTATTCTTAAGAAGCTGTTGACAAAACTGAAGTTATTGGGTCTTTCCATGGCTCATATTTGTTAAAAACAAAACAAAACAAAAAGGCAAAATCCTACAACAATTATTAAGGAACAATCAACTAAACATCACTTGCAATCAGCCTTACTAGGGATTTTTATTATCGGTAACAATAAATAATTATATTAAACACGATCTTACTAGGGTGGCAAGGAGCGTTCATATTTCCAACTCTAGCATGTAAAAAGCGTATCAATTCCAAAGCTACTTTCTTCATTCCTATCATAGATATTTATAATGCTGGGCTTCTAATCTAAACCATACAATTAATCCATCAAAACTCTAAAATATTAACTATGCATAAAAACATATAGTGCTTGAAGGGAATAGAAAGTATATAGGAAAAACATGATAAAATACCTAAATTTAGTAAAAACATAGGAATCCTCATCAATTTAGTTAATTTTGCATAAGAGTGTATGGAGAAGAGACTATTTGTTTGGAAAGTGATTTCTAGAGTCTATTTTCTAGGAAGCGAACAAGGTGGAATCCCTACAATTTAGAAAGAAGAGAAATTTTAGAAAGAAAGGAAAATAGAAATAAAAGAGTTTAAAAAGATGGAGAATGAAAAGAAAGAATTAGGGGCGGTGGAAAATTTAGAAAGATAAGACTTTGGAAAGGATAGGAATTTAGGAAGGATGAAAATAGAAAGAGTACAATGGGAAACAGGAGAACTTAGAAAGAAATGAAATTAGAAAGAGTGACTAGGAAAGGAGAGAAAATTAGGAGGGAGTTTACAAAAAGTAAAATAAAAAGAAGGAAGACATTTAAAGAAGGCAAAGGGAACGAAGAAAAATGAAAACGAAAAAAAGAGTTCTTTAGAGGCAATAAAATAAAAAGGACTAAACATACCCTAAACCATCACCACCCTAATTCTATTAGAAAATGGGCCATAACTTCTTCAATAGAATTCGGGACCACAAACTTAGGTTTGCCAGAAAGCTAACTCAGTAACCCATCCAAGGGATCAAAATGTCCAATCTCATGCAATTTCGACATTGTTTTTGGTGCATTGAATCTTGCCCTAGACTAGAAACACGAAAACTGAAGCTTGGAGTGCTTGGGCTTGGTCTTCATGGTGGCTTTCTCTTGGGGAGCATCAAAGCTTTATTGTGGTAATTTGGTAGCCATTCATATTTCATATAATCCGATTTATCATGAACAAACAAAATGTATTGATGCAGATCATCAGGTTGATTGAGAACGAGCTATATTAAAATGAGTAACAAAGTACTATAAAAATAATCAGATGATCACCTGCAGATTTCTTAACAAAAGGGGGTCAGTAGAGGGTACTCTTCAATTTGAGGAGGAGTTTAAGGAGAATTTGTATGTGATTCATGGTGTTAGTTGTAACTATAATAAATAGCATATATCCCATGTGAGTTATTAAGTGGTGAATAGGATTATGAAATAGACGAACAAATCCCTTCTTTTCTATCAACATTTTCATCCTCTTTCCTTATTCTTCTACTTTCTCTTTTCTTCCATTTAATTTCTAAACACATCCAAGACATATGGAGCAGACAACAGGTCCATGGTCCAATCACAGAACCACGCGCTCCATGACCACTCATCTCCTATGAAAGGGCCATTGAATCGATTGGCTGCATCCAATTCCTCCATATATGCTTGACTAAGGCCTACACATGGTCTTAATAATCCACTTTGAAGGTGACAGCTGTCTGCATCAAATATTACAGACGTACTTAACTGAAAAAAAAAAAAAAACACCTGAAAACTATGCTAAGGGTGTCCGTAGGCACACATTTTGAAATAATGCCACTCTCAAATTCAGCCCAATATCCATGATCATGGACATTTTATGTGTACGTTCTCTTCAACAATTGCACAAATCACCAAAATCTCACGGAAAGTGGACTTCTCTATCAGGTCCAAATACAACAGGGTTGTAAGTTGAAAGTTGAAACACAATGTGATCCTCCTCAACCTCAACGTCATCAACGTACCAAAATTTCCTGGCCGCATTATATATGAACCATTCGTTACCTAATTAATTTTATGCCCACTCACATTTGGAATGGGAAGTCTCCTATTGGAACCCTTCAATTAATTTAGCATAGGTCCAACATTCCTTCAAAAGTCTTAGGATGTATTTGCTTAGTTCATAATCTAAACTCTCACAGGAACAAGTTGTCCCCCACTGCAACCAAATGCATGTTTGTATATCAGTTCACCACTGCATCTCTGACTGATGAATTTATTATTCTATCGTCATCATCATAGTCTTGTCCCAACTATGCTGGGGTCAACTACATAATTCTATCGTTTAGGTTCTGGAGTTTCATGAAAAATAGTAAATACAGGTAATCATCTAAGAAAGACCTCTATTTCAAACTGAGATCGTTAAATTATTCTGGTAACCGGGGGGATTTTCTGCTGAGGAATGCCCTGCATGGTAATCCCATGTGGCACAACCAGTGGGGCCACCTGGGGTGGATGGCAATCAAGGGGTTAGGGAAAGTAAAATCCGACATGGGTTATGGGCCAGTAAAAAATAGTCCCATTTGACAATCCTAAGACCTAACCCTTGACTTATGGGCCTGGATGTTTCACGGACTTTGCGTTTGTTTTCTTTGATCGGTCTGATGATGGATATATGTTTCCAGCCGGGTTCACATTGGAGCTGGTGGCAATTCAGAGTGGAGTTGGTGTGAGTAGGCTGGAATGATCATAGGTGGGAAAAAAAAGGAAGTACATATGTATCGCCCATTATGTGCAAGCATGCACACACACCATCCATTAGGGACGTCTCTCAGGTGCATCAATTGGATGCATCCATTGTATGTGTGCACGCACAGCATGTGTGTATGACTGTACGTCCATCAGGTACGTGCACGCGTCTGTGATAGATGTTCAATATATGCATGTCAAATTCACAACATTTTATACATACCAAGCCAAAACACTTGCAGAAACTGATTGTAACTGAGAGGAGCCATACTGTTCTGGAAACTTTAGTAGTACAATTATTAAAGCATGTATAGGAACTCACACAATATCAGATTATGATCACATTCAAGCAAAAGTACTCAAAGATATTCAATATAAGCATGTTAAAGTCACAACATATTATATACTCTGCAGGTTAAACCTGTTCTGATTTTGCAGCAAAGAACAATATCTAAGCAAGATAAAATTACTTCAGAAAAAACTTCAATAATAATAATAATAATAATGATAATGATAATGATACAAGCAGTTTGGTTTCATATTATACTAGTCAAATTCAGCTTGTTTTGATCGAATTGGACGAGACTATGTTAATGCTTGTTTTTAAAGAGGAAAAGTGAAAACCATGGAAAAGTAATCCGAACGCTTGTTTTTTTTTTTTTTTCCTTTTACTTTACCCATGCTTGGTTGGTCACAAGAAGTGGGAGAGTTAAGTCCAGAACTTTACTTTCACTTTCCCAGCTGCCAAAAAAATTTACTTCATAAAAACTACCAGTTAACTTCTATCTCACTCCTCTTGTTCCAGTTCTCTATCTCCCTCCTCTCTCAAATTATTTAACCCCATGAAAAAAAATGCAAAAATATAGTTTACTGGAAAGTATACTTCTCCTATACACAACCATTGATTTTCCATTGATTTGACATTCGCTTTACTTTTTCATAAACTATTAAATAGGCTATTAGACATTTACTTTACTTTCTCATAAATTATTCAAATATGCCCAGTGTACCCCAACCAAACAACCCTCTGTAAAATATTCAGTCCAAATTATGAAGCAGTTTAGTCAAAATCTCCATTTTTCACTTTCGAATTTGTTGATAAAAACGGGCCAAGATTCTCAATCACGACCAAACCGATGCAGATGTTTTTTTTTTAAACCAAATTTATTGAAAAAAATGGCCTCATTAGGGCAAAAACTCCAGGTTGTTTTGGTCTCTTGTGAATGTGGAAGGGATCTTAACCCTCAGAATCTCAAATAATATAATTTATATCTCTCGGATTAAGTTTACTGGGGCGGTCTACTCTCTTTAAATATATGTAGTTTGTTTAACTTTCTACTGCTTTTCAAATGTGTACATTAAATTTATAATATTCTCCGAACCAAAACTTCAAAATGCGGAACCCACCAAAATGTTTCAAGTCAAAACTGGAACAGCATCTGAAAGAAAGTTGACAACTACTTCATAGATAAGCACTTTACCTGGAAAGAATATGATAAGACCATCATCTTTTGGAACCGTATCCATGACAGTGGGAGAATGACTCGGAGGTGGTGCTGCCCCCTCGGGATCAAGATCACCCTCTTCATCTCTGCCTCCTTCAACAATAGCCAAGAAATCTTCAGCCCTCACTAGGTTCCCAGCAGAACCAATAAGAGCCTGGTTCTCCAAACTGCGCTTTGCATACTGTTCAAGAAAAGGCTCAGCTTCTGACAGATATATGGATGATGACAATTGCTTGTTACCACACCTCCTTCGAATATAAACAGCCCTGGAAAAAGAAGAAAAACCAAAACAATAGATTTCATGTACTACTAAACAGGAATATTATCCCCAACAAGAAAAAAAAAGTTGAAAAGAATATACTCAACAGCAGACCAAATAAAATAACCATAAAAACAAGCAGACAATTACCATTCATCTAGCATCTTACTGAGATCCCTCTGCTTTGCAGGTGATGTTCCCCATGTCCTCATTTGCCTACTCATTCAACATGACAACCAGTCATAAAACACCATCGAAATGTCATAAGCAAGAATTGATGAACATATAATACAGGAGAACCATCAGAAAAATTGAATTATCTGTCAAAGTTTATTAGTAATGCATGTAGAATTAGCCTGATGGCCATTCCACTCATCTATTTCGAGAATCATGATAAAATACCTAAATTTAGCAAAAACATAGGAGTCCTCATCAATTTAGTTAATATGCATAAGAACAAGAAGCTCAAACCACGATTTAAAAATATTAAAAAATCAAATTTCAACTGTTAATAAAACAAAATTCTCCACATTTTAATGAATTCCTCATGAGCAAGTAAAAAAACAAAGCTGTAAGGGCTAGAACTTAAAGGTGAGACGAACATAATCAGCTAGTGACTAGCTTAAAAAGAAGAAACTGACATCATCTGCTAGTAGCTCTGTAAATTTAATAAGCAGCTAGCAGCAAATAGGAAAAAAAAAAATGGCTAGCAAATAGATACAATTGAGACTTTGAAAGTAGCTGCAAACAGAAATAATAGTATACCTATTGCGAAACACATTAGACAAAAAAGACTTTTTGCATAAAAAAATCATAACAATTAAATGATAAAAAAAAAAACCAAATTGATTGTGCACTATTTGTCAGGCAATCGAAACTTACTTTAAATAATAATTTCTGTAAGCTCCGGGACCTTCTTTAAAAAGAATGGACAAACCATTACGAATCAGAAAGGTTCTTAACTGCTCATTAAAAACAACAACAAACCCCCTTGTCATATTGCATGAATATCCATTATATTCATTAAAAGGAGCAAATAGGCATTGACCAAATAATCAAAATAATCAGAAGTGCAGAAAAAAGATAGTATTCAAAAAGTTATATACTGTCTAGAGCCAGACGCAATCTGAAAACAAATTGTATATTATATCAAGAATAGATCACAGTTTACAAGAACAACATCAAAAGATATCTATGTTGAATGGATTCTTTGGAACGAGCTGTTGGACACATCTCAAACACGACACCTCATTGGATTCTTCAGACTCTTCCATTACTTATTTACTATCACCAATTTAGGGAGATGTTCTCCTACGGGCAAGCTGCATAGATGCAAGTTTATCAATGGAAGGAGGACAGATGGAAAGGCCTCCTCATGGATACGGCAGAGAAAAAAAATAAGTCCCACCAGATTATCCTAACCCTTGATTTAACATCCTTAACGTTTAATGTCATCTTAACCATAGATTTTTATTTTTTATTTTAGATTCGATCCGATGGTGAGTGAAGGTTTAGTGATTGCAAAATTTGGGCCTGAAGCTAGGTTGTGGGATGAAAAGAGTATCAAAGGGGCTGAATTGATGAAAGGTGGGCCCCAAGGTGGGTCCATAATGCTGAACTGCACCTGCATTGCTCGTATGAGAACATTTTTACCAATTTAATCATTGTTTACTAGTAAGTAAAACATTGAAATACTTATCGCTTTATTTAGAGTGATATTTATACATAACTTTTATCGGTTCCATTTTTCTTATTAATTTTTTTTAAACAAACGTTTATTTAAATTTATTTGAATATTATTCCAAATCCACTGATCCTAGTTTTTGGATTTGCTGAATCAGACACCATGTACCAGACATTATTGAAGTAAATAAAATGTTTTTCTAAACTTTTTTGTTCAATATTATTGTGTTCCCATGGATTTCCTCCATTGTATTCTTTGCATTACACTTTATAACAGTCTGTACCACACAGGATCTCTTCTGTCAAAAGCTGCTGCTTCTATTCTATTTGACATGCAAATAATTATGCATTATTGTATTATAGATGTATACACAAATTTCCATAGTACCTTGATGTGGATCGTCCATCCTTTTGACTGCTCACTCTAGAACCCCTACGCACCATGATGGTGCAATTACTGGAAATCAAAATTCCCCTTTTTCGCACTTGTAAATTTCCATAGTACCTTGATGTGGATTGTCCATACTTTTGAGTCTCACTCTGGACCCCCTACACACCATCATGGTGCACACCCAATACGCACCTAATTGTGGGGCCCTCCTGGGGATGGGGACCATTGGATGGAAAGGTCTTGATGGGCCCTACGTATCTACAAAGTTTGGGGGCCATCAGATCATCCTAACCCCTTGATCCATGCCCCACAAATTCAACGGTTTTATATTAAAAAATTTCAGTCAACCCAACGGTCCAATCCCATGACTGCTGCTGGTGGTGGGTGGTTTTCTTTCTTTTGTTTTGTTTTTTTTTTGGTCGTGGGTTTTTTTTTTTTTTTTGGGTGGTTTGAGAGGAGGAGAAGGAGAGAGAAAAGGGGGAGCGGGGTTGTCCTTGTCGGATTGGTGATTAGGTGGGCCACACATTAGGCGTGCACACCTGATGATTTCTCTATATAATTGGATTACCTTCTGCTAAGGTACCTCTCACAGTTGCATGAGGTAGCTTTTTTACCAACACATAAGCCGCCTGCCCCCCCCCACCCCCCCCATGAATTGGTATTTGGTACTAACCCTATTATGCTCACTCCTACATTGAATTTCACTAAAATATGGAACTTAAGGCACCTAACCTAAATCAACGGTTGTAATGATCTTTTGATATGATTTTCACCCAAATCATATGTATGACGAGAACTTTTCATTACATTATCCTCCCATGATTTCAAGTGCAACCCTAAATCAACGGCATGCATTCAAGTGCGTCAAGTGGAGATTAGAATTCAAGTGCTAATCTCATGTTGTATGACGAGACTTTTCCCTAAATCAATGGCATGCACATAGTTATCAGAATCCTACGATCTGTATCCCGAATCTTTAGGAAAACGATTCGTATCTGTGCAACGAATCCCATTTACGGATGAATCTTAGGATTCAGAAATCGTATCACAAATCTTTAAAATAATAATCGTATCACAAATCGTTTATACCCATGAATTGTTTTCCTTAAATGAATTGCGTCCCACAAGAAGCCTAGAGTTTTACCTCTCACGCAATCGGTGAGAGGTACCACTTAGAAAAACGTAATCATATATAATTATATATATCAACACTCGTGGAGATTAGCAATAGAATCCCACTACCAGATGAAACATGTAAGAACTCCAAAATCCTTAAACTAACATTCTTCCTGGAGCATGCATAAACTTACACAATTTAATTGCCAAAGCAATTTTAGGGCAAGTAATCCTAAGGAAATACCAATGAGTCTTCAATGCATACAATGATGGTTTGGCACCAAAGTTGTATCTACGGGCCAAGTACATCTCTTTGACCCAGAACTTTGATTTGTGTGCAAAAGATAAATGATGTTGAATACTTAGTTAAAATGCACTCCTAAATGGGCCACAGGTAATCACCAGTCACTTAGTTAATCTTCTACACATGCTATCAAAACCGCAAGGGGACATAGTTAAACCTAAGGTAATCACCAGTCACTTAGTTAAACCTTAAAAAAAAATCGCAAATAAGGTGTTATTCGCATAACTCCTCATGAACCTTTTTAAGGATGGCCTCACGGAAAAATTTGAATTAAGGTCTATGAGACTGGTTCAATCAATAATGGCCTAAGGCAGTAAACATAAGGGGACAATAATCTTTAAGATAGCATATGCCTAATTGACTTTCATATCAGTTCCGTTATGTTCAGAAAGTCTCAACTTGACTGATATAAAATAAACCAACATCATATGAGACCTAAGTCCTAACAGAAACTGGTGAAGCATATTCAGGAAATGGGAGCACTTGCAAAACGGGAAAAACATATTCATGGAAATGGACTAGCCAACAGTTGAGGCTGAAAGCCTCTTGTGGAGACTTGCAGATTTAGAACTCCTTATTGGTTTAAGACTTACGCCCCTGACCCTGTGAACACACAAAAATGAAAGGCAAATAGGTCACCTATGAAAGCACCCCAAAGATACACAGCGAATGAATATATATTTGTTGTAACCTTGATATACATTGTAACACTATTCTCTATCAGCTTAAGCTTTTAAAGTAAGTGGTTGTCAACAAGATATTACAGCGGGAGGTCGAGTGTTCGAATCCCCGGGGCTATTGTGCCTTGTATTCTCCCATGGAGGGTGTAATTCCCGTGCTGGAGCCTCTTTATTATCCCATGGAGGGTGTAATTCCCGTGAAGGAGACCGCACATGCCGCGGTGGGGTGATTGGGGCTTGGAACCTTGATATACATTGTTACACCGTTCTCTATCAGCTTAAGCTTTTATAGTAAGTGGTTGTCAATATCCAAATCAAGCAAAATATACAAGAACCACTGCTCCTTTATATAGTGTTCTACTTTTGTTAAAATCCTATGATTTACATGTTAAGTAGTTGTTTGTGCAGTTTCCTATCACCAATTGGTTTTGGGATTACTGGCTAGCAACTTTGACATGGTATCAGAGCCTGAGGTCTCGAGTTCGAAACCACGCAGGGCAGAAATGCCCTATGCCGCGTTGTGTGTTTGTGCGGGCGCAAAATGCGCAGGGCAAAAAGGCCCCATGCCGCGTTATAGTCTTGTGCGGGCGTGTGCTTCGAATCCGGGCGGTGTCCCGCCCGAGGGGGGGTGTTAAGTAGTTGTTTGTGCAGTTTCCTATCACCAATTGGTTTTGGGATTACTGGCTAGCAACATTGACATTACATCCCAAATCCTACTATCATATCACAGGGGACAAGAAAGATTCATATCTATACAATGGATCCAATTTACAGGCATATCTTAGGATTCAGGTGTGAGTGTAATAACTCAACTCATGCTTCATATGACTGTATCATAGTCTTAGTTCTCATTACAGTGATGTTATGGATGGAAAATGGATGATTTATGAACTAACTATTTTAAATTAATTTTTAACAAAAGAATAAAAAGTCATATAATTCGCGATACGATTCACAACAAGATGCGATTCAATCACTTGGACAATTTGAGATAACGATATCAAACTTTCAGAAAAATGTAATGACAAACCATAAGTGATTAGGTTACATCATATTTATAACCGAGTTAAAACTTATAAATATAAGTGCAACAATTTTTTTTAATAGCCAACAAGATATTGGCCCCATAGATAACTAAAAACATCATTTACCGAACCAAATTCAACTACATAAGGATACAAGTCCTAATAATTTTGTATTTCCCAGTTAAATAAGTGGTTCGTGGTTAAGGAATAACATGCTGCTAAGGAAAAAAGAAAAAAAAGGAAACTAATTAATGTGTGTTGTTACTTCGAAAAATAAAAATAGCAATGACTACAACAATAAGGAGTCACCACGTATCAAGGTAACGCACATTTGTAAAATCCATCAAATACACATGCAATCATGATCATTAATGAAAAGCTCATTGTCTATAAAGGGAACCTATATTCCTTTCCTATCCGATTCTCATGAGTATACACAAAGCAACATAGTCCTCAACACCATAAATATCTTAATCAAGCAGCTACTTCACAAGGTTGCAACTTGGTAGCCCATAACTGGGTTAGGCTGATGGGTATCCAAGACTGCCCATCTAATTATTAGGGCTACTATTCAAGCTCAGTGCAACCCTAATTGTTGTAGTTTACCAGAAAACTTGCGCATATTGTACAGTATGACTCACTTACCTCAAGAAATGTGCATTTCCTTACCTTATATGTTAAGAATTTCATTTTAATCATCAGATTTGCATCCTCGTCAGCTAAACCATCTGTGTCGGATGTACTCATGCCATAGCCACCATTTGCATTCTCAATTATCATGTTGCCATCCTTGGAGATCTCAGTAGCTCTCTCCTTGTTTACCTTGAATAAATTTATGTCAAGGAAAAAACCTAAGAACAAAAAGGGCACATCAACAACAAACCTTCTCACAAATTAATGAAAGTTCAAGTGAAATCTAAAATACCCCTTATAGCGAAATGATTTGCATGAGCACTGTGTTTTTTTTTTAATAATGATGATGATGCAAATACTTCTCAGTAATCCGCTGAAAGTTGAAGATATAGTTAAAACTGATTGAGAATTTGGGTGGCTGCAACATGAAGTCATAATTAAAACAAAAATGATGACAAATGTCAAATGGAAAGGTGTATAGCATTTCCATTGTTTTGAGAGCAAGGTGCCTACTGAGAGGACAGGGAGATGGAGACAACTGGGTTCTGCACTGCTTCAGGGATCTCTTGTTGGCTCCATACCGGAGTTTTCTGATGTCTACCATTGATAATTGCTGGATGACGGTAGGATTTTGGTTCTTTTGGTTATTCCACCAAGATGGCCCCTCGTCCATAAGGTAGATTAAGCTCAACTTTGATGGCGGAGCTCTACGGAATCCAGGAATAATAGAGATGGGTGGGCTAAATACGTGAGGGTATGAATGATCATTTCATAGGTCACATTTTCCTGAATAGAATGATGGGGACGAAATCCTGGTGATGCTAGTTTTAGCCACACGCACACACACACAGAAGAGAAGAGAGGTATACAGAAACACGGGTCTAGTTTTGGAACAAGGATGAGAAGGGTTCGATGCAGATTAGAGGTGGGCAAAATATCACTCTTAAGCAGATGATCTAGAAAGTGGTTTGGGGGTTCAAAGTAAAATGAATTTATATGCAAGCTGTAAGAGGATCTACATGAGCTACAAGATGAAAGTGTACAACTTACCTCTATACAATGGCCACAATCCTGGGTTGTGCCTGCAACAATGCGAGCACTTTGCTGTTCAGAACTTTCAACTGGCAGTGTGAAATCATAGAATTGAATCATGGCAGAAAATTATCAAAACATTAAATCCAATACAGAAACAAAGAACACGCACCTCATCTCCTTTTGGTACCGTCGAAAAGCAGAATCACTGTGCACATGGATAACCATCTTAAAATAAAGGTTGTCATTTGACAAAGATGAAATTTTGTGGAAGTTAGAGTAGCACTTAAAGGCAGCGGGTAAACGTTTTTGCCTCATTAAACGGATCATTTCCTGATACAATTACAATGCAAATACATTTCAGTCAAATGAAAAGAACCCCATGAATTGACGAGAACACCACCGCTGCCACCTTACCCTTAACCCCTGAGCATCAAGCCATATGGATAAAAGAGATGAAAATCTCAGAATCAGATGCTTATAGCTCTCAGGTATAGAGCATCATTGAACTGAAAAATAGACTGATAGTACTGAAGAATAAGCGGCAGATCCTTTTGACAGACGAGTTTTGATAAGAAAATACCTAGTAAAGCAATACTGACTACTGAGCATGGCAGCTTAGTTTACTCTTGTACCTGGACTAACTATAAGATAGATGCTAGCAGGTTGATATAAAAGTGATGACTAAAATTATTAAAGTCGATTGAACTGTAGGATAAAGGAAATCTTTCAGGTTCTGTTTACTTGTAATGGAAAATCTTGGACATCCTGCCTTCATGGGCACTATCAGTTGATCACCAGTCCCTGAGAAGGGGGTCCAAACCTTAAAACTTAGCTGAAACCAGGGAGTTATTTCACACAAGGAGATGACAACCAACTCACTTGACCCAGTCATAAAAATTCTCCAATAGTGTAGCTCTAGCTTGAAATGGCTTCAAATGTATAAGAAATCTCATATTTCCATTTTATTACAAGCAAGCAACCCATTCAGGCATAAATTTATGCATAGTAAGTGAAATTGCTGAATGTGCCACAAGGTTCATAATCTCGAACTAAATTTTCCAGAGAAATGATCCTGCACTGACATCAGTATGGTAGTAACGGCATCTAAAACCTGATGTAACCTATGTGAAGCCCACCTTTGTTTGATCCAAATTTCTCATCATGCCTCTCTAAGTATTAGGCACTAACCCAAATTTCACTTTCACCAGAACACTATATCCTATAGACCATTGGGTTAATCACATCCAAATATCTGGTCTTACAAACATGATCAATCCAATTTTCTCATTCCAATTGAAGTGGCCCATTCCTATACATGAGGGCATATGATATCGCGGCTTACATCAAGTAAAGGTGGGCCCCTAAAAAAAGATAATTATGAAGTTAGCAGCCATTAGATGGTACTAGCAGCAGGACAAGATCATTTCTCAAAATCTGCCATATCACATTAGTGTTGGTTACAGGAAAGTACAATGTAGCCTGACCTGCAACTTGATGGTGGAATGATCTGAAGGATGAGCTTGCAAAAATTTTGAAAGAACTGATCGGTCAGCATTTCTTGTCAGAACATCCCCGGTCCAATCTACGTGGTCTGGGCACATAGAAGTTCCAACACCCTGAAGAAGTGCTTTAATTTGCTGTGTAAAGCGGTAAAGGTATAACAATTGTCAAATGGTGATTAAAATCAATAACTAGAAACTGGAACCAATAGGAGGTCAAAGTCCAAAAGAAAATAAATAAATAAAATGAGAAGGATAACATCAAGAGAGAAATATAAATTCACCTGTTTTTCATCAGATCTATTGCCTGCACATATCTCACGCAAACTCAGTCCCAGGTCATGGCCAACTGGAAACCAATGTATAATTAGTAGAAATTGCATGAAAAAGATGATGCATTCCCTGAAACAAAATGCAAAAAATCATCTAAGCGGTCTTTGATACCAGACCATCAACATCATCCAAGTTTCTCCCGGGAATTATAGGAATGTCATTTTAAGCATGTAGCTCATGAGCCACTGATCAAGGAGGAAACTTATTCAGCCAAGGGATACATATCATGTTATCTGTAGTATTCTGGCAGTAAACAATTTTGTGCAACATTTACTCCCTTTTTTCTTACTAAGTTATCACCCATGATTGATGAGAGCCATGAATTCTATAGAACTCCATCACTTCTAAAATCGTTCAGTCCTGGTAGCAATAAAATGAGGAGAATTACAATAAAGGATATCATTTGAGGAACACAAATTCAAGAGTTTACTTGAAGATGGTCGTTATTCTTCCCTTTCCTAATACGTGACTCAGTAGTCTTACTCTTAAGGTTCCCACGAGCATAGAGGGGTGGTAGAGATTTGCTCTTTTACGAGGATGGGGGTTTAACTTCTGCACACCATGGTGAGAAAGCACATGTGCCAGCCAGTTTGGCAGCCTACCAAAAATTAAAAAAAAAAAAAAAATAGATGGCTTAAGAGGAGGCGCATCCTGAGAGTAATGAAAAAAAAAGGATATCTTTAAGACAAGTTAAAGTCAAATTTTGAGTTCTAAATTAGTCAGTGTTTTCAGTGTTCTAAAAAGGATATTTGAGAAAATCTACATATGAAATGGCTCTGCTTTTGTGGAAGGATTGCTGCCAAAAAAAAAGAAGAAGTTAGTGAGTTTGTTGCCTTCTCTTGTTGATTGTAAACTTAGTCCTTGCTATTTGTTGATTTTGTTGGTGAAAGTTTTGGTTTAGTATCTGCGGCGGCAAAACAGCAAAAGACCCTAAAATCAGTGTTCTGTGGCATGAGATTTTGAGCACTATTATTGCAATTTCTCAGACCGCTGTAATAACAGTACCTAAAGGCACTATTCTGGGACCAGGTTTCTTAAAAATCAACTTTTGAGAATGAATTTAAAGATTGTGTGACAGAAATCCACAGATATAAACTTTTCAAGGACAAATACTACTGTAATCAACAGTTGGTGGCAATCACTTTCACCTAATATCCCCACTTGCTCATTCGAGTCATGAAACCCCTAGTTTCAGGTCCCAAATTCACATCAATTGGAGATCACAGCCCAAGTTGTTTCCTTAGTCAATGAATTTAAGATGCCACAAAAGGCTTCAGTAAAAGACAACATGACACAAGCATTTTTGCAATTAGCCCAGGTCAATCGAGCCCTACAAGTTTTACCTACGATGAAAACTCTACTACAAAGTCAGTCAACATGCTCAAGGAACACCTTTTACTCATAACGTTTCCACCAAAAAATAAAAAATAAAATATAAAAAGAATGATCCCATGAATTCTTCAAAAACACTGATATCAAAACTAAACAAATGCAATATTCAACATATGATGCTGCCACATATCAATTCAAATCAATAGATACAGCCTTGAATGCATATGAGCAATTCTAACACAAATCACCGCAAACTCCATCCGGTACCCCTATTGATCACTAGAAGGCATCCATAGCACATCTGATTATATAACCCGCTGAGGTTACTCTATAAAGCATTTACACGTCCACAGCCAAGATTGGAAAAATGCACGGCTAGGAATAGGAAGGAGGGTTTTCGTCACTATCTCAAATTTCAACCAACAACATCAATTACCTTTTATGTAACTGATTAAAAAAACAAAAAAATCAATGAAAAATGGAAGGATTTCCAAAAAACCAAAAGAAAAACCACTTTAGAAAATTCTTCGAAAATATCCACAGAAGTAGAGCTTTTAAATTGACATATGGTTCTACTAGAACTGGGGTATCTGATCCAATATGAGTTGTACGATTAGTTGGCATCAACAATAAATCCCAAGTAGTGGAAACTTCCCCTTCTATATATCCTTCCACACCAAGTTGAAGATCTAAGTTCTTCAAAGAAAGAAGATGTATTTAGGGAAGCCATTTATAACTAACATCAAGTTGCAGATTATATTTATAGGCTCTTTCTTATGAAAGAAAAGTGAAGAAGGAAAAATATTCTATACACCTGTCTACTAGACGCTAAGAGGCTAATCTCCTTTTATTACTTTAATAGTTAAGTAAAGTACTCAGGATAAAACAAAAACAACTACTCAACAAGACACACCTGCATATAAAATTATAGAACGTACAACATTGAACATATAAATGTATATAATACAGTACGTAGATACATGTAAAACACTATATAAATATATATATATATAAATGCATACTCATACACAGAAATATGAAAACAAAAACATATAATGTGTCAAAGCCATTAAAGTACGTATTACACAAGCGCGCGCACAAATACATCCTCATATAATATTTATATAAATAAATATATATAGTACATACATAGGCTTTCTCTACCCACAACATGCATAATTAATTTTTTGTGGACAAACAAATAGTTTAGAAACTAATGTGTCATTGTCATTGAAAAGAAATTAGCCATTGTGTAGGATCTCTCATTGATTTTGGAATGCCAAAGTCATTCGGTGTAGGTTCCGCAAAATAATTTCATATAGGGACTTCCGCTCTGATATTTCAATTTAACTTAATTATATAGAATAAGTCTCCTTGATAAAATTACAATAAAAAGAATAACAAGAACTGTCACAGTCGAGACAAATCATAATTGCTGATAGAAGCAAGGACTTGAACAGGGGCAAACAAAAACAAATATACATACATATGTACATATCATGACATACCTGCATCTAATGGTGGTGATGGAAATTCTGACAAAACTTTCTCCATATGCTTTGTGCTTTGACGACTAACAATTCGAGCAACCAGGCCCTCCAAGATTTCACCTTGCACCTTTATGTGGTCTTTAGATCCTGCAGATTGATACCAAGATTCATTAATTTACACTTTTTTTGCTAAGTAGAACTATCAAGGAGCATTTGTAAGAAAAAAATCAAGTGCCAACTAGATGAAAAGGGTGGAGATATATCCATACAATTTTAGCTTGGAGGAAATATAAAGGTGGTATAACAGGAGAAAATCAAGACTGTGAAGCGACAGAAGGCACAACCTTAAATAAGGAAGAAGAAAAGTATAACTCACAAACCCAATCAGATGGGATAAAGCTTCAATGATGGTGTTGATGGTCGTGGTGGTGATGATGGTAATGGCGATAATGACAAAGATCCTGTATACAAACATAAAATGTCAATAAACTGAAATATGTTGTCGACACTGGAATTGGAGTAGCTCACCATCACCACCATCAGCATCACCAATGCTATATCTATGATATGGTCAGGATATCTAACTGTGGTTGGAACGTTATGGGTGTGGGTTTCTCAAAATAAGTATCAGGACTTTGAGATGGACAATACATCTTGCATCCTCTGTTCTTCAATGTACCATGATTCTTTCAAATAAAAGTCCATTGAAGACAAAAATAACAAAGATTGGGTTTTTCCCTGGTCAAAAAAGATTATAATTGTTGATAGAAAAAAAAGTTCAGCTCCAAACCTAATAGAATCTATAAAATCAAGATCAACCTGATAAGAGCAAGAACCTGCCGCACAGTTGGGAGATGGCCATAGGCACAAGGTTGCAAGTTTGAATCATGTTTGTAATATATATATGGGAGATGCTCCTATGAGAGCATCTCTCACCTTACTATGAGAGATAGCGTGGGGGCCCTCACATCAATATCCAATGCCAACAACTTAAATGTAAGGGCCCCCACCCTATCTCTCATAGTAAGGTGAGAGATATCTCTCATAGGAACATCTCCCTATATATATGGGAATGGCTCTCCTGAGCTGCAACTGAGAGGACCATCAGCTGCATTGTGCGATCTGCTCGTGTCGGTGGAACAAGAGAAGCAACCAAACCAAACCAAACCAAACCAAGCCTTTTCCGACTAGGTGGGGTCGGCTATATGGATTTGACGACGCCAATCAAATCTGTTTAGGGCCATGTCCTCCGTTAGATCCATGTAGGCAAGATCATGTTTAATAGTTTCTTTCCAACTTCTCTCGGGTCTCCCTCTCCCTCTCATACTCTTGGCAAACTCCATGCTTTCACACCTTTTAACAGGCGCCTCTGTTGGACGCCTTCTAACATGGCCGAACCATCTCAGTCGATTTTGGCCGAACAAGAGAAGCAAACGAAAAAAATTTTGGGCCCGCGCTTTCTCATTTTCCCTCTTTCATATTCGGCAATGTTGTAAAAATCGCTAGGCGGACGCTAGGCGGTGGGCATGGAGTAGGGATTAATTCCCGATTAATCCTTGCCTAGGCACCTAGGCGGTGACCGCTGACTAGCGCCTAGGCCGATTTTTGCAACAGTGATATTCGGCAGACCTAATCGAGGCTCTCTCTCTCTCTCTCTCTCTCTCTCTCTCTCTCTCTCTCTCTCTCTCTCTCTCTCTCTCTCTCCTCTCGCGTCGTCTCTCCCGCTGCAACTCTGCCTCACGACGACTCTGCACTCCAATCTGCCCGGATCCAGAAAAGGGGCACCTTCGACAAGAAGGTCAGACCATCGCTCTCTCCCGGACGGCTCTCTCGCTGCAGCTGTGTCTGCCGGTCGTCATCTCTCTCGTTGCCTCCCTCTTTTATCTCTCCTTTGCTGTCCCTCTCCTCTCTTCGTTGGTTGAGAAAAAGAACCCAAATCAAATAAACCAAGCAAAAGCCCATTCCTCTTCTTCCATGGACGTCCCTCTCAGTCACGACAAAAAACTCTCTCAACATCTTTTTTGCCATCGCATGTTAGTTAAACTCAATTCCATTGTTAACTCTCATTGAGACCTTTTTTGCTACAATTTCTTTATGGTTAATCTCTTTCCAAGAGGCTATTTTTCAGATTTATCTTATTATTGTTATTTTTTTTTTTTTTTCCTTCGCAGTGTTTGACTACAAGGAGTCCTTAGAGTCATAAGAGGAACAACGAATTAGAGAGCATTTGTTGTGATGTAATTGACTCCGGGCATTTGCAACACTTCTTATTGCAGTTTTTTTTTTCTAATAATGTAATGCTAAAAGAAATGTAATTTGAATGATGTAATGGATTTCATGGAAATGTAATAGTGATGGAATGAATTATGGATTTAAATGTGATTGTTTGAGATGTTATAAATTTGGCCTCAAAACATTGTTGAATTTTGTAGAATGCACTTTTTTGTGGTGTTTTATTTTTTTGTAAAATTATTTTATTTGTGTTGAGATGCCTTACTGTAGTGACAGGTTATCAGTGGAGATGCAGTCATATTTTGTGAATTCCATGACCCTGTGGACTTGTAATTTTGTGACAGGTTATCAGATGAGATGCCTTCTGTTGAGATTTTGAGAATTCCCACTAAGAATATAGATGAGAGCTTGGATGTATACAAGAGCGTTTGGATTGATTGGGTGGACATCACTGTATGGAATATGAAGGATTTGGGTTATCTACAAAGTAATCACTTTTTTTCATAGTCAAATTGGTTTAATTAAGGTTTGCCCTACTGTTAATGGCTGCTACATGTCATTTATGCCCAACTGTTAAAATTAGGACTGTAAGTTGGACGTTCTTTGTTTGGAGTTGGGTGCTTCTTGTTGATACAGGTTGATAGGGTCTGCACTCTTGATACTCATTGAATCTGCATGCTGAAGGATTTTTTTTGTCGTTTTTAGCTTCAATGGCAGAAGGTATTGTGGTTGGGATCAGCAACACCATGTGTTGTGGTTGGCATGAATGAGTATTTTATAGTGCCATTTAAGGTTAAAATGGGAGAAAATCACTCCGGCTCTGCAAAAAGAGAGTTGTTTCTAGTGTCCATTTAGAGGTAAGATGGTACTAATGAATTAGCTTGAGCAGGCACTTCAGCTGCGCCATCCACAGAGCAATGCTCTGGGCCGGAAATGGAGATGCCCCATCATCATTTTTGCCGAGGGTTCTTGGCCACATCAGAAATAACTGTTAAAACTTGACGAGGGTTCTTGGCCACATCAGAAAATTCATGATTGAAATCCATACAGCTGAATTTGCACAAAACATATCAAACATTCTCATAAAAAACATGAACCACTATCAAACAATTGGAAAAAAAAAAAAAAAACTCCATCAGTCACTAACCACCTCTGAGTGTAGGCTTACCCACAGACACTAACCGTCTTCCATTAAAAGAAAACACCACTTTACAAAAAGAAGAAAAAAAAATAATCACATTACAAAAATAATCAAATCTACTTTCCATTAATCTCCATTCAATACTAAAACAACATTCACATTAAAATCCAATATCCAAAATAAAACATTCCAAAACCAACATCTGCAACACCCAAATCCAAGACTCAAAACTCAATACATCCAAATCCACATTCGAATACGAAATTTGTGAACCCTTTAACACTCAGTACATCCCAACATCCACAATAAAATGCAATACTAAAACATTCCAAATACTAGACAGCCAATTCCACAAAGCATCTCCATCCATCCTGTGAAGAGGGTGAGAGCTGCACATATACAGAGAGAGGGAGAAACAAAGCTGCAAATAGCAGAGAGAGAGAGTAAAGAGGATTGGGTGAGCTAGCGGAAGAGGGCGAGATAAAGAGGGGTTGCAGATGGATCCTGCCAAAAAAATGGGCAGGCAGCAGATGGTGCA
Organism: Litsea cubeba; assembly: GCA_012931725.1. Lineage (NCBI taxonomy): Eukaryota > Viridiplantae > Streptophyta > Magnoliopsida > Laurales > Lauraceae > Litsea > Litsea cubeba. The sequence continues at coordinate 136,509,625 of CM022947.1, read as the reverse complement.
GATCTATGATCGGGCTAGGCGCAGATATCTCTGATGGGCGCAGAGCACTCGCGTGTTTCTCGGAGAGCAAATGATCTCCAATCGCCTGAAGAGTCGCAGATCTCCTTGATGGCCACAGATAGGAGAGAGGACGGGAAGGCCTGCTTCGAGCAATGGAGAGAGGAGGCGATGCACGAAGGGCTGCTTCGAGCGATGGAGAAATGAGACTCTAGGGGAGTTCCATATCCGTTTCTATTTTCCTCTTCTGATTTGGGCGACAATGGAGAGATGAGACTCCGGAAAGGGGCATAGTTTTCATTTCCCACTTTCATGAGAGAGAGAGAGAGAGGAGAGATGAGAAAACCTTAATTAGGTCTGCCGAATATGAAAGAGGGAAAATGAAAGGGGGAAATGAGAAAGCGCGGGTCTAAAAAAAATTTCGTTTGTTTTTCTTGTCCCCCCCCCCCCCCAACCCCCAAGCAAATCGCACGATGCAGCTAATGGTCCTCTCAGCTGCAGCTCAGGAGAGTCATTCCCTATATATATATATAGAGAGAGGGAGAGATATTTCAACCTCATGATCTATGTGTATGCATTAGGGTACTATAGAGAGCACGGGCGGCCGGGCCTCTTTTGAAGAAAAAAAAATGCTCCTTTCATTGAGGTCCTCCTAGATGCATGACAATTAAGGAGGCACGACAATAGAAAGGTTTGGACGCAGTGAGGGGAATATGAGATATCATGCCAATTAAATGATCCAAGCCCTTTTTTTTTTCCTCAGTTTAATAACTATGCACTACAAATTTGCTGTGATAAAATCCAACGGTGAATAATGTTTAAACTATGAAAATACGATAAATGCCGATTCAAGAGGAGGTGCATATCTGAACGGATTGGATTGATCAAAGGTGGGTTCCAAGTAAGAAAGCTCAAGGGGCAGTAGAAGAGTGGGTTATCTGGAGAATCCCAGTATAATGCAGCTACATGTGCACAAATTACTGATTAAAACTTGAGAACAAAGCAATATCATCAGCATGTACACAACGTAGGTATATACATGGACCATTAGTTAAACATTTTGACGCAGATGACAATGATACATATGAAGAATGCATAATTGGGCAAGCAATGGCCTGCATGGAGGCTTATGATCAAGCACATGGGGTCCGAATCCATTGCGAACTACTCAGATCAGTTAGGGACCCAAACAGCCCAAATATGCTAAAATCATAAAATAACAATGGTTGGCTATTTCAAAAGTTCTAGAGGTATTTGGCAAGGAGATCCTCTATCCCTATGTTGTTTGTTATTGTAGCAGAAGCCTTGCATGCTATAATGGAGAAAGATAATCACATGCATTTAGTATCTGGATTTGCAATTGATAATAGCTCCTGTGAGGTAACTCATTTACAGTTTGCGGATAATACCATCATCTTTTGTGATGCTTCTCTAAATCAGGTACATACAGTGAAACTTACTGTTCACTGGTTTGAATTTTTATCGGGTCTCAAAATCAATTATGGCAAATGTCAATTGATTGGCAATTTGGCATCAGGATGGAAAAAAGTCATGTTGATTCGTTATCAAAGGTATTTGGGTGTAAAGTTGGAAGGATTCCCTCTAAACTAGGGAATGCCTTTATGTTTGGGATTACCAAAGAAATCTCTTTGGGATTCGGTGGTGGAGCGGGTTGAAAGAAAATTAACCTCTTGGAGGGGAAGATATTTATCAATGGGAGGTAGACTTACTTTAATTAAGTAAGTTCTGTAAAGTATTCCAATCTATTTTCTTTCACGCTTCAAATGTCCTAAGAGTGTTATGCGAAGAATTGAAAAAGTTCAACGTGATTTTTTGTGGAATGATTCTGTTGACAAAAAAAATATCACTTGGTTAGATGGGAAACAGTGTGTCAACCTATAGATAAAGGTGGTCTGGGTATTTGTTCCATTGAGAAGGTAAATAAAGCTCTTTTGGGAAAGTGGTTATGGAGGGTGGGTGAACCTAATCAAGGATTGTGGAGGAAGATCTTACTAAAAAAATATATAATTTGGGTAACGATGGGTGGTGGGTATCAGGTCATGGCTATAAGGTTTCAGTTATTTGGAAGTCTATTCTTTCTGTCAAAGATGATTTTGTTCCTTTAGTTCATTATAGAGCTCATAATGGAAGGAGCATCAGATTTTAGAATGATGAATGGTGTGGTCAAACGGCGTTGTGTCATCAATTTCCTAATCTTTTTATGTTGGATAAGAGGCAAAATGCTTGTGAAAGATAATTTTTCCTATTCTGGGGGAGGAGTTGTTTGGGATTTCTCCTTCCGAAGGAATCTCTTGGAATGTGAGATTTCTGATTTTGCTTCTTTGGTTGGCTTACTAAGTAAAGTGTGTTTATCAGGGGGTAATTCAGATGTCAGAGTATGGAAACCAGATGTTAAGGGTCAATTTTCAGTGAAGTCTTTTTATAATGCTTTGGCTGATTCTTCAGGAAGAGTGGAGGACTGGCACAATTTTTGGACTCCTTCAGTTCCACCAAGGGTGTTGGTTTTCTGTTGGATAGCGAGGTTACATAAAATTTTGACCACAGACAAGTTGAGACGAAGGAATCATATCTTCATTAATGGGTGTCCAATGTGCTTAGAAGATGAAGAAACGGTGCATCATCTGCTGATTCATTGTCCTTTTGCTCATAAAGTAGGGTCTGCTTTTTGAAATGTTTGGTATGGAATGGGTTATGCCTAAGACAGTTGAAGATCTATTTATTCAATGGCATTGGCACTGTAAATTTATTTGGGGTAAGATCTTATGAAGCTTAGTAGTGCATGCTACTTGTTGGAAGCTTTGGTTGGAAAGGAATAATAGAGTTTTCCGGAATAAGTCTAACTCTGTGATGGAGGTGGTAGAGTCCATAATTTGGTCCGTCTCCGATACGCGTAAGGAGTTTAATGGAGTTTCTGTGATAGATCTTGGTCTTCCTTCTTTAAAGGTGGTTGGAGGGTTAAGTCCAGAGTTAGAGTTGCATGGATGAATCCCACTACTGGTGTTCTGAAGTTTAATTTTGATGGTAGCTTTGTTCGTTCTTTGCGAAAGGGAGGGATAGGTGGAGTTATAAGGAATTGGAATGGAAAGATGGTAATGAACTTCTCTGTGCCGATTGACTCTTCAGATGCTAATGAAACTGAGTTGTTTGCTATTCTTATTGGTTGCTGAGAGTTGCTTCAGATGGCTGGCTATGGTGCTATTCTCGAGGGAGATTCTTTCTCGGTAATTCAGTGGTGTTCAAGTAGTTCTTCTTATCCTTGGAGATTGGCAGATTGGGTGGAGGAGGTGCAGGATATCTCAAGGAGATTGGGAGCCACCTTCAATCATATTCTTAGGGAAGCTAATGCCGTGGTGGCGTGGTGGATAGTCTTGCTCGTGAAGGAGTTTTTAGCTCTAGCATGTCTTTTGATGTGTAGTAATTTTTTCTTTTCTTTTTGTTGATTTTCTTTCGTTGTGCTTTGTTCCGTTTTGTTTTGGTGAAGTAAAATTTTATTGTTATCAAAAAAAAAAAAAAGTGGTTGGTTTGCTAAAGCAGAATACAGTGGGGGGGAGGAGGTTATTTGCAGTTACTGAAATTCTGTATAGAAAAATACAGCAAGCCTACAGTTAACTTGGGCCGGGTTTTCATACCCCAAATGATCCTGAATTGAGCCCAAACCTTAGCCACATGGGTCGCCCAAGGGTCCCCTTCACTTTACAACAACAACACAGCATAGTCAAATGATGCAGCCCAGAAAGTGTGAAAAACAAAGCATTCTACAGAAGAGACTCCTGTTAAAACATATTTGAGCAGAAACTCAACCTGGTACAGATATGTCAGCAACTTCATCAAGAGCCCTACAAACAGGTGTTGCAGTCCCTTCTTCACATAATGCATCATAGACAGCGAAAAAGGAAGTCGCAGATTTCCTTCAGTAGCAAAGATGAATTAATAAGAAAAAAAAATCTAGCTCAGAAAAGACAAACTTATTTCAAAATCTAGTCTCGTCTATCAAGCAGAGAAAGCACATAGCAAAGTGTAGGAATCATTTTCAGCAAAGCAACAAAGAAAACCTTACTTTAGCATAGAAGGTATAGACAATAGTAAAAGACTAAAAGTACTCATAAATTTATTTATTTTTTGATAACTTAAAGTACTCATAATTGGACATGAGTTTTAAGTATGCAAAGTGTGAATATGCATGCCAATGGAGTTCTAGAAAGAATATCATAGATTAAGAATCCACAACCTTACAAGATTGGGATGGGTGAAATGGTGTCATCCTGGTGAATAAGAAATCCCTTTTCTACCTTTAAAATCAACTTCTTTGAATATATGGTGTGATGTAATTCCAATGAACACCAAGCACACAAAAAAATTAAGCCTGCCTGCAGAGAAGCATTAGCAACTGTACAAGGTGGCATGAGTGAAATGATGGTATGGCCCGCTGACTAAGAGATATTATCTTACAGATCAACTTCTTTGAAGAATTTGGTGTGATGTTCTTCCGAAGAACGTCACACGCACATGCACATTGATTAGGAGACTCCAGATATACAAAAGTAAAGCCCATTGTAATAGTGAGATGAACAGGTTTGGTGTGATGTTTTTCCAAAGAACGTTGCATGCACTTTGTGTTGGGAAAGTCCCACCTCCCACATTGCCCAAGTAATGGGTTTGTTGGTACATGGTATCTTACACATTGATTAGGAGGCTGCAGATACATGGCAGTAAAGCCTATTGTAATACTGAGATGAATGTTACCAAAAAAAACCTTCTCTTGATCCCACGCAAGCCCTCTCCATTACCCTTGAAGAAAACTAAAGACAAGGATCCAAAAATGGATCAAACAACAGAAGAATCTGCAGAGGACAAGGAAGAAGTATGATTTTCCCTGCCAAGTACAACCTAACTAGCCTACAGGACCAAACTCCACATGAGGCCTTGGAAACTACTAGAGATGCGAGAAGGGGGGAAAATGAAGAAAAGCTAGATCAAGTAAACGGAAAGTCTGATTATCCAGCAAATTTGTTTGCACCAATAGTTACAAAAGAACCATCGATACTTCTGCCAATGTAGTAGGCCCCCCTCAAAGACCCCTAAGGGGGCCCACATACACTCAACCATTGTTGTTAGAATACTAGGAATCGTATCCTGAATCCTACAATTTGTATCGAATCTTAAAGAAAATTATTTGTATCTATGCAACAAATCCCATTTACGGGTGAATCTAGAGATAAATTAGCAACATGCATGCAACTAAAGTGTTCAAATGTACGTAAGGGTTTTATATTGCTTTCATTTTTTTAAAAAATGTTTTTTCTTCATGAACACCTTTTCCAAGAGACATCCTAACTACTACGTAAGGTCAATGATTTTGATTTTTTATTTAAAGAGAATAGAAAAATACTGCAACTTGCTTAATTTTCTTAGTGATGTTAATATCTTAAACATATTTAACTATTCACATATAACCATTTCATTTACTAATATATGCCAATGATGTTCATATGATTGTATCCTAGTCTAATTTTTCCTTTTTTTCTTTTTTAATTACAAAAAAAAAAAAACTATGATTCAAGATACAATTGGATTCATCCCCTTGAATGATTGGCCATACAACACCAATTTTTAGAACTGTGCACTTATGACTCAACAACAATGCCACATTATAGGAAATTATTAAAATAAAAAAAAAAGATGTTATATCATTTTTAGAGTTTTTTTTTTTCCATTTTTCTACATGGGCATGTTTCATGCGTAGAAAGGGATCTGATTGACACAAAATTAGGTGCAGCTATAAGTTTACCACAATACCACCAAATTCTTACAGTACAATGTCGACATATGATTCAGAACAAAAGCACCACCTAAATTTCCTTATATACTTATCTGCTAGTGAACTGAACTGAGCGGACAATAGTCTTTACCTTGTTGAGAATAGCCAAACATGGTTTGTTGGCAAGCGCCATTTCCTACAGAAAGCGATTATCTCTGGAGTGGAATAGAACTTTGGTTTTCCTTTGCCAAGTTCTGTCACCGCTGTCACTACAACTGCTCAAAGGCAAGATAGAACACGGGTAACAAGGGATCGTGATACGAGAAACAAATCCACTAAATATGATAAAAATAAAGCATGCATACATTATTATCATGAAAGAAACTCGAGAAGGTAGTGATAAAACAAAATATTAGAATACAAGAAATATGTACTTATATGCTTGTGCACCAAATATATGATGGATGAGTCACCATAAAATTCTGGTAAGTCTTACATCATAATCTAACCCTTTGAATAACAGATCCTGAGTATCATTTTATCAGCTCTACCCCAATCTTTTCTCTATTCACTAGGTTCTCCGCAAAGACTCTAGAACACAAAACCAGATCAATTACAGCCATCATTTTTTTCCCCACTTGGCTATGTTCCCACAAATATTGCCTAAAAATCTATCCTAATGTTTTCCAATTCCCATAATAAAATAATGCAGCATTTCCTCAACTAGAAGGACAAAATCCAAACAGTTGAGAATCTCCCCAGATCAGCCTCCTAGATGAACCCCAATAGCATAATACCCAACCAGCAATTAATAAAAAAACAATGCTTAATAACATGTAAAGTGCTGGGGAAATAAACTAGAAGCCAAGAGGGAACTCCCAAATATTTACATCTCAACCTTGAATCACAAAAACCAAAGCGTAGCAACTCTAGAACAAGTGGAAGTAGCATCCAATTCATATTTATGAGTTGTCAAGGGTTTTCAACCCTAGTTACAATAAACCATTGGCTTAATTTCCTAGTATAATATGTTCTAATCCTAAAAATTAAAGCAATAATACTAAAGAAAACTACTAGACTGTCCTCTCAACTTTAAGTCAAAAAGAAAATAATAAGCAAATAACAGAGATGAGTCTCATAGGGATGCTCACCCCATCCATACAACTGGCTGTCCCAGTACAATGGGCTGGCTGAACTGGCCTAATGGACCAATGGACTCACTGAAAGAGCTGGTTGGGACTCTAGCCCAAGCTGTGTGGCCGGGTGGGTTTGAAGTGGGCTAGGGCATCTGCATAAGGGACCAAATAGTTCTGTGGACCATTGCAGATGACTGTAAGGCCTCCATTTATTATCAAATTGCTCCATGTGAACGCATAGGCATAAAGTCTTCTGTGTTTGGATCATCTTGGGCTGCATCATTGTCCCCAACTTGGAAGAACTAGACTTTAAGGGCTCCTTTGTTTGCATGGAATTGAATACATAATAGGAATTCATGGTCAAATGGGCTTCAAAACAGGATTATTAAAGAGGTGAGGCGAGCAATGAAGGATGTAAGGTGAAGAAAAAGATAAGACCTTGACTTTTGTAGGATTTAAATTACCAGGGTGATGTCTAGGTATCCATTTCAGATCACCCTTTGATTTATTTTCCATTGACGGGGATATTATTTGATGATCATGTTTTGGATATTCACCTTTGTTTCTTCAATTTTAACCACTTCAAGAAATACAAGTATTAGGAATTCAATTGCATGAAGCAAATGGACCCTTAATTCTTGGTGCAGATGGTCCTCAAGATCAAGTGGTTGAGCAGGCATGGCATTCATGGAGGCATTTGATCGAACATATGGGGTCCGAATCCATGTACAGGTGTCCCACCAGCATTAAGGAGCCCAAAACAGCCCGCAATTGCTAAATTATACTCATATAGGGGCAGCTTTATTAATTTAATGCCCAGCAGGGAGTATTTCGCAATAAATGAAAGAAAATGCGTTCATATGGTTTGGAAACAGGGTAATTGCAGGGCACAATAGGACCCAAACCGTCTGAGCCCAACACACCCACGGTTGCCCATGGGTGTACGGCCCACCTTCCGGTTTGGTGGGCCATGTGAGCCCATGTCAAATCTTCTCCAGAAGGTCTAGGACAACCCTCTCAATGGAAAATCTCTGATTTATTGCAATTTCTCTTCAATTAGATTCTGTCTGTTTTCCATTAGGGTGTCATTAGGTGGTATGAAATAATTAGTGGAAGCGATTTGGGGATTTGATTGCATAACTTGGGGAGTTTGAGGATTATTGTGCCATCTGCAATTTTACCATAAGCCCTAATTAGTAATTCCCACACAAAAAATATGCATGACAAAGAGATGCATACCATAATCTTCCAAGGGGCGTTGCCCATGATCTCCTAAAACGGCGGTCACCAATTCCATTGATATGCACATATGCTTCTTCTGAAATACATTAAGAAATTGAGAGAAAAGTTGCTTTTATGTTCAAAAGAAAAAACAGAGAGAGAGAGAGAGAGAGAGAGAGAGAGAGAGATTGGAGTACAGGCTATAAAGATTTAAGTAATACAAATAAATAAATTTTACTTTAAAAACAAACACATTAATTCTCTCTTGATAGAAAGAGACCAGAGGCAACACTAGGGAGCACATAGTGATTTGTGAACATGGTCAGAATTTAAAAACACTATTAGTGCCAAAGCACGATTGATGGGTTATTATACCTAAGGTAACTATGGCACGAATGAAGAGCAAGACAAGGAAAGGAGGGGAGGCAAATTAGAGACAAGCTATTGAAGTGTTATGTGATTGTAGAGTGCCACTTTGATTTTAAAAAAGCCAAAGCATGATTGATGGGTTTTTATATCTAGAAGCAATTATGGCACGAATGAAGAGCTAGAAAACGGAGGGGAGGCAAATTAGAGACAAGCTATTGAAGTGTTACGTGATTGTGGAGTGCCACTTTGATCAAAGGGACATTCTTCAAAGATAACAATTAGGCCTACACTACCATGGATTGAGTTTTGGGCAACTGAAAAAAAAAAAAAAAAATGAAGGCAACGAACGTGCAAGAACTAAGATGCAAATAGTTTGAGTATGTAGTGCATCAAGAAAAGAGAGAATTTCGAATTGATCATTCAAGAAATATGAGCCTCTCAAATATAAGGAAAAAAAAAGGAAAAAAAAACAAAACGCATCCACAATGGCTTCGTTATGCGCTGAGAAGACTGCGGATTGTTCACAAACCTAAATAGGTATGAGTGGGAGGTGAACTCACAAACCTAACCCGAAGTAGATGGGATAAGGATTCAATTATAGTGGTGGTAACTGGTGAGAGGTATACAAGATCCACTCCCAAAGGGCACTTAATTTGCATGCCACTTCTGTGTCAAAATAGCACATGGCAGATGAGGATGAGAAGCATTCATTAATTCACTTCATCAACAATGACTTAGTCATTGGTCAGATGACATAAATGGGCACCAAATGACAAAAATGGGAATAGTTCACACTTAATGAGCATAAGGCCATTGACTTTGATGGTTAGAATGGTTCCAAAAAAAAAAGCATTTTGCGGACAGAAACCAATCAAAAGTACTCCACGATGAAAGAGATTAACCAAATCATTGTAAATACGTACAGTAAAATGCACAAAGTTTGCATAAAAACAAGCTAGCACAGTCCTTTTCGGTTCAACCCATTCAACTAAACCTATTTGACCATACACTACACCAGCATGCTCATGTGGGACGGTAAACTCAAAACTGTCATAATTAGCCCAGTTCTCTTAGGAGTCTTAAACTTCCTTCAATTTCATTATTGCATAGACAGGATCTTAGATCACTTTATCTAAGCATCATTCATTCATTCCCAATAAATTTTCATTTAATGTTTAAAAAAATGCAATACATCAAATAGAATGAAGACAAGCACACCTTTACGGTTCCAAAAGCACAATCTGTAACAGGACCTTACAGGTGCTTATAGATTGTTTGAATCAATATCAGCTATAATAGTTGCATAGAGAAGAATGCAGTCGAAGGTCATCCATACAAGTACACAGTCACACAGGAGAATACAAGAACCTCTAGCTTAGAAATTTGGGACTCGGTAAGTTCTTTGCACGAATCACCATGAGGTATAATCATTTATAGAGATAGGAATGACAGCACATCAAACATTTCCTTAATAAGAAACTTCTTCAAGCGCAAGATCCTCCTAAAATTGCCAATTCTAAATTTTGATCCTTTTAAGTTCTGAAGGGGAAATTTTATGAAATGCTGGTGCTGGCTACGGTGTCATGACCCATATGGACAGGAAAGGACAGAAGTTCTCAATTGAGAAGTAACTCGGAGGATGACCTTTTGGTTTGCATAAAAGAGTAATTTCTTGGTTGTTGGCTGGGTTAGAAATTAGAAGTTTCAAGGCTTCAAATATATATAATAATGAGAATCTTCAATTTTCAGAGGAATAGTTAGCTAACAAGTACCAGTCAAGAAGTGGTCTCTTCAAATTTGTGTTAAAGAAGTTCAATGTGAATGCGGTTGCAAAGGGAAGTCCATGGCTTGCTAGGAGTAGTGGTTACTTCACAACAACAAAGAAAGATTCGAGAAGCTTCTTTAGAACCAGTCAGCTAGAAGGATTCCAATAAACCAAAGTTCCTTGCAAATGGTAAAGTACTGCAAATTCTCAGACACATTTTTTTTGGGCAATTTGACAACAAAAGAAGATTGCAAATGCAATTGGCTTGGTAAAATCCAACAAGAGCAACCCATGGCGATTTTCCTACATAGTATTAGGGAATTATGCTTTACCCAAAAAACCAAAAAAAAAAAAACAAACGCACGCACGTTATTGTTCTTTGTAGCTGGGAATTCAGATGAAATAGCATATCATGCAGTTCAATTGTAGAAGTCATTAAGCTGAGCTCAGATTGATCAGATAAGGCTAAGCGGCTGAAGATGATAACGACTGGTTATGCTTCATAAGTTTACAGCTATGCTTTTGCGTTTGCATTTAGTTAAAGAGTACATGAATAATGATAATATTAAGAGTTACTGTAAACTGAATCAAGATGCTGGTGAGCATAGCAATGCCTAAAAGTTGATCGAACACCAACCAATATAGGCTTTAGTCTTTTCAAACATGCAGCTATCAGCAGTTTCTCATGTATGTTTTCACTGTTAGTGGCTATAAATAATTTATAGTCCTGAGATCACTTCTAGACCAGAAGAATACTGAATACCTCTCTTCCATTACAATGGCTCAAACAAAGTTACTGTGAGATTCAACATTTCAAATTTAAATTTGTTGAACTTTAAGCATTACCATCTAGTTGTTTCAGGTTGCGTAATGCATACATTAGATAAAGGGAGGCGGTCCTGTAAGGACCGTCCTTACGGTTTACGGTGCGGACCACCTATTTGGGGCCCACCGTGAGACCCTACTGGTCATGGGATAAGGGGGATTGAAAAATCCAAGTGGGGCCAACTTACATATCAAATTTAAAGTCAATCTAATATTTTTAACCCCTCCATCCAAGGCCCACAAGTTTAATAGCTTTATATCAAAGAAGAAAAATTGACCCTCAATCCAACAGTCTAGTTCATCCGAATCCATGCAAATTCATGGGATTTAGTGCCTATAAGGGTGTTATGAATGAGTGGTCAATTTGGATTGGTCATGAGGTAGGCCCTAGTGGGCGTTCCGAACGGTGCGGACCGTAAGGACGGTCCTTACAGGACCGCCTCCCTTAGATAAAAGTATTTGAAAAGGAAGTCAATTTATTAAAACCCCAATCAATACCTCAAGAAACTGATTGAACTCCGCTTGTTTCTTCCTTGCTTCAGTACCCCAAGCTTCAAGAAACATCTTTCCCAGAACAAAAACACCAACCGCAGTATATCTGCTCCAACAATAGAAAGCATTAATTTTACCAAAAAAAAAATGAAAGCATTTTAAGGACAGCTCCAAACAGAGCTTATTAAATAAGTCAGTTTTGAAATGACCATTTTCTGGAAGGGAACTCTGCAAATAGATGGGATAAGGGCTAAGGCTTGTTGGTGATGATTGATGATTTAAAGCGGAAGTGATTAATTAATGAACATGAAATAACCACAGAGCATATTTCAGAATGCTTCTCAGTATGATTTTAAGCGTGAAACGTACATGTTTCCAAAACTGTTTTTCGCATATGCTCCACCCTCATGCCCCGCATACATGAAAAGAGACCCAGAATGTTTAAGTGAGACCTGCCACAAAAGTTGCTTATATGAGAATTCACTTTATCATTCATGTAGTACACTCAGGCAACCAATCCAACAGGTAGTTCAAATAGTAACAACAACGCCTAAAATAGAATCAAATATTTTGGAGAACCAGTTTAGATTTATGCTAAAAAGCTTTACTTAAAAATCCATTTTTCCTACTAAGACAACTCACCAAAAAGTTTTCAGAGAAGAAAAGCTTACATATGGTTGTTTATTTAGATTAAACTTAGGACGAGATATCAAGGAAGTTAATTTGGCAAACATCATAGAATAAAGGCATCCCAAGTGTATATATCTATATGATACAAGACAAGTATGAAGGAGCAATAACAAGTATGGGAACTGTGTAGGGTCACAATTCACAAATGAGTTTCCAGTCAATGTTAAGACTGCACTTAGGGTTCAGGTCCATGTTAAGTCCCTATTTATTCACCTTCATTATGGACAACTTAACAGCATATAGCCAAGATAAAGACTCATGCATATTGTTCACAGATGGTTGGTACTTATTAGACAGACAAGAATGTGCGTAAATGATAAGCTAGAGCTTTGGGAATAGTTTAGTAGAACGAAGTATCGAAGATACATTGGTCAATTTAAAACGACTTGGTTCCAATGTGTTGGTGGATTCCGATATACATTAGTAATTGTAGAAGACAACAATAGGTTCAAGTTAAGATAAAGGATGCACAAAGATGAGAAAAGCCACAATAGCATTAGTCGTCCATCGAATGCCTCTTTGATAAGAGGGGCATTTTTGTTAAAAACCAACTAGACCAGCTCTGATTTATTGAGTTGAATGTTTCAAAGAAATGACTAGAAGCTCAAGTACGTATGGCTGAGATGCACATACTAAGATGGAAGCTTGGATATAAGATGAAGTGTAGAAATAGGAAGGAATATATAAGAGGAACCCTATGGGCAGCCCTCCAATAGAAGAAGAGCGGTGTTTGTAATAGTTCAGACACACAGATACAAGGCCAAAAAAGCCCTCATTTAACATCTTGAAAGGATACAAGTACAAAGGAACTAGAAGAAGGTGGGGAAGTCAGCGAGACTTTGAACGAAGTAGTGCAAAAGGACATGTTAGAACGTTGAGTTACAGAAAGCACAGCTACTAAAGAGCTGAGTGGAAATATGAAATTCACAAATAATGTCCTCAATATATCAGATAAGACTATGTTTGAGAGAAAGAGAGAGAGAGAGAGCTCAGTCTCATGCTTCTTACTTACAGTGTAAAGTTTTAAGATAGCAGTTTATTTTATAGTTAACAAGTAAAACCTTTATGTTGGCCCCATACCAATGGGATAAGGATAAGATGATGGTAATGGTGAACAGCAGGAGCAGGAGCAGGAGCAGTAAGCTATAAAAATGTTATGATGATACTGATACAGATCCAAAATTAAAAAGAAAAAAGAAAAATTGTATACAGATAGTATTCAAGTTGATCTGAAACAAAAATAATAATAATAATAAATAAAAAATAAATGGCATCAAGAACTCAAATATAGGACTAGAAACAGAATGTTGTTTACCATAAAAGAACTAGCAATTTATTTCCAGCAAATCACAAGGGTATAACTTTAAAGCTCACCTCTAATGTAGCTTGGCCATTGGAGACCATCTGTATGATCCTTGTCCTGACCTAAAAATGTAAAGCACAAGTAACAAAAACAAACAAAATTATCAAGGTTATACGGCATTCACATGTCATATTTAAAATGCATGATTTCATCATGGATATGGATAAGCTAAAATAACATAGTAATCAGCTCTCTAGGACACAAGTTGATTAAGGGTGTGAAATATGCAAGGGAACCATCATAACTTAGTTGATAGTGTCTACTTCTTCCCAACACTCCAAAAGTCTTCCTGATGCAACCCATGGCCCAAATTTCAAGCCCAAAAGCGGACTTCTTGACAGCTCGTCCAAATCAAAAGGGATTCTCTTTCCATTAAGACTTATAGTAGTTATTTATTTATTTTAGTTGTGATTAGGGTTTTTTCATTAGAAATTTATTTAGGTTAGAATATAGTTTCCTATATAACCGACCCTAACATAGTTGGCACAAGGCTTTGATGATGAGTATGACGATATAGTTTCCTATTTTAAGAACTTATAGTTTTAGGATTTTTTTTCTTTTATATATGGACGTAATGCAACAGAAAAATTAAGACTTGAACAATAAGAAATATCCCCTATGTGGGTTTATATCTTTGCCAAAAGTTCTAGATGTGGAAGCTAGGTTTTGAAACTTAAAAGTAGGGCATTATGACTATTATGCTTCTACATCATTTGGAGTTAGACTTGGGTCTCGCTATATACATAAAATCAAATCCAAATCTAGCTCAAATTTATCCTTACTACTTTCATCGATGTTCTGTTCGGCCTACCTCTTTCCCTTAGTGGGCCATCAACTTGCATAGCAAAACTTTTCTTCCACAGCATTGTTGTTGGCTTGCATTGGAGACATCCAAACCATCTCAAACATCTCTCTTATTTTATTACCTATTGATGCTAACCCTAAATGCTCCTAAAAATACTCATTTCTGATTCTATCTTTCCTATATTAACCACACATCCATCTCATCATCCTCATCTCTACTATACTCATTTTGTGCATTATATTGCTTCTTGATTGGCCAACGTTCTGCTCCATAAGTCATAGTTGGTCTCATCACTGCGCTATAAAGATTTCCTTTCAATCTTGTTGGTATGTGTCAATCACAAAGCACTCTAGAAGCAAGTCTCCACTTCATCCATCCTGCAATAATCCTTTAGAGATATTCATCATCAATAAATTGATGATTAGATATTTCTAAAGATGTCCTTTATTATTCAGAATAGGATAAGGGATTTCCCTATACCTAAAAATCCACCATTGCCATATTTGGTCTCTAATAACCTGCCACAACCTAGTTATTTAACAAATAATAAATAATAAATAAAATACTGCCACATACTGGATTTTCAAGCTTCTTTCTAATGGCTTGAAATGCTCTAATTGCTCATTCTCACGAGTCGACTTCTGGTGTTCTTTCAGCGGCATCTTAAGCAACCAAAAAACAACTCCCATAAAATCATCCCACTCTATAACCCTGGCACGATCACAAGAGAATATGTAGGTCTCCCACCCACTCTCAAGTGTTATCGTTTGGCAAAGCCCTTGCCATTTAGTATTTATGTTTGTTTAGATCATATATGGTCCATTGATTTGTCTTTTGTTTTCTTTTCCTTTTATTCTTTCTTTTGAGATGGATTGACTTGTCTTATTATTGATCCTCAAGTTTGGTTTATCCACCAAAATGATTTAACAACAATCTTTTGAGATGGATTGACTTGTCTTATTATTTATCCTCAAGCTTGGTTTATCCACCAAAATAATTTAACAACAAATGATTTATTGCTAACCTAATCAATCAGACTCAAAGGAGTGAATCTAAAATAGTAGACTTGCTCAATTCTCGAGCTTTGAAGAGTGACGCAAGCGACACAATCACACAACTCCACTACTTGCCAATCAAGGTCAACTCAGATAGTCAACGAATTGTGATGAGACTAATGAACCCCAAGTTGCAAATGTCACTAAGGACATACTTTAACTTGATTGCCAAAAAACAAATTAATCACTTAATTATATGACAGAGTTGTATTACTACTCAATCCTAGTTGTACCCACATCCTGAGAATTTCAGAATAGAATATTTGCTTTTCGCTATCCATGTTATCCACAATGCCTACGTATATAGATAGCATAGGCCTTTATGGATGTGGTGAAAGTGGAGGTACAAAAGAATTTGCCCCAGGGAATTCTATTGTCCCGTCTGATTGCATATTTTTTATAGGGGAAAGTGGGGACCACTTGGGGAGTTTTCTCCACTTGATGGAGAAAGCAAAGACTGCATCAAAGTAACAAAGAGCACAACTAACCCCACTAACTATTGAATACTCATTCCCACTCTAATTTTCTCTGGTGAACATGAAGCAAGAGAAATATGAAAGTAGGGTACATGGGTTTCTCCAGTTTCTCCTTGATTTCTCCACCTAGGGATAATCCTAACTTCCACTTCCCCACATCCAAATACCAGCCGTGTTTATGGGACCCAAAGGCACTTTCAGGCAATATGGGCTTTATAATGAAAATTCATGCCCAAAACAGGCAGATCATGAAAACTATCCCTATGAGAATGGGCAAAAAAATAATAATCAAGACAGGCTATAGGTACTGCCGCTTGCAAGAGAAGTTGGCAGCCCCATAGATTTGCTCATGCAGTCATCCAGTTGTAATAACAGCAGCAATGTAGCCCATGCCACTTTTCAGGCCACAAGGACTGTGACAAGATGCCCACTATTGCAGCCGGCAGAGAGCACAGCATGAGCAACAGTCAAAGTTGCGAAGTTGCGACGGTGCCAACTGGTTTTGCGGCAACACATTTGTTGGTTGCAATACAGCCAATAAAAAAAATGAATTAAATTTTCTTAGCATACAGGGGAGCCTTAAAAAATAGTTTTGGGGTCCATCCATGCAGTTCAGAAGGAAAAATAAAACAAGAAAGAATACCTCCTGGTCTGACTTCTCATTTTCGAACTTAGGATAGAATGTAGCTCTTATTTGGGCTGAAGCATATGTAAGATTATCAACAGTAAAATCCTCTCCCAGGGGACCCTTGAACAGCTTAGTTAAACTACTACCAATTTTCTCCACTGATGCAGTTTCTCTACATTCAGCTCCATGAGCCTGAGTATAAATTTCTGTGGGAATACCATCAGTTGCTGTCCCATGAACATCGGTAGCTACAGACCCTCTTGCAGTTGAATATGCCTTCAGTTTCCAGATACCCTTGTGACCTTTCGTAGGGGCCTGATCTCCTATCGAAACACTACCAACTTGTATGGGGAACTGGGACTGACTGATATTCCCTGTAACACTCAACTTGCCAAGCTTTTCAGCGATATTTTCAGTTGTAACTACACCCTCAGGATATGGAGATGCCTTGTCAGACTTTGCCTTCTCCGTCCACCGTTTCTTGCTCATACCGGCCTTTCCCTGTATAGAGAGGACATAACGAAGTGCATGAGATCAGTAAGACCGATTGGACCACAGACATAGGGTGGGTCTTCTGGACATCAGAAATAACCCAATTTCTGTCATATGTATTGTAATAAGGATTTAAAATAATAGAGCACGACAGATAACCATCAACAAAATTAGCATTTTCAGAGCGAGGAGAACATATCTTTGTCTACTCTCTATCTAATTTCAGCCCAACATTCACATCTGTATATATAGCCTGATGATCAGGTAATTCAAATTGAGTATATAAGGCATTTCAGTAACCAACAATTATGGTACTGCTTCAAGAAGATAAGATAGATAAAAGAGAAAACTACCAAAAAAAAAAATGACCCTAGATGGCCACTAACTGAAAAACACGCCACTAGTCAATATGGCACGGAAGTGGTTCCCCGTGACCACTTCCGTTTTTTTTATTAAAAATTTAAACGTGTGACGACGTTATCGCATTCAAACCCATACAAATCGCCCAAAACCCCATATCCCCCATTTTCCCCTTCTTCCTCCCATCGTTTTCCCCCTTTCTCTAGCAGTTTCCTTTCCTCCTTCCTCAAAAGGTCCTTACCTTAATGTTTTAGCGACCCAAAAAATAATAATACAACAAAGATAATGAAATGAATAAATTATATATCAAAACCCTAATGAACTTTTCTCAAAAAGTAAACATGAAACTCAGGCTCTATGGTAGATAACGCATGAAAGAAGGTCAAACTGTGCTATGCCTACCTCGTTAATGAAGATCAACAACCTCCAGAAGGAGTATTTAATGTTGGGGAAAGTTCTGCTCTGGTTCATTTTGGTATGGAAAACCAATAATCGCAGATGATAAAGGTCAGAGAATAGACAGATTTGACGAATTAGCGACGACGTCAACACTAACTCTTTATATTAAGCGAAGACATCGTCGCTTGTTGAAAAAAGGCAAAAAAAAAAATGAATACTCGGGCGGGAATACCAGTTTTGTTGCATCAAAACTATGGGTACCTATTTTGGTTAGTGGACATCTAAGGTGATTTTTTGGGTAAAATTCTCTAGATAAAAAGATGAGGAAACTACTCCTAGAAAAAATAAAATAAAAAAATAACAATGTGAAGTTTACACAGCATGGACAAGGATACAGGTGCCAGAATTGCACAGGAATCATGGATTAAAAAACCGGCCGATACCGGTTCGTATCGGCCGGAACCGGTACGATATCGGGACGAGATATCGGTTTCGAAAATATCGGCAAAAAATCCCCAAAATATCGGTATATATCGGCCGAGATGAACTTCGTCTCGGCCATAACGAGATATCGGCCGATATCCCTTAAAAAAAAACACTAACCCTAATTTTTTCACATTTTTCATCTTCTTCCCCTCTCCTCTCATATCCAAACACCTTAGAGCAGCAGCCACACATTCACACATCCCTCTTGCATATTTTCTTCAAGAAAAAATTATTTAAGTAAGAGAAAATCATCTTAAAGCATTTTATTATGTATTTATGTGTTTATTTTTTTTTTTTTTAGATGAAGCATGGAAATCATGAGAATGTCATTTGTGTTGTATTGTTCACTTAAAACTAAGTTAGATCTATATACTTTCATGCTAGATCTACTACTCATACACATGATTTTGAATTTTTTTTTCAATTTTTTTATTTTCGGATTTATTATGTATTTATGTTTTTTTTTTAAATGAAGCATTAAAATCATGAGAATGTCACTTGTGTTGTGTTCTTCACTTAGAACTAAGTTAGATCTATATACTTTCATGCTAGATCTACTCATACACATGATTTTGTATATTTTTCTTAATTTTTTAATTTTTAAAATTTTTAATATTATAATAAAAATATATCTTTTTTTTTTAATTTCATCACAAATATATTCTTTTAATGATTCATGGAGTGGGGGAAGGTACTCATGGTCATCATGGGGGTTATGTTGGCCAACAAGGTGCCATGTATGAACATCATATGAATTATTCATATGACCCTAATTGGGTACCCCCTTCACCAACACCGATAATGTCTATCGAACATATATTAATTGAGCAAGGGAGGCTTCCCCCACCACCATATGATCCCCAACGACCTTTATATGCCCCTCTATCTATCTCACTATCATGTTTCAGATTTTAATATGTTATCTTCATGGTCATGAATTTAACAACTAATTTGATGATTGAGTTAGTATTAAATGATGATTGATATGTTTGTTATCTACTTATCTTTATTTTCTTATATTTTATACTAATAAATTGATCATGAGCATCAATAATGGTTGCATTATATGAAATACTAGAGAAGAAAGCGAACAGCGACACAGACATCGACACAGACATGACTCATAACTTAAAGTGACCGAGATTTTGATTTATTGTTGTTACTAACGAAAAAAATATTGTTTTCCAGCATTTTCTAATATCTGGATTTTTTGGATATTTTTGCGAATTTTTTTGGATTAAAAAAAAATTCACACCGCGATGACCGCGATGGACCGATATCCGCGACGATATCGTTTTTTCGGCCCAGCCGATACCGCGACCGATACCGAGATTTTAAACCATGACAGGAATAGATCTCAGGCAGTAATTCAAGAAATATACCACAGCATCTGAACAGGCATTTGAAAATCATTAAAGAAATATTTTGGTTATGCATTGCAATTGTTCAGCATATACCATACAGAAATAATTGGAACAAGAATATAAAAAGAAAAGACAGATTAAACTTATTTTCATAAATAAATAAATAAAGTGTCAAGATGTGTCCATGTATCTGACACAGTGACCATAGTGGATACCACAGCCCTCTGTTCCCTATGTACTCATCTTGTGCTTCTATATAAAAAATACTCTAACTAAATTTTGAAAACTGAAGCATATTAATTGTCCTCACAGTTATTTATCACTCTTGCAAGTGCAAATACAAGTGTCAGTCACTACAATGTTCTATAAAATGAAGTGCTCATGTAACATAAATTCAAATAAGTAGATCCACGGAAATAAAAGCAATCCAATATGCAGTTGAGAAGCAAAGCAATCAGTGTTCCTAGATAAGAAACTCGGGAATCAGAACAGTTCACAACTAGCACACAAACAAATATAAAATGAACAAATTTCCACAAAACATTAGTTAGAGAATGCAGCAAACCTCTCAATAATCCGAGAATGGACCACTCAATAAATCGGCCACAATAGACAACAACAGGACCGAACAACGATATGAATTTTACAGGGCAATTCATACACTGTAGCTTGTAGCATGCATAGGCGCATAGCAGAAGAAGAAGAAGGATTGAAGGACCCAGGTCATGTACCTTCCTCTCTCATTTTTTCCTTTTTTTTTCCTTGCAAGTTGTAACATGCATTCGTTCGATCTCTCTCTCTCTTTCTTTGAAATACCTGCACAAATCTGTGTTTTCATTTTGACAGGTTAACTGTTTTCATAATTAATCTATGCATTTAGTAATTTTGATTGACTAATAAAATTTCTCTTGAGTTTAATTATAGTCTCAAGTTAGATTACATGAATGGAATGGCCATTGGCCGAATGGGTTTCATTTAGCGTGGATTAATAAAAATGGAATGAATAGTTTATAGTTATGCATATTGTTTATCTTTGATTAAATGATGAAATTTATTATGCTGTAAAATCCTAGCTTCTTGTATGATGGTTTCATGGAAACTGTAAAGTGGGTTTTCATTGTGAAAGTTTTAAATGATGGAAATGTTCCTTCTACAGAAAAAAAAAATTACGCGTGTTTTTTTTTTTCTAAGACAGGGCCCAGTTTAAGGAGCTCGCCTAGGGCCACCCAAATCTCAGAGCCGGCCCTGGAAATAACCAACCATAGAAATCCACAACAACCACATGAACACAGATAAAATGAATATATTTTATGGGTATGTCAAGTTATGCATAGAATTTCACAGAAATCAGATACAGAATCAAAATAAGGAATGCGAGAAAGAGACAATCCAAAACATTTGCAAGTAGATGCATCAAACAACTAGAAGATTATTTCAGCTAGCAACGGAACCAGAAATCGCATCAAACACACAGCAGAGTTTCATAACAATGAATAAATCACCTACACAAACACAAATCAAACACCTGGAAGATAATCTCAAACTAGTAATATGACAAAAATCTCAACGATAGACTGCGGTGATTCATTAAAAAAAAAAAAAAAACGAATAAATCAGAATGCAAACACATGGAACGAATTCATCTCTTGTATTAATCGAACATCGATGATCGATCAGAAGCAAAACATAATCCATCAAAATCAACATATCAAACACCTCCAGTGTGAAAAAACGGATTGCGAATTCATCTCTACAATCGAACATCGCTAAAATCAGAGAAATCAGCATCGAAACAATCTATTCTCATGTACCTACATCAAGATGAGG
The DNA here is from genome assembly GCA_012931725.1 of Litsea cubeba. Taxonomy (NCBI): domain Eukaryota; kingdom Viridiplantae; phylum Streptophyta; class Magnoliopsida; order Laurales; family Lauraceae; genus Litsea; species Litsea cubeba. The sequence goes on along the minus strand of CM022947.1, from coordinate 136,488,096 downwards.
AGTCGATTGATGGTACCTTGTTGATCGGCATTGGTAGAGAGGTAGAAGATCTGAGGGCTTGAGCTAGGACAAGCCGAGCTGATGAAGGAGAGCAACGGAGATGATGAAAGAAGAAGAGATTGTTTGGTTTGAATCCCAAAGAGAAAGTGAAGGTGAAGAGTATCCTAGACATTCGAGGAGGAGATGTGTGAAGCACTTCCTATATATAAATGGAAGAGAGAGAGAGAGAGAGAGAGAGAGAGATGGGATTGCTGGGCAAACGTGGTGACCAAGCCTTGTTTCTAGAGGCCACGAAGTTGGGTTTTTCTCCGAGAGCTCGTTCTGTGCGTACACTTCATTTGTATTTGCGCAGCCATAGGCACTAGTTAGGGTAGAGTGACGTTGATCAGGTGGTAATGTGGTATATAATGAAATTTTAAATATGGATTAACTTTTGGGTACATTTTAGATGATTTGATCATTCGCATTGGTGTGAAACTCTTGCTGTGTGACTATCTTGGTCCATACCCATTGCAATATTTGGATTGGGTGATACGTGGGACCCATCCATGATTCTGAGTTTGAACGGTAAGAACAATTCTCACATAATTATTTCTATTTCTTTTTAAATTAAGACTTTAGTTTTTCACTTTTATTTCAGATCGAGACAAACTGCTCGAATGTATACTTTTTGGCGACTTTTCCCCTTTTTAAAATAATCCAAAAATGCCATGGACTTTTATGTGTGCAAGATTTTTAGACGTATGAAATTTTGGGATTTTTCCTATTTCCTTCTTCATTTTCTATTTTCATTCTAAATCATATTTGCTTTTGTACTATTATTTTTCCAAATTGGGCTCTTTTTTTTTCCGGAAGTAAGTGTGAAATGTCTCCAAATCTTACTATTAATATGAGATAGTTCATTCTAAAAGTATATACGAGGAATTTATCGAAACAAAGAGGTCATCTATACAAGCCACATTGTAAGACTCCACGCCTTCAATTTAGAGATTCTTACATAATTGGATCATCTAGGGCTCAAGAAATTCAAGCCCCATAAATGCAATGCAAAATTGTAGATTGTCGAGGGAATTATGGAAATCAAATCCAGCAGGTAATGAATGAAAATCAACCCAATACTGAACTTAGAGCACGTTTCTTTGCAAGAATTTATGATAAAAAAATTGACACGTTGGAGATTTTTGGACACGATGTGACATCTTATCAGTGCCAATTCCATATTTCTCCGCAAGCATTTAAAACTCACAGCCACCTAAAAAGTCTCAAAATTACAGCCCTTTTGTTTTTTAGTAGAGTTTTGGGATGCTTAAGTATAAAGAGCATTAGTAATTCCACAATGCTAGGGCATTCCAGCCCATTTGCTTTTTAGTAGTATTTTTTAATACTCATGTACAAAAAGAGCATTAAGTAATTTCACTATGCTGGCATTTATAAATTTGGGTGATAAGAATTCCGGTTTCAAAAATTTCACCGAAATAAAAAAATGAAATTTCAACGTGTCATTTGAGATTTTTTAAGTGATTGAAGTTTTAAATCTCTCTAAAAAAAAAACTGGCATTTACAAGAAACTTGGGAGTACCTCTCAATCGCCCAGCATCCACACGTGACACAACACAAGGGAGGGGGAAGAAATCCATATCAAAACCAACAGTGTAATAAACTGTAACGTGACTTGAGCAGTTGGCCATAGCACTACTGTATTTATAATGTATAAAAAACCATAAATCCTATCTCTTAGTAAAACCCACCAATAGGAGCAGTTGGCCACATGACACAGGTCTCATGTGGATTGGGCTGGATTTGAGTCCCAAGCAGTTGCTGACTTGCAGCAAATAGACTGCACGGCAGTCCTATCCAATGTCAATGTTTTAATAGTCACATGTTGTTTAATAAAACAGTGCTTCTATTGAGAACAAAAAATAAAATTTGTTGGAGGCCCAGTTGATCCTTCGCCTCTTTATAGTGTGCGTCTGGTTCGCAGGCCCGATAGAGTCCAAAGCATAAAATAATAAAATTTCCCTATCTATTTTTCATTGTGCCCGTTTGGCAATATACTAGATTAGTAAAAGTCACGTAAATCTTTCATTTTTCCGATAAGGGGTCACATTAATAACATTTTAATTCAAAATTTCTCCTATCTTCTTAAAAAAAAAGTCAAAAGCAACTTCCTTTATCAAAAAAAAAAAAAAAAAGACATCTCTCTATACAAAAAGTAAAAAATATTCCATACCAAATAACTAAAAATAAAATACTATCGTAACCTCGTTATATTTTCTTCTCTCTTGATTTGATGCTTTATTTTACATATAAAATTACCAAACGGGCCCAAAATTAGAGCCTGTTTATTTGCATTACAATACATATAAATTGAATTAATAAGTGGTTCAAAATGAAGAGTAAATGTTATTTTTCAACAATGAGCATCAAATAATCTTTCTTTTTAGTGAAATAGAATTAAAGGCAGATAAGAAATAAATAAATAAAGGTGGGGCTGGTTATTCATTTTTCATTTTCCAATAATTTTCTTTTTATAAAAGAAAAGGTTATTTGATGCTTATTTTTTAAAATTTATATTTTTATTTTTAACTACTTATGGCATAAATCCTATATATTTAATTTCTATGTACGTGAACAGACCCTTAAAAAGGCTTAATATTTGAATAAATATTTCGAAGGTGGTCATCATCATCATGAAAAGAATCTGTGTCTGATATCTGAAAATCAATGATCGAAGAACCCACTTCTGTGATCTGATTGTAATCTATTACTAATAAAGAAATCAATTAAAACGGTGACAAGGGAAGGGAAGACTTAAAACACTCGAAAAAAATCATAAGCACGCAATCATAAATAAAATTCATCTTCAATTTGTTTCCTATAACACTTGTTGCTCAATTGCTGCATAACTTGATCCAAAGCTTAACTAATCCTTAGTTACGCATTTATCATCCACGGTCAAAAAGTGAACTCAGGCTCTTCTACTAACCATTCGTACCAAAATCTCAAGATGTTAGTAGAGGGAACGGAAATACTTTTCAATATTCCCTTCGGGAGACCATCTTAAATTTCTTCAATTAACCATTCATACCAAAGCCTCAGTGTGTTAGTAGAGACAACGGAAATTCTTTTTAATATTCCCCTCGGGTGGAGCCCACTCTTTTATACTAGATGGGATATTGACTCGGATCCTGTCAATGGATTTTTTTTGCGTTGTGAATGTTCCTGATCTATGGATGATCCAAGGGTTCTCATCTCCCTTGACACACACAATCTCTAGAGTGATGTCTATTGTATGAGTCTTTTCCACCTAAGAGTCCCACACTCCTTGACCAGAGGGGAACAATGCCAAGCAAGTTTGATGCCAACCAAACTCTTCATTAAAAGTTAGATCCCAATAACAAATGCACAGATAAACTTAGTTGGGTTCGCCAGATGGTCTTTTTTTTTTTTTTTTTGGTACGAGCCAAATGCATAGTTGATAGTTTGTTCATGGGAAGATTGGAATGAGGATTTCAGAAATTTTCTTGTCAACGCTTCATGATCAGAATCAGTGCACAGAGGTATTTTGTAGTTTGTAGAAATGAGGATTTCAGAAATTTTCTGATACCTTTGCATTTGGAATAGGTTCTGGTGGGTGCGGAGTAACTTGAGATCATCATCTCTTTGCCCAGTAGTTAAATGGACTGGGCCTGCATCTCTGTACACTTACAAGGCCTTGCTGGACCCAGCATAGATAGCTAAAAGGTTAGTTATAATTTGCAAAAGGACTGGGTCAAGGAAGCCAAGTCTAATTTTTAGGCTGATCGACTGGACCCAGGCCTGAATATTTGCCCCGCGTACTAAACGGGCTGGGCCTGGACAAGCTCTTCTGTGGCTTATGGAAGATTGGAATGGCATCATTTTCTTTTGGGCTTGCTGCTCTTTTACAAAATATTAGTGCACGTGTAATACTCTGCTTGTATACTTGTACTGTTTTCTTACTATCATCAATGTTTAATCTTGAGTATAACAGACGGGATTATTCTACCTTGTATGTGTATATTCTAACTGTAATGTAAATTAATGACAGGCCCTTGAGGCCATTAAGATGGCCCAACAGAAGAAGATCAGCAACAATGTCCCACAACCCGACGACCCAATGCCTCACATCACCATTTAGATGACCAGTTACCATCCCTACATTCACATGCGACTAGCCATAAAATCTCAGTGAATCCAATTCTGTGTATAATTTGAAGAAAAGTAGAACTTCTCTACCCAGCATGGATGTTCATGTGATAATGTTACAACTCATATGTTGTCATATGGATCCAACATCAGGCCCATATGTGTAGCCATAACCTTTTTTTCTTTTTTTTTTTTTTTGCTATTGGAGGATTCCTAACCCTTTAGGTTGGACTAATCCTTCCGAGCTCGGAGGGAAGCTAGATAAACTCTCCTGTAATCTCAGTAACCTCCGGCTGCAAACCGTGGTCCTAAAAGAACGTGTTTAAACTGATGACTGTAATTTACCTGGAAATCAATCATGTGTTCGGCCATTGGGAAAAACCCTATAAAAACGGACGGACCACTTCCCCTCTTCAACCGGCGATCACCAGCCTCACGGCACTCATTTCTTTGTTGTTTTACAAATTTCGAGCTTTACTTCAAGAAATTGACCTATAGTTCTAACACTCATTTCATTCTGAATGACATTGGGGTTACGCAATGGTAACTGATGTCTGTACCTATGGTTTGGTAGACTCAGTCATACTTCCAAAACTCAACTGACTCAACTGGCTCAACAGCTTTGGTCATCTTGGAGAATGAGTGTATGCCAAGTCGAGTCTTTTGAACACTTGACTCCAATCATCTTGGAGAATGAGTGTGCCAGTCGAGCTTTCGAACACTGATTTTGACTATAGGCCTAAAGTCTTTTACAAATTCTTCTACCACCTTTAGAATTTTCTCATGTTTCCAAATCAAATTGAAAAAATGATGTCAACATGAGTCTAGACTACAGTAAAGACCACTCCTTCCACTACTCCAACCAAAGATTGGTACCCGATTTTCCAGTTGGATAGCTAAAGAGGCTGGACCACCAACAAAAAAAAATAAAAACAGGTCAATATTGCTTGTTCTACCTCTATTGAATAAATATTGAATAAACCCGCGATTTTATTTATTTATTTCCCCATTCATATCATACTTAATTTTTTATTAATGTATACGTAGGGTCACTCCAACACAAGTCCTAATTTTCTTTATTCTGAGAGCCTTTGGAATTATTTATGGAGAGTTATTATTCGCAAGAGCCGCTTCGTGGGGCCCACATAGATGAAGATATAATGTGAAGGTGGGGTTCGGCCTTTTAAGTGAAGGGGATGGCGACACTTCAAACCAATTCAAAAGCAATCAAAATGGAAGGCTGGACCAAATTCTTTTCCACCAGTCTGTTTTCAACGTTCTGAATCACATGTCTACAAATCCAGTTAGGGTGCTCCTCAACTGTGATCTCTCATTCAACTATGTGGGCCCCACAAACCAACTTTTGTAAGGGTTTTTTTTTTTTTTTTTTTTTTTTTTGTCAAAAACAGCTTACTACATTACTATTTACAACATAGTTTTAAACTTAATGAGAAACACAGTTTTAAACTTAATGAGACTCCAGTCAACCAGATCTGACTTCATTCATTCCAAGCCTCAACTCACACTCCAAACTCGGTTTCTCTCTACTCTCGCTAGATGTTGTCTTTTTGGAAATTAGTGGGGACTTGGCTCCACTCAACCCTACTACATCCAATCACAACTTAGAAAATCTAGGAAATTGTATACTTATACATAATCAGATAATCTTTTTAATAATATATATATATGCATAATATTTTACTGAGATTAAAATTACATTGCAATCAAGGCTGCAACATTTTCAGGTTGAAAATACGGGGATGCCACCGTGGATAGGACTCCCACACTCACCATACCACCCAGGGATCGATCGCTATAATGGTAGGGGAAATCTTTGAGTTAACTCTGTGAATTTTGGGCCAAGTTGGGTTTTGACTACTTTAAACTATGCAATGCTAGAATAGCATGCTTTTGTGCAATGCAAAGGTTATGATTAAACAACTGATGGGCGACTAAATTGGAATATCTTTTTCATCATAGCAGAGTGAGGTTGACATAGACGAGTGAGCTCTTCTCCCTTATTCGCACATAAAAATGACCCCCACAAACACACACTATAAAGAATGTCAAAAGTACCCAGACAAATCTTCTTGCTTTGGAGATTCTTGCGTCTATCTCTCCTTCAATTCCTATCTTCTTCCTTAAAAGCAACTTTTCTTGGAGAAGCCAAGCTATTCGGTGGCTTTTAAAGGGCATGGGCATGGACAGGGAATACGACAATAGGGTTCCACTTGATTGCAGAATAAGTAGAATTTTGTTACTGAGATACTTTCTAGCTCATTTGCATGAGTATCCATGCATCATCAAAAGGGTCTGTTGAAAACATTCAATTTTAGCTATGGAAAATTGTATTGTTGGGATAATTAAGAGTTAAAATAAAGAAATTGGGTCTCGCGAAGCTACAGCCCAATTAGTGAAGGACATGTGTGTGAGTGAGAGTGCGTGAATTCACTACCCCAGTGTAACAAAATAATAATAAGAAGAAGAATAATAATAAATGGTGCTGTTGAACAGGTGCATTTTGCATATCCTCTTATCAATTCAGATCCTGGCCCTCAATTTTAGCACCTCGGGCCTTTCAAAATCTAATCATGACAAATGTCTGAATTAGTGTCAAACTAGGATTAATATCTCTTCAAAGGATTAGATTTAATAGGTGGGCCCGTATTTGAGTGCCATAAGTTTTCAGGAACATGTGGGAACCAAACAAGGATTCAGAAAACCGAAAATTGACTGACTCAATTTTTGGCCGGTCTTCCCTTCTTCCCATTACATTAACAAAAAGTCTACATGGACTAACTCATGGAGTTAGTCCATGGTTCTGTCCATGAGTTAGTCCATATAGCAGGACTCTTACATTAAACTGATGGGCTGTCAATCCAGACATGAGGTTCATAAATCTCTTTATGGAGAACCACGTCTACAGCAGGCGACCATGAGTTTAAATAGTTAAGATCGATGCTCCGCTACTGCCTTTTGAATTGTAGTTAACCAATGCAGGGTTACAGCAAATCCACTAATGGTTTGGTAGTAAGGCATCTCCGTTATTACGAGGGAAAATCTGAAATTAATCTCTGCCTCCCATCCTCTTGATTAGGGACCTGGGATCAATTTCCCCATAAGATTTGAAAATCCTCATTTTTGTGTATTTACTTATTGATACCAATTCTTCTCAACTATACTCATCAATATATACCGTTACTGCTGTAAAATCCTCGTCTATAAAATCCTCCTTGAGCAATCTCTGTTTCAAGGGCATGAATTTCTCACGGTTCCTGACTGTTATCAAATGTGCACGAGTGAAATTGAGTCTAGATCCTCCAGTTCTCAAAGTCAAGTGAAATTTAGTGACGTATTTCAGTGGAGCTGACTTCATAAAATCTGAACGATTCAAAATATGCCTCCCTCTTGTACATATATCACTCTAATAAGAGTTGGGCCCACCATTTGATTGATCACAAAGAAATTTGTACAATTTGATTGGGGTTTAGATAGAAATGATCAGACTCATTCGACTCATTGCCCCTTGAGCCCCTGCTCACTCCCCTAGCCATGGATTTGCTAGTGGTGATATTTTTTTATTTTTTATTTTGGAAAGACATACAAGGAGGGATGGGTGTGTGAGACACACCAGCTGATGGTAGTTACAAGGGGTGATGGGTGTGAGACAAGCCTTCTACATGATTCCAAGCTTTTGATGATTCTTCATTCCATTTCCACCCCACAAGAGCTCTACCTCAAGGAAGATTGGGCATTACAGCTTGCATTATTAAGATAGGCAGGCTACATACATTCACCCCTCATGGGAAATTGGGCTCCCTCTTGTCCTCTTCTACTTTTAATAATATAACAAGGAGATCCTCAGAATATGTACAAGTGGTTGTCAATGCTCGGCTCCTACTGTACATATACATTGCCCACTTCTTGAACAAGTCCCAAAAGCAAGCCCCAATGAAGACCCCCACATTAGATATTCATCTCAAAACTAAAAAAATACCACCACCCACCTTTAGTCCCTTTCCATCTCCAATGTTGCTACTTCTTTGGGGCCCTCAAACAAAGCAAAACAAATTGGTAAAATAATAGCATCTCCTCCACTCTGTTTAATAACTCCAAAGAAGTCCATCACTCACTCATAGGTAGAAAAATGAAACCCATCTTAAATGTACATGTCTATGTCTTCACTTCTTTCCCCCCCCCACTTCATTTATGTTTTTTTATCTTTTTCCAAGTTGTTGGTCCAGCCTAATCTTATTTTTCTACCTACTTATGATGAGCATTACCACAGAAGTCACTGGATCAAATCTCATTGTCGGCAATTTTCTCCTCCCAAGAATTTCTCATACGTTCGATTGTTACGGAGTTTTCTAGGGGTCAAGTTTCGATAAATAGTTCTTGTTGAAAGAACAAATAAAAATAAAAATTATTGGATTGATGAGATAAAGCACTGCTCTTGATAATGATATAGCTTAAAGAAACATCATTATCAAAGATAAAGCCTTACCACACATTGCTTTTTCATGGTGATTTAATTTGTGACAATTAATTAAGCATTCCATCTTGTCCCTAGTCTATGATATCTTAATTTTCCTATTCTCAGATCTACCAAACTTGCCCCCATACATTTACGTTCTCATTCTGCTGATTTGGAGTCTAAGATTAAATTCTAATTCAAATTGATTCAGACCACAATATTGATGGAGCAGCAACCAGTAGAAGTCAGATGCAGTTTATTACCACTTTACCATTTCACAGTTGGTGCAGACTGCAGTGCAGAGGAAGTGTTTAGAGTCCTCCTGAGCCTCTTCAACTGAACAGTTCCCTAGGTTTTGGGCCAATGGCCTTTATTAGGGACCATTTAGCACAAACCCCTATTGGAAGACTATACCATAAAGATCAGCAAGATTGTAAGATCACAATCCTTACTTTCACCAGGCCTATTCAACTATATTGCTGTCCTCACTCTTTATGTTGGTGGGAGAATCAGCTCATAAATCCCCATCTTGGGAACACTATAGTCATCCTTATCTAAGCAACAGCCCATCAGATAGGCAGTCTGTATCACCAAATGATGGACCCAAACTTTTTCATACAGAATACACCTCAACTTACAGGGTTGCACATGGATTGTGTCCAGCCAGAACTAGACCAAGACTCGAACCCAATTGTACTTTGGCAGGCCTTGGTCTCAGCCGGGTCCTAATCCTAGCATCAATACATGACCCCACCTAGACCCAGACTAAGTTGTTTAATTGGATCTCATAGAAGGGCCCATCTCTTCATCTTTTCAATCTAAATATTCGTTTAGAGTCATGAGTCGGTCCATCGAGTCAATGGTCCAGGACCTGACCCATCTACATCCCTGTGAACTTGCTGAGGTTGAGAAACATATGGTGCTCAGGTAATTGATATAATTGAGATTGAATTGTCAACCTGGTACTATAGTTACAATCAATGAGAACCATGAAAAGTTGGGTGTGATCTGAGGGTGAAAAGAGATTTGCAAGGAGGGAATCCAAAGCCTGACATTACCAACAGTGTCATGACACAAGCTTTGCCCCCTTGTATGCCAAGCATCACTGGTTGGGCCACTTATAGATAGAAAGGAGATAGAAATAGAAAATGATATCCACTGCCACTTTGTGATACCTCTCAACTCCCACTTATTCCTCCTTTCCTCCATTGCCATCGCTCCTCTTTTATAAGGGGCACCACCAGCATTTCAAAAGGCCTACTATCTATCTCTTGTTGAATTTCAGTGAATTGCTGCTTGCATTTCCTTCCTCCTCAGCTCCAGATTAGGATATCTTCTTCTGGAAGGTGAATATGATCTTCCGAGAAGATGATGGAATAGGAGAAACATCCATGAACAACCCGAAAGACAGATCAAGGATCAGCGACAACGATGATAGGGATGGAGGTGAGGACAGCTCGGAACCATGGTTGCATCTGAGCCTAGGTAGATATGAGTCTTCGACGAGCGGTGACTCCGATACCCCTTCTAAACCCGGTTCTAACAAGGTGTTCTCATGTAACTTCTGCATGAGGAAGTTCTACAGCTCGCAAGCGCTGGGTGGACATCAGAACGCCCACAAGCGCGAGCGAGGATTAGCTAGAAGGTCTCAGCCTCAGAGAATGATGGCTATGGGAATTCCACTCAACACTCCAATCAATGGACCGCTTGTGCGGTCATTGGGTGTTCGACCCCATTCACTAGTCCACAAGCCGCATAGGGATGGGACTGTGGTGGCGAGATTTGACAACTGCACTAATGGATTTGGGATTGCTTGGACAGCTCCCTTTGCGCTCGAAGAAGCACCAGACTTGATGTGGCCAAGAAGCTTTCATATGAACTCGTCACAGTCCAAACAACCACAGGAGCAACATAAGCTCGACTTGAATCTCCGGCTCTGATGCATATGCATATATACATCCATCCATTGGTTACTCCTTGTTTGTCACGTCTATTTGTTTGGTATTGCATTTGTTCATCAGTAACAAAAGAAAGCTAACTGAATTAGGTGCAAATGCAATAAAAACCAACAAGAGTTTCCATACGGATTAAGATTCTTACAAATGATCAAACTGTTCTTTAGTTTTTTCTTGTTTTTCCTCTTTTTGTGTATGTCGACTCCATACTGTTTATGCACCTCTGTAATAGAAATTCCCAAGAAAGTTGTGATTTCTACTAAGTCAGTTTCAGTTCTGCACTAAAGGAAATTTCCAATTTCAGGACATTTCCATCCATTTTCTACTAACTTCCCTTGGTTTAGTTAATAACAGACATGCAAGCTTTTCAACTGGAATAAACAGAATAAACTAACGAATGAAACTACTACTCATCAAGAGAAAAAACTGCAGACAGCATAGAGATATACTGATACTGGAAGATGTCAACTCCAATCCATGATATAAACTTTCTTGAAGATGCAAATATCATAAAGAAGGCCTTAATTTCCATGTTTTTTTAATCCATCCTCTCTACCAATCTGAAGAAGGCCCTAATTTCCATGTTATGCGAATCCATCCTCTCTACCAATCTGAAGAAGACCCTGATTCCCATATTATTTGAATCCATCCTCTCCACTAATCTGGTGGGATCCTATTCAATTACGCCTCTGCGGTAGATCTGAATACTTCTATCGTATTAAAGGCCTCTTGAAGTGGAAACTAAAGAAATCCAATCAAAACTCAAATTTGAAAGCCTTGCCTAATTGGAACATTTCCATTCTACTAAACAGAGCTTCACCGTTTCCGTTCCCATTTTCAGTAACTACCTTCCAATTAACTTGCTGGAAGATTAATAAGCTCTTTCTTCACTAAAGCAGATGTGCAAGATGACATCTTTTCCTTCTCCAACCTTCTCCCTATGCCTTAAAAAAATCTACTTTTAAATCTCCATGATCTTGGAACTTCTGAGAAACCTGAGAAGGTGTTTGAATGTAGGGAACGCCGAAGGGAGTTTGCTGGGAAATGAAGTGCCCATTTAGCATTTACGTGAGTTTTCTTCTTCTTCCTCCTCACTGAACAGAAGCTAGTGAACAACCACGTTTCTCCTGTGTAACTGATATATTTTTTCCAAGTACTCCATTATAGGTATTTTAAAAAAAAAACATTCTTTATACTTAGAAAAACTCTACCTCTTAACAAGGTTTTCTCCAGCAAATCCAAACAGGTGTAAAAAGTGTGTAATCACTCCAACCAAGGGTCCTCCATCGTCATGTTGATTGCATCCAAACAGCTCATAAGTGCACCCAAAAAGATGTAGGAATAATCTCCAGATTCTTGTTTGGTGGTAATCCAGTCAGCTTTACTGTGTAGTTAAGATGATCCAGTCAGCTTTACTGTGTAGTTAAGATGATCACCATAATATGATTATCATGATGAAATGATAGGGAGTTAAAGAGGATGGCAGAATCAACTTTCTCCCTGACTTGCCAAGCATTGCCATCCTACCCAAATCAATGACCTTCAGGAAAATAAAGATCCACTTGTCATGGTAGTCAGTAGTGACAGCAAGATTCTATCCTTCAAATGAATACTAAATTTTATTCCTAGAAATTTATATTATTGGGAAGAAACATTTATCTAAAAGGGTAACAAGTGAAAAGTCAAAGATAGCCAAGGAATTCTTGGGATATGATTTGACAGGATGAAGGATGGTAACAGTTTCTTATTCTACAACCAACCATCTCTTTGATCCGTCAGTTCATTTCCTTGGATATCCCTGGAATTCATTATCTTTTGGGCCTTCTTCTTTAGCAAAATCTAATGAATTCATGTTTGGAGAATTTGGGTCCGTGTCTTTTTCCACGTCCTGGGAGAGGGTCAAATCTAATAAGGGAAATTAAGATGGTCTGAGGTATTTACAATTGGAGCACCCAAATTTTTATACTTTTAAAAAGCAGAAATCTTTTCCTCCAAGATTTGGTTGCTAATGGTCCCAAGTATGATAGGAAATAGACAAACGTGTCAATCAAGCTGCAGCACTATGAAAAGGAGACTAGGAGAAGGGTGATGCCCACGTTTGGAGTGGATTGGGCAGCTTCTGGAATCCACAGTATACTTTTTACAGCAATTCGGAGAAAACTACTCCTCGATTTCATAAAAATCACAGGAACGTGTCGTAATTGTGAGTACTTCCAAGCGAAATCTACGCATCTGATCTTCAGGTTGGATAAATGGGCAATAAGGTATCGTGCAGCTACAGAAGCATACAGCTCAACACCAAAATAAGGAGACAACCCACATCATGGTGGAAATTTATGTCTCTTGATGGTATGCGCCTTTGTTACTGTAAAAACCCAAGGCTATATACCATGTAGGGCCATACAAGGTTGGCCTTATCTGGACAAGGAGCTGATTATCATTAGTAAGGACCAGGGTTTAGGTCTGCCCATAGAACCCTTGAATTGTTTTCCAACTGGTGATTCATTCCAAAACACATTATTAAAAAATTAAGAATAAGATTTTATTTCAAAATATATTTAAAAAGTAAGGAAATCATGGTTTTTTTTTTTTTTTTTGACGACGTGGGTATCCTGAAGTCTTTGGCACAATTGGACTAATCACCCGTGTGGCACCTGCTAAACAAACGCATAGGAGGCACATATGGGGCGAATTTTAAAGACAAGACATAGGAAGCAAACCCACACCTAATGCCACTCACCAACTCCCAGGTGGGTTTGTAGTAATCCTGGTTTAAATAAAATTAAAAAGTAAATAAATCATAGGTTTTAATAATATTGATTGGCTTTCAAGCAAAAGTTTTAAAATCACATTATTAAAGAAACTAATAACAATTTAACATTTTAAATCTTCGCTTTTAATGTCCTGTTTTTAAAAAACTCATTGAACTATTCTAAAAGACTGGTGACTGTGAACTACTCAACAGTTAAAAGCACGGTAAACACAATTTAATTAACGATGATAGTTTAAAGATAGGGCCCATTTGTTAGCATTTATTTGAACTCCTACGAATTGTTCACACAAAGGTGAAGATCCATTAATGGCTATCTAATAATCTCCACTTTGATTGACAATAAATACCCAGGTATGACCCTAATAAATCAACTCCTAGAAAAAGTCAAGAGTCCATCTACATCTTTACCTTATGCCCTTCAACCCCTCAGCAATAAAAACCCTTTTTGCTTTGAATTCCTAGAATTCAATTCCATGCAAACAAGGCCCATAGTGATTTCACTTCAACCAGGTCCAAGTAGTCCAGTTTTTTAGACATTGATTATTCCAGCCAGGCCCCTGATCCAAGTATAATTAGTTGGGTCTTGTTCACATCCATGTTTTTAGCATAAAACAAATAAATATATATAACAAGTAACAACCAGCACCCATCATCATAGTATTTGGGAACATCAGGGGTTGCCCAAATGCCCAAATTCAATCTCTCTCTTTTTTTTTTTCTTCTAACTTCTTTGGGTTCTTAAAGATGGGTCACTTGTAAGAATATATCCCGCTGTAGTCTTACTACCACAATAATTCCTTTTCCCACAAGAGGCTATTGAGTATTGAGTGGTGATAGGTTTTCCACTTGGTTAACTTTCCTTTCCCTTGGAAAAACCTGTTTGTTTGCACTTTGCAGATAGACATCCTGCATCACCCAAGGACGGTCAAAGTCAAGTGCTGCTTTTTCCCTTGCCATTGATTACCCAGCAAATGCTCCCTCAACATCCACCTTCATCAATCCTTCCATTATTACCGAGACATGGCACCTACTCTTTCAACTTTTCTGATGAGCAGTGGACTTCCACTCCTTTATGTCACAACTTGTCAACTAGTTCAATATTCTCTTCGACTTGGATAAGCATTCTAAGTTGGGCCCACACCAAATTTCCCACAAGAGGAAATGTACAACGCATCATGCTTTAATGATCAAAGCCTCAAAGACTTGCTTGTGTCACGGTCATGCAAATGAGAACTCCAAGCATATCATGCAATATATCAAATACCACAATACACTGACAAGGAAAAAAAAAATGTGGAAATCTAGATGCATGACAACCAATGAAAAGACAACAATTGAAAGGCTTGGACCCAAATGAGGGGTATATGAGATATCAGGCTGATGAAATGACCATAGCCCTTAGTTTTAAGTTTTTCAATGTTGATGGATATACACCATGCAATTTTGCCAAGATAAAATCCAACAATGAAGGTCTGGAAGTGCAAATTTTTGGATCAGTGCAAATACGAGACGGGACTGTGTGAATGGATTTGATTGATTAAAGATGAGATACGAGTAGAATTCCAATAAATATAGATATATATATATATCTATATATATAAAGATTTGGCATTGATTTTGCTAGAGGTGAAACAAGATGAGCACCATAACTAGCAACATTTTCATAGAAGGTGAGAACCTTCAATACGTGGCTGATGCTACAACTATAGTAGATTCCCATTCTCAATGAGTTAGTTTCAATAAGATAAACAACGCCTGTATCATGTGACCTTCATTTAGTTGCAAAGCATATTGAGTTGTATTTCAAGTGATGGGAATTATGCATAATCAATTTTTGAATTGTAATTGAGCACGATATTTTGTTGTCTAGATATGAGCGGTAAAGATTTCATAATCACTATCAATACCGTCATCATTATTACTGCGACTAAAATGCCTGCATGACAACTAGAGAAAAATACATCATTAAAAATATATACTACAACAACTATAACAGGACCGAGTCCAAGTGGTGAAAAAAGGTACTCAAAATTTTATGATGTATTTCCACCAGATTTACACAAGTACAGTTGACCATTGCATCTATCTCATTCTTGGTTATGATTCTAGGCATATTCAAATGCGCCCTTTAACAGCATCTGCAGTTTTCTGAATTTAAGAAAAAGTCATGTATTAAGATGCCTTCCTAGAAGGGGATCACAGCAATACAAACACTGTTTAGCACTTCAGTGTCCCCCCTGGAAGTACTTAATCAAATTACTACACCAATCAAATAAATATGCAAGAAAAACACAGATGTTAAAATGTCAATTTCTCCAACAAAGATCTGTATTCTATAAACAGGAATATTTAGTAAACAGCTGTTTCTCATGAAGCTTAAAAGCCGCTCCTTTCATTAGAAAAAAAAAAAAAAAAAAAACCACTCCAGAAGTTAATACATATTACCAGGGAGCTTTAAGCTTTTGGGTTTTATGCAAGAGGATGGAGAGCCTCTGGCTGATGAGATTTGGATCACTATATGCTGCAGAATCAGATGGAAAGCCTTTCTGCCCAATTAACACAAAACAGGTTTTACTTAAGATTTCTTAACAAGCAAAATCACTATGCAGTTTTCATGTCACAAATTACAAGCACAAAAAATTGCAAATTATTAAATACCAGCATGTGTATACCAAAAACAACTAAATAACTAGCCACTAATGCAACGTAATATGCTATATATGCAATGGGCATCTTCTATAAATGTATTTACACGTTGTAAAATATTTAAACAGATCTTGCAAATTTCATGTGCAGCTATTTCCACAACAATTATCTTATGGCCATCAGTGCAGATGTCCTAATTGCAACATCCAAGCCATGCATCTGGTGAGTTCAACCAAGTACGTGACCTAGTTTAAAATAACACTAGTCCAACAGTCCTGCATGACACTTTCTCGCAATCTTTTTCGGCCATCCATGTGTTCCATTCACTGCTGTCAACCTGATAGTAGTATCCCATGCACAGGGACAGAGCCCCGAATTTCTCCGAGGGGGAAAGAGGAATTAAAACTTACAACAAGCAAAACAAGTACAAAAAAAAAAGTGTCAACATAAACAGCTGTATATCTACACATTAAGTAGCTTATAAAAATGATAATATGAGCCTAATAGAATTGCAATTAACTCGAATCCAATTAGCATATAGCCTAAAAAGTGATATATAACACAATATAGACAACACACATGATATACAAAAGAAAATAAAAATAGAAATGTCGATAAAGATAAAAGAGGGAGATTTATTCATTATTACAAGAGATAAGAAGCCAAATAATGTAAATGCTAACACTTTAAAAAAAAAAAACAAATCAAATATAATAATAATATATTAAATGCATAAATTTATATGTTATTATGTATAATAATACTAATATGATATTTATTTTAGATAATATGGATATTTTTTATGTCAACAGTGTACACAAGTATTGGGTATGTAGTATGTCCCCAACTAGACTGGGACTCCATTATCGATTGGAATTCCATAGGATTGGTTCCAATAAGTCCCTGGTGGACACGAACATGGGGGGCCATTTGTGTTTGTGCACCCAAGCCCGGCATAAGTCCAACGTATAGGATCCAAATTTTACTCATCCCAAAGTCAAAGCCTGAGTGCATTATTTCTCCATGGTTAATCTGATTTCAATGGACCTGGGTTGAGCATGTTAAATTGACGGTTAAGATCTATGTTTAGTGGGACCAGTGCATATATTAACCTATTTCCCGTTACGTTTAGGTATCCATACATTTTGTAAATTGGTTGCGGCTGAAGTATTTAACACAAACATCATCTAAGTATACTGTGATTATGATATTTACACAAGCAGGGTGATAAATCACGTATATTCAAAGTTTAAAGCAAGACTTGAAAGTTCCTCAAAACACTCATGCAAATAAGAAATAATAAGCACTCATTAAACTCAAAATTTAAAAAAAAAAAAAACCATTAAAATCAATTCATTAAAACTAACCTATGTATATAATCAAAATCAAAAGAGAAATGGAGAGTTGGGTATTTGTATTTCTGTTACCGAGTAATATTGAGTAAGATAATATAAGTGGCCATACAATGTGAATGGACTGAAGAAGAAGAGGGCAAGTTTAGTTTTTTTTTGTTTCTCTCAAAGAAAATAAGAGGGAAAGTTGCCGTAAAATCTATTATACATTCCAGGACAGCCTTTTAAATCAAAAGAGAAATGGAGAGTTGGGTATTTGTATTTCTGTTACCGAGTAATATTGAGTAAGATAATATAAGTGGCCATAATATAAGTGGCCATACAATGTGAATGGACTGAAGAAGAAGAGGGCAAGTTTAGTTTTTTTTTGTTTCTCTCAAAGAAAATAAGAGGGAAAGTTGCCGTAAAATCTATTATACATTCCAGGACAGCCTTTTACTGTTCCAAAAAATGTCCTACGTGGCACTGTGGCTAAAAGGGGCTAAAAGTTGAAATAATTACAACTTTTGCCATCAAGAAAGAAAGAGAGGGAGGACACTGCACGTGGAAAAGAGAGGGGAGAGAGAGGGGGGAAGTAAGAGAGAGAAAATGAATGAGGGAGAGGGGGGCGTGAGGGGGCTGATGGGTTTATTTTTTTCCTGCTAATCTCAATCTCAGCCGTCCATCACACTTTTTTGTGGACCCCATTTTACTATTCATCTCACTGTTTTTTTCAGACAACTAAAATTCGAAAAATAAAAAAGCAGGGGAGCCGGGTCCGATTTGGTTGGCCAGAGTGTTAAAAAAAATTAAAAGTTAAGAACATTAAAAAAATATTTTTTTTTGAAATTTGGAGTGTAAACTCTTAAATTATCTATTATACATTCCAAGACAGCCTTTTACTGTTCCAAAAAATGTCCTACGTGGCACTGTGGCTAAAAGGGGCTAAAAGTTGAAATAATTACAACTTTTGCCATCAAGAAAGAAAGAGAGGGAGGACACTGCACGTGGAAGAAAGAGGGGGGAGAGAGAGAGAGGGGAAGTAAGAGAGAGAAAATGAAAGAGGGAGGGGGGCGTGGGGGGGCTGATGGGTTTATTTTTTCCTGCTAATCTCAATCTCAGCCGTCCATCACACTTTTTTATGGACCCCATTTTACTATTCATCTCACTGTTTTTTTCAGACAACTAAAATTCGAAAAATAAAAAAGCAGGGGAGCCGGGTCCGATTTGGTTGGCCAGAGTGTTAAAAAAATTAAAAGTTAAGAACATTAAAAAAATAATTTTTTTTTTAAATTTGGAGTGTAAACTCTTAAATTATAAAACAAAATGCTAAAAACCCTAAACATTGAAGCATAAATCATATATACTAAACATAAATAAAAAATATTAACCTAAATCAGAAATTCTAAGAACACTAAATCCTATAAAGTCGTAAATCCAAATAAGTTAATTTACGAAAATTATTTTATCGTGCCAACGGCACGGGTTACTGCTAGTATAAGGGACATACAATGACACCCTGGATTGATTTCTTCTTGAGAATTAAATGGCATTGTTGCCATCCAGTTTTTCCAATAATGTTAAACTTGAGGAGGGGTAAAATATACAAATGGACAAAATAACCCATGAAAAGATAAAACCACCCCCCCACCCCAAAACCCTGCGTATTCTAAGGTTTTCAAAACTTTGAGGGCAATCGCCCCTCCTCCCTCCGTCCCTGCCCATGCATGAAGGTCCACCTGTCCGCTCATTAAGGGAGCCTGCATGGACACTTTTTGGCAGTCTTTTCTGGCCATCCATGTGTTTCATTCACTGCTGCCACCCAGATAATAGTCTCAGGCAGATAAAAGAGGCAAAGGATCAACACCATAATGGGTCCTATCTTAAAATATATCAGACCTTTCAAAGGTTTTAAAAGATAAAGTTTCTGATTCTGTAGTTGAGGGCCAAATTGCAGGATAACAATTAATATCAGAGTTTCATGACTTAAATTAAAAAAAAAATAGTCTTGTTTAAATGTTTTTAGAGAAAACCTTTAAGGTTTTCAACACCAAAAAAAAAAAAAAAAACATATTATACTAATGGACTTTATGTTTTGAACCATTATAACCCAAATCAGAGTAATATACACAGCCAAAACCACATCTTGTTTTAAAACAATGGAGAACACAGGCATGTCATGGCACATGCATTGACTAATAAATGATCTTTTGTTTTAAGGTTTCTAGTAGCATAGAAAAAATCTTAAGGTTTCGACATAAAAGAAAACAACATGGAATAACAATGGATTTTATTTTTGGTCCATTCGATGCGTGCCAACAAAATTGAAGAAAATTTTTTACAAGACAGAGACTAGACCAGTTGTGACCTATGGAGCAGAATGTTGGTCAATCAAGAAACACCACGTGCAAAAAATGAGTAAAACAAAGATGAGAATGAAGAGATGGATTAGGAAAGATAGTATCAGAAATTATCGCATCCAAAAGCATTTAAGGGTAGCATCAATTGCTGATAAATTAAAAGAAGACTCATTTAAAATGACTTGTACATGTCCAATGCAGGTCAACTATAGCGCCGGTGAGGTAAAGTTTTCCTATGCATGTGGATGGCCCCTCAAGGAAATGGGGTAGGCCAAAGATGACAATGATGGAAGTAGTAAGGTTAGATAAAAAGAAACGCAACCTATCTAATGATGATGATGATGACGACAATGTTCTGGTACATTAAAACCCAAATTAGAAATGTGGGCAACCAAAACCATGCCATTTCTTAAACAATGGAGAGCAGAGGCATGTCATGGCTTGACAAAGAAACAAACAGATTCCTCGGATGTGGAAGAATGGCAATCCTCCTGGAGAAAATAGTACTCAAGTTCTTGGATAAAGCATTCTGTTGCAGAATTAATGAAGGTGATTATTTAACGCATTTTTCTAAGATTATTCCAGTAAAAAAGAAAGCTTAGACTGGACCCTCAACAAATTTGGATGCAAGTTATGAGAAGATATGGGGCTCGTAAATACTTACTGCAGATAACTCTTGAAAAGTGGCTTCTCTCCAGCAGATTTCCCGAAGAACAACTGGCTTGGTATTCCCATTGCTACCAAAACAACAATACATTCTGGTGTCCCTTAATCGCATGAGAACCCCATCAACTCTAAGCTGTAAGAAGATCTGAATTAATTACTAGGCAAAAGGATAACGTCAAAAGCTGTAAGAACTGAACCACAGTTTACTAAAACATCAATACGTTCAAGCTTATGTGTGCATGCAGTATGCGCACATGCATATGCATATGTGTCTGTGTGCGTGGATAAAGTAGACTGACTCACCCAGAAACGCAGGAGAAGAAACCAAGAACTTGGCATTACTCTCTACAAGAATAACAAAAAAGAGATGATAAATACTTCAGCTTATAGTGATTGCGCTTAACTGAAGGTTCAATCCACGCAAGAGATAGATGGGTCAGAAGCATAACTCACCACTTTTACAGTTAGAAGTGATACTCCGTTGTCAGCTAGCTCATCCTCATATAGAACAACCTGTTTAGGTTGATCAAAAATCCATTCATGCGGTCATAGAACAGAGATCAAAGAATTAACTAGAATTTAAAAAAAAAAAAAGGATTAAGTTCGGAGGGCAGCATCCTTTTCATTTATATCCATGTTGCTGACCTCATCATAAAACAGAATTGGCTCTTTCGATGCTAATGCAACCAGATCAATTTTCTCTTTGCAATCCTCCCACAGCAAACCACAGCTTTCACCTTCTGAAATTGCTCCTGTCCTATGCTGATCATTGTAAAACACACTAGTGAGATTCACTATTATCCATTCCTTTTATTTGTTGTTTAGTACAATCTCAAGTACAAAACAGGAAGCAAACTCCTGGGAAATATAAGATAAACTCTTTGCTTGATTCTGTGTGCTAGTTACTCCTGTGAGCATTATTACAAAAATCTCAGCATTTTACTATTTGAACCTAATATTTTTATTCCACTGGAATTAAAATTAATTTAAATCTATGAGTTGATTCATATTTCCAAAACCCCTAACAATAATTTTGGGACTCATGTTTTATGATTTGAATCTTACGATTCCTTGAAAAGGCAACAGCCATCCTTCCATGCAAACCTTCACCATAATTAACTGCTTCATTTTTGTTTGTACAATTTTTTTTCTCTTTTTTATCACAGCAAGCACTCATCGAAGAGCTTAACATATATTGCCTTTATATTTATTCAAGAGTTAGAACCAATAAAAGACTGTGATACAGACTGATAGATAAATAATATGTAAGAAAATGGAAAGAGGGGAGGAAAAAAGAAAAGAAAATGATGGAAAATCACCCATCAAATAGGAAAAAAGAAATAGAAATATGCCCACACAAAGTTCATGTATTCACACGTGAAAAGGGAAAATCGGGTGTTGAGCCGTGATAAGGAAAAGGTTTTTTGAGGGCATCTCACTTTTTGATCTGGACAGCGACACACCCCCACCCCCAACACACGAACTGATGCACCCACATGCACCCAAAAAAGAAAGATACCAAGTTCAACATGAACCCTAAGGGCATGTTTGTGTAGCCCATTTCCGCGGAAAAGTTGACGTTTTTTCCGCGGAAAACCTACTTTCATCATGCGGTTTTGTGCGGTGATTTTCCGCGAAGTCACTTTTTTGCCACATCAGCTTTTTCTTCTTACCATGGAAAATGGACTTCCATGGGGGGGTATGGGAAGTCTATTTCCAACAAGAAAAATGGCCCTCCTTTTATAAACTCATTTCCTAACCATTTCCTACTAAAGAGTAAAACACTTGTTTTTTTGGAAGGAATCCGCAGCCGCACAAAACAACATTGCCACTAATTCATCAAGGAAAAACTTTTTGCACCAAACATGAATTTTTTTACTTCCCCGGAAAACCTTTCCGAGGTATTTTAAAAACCATAGAATTTGATGATGTGGCAAATTCTTCTTTCCATGGAAGTTACATGTACACAAACGTGCCCTAAAAAAAGAAGATAAACGTTTACGAAGCAGAACTGAGATAGGGTTTATGACAAATTGCCATAGAGGGAGTTTTGAGGAGCTAAGATATATGAGGACATGTGTAGTCATAGAGAAGATCAGCAATTGATTAGTGGTGCATAGCAGAGGTAAGGCACGACTGTTGATCAGAGGCAAAGAAAATGATTTCCATGCTCTTTTGGGATCAGGCAGGGCTGCAATGGCAGCAGATTAGAGGTGTACTGGCAGTATACAAACGAACAGATCAGGACTAGCAGGCAAAACTGTTGAAGCAGATGGGTTGCAGAATGCATATGCAGGACTCAACATCAACAAGTGAACAACATCAAATGCAAGCAGAACAGTTTGGCAGGATAGCATTGGCATCAGAATGGAAGCTGCAGTGGCACAACAGAATTTTGTGGATTTCTTGGGAACTGCTAGTAGGCAGAAAAAAGCCACAAGCGACGGCGTAAGCAGCAGGGTGAAGATTCAGAGCTCGATGGAAGGCAAAGTGCAGAACTAGGATGGCAAGAGAGTTGAAAACAAAGTTGAAAATCAACAAGAAAGACAATCAAATAGGTAACACAGCTGGAGATATAGCAGTGCAGTTAGAGGGAAAAGGCCGAACAAATGTAGCAACGGGGGCCAGGTGATGGATGCTGGGGAAGAACTTGGGTGGCAATTGAGTGCACGAACGGGAGATGGTTAAGGTTGGACATGGCTGCAATCAGAAGATAGGGGCTTCATGGATCTGTATGCGGAGGTGAATGAATTATGTGCAGGCATCACATGTGGAGATTAAGATCAAGTAAAAGAACGGTTCTAACTGATGTCAATGGCTCCTGTCGAGCAGATATAAAATGCCCATTGAGATGGAAGAAGCATAACAGGAGCAGTTGCGTGGTGGAGAAGGATGGGCAGAGAAACGAAAATGGGTTGTGTAGCAGAAGCTTGGTCTAAGATGCGACTTCCTGATGGGCATAACTGGATAGTCCCATCTTAGACACCGGATGGTGATGAGCAAGATGATCTGGGATAGGCAGTGATGCAGGCCCTAGAGTTAGGGCTTGCGTAGATGCCGAAGCACGTGTCAAGAGACACTTCAAATTATCTCCGCAGAGATTTCTAACACGAGGAAAACCTCTCCAAGGGAAAATCCCAATTTTTATTCAATTCCAAATCTGAGATTATCATCTCTACAATGCAATAAAAATAAGCAAAGTAAACTTAGGGCCTAAGAAAATCTAATCTAATAATAGAAACCATCTTAATCAAACTAGGAAACCAAATAAATCAGAATGCTAATCCTAATTACAATGAAATTAGGAAGCTACTTAAAAACTAAATATTCTAAAACTATGTTGGGTGGGACCGGTGGAATTATGGTAGCCCGTTCTGCATCATTCCCCCAAGGTTGAAAGAAGAGTTCGACCTCGAACTCGGGTCTTCTTCAAGTTGCCTCTATATATATGATGTACGTGAAGCACTTCCTTTGGAGCATGAGCCCTTGATTTCTTGTTCGGTGATTATGGTTTCTTGGGATGGAGAGTAACTTCCTTTCCATCGTGCATGAAAGTATACGTGTTGTTGCGCATCCCATGAGTGCCATTATTGTCATACATCCATGGACGACCCAATAGGATATCTCCATTGTCCATTGGTAGCACATCGCACCAAATTGTATCTTTGTAATCATTACCAACTGCAAAAATAACCTGACATGTATGTCGCACTTGCGCTCCATCACCTATCATGAGCCATTTAACAAAGTAGGAACGATTGTGATAGTAAACCTTCAACTTCAAGCGATCAACAAGAGTTTGAGAGATAATATTCTCACAACTTCCACCATCAATCACAACTGTACAATTTTGCCCATGTATTGTACCTGTGGAACGAAAAATACTTTTCTACAACCATTTCTTTTCAACAGTGGGTATAGACTCTTGTTGCACCAAGAGAAGTTCACCATCAATTTCAGGTGCTATTTCCTCCACTTCATCGGATTCTTCATTTTTAGGATCATCTTTTGTTTCCGATTTTTCTTGTGCACCTTCCATTAAATTTATTCTTTTTGGGCATTCAAATGCACGGTGACCCTTTTGCTTACAATGAAAACATGTGAATCTGTTTGGATCTTCAAACTTGGAAGAAAACTTTTCTGAGGAACTAGCATTTGGATTAAAATCTGACTTTGATGGAGTCTTTTGCGCAGATTATTTAGACGTATTAAGTTTTCTGGCTTGATGATTTGCAATCCCCTCAGCTTTGATAGCATGCTGAACAATCTCATCGACATTGTCAAAATGCTTGAATGTGAGGATATGTTGTATGTCAAGTGTGAGCCCATTAAAGTATCTGTCGACTAATACATCATCATCTTCATTCAAACCACAACAAGCTTGCATGGTCATGAACTCCTCCGAATACTCAACAACCGTCTTAGATCCTTGTTTCAAATCTTGAAAACTTGAACGCAGATCTCTGGAGTAATTGACCGGAATAAATTTTTGCTTCAACAGATTTTTCATCTCGGTCCATGTGTCAACGGGATCAATTTGTTGGTTTCTTCTCTTCTTTTGCAATTCGGCCCACCATATTGCAGCATAATTAAGAAATCGAGTTGCCACCAGTGTAATTTTATGACCATCCGTCATTGGCTTGTGTGCAAAAATATTTTCAACACACACTAACCAATCTATGAATTCATCCGGTTTCAATTTTCCATCATATTCAGGAATCACGAGTTTAATACCCAAATCACGATCAACATTGACGGCATGTGGATCTCGTTGATTCCGATTATATTCTCCATCAGCTCGATGATTATCCTCACGCCGATTAGTTTCTAAAGTAGTTAATCGGGTTTCAATCCTTGCAAGAGTGTCGTGCATTTGAACCATCATTGCAGATTAGTTGATTAACATTTACTGATAATTCCGCAACGGTTCCCCTCAAATCATCATCATTGTGAGAGGAAGACTCCACTTCTATCTGCTTCTTCGGAGGCATTTTTTTGTTAAGCAAATTCAGAATTTTGACTGACCTAATGTATAGATCTACTCTCCACGATCACGCTGGCGAAAACGGATCTGAGATCTGATGGCTATGATAGTGCGGAAACAAGATCCAACGGTTGATCCTGGTCAAATCTGTTGTTGATCAGATGTGCAGATGTCTGCCCTCTGCCTGAGGTTTTTTTTTTTTTTATAAACTGCTGGGCTCTTCAAAATAGGTTGGGCTCTTCGAAACAAGTTGGGCTTCAATATTAAATGGGTCGGATCCACCTGTGGGCCGAACTAGAAACCAGCCCAATCACTTAAATCTGTATAGCACGTGTCAAAGAAGCTCCTTGGGCTTGCTGCAGAAAAAGGGATTTGCTCCTTTTGGTTTCTGTTGACAAAAAGAGACGGGAGGAAGGGGCGAGAGCAGGTGCTGGCGAACAGAGAGAAGGGCGATGGTGGCGAGGTGCGGATCGGGCGGCGGTTGTGGTGCACGATACACACGTTCTCTTCCTGATTCTCCTCCTTCTTCCTCTTCTGTCTATTCTCTTTTATTTCCTTCTCTGTTTTTCTTTCTTTTCTCGCTCTGCTGGGTATGGGATGGGGACGATTGGGTTCTGCTGGGATACCTTTTTTTTTTTACTGGGCACGGGATCTGGAGGAAGAAAGAGGGGTTTGGGATGGTGATGGTTTTGGATGTCTGGGACTGGTTTGGCGCAGGGGACTGACGAAGGGGTTGGAATTCGGTCGATGGGGTTTTGGTAGTGGACGGAAAATGGGATATGGGTGTTACGGACGGATAGGCTCCGATCGGTGACCGGAGGGTGATCGGAGCGTTATGGATCTTCGCTCTGATACCAAACTGATGCAGGCCCTAGAGTTAGGGCTTGCGTAGATGCCGAAGCACATGTCAAGAGACACTTCAAATTATCTCCGCAGAGATTTCTAACGCGAGGAAAACCTCTCCAAGGGAAAATCCCAATTTGTATTCAATTCCAAATCTGAGATTATCATCTCTACAATGCAATATAAATAAGCAAAGTAAACTTAGGGCCTAAGAAAACCTAATCTAATAATAGAAACCATCTTAATCAAACTAAGAAACCAAATAAATCAGAATGTTAATCCTAATTACAATAAAATTAGGAAGCTACTTAAAAAATAAATATTCTAAAACTATGTTGGGTGGGACCGGTGGAATTATGGTAGCCCGTTCTGCATCAAACAGGAGCACGAGATGATGGCTAGCAATTTTTTATGGCAAGATAATGTGATGGAGCAGGTGGGTCGGTGCTGCTAATGCCAAATAGATGCTCGGCAGAGGTTATGAGCATGGTTTCACAGAGTGATGGCCCCTAGAGCAAAAGGTGATGGAGGGGTTGAGATGAAAACACTGAAACTCAATTTAACAATCATAAGGCTCTAATACCAATTGAACGATAAGGGAAGCAATACATTTTTGTACACTACAATGGAATAGTGACGCAGCCAAAGATTGCGGGTCCCTGTCTTGGATAGGGATCGGACTGCATCAAATAGACAAGATAGCTACTAATAAAAACCCAACCTATGTAAGATATTTACAAATCCTAGTTCAAAAAAGATAATAATTTAAAAAATATTAACATCTCTTAGCAAAATTAGGTGGTCATTATCTCTAGATAAGGGCCATTTTGAGCTTATCTATCCGCATTATGAGCCACTATTTAAGTGGTCATGATTGTTGTGCATACTTTCAATGTATATGGTACGGTGTATGAGTTACAGCAAAATTTGCTTCGTAGGGACTCAACAAGAGTCTAGGCCTGCGAAAGAATAGACCCAAAAGGCCAAAACTCTGACTTCCACAAACAAATCATCCATGGCTTTCATCCACTATAGGCTTGGCATATATGCATGCTGATGCAGGCAATCCAAATTCGAAGCCCGATGGTGAAGAATAACCAAAAGATCACACTATTCAAGGAATCCTAAGCGTCCATTTAAAAATGTTGGTTGTCCAAATTCAATGAGTGAAATCAAATTATTACGTCCACCCAATGACTAATCATCTTATTGTTTGTAATCCGTAATCCAACAATACTGACATAGAACTCACAAAGCCAACCCAAACACATACAATGAAGCACCAACAACGACGACGACAACAAAGATGATCATGATGATAAATCCAACAATGGGACCCAAAATTTTGGACATCCTTGATTAGCCTTTATATATGCCATGGATATTCATATGATAATGTATGTTTCCAAAAGTTTTCTCTCCATCGAATAACTTCTAAAGAAGAACATCAAACTTCCCAAACCTACTAGCATCACAAGCAAAAGCAAATGAGCTTTTTACGCTGGAACTCTGATTTTGGAATCAATTGTGTCAACCACTGACCAGCTCAGATGCCTTTACTCTCTTACTTTAGCTAGGTAACCTTTCACTTGGATTACCCTAAATCTTGTGGTGGGGCTTTCGCAATTACCCTTACCACTAATGAAGTTAGCATTTCATTCAGATGAAACATGGAAACAGAAGCTGTGTCAGCAGAGTGGTGCACCTCCACTTTTACACCTTTGATTTTCAAAGAGATTTTCAAGTAACACTTGCAGTGATAAGTAGTTGAAGTCCAGTTCCACAGCAGCACTTGAGAGACAAAGTCTTTAAGCTTCTGCTTTAGAAAGGTTTGGAATGGAATGGGAAATCACTTAGAATCAGATTCATCGAGTGGGTGTCAAAGGTAGCATTTCTAAGGTTCATTTCTTATTACATATCAAGATAGAAAAGCTCTAATTATTAGTTTAAGTCAACTTAGCAATAACCTGCATGGGTTTTAATTTCACGCGCAGGATAATATAGAGATGTCAATGGGGATCCCACAAACCTTAGCTTCATTTGGATCAACTGTTTCACTGCCACAGTATGGTGTTGTGAAGGTATAGTCATAATCAAGTATCACCTGCTGAAAGGGTTTGCTGCAATGGAGGAAATGGAAAATGAGATGGTGATACTAATTCCTTCAAGAAGAGCATATATAAGCGGAATATCAACCAAAGGAAAATAACATAAAAATGGCCAGAAAATCATCAACAGGAAAAAGGGGGGGAAATCCCCATATTTTCTGAAGTTGAAAAGGAATTTAATATTCATAAATAGGCTCACCACACATTACATAAACATCAGTATTATTGTGTTTGACCTACTACCTATGTGCAGATATTAAAATGAAAATATCTGTGAAACTATGACTCTATTAGCATTTTTTTTTTTTAGTCTATTAGCATTCAGAACTGAATCTGTTGGCAGAGCCTACGAGATCAACAAAAGTCTAGATTACAGAATCAATGATCATACTCATATAATCTGGGCATATCAGCATGCATTTCACACCCTAGTGTATTAAAGGTCCCAATAGTGCCTCTTAATCAATAGCCATGCCAAAATAAAAACATGAAGTCACCAACCACCCCACCAAGTATCATAAACCACATGATAGCTCTAAAAATACTCCCAGTACTCATAGTTTCAAAACTGTATCAAGCCATCAAAAATCATTATCTAAAGCAACCAATGATAGTAGCTTCAAAATCCAAATGGTACTCATAGTTCCAAAATTGTATCAACTGTATTGAGACGTTAATGGCCATTGATCATCAAAGTTCAAAAGCAGCTGACAGATATAGAAAGAAAGAACTGGCCAGCATTAGTATTAAAGAACAAACATAGACACACGTACCTTCTGAATTTCCACTGTGCTGCTGCAGGAACTTCAACAGGTGGTAAAGCTTCATCCTTCCATCCTTTGAGTGCATCCAATGCACTAAAGTGAATTTTGATGCCACTATCTAAATGTAAGAGAATCAACGTACTCTCTCCGAAAACCATCTCAGGCAAGTGGGATGTTCCAATTTCATGTTCCCACCTTCAAGCCATGTCAAGCATTAAAGGTTAGTTATAAGTGTTTTAGGAATAGCAATGCCCCAAAATTAGGGCAGGTTTGTTTAGGGCACTTTTGTTTAATTGGTAATTTAAATTCCAAGTAGGGAAATGGGCGAAAAGGAAGATGAAAGATTAAGAAGAGAAAGGGAAAAGGATATGTAAGAAATTACTGTTCAACGCAGCGCGAGGTGAGAATGGGTCTGTTGCGGGACTCAATGAGCCAACCACGGATGCGAAGGCCAGACCTTCCTTTTGGCAGTGATTCTGCTCCCGCCACTTTCAATTGCGTCTGCTCGCTTTCCTGCTCCATCCACGCATGCACGAAACTCTCCCTCTTTCGTCTGCCCGACCGCTGTTTTCATCAACTGGAGGAGCTTTACTGGTTTAGTTTGATTTGATTTGAGAGTCTTTTGGCAGGACAAACTCTTGTTCGGCAATGGACGAATGCGAAGGACCACGTGTCCCCTTTGGGGGCAGGCGAACTCACCGAATTAGGTATCAGGGAACTTTTTTTTAGAGCGTTTTATATAGACCATTCTAAAGTTTATAGGATTTTGTAAATAGGTTCTTAAGATTTTAATATTTATAAATAGATTTTTTTTCTTTTTAATACCGTTAATGTCCCCTAAATCAATATTACTAATAAAAATAAACATCTACCATGAAATATGTGTTGAATTTTTATATAAATGACAGCTTTATCCTTATATTCATTAAAACAAAATGAATATACTTTTATTTTAAAAAATATCATTATTTTATCTCAAATCAGTTTAAGATTCCCCCTCCCCCCACATGTGTGATAGATTTCATGGATTTTACATTCATCCGAATGGAATGAACCATTCGATTGAAATCAAATAAAATGGTATTTTTTTAAATCATTAAATTTAAAGGTCAAAGATGAAGGGGTTAAGTTGATGAAATTAACTTAAAATTTTATGTATGGGATAGTTCCATCTGAATATTTCATTCTCCCAGCTCATACATGATTCATGGGACTCAATTGGCCCTATGAGTTGTCTCAGACTCTCACTGTCTTCCATGCACTGGTCTTGTTGATAAGATATTTAGGCCCAACCCTTCTATTCCCCTGTTCTGTATTGGCACACAACTAGGTGAGAGCACCATGCTTTTAACATGCAATTTATATGTCTGATGAGTCAGGCCCAAATGACCCCAACCCCCATGAGGATGAAGCTCAGGTCTAAGCCCCCGAAGAGACCAAGTCAGGGCAGCCACGTTGCTTCGGAAGCAATCCCGCTCCTACCAGGTCCTGCGGAGAAATACCTCACCTTGCCTCGTCCAGGCGCGAGGGCAGTTCCTCACCTGCCTCCGCCAGCGCGAGGTTAGTTCGAGTTGGTCCCAGGACGAACGTTTGCTGAAAGGTCGTCCCCATCTGTCAGGGGATGACTCATAAATCAAGGAGCCTCACCAGCACTGTAAAGGATGATGGATCTCTCTCTATTCACTTCGACGCTTGTAATTTTTTCTTTTAGTTTTGTAATAATCATTGAAGAAGTAAAACACCACAGGCAATCTCTGCCTTATGAAGTGGACTTAGGTCATCTTGACCGAACCACTATAATCCCTTCTCTCTCTTCTTTAATAATTGCATTTACTGCATTTATTACTTGACCGGTGGTGTCCGAAACCCTATTTTGACATCATCAATATCCATTGGATTAAGTCAAGAATTTGAAGCAGTTCAATGATTTTTATTTGAACTGTTTGGCTGCTTTGGGAGTTAGGACGCTCGTAGTTTGGAGCAGGATCTGCTGGGATCACAGTTTGACGCCAGCCCATGGGCCTTTTTCCTAGCTTGGTATATGAGCGAGCCCCAACTTTTTTATTGTACAATTCTCTTGGTCAATTATGATCTAAATATGATGCTCCAAACTCAAACACAGCTCTGTTCGTGGGTCCATCACATTCATGACGGACCCAACCAGATCGATGGCTCAGATTGGTCACACAATCAACAAAGCATTTATTGGATAGCTCCAATCACTCATCAGGTAACAGTCAGAAATCAATACAGTCACACAACCAACAAAGCATTTATTGGATAGCTCCAACAACTCATCAAGTAACAGTCAGAAATCAATGCGAGAAGATGGGTGGCTATTAGGATGTAAATAGGTCATTCGTGGCCCAAATTTTGACCCATTAAAAACCAGGTCTGAATCCTTATTTAGGCCCTGATAAGTAAACGAGTTCAGGTCTGCTTTAGTTCAGACCCATGGACCCGACATATCATCTCAATTTTCAAGAATCTCTCCTAAAAAATTATATACTAAGAGAGAAGATTCTTCATCATAACACCATATCTAGTTTTACACATCTATCGTACAAATGATTCTAAAATTCTTTTTTCGTTTTTTGTTTACAGTAACATAACATGTTAGTTCCCAAAAATATCCACAAAAAAGACATAGCATCCCAAAATTAAGAATTGTTAAGGATTATGCTTCAATGAGATAGAAAAAGTTATTACAATCTTATAATATCATTCCATGCTATGATAGCAAGACTATGTAAACAAGGGTGCTTGCAACCCCCAATTTCATGTTAGAAAGCAAGTCAATGGACCATGGCTCAAGAACAGTGGGTTCTTAAAAAAGTGGGACCCAGAAAAACAGTAGGTTCTTAAAAAGAGGCCAAACACCCTCATCGACATTAAAAAAAAAAAACATAAAAACATATCAATGGAGTTCCTCAAATGCCAATTTTTAGAATATCAAATTTCTACTTTCCCCAAGTTTCAAAAGCTATAAAGCTAATTTACTGTAACAATTTTTTTTTTAAATTCTAGGACAGGATGAACTCCCATCAAAAACTCACATTACCTAATGAGCCCTTACAAGACCAATTTCATGAACTGAAGGATGAAAACGGCTTTACAGTTTAAAGCAAGATAAAAGGTTAGGGGCATCTGGTCTCACAAGTAAAACCCAACAGAACAGAGAGCAGCAGATAACAGTAGCATGTATCCCAAATAGGGAAAAAAACTAAAATGGTTAAATTTTTATTTAAAAACAAACCAATTGTATGGAATACAAAATAAACCAACTACTCCAAAACCGCCAAGAAAACTAAAAGTGGAAAAGCCCAAGTTACAAATTCATGATCTATAAACAGTATGAAAGCTTTCCATTTTTTCAATAAGACAAATTAAGAGAAATGGTAAGTACTCAGCCATACATCATCATAATGCCCAGTTCACATCCCATCCCACAACTAACAGTTATCCCCACAAGCAGGACTACAAATCTCCTCTCGAGAGAAACTCCATTGCCAAAAAAAGAAGCTTCCAACTTTGTAGAACTGTTAGAATATTACATCTGAATTCCAAGTAGTTCCTGCCTGCATACATTTTTTTTTTACCAGATCGAGCTGTGTGCATTTCCACCATACCAGGAACTACACTTTCACATCTTCAAAATAACTAGCAGGGATTTCGGAAGGAGTAGACAATGCAGCCACAGCCTTAAACTGCCCACAGCAAAATAAGTTTTAATCAGCAGTTGGAAAGGTGGATTAGTTCTCAAGTCCACAGACCAATTGTCAGCAAACTCCCATTGGTACTAGTCAATAACCAACGCATCCCATGATTTTCAATGGACATGACTTACCACTGATGGAGAGTTCAAATAGCAATTGGCCATGGACAGCTTCATTAGTTCTAAATTGCAGGTAACAAGAAAATGATTATGATCCAATTGAAAGAATAAAAGTATATACCTTATTGACCTTGTACTTTTCTCTTATTGCCATCACATTGCTAGCTCTCTTACTCGTTTGCAGTTCATGTATGGCATGGATGCACTTCTTCAGCTGAGCAGGTGCATAACCAGTGTGGTGCTGCAGGCTTACGCTCTGAAATGGATGAAACTAATGTATCAGTGGATATAATCATTGAATTGTAAATTGATCATCAATTGAGTGTATTGTAAACAAAAAAGGCAAAAACAAGGACTCACCCATGGATGCAGCTTAGGATTGATGGTAAATCTTGAGAGAAATACAACCGATGCAGCAACCTCAGATGGTAAAAATTGTACACAACCATAATCCAGTAGGCTAAGCTCCGCAAGGTAATTGCACAAGAATTCAAGTTGTAGGTTCTCTCCCTGCAGAATGTTCACCTTATCAGTACCCAACTAGAACAAAATCCTATCTCTCATATCTCATCCGTGGTGACAGGATTATGGATGTAACCCAAGGCACAGTTTGTGGAAAATTTAGACAAATGAATTTATTTGTGTTTGCACGAAAAACAGAAACCACAGCAAGCAAGATGCAAAGTGGATGGATTTTTTCACCCTTTCCACCGTATAACAAGTTTGGCAATCAGTGTAAAAATCTATATAGATTGTCAGAAAGTGTAAAACCATCTCAACCTTAATGTGATTTCCATCTTCAGCACTACCCAAATCATACAGTAGCATGGATAATCCTCCACACCACCATTTTACCCAATTAGCTTAAAATTTGACTACACCCACACGGACCGATAACAGGAAAAGTGAATAGCAACTTACTCTAGTACCACCTTGTGCAGCATGTACAAATCTCCTGTTGAACAACCAGAAAAACAACTACAATGAGTCGATTGTGAAAACAGAAACTAATTGAACTTGTTGCAACAACTTATGAATATAAGTGGCTGAACCTAGGGCTGGTCATATATATTTCCATTTTTTTTTCCTTGTTCATTTTTTTTTATTAATTCACTTAGCAGCAATGGGTGGGGAATTTTTCTTCATTCCAGAGATCTTGTGTTTAGTAGGGGAATATGGGTGAATTCAAGAAGGTAGAATTTTATAAGATAATTGCACATGGTGAAAAAATAAATAAATAACACGCAAAGAGCATGAATAAAATGTTAGTTTTTCTTGCCTTAGAAAGGTCCTTATGGTGGGATTCCCGATCTCAAACTTCAAAAACTTCAGAACATCAGCTTCCATGTCCGTCACCTGCACATACACAACAGAAACATTCAAAACCCATGAGCTATCACAACATATGAGGGTGGGGTGGGGGAGAGAGAGGAGGGAGGCTATGAGAATATTACCTCTTCTCTGGTGTAAGTATTATCTGTTATGTAACAGAAATCCTCTACATGTGGAGGACTGATTTCTTCATACTTCCTGCATTGCAAAGAAGGCATGACATGAGAAGCAAATCTAGGGAATAAAAAGAAAACAAGAGAATAAAACAAGGAAGTGTGTTTGCATACGAGGCAATTAGCATGCAGGAAACACCCAATAGCTGGAGCCTGTGTCTTTTGATGTTGCAGTGAGAGAGGTATCGATCAATGTGACTGACGGTGAGGTAAAGAGTATCCGGCACAAGCTTGTATTCCTCTGCAACCTCAACAAGCCAATCGACCAGAACCGCCCGCATGTTGGTAGTGATGTCCTCCTGAACATCCTCAATGTATTTTGGCATTGGTCGTCTCTTTGCCTCCATCTGAATGAGAAATCAGATTAAGTTCATTAATCAAATCACAACCCAAAACACAAAAGGAATAGTAAAACAAGAAATATCAATAACCAGAACCCTGAATTCTAAAAGTAGATAACCAGCACAGACAAAGAAATCACAACCAACACAGATAAGCAAAACCTTAGAAAGCAACCGAAATGCAGATGAGAACAGAGAGTGCTAGAAATTGAGCAAAAGTGAAATCACATGAAAACTGTAAAATGATGAACACCAAGATATGGAGACGCAAGGCCACCTTAAATCATCAAACGAAAATCAAACCCCAAAACCCCGGAATTGTTAAACAAAATCTAACACGGAGAAGAGAAAACAAGGCTACAATGCACATCAAACCCCAAAACCCCCAAAACGGACGAAGACCAAATGATTGCGACAGAAACAGAAAAACCCACATCTTAAAACAATTAAAAATCAAAACCCAAAATCCAATTCCTCCAAAATATACCAAAGAGATCTCGGCCAATCCAGACAAACCCACATCCCTTATCATCCAAAAACCATAACAACCCATCTCCCATGATTCCAAAACAACCCAACATACCTCCATAGAGCGGAGGTACGTGAAGATGTCCGAAGCATAATGAGCACACATTTGTGGGTCATCCACATCCGCATCTAATTCAGACACCTCCGGCTTCTTCTCCTTCTTCCTCGACCGGCATTTGGGTTTAGAGGGCTCGGCTTTCGAATCCAGATTCTGGGGTAGATTCGAGAGGTTCGATAGCTCTCCCAGCACGACTCGAGCCCTCTTCTCCACCGGAACTATCGATTCCTCGCAGAGCAACTGCTCCTCAGCAGCCCTCTTCTTCGCAGCACGCGTGAGACGAACGCAGTTCTCCTTGTTTGCCATTCCTCCCTGACTTTGCACTTTGGGTTTCGGAAGGTAAGGTGGAGAAGAGAGCAAAGGAGATGGAGAGAGAGAGGATGAGAAGTGGTCGGTGGTTTGGGGTTTTAGAGAGGGAGGGTGGAGAAGTAGTAGTGGAGATGCCGCCAGTCCTGTCCTTTGAAATATTCATTTGCGCGGTTTTTAGAGCCGCTTTGGGTTTTGGGTTTTGGGTTTGGTTTTTCTGGGTCTCGCTCTCTTTTTTGTGTTTTTTGGGGTCCAAGGAGGGATTTCGGTTTTTCGATGTTTTGATTGGTTTGAAATTGAACGTTTGAAATTTTTATGAATTTTGGATTTTGAGTTGACGGGGGAACTTGGTTTTACCGCCCTCGAATCCCCCACTTAACGAGGTTTGTGTCTGTTTGTGATTCTGTTCATCTCAGCCGTAGATGTAGTGGGCCACACCTTCGGATTGTTGGGATGTCATCTGCCAGGAGGATTGGAGCTTGAGAAGCCAGTAGGACCAACCTAGGGCCACGAAGGTTAATCATGAATCATGGCCCTTGGTCGGGCCAAGGTTAGGTATGGTCAACCTAGACCCGGAACTAAGGATGTACACGGATCAGATTAGTGTGGTATTATGTTAAATCCGTCGTCGATTTGTTATTTATGGATTGATTGATTTGAAATCCGTCACCAATCTGTGGTTGTCAAAAACCAATCCGATCAGTCACCAATCTGTGGTTGTTAAAAATCGATCCGATCGGATCAGTTTAATCTGTTCAATCAATTAAATCTAATGTTAAAGAAATAGATCTAACAATCCACAAAAAAAAAATACAAATTATAAATATATTTAAACCCCTTAAGTTTTTTTTATTTATATTTAATGTCAACAAATCGGATCGGATTAAATCCGCGGATTGAGAGTGAAATTCGTTACCGAGGATTACAAGATTTTCAATCCGTCACCAATCAGTTTATCTTTGCTTCAATTAAAAATACGGGGATCGGGGATCGGATCGAATCGGTTTTACAAATCGGCATATTTTTTGTTCAGCCCGGAACCATTAATTAGAATATGGAATTGGACCCGATTTGGAACCAGTTTCCTGGTTTGGGAATTGGAATCAAAACCATAACTAATTCCATTTATGGAACGGGTTCGGATCTAGGTAGATAATGATTTTGGAAAAAAAAAATTTATGAGGAATTCCATAATTTTAAGGTAATATGTTGGGTCTCAAATCCACGGACTGAAACCAGGCCCAAACCTGTTTAGGTCACGGGCCCCAAAAAAAGACCTGGACCCGTACGCATTTACTTATCGAACCCTAAATAAGGACCCAAATTCGATTATTAACAAGCCGAAACATCTGGATAATCAAGGACCCATTCACATCCCTGGCGGGGTCTAAAGTTGACTCTAATTTTGAAATAATGCTCGTTATTCGTCCCAAAGTGGATAGAGGTTGTAAATCTCTCACCCAAGCCCACCCATTCAATCAATTCAGTCAGGGCATTGTTTCACTAAATTATAATCATTAAGTTTTTTTATCAATTATTATATATTACAGTGGAGAATTTTTTAATCTAATTTTGACTGTATCTTTAAATTTTGTACCAACGGTTATAGAAAACGGTTATCTTCAGTTTCTATAACCTTCTTTTCCCTCGCTTCTGCTCCATTTTCCCCTTATGCCCGCCTACCTTACTTTTCACAAATATGCAACTCACTCGCAAAGGGAGATAAGATTCCACCTCTCGTGCACTCTCTCAACAACCACTCATTTTAACTCACACTCTATCTTTATTTTGCTCCTTTAGTTTCCTAACTTACATAAATGACAACGAGGATAAAATTTAGTACGAAGGAAAAGCAGGAGATACGTCATTTGCCTTTTCATATAGTTTAGTTTCATCTTCCACAAATGCTGTTTTTATTTGGATAAATTAGCCAAAAGTCCCCGAGCACGGTCTTCTAAGGACATCAAGGACAACAACTTTTTCTCTAATGTCTCTAGTCCAGACAGCTGGAGATATTTTGGGTAGAGGTCCCTTATATGTCACATCGTATATTTTTATGACTAATTTGCCCCTTTCAACAGTTTTAGCATAACACCTTCCATCTTCTTCTATGTTGTCCTGGAAATCCTATTCCGTATTCTTCTCTAGGAACGAGGGATTTCACCAGAGAGCTCTGCAAATCGAAGTCAGCCATCTCCGACTACACCAGCCACGACGGCGACGGCCCGGCGATGGAAACGGGACTAGTTCGGGCCTTTTCCGGCGACGGATAATGCATAACATAAAAACCCGATGCTATCTTTGCCTTTTTTTTCCTTTTTCCATTTCATGTAAGTCTATCTCTTTTAATCATAGCAACAAAAAAAAATTTGCGAAACAACTCACACAGATTTGTTCAAAAACTCAATTAAAAATTTCAAAACGGAGATAAATTTTGTTAGAAACTTAGATAAAATTTTCAGAAACTCTAATATAGATAAATTTGCAAAACTCAGACAAATTTATCTGAATTTTGACAACTTTTATGAGTTTCGAACAAATAGCTATGTGAAGTGGTGCCATCCGACGACCCACATTCACCAAATTCAATCCCTAATTATAGGTAATTCAAAACGAATTGACATAAATCTCAGAAATTAAGCCCAACTTTTGAGGTGTTTTTCTATGATATAACGGCAGAATCTTGACTTGGTCTCTTCATGAAAGTTGTAGCCTGGATGTGTAGATGATTCTAGGATTTTGAATTACCCGATTTGGACTTCGGAAACTCAAGTTATGGCCCATTGAAGTTTACTGGTTCTGACAGGATTCTCAAATCAATTTTTCAGGCTTGATTTTGAAGCAACATTTAGAGGCCCAAACAAACTCGGATTTTTTATGAACCAAACCCTTCTGAAAAGCTTAAGACGTCCTCTAAAAACTTCACGAAGACCACTTTATCATTCTGAAACTCTAACGTCATCCAAACCTCAATTGAAGCTCCAGGGAGTTTTATCTGAGTTTTGTCAAAACTAAGATAAATTGTTTGAGTTCTGTTTTTGCTGATGCGTACAATGACGTTTTTGTCTTTTTTAGTGAGTTACTTTTACAAGAGGACTGTCGTCAGTACTGTAAAATATTGTGGACCGTTTGCAATAAAAACCACAGTTGAGGGACCTCCATCCAAATGCCCCTTTTTATTTATGGTCTTTAGTCCGTCTTTTAAAATCTTTGGTGTTTAGTTTCCTTGGTAGTGAAGACTTTTATAGTTACGTTGATTCCAAACTTATTCGTCATTTACATTTCTATAAGTTAATTGGTGTTAGTTTTTTTATATAATTATGTTTAAATTTATTGATATTTATTTTATAACTTAGATTCATTTATGGTTGTTTAATATGCATTCAATGGGCATACCTTTGCTTGGCACGGGTTTCTGTGCTAGTCTTAATTACACCCATATCAGGCTTCGGGCTTTCTATCACTTAATTCAAGTCTCATCCAAAATACTAAATGGGTAATGGGTAATATTTAATGGTTTCAATTCGAACTCCGTATACTCTCTAAATATCTATTGTTATGAATAATATATTTGGTACCTTGTTCGTGAATTCTTATAGTGATCATATAGATTTTTACCGTAATAAATTCCATCAATCTTAGAAGTCGATTTAAGTAGGTCATTTGTCTGCGACATTTTATACAAACAACATTACTCGATCGAGCAGAAAATTTACACGTGCATACTCTTGTTTGGTGGAAGTTACATATGTAAATGAACCACGTGTATTTAATTGGGGAGTGTTACACAACACCCGGGCATTTTTTAGGATAAAACGCCATTTCTAGTTAGGCCCACTGAATGCATGATGTTCATGAAAGTCCATTGGATGAAAAGATCTGTGTGAGACCTAGTCCTAAATTTTAATGGTTTAGTGACACCAATTTATCATGATTTCAATCCAACGACTTGACCCGTCACTGTTAGCTGTCCCTAACCTATATAATAATGTTGAATTCCCCATATTTTGGACCCTTGGATTTAAAAGGGAATGAAAAAAGAGAGTAAAAGTTTGAGAAATTTATAAGTTTTTACCATCCACATGAAAAGCACATTCACATCTTGGTTTGTACGGCGCAAAAAGGGGCAGCAGGTTTGAGTTATTTACAGGTATTGACATCCCTTCTTTATTTAAAAGAAAAGCAATAGTGTTTGCTTTCTTATTGTTCTGCCATTGATAAAAAAGGTGTCAAAAGCAAAAAAAAAAAACTTTCTTTTGTAAGAAAGCTCAGTTTTTGAATTCCCCATATTTTGGACCCTTTGATTTATGTACATAAATCCTAGGGCTGAGATTAAGAGGAAAGGGGTTGAGGGTTTTAGAGTCTAGAGATCTGAGATACTACTTCCCCAGATCCCTAGACTCTTTTTCCCTTATCTGGGCGACGGGTCAAGGACTCTGGGCCAGGTCTGGGGTTGGGTTCAGGTTAGATGGGTTTGAGTTTGATTTAGGTTCAGATTGATTTGAGATGGAGTTTGATGGGTTGAATTGAGTCAGGTTTAGGTCAGGTCTGACGAGTTTAGTTAAGGGCTCAATTAGGGTCTGAATCAGAGGTTTTGGGCCCAAAAGGTAGGCTGCAGTGGGGTCCGGTATGGGCAATAATCACTAGGACTCGGGTTTCGCAAATTTTGATCCGCACGTCGAATTTCAAAGTTCTATATATGGATGGAAAGCCCTCGACGAGTAAATCGCGATGAGCCAGCTTTCGGGGCGATCAGGGGTCTATAAGTGATGGGTGATTTTCAGGTGGGCACCCCGAGGGTGCGGGACCTGCTATTTTGATTTTTTATCCGCCCGTCGGATCTCAAAGTTCTATATATTAGGGGTGCACACCGGGTCTTGAAGCCCGGTCCGACCCGGATCTTATCGGGCTGACCCGATAAAGAATTTATCAGGTCGGGTTTGACCCGGTCCGGACCTTACTTAACAGGTCTGGGTTTCGGGTCTATATTCTATAAGTTATCGGGTTATCGGGTGACCCGATGACCCGATAACAAATGAAAACAAAGTATATTTCTCTGCATTCTCGCCGACTGGAAAAACATCTCCGGCCGCATCCCTCCCTGCATCACCTCCCTCCCCTTCCTCGGCATCATCAACCTCATCGGAAACCGCCGCCCCCTCCCCTCTAGCATCGACAACCTAAAACACTTCACTGTCCTCAACGTCGCCGACAACCAGCTAAAACACCTAAAACACCTCAGCGTCCTCAGCGTCATCCCTGCTTCCATCGTCTATCTCCCCGAGCTCAAGCATCTCAACCTCACCAGCAACAGAATCTCCGGCAGGATCCCGAACAGCTTCAGGAGGCTCCAGATGCTGAGCTGGGCGCTCCTCGCTCGGAATCTCATCTCCGGCGGCACTCCTTCCTCGATCGCAACCATCTACCGGCTCTCCGACCTGGATCTGTCGATGAATCGGAACTCCGGTAAGATCCCGGTGGAGATCGACAAAATGGCCGTGCTGGCGTCGTTGTATCTCGACGTGAACCTGATCTCCGGAGAGATCCCGCCGAGCATGATGACATGCCGGGGGCTGAGCATTTTGAATCCGAGCCGGAATGCGATCGAAGGGATGATTACGGACATTTTCGGTGTCGGTTCGTACTTCATGGAGCTGGATCTGGCTTATAACAAGCTAAGAGGGCTGATACCGAAATCTCTGATGTCGGCGGCGTATATCGGGCACCTGGATCTGAGTCACAACCATCTGTGTGGCCGGATCCCGGTGGGATCTCCGTTCGATCATCTGGAAGCTTCGTCTTTCATCATCCAAAGTGCAGAACTCTCGTCAACAACGACTTGCTCTAAACAAAGCACCCATTGCGAGGTGAGGTGACGCGTGTCTATAGTTGTTCGACACGTGGATCTTGATAGGGCAAATATCATAAAAAATAACATGATATGAATCGTGTGCGGTCCCCTTGATCCAACGTTTTGTTCCCGGGTCACCCGAACCTGATAACCCGGTGACCCGAAACCCGATAACCCGAAGCTTTTTAACGAGGTTATTGGGCGGGTCATTCACCTCTTAAAATTTATCGGGTCGGGCCAAACCCAATCCGACAACCCGAGACCCGGCCCGATGTGCACTCCTACTATATATGGACGGAAAGCCTTCGACGAATAGATTGCAATGAGTCAATTCCTAGGGAAATCAGATGTCCAGGAATAATAGGTGATCTTTGACTCGGGATCTAATCAGAACATCGTTAATATATGGTGGACCGAATTACCCCTCATAGGGTACCAAAATTCAGGTTAGTTGTTAGGTGGTCAAAAGAAGAGTAATTAGATTTAATTGTGCTCAGAACATGGTGCATTGTGCCTTCAGATTCGGGCAATCACTAATCTATATAATAATGGGTGGGGGGGGGGGACAATTTTTGAATTCTTGGACTCTTTCCCCACCCTTGGATTTATATACATATTTTTTTACATAAATCCTAGGGCTGAAAAGGGATTCAAGATCTTGGTAATTTTATAATTATTTAAATATAAATGGGCAATAACTTCCATGAGATCTTGGTAATTTTGTAAGTGTTTAAAAACAAAGGGGCAGTAACTTCCGTGAAATCTTGGTAATTTTGTAATTATTTGAAAACAAAGGGGTAGTAACTTCCGTGAAGGTTAGTTGTTTTTAGTGCATTTGATTATTGAGTTAAGGCTGGGGATTTATTTTTCTTTGCATTATTATTCTTTGGAGTCTGATTACTGAGTTTTCTTTCTTTTTTGGTGTATTTAATTTAATTGAGGTTTTTGGTGGTTAGTATTTGATGATCTAAATGCCTAACTTATTGCTTTATTGGTTTTTCTTTCTTATTCTGATTGTTTGATTGTGGAGTCTTTCTGTTTATTTCTTTTTATTCTGTTTTTAATTTGGTCATATTTGATTAAGTTATTGCATTCCTAGATATAAAAATAGATATATTCTTATTTTAATTGTAACGTCATGCAGGCACGGAAAATTTCTAGTACTAATACAATTGTTGTCTTTTTACCAAACTCCCGCGAGTCATGTACTCTTAATACGAGCCATTCAATTTTGTTAATTGACCCATTAAATTCCAAAATCTGATTTAGAACTACAACGGTTCCATCCTTTAATTCGGACCCGTTTGTAAAATGTTTGCCTGCCCAACACGTCTCTCAAGCAATTACTACTCCGCGACATCTATAAAACTGTGAAAGTCAAAGATAATTCAAAGTATTTCTATGTATTCTAATGTAAACAAATAAGCTAAGTGGTGCTTCAAAACAAATATACTAATAATTTTCTGATGCCTATTTATAAACTTAACACATATAATGCATAAAAAACACAAGAGCCTTTTGTATATACCTTCTTAAGGTTGTAAGATTTGTAAATAGGCCCTTGGGATTTTAGTATTTGTAAGTAGGCCCTTGCCTTTTTTTTAAAACACCTTTCATGTCCCCAAAATCAATATTCCTAATAAAAATGGGCAGCCACCATAAGATTTGTGTTAGATTTTTATATAAATGACCCATTTGCCCTTACATTCATTAAACAAAAAGTAGTATATTAGTATTTACAAAAATACTATTATTTTATCTCAAGTCTCAATTGTTTCTCTTAATAACTATCTTAAGCACGTGACCAGGGGTGGTCCCAAGTACAAGGGCATTGGGATTGAAGTCTGCACCCATTCTCAAAAAGTTTAAAATCATCACCCCCTCCCCTAACAAATTATAAAAACTAATATGTTTTTTTTTTTTTTTTACATTTGCCCCTTTCCCTAATATTTCTTTTACATAGAGCCAAACACCACCCCCCTTCCCAATTCTAAAATTTAATATTTCTTTACATTTATTCATCCCCGCAATATTTATTCTACACCTTTTACATACGAAGCATAATCATGCATTTTGAAACTTTCA
The DNA here is from genome assembly GCA_012931725.1 of Litsea cubeba. Taxonomy (NCBI): domain Eukaryota; kingdom Viridiplantae; phylum Streptophyta; class Magnoliopsida; order Laurales; family Lauraceae; genus Litsea; species Litsea cubeba. The sequence goes on along the minus strand of CM022947.1, from coordinate 136,444,516 downwards.
TCAATCGAATAATTGGTCATGTATGGATTGGATAAATCATAACTGGTTATAAGTACATGTGTTGATTATCGTCATGATCAATTTAGATTTAAGGAAATGAGCCATATATTGATAAAAAATAAATTTAAGTAAGGTTATACTCTCTCACTAAGTGCAATTGTTAATGTTACATGCTTTATAAAACAAATTTAGTCAAAGCTTTTAAAATTATGCATATAAGGTTAAGAGAGATGGACAAAAAGTCTCATTTTGTTTTAAAAACCTATAATGATCGGAAGACTATTGATTTTGGAGACACGGAAGGCATTAAAATGAAAATGCAGGGGACCTATTTGCAAATACTAAAACCTCATAGGCGTATTTACAAATCCTATAAATCTTAGAGGGGTATATACAAAAAGCTCAAAAAAACAAATACCAGATGCTCATTCTCAACCCCAAACCACAATTAGCAACTTCAAATCACTTCTTCTCCCCTATTGATTTTTGACACATCCTCAACTTACAACCATCTTATAATAGGCAAGTGGGTCCAACCGAAAACCCTTGTGTCCGAACCCATACTTCCATAAGAACCCACGTTCTTTTCCGGTTAGTTAACAAAGACCCTGATGAAAAGTGCGGCCTAGATCTACTTCCCCCCACAGCCCCTTTTATCGACGAAAGAAACGGAGAGCGCGAGAGCGCGAGACGGAGTGCGGAATCCGCGGGAAAACATTCAATCCAATTCATCTGTCGTTTGGATTACGGACTCTCTCTTTCCCTTTTTTACATCCAGAGAGGAAGAAGATCGTCGCTCCTTATCTTCCACGCTTCGGCATCGACGGTTCCTGCAAAAGCGGGTTTCCCAAAGAAAGACAGCAAAAAGGTCAGCCTCTCTCCATCTCTCTCGCACTTCCCTTTTCTCTGTAGGTTCTCATGCACGCGCCTCAGATGAGATGTGGTAACCTTGTAACTCTCTACGCTGCTGTGTCGTCTAGATTCTACTGTTGTGCCCTAGAGTAGGAAAGAGGAGATCTAAATCATATACAAGCCCTCAAAGTAAGAAAGGAGAACAAGATTCGCTAACCGTTTGTTTGTTTTCTTTTCTTTTCTCAATATTGTCATTTCGTGGGTTTGAATTGTTAAAATCTCTATTGGATGCAGGCAGCTGGTATGTGTTATCAATGTATTAGATGATGCAAAAAAGTTGGATTGACAAATGGTGTTAACTATTGTAGATGGGCGATGGACCAATATCCCCTTAGGGCACTTTGTTTGTTGTAATGATAACTACTATATTAGCCTCCTATTTCTCATAGTTTACTGTACTTGTATCATGATATTATTTGTTACAGAGCTGTTTTCGTCTTATATTTACATTTTTTTTTATAATGGAGGGTGTTCGTCTTATATTTACATGTTCAGACCATTTTTAAACTACAAATTTTGATTCTCTCTCTTATTATCAAAGCAATTTAGTCATTGGGTTATGTATTTATTTTTGGTTATTTCATTTGCTTATTACTCTACGCATCCATGGAAGCACACCTGTTATAGCCATTGTTACTTGGAATTATTATCATTCTTTCTTGCCCAACATTCAGCTTTAATGTTTTATAGAACAATGGTTGTTTAAATGCAGTCTTACCAAAATGCCCCTTTGATCAACCGGCCGAAGCATTCGGCAACCACTTAACACTTCATTAACTTGTCTACAATTTGCCCACCCTGCACTAATGCCGTTCATGAATCACAAGATCTCCTTCAATGCAAGGTTGTGGAGAACCCGGGTTTTGAATTTGAGTTGGGGTGCTTGGACGAGTCATTTTTTTTTCTCTTATATGTAATTTGAAAATGTTTTTAAATGCACATCATGTATGTGCTATTGGCTTTGTGATACTTTATTCACTAATAATTACCATACTTAATATTTTAGAAAACGTATAAAGTAAAAACAAAAAAGTGGAAGGGGGAAAACGATAACAGGTGCCAATTTGTTCAATGAACGATATGTATAGATATCAAGGAAATAACAAGTATCCCATCACTAATATTATTAATTGAGTTCATATTTGACTTTCTAGCATGATATAAAATTGTCAAATTCAAATTTAAAACCTCATAATCTAAAAGAGATGCAAGGTTATGAAGGACAAATAGTAGAATGAAATACCTTTAGTTTAAGTTTCAATCTTTCAAATTCCAAATTAGAAAATGCGGAGTACGAAACTCTTAACGTAAATGTCGTTGACTCAAGATTCAATCAAGACATCAATATGATCATTTTCTTTTTACATAAAAAAAGAAAAACTGATGAAGATGCATGCTAAGATTGTTAACACTAAATAAAATTAGTAGCTTCTCTCCAGTTGTGCTTGAAAGTGACTCAACTTCTTTATCATTTTCTTCTCCAATGTCAGCATTATCGCCCTACTCTATGCCATTTCATATTAATCACCGACATCATTTTGTCAGGTCAAGGTTTTCATTTCATCATGTTCAATGTAGTGAAGAAATTTCTTTGTTTTAAGAAAAATTAACTTTTAGAAAGTCAAATGCACATCAAAGTTTTAGTTTCAAAAATTTGATTTTCCAATAAAAGTTAGAACTATTAGGAGTCATAGCGGAGCACTCACATATGGAAGTTCTTACAGAACATCCTGGGTCGTTGGTCAGGCAAACTCATGGTGACACTTGGGTCTCCCACTTTTTGTGTGGAATTATTCTTATAAAAGCAATACCTGCCAATTTCCTCATATATTTCATGTTTCTCTGTAGATGTCTGGTTGCTCTAATTAAGCATACAGACCTAGAAAGACCTTTCAATCCTCCACCCCCTTGACAAGTGGTGGCCCAAGGTGGGATCCATGGGGTATTGCTCGTATATTTTACACTCATCAAACAGTGTGTGTGTCTATATATTTTAGGAACATGATCCGTAGAAAAAAGTGCTCTTATTTTAATGTCGGTGTGTTATTTTAATTTTTAATGATAACAGATTTATTCAAACAAAGGATGCTAGTGTATGCTATCCATTCGTCTTAATTGATATTTTAATATCATTTGAACTTGCAGTGAGAGTGAGCAAATGGACGTTTCTCATCCAGTAGAGGAAAATTGTCAGGAACAGAATAGTCTAGATACCAAAGACAAACATACTGGAGCTAAAGAAACAATGCAAGTGGGATCTGATTCCATTGATACTGATCGACCAAAACCTTCATTTGAAGATTCCGTGGATTTTGAGGCTAATCTTAGAAGTGACGGCACACCACAGGCAGCAACAAATAATTCTGGCACACCATCACAGATAGAAAAGAGAGTTAACTCAAAATTAGGGGGCAAGAGATATCCCTTAAGATCTTCCTTGGAAGGTACTAGAGTTCTTAGGTCAAGGTCTAATGGGGTTTGTAATGCTCCTCCTACCAATACAAGTACAAACTCAATAAGTTCAACTGCTCAAAGGAGGAAAAATAGAAAGAAGAGGAAAGGGCAAAATAAAGTATCAAATGATGAACTTGCTGACATCAGGAGACGTGTCAAATACTTATCGGCCCGAATGAATTATGAGCAGAGTCTGATAGATGCATATTCTGGTGAAGGCTGGAAAAGACAAAGGTTTGCACATGTTGTTTACTTTTCAACAATTGTATATGGAGATGTTACATGACTTTTTTTCCGTAATTTTACTGTTCACTAAATATATGCAGTGCAGAAAAAGTAAGGCCGGAGAAGGAACTTCAACGTGCATCATCTGAAATTTTACGTCGCAAATTGGAACTGCGTGACTTATTTCAACGTCTTGATAGTATATGTGCTGAGGGGAAGCTGCAGGATTCGTTATTTGATTCGGAGGGACAAATTGACAGTGAGGATGTATGTCAAGTCTTCATTCTTTAATGAAAGAAATATTAAGAGGGTTTTATAACTCTGTTCAGGTCACACTTGCCAAAGTGACATGCATGTGCAAGATCTGTGTTGTTCATCAAGCACGTCCCACCAGGTATAAATTCTGGCCCAAACACCTGAATGGTTCACTCATCAAATGGGCCACATGTACACATGAACTCCCTGGAGGTCACATGCATGTTCTATGTTGGCACGTGTTGTCTGAGCTCCCTTATAAACAGCCCTAATAAGTTCCTGTATTTCTTTAGTTGTTTCTTATAGCTAAAAGGAATAATATATACAAAATGCTCAAACTATTCAATCATAAGATATGTATAATGCTAAATATTGGATGCTGAATTATGTATACCTATCATGGCAGATCTTTTGTGCCAAATGTGGGTCCAAAGACTTTTCTGCTAATAATGATATTGTACTCTGTGATGGTGGTTGCGATCGTGGCTTTCATCAGACGTGTTTGGTGCCCCCATTGTTGAACAGTAACATTCAAAAACACTCAGCTGATGGGTTTTTAAAATCTTAATTGATTGCTGCTTGAATATCAAGTTATAACTACATGCAATTTTTCTTTCTTTCAGTTCCTCCTGGTGATGACAGTTGGCTGTGCCCTGGATGTGATTGTAAGGTGGATTGCATCGGCGTACTTAATGACATTCAAGGAACTAACCTATCAATTGAGGACAAGTGGGAGGTGAGTTCCAAAACCTTGCCCCTTTCATGTTGCATTTTGTACACAGTGTTGTGTTGTGCTTAGTGAGTGAAAAGAAATCTATCCCGTGCCTCGTTTATCTTGGTGAGGCACCCTGTGCTTGTAGTTGGTGGTGTGGGTTGCTTATCTGATGGAATGAACCTGTTTAGGTGTTATATAAGTCTGGCATACGTAAGATTCTTGCCATTTACTCTTCAGCTCCCTCTTTTGTTGAATGAAGATCGTTGATATACATTTTTTGTAACTGTATTAGGAGATTATGATTGCATGGCTTGAACTTAGCATCCTTCAGTCTATGATCAATCCTTTGGATCATTGAACTGTGGCGCCCATTTATGGTATTGCATGTTCAAACTAATAATACATTCGCTGATGCCAAGGACCTTATAATTCCTCAGGACAATTATTTCTGGTGTGGAGATTTTTGATTGATTCCTTCATTGTAGCTTTGAACCCCAATGAATAATGATTGTTTTTCATGCACAGAAAGTTTTTCCTGAGGCAGCTGCTGCTGCATCTGGGGATAAGCAACAGGATGAGCTTGGACTCCCATCGGATGACTCAGAGGATGATGATTATGATCCTGATTGTCCAGAGGCTGATGAGAAAATTCAGAAGGAAAGCTCAAGCTCTGAGGAATCTGGTTCCACCTCGACATCTGATGGCTCGAGCGCTTCTGCTGATGATAAACAACATATAAATCCTGGTTTTTCCTCAGATGATTCAGAGGACAATGACTTTGACCCTGATGCTCCAGAATTGGATGAAAAGGTTCAGAGCGAAGGCTTATCTTCTGATGAATCTGATTTCTCATCTGATACAAATGACTTGATACCTTCCAAATATGATAATGATTCCTCAGGCTCAGATAATGAGTCCTCACCGAATCATGCTGAGCATATTGGTGGTTTTGATGGAGGAGAACCCGAAGCCTTTCAAAGAACTAAACGGACACTGAGCTCTGAGCTGCTTTCTACAGTAGAGCGAGATCAGAGTGGAGAAATTTTATTACCTGTTTCAGGGAAAAGGCTTCGTGAACGACTGGACTACAAGAAATTGAATGATGTAAATTTCCTTCCCCTTTTTTCGTGTTCATGCATCATTTATTGTTGTACCATATGATGATTTTACATTAAATATTAACTGGTATGTAGCTTTGCCTATTTTTCAAGAAAGATGTGTACTCCATGCATTCAACCAGGTCAAGATTGTTTATATCCATGACCAGTAGTCTCTCTTGAAAAAATGATGGCAGGCATTCAAATTTACCATATCTTGCCGCCAATGTTTTTTTCTTACTAACATTTGTTTTCCACAATAGTTTTTCATTCCATCTGGTGGGTGTCTCCCTTTTTTTTTTGTTGGAGTGGAATTTCATGTTCCATTTCAGAAAAGGCTCATTGCCTTTCCTTTTTATTTTAATTTTCCCTTCCCAAACTTAAGAACATATGTAACTGTCTATTTCTATAGAGTGTTTCACATGTTTTATCATCATTGTTATCATTCTCGCTCTCATCATCATTGAAGCCTTATTCCGATCTGTGGCTGTGATATGGATCAGTTACCACCATCAGACGTGGATCATTACAGTTCAAGTGTTGGCTCACCTGGAGGCATGTGATCGATCACATGGTATCTGTGCATGTGTAGTGGGTTCAGGCCCACGGAGGGGCCTAAAACCTGGCCGACAGTCCACTTTCATAATTGTCTAAATATTATCTGTTCACGGGACTGCCAGGTCCATTTTGCTGAGCTGTGGGACCTCCACAGGCACACACCTGGCCATTGGGTCCCATTTTGATGTCCCAGGCCATGGGCCTTACACCCCATTTTATGAGTGTGTTTACGACAGGTCAGTGAGGGTTGCTTGATTTGTGAGATATTTGGTAGCTCTCTAAATGGATCACTGCATTGTTTAGAGACCAACTGAGCAAAGAAATTTATCTTTCAGCATGTTTCCTTAAGCTATTATCTTTTTGGTCGAACTATCAATGTTAATGCAATCTTTAATTTACTTAGACTAATGTCAATTTTTAATAATCAATATATCTAGTTCCCTTATTTTGGTGCTGGTTCACTCATCCGTGTCATTTTGTCCTGATTATGAAGGATACATATGGAAATATTCGCTCTGATTCAAGTGATGATGACGACTGGACTGATATGAATACACCGAAGAAAGTGAAGAGGAGGGGTGAAAGTAAAAGCACTGTAATGGCTTCTCTGCAAAATACTCAAACCATTCAAGATGGGGAAAATACCAAGCAATCCCAAAGAAAGCCTGAGGGTGAAGTTCTTCGCAAGCAAGAAAAATTACCAGACACTAGAACGCTTCATAATCTAGAATCTGAAGGTTTAAATCATACTATGAAGCCTTATTATATGAGGAGAAAACTAACCACATCTCGTCCTGGATGTTTTGGACGGGAAGTGTCTCAGGTACTATTCTGTAGTTCCAGATGCTTGTTTTCAAACTTCTGTTGGTTTAGAAAATACTACATCCTGCTCTTAAAGATGCAGGAATCTTCCACAAAAAATAAAAATGCAACCATCTTTTTATTGACTCCCATAACATAAAGAAGATTTTATTGTCAACTTACTCTTCAGTTTTGATGACCAAATCTGATAAGTGTGTGATAAATTTGGAATGACCAATGATTGCAACAGTTCCATCAGTGTGCCTTTTTCTGCTTTCTTCAAGCAGGCCATGCCTCAATACAAGCACCATTCAATTATCCAAAACATCTTTCTACCATAGTTCCTTTTTCTAAAATCTACAGAGAGCAGGGAAAAAAAAGGTACCTTTCCACCAAATAGTACTGCAAAAGAAGTACTAGCCTATCTCACTTAACTGTACTTATCTCTTGAGCAGAGAAGTGGAAACTGCAAAATACGGGGAGACGAGGGGAGAAAAAAGCGAACAAATAGTCCGGAAAACAGATTCAAAATAATTGATTGTATTTGTAAACAACTTTTACCAACTTTTTGTGTGACATATGCCTGATTCTCTCTCTCTCTCTCTATATATATATATATGTAGAGCATGGCTCTTCTAAGTTGCAGCTTAGCTTATCTTAAGCTGGAATAGTGCTGGTCCCACAAATCAAAGTGTCCAACAAATCAAAGTTGATTATATCTGTTTTTTGCATGATGATCGTCTCCAAAATAATATATATATATATATATGACTATGAGAGATAAGGTGGGGGCCCCCACCTTATCTCTCATAGTAAGGTGAGAGATGCTCTCATAGGAGCATCTCCCTATATATACATACATATAAGGATAAAGTGTCCTTGTTACATATTTTGATCAGAAATGGAAATTCATAACAATATGTTCAAGTTCTGGATATTCTGTAATAACTTTCAGAATTTTCTCCTGGGTTCTCTCCTTTAATTGACATTGTTAATTGCTTTGCAGAGACTTTGTGAATCCTTCAAAGCGAATGCATACCCGACGCAGGAGATGCTGGAAAATCTATCAAAAGAAATAGGAATCACGTTCCACCAGGTTCGATCTCTTTGCATTTTACTTTTTTTGAATGGTTACTATTATTAAAGAAACAAGCAGTACAAGAGATTAGTATTGGCAAGCAAGACAGGAAAACAGGAGCACACAAGGCCTAGCATACAAAGGATACAAAACAGCTAAGGCTTTGCCTAAGAAAAGGTTAACTCCTTCCATTGAAACATTGTTTGATCTATGGAAAGACCTTTAAAAGCAGGACTAATGGACACCCATAGACAACTAGAATTTTTGTCTTCTCCACCAAGCAGCTAACACTGGATCCTACCCCTTCAAAGCATCTTGAGTTCCTTTCCTTCCATATTGTCCATATCCATAGAACCGCAATAAATGTCAAGCTCCACAAAGCCTTTCCTTTGGGAGCCCCGGTGGTGCAATTCGAGCCAGGTCCAAGTCCACTGGACCTAACCCATGAGCTATTGGGTCAATCAGATTCAATCCATTGGAATAGCCCACAAATCCAATGGGGAATAACCGGCTGTTGTGGGAACTTATCTTATTTAGCAGTTTTCTAATTGCTTTAGCATCTTAGAATTAGTAGGCTTCTTTAATATTAGGAATTCTATAATTAGTAACAGAAGCTTAATAGGATTGGAAAGACCCTTTGATATTCTCTATAAATATGTAAATCCCCTTTAGGGATCGATACATCTTATTATTGAATTGAAAATTGAGTTCTAGTTTAGTTTTGCTTTGATTAGCTTTGTGCGTGAGTTCTTGGCTGTTGAATCCATCTGGATTCGATCAAATCCCTGTTGCGAGTTTGGTCTTCTCCTCTGGCTGCATCAGATTGGTATCAGAGCAGAAGAGCGAGAGCCGGGGAGACTCTGTCTTTCCCGGAATTCCCCTCGTGTCCTTCCATCCACCACCGTCAGGAACCATAATCTTGCCACCCACGCCCAACCCAAGACTCCAGTAACCCCATGAAGCTGAAACCCCTAATCAGAACTTCCCCGAATCCGAGCCCCCAAATCCCTGAACCCTAGCGACCCATCCAACCACCCATAATTTCCCCAAATCCCAGGCCTGCCAAAACCCCTCACACCAAACCCACCCTACCCATCCGTCTCTTACCAACCATCGCCTCACCCACACCCATCTGTCTCCTCCCAACCATCGCCACACCCAAACCCCACCCATATCCCCTCCCTGCGTCCCAGCACCACTGAATCCCCAGCCTCAGCAAAACCCCTCCCAAAAAAAAAAAAATAAATGAGCAGAAGATAAAGAGAGTTGAGTTAGAAGCGTACCTGACACCATTCGACCGTCCAGCAACTCCATCACCGCCATCACCATCACTGTGCCACCACTGTCGCTAGCGGAGCAGCATCTACCATCCAGCATCGTCTCACTCCTTCTCTAGCTTCAATCGTAAGAAGAAAGGCCCTCTTTTCTTTTACTTTCTTCTCTGCACAAAAAAACCAAGGGCCTTTCTTCACACGTGCCTTCATCAGGCCGCAACTAAACTGGGCCTTCCAGTTAGGCCTGACCTGCAGCTAGCCCACTTACAGGAAAACTGAATCAGGCCTCCAGTTTGGGCATGACCTGCACTACTAGCCTGATCTGAGTCTGAATCGGGCCCAGCCCACCTAATAGGAAAAAAAAAAAAAAATCAAGAATGTCTACTCGCAGCGGTCAAACTTTCCGGGGAAAGCTTTCCGACAATCAACGAGATGCTATGCTATCTGAATTGTCGCAACGAGTGCATGCATTGGAGACCGGACTTTCTGACATGGTACTTGCATTAGAGACAGGGTTTGCAGCCTTTTAAAAATCAGCAACTGACGCATCGTCCAGTATAGGTCTTCCATATATTGTACCGCACCGTGTTGATGCCGACAGACGTGAGTCTATTCATGATTTTAATGAGTGTCTTTTTTCTGACAAGGACCATGAAAATGCGTCACCAACACCCAAATTTGATGATATTACCAAACGAGTCAAAGTTGAAGTGGCTGATTTCTCTGGACGCCTGAACCCACAGGCTTTTATTGATTGGCTCAATTCTCTTGACGATTATTTCAACTGGTAACGCATGGATGATGCCCAGCGTGTGGCCTTTGTCAAAGTCAAGCTTAAGGGTTCAGCAAGGGCATGGTGGCACGGCGTTGATCATAACAATTTCGTCATGGGACGCCCCGCTATCACTAAGTGGGATGACATGCGCGAAAAGCTTGAAGGCAAGTACTTACCCTCTAATTATTTGGATATACTTCAGCAAGAGTTTCTTTTCTTCAGGCAGGGCACTTTATTATTAGATGAGTACACAGAGAAATTCAATGATTATGTTATTTGGAGCAAAAATCGAGAAGATGACCGAGAACTTGTCAACCTGTTATCATATTGGTTTGCGCCACAAAATTAAGCGTGAGGTCCTCATGCATGATTTTGATATAGTTGATGAGATCTATAACAAGGCAAAACGAGTTGAACTGGAATTACGGTCACCAAATATGAGACGCTTTGGTGCTCCAACCGGAGAACCCATACCTCGCAGAGCTCCAGAATTCCAGAATTATCGTGCTCCACCACAAGGTTCTCGCCCAGCTTCCGAATTTCAGAATAATCGTGCTCCTCCACAAGGTTATCGTCCACCGCAGAGGCAACATCAGCCTAATCAGCGCCTTTTTGCACCAAACCAGCGGGTCGCCGTACCACATGGATGTGGACCTCCAAGGCCGGATCGGCGGAATGACGGTTGTTAGCGTTGTGGTCAACCGGGTCACTTTGCCAATGATTGCTCACAGGTTCGAAATCTTTACTATTGTGAAGAGGAAGTCTATTATGATGATGAACACTATGATGAACACAGTGAGATGGAGGACCCCCCCCCCCCCCCCCCCCCCCCCGAAAATCAACCAGTGGAAGCACTACAAGACACTCAGCAAGAAGAACGGTCGGATCCTCTTCCTAGAGCCACTACCACTGCAGAAGAAGGCGGTCCTCTACTTATCATACGCCGACTTCTCAATGCCAACGAACAGGAAGAAGAAGATTGGCGGAGAACTTCCATCTTCCGGACACGTGTGCGGTGTAAAGGTAAGCTGAGTAATTTAATCATTGATGGTAGAAGTGCTATGAATATTGTTGCGCAGGAAGTGATCGATAAATTGAAATTGCCAACTGAAAAGCAACCAAAACCTTACAAAGTTGTATGGGTAAACGATCATTCGATTCCTGTGACCCGCCGATGTTTGATTAATTTCAAAGCATTATGGAGAATATGGTGCAAAATCTCTATGAAATTGCATGAAATTCTTGGTCGGCCGTGCTCGATCGAGAGTAGTACAAACAATGTTTAAAACAGGGTGGCTGGACTAGGATTATCCCGATTATCCCTTAGCTTTAATCCCCGCCGACCGTCGCGCCTAGCCCCACCTCTTGACCGCCAGTCGAGAGGCCGCCTAGTTACAAATCAAAAGAGCAAGCACATGCATTTCTTTCAAGGGGAAAGGCACACATGGATTGACCTTCTTCCAATGCCACCAATAGCATTTTTTTCAGAGACTCCCACTACCCCCTCCAATCCACATTTTCTCACTATGCGTACATTTGAGGAAGACACCAACGAACAGAATGTGATGTTGCACTAGTTGCTAAGCCAATGAGGCGCCACTCCTTAAAGATTCGTATTCCCACTGGAAGCTCAGGCCCTCCTTCATGAATACTGTGATCTGACTCCTGACGAGTTTCCAAAGAGCTTACCTCCCATGCGAGAACCAGCCTTGCAATAGACTTAGTTCCTGGCGCATCCCTTGCCAAATCTGCCTGCTTATCGGATGAGCCCAAGTGAACATGCCGAGTTGAAGCGCCAAGTTGATGAATTATTGGAAAAGGGATATATCAAGGAAAGCTTAAGTCCTTGTGCTGTTCCAGCCCTTCTTACACCAAAGAAGGATGGCAGCTGGCGTATGTGTGTGGACAGTCGCGCCATCAACAAAATTACGGTAAAGTATCGTTTTCCTATTCCTCGGATAGACGATATGTTGGATATAATGCATGGATCCACTATTTTTTCCAAACTTGATCTACGCAGCGGCTATCACCAGATTCGCGTCCGACCGGGTGATGAATGGAAAACAACATTCAAAACAAAAGATGGTCTTTATGAGTGGTTTGTGATGCCCTTTGGCCTTTCTAATGCGCCAAGTACTTTTATGCGAGTGATGACTTAGCTATTGCGCCCTTTTCTTGGTAAATTTGTTGTGGTTTATTTTGATGATATTTTGATATACAACAAATTCAAGAAAGAACATCTTGATCATTTGAGGTGTGTGTTCAGTACCCTGCGCCGTAACAAATTTTATATCAACCTTAAGAAGTGCCCTTTTTTGACTGATTCTGTACTTTTTTTGGGTTACTTCATTACTGCTCGAGGTGTCGAGGTGGACCCCGCCAAAGTGAATGCTGTTGTTGTCTGGCCTACTCCAACAACCATATCTGAAGCCCGAAGTTTCCATGGGATTGCGACCTTCTACAGGCGTTTTATCAGAAATTTCAGTAGCATCATGGCTCCTATTACTGACTGTATGAGATAGGGAACATTCAAATGGACCAGTGCTGCCGCCCGTGCATTTGCACAGATAAAAGAGAAGATGACTGAAGCTCCAGTTTTACGCCTTCCAAATTTCAATCAGGTTTTTGAGGTTCATTGTGATGCATCTAATGTTGGTATTGGAGGCGTGCTTAGTCAGGAAGGTCATCCTGTCGTTTTCTACAGTGAGAAGCTGAATGAGTCTCGGAAAACATATTCTCCTTATGGTCTCGAACTATATGCTGTAGTACAGACTCTACGTCATTGGCGGCATTATTTAATTGGAAGAGAGTTTGTTCTATTCTCTGATCATGAAGCCCTCAAGCATTTACACTCCCAGCATAAATTGAGTGCACACCGTACAAGGTGGAACTCCTACCTTCAGGAATTCACTTTTGTGATTCGCCACAAGGCCGGTAAAGAAAATCAAGTTGCAGATGCATTAAGCCGCCGCAAGCATTTATTGACTAACATGTCTATCACTGTTCCGGGCTTTGAAGAAATTCGTCAAGAATACCCTGCGGATAAAGATTTTGGTCACATCTACACCACTCTTCTCAATGGCGATCCAACTCAACACCCGCACTTCAGTATTCATAATGGATATTTGTTTCGCGGCACAAAACTATGTCTACCAGCTACCTCCATCCGTGAACATATTGTACGGGAATTACATGGTGGCGGATGTAGCGGACACTTAGGTCGTGACAAGACCCTCGATCTTGTTGGTGACAGGTATTTTTGGCCTAAGATGAAATCATATATCATTAAAATTTATGATTTATGCAGGGTTTGTCAGCTTGCAAAGGGTAACAAAAAGAATACAGGACTCCATCAGCCCCTTCCCATTCCACATGCTCCGTGGGAAGACATCAGCATGGATTTTATTCTGGGTCTACCAAACACAGCACGGAAAGTTGATTCTATATTTGTTGTGGTAGATCGATTTTCTAAGATGGCTCATTTCATACCATGTTCTAAGTCTTCTGACGCATCCAAAGTTGCGCAGTTATTCTTCTGAGAAGTGGTACGCCTTCATGGACTTCCTAAAACAATTGTGTCCGATCGAGATACGAAGTTTATGAGCTATTTTTGGAAGACACTCTGGCTAGCCACTAGGACAAAGTTACAATTTTCCAGTGCCTATCATCCGCAAACTGACGGTCAAACGGAAGTGGTAAATCGCAGTTTGGGCAAATTGTTGAGATGCTTGGTTCGAGACCACATTACATCTTGGGATCTGGTCTTACCCATGGCTGAATTTGCTTACAATAATTCAGTCAATAGATCTACTGGGATGTCACCATTCCAAGCCGTGACTGGCGTGCGACCGCACCTACCTGCTGATTTGGTCCCGTTACCGGTAGAAGCGCGACCGAGTGGAGAAGTTGAAGATTTTCTCCGACATATGTAGCATGTACATGATGAGGTTCGACGTAACATCACCACTAGTAATGAAAACTACAAGCAGCATGCTGATGCACGTCGCCGTTTTGTTGAGTCTGCAGAAGGTGACATGGTCATGATCAGAATACGTCCCGAGCGCCTTCCTCCCAAAGCAAATAAGAAGCTGCATCCTCGACATGCGGATCTTTTTAAGATCTTGAAGAAGATAAGTTCCAATGCATATGTTCTGGAACTGCCCGCAGAGTTAGGCATCAGTTCCACATTTAATGTAGAAGACTTGACTCTCTACCGTGGCCATCACACCGATGAAGGAATTGAAGAACACATCTTATCTCTACCGCCTACTCCTCCACCGTCTGATCACATTGTGGATGTCCTAGATGATCAACTCGTGTCTACACGCCGTGGAGGTTTTCAGAAGTTTCTTGTTCAGTGGAAGAATCGCCCCATTTTAGATGCCTCATGGATCACTGCTACTGATTTCCAATGCCTCAACCCGGACTTATATGAACGTTATCAAGCTATACACTCGCCGGAGTCGAGTTTTTCTAAGGCGGGGAGAACTGGTGCAATTCGAGCCAGGACCAAGTCCACTGGACCTAACCCGTCAGCTATTGGGTCAATTAGATTCAATCCATTGGAATAGCCTACAAATCCAATGGGGAATAACTGGCTGTTGTGGGAAGTTATCTTATTTAGCAGTTTTCTAATTGCTTTAGCATCTTAGAATTAGTAGGCTTCTTTAATATTAGGAATTCTATAATTAGTAACAAAAGCTTAATAGGATTGGAAAGAGTCCTAAGAAGCACGGACACGGACACGACACGATACGGACACGCCGACACGGCATTTCTCAAAAAAGTAGGACACGGACACGTTCGGGACACGTTAATAATTAATAATAATAATAATATATCTAATCATATACTAAAAGATACTATCATTTTAACTTTGTAATCAATTTAGCAATCAAATAAGTTATGACCTTTTACAAACAGCCCCCTTTTCTTTACATTTTTTACTCTAATTTTATTATTTTAACTTTGTAATCAATTTAGCAATCAAATAAGTTATAACCTTTTACAAACATTTCTCTTTTCTTTTCATTTTTTACTCTAATTTTATTATTTTAACTTTGTAATCAATTTAGCAAACAAATAAGTTATGACCTTTTACAAACAACCCTCTTTTCTTTTCATTTTTAACTCTAATTTTATTATTTTTACTTTGTAATCAATTTAGCAATCAAATAAGTTATGACCTTTTGCAATCAGCCCCCTTTTCTTTTCATTTTTTACTCTAATTTTATTATTTTAACTTGGTAATCAATTTAGCAAACAAATAAGTTATGACCTTTTACAAACAGCCCCATTTTCTTTTCATTTTTTACTCTAATTTTATTATTATTTTTCAATTAAAAGAGGCCAGCGTGTCCCCAGCGTGTCCGAAATATTAAAAATAAAAAAAATAATCAGGACACTCTTTTGGGCGTGTCTGACACGTGTCGGAGCGTGTCTGGGTCCGACATGTGTCGGACACCGACACTCTGGCCCCGGAGAAGTGTCCGTGCTTCCTAGGGAAAGACCCTTTGATATTCTCTATAAATATGTAAATCCCCTTTAGGGATCGATACATCTTATTATTGAATTGAAAATTGAGTTCTGGTTTAGTTTTGCTTTGATTAGCTTTGTGCGTGAGTTCTTGGCTGTTGAATCCATCTGGATTCAATCAAATCCTTGTTGCGGGTTTGGTCTTCTCCTCTGGCTGCATCACCTGGTTGGAGCCTTTCAGGCCTGGAACAACTCTAGAGAGACTTAGTAAAGACCCAACAACAGTTAAACCACCCGACCACTAACCTCTAGATAGACTGAGCGAGTGTGCAGTTCAACATGAGGTGATCCACCGATTCCTCATCTCTTAAACACATCGTGCATCCATTAACAACAATCGTCTCCCTCAGATTATCCATATTAAGAATTGAGAATTCTTTTCCTGAGCGCCATCCATCTGAAGATAACCACCCTAGGTGGAGCCTTCAACTTCCAAATGGGCGGTCCACACCCTCGTGTCCTCTCCTCTATCTGGGATGACCATGTCATTCAAGAGGTTAAGAACCGAAATTAGTTGGGATTCTTCATTGTCCTTCAGGTTCCTCCTTAAAGTAGGGCTCCTCACCACCTTGTCGCCTATTCTAGCCATATATGATTCGACCTTAGCTTCCTTATCCTTCACGCACTTAAATAGATCCGGGAATTGTTACTAAGAACCAAGAACTATATTTGTATTTTTGCAACTTTTTAAGTTATCAGACTGTTTTATCTGTGGACACATGCTGGAGGGCCGAAACAATAATCTGGTGAGCCCTTCCTGTGATTGATAATGCTCTGAAACTCATATTGGTCAGGTGGTTTGACCTGAACATGTAGTTGGATGACTTTTGAGGAACGATCTCGAAAAAGATCAACCAAGATCCAATGGCCGTCTATTTTTTATCCCAAAACCCTCTCAGAGAAGGGTTAGGATTATTTGCTGAATGTGATCTTTTGGTTAAGATCGGTCCATTGTTTATCCCCTTCATGTGTGATGTAGAGTAGATAATCTAAGGGGGAAAATAGCTGTGTTACTGGCTTTTCTTTCTTCTGTCTCAAGATTTTTTCCCCTCTTCAGCCCCCTTAAAATTTTATCTGCTTTGATTTCAGGTTAGCATATGGTTTGAGAACACTCGTAGAAGCTTTTGCCTTCTGGAAACCAAGGAAGCGAGTAAAGAAGAAAATGGCACCCCAAATGAAGACAGCATCTTTACCAAAACTAACCTAGAGGAGCCCATGTCAGGGGTAAAGGTAGTCTCAGCAAACAAGAAAGCAAGTAAAACAGAAAATAACAGTCCGAGCCAAGATAGCATCCATACTGAAATGGATGTAAAGGAGCCTGGGTCAGAGACAAAAGTCGTTTCAACAAACAATGCAGCTAGTAAAACAGAAATTAACACCGCAAACAAAGACAACATCCCTCCCAAAACTACTGTAAATGAGCCTCAGCCTGAGGAAAAACTGGTTTCAGCAACCAAGGAAGCAAGTGAAACAGAAAATAGCACTCCAAACAAGGACAGCATATCTGCCACAACTAATGGAAAGGAGCCTGAGCCAGAAGTGGTGGTGGTTGCAGACAGTTCGGCTAGTATTGAAGTTGAGGAGATACAACCCATCAATTTATCGACCGATCATGCCACACCAAATAGGAAGGGAAGTAGAAAGGTTGCCAGTACAACCCCTCGATGGAATTCAGCAAGATATGAATCAAGAAAGAGAAGACAAGCCATGTTAGAAAGCCGAGCAGCTGGTGAGGCCTTGACAGATAATGCGACACCAACGAAGAGGAAGGAAACTGATTTGCCTGGGGTTCAACCTGACCAAACAAATGGTCAATGCAACAAATTCGAATCTGTGCACTCACATGTGGAGACTAGAAGATACTCAGGTTGACTGCCGTTTTCAGTGGCGGCCAATTCCCATTGGAAAACTCATGGATAGCCAATCAATTTACCTGCTATCACCAGTTTCCATATTGAAACTATTATTTTGGCCAGTTACTAGTGGAGAGCTCCCAGTGGACACTCTGCTTGACCAAGAGCCTTCTGAAACTGGAAGAGATGGTGATTATTTTATCTCAACAGTGTACGCATCATGCGCTTCTCTTACTGTTGTACCATTTGAACATGTCCTAATCCCCTTTAGGTGGGGCTTCATCCTCATGTCAGGTGCTTTTGCTTCATTGAATGTTTGCCTTAACTCATGCCCGTGCAGTGTTTAGTGAGCACATGCACATGCACTTGCACTTGCCATGCATGGCTGGGTTTGCTCATCAGCAGTTGTTTACCATTAAAGATTTGAAACGTTTCTTTGACACTACAAATTGTCCAAAATTAAAAGCCCCCAAGTTGAGTTCCATCACATTTAGACTAATGCTTTCAGAACTGTTAAACCATGTTATGAACTTATTTGAGCCTAGTCATTGGATGTTGGAAGTCGGTCTCGAATGCACTAGGGAAGATTTTACTTAGGTCTGATTTCATTGTGTTGGTTTGGATCATGCACCTATTGTGAAAATCCAATATTGTCTACTAAAGATCAATCTCATGGGTTTTTCCCTCCAACGTGAAACTATGAGTAATGGAGAAACACAAGACACCCCAGTGGCAAGGGTGTCTCATCCCACACAGCTATCCTTGGATCGATCCCATAGAGATGATAAGTCTTTCTCCTGTAAATTTAAACTGATTTTCCTTCGAGGCTCGAGGGATAAAAAAAACACATTTTTTCTTGTTAAAAACAAAAATGTCTTGTTTGTCAATACGACGATCCTATCTTATTCTAATATTTCGGATTAAGCCAATGAATTGGAACGAGTCAACTGACCCCATTTTAGACTATGTTTATATTTAAACTATGAAAAAGATTATCCCTAAAGTTGAGACTAAGAGGAATGTATAAACCAATGCTTCCATAGATTCGATCGTTGTTTACAATTATAGCTTCCACACTGTTCATTTAGGATTATTTCCTAGGAGAAAGAAAAGGAACGGCGAGCCAAGTTTTTTTTTTTTTTTTTTTGTGGGTGGGGGGGGGGGGGGGGGGGGGGGGGGGGGGGATGGTTTCTTTTTTATGCCAGTCTATTGTAAGAGAACATCGAAGCCATCCGACTAGTGGGGGGACCATACCGGGGTGGTGAGGTAAAGAAAAAAAAGAACACTTGATATTATTAGAAATGCCCAGAAAATATCATATTCGTAAAGCAGAAACATGAAGAAGCACTCCTATTAATGTGGAATATACCGAATTAGTTGATTCAAATTGGAATTCTCAATCAGTATTGATTTGCACAATCTATTAGAATTATTTGATTCATTGGACTCAGCAATATTTTGGCACAATCTAGTGGCAATCCAGCATTTTATTTTCCGATGTGGACACAACTTCAGTGGTCAACTGCTATTTCCCTCTCTTTGAAGTTAACGTGACAGGGATCCAAGGCGCAACAGTTGGCTGGTTTTGAACTTACACTTAGTCCATGTTTGGTACCTCTATTTTCAACCTCTACTTGTCTAAATGTCTAAAGCGGACAGAGGTTATAAAATAAGAGCGTTTGGCACAACATTCTGGCCTCTGTCCGTTTTAACCATTTAGAAGCAAATCCTCTAAAATTCAAATTGGGAGAAACTTTTGGCCTCTTTTTTGTATGACTCTTTTTTTTATAGCTCTATTTTTACTGGGTCTGTCAGAAGAATAGTAGAGATACCAAACATGACCTTACTCCTTGGGTCACTTGTCCTGTAAAAGCCTAACTTACCTCGTGTGGGGATGGCAGGGACCGAAAATAGTTGGTTCTCAAAGAAACTGGAGTCACTGGACACTCTCGTCGGCAAAAAAGAAAAAAAAAAAGTTAACACACCAGGAAGTTGTACCGTACTACTTTGGTATGTTATGCAAAGAAATGGAGTGTTTTGATTGATTTCAATTCAATCATGTTGGGCCAAATCCTTCTGATTTAGAAATAAAAAATCTCCTTAGTATTTGATGTGCATGATCATTTACGGCAATTGTCTATGAAGCTGCACCTGATTTCCTAGACGTCCATTTAAATCCTTGGCGATCAGCTGTCGTTTTAAAATAAGAAAACTCTCATTAAAGTCCAGAATTCGCATTCATACTTGTACCCGTGATATAAGGGCAGGATTTGGTGCGAGAATAGTATGATAGATAGGAGGCATAGAGCGGCATTTGTTTGTTCAGATGGCCTGATGCCAGGCCTGAAAAGTGGCCTGACATGAGGCCTGGAGCTGTTGGATCTCACTCATCAGGCCTGGAGCCGTTGGATCGCCTGATGTCAGGCCACTTTTCGGGCCTGGCATCAGGCCATGGAGACTTTTTCTTGTTTGAGAGGTTTTTGCAGTTCAAATTGGTATCTAAAAGGCAAAAGTAATTTTATTAGTTGTTTGAATGATTTTATTTACTTGTTTATTTATTTTTATTAACTAAGGTTATTCCGCCCCCACTTTATTACGTATCTCCAAGTACTTATGGAGAGAAAAAGTAGAGTTGGAGTAACTATACATTGGGCAAACTTGTTTACTTTACTTGTCTGGGTTAGTGCAAACAAACCGTTGGAATTTATTTCTACCCTACTTTGCTTTACTCTTTTGTAAAGAAACAAACTTAAAAGAGAGAACATGGCCGTAGATATTTTTTTAATGGGATGTGATCCAGTGAGAACTGTTCTCACGGAGTCCCGTGAGAACTTTTTTGTGGGGCCCACTGGGGGCCCTATTTTAGAATGGGACCGGTGGGGATTGAAAGATCTATACGGGACCACCACGAATATCAAGTTTGGCCCCAATTCCATGCTTCTAACCCCTTCATCCATGGTCGACAAGTCCAATCCATTCGTATGGATATACTCGATCCAATGGTCCAGTTCATTCGCATTGGTGCCAAACCTTGGGGCGTGTGAGTATTAAAGGGGTTTATGTCCATTGCAAGGTTTGAATTAGGTGATAGGTGGCCCCACCCCATAGTTCTCACGGTTTGAACAGTCAGAACAGTTCTCACATGATTATTTCCCTTTTTTAATATATCAATTAAAAATTATCAGTATAAAAGGAATATATGAGAAATAAAAAATAAAAAACACAGAGAAAACAAAGAACACCATCCAAATAGAGCAGCATGGCTGTACATATCTATTTCAACTCATATTCTCTCCCTTCTACCAAAAAAAAAAAAATCATATTCTTTCCCTTTGTTTTCGCAAAAAATATCAGCTTTATTCTTTTTCTTATATAAATGCAATTTATTATCATCTCTTGTGAAGACGAATAAAGTCCAGAAACACTAAACGCCTATATACTTCCGATGCTCTTATCTTAATGCCAGCACTAATGCTATTAAGCATCTCATTTGCTGTTTTATGCTCAATCTGGACTGTCCGCACGAGGGCATCTGCTAATCAGAGTTTGAGTTTTCCTCCAATTATTGTAACTTTTGACCCGATCTATCATGGCCCCAACAATGCGATTAGGGCATTTAGAGTTTAGACCACCTTATTTTAAGAATTCGGTTTGGGACTACATTGGGAGGGAGGAGGCATATTATACTATATTAAGTTAGAAGGATTTGGATCCGATCTTGACTTTACTTTTAATTTTGACTGGAAGTTACTTTCGATTTTTACAACTGTTAACATACTCTTCCTCTACTTTTCACTAATATACTTCCCTAGAGATGTCAAATGGCCCGTGCCGGCCCAGCCAGGCCCGATCAACTGCACGCCCCACTGGGCACGGCCCGCGTCAGCCGAGCTTTGCTGGCCCACTGTCCCGTTTGGCATGGCTCGCCAGGATCGGCCCGCTAGGCACGGCCGGCCTGACCCGCCCAAAAATGGCTATTTCTTTAAAAAATATTTATCCATTTTAAAAAAACCCCAGCATTAAATGATCATATAAGGGATTTTTTTTATCCTTTTCAATTTTACAAAGTCTATAAATACTCTAAAAAGGAGAAAAATTAGACAACATCTGAAAATGAAATTGGTACATTAAATGCTTTTTTAATGATTTAAAAATTTTAAAAATAAAACTTGAAATTGATTTTAAACAATTTGCATTCCTTTGAACCAACTAAGTCTTAAAGGGGCTCCAATTTTGGAATGAATTATTTAATGCAACTTTTCATGTATTGGTTAATCTAATAGTGTACATTAATCAGTTGAAATTAACTTGGAATGCTAACTATTCAGTGGAAAGTTTGCAATTGTATCCATAAAAAGTAGGCCACATATAAGTGAAAATCATCTTGATGAAAAGTCTCAGCATCACATGTGATCAGTTCTTTTACAAATTTAGATAAATTTAGATCATATAAGATTTGTAAATATGATAATAAATTTCAAGATAGGATTTATTATTATTTTTTATACTGAGAATCAACTTGATAGTGGAAATAACCTAGGTTGAGTTTAAAATTGAGAATTATTGATGTTTGTCTTAATGATTGTGAATTTAATAGGTGAGGTCTATCGTAGTGTTTTACACTTTTTACATAATTCACGATTTATAAGAGTCAAAGCCATACAAAAAAGAAAAAAAAAAAAAGAAATCAAACTCTACCCTTTTTCACTCGGCAGCTATGCATGGTAGCACATCAATTACATGAAAAGTTTCCCCCTCTTCTTTAGTTCTACATTGTTAGTGTCGATTTGTCATTATTCAATAATGTTGTTATTTTTTATAAATTATAATAACTTATTATTTTTATTAATCAATTACGTATATTATATATTCATTTGGGTTTAATTTTATTGCATAATGATTATCATAAAAATAAAAGCTTGACTACCATGCTTAAAGTACAACACATAAGTACGAAAAAATAATAATTACATTATCTATAGTATGAAATTATAGTTACTTTTATAAATACCTCATGGCTAAAGTCTAACTACTTTAGGTTCTCATCCTCATCTAAAGTGGTTATCATCCTAATCTAACTAGTAGTTTGATACTCTAAAGAGGTGAGGTTCTCATTCTCATCCAAAACTAGTTTTAATATTGTTTGGATAAATATTTGTATACAATTGTTAGTTGGTCTAGTTGTTAATTTTAACTCTTAAATCCCAATGGTTGTGAGATCAGTCCCAGCACACACACGGGCCGTGCCCGGCATTTCTAATATACATAGAATCTTACCTTTTTCATGCATACCCATGATTAGCATGGGTTTTTATGATAGTTTATATTTATAAATTTTACAAATTTCTTGAGTGGATTACAATAGTAAAATGTATCAATAAAATGATCAACACAGTTGATGTTATAATTTCAAATATATGGATTCCTTTGATATATCACAGGGAAGGAAAAAAAATCATAATAAACATCATTTACTATTAGAATCATTCTTAAACATTATGATAATAATTCAATTAATGAATAAAAAATGGTAGTAATAGTCAATTTCAAAGTGAGAGCCCCTGTCAACTTGATCAGGAGAGGAATGCAAACTTACAGTGCATTTGCACCGTTTTTTTCAGCCTATAAATGTAATAATACAAATTCAAATGTTTTTAGGAAGAATTACACTTTACCACCCTCAACTATCATCCTTTTTCACTTTACCTCATAAACTTTAAAAAATATCAATTGACCCCCTAAACTAATCCGATTGCACGGCCGTTACCTCCTGAGGCAAAAATCGAGTTAAAATAGACGGAATAGAGCAACACGTGATATGCACGTGATCCAGGGTGAAAGTTTATGGGGTAAAGTGAAAAATGGGTGATAGTTTAGGGTGGTAAAGTATAATTTTTCCATGTTTTTATTGACCAAAATTCAAAGCACATTTATAAGAATGCAATTTTCTTATGCTATAGCGTACACTATGAGTATTTTAGTCCTAAAATGATGTAATTGTAGCCGTAGGGAAATATTTATACTTTAGGAAGGAAGAGGAAAAAGCCATCTCAAAAGATAAGCTATTGGAAAAAACCTCTATTTTCATTGATAAACGGATAAAGGCACTGGAGGGTCCAGAACTTATACCCACTTTGAACCTCCCATTACTTTATAAGCCCATATTCACTTGATTTCATGTGAAAAGCTACCAAACCCGGCCCAATAGCAATGTATGACTGGACCATTGACCCACTGTCATCCATTCATTTGATAGGCAAAAGTGTCTTCCAGTGGGCCCCAGTTTTAACACTATATTTAGCATTGTGCTGTCTGATCAGATAGATGATGCCATTACAGGGAATGCAAAGGACTCATCATCCATTACCACTCTTTTAGAGGTGCCTGTGAGTCCCACTGTCTTCCTTTTGTACTCTTTGATGCGCATCATCTGTGGCTGACGAACTCCCTCTTGTTCCATTTGGAGATTAGCTAACACGTTATACCCACGGAGTCACGGACTCTTTCAATTCCATCGCCTTGTTTTCACCGCTAAGTTTACCTGTAATTTTGTCCTACACAGGCTTACACTAGATAAGACCTTTTGGATATTGTTATGGTGTCATTGGTGCTTATATTCGGTGCGGGATCTTTCAGTCAAAATTGAAATTCCTTCTTTGATTTCAGATGAGGAATTGGCAGATTTTGTGGATTCCTCACTGCCACTTGAACCAGACTTTCCTCACTGAGGGTTTTTACAGGTGAAAAACCCATAGATCAAGGATTATATAGCCTCCTCCACTTTTCAGCTGAGCATTTCCACGGTTCCACCTATGGAGGGGTTTTGAGCTTGCGAATTAGCAAAAATGAGGAATTTAGATGGCTCAAATCCTTGGGGATTTGTATTTTCCAAACGTGAGTTTTCATGAGTCATGACTTTATGGAAAGCAAAAATCTTTTTTCTAAATAGAATTAGAGCCGTGTACAAAGTCCAGCCCAATTATATGGTTACATTGGATTCAATTTGGGTAAAAACCCGAACATCACCTAGATTCAGATGTTGATTCTACTTAATCAGGATTATGTCTGCCTTTTAAGTTCATAGTTATAACCTAAATAGTTACAGACTCATCTCCTAGCCTGTACTAGCTTAACACAAACCACGACTACTGGGAACCTGGAAAACCACAATCTGATAAGCCTCAGGCTATTAGGTCAAGATGTCATCTATCATCTAGTTTTGTTTAGGGCCCTTATTGTTTTGGGCCGAAAGGCTCGGAACTGTTACATAGCTGCTAATAAATTATAAATGGTTTTAAATTGCTGTGTAGGCAGATGAATGCCATTTGTGGGAAATTTGTCAAAAAATATAAGAGAATGAAAAATAAAAAAATCATATTTTCTAGAGGGCCTGTTGGTTTCAAGCAAATGAATTCTTAGGAATTCTAGGACCTATATTTCTTAAAGTGATTAAAAATGAAAAAGTAAATGTGAATATTCAAAAATGACTACAAATAATCTCACCTTTAATCAGAAATGAATTAAAAGAAGATGGAAAATGAAACAAATCAATTTAATAAATCAAATCCCAGGAAAATCAATATTTCATTTGCATCTCCGCTCTACATTTGTCACTCTTCGCTTATTTAATAATCGACACTTTATCAAACCCAACTGACCCTGAATTTTCATATATTCAATTCTTTGCAAATGTAACATCGAGGGGTACCTCAGTTGAACTAGGACTAAGGTTTGCTTCTAGAGGTTGAGGGTTCGAAATTATTCCACGGGGATGATTGGGCTGACTACTCCCCCGTCTTTTAAAAAAAAAAATTTTAAAAAAATAACTACCTCTATCCACTAAAATCCAAAAAAACTTAACTTTTTCCATACAAAAAGTCAAAAGCAAAATACTATAATAAATAATTAGAAATAAAATACTATTATAATCCACTTATATTTTATTTTATTTTTCAAAATCATCTTTACTTTACTTACTCAATTAGTAGAGTTACCAAACTGGCCCTAATAAGGAATAGTCTTTCCTCGTCTAAATCGGATAACCCCTGGGCAAGGGAAATCCTAGATAATAATAATAAAAAAATGTGCCCAATTACAAAGTCTACATCCTTTGTTTGATTTAATTGTTCCAACTGCCCTAGGCGGCCCCCCGGGTTACATAATGACTCATCTAGGCTCCCAATTCTATAGGTGATATGACCCAGATCCGAGTCGGTTCAGGTAGGTAGAGCTCATTTAATCATAGGTTTTAATTTTTATTGTACTTGAGAAATTTGATTCTGGGAAAACGATGGATGAAGGGACACTACATAAATTCCATTGCGACCGCTCGTTCCACGCCTCAAAACGGACAAAAGCGCCAAGGCTACATACATATGCTCTATCTCTACCTGTCCCGAAAGGTGCTACTTTTCTCCTCTCACAATGGGCTCTAAAGCAGAAGAAGAGGAAGCCGGTTTACTCTCTCCAACTTCTCCTCCGTCTCCCTCCAAACCCCAACAACAACAACAACAAACAAGAAGAAGAAGATGATGAAGAGGAAGAGACCGCATTCGATTCGACCGAGAAGATCCTCATCTCAATCGAGGGCTACACGGACGAGACCGTATTCGACGGCGGAGATCCGTCTTTCATCCCACCTTTCTCATGGAAGAAGCTCTGGCTCTTCACCGGCCCCGGCTTCCTCATGAGCATCGCCTTCCTCGATCCCGGCAACCTCGAGGGAGATCTCCAGTCCGGCGCCATCGCCGGCTACTCGCTCCTCTGGCTTCTTCTGTGGGCCACCGTCATGGGGCTCCTGATCCAGCTCCTCTCGGCACGGCTAGGTGTCGCCACCGGAAGGCACCTCGCCGAGCTCTGCCGGGAGGAGTACCCGCCGTGGGCGAGATACGCGCTCTGGTTGATGGCGGAGCTGGCGCTGATTGGTGCCGATATCCAGGAGGTGATTGGTAGCGCAATTGCAATCAAGATTCTCAGCAATGGCGTGCTGCCGATCTGGTCCGGCGTCGTCATCACCGCCTTGGATTGGTAATTCTCTCTTTCTCGCTCTCATTGTCTTAGATCTAGCTGCTTTTAATTCAGAAATAGAGAGAATTCTCTCCTCCTCTTCTTCTTCTTCTTTAAGAAAATTAGGGTTCTTTAGTTGGACCTGCATGGCTCAAGTGCTGTTCTTAAATTGCAACTTAAATTGAGTCATGGCTAGTAATTCAAACTGTTTATTGGGAGGTCTGTCGATCTATAAATCATTGGAATGTAGCTCTATTAGATGGGCATCTGTTTCTCGTCTCTTTAAATTGCCGATGGATTCTGAAATGAATATGAGACTTGTTCCTATTGGTAATTATGGTGGGGACTGCTAGTTCTATGGGTTTATCTTAATCTATGCGGCCTTGGGTCAATTCTGATCAGTTGGGACAATTCGTAGTGTTAAATGGAGAAGGTCAATGGCTTAATCTTAGTAGGCATAAATATATTACTTGAATCGATGAGACTCGAGGTTTCGATTTGTCCTGTTCAATCCAGAGCCGGCATGTGAACTTTCAGATCTTCAGGTTAATGCCCATGCGCACAGGTGTCTATACTGACATGGGGGGTTTTTTGGTTTGTTTCTTGTGAACAGTTTCATCTTTTTATTCCTTGAGAACTATGGGGTGAGGAAATTGGAAGCCGTTTTCGCTATACTCATTGTGACGATGGCGCTTTCGTTTGCTTGGATGTTTGGGGACACAAAGCCCAGTGGCAAGGAACTTCTTATAGGTAGTTTCATGCTTCTCAATTCGATTGTCTTGTTTCTTCGCTTGCAGATTCGTGGATGAATATGGCTGAATTTCATTCTTTTTTATCAGGTGTTTTGGTTCCAAAACTTAGCTCGAGAACTATACGTCAAGCTGTGGGTGTGGTGGGTTGTGTTATTATGCCACATAATGTATTCTTGCATTCCGCTCTAGTGCAATCAAGAAAAATTGACACCGACAAGAAAGGTCGGATTCAGGAGGCCCTCAATTATTATTCTATCGAGTCCAGTGTTGCTTTATTCATCTCCTTCATGATCAATTTGTTTGTGACAACTGTTTTCGCAAAGGGCTTTTATGGTACAAAAGAAGCTAATAGTATCGGCCTTGTAAATGCCGGGCAGTATCTTCAAGACAAGTATGGTGGAGGCGTGTTTCCAATTCTTTACATTTGGGGAATTGGGTTATTAGCAGCTGGGCAGAGTAGCACCATCACTGGGACATATGCAGGGCAGTTCATAATGGGTGGATTTCTTAACCTCCGCTTGAAGAAATGGCTGAGGTCATTAATTACAAGAAGTTTTGCCATTGTCCCAACCATGATCGTTGCTCTTGTTTTCAATAGTTCTGAGGGCATGTTGGATGTATTAAATGAGTGGCTGAATGTGCTTCAATCAGTTCAAATCCCCTTTGCACTTATTCCACTTCTCTGCCTGGTGTCCAAGGAGCAGGTCATGGGTGTCTTTAAAATTGGTCGGACTCTACAAGTAAGAGATCTTTTGCCATTCCACTATTGCTGTAGTTTCTCTGTTCTCATCTACTATCCACTATTATGTGTCACTAGTCAATTGTTGTCAAATGTCAATTCCGTTGCAAAGTCTGTTTTTGGTTTTATTGGTGCTATTGGATATTTGGTGTTCTGTTCATCTCACACTAAAAACATAAAAAAATCTTTGAAATTTCCAGGTATAATACAAAAAAGAAAGCCAATATATGTTCTTTTTTCTTTTGAATTTTTTGGGGAGAACTATTTTTCCTAATGAGGCAACTAATCACGAGATAATTATGTTAATTTAAAAAAAAAATGTTGGAAATGAAAATTGAAACGGGAGAAGGAAGAGATTACAAGAGCCTGTTGCCCAGTTGGAAGGTGCTGATTGCCACAACCGTGAGGTTGTCGGTTCGAGTCATGTCACTACTTAAAAAGTGTACTGGTTTTATTTTATTCTGTGAATTCTAGTAAAAAAACAGTTTCGACAGAGTCAAAACATCCCATAATTCGCTAGAATCATCCAGAATGTTGTGAATATATAGGCTTCTGTACTAGTTCTTGTGTCATAGACAATGTTATAGTGATTTTGATTGAAATTAGACATTGATGACTGGAGTCTCTCTCTCTCCATATATATATATCATTCTTCTTATTCTTTTTAAGAATTTAACTGAAGTGTCTCATGATTGTGGTGCTCATATTTCAACTCATTATAACCATTGGTTTTACTTCAATTAATCAAATAATCTTGGTGAATAACTTTATTGTTTATGTATTTTTTTAATCACTGGACCTCAGTAGTCCCATATTTGTCAAGTTTTGTTGTGAACAATATAAAAATACTATATATATATTTTTTAAATTTAGAAAACTATGAGAAAAATAAACATGAGTGCTCAATCAGTGAGCTATTACACACTTTCTGGTGAGGCTTAGAGGTTGTATTCATCTTTTATGTACCTAAGTCTACCAATCTGTTCTGTTTGTTCAGAACCATTTCCTTAAGACAGTATTCTTATTCCAGCTAGTCAAATAAAAGCTATCAAGCCCTAACCTACTTAAATTAAGCATATAATTACAACAGATTATTGTTAAATAAATAAGACAGAACTTGCCTACTTGTCAAATCTTAGTTTGACGTTGATTCTCTAAATTGAAACATGGGCCAGACAATATGGTTCACGTCATATCGATTAGGGATCAGAGGTGGACCCTATGTGGGTTATTTACCAGGAGATCATTTTGTTATATGAATCTTAGCTAGTGATTAGGACTTATATCGTCATATCTCAAGTTATAGCCTAATAGTCTCTTAAAGCAGTCAAGCCCCAAAGCATAGTTAGAAGGTCACCCTTGTTGCAACCACAGGGTTGTAGGCTCAAGTTGTTTTACCATTGATAAAAAAAGGGTCTCTCAAAGCTGATCTCAATTTGGAAAGACAACGTAAGTTGATGGTGCTGGATGTGTGTTTGGGTGTTTTGCACTCTTTCTGTAGCGGAAACTAGCTGCAATTACATCTTCAAAGGAGTTGAAAATTTGATTCATTACCAACATACTCTCATCAATTGACAGTTCTTTGATTCTCCCATCCATGCAATGATGCCTCCTTGTTCCAACAATTGCTGTCTTAAAGACCATTGTATATGTTTTACACATTCATTTCACAAGACTATCATCATCCTGTTATATGGATTGACAGTTCCTGAAATTGGGTTGCAATGAAACTGATGCAGCAGCAATACCACGTCATTGCAACAAGACTCATGGGCCACATGTCGGACCCATGAAATTCTAATTTTAATTGTTATTAGTTTATTTTAGCAAGAGTATAATTAGGATTGGTTTCTAATTTTTATTGTGTTTCCTAGTTTGATTAGGATTGTTTTTAGGGTAAGTATTTTATTATAAATGGAGCATTGTAGAGATTAATGATCTCAGATTAGAGAATTGAATTAAGGTTTATTGTTGAAGACTGTTTCTTCTTCGTGTGATTCCCAGGAAACCCTAATTGTGCCCCGGCACTTGCGATCGTATCAACGATTGCATCAGAAACCCTCCCCTCTGACTTAAAATCCACGACAAGAGAATAGATTTACAAATTACAACCCTTTTATTGAAAGGAGGAACCTTCGAATATTAACAAAACGCCCACACACACCAAAATATTAACAAAACGCCCACACACACACCAAAATACATGTGTATGGGGTTCAACACTTTACCTTTTCGAAGAAACCCCTTACTCTTTACAAAAATCTCACTATACAATTAATAGAATCATCTACTAAATACTAATTCACCTACTTTGTTGAATGTCCTCGAACAGCGAACTGCAATTTTTGTTCGCTACTCTTTCCAACCCTAGGGAGCTGGCGTTAGCAATTACCTGGTTAACATCAGCACTAGGGGTTGTTTGGCTGCTATATGTTGGAGAAAGCCTTCCTCCCTCTTGCATCATGTTTGTGTAACGGCCCTAGAAAACATTTTCCGTGGAAACGGTCTTATGTGCCTTAATGTCCCAATGCTCTTATGCCAAGTTGGAAGGATTAAAGCAGGAAATTCAAGTGATTTTTAAAAGAAGAAAGAAAAAGACATGAAAGTGGGAGAGAAGATATGAGATTGAACTAACGGTTGTTGTCCAATTTAACTAGTGAAACCAACCCCCCCCCACAACCCCCAAACGAAAAAAAAAGAACCCTGCAGTTTCTAGAAAATTGCAATTCCCAATTATATTACCGTTTATTAATTGTTGATATAATTGTTATGCCGTTCACTAACAGCTCGAGCTTTTGGTGTTACTGGTTATTAATATGGTATCAGAGCCAAAGGTCACGAGTTCGAAACCCCTGGGAGGCATGTTACCTCCATCTGTCTATCGGGTCTGTCTGTTCCGTCTGTTTGTTGGGTTTCGAATTCGAACGGCTTCCCGTTCGAGAGGGGGTGTTGATATAATTGTTATGCCGTTCACTAACAGCTCGAACTTTTGGTGTTACTGGTTATTAATATTAATAACCTCTAATATAGTTGATTGTTGTGTCAAGTACACACAGTAGTCAACACCAATGTTGTAAAAATCGCTAGGCGGACGCTTGGCGGTGGGCATGGACTAGGGATTAATCCCCGCCTAGTCATTAGGCGGTGACTGCCGACTGGCCGCCTAGGCCGATTTTTACAACACTGGTCAACACTGTGTATTGGTTTAGTGGACCATTCTTTTTATGTACTTGGCTTTCAGTTTCAATGAAAGTTCCATTATATTTCGGGGAAAATAATGACAACAACAATGCAACAGTGGACCACATTTTGTGCTGCCCTCTTTAACTGACTATTTGGCATTGTCCAACTCTTTTGGGTTCAGGATCTTGCAGGAGTTGAGTCAATTGTGCTGTTGGTTGTATCACTGCTATTACAGTAGTTACATGTTGCAAATGCAATTGTGTTATAAATAGAAACCTACCATTCAAAAAAGGTTACAAATAGAAGCCTGCTATTGTTCAAATGGGTGGTAGCTTGTTCTGTTTGTTAGCTGATAACTGTTGCCGCTCTTTCACATGTTTATGTTGCAGACCGTGGCGTGGACAGTGGCCTTGCTGGTGATGGTGATCAATGGGTATCTTTTGCTGGAGTTCTTCTCTTCTGAAGTAAGAGGTCCATGGTTAATTTCTTTCATGTGTGCTGCCACAGTGGCGTATGTCACGTTTATCATTTATCTTGTTTCAAGGGATAGCAGATTTTCCACTTGGTTTCGTGAAATGCTCTCAAAGGTTCACAGAAACTGGAAACTAATCATATGATTTTGATCCAATTATCTAATTTGCTGCCAAAGATGGGAAATGTGCCATGCAGCAAAGCAGCCCATTTGCAAGTAGGGTGACATGCTGCTTCAGTCGCTTTAACTGCCTTGAGCCTGTCTGCTGAATCCATGCCTATTTGAGCCAGCTGCTTAGTTGTTTTACAAAAAAAATAGATGATTACTGTACCATTACTCCCTCTCTGTACAATGCAGCCTTTACTGTATAGTCAGGCACGGGCATTCTTATCACAACATTCAGAGATGCTGTGCCATCTGTGGATGCTTATCCAAATCCTGTGGTAAATGGCCCTCAACAGATAGGTACTTTACAAATTGATATTTCAAGAAAGGTAGGTGATTCTTTATATCATGAATATCTAGCATCATTGTTGATGCAAATGTTATTGCTGTATCTACAAGTCAACAATTGGTTGGGGTTTCTCCATTCGATGGCAGGACTCCAGTGCAAGCGTGCATTTATTTCTAAAGTTATTAACATGCATAGCCGTATATGTTGCATGGTTTCTTTTAAAATGAGCTACTACCTGCATTGGACATGACACAGTCTCAGATTCTTTTGTTGCTAGTTTAAAAGTTGTTTTGTAGTTTCTATTATGTGTCGTAATCTTTGGTCAATTTTCTCCTACTAGCAATATTAGTAATATGAAGTCCAGCTTGTGGGCTCCACTGAGATTCATATTTATTAATGAGAGGAAGGCAGATGGAAAGGTCTCCTCATACACATGGGAAGCCAAGAAATCAGCCCCACCAGATTATCATAGCCATTGATTAACTGCCTAAAATCTAATGCCCAAGTGGGCCCCATAGAGTTGGACTGCACATGCAGTATGCTTCTAGGAGAACATTGTTTCATAAACTTTGCTTAAATTTTTTTCACTTGGTGTTATTTGTATATTATTTTTGTTTAAATATAATTTTTTTGAGATCTTTTTGAATATTTTGCTGAATTCAAGAGTGATATGCTTTGGGATTTGTGAAATGGAGATTTTGGTTAACATTTTCATGCTTTAGCTTCTTTTAGCCTTTTTTTTTTTTTTTTGGGTAAAAGTTTTCCTTAGCTTTTAAACAAGGTAGCGTGAGATTTATAGAGTCCAATTTAATAATATGCATGGAATTATATGTACCTCTTCTCTTTATGTTGATAGGCACTTTCTTTTATCCTTTGGTTCTGTAACAGATGATGCTCATTTTCATTCTAAAGGTGAACTAAGAATTAGTATTACATGCTTGCAGTCTTGCACTGTTGCACATGAGCTTGAGTTTTCTGACCTAAAGGCGAAGTTCTTATACAGCAGGCTCCATTTGCCCTGAATGGACATTTCTTGTTTTATATACATTATGCACTTTCTTTCCGTGTTTTATTTTACCCCGTAGGAAAAATGGATGTAAGCAAGAGCTTTGTTCTCCAAGCTGTCATAGGCACAAGGCTTATAAGCATAGTAAGGAGCTCACCCGCAAATGTTCTCAAAACAATCCGGGGATAACCATTTTCTAAAGTTGTTCTTGGATTTTTCAAAGGGATAAATGCAGATTACCTACCTGAACTTTGCACGTATTTCAGACTACCCCCTGTAGTTTGGTATTTTGTACTAAACCTACCTGAACTTATAATTAACATGCAAAAGTGATGGATTCTGTTAGTATTAACGGCGTACATGTATAAATTGCTTGTATGGCATACTGGCAGCAACTCACTCTTCCAAATGGTTTTAGAAGGAGACGTTTTTGCCCCTGAACCTACCTTATAAATAATGGATAGAAACATTTGAGTTCCCTTGCTGTAGCTATGAGTTTCTGAGTACCTCTGGATGTCTTCTTCAGCCATCAAGAGGGGAGCAGCTCTCGGTCGTCTTCTTCATCCATCAAGAGGGGAGCATCTGTTAGTCATCTTCTTCAAACGATGACAACCAGATAACTCTGAACACACTGATTCTAATCCAAATTTCCATTGGTAATCCTCTCAAGGATGAAAGAATGGTGCATTTAGAGCAACCCAGAAATTGGAAATTGCACCAGAAGGCCAGACAGGCAACTGATTCTCAGAATTCTCCAAATCCAACATTGGTGGTAGGCACCAATGATGATAATTTTGACCTGAAAAACAGAAGAATAACAACAATGCACTCAATATGTGCTTCCTGATTCCCCCACTGCCCCAAAAAGCATAGTGCCTGTTTGTATCTATATATATATATATATTTTACAGATGATTCAGTGTTCGGAAATGTTGAACATCCCCTCTCAAATCACCAAAAACCTCATGACCCAAGTGAGGAACTCCCCAGACAATCACATTCACAGGCAAACCAAACAACAATTCAAAAATCCACTTCCTACTCATCACTCTTAACAAATTCATCTACCAACTAAAACATCTCCATCGATCCAAACAAACACACACTTTCTCAATCACAAGAATCAAATAACAATCATCATTTGGCCACATTTGCTAAATCCCAATGTTTCAAAATTATTATCCTCAGATGGGCCCTCACAAACCCCACCTGATCAAATCTTAAAAAAATGAAGAGATGGATCCGGATGAGAGCAAGATTTGCCCAACAAAGGAAACAAAGTAGCACTCCCATGTCCCCTTCATGTGTGAAAGCCAAAAGCAACCAACACAGTGCAGACAGGTGGGGATCATCTTCCAACAACATTCATAAAAAAATGAAAAATCAATTGAAATAGAGGGGACCATTGCAACATCAGTATCATAGAAAGCGAAAGGTCCTCATCCCCATTCACTAAAATAAGACAAAAATAAAGACAATGAAAAAAAAATGCAAATTTCACAAACCCAATCAACAACTTTACAATCATGTACGCAGAGATGTCAACCCATAGAGATCTTTTATATCAAAACAGTAGATGCAAAACCCTAGTCATCACAATTAATTTCATAACATTTATTTAGAAGAGCTGCAGCCATTGAGGCCTTGTATGTGCCAGAGTCCCTAGCTGATCTAAAGTCTCGGATCCATTAATCTTTCCTGTACCCATCTTCATAATATTTGACCTTGATCAGATATGACTGTCTCTGTTTCTAAGGAGGATGGTGGGCTTGGGAAGTGGTGGACAAGGCAAAGAAACATGTAAATGTTAAAATCGAAACAGAGACATTGAAATGTTTGTTTTCCCCAAATCCCCACTCAAATCCATCCCAAGAGATCTGAAAATGCATCCTCTCTGTATAAAATCAGGAGACGAATTCCATTGGTCTGTTTGTTTGTTTCTCG
Source organism: Litsea cubeba (assembly GCA_012931725.1). Classification (NCBI taxonomy): domain Eukaryota; kingdom Viridiplantae; phylum Streptophyta; class Magnoliopsida; order Laurales; family Lauraceae; genus Litsea; species Litsea cubeba. The sequence goes on along the minus strand of CM022947.1, from coordinate 136,409,428 downwards.
CTGAATCATGAAGTATCCGGATTGTTCTCGCTGAATCTTGTGCTTTTCTTGGTTTGTTTGTGTTTTCATTCGTTTTCTTTTCTTTGAAGGTTTGTTTTGTTTGATTAGAAAGTGATTCGCTTTTGGCTTTGCTGTTGTTTTGTTTTGTGGTTTCTTTATGTTTGGGGTGTCTGGATTTGTTGCTGTTGGATTTGGCGTCTTTGGATAAGTGAGAGGGATGAGTGCATACTTCTGAACAAAGTCTGAAATCGTTGTTGATCTCTTCTGGAAGGACGTTTTGAAGAACCCTAACCCCAAGCTAAAATCGTTCCACCTTCTTGAATGATCCCTACAAAATCGCTCTTGATCGCTTCTTGAATGATCCCACTGTAGTCGTTGTTGATCGCTGCGGTTTCTTTCTCTCAAAATCGCCACATGCGATAAAGAACCCTAACCGCAGTTCAAAACGGGCGAAAATGATGGTAAAGGCCAACACACTATATACAGAGGGGTAATTTCGTCATTCCATTTTTTCTGTCACGGTCGTTTATATTTGCATTGTGATTTAAAATACAGGTAGGTTTAGTACAAAATACCAAACTACAAGGGGATAGTCTGAAATACGTGCAAAGTTCAGATAGGTAATCTGCATTTATCCCTTTTTCAAATTTTGAGTTTCACTATTCTTCCCTAAAACATAGCATATGTACTAACTTCTCCTTGGTCCATCCCCAAATCATTTAAACAAAGGCCCTTTAACTTTCATAGTGAGCCTTACAGACGGATGAAAAACATAATGATGAAGTTGGCCATGATTTTAATAATAGGTGGGCATATATGTATTAAATTTTCCTGCTGATCAATTTGTGGGTACCTCATGTCAGATCCAAATTGTAAAAATCTGAGGCACTTCCAAGTAGTTGGCATTTTGCACTTTTTTCTCCTTATTTTTCATTCAATATTTGATATGGTTAATCCGTGAGGACCATTATGGAAGCCAATTAACTTCAAAATACATCCTAAATTTTGAAATGACACTCAATTTATGCCTAAGCACACATATAATCAAATCAAAGTCCTAAAATCTTTACTATTTACTTGATCTTCTCCTAAAATTTTTCAGTTGTCTAAAATTTATCTCATGAGTTTCCATATTTATCACAATTTTTTTATCATTTACATTTACTAATTTAACAAAATAAATCTATGGATCCCGTTATGAAAGGTAGATTTTTTTCTCTTTCCAAACTCAAAATTTTAGGGGGGCACTTTCATAGGCTGTATTATGCTACTTTCTCTCTCCTTATTTTCATTTCAATATTCAGTAAGATTATCTTAATCAGTGGGGCCCATTGTGGACGTGTTTCTCCTTAATTTTCTTTCAATATTTGGTAAGATTAATCTGTGAGGCCCACTGTGGAAGCCAATTAATTTCAAGACCCACATTTAATTTTGAAATGACACTCAATTTATGGCTAAATACAAATATAATTAAATCAAGGTCCTAAATTCTTTACTATTTACTTGATTTGCCTCTAAAATTTTTTCAGCTGCCTAAAATCTCTCTAATGAGTTTCCATATTTATTATAAATTATATGTTAATATTTATTTATAATTTATTGAAATATTTAAAAATATTTTTAATTATTTTTCTTATCACGCAGGCCGATTGCACTAGTTACAATCACTAGCAAACATGCTCTTGATGAATACTGGTATTCAAACCAAGAAATCACCTTAAAAGGTGGAAACAACAATTTGCTAATAGCACCCCCGACTTACTAGATACTGCAGTATTCAGAGGATGACGAAAGGGCCTCCAGCACGGGTTCCCCAAACCGGAACCAAGCCAGCAAAATGTGATTTAGGGTACTTGAATTTTTTCTTTGTATCAGATGTTGTCACAAAACTCTCAAACCAAATGGATACTTTTGTTGAAAAAGTTAAAAATCCTCTGCTCACATGTTTGAAGCCTTGATCACAAAAGTTGGACTCTTGGATTTTCCACCCAAGTCGGGTGATAGCGACATCTGCATAGGTGTTTAGGAGTAACGATGTCAATGAGACTAGATTAAATTCAGATTGGGTCTGGTTTGGATCTGAGTCCACGTTAAGAGCACCCGGTCGTGCTTCTCGGTCTAACAGGCCTAGCCTTGTTACATGTTTAGCCTCCAAAACTCTTTTAGTAGGCTGGATTGGTTCCAACTGGTTGGATTTTTATAAGGCTGTTACTATTTTGTAAGTATATGATATATCTATTTAGAATGGTTAAGATGCACGCTGGGGGTGGGATCCATATTGCGATATCAAAGCAAAATAAAAATTATCGTATTCCAACTTAGATTGTGATATCGTAATATTTGTTGGGATATCAAAAAAAAAAAAAAATATGCCTTTGATTTACTCAGCGGTATAGACATTAGGGAGAACGTCGGAGCCGTAAAGAAATTTTCCCAACTTTTAAACTTGTGGATTCGAACAAAGATTATAGAATTTAGAGATAGAGCTGATTTTTGCAGTGGTTAAAGGGCTCGGAGGTTCAATCCCCCCTATTTATCAGTAAACTGCATCTATAACATCATATAAAAGGGATGGATAGCATTTAGAGGACAATGGCTACAATTTCAGTGTCAGCGTCTCCTCAATTCGATCCCTCTCCTCTCCTTGAGCAAAACACATCAAAATCACAATTGAACAGCCAAACACCACAACCACTTCATCTCTCCCTACTCAACCAATGCAAGACCACCAAACATCTCCAGCAAATCCACGCCCACATGATCAAGACCCAACACCAGCGCCACGTCAGCAAGCTCCTCACCTCCATATGCCTCTCTCCGGTGGGCCCCATGGACTACGCCCTAACCATCTTCTCCCGCATCGACGGCCCAGATATCTTCACCTGGAACACCATGATCCGCGGCTACATCCGAGTTTCTGCTCCCCACCAGTCCCTCCTCCTCTTCGCCCAGATGCTCGAGAGCTCCGTCTTTCCAAATGCCTACACCTTTCCCTTCGTTCTGAAAGCCTGCGCGCACCTCAGCTCCATCCACACAGGGAGAAGCGTTCATGCCCAATTGCTCAAACACGGGCTCGCTTCCGATCTCCATATAAGCACCGCCCTCATTAGTTTTTATGGCTCGTGTGGAGACCCGGAAGCTGCACACCAGGTATTTGTGAAATGTCCTTATACGACAACAAGTGTTGCTTTGTGGAATGCTGTGATTTCGGGGTTCGTGAAGAGTGGACACTCCAAACACGCCTTGGAGTTGTTCGATCAAATGCTTCAAATAGAGGGAGAGGAAGTGAGGGCAGATGGGATAACCATTGTGAGCGCGTTGAGTGCTTGTGCTGATTTGGGTGCTTTGGATGCAGGTGAGTGGATACATGATTATGCCATAAAGAACGGGATCCGGTTGGATGTGTTTGTGGGCACTGCTTTGGTTGACATGTATGCAAAGTGTGGGTGTATTGAGCTCGCATGCAAGGTGTTCGATGAAATGTGTGATAGAAATGTGATGTCTTGGACTGTCATGATAAGAGGGCTTGCAATGTGTGAGCACGGTGGTGATGCTCTCGCTCTTTTCTCAAATATGATCGAAGAGGGTGTGAAACCTGATGGCATCACATTCTTAGGAGTCTTATCTGCGTGTAGCCACTCAGGGTTGGTTGATGAAGGCCGTCGCATTTTCTCTAGCATGACTAGAGATTTTGGAATTGTGCCTAAATCAGAGCATTATAGTTGCATGGCTGATCTCCTTAGTAGGGCGGGGATGTTAAGTGAAGCAATTGAGTTCATAGAGACCATGCCACTGGAGCCAGATGCGGCTTTATGGGGTTCTATGCTGAGTGCTTGCCGTCGGAATCCTAAGGAAGTAAAGCTGGCCGAGCATGTGGCTGGTCATTTAATGGAGATAGAACCATATAATGACGCTACATATGTGCTACTTTCGAATATCTATGCCTATAACAATAGATGGGATGATGTTGCTAGGGTGAGGAAATTGATGAAACAACGCGCGATTAGGAAAACTCCCGGATGTAGTTTTATGGAGGTGAATGGTGTGATTCATGAATTCATAGCCGGCGACAGGTCACATCCCCGGTTTGAAGAAATCTATGGTATGGTGGAGGAAGTTGTGCTGAAGTTAGAGGAGTCAGGGTATGTTATGGATACCTCAGGGGTGTTGCTTGACATTGAGGAAGACGAGAAGCGAAAATCGCTCCTGCTTCATAGTGAGAAGTTGGCACTTGCTTTTGGGCTCATTAGCACTCATTCTTCGACGAGTGTCAGGATAGTTAAGAACCTCCGCGTGTGTAATGATTGTCACACCATGATGAAGGATGTATCGAGGGTTTACCAACGAGAAATCGTTTTAAGGGACAGGAATCGGTTCCATCGGTTTAGAGATGGATCATGTTCTTGCAGTGACTTTTGGTAGGTTTCAGAATTGGAATGCCAGCTTTGATACACTTTATACAAAGAAATTCGAAATGCTTTAAGGGAATCCTTCCTTTACAGAGGTATGCATATGATGTTTCTCACTTTTTAAAATAATTTATGAATTCTGTGCATTAGTAAGCACTAAGCAGCCATCTAACTGAAAGTAGAAAATTTAAAGAGAACATAATAAGATCTATCTCCCTACTTGGAAAAGGGCTTTTGACCATCTTCAATCGAAAGAGGCATACCATTTCAACCACCGTTTAATGGTTCCAGTACAACCCAGTCAATCCTGCCCTATATATTAAACGCTGCATATGAGTAAACCATGGACCATGCACCTTTGCTATCAATTAACAAAACACTTTCTGGAGGTGACATCAATCATTAAATGCCTGGACCCGGGCAAGTCCAGGTGGCTCCCATGTTTTTCAATTGGATTATAGTTATCTGTTGTCCCATTCAAGGCCACAAATTAGGCAGACAGGATCATCAAAGTAGTCTTCAGCCCTTCTACTGGGAGAAACTCGAGATGATTTAGACCGCTTACCTTTCGGAAAAGAAAATAAACAAACAGGTCCTTTTGAGTTCCTCCTGTCTTGGCCAATACCCTAATTGATTTTTCCTTCAAGACGTGCCAAATTTAAACCTGAGTAAGATAGGTGCCCACCACCTTCCTCAGGTGCGTCCAAATATACAAGGGGTAGCTAAGCTATGCATGGGATATGAATGTTTTCATATAAAAATGTTATACATGTGGAACACACTACTATGCTTGTGAAAATCACTAATTTATATAATTAAATGAGTACATCCAATACCAACATGCTCATGGTTGAGTGATGTTGACATCTTAGTACCATACACATACGTAGGAATGTTGGATTGATCCTGATCTTCAAATTTAAACCATCACTCCTGACTACGAGTCCGACTTAGCCAAAAAACTGAGTATATCCAACAGTTTTAGATATGTATTTTTCACGGAAGGTTTATATTAAACACTGACACACACAAAAAGAAACGGAAAAGGGCTGCAGAATGCTTCATAGCTTTTGCCTCTGTTTCATCTAAGATCAAGGTACAAGAAACAGTTAAATTTATATTGGATTTACATGTATCAGTAAATATGATCGTATGACTTACAAGAAGCATTATACTTGCCACCCGAGACCAGCAGTGTACTGGTTAGGCACCTCCCACTTGGGAACTCGTTCTCTGATTGAGTTCATGACGTGTTTGTACTGGTGACCAAAAACTTAAAAAAAATGTTGCATACAATTTAATTATATAAACAAATACAGAAGGAAATTGTCAATCTGACCGCAACACTGCAATGCATGTTCATCATCTAGAGTAAGCAGAACTACTACTAGAACTCAAATTGACTGTCCAGAGGGGTTGGGGAAGGTGTACTCCATCATATGTAAATTCCTATGAAAGTTCAAATCCTGCATTGGAATTGATCGCATAGAGGAGTTTGCTTCTCAAAGTACTCGCACGCTTGTACGTTGGGAGCTGTAAAAAAAGAAGGATGCACATTTTGAACAAAAATCAATGCAAATGAGAACTTCTAACAAATTGGGTTGTAAGCAAGCTTTTTTTTTTTTTCATCATTAAAACACCTTCAGCGTGTTGTAGCATGTTGAAGCTGAAGGTAGCCGGTCCACGTCCTGCCCTCCAATCATGGCCAAAAGAGGAACATCGCATGCAACCTAAATCCAATTTCAGAGTCGTTAAAATTTATTCCTATAGTAAAAAAAAAAACGAAAAAGACTAAAATAAGCAAATCATTGAACAAATGCACAGAAAAACACTAGTCATGCCACAGAATCAAACAGAACAAGAGGCCTGAGAAAAGGGACAGTCAAACAGAATAGCTTAACTGTGGGAGTTTCAAAGCTGTGCTTCACTCCTGTAAACGACCAGGGGCCTATTTGCTTGCATGGAATACATAGGAATCATGAAATAAATGGTTAAAAATAAGGGTCCAAGGTGAATACACAGAAGTGACCAGCAAATAACCTCCCCTTTAACCCAGCCATCACCCTAGTAATTCAATTCCTAGTTAAGTCAAGGTCCCCATCTATATTGCCACCTTATATCTAATAATCCTTGGAGCTTATTCGACCATGAATTCCTATGTATACTAATGCAAACAAACATGCTTAAAGGTCAAAAATCGTCCAAAATAAATTGTGAAAAAAGAATACCACCAAGGAGTGGAAAGGGGAGATAATTAATCAAACGCCTAAAGCAGATATGAAGAAGATTTTGGAAAAAAAAACAAGGAAAAACAGAGAACGAGGACAAGTGGTGTACCTTTTTTTTGGGGGGGTGGGAATTGCTTTGGCGAGCCAAATTGTTCAAAAAGACTATTACCATGAGAAAAATGGCCACCAATGGAGATACTGTCCATTTTCTAATAATAACAAACAAGAGTTCCAGAATTGTGGAAACTGCCGAACCATCAAACTATGAGTAGACAATGTGATGGAGCAATGTCAAAAACAAGAATGTAATGTTTCTATCCATATTCCTGCCGAGACTACTCATGGAAAACTTAACGAGTAAGAATTTCCATGTAATTTTATGGGTTTGGAGAAGGATTATAATAGGGTACTGACTACTGAGACATATTGATTGTATAAATTCAGATTATATACATACATACATATATAGCTCGAGCTTAGAAGAGGTCTGATATATATATGGGAAATATTCAAGTGAAAACTAGTGATCACCTATTATATGAGAGTTTTTTTGCAAGGCCTAACTAGCGACTCATCGAAACCTAGCAACCAATAGGGAACACCCTGATAGTCACTAATCCCAAGGATTGGCACACATCCGAATGGATTGAACCGTTGGATCGAGGGTTGAATATTTTTTTGAATATGAAGGCATTAAACTTGTGGGCCACGGATGAAGGGTTAGGGGCATGAGTTTGGGGTCAAATATGATATTTTGGGTGGTCTCACATAGATCTTTCCATCCCCCCTGGTCCCTTCCCCAAATGGGGCCCACAAAAAAGTTCTCATATAATGTGAGAACTAGTTCTCACTTGAATATTATTGTATATATATATATATATACACACCAAATATGATATTTTGGGTGGTCTCACATAGATCTTTCCATCCCCCCTGGTCCCCTCCCCAAATGGGGCCCACAAAAAAGTTCTCACTTGAATAATACTGTATATATATATACCTTAACCCCTTCATCCGTGGCCCACAAGTTTAACGGCTTCATATTCAAAAAAATATTCAACCCTTGATCCAACGGTTCAGTCCATTCGGATGTGTGTTAATCATTGGGATTAGTGACTATCAGGGGGTTCCCTATTGGTTGCTCGTTGGGCTCCGCAAAAAAAGTTCTCACGTAATAGGTGAGAACTAGTTTTCACTTGAATATTTCCCATATATATATATATATATAGGGAGATGCTCCCGTGAGAGCATCTCTCACCTTAGAGATAAGGTGGGGGCCCTCACATTTAAGTTGTTGGCATTGGATATGGATGTGAGGGCCCTACCTTATCTCTCATAGTAAGGTGAGAGCATCTCTCATAGGAGCATCTCCCATATATATATATATATATATATAAAATGGATGGTATTGAGTGTAAGAGCTATGGATGAGACGATAAAGTTCATAGCTGGAGTCTGTTACTCCAAGGGTCTCCTTTGAGCCCCAACTATCTACCTCGGTTATAAATGACTTTGCAGGCGACCTAAGATGAATTTCCTCTATGTGCATGGTTTGCAAATGATGTGCTGCTAATTATGTAGGCTAGAAATCAAGTAAATAATTGGCCGTAACTTTGGAGGATAGACTCGGTCAAAATTCGAAAATTAACAGAATGAAAAAACTATAGAGAGAATTTAGTGGGCTTGAAGGTTGAATGTGGTGATCCAGTCAAAATTGAAAACCACTTAGTGGCATAGAACAAAACTTTGCTTGGTATTGGCCGCTTTGGCCCATATGCGCACACGAGGACTTCCCAGGCGGATCCCGTCAAAATTGAAAACCACTTAGTGGCATAGAACTAAACTTTGCTTGGTATTGTCCGCTTTGGACCACGTGCGTGCACGACCACCCATCTCGGTATTGCTCCCGCCCAAGCATGCTTAACTCCAAAGTTTTAATGGGATTTGGGACTGCACAGCTTTAAAACGCGTCGTGTTGCGTTAAGACAAGGTTTGCCTTATAAGCCCAGGCTTTGGAGTTGTCTGCTTCCAATGTGGGACTCATGTAATTCTATACATTGCAAACCCAAGTGCCGGAGGAAACCCCAACAGACGCCCTTCTTCAGGGGGGTCACAACCATATGGAGTGTAACTTCTTCAGGGGGGTCACAACCATATGGACCTTACACTCTCCCCCACTGTGAGACAGAAGGGTTTGAGTAGATTTGTCTTCTGCTTTCTAACAACTTAAGCTTTTGGGATCTATTGCCTAATCTGACTTGACAATAATAACTCAAGGCAAACAAAAAGTGATAGTGCAAGGAAATCTCACTTAAAATGTTAGACAAATATCATACCTTATGAATAGTAAAGGTAGGTTGCAAATGCTTGAATCCAAGTAATGGAGCTCGAGAACAACTAGTCACAAACTTTAGCAGCATGCAACGTTCTTTCGGTTCAAATCCTGTGATAACCTGCAATGTCGCAATAGGAGGGGGGAAAAGTAAGAACACAAAATAACACTCTCTTTCATTCCAAAGCACGCACGTTCCAAAGGCTAAAGGTTATTTACCTCCTTAAACTCTATAAATCTATTTACTAATGGTAAAAAGGAAGAAAGCACAACCAGCAATGCACAATTTTCCCTTTGGTGCAAGAAAAATCAGGAAGCAACAATCTATATGAAAATGAGAGGCTGGATGCTTATTAGTGCATTGATTGGTATAAAACAATGTTGAAACTAAAATTCTCCATGCATTCCACCATGTAGTTGAGCCATTCAAAAGGAGACAGCAAATAGAACAAATCAATACAAAAGAATGTTCAGCCAATCATCTGTGGAAATAATACCTCCCAAAATAGTTTAATAGTACGACTACCCTCAGAGTAACCACCCGTATACCGAGTGTTGTTCCTTAAATCCAGAACATCAATGTCATGCTCTCCACCTGAAAGCAACTGCATATTTTAATAGACATCAGTAATTAAATAAAAGGACTGCCAAAAAACTACTGTGGCTAACAGTCTAGCATTTACAAATTATTTATATCCATAACAGCGAGGAATCACGATATCTTGCAATATAGTAATGAAAACCAGAATCAGAATCAGGACTCCATAATTCTAAAGGTGGCATTTTCATGGAAGTTGTTCGCCAATTTCTCCAGCATTGAAGTAGACTAATGATGGATAAATTCCATAAATGTTTCGCTCTACTAGAAAAATATGTATTTGATTATTTCAGGTGATGTAAAAGTTCTGGAGAAAATACTAATTAAAAAATATAGATAATTGGCATACTTTTTTCTATTATTTGATTATTTCAGGTGATGTAAAAGTTCTGGAGAAAATACTGATTAGAAAATTCAATTCTGACTAAACTTGCAGAATATAACACAAAAAAACTTAGCAAACCCTAACGATCAATCAATCTGAAAAAGTAGCAATAAAAAAAAGGTCTGCAAAGAGCTAGAATGAAAGGCCCTTTTGTCCTTTTTAATTCATCCTCAAATTTGGCCAGTTTATAGAAGCTTACTTTTATACCAAGTTTGATATTTGTTCTTTTATAGTTATATTCCAAGTAGAGATAAGCGAATCATTCAACAAACTCATTATGAATGCTACCTCCTTTTAAGCATCAAAATGTATAAAGTGAATTCTTAGTAGAATCTAGAGTGTCCAACCGGTTTGGCACAATGTTTAAATGCTGATACTTCAGACTGATACATCATGATTTCCATTTCTTCTTCATAAGAAAGTACCGCTGTCTTGAAACAACTATTTGAGATATTGCGGTATATTACTTAATTGTATATAATAATAGCTCTTCATTATTAAAAAAAAAAAAAGAAAAATTGAAGCAAATTACCTATGTCAGAACTAGAATTAGCATGAAGCTGCCATGACTGGGGACAAGCACAGCAACAAGATCAACAAAATAGAAGAAAAACTGCACCAGTTAGGCTTTACTGTTCAAGCAGTCTTACCAGAGTAGGTGCTACAATTGTCTAGTATCCTAGAGATCCCTTGAAGGTCAATCAACTCGAGCTACTAGTGCAAGGAGGTAGACACCTAAGATGGAAGGATGACAATTCCAAGGATGAGAGATGAAATTTTCACATCAATCCTGTTCATTGGGCGCAGTATGATCAACCATCAGAGTGTTGGGATTGTTTTACGAAGCAGAATAATAGGATTTACTGGTGGGTAACCTCTTGTATTTCTGAACTTCATATGTGATGTTCTTTTTCTCAGTGATATGGATAAGAGTTTATATTAGCCTCTCATCATCCCTTACGTTAAAAGAATAAGAAAGCACACCATAATTCTCGATGTCAAGATGCAAAGCACATTTGTACTTCCTTGCATCACATGCATGAGCAAGGGTGCAGTATCTTGACTCTCGAGCAGTCAACAAGCCAAGGTAGCTTGCAGGCCAACTTGGCTCAGCTCAAGCTTGGCTCGTGAGATTACCGAGCCAAGCTTGGCCCAGCTTGGTTACCTCACAAGCCAAGCTCAAGCTAAGCACTGTTCAACTCAAGAGATTAACAAGTGCTAAGTAGATTTGCCTTCCACTTTCTACAGCTCAACAAGGACTCAGCTTGAGCGTGGGCTGAAAGCTCTACTTAAAACAGGCTTGACTTGCCTGAGGCTAATGAACCAATAAAATAATTATCAAAGACCTTTGCCCATCAACTGTGATGAAAGAACCATAAAAGTTGATGATACTTACCAAGGTCCTATCCATCATTAAACAATGCCACCTTTATAGCACAATTGTCAAAATATCAGTATTAGAGAGCACATCAGCCAGTCCCCGAAGCGAAGCATATCAAGTATAGGAGCGAATTTTATCATTGCTAAAAAAAAGGAATCAAGAGTATTGAAAATGTTAGATTTTTTAAGTTTACTTTCGCTGTCAACTAAAAGGAATGCATGCATCTTCATTTTGGGGAGAAAAAAAAGGATGTTCCAGACTACTCAGAGTCATACAAGTTGTGTGTCGTTGTATGATTTTGAATGAACAAAACCGATGTTTTCTTTCCCTTCTACACTCCCGTGCCTATGTTTATTTAAGTCAAAATGCAAGAAAATGTTAATTAACAAACAACTGAATAAATATATATATATCAGTTATCTGGTGCACACTCGTGAGCACCTCATAGTGGGGCCCACCCGATGGTCCATCTGAATTGACCACACACACCCGTGATAGTCACCTGACCCCCGGGTTTAAACCCATCCAAATGGACTGCAGTACTGCACCATTGGATCGATTGTGGAACCATTTTGTATGGTGAAAATTTGTGGGTAGTAGATGAAAGGTTAGGATGATCACATGCAGTTATTTTTTGTACAAAGGAGGGCCCCAACCAGATCTTCAAATCCCCCCCCTCCAAAAAAAAAAAAGGCCCTATAGCGAGGTGCGCAATAAGGCCCAATATATATGGGTTCTGGCAAGCTGGTAATCGATGCCAAGTAGAACACTCAGCAGGCTACACATTATCATTGTCACTATGGTAATATTTTTTCAAATAATAAAATACAAGATTTTTTATAAATAAATCAATAAATCCTCCTGCATGTCCCAAATGATGCAAGTAGGAGAAAAAGTAAGCTCCAAACATGCATAACTGGTGCAGTGAAACTGACATGATACAACCTGCACGCTCAATGTCTTTTCAATCTTGCTTTAGATCTTCATCAAAGAGAGAGAGCTATATAGAAGGATACATGTGCTGTACAATGCTTTGGAATCAGAATTGTGGTGCTTGGAAGAAACCGACTACATTCTATTATTTCCAGGCTTGGTAAAATGATTTTAAAAATTGGTGTCAATCACTGATTCAGTAACCAGCAATCCTGTTACAACTCAGCTGAGTTGCACTAAGACTGATCAAGTACAAGCGATTCTGTAGGCACCATGTCCAATAAGACATAGCCGACTCAACTCGAACTCAGCCAAGTTTTAAAATAATGCCAAGTAAGCATGAACCATGCTCCACAACTAGAGCGAGTAATGGATGCTATCTATACATGTATGCTTATATTCCCATCTATGCCAACAGGTTTTAATTTGTTGGTTAACAAATCATAATTTCTCTAACCCCTCCTCTTTCTTCTTCGTCCCTATACCATCAAAGATAATAACTTCTAAGACTAAACTATTAACAAGGAAGAGTTACTTGTACTGCTGAAATTCACAGATTCAAATGTTGTTAATGGGATTAATTTCAAGGGTATACCTGATTGAATTCACTTGCGTTAAATAAGCTCAACCAAGATGGTGATATGAGATCAATCAGGCCTCTATAAAATGCATTTGCAAATGGCAGTATCTGCAGGTCAACATTGAACGCATTGGCACAACAAACACAAGAATATTTGATAACATGGAACTGGCAGAAGCTCACAAACCTGTCTGTTGAGTTTATAATCAGCAATTGCGTAGATGTACTGTAAACTGTTTTCAGTTGTAACAGCCACATTTTTACCACCAGGTTTAAGCTCAGTGACAACTCGTTGGCCAAATAATTCTTCTGTAACAGTAAAATCAAGAGAGAGTTCCTTGACATCACCATCAAAATGCTGTAGTGGCAAATCCAGACAGATGAAAAAAGAGAAAATCAGAATAAATGTATAGGAAGAATCAATACTTCAGGGTATATGTTAGCATACAAAATCAAGCACAGAAAATGCGGGTTTATGGATTCTGTATATTCAGATTTGTTGACAATATATTTGTATGTATCTATGTCCAAACATGTGCATCATAATATATACATCAAGAAATAATGATGGTGGTGAATTTCTTTGTCTTCTTTTTTTTTTTTCGCAAGGATTTTTTTTTCAAGGATTTTTATTTGTAAGGGTTTTTTTTTTTTCAATGTATAAAATCAAATTGTTAGGGGATGTCCCAGTTTTTGTTTCGTATCCTCAAAATAAAAATATCATGTGCTCAACCTTATGGTGGGACTAACTCTTGTTGGAGTAAAATTTAAGGAAACCACTTAAAGGAAGAGCTTTTAGTCTGAGTAGATCCAGTCTGAGTAGCTTGGATCTTCCTACGTTGTTCACCATTTTATAATATTAGTGAATGGCTATCAATGATGTTCTCTCAATCATCTATTCTACTGCAGGCATCATGACCCATCAAAAGATTACAAGTCATTAATCTATAGATTTTCAACCACCCACGTCTATCACAGGCCCGTGGCCCATCAAAAAACCACAAGTAATGAATAATTCATAAATTAATTATGCGAGGATTGATTTACAAGTGATTGATCTGGCATGGGCCAATTTTGATTAGAGTGGGATACAACTCTCAATCCTAAAATAAGGAATAAATGATTTTTTTGAGCAGCTTGGATTCATTATGGTGAGCTTTATTATTATTTATTTTAATTATTCTCATAGTTCTGATCAATTGTCTTTAACTTTAATTGGTATTTTCAAATTTAAGATTTTTTCTTTAGTTATTATTAAAAAAAAAACTCTGAACGAAATAAATTAAATGATAAGTAAAAGAAATCAATAAATATGGAAATATTATTGATCTCCTCTAAAATAAATTCCAGCTTCACCGCTGCTAGTTGACTATCGTCTGCCCCTTCTAAAAGAAATCCTGGCTCCATCACTGGCTGTGAGTGTATGCCCAGTGTGCATTTGTGTGCAATTTGTAGCCCAGTGTGTGTTTGTATGCCTTTTGTATTCTGCGAGTCTTTTTTGTGTCCATAGCGCAATTGAAAGTTGCTCCTTGTAGCAACCACATGAGGTTGTGGGTTCAAGTCATGTTACCATTCAAAAATAAATAAATAAAACCAAGTCAAGTCATAAAGCACATGTCGGACTTTTTTTTTTTGGAATGATAACTATATTAAAACCAGCCAAAAGACAGCATTGGAGAACTATACTCATTACAACACACAACACAGACAAAAGAAGACTAAAAAAAAGAGATAAAACTAAAGAGCTAAATAAATATAAAACTAAAGGGCTAAAGAAATATCCTCGTCTGCTGCAACAACCAGGCTTTGTTTCCCACCTCCTCCCTTCACTAGCAAATCCGCCTTAGGATTTGCATCACTTCACATGATAGAAGGAAGCATTGAGATGATGAGCAATGTCTAATGCCGCCTTCACCAGATCTGCCATCTTTCAAGGAACCTAGGACTGGAAGCCCACCCAATAACACACAAAATTAACCTTCCACCATGATAGTGTTTTTTTTTTTTTTTGACAATTCAGACTCATAGATGGCATCTACCAGCTGGGCCTGAGAACGACAAAAGAGACAATGAAACATCACTGCGAATTAATCCTCCTACCTGTGCAGCACCTGAGTTACACAACACACTACCATCAAAATTAGCTTACACAACCTGTGGGAGGAGATGGAACAATACAGATTGAAGATGGGGAACGAGAGGAGAGAGCAACTTTCTTCCAGTTGTGAACAATGGATAGGAATGATACGTCATGGAACTGGGCACGATGAGAGCACAAGAGGCCCAATCAAATTTAATGGTGAGAATGATGCAGGCTCGAGAGGCCCAATCAATAAGAATCATGTGTTAGACCAGAGCATGGATTATCTAAAAAAGTTTGATCACTGTAGGCATATACAAGTACCAGAGCATCATAAAGTTTGACCATAACCATTATCAAATTAGCCCCAACCAAACCAAAGTCAGAGTCTATGACTGCTTAACAAGCTCCAGTATATTATACTTCACTAGAAGCAAAACATTGACTTATAACATTCAAGAACATTATGAAGTGATGAAAAAAGAACTGAAGCCGAAAAATAAAAATAAAAATAATTTGTTTGCAGTTGTAGGAATTACCTTTACATAGATCAGATTCCTATAGAGTTCAGGATCCAGTGTTGATAGCTCATCAAGAAAGCTATAACGGCCTAAAAGCTTTTGCACGAAAACAAGTGAAAAAGAATAATCTAGTAGTATTCCTTCATAAAGTGCTTTGCCAACAACTCGTCCCAGAAATTCAATCATCTGAATGCCATTCTCTACCAATTTTGCAGTGACATTAGGAATTAAAAGTCTCTCTGAAGTTGAGGTCTGAGTAAATAGTCCATACCTATGCCAATGAAAAAAAAAAAAAACACAATAATAACTGAGTTTCTATAATTGTATGAATGTCCAGAAAATTTTAAACAGTGAAAGAAGAAAATATAAAAAAATTTACATTTAAACTTACTCAGGATCAAAGGCTTTCCTTGATATATCAGTTAAAAACTCTTTCGACAATCCACCATAGTCTAGTCCAGCCTCAGGAAGGCCACATTCACTAACAAATGACACGTTTATACCTGATTTTAACCTTGATCCAAGGGAGTTTAACTGTCTAAATCCATCCTCGACGATATGATCCCGGCGAATTACTATCTCTATTGAACCTGGGCAAAGCCCTCCCACTTCACCTGCCATTCTTCTAGAAACTTTATCCATTTTGATAAATTCTCTAAACATCTGAACTCTGCAAAAAGTACGAACATCTCATTAAAATAAGCACAATTTAGGGTTGATGGAAGGCATAAGCTAACTACTGAATTATAGGAAGGGCAAGTATTTAGTCACAACTACAGTATTACTACTTTGAGAACCATTTAAACTTGCAGGCTACTTTGAATCAAGGTTTAAAATCTCAATCTTCAGGGGCAACTCAGTCCCCCTTGAGTAGAGTAAAGCAACAGAGTCGCATGCCACTCAGTCGAGTCCGACCACGTCGCCTTTAGGATCCATAAACCTTGCAAAAGAAGCCCTTTATAATGGGACTTGGCCGACTTAGACTCGGATTCAGACTCAGCCAAGTTGCAATGAGACTTCTCCGGTCGCTTATAAAAAGGAGCAACTGATTTTTAAAACCCTGCTTTGGATACAACCCACAGTAGTGGTAGTCAAGTGCCTAAATAAAAATCAAAAGTAAAAAAAAGGATGCTCAAGTGCTTTAGATAATATCTACATAATTATTTTCTATAATTAAAAAATTGCTAAAATAAACGAACATAGTGTACAGAAAAAGAATAAAAGAGGAGCATACAACACATTACAAAAAGAGCCACGCGCTCCTGTTCCTAATTACGTTAGAGTGAAGGGAATAGCCTTTAAAGTAAAAACTCTTAAGTCCCTTCTGTTAGGCACTAAAGGCACAAACTTGTAATGCAAATAAAAATAGAAACTATTAGGCAGGAGTCTTGGAGATACTATACACTTGTTATATGAAGATCTGTTGCAATCGCATAAACAAAACAAAATGTAAACTTTTGATGCAGTCCTGATTCACAAATTGGACTGTTGGTGAAACCCAAGCCCACCATTTATAGAAAATCCCGAGAAATTACAGAAAATCAGAAATAACATGGAGCATAGATTAAATTGCCTAACCTAAATTAGGCCAAGGAATGATATTCGACCATGCAGAGAAACAATATCAATGAATAACTGTTCAAATTGTCAACTTACTGAAATCAGAAAAGTCCGAGAAAACCCATAACAATCCAACAATATTATGTATATAGAGCTTCTAAATCCTAAAAATCTTTAGATTAAACTCAAATCCTTACCCAACTCATCAAATATCTACTTAACTAAAATAGAGAATCTCTAATTACTTGAATGCAGGAAAGTTGAAGGAAAAGAATCAAATCCAGGATCATTCAGGGCTGTATGGACATTCAGCTCTGTGGGTCTCACCTGGCCGACCTGGCACCTGTTATGAGGACCCTTGGGCTACCCTCTTTTTTTCTTTTCTTTCTTTTTTACATTTTTCTTTTTCCATTTTTTTTTTTTTTTTGTGTGTAGCATGTCTGCTGTATTTTTTCTGCAGTTTCCTGTAATTTACAGAAAAAACCCCTGTATTATAACTGTTTGTCAAAACAGCCCCTGACATGGTTATGGGGACTCAGCCCATTCCGATCATGACCATCCAAATACTTGAATGCTCGATCAATGTCTTGTATTTCTCGATCAATGTCCATGGATGTGGATTGAGCTGCATAAACTTTGTTTTAATCAGGGAAACTGTACTCAACCTTTACCAGTTGGAACTAGGAAAACACAAGGCGCAAGAAACAATAGATCTGATCTAGTAAGAGGACAGAATCATTTTGGAGTGCTAACAAGCAAGGAGTCTGTTACAAGGACACAGATACGCATATCTATTGGAGTGGATATGGTATCAAACACCATGACCTCCACGCAAGATCCAAAATTTATATCTATACGCGTTAACATTTAACATTATCAATAGGTCCCTATAAAAGGCTTCTTTCCCACTCAAAGGGGTTTGTGTCAAGGTGACCCCTTGTCCTCCTTCCTCTTTGTCCGATTTCATAGGGAGGCTCTCAGCAAGATGATAAGAGCTGCAGATTATGCTGGGCTCATTTCTGGGTTTAATTCTGCTACGGATGACCTCTCCATCAACCATCATAAATTTGCAGATGACATCCTTATTTTTTGTGAGGCAATGGAGGATGAGATAAAAAATGCGAAGGTTACCTTGCTGTGTTTTGATGCGGTTTCCAGGCTCAGAGTTAACTTCTTCAGAAGCAAGATTATTGGGTTTGTGATTTGATTTCCTTTAGAGGTTGACAGACCTTATGGTCTGTAAAGCAAGCACTCTGTACTTTAGGAAGGGCTTCCAAAGCTCCATGGGTAGAGTCCCGTGGTTGAAAGAATGGAGAGAAGATAGGCGACTTGGAAATCGAGGTATCTATCTCTAGGAGGTGGATCACCCTCATAGAGTTGGCCCTATCTAACCTTCAAACATGCTACACGTCGCTTTTTAAGTGTCCAGTGGTGGTTGCATGCAGGATTGAAACATTCCAAAGCAACTTCCCATGGCATGGGCGGGAGGACAAATGGAAGTATTATCTTGTGGCCTCAGATTAGTTGTGCAAGTTCAACAAGGAGGGTGGATTGGATTTCAGACCTATCAGACTGATGAACCAAGAACTTTTGGACAAATGACTAAGGAGGCGAAGGGATGATCATGAAGGTGTACGGAAGCAGATTATCACAGCTAAATATGGGGTTAGTAGAGAAGGGTGGGACATTCCTAATCATAATTCTCAGAAATCTGGTATTTGGAGGGGTCTTATGTCAGTGAAGGATGCATTTATGTTGAACATCAAATTTCGCATTAGTACAAGTGATTATATCAAATTTTGGTTAGATACCTAGGTGGGGGACAAAAGTTTAGCTAGTCAGTTCCCTTTCCTTTTTCATTGCACAAGGGATCCGCAGTCCATGGAGCAAAGTTACATGAGCAAATCAGGTTATTTAATCACTTGGCGTCCAATTTTCAGAAGGAGTTTAACATAGGACGAGGCCACAAGGTGTGCACTGCTGATGGAATGCTTATTCTTTGTTTCTTCTCGTTACAAGATTCTGGCAACAAGCTCTATCCCAGATTCATCTAGGAGCAAGGTTTAAAAAATCGGACTCGAGACCCGACTCAGCCATGGCCAAGTCCGAGTCGACTCAGCCGAGTCAGCTGAGTCCCAATTTCAAATAAAATGTTCAAGAGGGCTGAGTCCTATGGTGGCATGGCCCAGTCGGCCGAGTCTCATGCGACTCGACCGAGTCCCATGATTTTGAGTCCGATTCCCATAGGACCCGACTCGGTGTGTGCGCGAGTCCGAGTCGACTCGGACTCGGCCGATTTTTTAAACCATGCCTAGGAGGTGACTTTGGCATGTCAAAGCCCCTTCGATGGTTTTAGCATTCATGAGAGTCAGCCCTTAGGGGGAGCATTCTTACTGTGGATAATCTCCATCGCCGTGACTCAACATTGTGAACATCTGTTCTATGTGCTTGCAAGATGCAGAATCAGTGGACCATTTGTTCCTCAAGAGTCAAGTGCATAATTGATTGCTTCCTACAGAACTTGGTGTTAAGATGCTTCAGATGCAATTGGGCTTTCCCCAAACCAGTTACTCAGCTATTTGAAGCTTGGGCAATGTCAGATGGTTTGACTAGGGGTAAGATTATGTGGAGAGTTTCCTTTGGCCATTATATGGGTGATATGGAAAATGCGCAATGCGTGTTGCTGTTAAGGTAGGGCCTCTTTGAAATAAAACATGCTGGGAAAGGTGAAGTTTCTTGTTGCATCATGGGTGTCAATCCTTCCACAGTTTATGGACTTCTCCATTTCTTCCATTTTGATGAACTAGGAGGTGGCCTTCTCTCATTTATCTCACCCCACTATGATTGTATCCCACCTCCAGAGAGCTTCTTTAAGCTGAATTTTGATGGTAGCGTTGTCGGTGACCTGAGACCCACAGGTAAGGTGGTGTTATTCATGAAAGTGCAGCAACTTTGTATTTTGTCCTTCTTTGAGCCAGTGGACAGTTGCACAGATAATGAAGCAAAAATGTTAGCCTTAAGGACAGGCCTTCAGGAAGCTCGGCACCTCAATATTCATTACCTTTTGGTGGAGGTTGACTCTTTGTGTAATCAGGTGAGCTTCAGGCATGAGCAAGTCACCTTGGAGGCTAGCTGATGTGGCAGCCTTTTCTCACATTAAGAAAGCTGTTAAACCCTTTGGCTATGGAGGATGCAGGGAGTCAGACCTTATCCATTTCGATGCAAAGAAATTTTCCTTATTGATCTTTTAACTTTGACCTTTTAATGTTTTTGGTTCTCTTTGTTTTGTTCAGGGCTTCAGCATATCTCACTTATATTGTCTTTTGCTTTCTTCATTTATAAAGTCATCATTCAATAAAAAAAAACATGTTAACATTATTAAAGAAAAGGAATATATTTTTTAATAAATGGGTAATTTGACTTGAGCCTCGACCATCATAATTGTGACACTGAGCACCATCCAACTAAGCTACAGGCTCTTGTTGAATAGAACCATTAAAAGAAAGTACTAATACAAATTATGATCATCTCATCTATGTTATTTTTGCATTGCAAGCCGTCCGAACTAGGTCCTACACGGCAAATGGTGTGATTCACAATTTGAAATGTGCAAAATTATATTAACAAAAATCAACGGCATTGCTACAGATACTTGACAAACACATAAGCACGCATATAGATATATGTCAATGCCTAAAAATATGGTAAAAAAAAAAAAAAACTTAAGAACACCACATCATTTTGTCATAAGCAGACAATACAAGATTTTTCAGAACTTCTTGTAAAAGTTACCTCTCTTCAAATGGAAATACATGTGGAATTGCTGTGATGACAGAACCCAAGCATGGATTGGTTAAGGTATCCCCAAAGCGTACATTAGTGGATACAGCTTCATGAGCTCTGGCAGCAACAGCAATTGGAAGCCGATTTTTTCTAGCAGGTGCGAGCCACAAAGGAGGAGGACAAAACCTGTGCCTACAATCCCTCTCATACAACAGATGAAGGCATCTCACTGCTGCATCCATTAGAGGTTTACTGTTCTGTCCCTTGTGTTGTCCGTTGTTATAAGAGAAGCAATTGTACACTAATGTATTTAGCATTGACACAATCCTTCGCTGCTGCTCGAGCACAAAGGGTACCTAGCTCACAGCAAGATAGGCAGATATTTAGAAACATCAAAAAGTAGAGTTACAACTGCCAGTCCAACAAGCATGAAAGGCGTGACCAAGCTCATTAGCCAAGAGCCAGGTAAACTATGTAAATAAGTCCGACAAAGCTGAGCTGTGCCTGTGCCATCTTTTCAGACCTTAAATAAAACATCCTGCATAAAACCCATTCAGCTATCAATCAAGAAATCAGGTCCAGGCTAGCTCAAAGGCCAACAGACTCATGCCAAATCCAGCCACTTATTTACCAGAAACAAAACACAAGCCTGAGACCAGCCCATTGACCATCATTCCAGGCCTAAGGCAAACAGAGGACCAGATAACCTATTTAGAAATAGGTCTATAAACTTGGCACAGGACAAGGCAAAAGGCTTGTTGATTCAGCTCATATACAGCCCAAAGGAGGCTGGTTAGTGGACCAGACCAGGCCTAGTTGCAACACAACAAAAATTTTGAGAATCGAGCTAGCAAACCAGCATTGGATTTTACCTGCTTTTCATAGAACTCTATATCATCAAGAACCAACAGCAGGTGTGCATATGTAGCACAGAACAAATGCAGCAGACGAGCTACGTCCTTAGAAATACCTTCAGGACCATGTCTCAAAGGCTCAACATCCCAATAATCATAAGCATCATCATTCACTGGATGCCTTGGTGGGTCCATTGCATGGGAGCAATCCACCTCTGTCGATGATGATTTACCAGAGATCTTTTGTAACACAGACACCCATTTACTTCCTGCATCTTTCATGACCCGCCCTTGCTTTTTCTCCAGGACTGTAACATCCTGACTCCCAGAAATTACATTTGCACGAGTGCCTTCGGCAAAATGACCTATTTTACTGAAGAGGGAACTTTCTAGCACACCCCATAGCTCAACAAGAAACCCCGGAGTGAAGGATAGTATGTTAAGAATTGGCAATGAACCGCCCAAGGGATTGAGTGAAGAAAATATTTGCAATATGCAAGAATAAAAGACTGCAATATCAACAAATCCCAACTTTTCTGAATATTCAAGCTTCTGATTTGCAAGAAAAATATCTGCCTCTTCTTTACTAAGAACATCTTTGTTCACCACGGCCAGAAGCTTCATAAGATGCCACTGCTGATGTAAAGGTTTAAGAAGCTCTATGTATGACATTCTAAAAGATCCAAAAGCAGCATCCCCTAGAGAATTATCAAGATGAACAGACTCTGTGGATTCATCACATGGGACCTCATCATTCTCCTGCGTTTGTCTAACATTTGCAAGCCATTGCAACAAGTTCTCTGAAAGGGTGGTTACTGCAAGAACATAAACACCACAATCTAGGCCTCTGACAAAATGTCCGGGAAGACCAGAATCATTATCATACTCCGCTGCCAAGTTTATGATGTTGGCCAGAGCCCAACCAGCACATGGGATAAGCTCAGAACTATAACTAGGTACCCCTGATGGCCCCAGTTTGGACATATCAGAAAAGATTTTTTCCTTCGAAATCTGCCACCACCTGCCATTGTTTGATTAGTTCCCACATGTTTTAGGATGCAATATGTGGCTAAAAAACAGACAGGAGCAGAAATAATTTATTTACAAATTAACATTTCCAACTGCTTTTATATAAAGGTTCGACAATAACATATTGTGTCCTACAGGGCTAAACAATACAATACACGTAAGAATCCTTTTAACATTTCCTCTCAAAATGCAACAAAGATGTCTATCACGCCTGCTTGAAAAAGCACAATCTAAATGATTCTACAAGACACCCTTAAATAACCAGCATCCTAGTCCAGGTTCTTTGACCTTTTACTCCTCTTTCTTAGTAATAATGCATCAATCATAGCTATCTTCCACTTTTGGTGAAATAATGGATCACAAACCGTAGAAAAAAGAAAGTATGGACACAAGTGGTAAAAGAGGCAGTGTATGAAGGAGATGTATATGTATGCGAATGAATCAACATCCAATTTGGATGTTTGCTGCAAGAATGCTTTGTGCAAGGCAGTAAGAAGATCAGAAGAATCACAACCCGGATACTTGTACAAGCCAAATGTATCCGTATCGGACCGATACAACACTTGTATTGATACCTGATACTACATTGATACTTCTAGAGAATAAGTTTAACATATACTACTTATAAAGTCCTTTATTTCATATAGTTCTTTTAATAGTTTTACTTCTCACCATAAAAAGAAATGCTACAAAGGGATGAAAACAATAATAATTTCATTGATCGAAAAGTGATCAAAAGAAAATTTTAGGACACCCGTATCTATATCCGTGTCCTATATTTTCAAACGTGAGGAGTCGTATCCCCGATCCCCGTATCTGTGTCTGTATCCATATCTGTATCTGAGCATCATAGGTCACATGTGGTAAAAAAAGGAAATATATGAAGGAGATGTGTTCATATAAACATACATATATACACACATATACTGTGTAATGCAATGGGTAGAAGAACCTAAACGAGTTTGAGCAGTTGTGGGTTAAAATACTCCTACATGCAAAATAAAATATAAAAATCAATTATTATTATATTATTTTGCAATAAAAATTATCTAGTATCTAAACAGACCAGATGTCCTGTCACATGGCGGGTTTCATATCCCAAATCATAAAACCATCGAGTCGGAGGCTTCGTGTTGCAAACCATAAACCCGTGTTACAACAGGTTCAAGTAGAGTCCACTTATACAAACTAAACACATTCCCATCCATACAGACAATGTGATGATCCAACTGTGTACAAGGAGAAAGAATGTGATCAGCTCCATCGACCTCTGTTGGAAAGTGAGGAACATTTGTAGTACCATCCAAGGTTAATGATTGGAAGACCTCTCACATCTATTGAGTGTCACAGCCCCGCTCACATCTATTGAGAGCCACTGGTTCCTGCAGAGGAAGGCCCTCAGTACAGCAGGGATAATCCCATTGGTGGTGCCACGCCAGGTGGCCGGTTGGAAGAACCTCCTTTTCATCATGATGTGTCTGGCTATATCTAATTGCCAGAGCACCCATCAGAGGCGGTCGGTGGGTATGAAGCCTACATCTGGTTATCACCTCTTGGTTTTGCGGACTTGCACCCTTTTTATTTACTGCTTTTCTGTTAACTTTTTTCTTCATGCTTCCATCTTTTGTATTGACGGGTCGTATATGCTCGTCATCAAATGGCTTATCTTAATATAATGGTTCCTTTATTCGCAAAAAAAAAAAAAAAAAAAATCAGCATGATATTGTCCGCTTTGGCCCACGTGCGCACGTGAGGACTTCTCAGGCGGTCACCCATCCCAATACCACCCCCTCGCGAGCACGCTTAACTTCGGAGTTCTTATGGGATCCAGGGCCGCACGGCTTTAAAACGCGTCATGTTGAGTTAACACGGGGTTTGACTTATAAGCCCAAGGTTAGGACTTGGATATTTCTGATGTGGGACTAGCGGAGGCTCACCGTTGGAAACTCATGGTTGACACGCTACGCCCCATGGTTAAGGGTGGGGCCCGAACCAAGTTCTCACGCTCTCCACCACTGGAAATAGAGTCGTCCTCAACGCTGATACCAATTGTCAAAGCCCTGCCCAACTCAGCCTGATATGTCTGCTTAGGCCCAAGTGCATGCGCGAGAACTTCCCAAGCAGTCACCCATCCCGGTATTGCTCCCACGCGAGCACGCTGAACTCTGAAATTCTTATGGGATTCGGGGCCGCACGGCTTTAAAACGTGTCATGTTGAGTTAAGACGGGGTTTGACTTGTAAGCCTAAGGTCAGGAGTTGGGTAATTCCAATGCAGGACTGGTGAAGACTCACCGTTGGAAACCGTGGTTGACACACTACGACCCATGGTCGGACCAAGATCTCAAACTCTCCCCCACCGGAAATAGAGCTGTCCTCGGTTCTAATACCAATTGTCACAGTCCCGCCCAACTTAGCCTAATTATTGTTCACTTTGGGCCACGTGCGCGCGAGGAATTCCTAGGAGGTCACCTATCCCGGTATTGCTCCTGCGCGAGCACGCTTAACTCCAGAATTCTTATGGGATCCAGCCCCACATGGCTTTAAAACGCTTCATGTTGAGTTAAGACGGGGTTTGACTTATAAGCTCATGGTCAAGACTTAGGTATTTCCAATGTGGGACTAGCAGAGACTCACCATTGGAAGCTCGTGGTTGACACACTACGCCCCAAGGTTAAGGGTGCCGCCCGGAGCAAGATCTCACACTGAGAAAGCAACAACCAACAACCTAAAGAAAATAGGAGAATCTTTTCCTACGAGCAACGCCATGAGGACTCCGAATTTCACGGATGAGCCCATGACGAAGGCACCCATCCATTTTCCCGCAGTCTGTTGCTTGTAGGAGAACATTTTCCAAGAAAATATACTTAGACATGATTATCATTTTTTTAATGCTTCATCATGGCACAAGAGTGAATGGCCTAGATTTCATGGATCCTGATTAGGCCTTTAGTCATAATGTGGCATCCCAATGATTTCCTATGAGCAAGAGGATAGTTGGAAAATTTCCAAGGAATATCCAAGAGTTGGGAAATTTTCTAAAATCCAAAAGGCAAGGATAAAAGAAGGAAGTGAGACTAATTCCACATCAGACATCCAAGTCATAAAGGATTCTCTTTAGAAGCTTTCTCATTTTGTTTTTTCTTTTGATCAAGTTATTGAGTTGTAATAAGGACTTTATTTTAGTAATCTTTCTTTATTAGTTAGATAGGATGGATGGCTGGGATTAAAAGTAGATTCGTCTTTATTTTATGGGGAACATTATAAAAACATAAGCATGTGAGACATCCAACCCCAAGTTGAATATTTTGATATTTTCTCAATAATATTTTGCATGGTTTTTGCAATTGTTTCTCTTCTCCATTGATTTGAGTGCTTCTCCCAAGGATTAAAGATTAATTAGGTGGAGGATTAGCGATTTGGGGTAATCTGGCTTCTACTTTCACTCATTGTTTTGCTGATTTGTTTGTTAATTCAGATTTGTGATCAGTCGGGATTCGCTGTTTAGGTACGATAGCCTGATTTTCGAATCGGGGCTATGTTATATCATAAGATAAGTTAGGAAGTAAACACAAAATAAAAACAAGATAACACCATTCTCAAAACTCCTCAATTTGCAAATGAAACTTACCCACTAATTATTTCTTTCATTCTAATGTTAACACGGAATTAGAATGTATATTGTATAGAACACCATCCACAGTTAGTAACCAATTGCAAGCTGGAAGTTGAAATCATACTTACAACTACAAAACAGTTTGTCGAGAACTTGACAATTTTACAGCTAAAAATTTCATTGAATGAGATCTGAATATTTGAAAATTCATTGTGCTTACCATTAGAATCTTGAGGGAAGGTGATAAAACAGACTCATGCTTCATAGCAGGCAAGAGAACTGCTGGTAAGCGTTTAGCAAGCCAAGGAACAGTAAGAAAATGAGTACAGTACTGCTCAACAGCTTCTTTCACGTCCAAGAGGCCAACATCACTTATATCAAGCCTCATAAGATGAAAAGGACGCAAAGCTAAAGTTATGGCACTTGCAGTAATCAGTAAATGATCATCTGTCTGTACACCCAACCCTTGTGAAGAGATCTGAACATCAACCCTCATAAAATAGCTCCTAATGCAGCTGTAAAGACCACTTTTTCCTATCGTGATAAACTGTATCAAGTTCTTTACTGCAATATGTGCATCTCTAAGATTCACGTTGTTAATGATTTTCCAACCTTTTGGATCAGTTAAAGCAACAACCAATTGCATTGCTAGAGACGTAAGCAGAAGTTTGTCTCGGCCAGAAGAGCAGGTCTTGTCACACTCAGCAAGAATAAATGAGCATATTGAAACAAGTTTTTGTGATTGATAAAGCCATGTCCTTCTTTCCTCAGGTGTACCCACAGCCAGAAAACAAAAATTTTTCTTGGAATCTACAATCAGAAGATAGCAAAAATGCTCAGCAAGCAGTCACTTAAAAAGCAAATGTTTGTGTGAATAATAAAATATAACTGATGCAAGAAGCCTAAGTCATCAAAACCTTGTTACACAATCAACCGCATAATTATTTTTTTAAGACAAAAGTGCAAATATTCCGTGACTGTGTGCAGGTTATGGGTTAGGTGTAGATTTGGGGTAATTGGATGTGATAGACTCAATTTTAATCTTTCTTAATCTTTTCTCCCTTTTTTTATGAAACGGTAATGGATTCATTAAAAGCTACCAGGTAATAAAAGGGAGTTAATACTTAATCCAGGGAAATGAGAATAAAAATTCTTAAGTACAATAACTCACTCAATAACTTTGGCCTGAGCCTTATGAGCCACACCAATAGGACTATCAAATTTGTTACTAAAAACTCGATTATTTGTCCAACCCGAGAGACCCATTATAGCTACCAAGGAGCAAGGAGAAGAAGTGCTCCACTGCTCCCCATTTGTTAATAAAACCATATTGCCAGCTCTTCATAATCTCACATCGCAGTTTTGGGCACATC
This sequence comes from Litsea cubeba, assembly GCA_012931725.1. Lineage (NCBI taxonomy): Eukaryota > Viridiplantae > Streptophyta > Magnoliopsida > Laurales > Lauraceae > Litsea > Litsea cubeba. The sequence goes on along the minus strand of CM022947.1, from coordinate 136,381,768 downwards.
CACTTAACCCAAGACAATTGTGTAAAGTAACTCTAAACATCTTAGGCAGAAAGCAATGAACAAAACTATGACGACCATCCTCCACATTCCCTAAACAAAGGCTTAACACTGATAGTAATAGTCTATTTCCTCATCTTGGATAAATTTTGACTGAAGTTCCAAGGAAATTTTCCACCCACAAGTTCCTAAGAATCAGAAATCTGAGTTCCCACATCAGGAGCTAAATGAAGGGAACAATCAGCTAGACAATCCTCCCCACATCACAAAATCCTTCCAAAACTGGATACAAATCCTTTTTCACACCTGTACTAGATTTGAGTGAAGAAAACCTATCAAAAACGTACTACTGCTTGCCATAAACTAGATGTTTAAAGGGCCAACCAGGCCCTCGTATCAATCATTACCAAAATGGTACTTTGATAAAATTACTACACGTCATGGACCTCCCTTCGCATTACCCAAATGGCAGAGCCACTTGACAAGAATTGTATTCACCAAGCCTGGATGCCAAGCAGGCCATTCTTTTATAGCTACATACATTTTTCAATAAAATAGATCAACAGGATTCCTTTAGCCATTATGTTGATCTGAATTTCACGAAAACTAAACTGATGAGCAGTTTCATCACCGGGTTCCTACTGCAAGCTCCAGGGACATGCTCAGTTACAAAAATTAGTGTTTCAAAATAAATCACAAAATCTGAACTTCAAAGAAAACTAAATACAACCATTAAGTATCTAGAATTCATACGCAGTCCCCTACAAATGAGCAACATTTATCAAAAGCTGCAACTATTACAGAAGCTTACAGGTCCTTAGAACTAGATCACTAGAGAATAATAAAAGAGAAATAAGTATAGTATTAGGAGCCAATAATTCTTTATTTGTTGCCCTCACAGTTTTAACTGCAATCTAGCATTGTAGATCTCTAAGGTGTTGTAGGAGTTGCAGCTATTCGTAAGTGCTGGAAACTCAATTTGAGGTGATTTGATCATGTGCACTAAGGGTTGGTGTGATAAATACTCCTAACTTGGTGGCGGTACCTTTAAATAAATAAAATAAACAAAGGAGAGATATCACACACAAGCAGAGAGAAAGAGATTTAAGTACCCGCTGAGTTAATGCTTTGAAGGAGAATTTTGAAGCAAGCAAGCATACACTCGACATTTTCTATTTGCAATCTCTGGTGTCGAGTTGATGCAAAACTAACAAAGAAAAGGAAAGGCCTCAGTAAATTGCTTGAAACCCATCTGCATGGCATCAAAGAATTATGATGAAGAATTAAAGTCTCCCACTCTTCCTGAAGCTGTCGAGCCAGCTCTTTTGTCATGTAATAGCGCCTCCAGACTCTCTGAGTGGAAAGAAAACAATACATTTAGAACTGTGAATTGTTCAAAAGAAAATTTGTAGGGTACAATACTATACAGAGCCCAGAAAATGTGCAATTCTATACAGTATCCAATTTCCCATGGACCTATGTTGCAGCGGTCCAGAGTGTTAACATGGACACCACTTTGGATGGGGTTGGTTCTGAAACTATCTGAATGGAAAGGTAGACATCCATTTTTCAGCTCCTTTTTTTTTTTTTTCATGTTCTGTAAGCAATTCATTCTAGGCCACCAATGTCCAATCAAAGGGTAAAAATCTTCCAATGCAAGAGATTTTAATGCAATACCAATCGACAATAGGGCAACATAAAGGCTCTCTAGTCCAAAAAATTGGGCGACAGGAAACTATATGTTCCTTTGTTCAGAGTGATTCCATTTAACAGCATCTCTAATCTCACAATATCTAAAAGTGCACAAACAAGTAAAAACGCAATGTCGGTGTCAGAGATCAACAAAAGCTATGCATCAAAACATCTCACTCGGCAAGCTGCAAAGAAAATTTGAAGATCAATAGAAAAAAAAGCATGTCGATTCAAAAATGAAACTTAATGATGATGCCAGCATTTATCTCCTTTCAAGCTTATAACGACAATCGATGAAAGTACAGTCATTCCTTGAATTCTAAGTGACCAAAAAGGAAAGTAAAAAAAAAAGCAGAAATTATGCTTTCAACAGAGATATTTCCAGTATGATGCAGAAACCTGAATGAAGAGTGCAGCAGCCTCAGCTCGTCTGGTGTAATTCCGTAGCTCTCTTTCATGCAGAACCTTCTCGAGGAGAAGGTCCCTTGTAATCTCCTTTGCGCTCGCTCCTCTCAACGATACCTGCTTCGCCATATCACATACATAAGACCGTACATAACAAGAAGTTCAAGCTACAATCTTTGATTCGCATGTATACAGATATATACACATCACGCGCAGGAGTTCAAGATTTCTACAGATTTAGAACCATTACAATTGTAATTCGTTCCGTTCTAATTCTAATGGTTCGAACTCGACTGCAACTACTGTGATCGTAATTCGATCTGATTACAATGGAGATTACTGGAATTCGACCGCGCCAGGTGTGATTTATGATTTAGTCGAAACCCTAGATGGGGGAGAGGAGCCCCATTTTTCTGCAGAAGACTCACAGAATTGAATTTTAAAAGATGGAAGGGAGAAGATAACATTACGTGAGGCTGTTTCTTAGGGGCAGACATTGGATTCGACGCCAGAGCCAGAGCCCGAGACCCTGCAACGCCACTTGGTGTTGAAACTTGAAACAAACCCTTCTCTCCTCTTTTTCTTTAGCTGCTGCGTTCGACTTCGAACCAGTGTTTTGATTGTCTTTTGACGACTTACAGTGACAGATGAAACGGCAGGGCTGGCGAAGGGAACTAGGGCTGTCGAATGTCCGACTCTACCGTGTCGTGGATCTACGGATGAATGGACATGCAATGTAGGATTGCATCGGCTTTAATCTTTTGACAAAGATGGTGACCTATAATTTAAGTGAAGGGGATTTCACCCAAAAATAATAATAATAATAAATTTAGGTGGTCAGTGCATCATGGGAAATTTAACTAAATAGTGCACCAAATAGAAATTTATATAAAAAAGGTAATTATATTTTTTATTTTCTTTTTCCACTATCAATCTTCAATTATTGTGTTGAGGTTGGACGGGAATCTCAATGTATAAAATGAGGGTCGCCGTCAACTCTAAAAGCATAAACTCTTTATCTTCTTATTCTTCTCTATTTTTGGATCAATCCATTGATCCAATAATGCAAAAGTCCAAAATTTACATTGACATTCCCAAATTGATGCTCAACTGTTACATTTCCTGATCCAACTACATATATCAAACAATACTCCTTACACAATGTAACACGAATTACACGCCAATACTAAGATGACAAATTCTTACAATCAGATCAACGGTGTAATGAGACCCAAAACTCCAAAATAGAAACCACACCTCTTAAGACCAACGAGATTGATTATGGATGATCAATGCTATCCTCCACATTTTTCATGAGATTCCTTGGGTGCACATTCACTCTCAGCACGTACTTCATTAGTAGGGTCAGTGATATCTTCTGCTGCACCTGATGACCTGCTGCCGGCTATAGCCAGTGTCTCAACAGTACGGGTGAGGCCAAAGACTGCATCTACGCCAATTCCTTCCCCATGCGGACCCTCGGCCCTCCGTTAAATGCTACAAACCTGTCTGTGGGGCCTCGAATTGGCCGCACGATATCTACCGTTCCGACCGATGCTCCAAAAAGTGCTCTCCCCACGTCAACTCCATCATCTCCACCAAATATATAGAGTACGTAACTGCTCAGGGTCATTGGATTAGTTCGGAAAAGAGAGAAAAAAGATCAATAGTTTATGCCTGCTCATGATTGATGGCGACCCTCACTTTTATATATAGCGAGGGTCATCGTTGACCCTCAATACATAAAATAGAGTGGATAGCAAAAAAAAAATGGTAAAAAAAAGTTATTTTTTCTATTTGGATTTCTTGTTTGATGCACTACTACGAAAGTTTCATGTTTGGTGCACTGGCTGCCTAAAGTTATTATTTTTTATAAAATTTTAAAATCCATCCTATTTATTTTTCGTCATTTTTGGGGCATGTAGATGAACTTTTTTACTTTTTTGGGAAAAAAAAAAGAGGAGGAATTTTTGTCTTTTAGTGAAACGGGAGATGACTTTTTTTTTTCAAAAAATGGCAATTTTAAATTTTTTTGTACTTTTTGGCAAAAATTACACTTTTTATAGATGTCCATCCTTTTTTTCTTTACTTTGAAGCAAAGTTTTTAGCAGCCGGCCAGTTTGATCAAAATCATGTCAAGATATAATAAATGAAAGGGGTTAGGTAAAAAAGCACGATATTTTAAACAGCCTCTACTTTTTAACATAAATAAATATTACTTTCTCATATCACTAAACGACAATATTCATCTTCTTTCATTTCAAAAGTCAAAAGTCTTCATTTTCATTCTACTAAATGACAAAAGACATCAATTTTTAATTTGATTATTTTTCTTTCATCAGTGTTATGTTGGATGGGTTAAGTTTCTACATTTATAAAAAGGCCTGGATCCAATTCTTGTGGGCTAGAAAGTTCGTGAATTTTATCTAGCTAATCCTGTTCTTAATTATCAATGTACAGGCTACTAATTAATAATAAGATGAGTATCAATAGAATTGTCGCAAACCTAATCCCATTGATGGATATGAACGCATTATAATAAAGAAATGTTAACAAGAAAATATTGAAACCGGCTATATAGAAATATGAGAGACAAAGAACGAGACACTATTAAGATAAGCATTCGGCTGTGATGTTAACTACCCTGCCAACTGTTTTGGTGATATGATTTATGATTTCTGCTATTGACAACCCATTCTTCATCCACAATGAAGGAAAAAAAAAAGAGAAAAATTTTTCACAGTTGAGAGAGAATATATTTAATCTTTATTTAAAAAATATTTTATCAAATAAGGGAAAACAAAAGGGCAAATTAAATGAAAATGGGTCGTAGCTAAAGCAAATCCAAATTTGAATAATTTAGATTTCAAAAGCACACAAATACAATCACGCGCGGACGCATCTATACTTTTTTTTTTTTTGAAAAAAAAACTCTCAAAAGTTAAGAAAAATAACACAAAAAAACATATAAATTCAATAAATTTGAAGAGGATGAAAAAAGAAGAAGCGAACAATTTTTTGTGGATTACACACAAGAATTAATTTTACTCTCTCATGCCAATATGTTCACAAGTATACTAGCATTCATTAATTTATGGAAAAATTTTAAAAAATGTATAAATTTCTTGGCTCATTCTCAAGAAAATATATGAATATATGAATATTTCAAAAAAGTTTTAAAGTTTTTTTTCACAATTATTTCAATCAAGCCCTCTCCGTATCTTTCTTTTGAGAAATAACAAAAATACCATTCCCTTTCAACATGTTCTCGTCTTTTCTTAACCCCTTTGCTTCTCAAATTATTAAGGCTGGGACTGGGAGGGGGAGGGGGAGGGAGAAGAAAGTAGGGGAGGGAAGGAGAGGGAGGGAGAGAGGAAGAAGAGGGAAAGAAGAGGGAGAGAGGAAGAAAGAGGGAGAGGGAGAGAGGGGGAGGGAGGCCAGCCGGCCGGGGATCCCTCCCCGCCGGCGACTGGGGGGAGGGGAGGGGGAGGGAGAAGAAGAGTAGGGGAGGGAAGGAGAGGGAGGGAGAGAGGGAGAAGAGGGAAAGAAGAGGGAGAGAGGGAAAGAAGAGGGAGAGAGGAAGAAAGAGGGAGGGGGAGGGAGGCCAGCCGGGGCTCCCTCCCCGCCGGCGACTGGGGGGGGGGGGGGGGGGGGTTGAGGGGGAGGCTGGGAGAGGAAGGGTGGAGGCTAGGAGAGGAAGGGAGGGTTGAGGGAGGAGGAGGAGGAGGGAGAAGGAGGAGGAGGGAAAAAAGGGGGAGGGGTAGTTTAGGAAAATGTTTTTTTTTTTTTTTTTTCGCGGTGGGAAGAGCAGAAAGTGTGATGCCAATAGCACCACTCTTAATAAAATTACATTTTTAGCCATTTGAAATCTCCTTTTAACTATACATGACATAAGTGGTTCCAACAAATCATTTGGGTTGAGCTTGATCGTTTCTCTTAAATAATTTATTAAATTAAAAAAATAATAATAGAAGGCTATTTTTATAAATTTTTATAAATATTTTTATGAAAATACACACGATTGAAAGAATTGCGATTTTTTTATAGGGATTTTTAATAAAAAAACATTATTCAAATCTTCGTGTCCTTTTTAACAAAATGCGCCAAAAGAATGGAAAGATCCCAAATTCCAAATCGCATCGAACGGCAAAGGCCCGCCAAGCCAAACGACCTCGCTTCAAATTAAAACACACATACGCAGCGCATCAAAGACGATACGGATCGACTCAGGAGCACCGAAAAAAATCCTTTCCCTCTACACAAACCCTATCATGGATTATAACCTGGCGGCTCTGAAGCTCTTCTGCGGGCAGCTCAAGCACGCCCGCCAAACCCCTTCATCCTCATCCGCCATGACCATCGGCTCCATCCTATTCCAGCGCGCCTGGTTGCAGGTACTCTTTCTCTACTCTTTTTTTTCTTCTTCTTCAGTCGGGAACGGATGTTTTTTAAGATTTCATCTCCGTTACGATATTTGATTTTTTGCAGTGCAGGGCGTTTTGGTGTCGGGTTCGGAGGAAGGGCAGTTCATTTTAGACGATGGAAGCAGCGTTGTCGAGCTCTCCCTGTCGAACGAGTTTCGGCTACATGAGTGGAAGTCAGGTCTGAATCTGATCATCCACATCCCCAAATCATCAGTAGGGAGAACTGAGATTCTCAACTTGATAGCATTTTTGTTTTCCGGGGTTCAATTTGCGTAGGAAGAGCTGAGATTCTCAATTCGATAGCATTTTTGTTTTTTGGGGTTCGATTTTGTGTAGGGATGTATGTTATGGTCGTTGGAGTGCTCGTCATTCGTGTGGATGATCCACCTCTCATCAAGGTACTTAAAATCTCCTTTTCTTTTGTTTTTCTCCCTAGCTCCGATTACTGCGTTTTGTGTGGGTTTGGTGAGTTATAACATTTAATCAAGGAGATGTTTGGCACATGTATGCTGGATTATTAGGAATTGGTCGATTCCAGTACTCCTTGCTCCTTGTTTGCCACATTCATTTCATGTTTACACTTGAGCGCAAATGAAATGACATTCAAAATTTACTAATTATAGTGCATTTGGTTTGTCCCCACATCCTGAAAGTTATGGTTGGAGTTGGACGTACCTTGAAACACATGAAAACAGAAGATTGGAAGCCATACTAGGGGAAAACAGAAAAATATGGGTGGAGCAAACATTGGAAGAGAAACCGAAGGAAAGCCAGGTGAACAAAAAACCAAGGCCTTGAGGGAAGAGAAGAGTTGGGGGTGGAAGGGATTGGGGATTATTGAATCTCACATATGATGTGGTTGACGAATACTGCTTTAGGATACCCCTTGATTGCAATACAAGTTCCTTCATGCCACTATGGGTCAAGCAGATATTTGAAAGGAGAAAGTCATGGGAAATCATGTGAACATGAAGCCAGTGCCAGGATTTTGTGCTTAATGGTGGTTATGTTTCACTTCTTAACCTTGAATAAGAAACTATAATCACTCCAATAAAGCAACAGCATGAATATCCAAACCCATCATATCGAATACTTACATTTTGCATGGGATAAACCAGCCTTAAAACACATCTTGTCTACTGATATTTGCTTGAGATGTGAGATGTATTAATCCTACCATTTAATATTAGATAAAGTAAAAAATATATGAAGCACCCTATTAACTTAAATTCCCAGCGAACCAATCAAAGTATTAAATATGCTCAAAATGAATAAAAACAAGAAACAACGAAGAGGATGTGCATGGTACATCCTTATGAACGTGTAACTAAACATGTCATGTAACCACTAGAAAGGCAAGTGGATGATAGGGCCCTTATATACACCAGGTGCGCTTCATCTGGGTCTTACAATTTCCTGAACAACCATATATTCTGTAGAACACTGAACGATATGCATTTTAGTGGGCGTCCAAACTCATCACTGCATACCATTTTCTTTCCCTTTGTGTTTGTGTGGAATGAAACGATGCCCACAAAGACAAGTTTTGTATTATTGACATAAAGGGTCTTAGTCCAATAGAAACATGTCAATGCACGTGGAGCATATGTATGAAGTTATTCTGATTCATGAGTGGAAAGTGCAAGTGCAGGATGAATTAAATAACACGAACAATAATCTGTCTTCTCTAATGAAGGCCTTTTTTTTTGGATAGGAACATTACATTTAGATGGAGCTGGGATGAGCCTTCAATGATGATGTACCTGCATTTCACAAGCGGTTTTGTGTTTTCATAGAATGGAAAGTTATCCCTTTGTCCATTTGGTAGCCCAGTAATCAGTAACTACAATAGGTGGATGCTGTTTTTAGGCCTTTGACATCACTAAAATTTTATATTGATTTGGGGTGGAAAAATTGGAACTCCGCCTATGTTGGGGTATCCTTGACATAGCCGGTCCCAAGCCCGGACAAAGGAGGAGGGTTGTGCGTTAGGTAGCCGACAGTCAGCACAATACTCAGTCGGATTTCTTTATGGATTTGAGATCTAATGAAATTTCATGGGAGCGTCCCCTACTTAGCGACACGCTGTATGGTCCGGGTATAGTGATAAGTGAGCAAGGACCGCTGCATCGGCGCCCGGGTGCAGTGCTAAATAGGCAAGGGTCCTCACACTTTATTGGACGAGTGTAGGGGGTAAGGAAGCTAGTCCAAAATAGAAGGTTGAGATTGGGTACTTGGAACATTGGGAGCCTAACTGGGAAACTTATGGAAGTGGTGGATACAATGGAAAGGAGACGAATCGCAATTGCTTGCTTGCAAGAGACAAGATGGGTGGGACACAAAGCTAAAGAGATTGAGAGGACTGTGTATAAGTTATGGTATACGGGACTTAATAGATCGAGGAATGGGGTCGGCATAGTGGTAAACAAGGACTTAAAGGAAGATGTAGTAAATGTAAAGCGCTATGGAGATAGAATTATTGCAATTAAGTTAGTGTTAGGAGAAGAGATAGTGAACGTAATTAATGCTTTTGCCCCCCAGGTGGGCTTAGGAGATGGACATAAGAAGAAGTTTTGGGAAGACTTAGAAGGAATGCTACTAGAGATACCCCAAGGAGAGATGGTCTTCATAGGAGGAGATTTGAACGATCATGTAGGACGCGACGTAGATGGAGACATAAGAGTACACGGGGGACATGGGTACGGTAATAGAAATGAAGAAGGGAAGGATATCTTGGAGTTTTAAGTGGCTTATGATCTCATGGTGCTTAACACATTTTTTAGGAAGAGAGAGGAGCATTTGGTGACTTATAAGAGTGGCTCATCGAGGACACAAATTGACTTCTTCTTAACTAGGAAAAGAGACCGTTTAGCTTGTAAAGATTGCAAGGTTATACCGGGGGAGAGCTTGACTTCCCAATATAGGTTGTTGATCATAGATGTGCAGCTACAAAGGTGGACTAGAAAAAAGAAGTTGTATAGATGCTCAAGGACTAAATGGTGGAACCTGAAAGGTGATAAGCAACTAGTTTTAAGGGAAAGAGTACTAGAGGAAGACGTTTGGGCGATAGATGAGAGTGCAAATAATATGTGGGATAAGGTAGCAGAGTGTATTAGGAGGGTAGGGAAAGAAGTCTTAGGAGAATCCAAAGGGGGTGCTCCGGTACAGAAAGATGCATGGTGGTGGAGCGAAGCCGTCCAAGACAAGTTAAGAGTTAAAAGAGAGTGCTTTAAAACTTGGCAAAAGGATCGAAATGAAGCGAACTTGGAGAGGTATAAAGAAGCAAAAAGAGAAACCAAAAAGGCAGTTAGTGAGGCCAAGGCAAAGGCATTTGAGGAGCTATATAGGCGACTTGACACTAAGGAAGGCGAAAGAGAGATATTCAAGCTTGCTAAAACTAGAGATCACCGGACCAATGACTTAAACCAAGTTAAATGCATTAAGGATGATGATGAAAAGGTATTAGTAAAGGAAGAGGAGATACAGGAGCATTGGAAGAGCTACTTCTACAAGTTATTTAACGAAAGCAGTAGTAGTGACATACAATTGGGGCAGCTTACCATTTTTAGAGAAGAAGTGAATACTATGTTCTATAGGAGAATCAGTAGGGAAGAAGTTAAAGAAGTATTGAAAAGAATGAAGAATGGGAAAGCGGTTGGGCCAGATGGTATCCCTATTGAAGTCTGGAGGTGCTTGGGGGAGGATGGCATTAGCTGGTTGACAAAGCTTTTTAATGTAGTGCTAAAGGGCAAGAAGATGCCTAATGCATGGAGGAAAAGTATTCTTATACCCATATACAAGAACAAATGAGATATTCAGAATTGTGCGAACTATCGCGGGATTAAATTGATGAGCCACACGATGAAATTATGGGAGAGAGTTATTGAGAGAAGACTAAGAAGAACAACAAACGTTACAGAGAATCAATTCGGTTTCATGCCTGGGAGATCAACCATGGAGGCTATCTTTCTCATGAGGAGGTTAATGGAACAGTATAGAGAAGGCCAGAGAGATTTACATATGGTGTTCATTGACTTGGAGAAGGCCTATGACCGGGTTCCTAGGGAGATTCTTTGGAGAGTTATGAAAAAGAAAAGAGTGTGTGTCGCATATATTGAGGCGATAAATGATATGTATGATAGAGTCGTGACATTTATAAGGACGACTGCCGGCGAAACTAAGGAGTTTTCTATCACGATTGGTTTACACCAAGGCTCAGCGTTAAGCCCGTACTTGTTTGCCCTAGTTATGGATGAGATTACAAGACATATCCAGGATGAGGTGCCGTGGTGTATGCTATTTGCAGATGACATTGTTTTAGTGGATGAGACGAGAGAATGAGTGAATGCTAAACTAGAATTGTGGCGGAAAACATTAGAGACAAAAGGATTTAGGCTAAGTCGATGCAAAACGGAATATATGGAATGCAAGTTTAGTCAAAGTAGGACACCTGGTAATATAGAAGTAAGTTTGGGCACACAAAAGATTGTAGAGAAAGAAAGCTTTAGGTACCTTGGATCTATGGTGCAACAGGATGGAGGGATTGATACTGATATAAGTCACAGGATTCAGGCCGGGTGGACCAAATGGAGGAGTGCTTCGGGGGTCTTGTGTGATCGGAAAGTCCTCCTCAAGGTTAAAGGAAAGTATTATAAGGTGGTGGTACGACCAGCGTTGTTATATGGATCAGAGTGTTGGGCAGCAAAGCTTAATCATGTCAAGAGGATGGAAGTTGCGGAGATGAGAATGCTAAGATGGATGTGCGGGATCTCAAAGAGAGATAGGATTAGGAATGAGGAGATTAGGGGCAAAGTAGGAATAGCACCGATTGGAGATAAAATGAGAGAAAATCGACTGAGATGGTTCGGTCATGTATCATGTTAGAAGGCGTCCAACGGAGGCACCTGTTAAAAGGTGTGAAAGCATGGAGATTGCAAGGAGTAGGAGAGGGAGAGGGAGACCCAAGAGAAGTTGGAAAGAAACTATTAAACATGACCTTGCCTACATGGATCTAATGGAGGACATGGCCCTAAATAGATTTGATTGGCGTCGTAAAATCCATATAGCCGACCCCACCTAGTGGGAAAAGGCTTGGTTTGGTTTGGTTTGGGGTGGAAAAATTGGAAAAACTGTGTCTCTGATGTGTTTTCCTACTCCTGAACCATTCCGACTCATGGGCAAATACATCATCATTGTTTTTCCAAAGCATTAAGTCCAACTATGTTTCGATTCATCACATCAAGTACATGTTAAACACCATAATATTAAAACTTGATGAGAAATTATGAAACACGAATTTCAATTGTTAGTCCAAGCTTTGAAAGATAGGGGTATTTTTTGAAAGAGTAGTGTTGATACTTGATATTGAGTGTGAGTGGATTTTTATGCATCTTTGTATCCTGAGGAGAATCATCTGTCGTCATCTCTAGAAGGCGTGGAATTCATCTCAATATGTCTGCAAGTGTCTTTACCTCTTAGGTTTTGTAGTCTCTTGGAGGAGAAGGCGAGTGTATCTTTTCTTTCCTTTTCCCCCCAAAATATTAGTGGCAAACGTGCACTTGGACTGATGAGTTTCCCATGGATTTTCCCTCAAAATTTCAACAGGTGGCAGGATGTCTTCCATGAATTTTGTTGTAGAGTCATTGTCCAAAGACGTAGGAGCTTCTTTTAATTTCATGGTTCTTAAAGAAATGAGTGGTTGTGACGAGGGATTCTCAATACTATAAGTCTAATTTGGAGTGCATACAAATCTTAGTGAAAGTGCTTTCTATCGGACTAAGAAGGCATTTACGTATTATCATCTTTGACGAGTAAGGTGCCTCTGTTGAGGTGTAACTAGTCTGTGAAAATATCCTATTTTCCAATGATTGTATAGAACTATATATTCCAGATATAAAGGAAGAAGGCCAGATTTTCTTAACAAGCCTGACTTTGTGAAGTTTCATGGCATGATTGATTGTAGATTTTTAGGTTACTCCATTTAATGAGCTATGGAGAAGAGTGGTGGCATGGATGGGTGGTCTGTTTCTCTTCGTAGTTTTTCTTTGCGACCATCAGTGCTCTCATAAAGGTTTTTTCCAAAGCTTCTGTGGCCTTTGGCATAGCAGCACTTGTTCATCTATAATCTATTTTCTTTAGGATAGTTGCTAAATCTCTATGCTACATGTTAGCAAAAGCCAAGGAATTTGGTTTGCCTAGTGGTTTTCAATTGGTAATCTGAAAATCAAGACAGCACATCTTTAATTTGCCAATGATACAGCTGTTTATTGTAATGCTGAGTGACAGTAAGTGGGGAATATCGAAGTGGTTTTGTGAGGGAATATCAAAGTGGTTTTGTGATGATTTGAGATACTTATAATCAACTACAATAAGTGTGAATTCATGTGTAGAGTAAGTATATTGCTGATTGTTTTGTTGGGACCTGCAACATGAGCATTTTGAGAAGAAGTTATTGACCTAGAAGAGCTGCTATATATTGTTTGAAGGGAGGATTGCTTTGCTAGCTAGCCTTTTGTTGTCCAATGAGTGTTCAAAAGATTTCAAAAGAATTAACGTGGATTTTATGTGGAATAATACTAAATATCATCACGGATACCATTTTTTTTAGTGTTGTATTTTTTCTTAAGGCTACCTGGGGGTTGGGGGAGTGCGTACGCTAGGAGGATTAGGTATTTGGTCCATCAGAATGGTAATTTGTGCAAATGGCTTTGACATGTTGGTAATTATGGTAGTGGCTGATGGAAGTTAGTCCTTGTCCTAAAGTACAACCTTGGTAATGATGGTCGGTTAGTCTGGAAGTACCAATTTAATTGTTGGGTGTATGGAGAGTGGTGTGTTCGATGTCAAGTTCATGAAGGGTCCTGCATATAAAGGTATTGAAAGATGTGCGGTGATATATCATGAGCTGAAACCTTTTGATACATGCCTCAGGGTTAGGGCTTGCGTGGAAATTGCCGAAGCACAATGAAAGTGCCAAATCATGTGTTTGCAGACACTACACATCTCTGCAGAGACCATAAACAAGGACACATCTCAAAGGGAAAACTCAATTCTATTAATCAACTCTGAAAATCCATGTCTACAATGCCATGAAAATATGAAAGAAAACTTGTGCCCTAAACCAAATCCTAATTACAACTCTTTAAATAAAATTAGAAAGAAATAACAGATAATTAGTGAAATAAAAAGTCCTAAATTGACTTGGGCCCTACACATGTGGCCTGAGGTCCTATCCTTCATCACCTGTGAACCTATTAAATGATGCATATGCAAAACCATAACTTTTGGTTTAGCATTTAGCAATGGTGAGATGCTATTGCATAGATTGGGAGACAAGCCTATATGCCTCTCATCTATTCCCTGCTATTGCATATGCCAAGGAAGTAGAAAGCAATATATGTATGTTCCTACTCCCTAGGGTTCGTCTTGAACCCATTGATAGAAGTTTGAGATCTGAGCGGGTCCCAGGTCAGGGCATCTCATGGGCATCTTAGCATTGAAGCATTTGATTATACCGATGGAACTGGATGTCCTTTTTCAGTCAAGCTGATCTTGAAGTTACTTTTGCTAAAGCTGTTGACAAATTTTTTTTTTTTTTTTAAATGGTAATTTCTGTTGATCAAAAGCTTTACAGTATAAAAGAGCTATACTGAGAAGCGGCTGGGAAAGATACAAAAAAAAAAACAGCCACCACCCAAACAGGAGGGGGGTCATGAGAGATATGGTGTTAGGACTAGATGTACATTTGTCTGTTATTCAGATTTAATAAACCCAATTATATATAATGATGTATTGTAAGGTAAAATGGGGGAGAGCGCTCTCTCAAACTCTTCCCTTCCTTTTCTTTTCCTTAGTTTTTCTCTCTTTTAATCCCCCATATCTACACTATCAATGGAACATACAGTGATAAGGAGTTGGTGGCAGATCACTGAAAGCAGGACAAAAACACACAACATGCCAGTAAAGGCGAGTGACGAGATAAAATAGATGCTCTTAAAGCATGAATGCAATTACTAATTTTCCCCTGCTCACATTACAGGATTCAAAATGACAGGCAACCTGGTGAAACGGGCCATGTCTAGTCATGCTGAGTGGCTGACCTTGCCATAGGGCTGAATTGCAAGTCACAGAGAAGAAAGCAGTGGCATAAGCCTTTTATTTATGTTATCTGCTCATGTCACAAGTAGACAATAGCATCCTTGGAGATTGTCAGTCCCAGATGGGTTTGTGAAAATCATGTGTGGTTCTTCGGCACTTTTTTTCGCCTGGCCACATCGGCATGCATCAGACGATGCATCAGATGAGGCCCGTTGTACAGATTACCCGCTTAACAATTTAGGCTGTCCCACTCATCTGACTGACCGAGCATGTATAACAAATTCAGACAGCGGCTTATTGTTCATTTTGCACACTGGCCTGGTTGACGAGTAATTTGGATTTGGCATTTTTTTTAGCTGGATAGCACTGGGGCCCACCTCAAAGTTTTTATCTTACCCATAGATATTGCCCTGGCACATGCAGCATACCAATCATGATACTAGCAAACATCTAATGCCCAAATTATGGATGCTGTTTTGCTCTGAATCTTCTGATGAGTTCAAAGCTGAGTGCCTTTTCAATTTGCAACACAGGTTCATAAAATTGTCGACCTTTCATCTTGCCCAGACCGGGAAGCAATGTGGCATTTAGAAGTCATTGAAGCGTACAAGTTATTCTATCTGCCTGCATTCGGAGAGTGATGTAAATATTCCTTACATTCTCATGTATTTTTTGTTGTCCCTTTCTCCTATTCTCTGTTTCTCCGTTTATTGTTCTATATCTTTTGCTGCACACCTACACATGATATCTAGTCACTCAACTAATGCTAAATGCTCTTTCATTTTATGTTAAATATATGGCCGTCAACAGGCAGGACCTGGGTTGTCTCAGACCCAAAATTTTGAACTGATTAGGCCTGGCCTTATGGGCTGACTTATTCTAAATTTTGATATTCTTAGACCCAGGTTGGCCCATTGACAGCATTAATTAGTCAATTGTCAGATATGAATGATTTTAATCAAAGTTGTCAAGCACTTAATCTCTATATCTGAACGCGGTTCATAACATTATCTGGGAGCGGGAGTGTGTTGTTGTATTTAAGCTTTTCCAAGGTGGGAGGGAAGAAATGGAAAATAGCTTGCCACATGCTGTGTGCTTCTTCTGGGTTTGAAGGATTCAAGCTTGTGGCCAGCCCACTTTGGATGGATTAGAGGTGAGATTCTGGCCCTCCGGTGGTGTTGTGCCTATACAGATATTCAGAAATTACAAGTAACCACCATCATTTTTTTTTTTTATAACAAATAATCACCTCTATTGTTTTAGAAATCCGGTCAACCATCTTGATCAGATTGACTGTCAATGGCCGTGTTTACTGATTTACAAACCCATTGTAATTTTTTCCTAAAAGGATGAAACTTCCTTTGACACAATCTCATTCAGATTAGATTGGGGCAATAATGTGGAAACTAGAGTTAACCCTCAGTTTAATCTGAATCACGTTGGCCCTTCATGGTAAAATGGATTGGATTTCATAAATGGATCACACTTGGTTGACTGAGATTTTAGAATTAGCGGAAGGGATTGTTTGTAAAAATTCCAGGTTATAAATGTTTTTATGAATGCCACTATTGTGCAAAATTACAGTGCAAATCGCAGAAGAAAGTCAAAATGTTCAAGGAGGAATACTAGGAATATGTTTTTACGAAAAAGGGGCCATATTAGATGAGATAATTAGCTTTCTATTAAAAAAAAAAAGTGAGAATGCTACTTTATTCATAACTTCCTATTGTTTTAAACTTTTTGTCCTTTCACTAAAAGATAGTAGTCTGTTTTATAGATAAAAGACTCAGATGAGTTGGAATGGGGACAGCATAAATTGATAGTAAGCCTTAATTGGATCCAGGTCAGATCCATGCCGATAAACTAAATAGCATATAAATTAAAAAGCACACTATACCAATATCGTATCATTTTGATATTTATTTTGGGTGGGAGATATCCTGAGTTATAAAAAAATTGGTATACCTAAAATTGGTTCGTTCTGATAGGTTTTAGTCGAGTCTGATCCAATTGGACTTGGTTGATAGTAATGAGCCTATGCGGGTTTATGGCTCACCAAGGGGAAGGAAAAGTTCAAAGTGCAAATCTGGTACAGGATAGATTGGAAAGGAATACAGCTATGAATAGGGCATTGATTTTGGTGGCTTTGTACCTTTGCGGCCGTTTGCTTAAACGCAGACCTAACTGTCAAATGATCCCAAACTCAGTTTGGTGTTGTGAAAACGTGCCATGCGAGGGTCAGGTAAAGTTACTAACAGGGTTCAGTACTACTGGATGGTTCCTAATATGGCACACCATTCACATGGTAAGTGTCCATCCAATTTCATTCAAAACATTGTTGAAATTGACACGGGCTGGCATATTTTTGAGACCCAATAGCCTAATATAGGAGTTCATAAAAAATAAAAAAAAGGAGATCAGTGCTATCTGATCTGAAAACACAAAATGATGGTGAATTAGATTTTTCTCTTCTTTGTTTTTTCTTATTCTCTGGCTTGCTTGACCTAGTGCCCCACTGGTCTTATCTACACCCAATTTCATTGCTCTTGTGTGGAATCGTATGTCAAAAATAAACTATCTTGCATATAGCCCAGTGGTTGCAACAAGATCTGTCATGTGAGTGTCCTCGTTTGGTCCATTATGTCATTTTTGTCTTGCTAGATTTGTGTGATCCCAAAAGCGTCATATCAGAACACTAATTGAGACATGGAACCCAAAGGAAGGGGCATTAAATTATCACGGGGACGACAAGCATTATAGGAAACATAGTTCCAAGAAAAAGACATGGAAAAGAGGACATTTGTTATTATGATTGTTCCTCATCCAGGTTCTGCCACCAGTCTTTCCAACTACCATTCTCCATGGATGATTCTTCACAATAGATAGATAGATTTATATATATAGAGAGAGACTAGCTGTCATTTTTGTCTTGCTAGATTTGTGTGATCCCAAAAGCGTCATATCAGAACACTAATTGAGACATGGAACCCAAAGGAAGCGGCATTAAATTATCACGGGGACGACAAGCATTATAGGAAACATAGTTCCAAGAAAAAGACATGGAAAAGAGGACATTTGTTATTATGATTGTACCTCATCCAGGTTCTGCCACCAGTCTTTCCAACTACCATTCTCCATGGATGATTCTTCACAATAGATAGATAGATAGATAGATTTATATATATAGAGAGATACTAGCTGGGTCGGTAAGGTGAAGTGGTTGTCTCGTTGTGCTTGGTGCCATCCAAGCCAAGGTGTGTCAACCCCGTTCATGGTTCACTGGAATGATTACTGAACGATGGCACAAGTGAATGGCTTGAATGGAATCAAGGGGCTGGAACTGTTCAATAATAATTAAAAAGATCACTACTATCATTAGTATTGTATCGTAGTTGTTTAATTTTGATCATCAGAGGTGTAATGCAAGTTTCATTTTAATCATGCCTGTTTAGATATTAGAAGTGCTAGAAAAGGAAATGATAAGAGAAGTAATCCTATCTGTACAATAATTTAACTTCTATTTTTTTTGGGGATACTATTTTCTTTATATGCTCATGTATCTTTTTTTTTTTCAAAAGCCCAGTCATAAAATAATCCTTTTGATTTGTCAAATAACCATGACATTTAATTTTATGAACATAAAATCATCATCATCATCAAAGGTTAGTCCCAATAATATTAACATCAGTTATATGAATTCTATTTTACTTTAGAATTTTACAAACCTAAAATATAACGGCTAAACACCTAGTAGATTAATTGTAACAAAATTAATGGTGACAAGGTCCTATTAAACTTAGGGTTATTGCATTGGTGCAATGGTAAAAGTTTTGGGTGTCATTTTGTGCGAGCATCCACTTTGTGCAAAAAAATTTAAAAATTAGGTCCTCGTCTAAACCCTATTGGACCCTGCTAGGGCGGGACCGTACTGAGTGATGATGACCTAATGTCCAATTGAGCTTTAAGATTTTGACCAATTCTAACACCTTAACGTGGTTGTAAAAAGGAGCAAAAAATATCGTGGGCATTAAATAAGAATTTGTCTTTTATGCATGTGCAGCAAGAGCAGCAAGAGACTTGACAGAGATGAATCTTCCAGCTCATCAGTTCAGATTTTCTTCCTGCTTTAGCTTTAGATGATGGATAATGGCTCTAACTAGTACAAAGTATCTGTCTTATATGCTAACTTTGAACTGCATATAGCTTTACGGCCAGTCTCTGTCCATCAGGTGGTTCGTTTCTGCAAAACTAGTGTTTTGTCATATCAGGTGAACGTGAATCTGAGATGCACTAGTCCAGGTTGTTCGTTTCTGCAAACCTCAACTTTTCAGTGTTCACATGGTTTCCAAATTCTCTCCTCTGGCAGCTCTAGACATTGCTGTTGCCTCTATTTTCCATTGGGATTTTGCCCTATACAGCTGTACTAAGACTTCATATTTGCCCCTCAGCCATTAAAGTTTTAATAAATTCCTACATCAGAGGATATCACACCTTTGTGTATGAATGAGAACGACCATGCAGGAAATATTTTAACTTTGACCGTTGAAGGACAAATGTTAGACCTAAGAGCAGCCATACAGTGAAAATGGCTTTCTATTTCTCGCATGACCAACTAGATTTGTTTGGTCTTAGGACCAAATGTATGGTCATGGGATTTGGTTTTGGGTAATTGGATCAATTTCGGGTTGGGCCCTGCCTGACTCGGAGAAAAAGCTGATTATACATAGTCATGTTAGGATTTCAAATTTTCAATCCAATTATTTTTCTCTAATCGGGCCAGAGCATTTCCATGTTAATGGTTAAGATAATTGCCCCCACCAACATCTTTGCTTCATTAAGTCAATTTGGGTCAAAATACATTTTTTTGTACGTTGTAAAAAAAGAAAAGAAAAGCTATAGCCATATATAAGTTCCACATGCACACACCAATGCACCAATGGTTCAGTGGCATCGGCATCTAAGTTTTATTTGAGTCCAGGGATTGATTCCTGGGTGGGTAGGTTTCACACTAAGTAATGTACCATATCCCAATCTAGCTAAAAAAGGGAAAATCGACACGCACACATTCATATGTCTTATATTAATACAACTTAGATCATTAAATAGATAAAGTAGCCTATACAATATTATTAGTTTTGATATTGTTGTTATTATTTCAATTGGGTTGCAGTTAGGTGGTGGATAGGGTTTTGTATCTTGGACCTAGATGTAGAATTTTCTTTTGCCTAGGATGTAATTATGTAGTGGAGTCGAGCCCTCCTTACACATTGCTTAAATCTTAATTGATAGAATAATCATATTTCAGAAGCATTTAATAAAGAGAATACAAAACAAACGAATATTCAGAGGCTTCTCATGAGAATTATTTTTTGGGGTACCCAGCCAAGGTTGTTGGGACCCATCATGATGACATGGTTATGATCGCTAAAGCTAAGTTTTGGGGGTAATGGGCAATTCATGCAAAGCTAAAAACTTAAAAAAAAAAAAAACAACGGATTGTCTATTTTTATCTTGAACAGCAATCCAAACCAGTTCAGACACCCAAGCCTTTGAATTGTCACTCATTTCAAGTTCAATTTGGCATTGATCTTATCATTATCCACAATTATAGTTCAGTTGGCCTAGGATCACGGTTTGCACTCGGTGATTGTAGGTATGAAACTGCACTATCACACTGGGGCTATATGGGAGTTTACCCAGCTTCTCAATGTACCTGGAGGAATTAGTCCAGTCCAAAGGGTTGAAAACCCTCCATAACATAAAAAAAAATAAAATAAAATAATAATAATAATAATAATTATGCTAGAAATCGCTCTTACAAAATCATCACATGATGCCTTAAACCTTAAAACCAAGAGTAGGGACAATCTAGTAGAATAATGCCTAATACGGTGGCAATAGCCCACCTACAAATAGAATAGATAACTTCTAAGTGGAAATGGCCACATGATATCTAAAGTGGCCAAGAGAAAAAGGCCAATCTATGCTTCTACTTTTGCATATGAATTCCCAAAAATGGAAGAGGCCAGAAAGTTTGTGTGCATAATAAGATAAACTGTCAAGATTAGAGCTAGGAAAGCACTATGATTGATCCAAACATCATGTAAAGATGGTTTGATCCAAAGGTCCCTACTATGCCTCTTCTTTGCGATTGGAGCCTATGGTCCATCCATAACTTTTCACACATCTATCCCTTTAAATAGACATCCATCTTATTGACACTGGTCTAATAATTATCCACCGTTAGATTTAAGCATGCTAGAAATTGCTCTTATAAGCATATTAATCCCTGAAGCCTTAGAACCAAGGGTTATGAACTTACAATGATCTAATTAGAGTGTTTCTTGCCTAGCTCCTAATCAAAATCATATCCGTATTGTCCTCTCTATCCATTTGATTCCATGTATCCTGGAGGGCCAAAAAGTGAAACAATAATTTTTTTGAGGATTTTACGAATAAAAAAAAAATCTTTTAGACTTAGTGATTGCCAAACAGGCAATCAAATTTCAAAATTGATACAAAACGTCTTGAGTGAGGATATTACCGCGCGTTTATCCTTCTTCTTCTTTTTTTGTTCAACGTCGATATTGCACACAATGCATCCTAATAAAAATTGCGATATCGTCACTCAGCAAAAGAAAAAAAAAAGAAAAAAAAAAAAGAAAAAAAAAAAGAAAATGAGCAGGGATATCTCCACTCAGGGCCTATTGGTCTTCACTACGTTTAAGGGTCTATTTTAATAAAATCCCAAATAAAGTTTCTTCTTACACACCTTCTCAAATGCAAAAAGCAATTCTTATCCTCTTTTAAGTCTTGATTAGAAAAAAACACAAGCGCCCTTTTTCTATTAGAAGGGTGTCAAAGAAAAAAAAAGTTAAAATGTCGCTCAATATGATAATCCAATGATAGGCCATTGTCACATCAAGGTCAGATTGATATCAATGCCAGCTTGAGGAATATATGTGTCACGTGAGAGGGTTATGCATTAATCACATGTGAATACTGTTCTGGCAAACATTTGATGTTTTTTTTACCCCTTCTGTAATCTTCTCTCTTATCCACCTAGATCTCTATTAGGTTCTTGGACTGACTTGACCATGTTCATGTGTTCAACGTAAGCAATCCCATCTGGAGACTGGTATGACCCCTTTCATGAAGGGGGAGCTTTGTTTGCTGTCTTTGGGTGCATATCTCCTTTGAAGAATTCTTTTATTTCTTTAGAACAGTGTTATTATTTTTTAAGACTTTTGAAGGAAAGAATCATTCCATTCTAAGTTTGGAAAACACATGCGAGGAGTCACTTTTATACCTTAGGTGCTTCTTTGACTCCGTGGATTTACGAAATTTGATAGGAGAGGTGGAGACGGAGGAATCAATGGAAGAGAGGGTTTTTGATGGGTTTAGAGGATTCGAAAAATCCTCTCTTATTTTTTCTCAATTCACCCAAATCTGGATTTTCCTGAGAAAAATCAGAGAGGAGAGAGAATTCCTCTCTAAGGACATTACCCAAACATGCCCAAGACGATGGCTCATGGGCGCAGTTGGTTCAAATGGTGGACCGGAATGAAAGGTACAATGGTCCTATGGAAAAGCGTACAATGTTACCAAAAGAGCTGTCAATTAAAGCATACACTATGGGAAATTGAAATTGCTTGTTATGGCAAACGAGAAAAGGATATGCATAAATTCTTAGCAATCAATAATATTTTTTAAAAGTAAATTTATCAGGGTCAAATTGGGGCCATTGCCACTTCAAAATGTTGGGGGTAGTGAGTGAGTGTGCACATAAATCTTTGCAAGAGACATCTTTTCAGTAGGTGTTTTTTTCCATGTTATAATGAAAGAATTTTTTTGGATAGGCTTCCAATTTAATGTCCCATGATCAAAGAATACTCATCTTCATGTAAATTCTAAAGCATCATCTTTGATATCATTAAGTTCAGCTAATATATTATCAAGGGTGCAAGATTTTCCTGTTTTGAACTTTATTGTGTTCATGCATTTCATAATTAGGTTGCCTACAAGGAGTCAACCTTCCCTTTACCCTACTCTTCTCTAACTTTATCCTACAGTGATATTTCACTCCTCTTCTACTCCTTTCCTAATACAAACAAACAGGTATGCATATGATATATCCAATCCTACCATTTAACTGAATTTTGTACCAACCTGATTACTACACACAGATAAATTTAAGTACATATGCATAGCCATTTTCACTTAAGGGGGCTTGTCTACACCTTACAGATGAAAGTGAAGAAATTTCATATCATCCCATTATTACGATCTGCGTGAAATTGTGTAATTGTGAAAATGCTCATTTCACCCAATGAACATAGTGCGTTTCACCCGTTTGGAGGCGGACGGTTTGGTTTGGCATGTCGTGAAATAGGTTCGGTTCGACCAATCATTAGAAAAAAATTAAAAGTTCTCAAGTTGGGCAATTTCCATGAAGAGGTGGGTTCAAGACCCCCCTCCAACACATAGAAAAATAATAAAAGATGTTCAAACGGATGTTTAAGGGATAGACAAGACAAAAAACTTTAGAAGATTAAGTAGCCAATAATTTTAAGAGACAAAATCTGTAAGACAAAATATATATTGAAAATAAAGATTTTAAGGAACAATCTATAAGATAAATATCTCAATGATTTTTCTATATCAACTTTTAACTAGTTAATTACCTTATTATTTTAGTTTTCTTCCAATATCTCAATGATTTTTCTAAAGTCATTTATTATTGCAATACTTTAAAAATCTTTAAACATGTATATATGAATGTAAAAGAGAAGAAATAATGTATTTTATATAGCATTATGGCATCATTCAAAAATAAATATAATTAGCATAAAGCCTATGAAATGCATGAGTTAAGTTTTATGCAAATTGAATAATGAATTAAGATCAATATTGAATCAAATATCAATTAATAAATATAAATAATAATGCTATTTGCTTAACCATCAAAATATAAATTCATATTTAATTAACCAAACATGTTGGAATGTATTTTTGTGAAGGTGATCACTGATAGAAATGTATTTTTTTGAAAAGCATATTTCATGTTGAAAGACATGCTCTTTTTTAAAGATCTAAAATGCAAATGAAGATTTTGATATAAAATAGACATTTTTTCTCCTTTTTTAAATCATTATATTAAAATTTAATTTAATGAATAATAAGTATCGTTTACAAAATCTTTTAATACATTTACATATCATTGAAACAAATATGGTAAAAAATCACATATATAAATGATGTGAAAATAGTGTTATTAGACAAACGTTGTAAAAAAAACGCATGTGTAAACGTTACATACTTAAAATTTGAATATTCATAATTTACATGTGTAAATTGTATTTACATATCCCATGAGTAAAAGACAAACGACCCCTAAGGGCTTTAGAAGTAAGAATAAAGACCATTTGATAGAATTATATTGGCCCCACCCCAAATCCACATACACACCTGCAGAGGGTTTGTTTGTCTCATGTTGCTACAGGTTCTTTCCAGCCTCTATATCAATATTTTAAGTTTCTTGCACAATCTTCCACGGCATGCATTCCAAAAAAAAAACATTAGAAAAACTCAGTCAAACAATATTTTTTTGGCTACTTACAACTAAAATGATGGTTGTGAATACATCATCCCCACCAATTTCATCCAATCTAGTAAATCTAATTTCTGAACTAATATTTTAAGTTTTTGTAACTCAGCACATGTCACAGCCTTTTATCATTAAGGACTTATAATCATATACTTAACAAACCATAAAATATTATTAAAAAACTTAAAACTCCTGCAATTGGCAGGGGGAGCTTTGTCATCTCTAATGACATGAGCAATAAAATAATAACGATTCTAGGTACATAAAAATCTCTAAACTTCTGAAAAACTTCTAAATCTACTATATAACATGATTAGGGGCGCGTTTAGATGTATGATGAATTGAAGTATGGTGATGTAAAGCATCAAATCAAGAGATAATAAAATATAAAGGGTTATGATGGTGTTTTATTTTTATTTATTTGGTATGGAATCTTTTTGACTTTTTGTATAGAAAAGTGAATTTTTTTTTTTATCTTTTAGTGGAGAAAGGATGTTGTTGTTTTTTTTTTTTTTTTAGAAAAAAATTCTGAGAAAATTTTAAAATTATATACTTTTGATATGATCCTCTCTCATTTATTGTCCGGATTCACTTTATTTTAAGTTAACTAGTTAATTGCGAAACAAACCCCAACAAGATGACCAAATTAACTCCATCTCATGATTAGAAAGTCAGCGGGTCAGTCCTTGGACCTGAGTCCTGACCTTCCCCTTTCTCTCTCTAGCATCGGTCTATTTATTTCAAAGGCTTTCTAGTTTCTAATGCTATCCTGAGTTGGGTCGCTGTGTGATGCCATGGGAATCAAAGGATTCCTCATCTATCTACTATCAGCTTTCTTGCTTGCCATCTTCTCCCTTGCATTCCTTTCCAACCCAAAACACCCTTCCTTCTCTCACACCCACATCCTAACTCATAGCGTCAGAGTATGGCCAGTAAGTCCTCTCTCTCTCTCTCTCTCCGTGTGGGTGTTGTGTGTTTGTGTGTGAATACAACAATGCTATTGTTCTCTCTCTACAGAAACTCAGATTCAATTGGAGGACGATTTTGATGACTGTAGTAGGATTCATGGGGTCGGCTTGTGGCTCTGTGGGAGGTGTTGGGGGTGGTGGGATCTTTGTGCCCATGCTCAATCTCATCGTTGGATTTGATACCAAATCTGCTGCTGCTCTTTCTAAATGTAATATTTTCTCTTCCTCTCTTTCAAGTCCTTTTCTTATATTATTCATCAATGATCTAAACAAAGTGGGAGATGTACTGACCAAACTTTGAGAAATGCCCTGGAATTGGCACAGGTATGATCATGGGGGCATCTGCGTCGTCCGTATGGTACAATCTCCGAGTGGCCCACCCATCGAAGAGCGTCCCAATCATCGATTACGATCTCGCTCTCCTCTTCCAGCCCATGCTCATGTTGGGCATCACCATAGGGGTTGCTTTGAGCGTAGTCTTTCCTTACTGGCTCATCACTGTCCTCATCATCATACTTTTCATTGGTTGGCACTCCAACTCGCATGTGCAAGCTTCTTGTGGAACAATTTTTTTTTTTTTTTTCAATTTGTAGTTGTTCTGATCTGATGATTTTCTTACTTGTATGTATTGTGTGTATGTTTCAGGTACTTCTTCAAGATCCTTTTACAAGGGGATGGAGATGTGGAAGCATGAGACATTGGTGAAGGTGAGATTGCAAAATTACTAGATTGCAATAAAAAGATGATGAGAGAGGAACCATGTACCTACTCTGCTTGTTAGTTATTGAATATTGCTAGTAGCATTAATAGCAATAAATATATTGGCAGAAAGAAATGGAAAGGAGAGAGAATCTAGCAAACTGTGACAGAGAAGGTAAGAACTAAGAAGACCCTAATAAAGATTATTTCTATAATAAAGTTTCTTTTATTTTTCTAATGGTGACATTTTGTTTTCCTTTTATTCAGCTATCTTTGATGCAGAATACGAGCCTCTCCTTCCCAGAGTAGAAAGGTCCGGATTGGTAAGAACAAACTCGATAAAGAAGCTCTCTCTTTCTCCTTGGGTTGTTGTGGGTGGTGTTTTGGGAATTGGCATTTGGGAACCCCTACCCTATTTTCATGGTCGGGTTGGGGCTGGCTGTACAATATTGGGTTGTTGTGGGTGGTGTTTTGGGAATTGGCATTTGTATTATTGAGCATGCTGGGTCCACTCAAATCGAATTAAAATCTCTTGACTAAATCTTACCACAGAATTAGGATGACAATTAATGGACCGACCCATTTATCCAATTACCCCATTTAAGCGGGCTGAATCCGACCAAATCCTGACCCATTATTCCTCTTTTATTTTTTTTATTTTTTTAATTTTTTTTACATTTTTTGAAATGATAAATCAGGTATTTGTGTCCTCTCTATCAAAACAAAAAATCTCTCAATTTCTTTTTTTCTTTCTACATCAGGAAATAATGCGATTTAACCTAAGGTGGAAGCGGCTTCTAGTGCTAATGGTCGTGTGGACTTGTTTTGTGCTTCTTCAGATCTTCAAGGTCAGTAACTGTACTAACTCACAAGTCACAACTATTCCTTCTTACTGCATGGCAAAAGACATGACAAAATATCTCAAGACTTTCTCATTTTTTTGTTGTTGTTTTTACCCCTCTTGCAGAATTATACAACTCTCTGCGGTCCCTTGTACTGGGTACTCAACACCCTACAGGCAAGTGGTTGTAAGTGTTTTGTCACTTTCTGCCCTTGAATGGGGCATGCAACCGTTACTATTATTTTCTTTTTACTGGAACAGCTGCCACAAGACCTTACTTTACTTTCAGTGGGGAACCAGGGTGCGAACTAAAGATTTTCATATAGATTTTAAAGGTGTAACGAGTATGACGCACCCACATGTTTGTGTCCAAGTCCGCCCCAACATACATCACACCATGCAATAGCTTACATGTACAAAATATCACACTTTTATTATATGAATGACTCTTAAGAAAATATTTAAGTTTTTGCCATCTAAAGGTAAATACCAGGTCTTAGGGCTAGGGCCGAGCATTCGGTTAATCGGTCGGTTATTTATCAAAATTTTGATCAAACCGATTTTTTTTACATTATAAAATATTAACCGAACCGAACCGAATTACCGTTTTATAAAACTTCTAACCGACCGAACCGAACCGAATTATGTATGGGTATGTAAATATAAAAATAATTCAAAACAAAATTGCATATAATTCAGTGAATCGGTTAAATATATAACCGAATTTGCATAAATGGTTTATCCGAATCGAACCGAATTACCCGAAATAACCGAACCAAAATTAAATTTCGTTTGGTAAATTGGTCGGTTCCGTTTTTGCTCACCCCTACTTAGGGCAGCAGTACCATCAAAATTTCCATTTTAAAATAGAAACAAAAAATCATCTCAAGAAAAGAAATAAAAGTGGGATTTTGGTTTTTTGTCTTTTAGATTCCTGTGGGATTGTGTGTGTTTCTATATGGGGCAATGAAACTCCACAGAGAAGAAAAGAGGAGGAAGATGAGTGGGAACACAGAAGCTGTTTGCGAGGCTACAATTGAATGGAGCAGTCTCCATCTGCTCTTCTGTGCTCTCTGCGGCATTGTAGGAGGAACAGTGGGAGGTTTGTTGGGTTCCGGAGGTGGATTTGTATTGGGCCCTTTGCTCCTTGAGATTGGAGTCACCCCACAGGTAACTTTCACCTTTCTATCTAATGTTTCTCTCTCAAGTGGTGAAGTAATTTCACCTACTAAAAATTTTAGTTTACACATGTTTAGTTTATAATAACGAGTGAGAAATTATACTTCTAAAAACATATATATCAAGACTATCACTATCATCTTCCTCGTCGTCGTCGTTATTATTATTCCATTGAGACATTAGTTGTGCATCAAAGTCATGAGACCCCATTTGTCATAATCACTTGCCATAAAAGCATAAGCGGGGACCTTCGGGTCATTGCTGGACTTCATTAGCCACTTGAATAATTTAAGTGCGGATAACAATTCAAGTATATACTTGTGAATAAAAAATCTTTTCAACCAAAAGGAAAATAAATAAATAAAGAAAAAGGCTTGCAAACTATAAAAGCCCTAGTTCGGAACATCAAAGGCTTTGGGTTAGAGAAATTCTTAATTGAAAGAGTAGAACTCCACATTGGAGCCCATTTAGTCAAAATGGGCGGCCCATATAATAGTAGGACTTAGGTTCCACAGTAAAATTAATCTTTTTATGTCTCATTAATACATGTTTTAATTAAATAGGTCCATCTTACTATGGACCAACACCTCTTAGGATAAAATCTTGGGATACCCCATACACTTGGAGAGCATTTATTCTGAGCATTACAATTTTAGCTGGGTGGGCTCTGACGTAGAGTTCTACTCCTTCTACTCAAGAGTTCTTCAAGTCAAAGCCTCAGAGGATCCGGACACAAATAAGTAAGCCATTACCAAGTCGAACAGGCAACCGAGGCCATTGAAGATCAACGGATTTTAACCAATAAAATAGGCTTGGTACCGTTTGGCTTCTTTTTGTATTACTATTACTTGTACATGTTTTCTACGCAATTATGCAGACCCTCTCTCCCTCTCTCTCTCTCTCTCTCTCTCTCTTGCATACCCTCGTTTGGTTGCTTTGTGTGGTTGTCCCTCTTTGATTTTGTGGGTAGTGGATGGAAAAATCTATAATGAAAGTATGGAAAGATCACAGTTGTTTTGTTCATTGACATAAACAATTACAAAGATCTAAGAACAAAACAACTGGAAGTCCATCATCTAAGAAAGGTCGATATACCCTACACAGATCCAAAAAATAAAATCAAACTAAGCTTAATCTGGTATTGGTATACCTTGTAATCCAAGGAGATGATTGTGGTTTTGTCCTCACAGTCTCTAACTATTCTAAATGTGCCCCATAGGAATCAATGACAGTGAGACCCATCCATGCACTCCAAACATGAAAATGAGTCCGGACTCAGATGTCCGTGGTTGAAGATTCTCTAAGCTGGATCTTTATAAATAGTTATTGGATCCCATGTATAAAATCCAAATTGCCAAAGTCCTGTTTGGCAAGTTTTATCTATTTGCGATGGAGCTTATAGAAATAAATTTGGTTGAAATAAAACTGCTTAAATTAGACGTCTTAACAAATAGACTGTTTGTTATATTTGACTCAAATACATCCAGATATCTGCTCTCATAGTCATTTATGTCATGCAACAAATTAACAGCAGCACCAAATGACGACAGACAATTGTAATTAGGACAAAAAAAGACAAAAACATCACTGCTACAACCCTGCCAACACCTTGGGTTCAACGGACTGTTTTATTAATATATTCAGGCTAATATGATTGGGGTTATTTTTTTCCCTTCAAGTATGATGGTGAGTTTGAGATGTTTGTCATACATGTTCTTAAACTTTGTTGGTTAATGCCTTTTTTTTTTATCAAAATATCTAGGCATTTCATGATTCAAATAGTATTGTAACCCCTTGTCCTTTCTTCATTTTGTTTTGCCATCTTATTGATTGAATTGAGGGACATACGCATACTTGAACGTGTCTCATACATCGATCACACTGTGTCCCATGTGAACAGGACATACGCATACTTGAACATGTCTCATACATCGATCAAACCACTGTCCCATGTGAACAGTGGATTACTTATTGATTGAGAAAGGTCTATTCCAGTCCAGAAAATAGATTTATCTGATCAAATGCAAAACTAGTAATTACCTTTCAAAAACAAGGTTGGCCAAATAAAAAGAGGTCATATGAAAACTCAGAAAATAGAGTGTGGACTGAGCCGCGTCGATTGAGTCGATTTGAGGTTCTAAACACTTTTAACTGCCATTCTGGAGTCCACACAATCACACATATATCCATTCAGGACCACCAAATGTATGGTCTCAATCATCTGTCCACCTTTGCCAACTGAATAGTGAAGTAATGAACAGATTCATATGGTTCTCTTGTTTCTTGGAACACTGAAGATTACAACATATGGATAGAATTTTTGGCATGTTGTTTCTTAGTCTACCACTTGTGATTCTCTGGCTTTTGTAGGTTGCTAGTGCGACGGCAACCTTTGTGATGATGTTCTCATCTTCACTCTCTGTGGTGGAGTTCTATTTCCTTAAGAGATTCCCCATCCCTTTTGGTAGGCCCACTTCTCCTTACATCATTGTTACCGTCTTCATCGCTATGACTGTCCTTCTTGTTGTCATTTTTATCATAATTAGCATTGTTTTTTACGCCATAACTACATGTTAGCTATCAAGATTTCAAAAATTGGACATGAGTTAGTCAGACTTAAATTGATGTGAGGGCCTGTTTGATTGCTGGAATTCAGAGAATTCATTTTGGGAGAATTACAACTTCTCCAAATGGGGTATCTCTCTAATTCTTTGTTTTAGTACTAAGTAGTATTTGAGATTTAAAATTTTAAAGAATTTGATTTGATTAAGAAAGGTTTTTTCGCCCTACTTAAATCTGTTGTCATTTAAACATCTCCCTTTTAAATGGAGAACTCAGAATTTGTTGAGGAAAGATGAGCTTGGTATCCTTTTTGGAACTCCCAACAAGAGGTATTTTTTAGTGTTGGCCATGGTTTAAAAACTCAAAAATTCGACTTGATATGAAAGTCACCGAGCCAAATAAATCTGTAATATACCTAGTTGATGCGATCGGGTGATGGAGAATCAAAACAAGTTTACAAGTAATGGTTATGACTTAAAAAAAAAAAGTGTGTGTTTCGCTTTTTACAATTACACCATTAAGGTTACACCCAACTTACACCCATTATCATCAAGGCCTCAATCTAAGGTCAACTTAAAGACTCGTATTTCTAGTTCTGTAACTCTAAACAGTATTGCTTGGTGGTAATAATAATCACAAACTCACTTTGGTCTTGCAGCTCTATATCTTACTGCGGTTTCTGTAGTGGCTGGGTTTTGGGGTCAGTTCTTGGTTAGAAAGCTGGTCATGTTGCTCCAAAGAGCTTCTCTCATTGTCTTCATTCTCTCTGCAGTAATATTTGCTAGTGCTCTCACAATGGGTATTCAACCAATTCCCTCTACTTATTATCTTTGTCAAAATCCTATATAAATATAATGCTTTAAAGGTTCCTAAAAAATCATTCTTTTAGAACTCTTGCTTACTCATCATATGTGATCAGAGAATTGTAGATTATAATTACTCTTAAATATATAACATCCCAATAACATATGTCCTTTTGGAGGCTAAACTTCTTAATTTATTCAGGTGTTGTTGGCATTGAGAAGAGCATTCGAATGATTCATGAACATGAATACATGGGGTTTCTAGGCTTTTGTGATGAGTGACTGCCAAATGCAAAGAGACTCAAGGCAGCAGAAATGGGAGGGGCCAATACCTTGTTGACCAGACCCCTAGATGTAAGCAATAAAATCAAATGTTATCTGGGATCTGTTGGGACCTTCCTAACTCCCCCACTTTCTTCTCCTGTTAGAAGATTGTCTATCCATCTTCACCATTGTATCTCAATTTTCTTCTCCTACATCTCATTGAATTGTATTATGCATGTTGTTCCAATAAACAAAATCAAATAAAACAGATTTGTTTTGTCTTTAATGATTTTTTATTTGTTTGCTCTCAATGATTTTAAGTTAATAAGGTTGAGAGTTTGTATGTTTTAAGATGTAGACTCAAAGCAATGCTGATAGACAGTGATCATGAATGATTGGATGGACTTCTTGGATGGAATTATGTAGCCCACTTTTGTGTACAGTGTTAGCATGGGATCTTTCGGCTTAGCTTATCTTTAGGCCCAATAGCTAAACGGGCTGCATGAGGGACTGTGTATTCTTACAGAACCAACTATGGGCCTAGCTCAATCATCATTTTTAGGACAGCATAAAAATTGCAATTAACATGCATGTGGACCTAATTATGAAGACTGCACAAAAGAGGGGAAAAGTGAAAAAAAAGGGAAGAAAACTATATATGAAGCCCACAGATGCTTTGGATATTGCACTCAATAATAACTGAATGGTCTTGGCCCGGATAGTGTCCAGCCATCCCTGGCAGTGGGTGGACCCAAGTATGGCCATGTCCATGTGGGTGCAGACGCACCCGTCAAATTGCGGTGCACTTTCAAAATCTATATGAAAGTCCTGGGCCCACTTACAAAAATTCAATAAAAACTATAGGTCCACCTTTGAAATCCACATGAAAATTCTGAGTTTGGCCCCAAAACCAATATTACGATTAGGATCCGCACCTGTCAAATAAAAATCCTGGGCCTGCCACTGATCCCTGGCAGGCCCATGCAGCACCCTGAGAGATGGCAATGGGCCCTGAACAATTAGCCTGTGAAACTTGAATGTGGGCCTTATTTGGAACTATATGAGAATTGGGTCCAAGTCCATCAGCCTTATCCACCCTCAAGTAATCGGATCATGTATGGGTCTCATTTATATCCCTGTCCAAGAGCAAAGATCCACCGGGTGATAATGACACCTTAGAAGTCAAGACGAGAAAGAAGTGGGAGCTGATATTTATGATGGTTAAAGTGGCTGCTATTCCTGATGGGGCCCACATGAATAATGTATCACATTTGATGGCTTTATGTGGGGCCCACCAGGCGCATCCAATGTTCATGGAATTTGGTGTTGGGACTTGGGACCATTTACATATTCAATCGTGACATGATAACAAGAATGGAAATGATTAGAGGGAGGGGGTCCTCTCCATACATTTGCAGGTGTTATGTGCTTCGCATGATTCAGAGAATTAATGGATGGTCACAATCGAGTTCTGACGTGATCGTGTTCTGAAACTTTTCTTGAATCAGTTTAGCCAAATATCTATTTTTCATCAGTGGTTATAGACAGTTATAGTGACTGCCTCTCAACTTAGGCGGGTCATGACCCAGCCTATTTTGGTATGGACTTGGGCTGTGTTTTTAGGCAGGTGGTATGGGCTTGGGCCTTATTTTAATGCCTTAAGACAAATGGGGCTTAAAGTAGAAGTCGCCTTATGCTCACTTTGGGCCGATCATGGCCTGGATGCGACCTGCATCCCTAGCCAGTTTGACAATTTACTATTAAAGTAAAAGTAATGTGATGCCAGTTTGACAATTTACTATTAAAGTAAAAGTGATGTAAGGCATCAAATCAAAAGAGAATAAAATACAATGGGGTTTTGATGGTATTTTGTCTTTAGTAGATTAGTAGGGAATCTTTTTAACTTATTGTTTGAAAAATAAGTATTTTTTTTGTCATTTAATGGAAAAGGAAGGTTACTTTTTGAACTTTATTTTTTAGAAAGGAAATTTTTTTGAAGATGTATGTATTACTTTTGACACGACCCTTGTCTAAAAAATGGAGGTTTTACATTACTTCTACTAACTTAGTAAATTACCAAAAGGGCCTGAGAAGGGCGAGTCCCGACTCCTGTAACCCATACCAAATAGGGTTGTAAACGGGTCGGTTCCGGTCCGGGTCCAGGGTGGAACCGGAACCGGAACCGTTTTCTAATAAGGGGAACCGGAACCGGAACCGGAACCGTTAAGAATAATGGGAACCAGAACCGGAACCGGAACCATTTGTGAGGCGGGTCTGGTTCCGGTTCCGGGTCTAGACTAATACCTGTATTGTTCTTTTAAAAAAATTATGCTTTTTTCACATTTCAATTGGATCACGTACCTACAAACACTAATGTGATATTTTATCTATCAATAACAGGCACGTTTAACCAAAAACTCATAAATCACATCCAAACAGGCAATGAGATGTAGAAAAGTAGAAAACCCACGGTAGAAAAGTAGAAAAGTAAAAAGGGTTCTGTTCTCATATAATAAAGTTACTTTATGTTAGTATATATTGAGTCGGGTCCCGGGTCCACGGGTCTGAGCCACTGTGGATCCGGAACCGGAACCGTTTAGGTATCGGTTCCAAAAAAAGGATCCGGAACCGGAACCATTTTCTTATCGGGACCAAAATAAGGACCCAAACCCGGATCCTAACGGGTCGGAACCTTCGGGTAATCGGAGAATCGGGTACCCATTTACAACCCTAATACCAAAGGATCTAGTATTTGAGGCCCAATTTGAGAACCACCCAACCCAACGTTAAGGACAACTAGATGGGCCTGGATTATAGGCCTGGGAACATGCTGGTAGCCTGGTAGGCATGGACAAGCTTTAGCCAGAGCAAAATCAAGCCCACAGGGCTTCAGTTGTTGGGCCATTACAATTAGTCATAATTTAAATTCATGACTAGTTTTTCGCCCACTAAAACCAATGAAAAACAATGAATTTTTTTCTCTGACTTGGTTTGAATTGAAACCAGTAAGTCAACAAAAGTACCAATAAACCACAGTAACTTCAGGTAAACCAATGTAACACCTTGGGTTTAATTAAATGAAAGTAAATCTAAGAAGCCTTTTCATCCTTCCACAGCAGTCGGATATCATTCAACCAATCAACCATTGGTCAAGGTGGTCGATCAAGATGCTCATATCAATATATGCAGCTAAGTCAAAAGTCTGATTCGTTTTCTTTTCTGCTGTATTGAAATCTCTGTCGGGGAGAAAAAGGCATAATTGAAAATAGATTTTGTGGACATGGCCTGAAAGTGCAGGTTTGAATACCGTGCACAACAGCCCACAAGGGTTATCTTGGATAAGCAATAGTACAAAACCCACACCAATTGGGCTATAATCCTAACAAGTAACAACTCATTTAGAGGACTTTCCTGACAGGTAAAACATCGATTAAAAGAGTCCACCAAAATTCCATTCTTTTTACGTATAATCCATCAGATTTCCTATCAGCTTCAATCATGGACTGTGGTCCACTACCATATGCAGAATGCATATGGGACCCTCTCACAAGTGCTCAATACATGTACTGAGATGGAATTACTGATGTATCAAGTGATCAAAGAAAAGGGATCCCAGTACAGGTTTTCTGCAGTCAACTTCCTTCCCAACTTCACACCAAGTGCTTTTACTCTGCAAAAGGCCAATATGTGAATGAAAAATAGGATTCAGGTACAAACCAAACAAATTCCACAAGCCACTGAAAGCATATAGGAGCATCAACCCAGTGGCATTAGCAGAAGTGTCACATATGAATCCTACCAAACAACATTAAGAGGTTTTACAACCACCAACAAATTTGAGCAGTTCGGCATAGAGGTGAGTGTTCTCAATACTACCCTGATGAGAAAAATGAATTAGGAGAACCCAAGACTTCCACAACCAAAAATCTTAACTTGTTTGGAGCATTGTCATGCTGCACATTGAAGACTTAAACCGAAAGGAGCAATCACCCTCGGCCAAACCAATAGAGGCTAAAAAGAGAAAAGTTACATGCAAGACCATCCGGGAGAAGGCACAGCCTACCTTGACGCCCTGTTGGGTCTACTACTAGGTTGAGGCCCTTGAGGGTCACTCCCAGACTTTGAAGCTCCATCAATAACAATGTTCCCAATCCCAACCTCCATTGCTTCCCTCTCATCCTTCTCCCTTTTCTTCTTGTCAGAAACACCATCTGCCGATTGGGTTTCAACAGCAGAAGAAGGCTGAAGAAGTTGGGGACCAGCACAGATCCATGGATGCATAAGGCATTGGGCAGCTGTCGGTCGCTTCTCTGGGACAAAATCTAGTATTGGAACTAGGAAATCAGCCATGTCATTTGCATCTTGGTCACTGAAGTCATACTTCTCCGTAAGTACTTTGTTAAGGGGCCAGAAACGTAGGCGGCGTATGTGCCTCAAGTCCCCATATCTGTTGAAGAAGTCACGTGAATATCTCCCACCCAAAGCAATCTGAAAGAGGACACTTGACAAATAAATGAAGCAGCACAAAAATTCAAACAAGTATTTCTAAAGACGGGAGACAAGACTCACTTTGCGTGGCATCATCCCAAGAAGCTCCATCATCAGCGCCAAGTGATCCTACAAACAAATTACACTTTGAATCTTTAAAAGAGTAAAGTTCAGCCACAACTTGCAAGCAGACGAGCATAATAATAATTGTCGGTGACAGTCAAAGAACTTCTCTTCCTATCTTACCTACACTAGCTAATAGTGTATCACCTAAAATATAATATATGGAAAACAGTAAATACCGAAACTAAAATTTAAGTTTAGGGGATTAACTTAAACGCCACATTCTAGTTTCAATCTAATATGCGCAAGTACTCTAAATCTCCAATCATTTCATACTAATTGAGGAAAAGAAATGATGGAGACGAGAGAATATTAGAGAATCCAGAAACAACAATCCCCATCCAAGAGTGGAACCATCCTAAACAAACTAAGATATTAGCTTGCATACCCAACAATGATGGTTGATCACCCAAATATTTAAACTCTGACATGTGGGTAAAGCAAAAATGGAGGCTTTTCAATATCACCCATAGGGCTTCTTATATACTCACGGCCATATCATGCCATACCAAGCCACACGATGCATGTGTAAATAATGTTATTAGAATCATACAGTTTGAACTATATACTACTTAAAAAATGGTATTCTATATGCAAACTAAAATGGCAATTTACCATATCATATGCACCATTCAACTATATATATATATATATATCATATGGGTTCAACTAGCAACAGTTAGATCTAAATTTTATTTAGCATTTTTGGTTGATATCACTCCCAACCTGTCAATTTGTTTTTATACAATTACGAAGGCCTTCTCTTCTTTTGCCTCTCTTTTTCACTTTTTTTTTGGGTGTGCACACGTGCGCCTGCACGAGTCTCTGGTGGTGGTTGGTTGGTTAGACCCATATAGCAAGAGAAGCATAATCCTAATATCTTCATCTCCAATTTCGCCATGTGTCCCTAAGCTAGAACTGAGGGTCAATTAGGAAATGCCACATGCAAAAAATGAATACAAGCAGAGATAAGAATGTTGAACTGGGTGAAAAACTAGGAAAGATGGAATAAAAAAAATCGGCACATTCAAGAGCATCTAGGTGGAGCAAGTATCAGTGATAAATTAAGAGAAACTCATTTGAGAAGGTTTGTACATGTCCAATGCAACACAAGAAGAGCATTGGTGAGAAAGTTTTTTCTATGCTGGTACATGGCTTCTCAAAAAAATGGGTAGGCCGAAGAGAACGTGTGTGGAATTTTAGTAAAGATATATTTGAAGAAGTGCAACTTATCCTAAGATTTGGCCCCGGATAGACTTGAATGGCATATAGCTGAACCCCAACATAGTTGATGATGATGACTGGAGCCACCTTCAAGTTTCCTCTTATGTGCTCTTCCATAATTCTATCTATCAAGTAATTCCACATATGCATCTTAGCATTTGCACTATATGTACTTGACTGCTTCTGGCTTCAGCATTGCACATGCTTTGTTTTATGGAGTTATAAAAAAAAATGTCTCTTTATAACCACATAAGCTCCACTAGCTTGTCTCCACTTATCCCATCCTACGATAATCCTATTAGGTATGTGTGTGTGAGGGTGGAACTAGACAAATATAAACTAGCAGATATATTTTGATGGACCTCCAAAAGCAAGAGAAGAATAATCCAAATGTCTTCATTTTCTCATGTTGATTGAATTGACTCCCATTTCCTAAATAGCCATTGCTTATTGGAACCTTAATAGCTGATCATTAACAATTTATTCTTATTATCTAAATCTCTTAGCTTAAATAGAAAGATAATGTTGGGCTCTAACATTCTTAAACTTAACTGTTGTAAAAGCTTAATTAGTGATTGCAGTCATTAAACATAAAAATCTAATAAATTTACTTTGGCTAGTTTGGTTCACTCACTTGTAAAGTCAAGTGGAGTGAAGTCAAGTAAAATATCACATCAAAAGCACTTTTTACCATAATTCCCTTCATCTTTTCCAACAAAAAGTCAAAAAGCAACTATAATTACTCACTAAAAGACAAAAAAATTTCATTTCCCATACCAAAAGTCAACAATATTCCATCCCAAACAACTAAAAATAAAATATCATCATTACCCACTACATATTTTATTCATACTTTTTATTTCACTTCACTCCACTTGATTTTAAGAGTAAAGTGCCAAACTGGCCCAACAAATCCCAATTTTCTAAGCACATATATTCACAAATTGGAAGTAAATAATCAAAGTCTTCAAATTTTAGTTTTAGAAAATCAATCATTTTTCTAAAAGTTTTCTATACCTCTTTTTTTTTTTTTATAGAAAAAGGAGGGTTTCGAGGAACATCAAACAACTTCAAAAGGCTAAGCAGAATTGAGAATAAGATGAGTTGGTAAAAATTGAAAATAATTTAGTACCACCAAATCGGATTTTTAAAACCTTGAAATGGACGAAGGACTCATAACATATTTACTTAAGGAAGAAGCTTCTTCTTCTTTTTTTCCCTTTTTTATTGTGCTCTATATCTGCATAAGAAAGTCCCCCAAAAAAATCAGAAAAGGTGAAAGGTCAAGGGGAAAATGGAAAAATATAGTCCTAAACTAACAAAAATAAAATAAAATAAAATGACAGGCTTCATGTACAAAGAAAGTAAAGAGCAATTATTTAAGAAAATACTAAGTATCAACTACCCAAAGAGTCACCCGATAATTATGCTATCACGTTCATCTTTATTTAAGGAATGCAGAGGATGATCTTTATAATTCTATTCATTTTCCTTCTGCTCAGGAAGTAGGGATTTCTTTATGAAATTTTTGGGGTGAAGTGGGTATTACCTAAACCTGTGATGGAGCTAGTGGAGAAGTACCAATTTGAATTTATCGATAATTGAGGATTACTTTGGGATTGTTCTTAGTGACTATCCTTTGGTCTCTTTCAGTGGTGAGAAATAATTGGGTATTCATAGCAAAGCAGATACACCCCCAGGTATGGATCACAAGGCTCAGGCGAAAGTCCTTCATGTATATCCTTGGTTTAATAGAGTAAAACGATTAAAGAAGACACCAAAACGGGAAAACCAAAAGCTGAAAAAGGTTAAAAAAAAAAAAAAGAGACACCAAACGTACCAAATCATGGCCTGAATTGAATTTAAATGTACACAATTCTACCATATAAAAATCCAACAAAAAAATCACTCGAGAATTCTCAAAAACAAAAGAACAGTGGAAAGGCAAGGAAAAAAGATAGTAAAATGGCTCTCTAATTTACCAAATCATGCTCTATCTGTGCATGACTTGGAAACTCTTTCAGAAGAAACCAAGTCCCCCAGAAAAATGCCAAAAAATTATTTTTCTTCACCACTAAGGCTGCTTTTCCCCCAAAACCAGTGTATCTTGGCTCTGATCCATCACTTGGAGGTTCAAATCTCGAGTTTGATGCACAAATCTATGCAGGAGTTTCCTAAACAGATGTCCCTTGACTCCTATGGAATAAAAGCAAGTTCTAGAACAAAAAACACAAACACAGGCAATTTTTCAGTAGCTTTTCATTACACGAACTACTGTTAGAGAATAAAATTGTGCACTCTAAATGTAGCTTTATCATTTTGTAGGAATGGATACATAAACATAAAGATGTTTCTCAGGGATTCATTTATACAGATTCAAAGCTGTTTTTGCTACTCAGTAGATTTGTCAACATCAAAGTGGTAGAGCTAATAAAATTTAGTCAGTACTCAGTTTAGCATTGATTTATTAGTGAAATATGTGGAACTGTGATGACATGATCATCAACTGAGTTCTAAACCCATTAAGTTCAAACATAAAATTGAATGGTGATAACATAGAACACTCTTTGTTTTCATTAGTTAAGGATAACGTTCAAACTCATGGCTTTTAGTTATAAGCATAAAATTCTAGAAGTTGGAGATACAAAAACTAGAGTAAGTGGCAATGATATAGCATAGCTAATCAAAAGAAACCATACAAAACAAGGTAATAGTTATAAACAACATATACAAAAACTAGAGTAAGTGGCAATGATATAGCATAGCTAATCAAAAGAAACCATACAAAACAAGGTAATAGTTATAAACAACATACTACACATGTGCATGTATTAGACAGAGATGTCATTCACAAAAACATGTGTTAGATATGTTGTTTTGCATATGCCTATTATGTCCATGATTTTTACTTATGTTTCTACAGTACTCCAGAAAGGGGAAACAAAGACTACAGGGCAACTAAATATGGCTGGATACCCAATCATATTTCCAGGTTTTTCAAATTAAAGTTGGAGATTTAGTGATTTTAGGTCATAATCTAAATGATAAAGTTGGAGATTTAGTGATTTTAGGTCATAATCTAAATGATATTATGCCTCTCTCTCTCTCTCTCTCTCTCTCTCTCTCTCTCTCTCTCTCTCTCTCTCTCTCTCTCTCTCTCTCTCTCTCTCTCTCTCCGGGATAACTATTGGCTTTATGGCGCCCTGGAGTCCCACATTGACTATAGAGAGGAATGTGACTGGGATATATGTAGAGTTTGCACCCTTACCTTGCATGAGGCCTTTCGGTGGGTTGAGGCCTACCAGAAACAAAACCGTGAGGCCCGTGGGCCAAAGCGGACAATATCATGCATGCATGTAAGGTGGGGCGTTACAGGCTTCGCATGATTTGCACTCTCTTTTTACATGAGCAGGTGATGGGCCAGACAATAAGTCGGCCAACTCATTGGGTCCAGTCCATAGGCCGAACGGGGCATCCATTTAATTAGAAAGTATTATTAAGTAGTTTGATTTTATTAGGATTAATATTAGTGAGTTTCCTACTTTATTATATGCATTATTCAGATATTGGAAAGTATTGTTGCTTAGGGATCACTCCCCTATATAAGGATGTTAGGCCTCATTGTAATGCAGTGCTTGTTTTCAATCAATTTAAAGTTTTCTTTGAGATTTATCTCTTATGGTTATGATGTTTTCTCCTCTTGGGAGGGTGCCCTACTGGCTGAATCCATCTTTGGATTCGATCAATCCCTCGGGAGATTGGTCTATTATCCCGATTGCGGATCCGGGCTATGCCAGCCGGAAAGACCATTATTTGGATCATCATTTTCATGGATATTATTTTCAGTTTCATATGGTTCTCTCTCTCTCTATATATATATATATATATCTTGAGGGCAGCTTGTATATTAGCTTCATATGAACAAGGAAGGAGATTCAGAGAAGACAGGAGATTAGGGGAGGATATGGAATGACTTTCTGATTGGGATCATCATTTTTTTTTTTTTGTTATTATTCTTTATCAGCATTTTTATTGACGTTATTGCTGATATTTAAATTTAAGAAAGGATTAGATGAACCAACCACACATAATGGTGGTTGTGTG
Organism: Litsea cubeba; assembly: GCA_012931725.1. Classification (NCBI taxonomy): domain Eukaryota; kingdom Viridiplantae; phylum Streptophyta; class Magnoliopsida; order Laurales; family Lauraceae; genus Litsea; species Litsea cubeba. The sequence goes on along the minus strand of CM022947.1, from coordinate 136,340,291 downwards.
AATCTAATTACACTAGGATTTAAGAAAGGATTAGATGAAAGCATTTTTATTTTTGACGTGAATTTGCAGTGAAAAACATGTAAATTTGCTGAAACTTCTGGTGCATAGCAGTAAATGTGTCTTAGGGGTACCATTCAACAGAAGAAGAAGAAGAAGAAAAAGAAAAAAAAAGTTGTCTTAAGAGGCCTGGAATACGCATCTCGTTGCTAAGCTTTTGATCCGTACAACAGCCAAAAATGCTTGCGACTTGCCTTCTTAATTGGAGTTGTATACACACAGAGAAGTGTTGATTTGATATTTGCTGTTGGGTTATGTTTGTAAATATGGGTATTTTTTTGCTAGCTCAATTTTTTTTCCTCGCTATTTGCTGGATTTTTGTGGTTGCGATTTCAGCATGCAATCTTGGGTTACTTAATCCTCACATGCATCGCTACTTGACACCAAGGGGCAAAGCTTTTCATTTAGAGCTTTGCTTTGTCATCACTTGGATCGCCACTGCCAAGATAGTGAACTGCGCACTTTGTCCATTATACATCTAATTTGTGAAAGTGGTGTATTTGGTAAACATCACCAGAACTTGTATCCATTTACTGAAGATAAATTAGTAAAAAAAATCTCCTTTTAGAGTAAACTTCACCAGTTTTTACCCAGATAAAGGAGGGTTACGTTAGGTAGGTTGACGGCCAGCATAAAATTATCACAATTGAAGGAAGGAATGGTCGTTAAAATAAAATAGAAATACAGGACCAGGAATGGCCATTAAAATAAAATAGAAAAACAGGCAGGAATGGCCAATCAGAAGAATGTAAAGTTGCATGTTAAAAAAGCACCGGTGTCTATTCCAACCACATCTACATAGATCAGTTTAGAAGATGCCACCAAACTCCATAGTTAGATTAAACAGCGAAATAATCATGGAATACGCATTGATAGCTACTTTATACAAAGTTCCAACTACAAATGCATAGATTTTGAAATGACCTCCAATTTCCTTGAAGCGATATATAGACCATATCACAAACAAAAGTAAATTTCCATAATATGGAAATCCAAAGTTCTAACTCTCCGTGAGTTCTTTCACTGAACAAGGCGTCACCCAGTGAATCCCAAATAAATTAAGAAAATGACTCCAAACCACATTACAAATGGAAAATGTACAAGGAAGAGAGGGATGTTCTCTGCTTCCTGCAATATGCAATTTTTTGTTATGCCTTCAATCCAGTGTTCTATGTTCCTGTGGGTGCTCTCTCATTTAATTTAAAATCTTGATTTAACCTTATTTTTCAATGGTAACATGACTTGAGCAGACAACATCATGGCTGTGACACGGACAATAAACACCTTCCAACTATGTTACAGGCTCTTGCAGAAATCAACTTTATTTGGAAAGTAGCTTTACAGTTTCATTTAGAAAAAAAAAAAAATTCTAGGAAAGATTAGATTGGTTAGCTTTCTAAATGTTAACCATAGTTCCCTAGTTTGTTTGCTTTTGTTTAGGATTGTCTATGGCTGAATCTAGGGATTTGCGTATTGATGAATAAAATTCCGTTTCATGGACGTGTCCTCTCTGAATATATGTAACTGATATATGAGCATTTTGGTTAATTTCCTCTATGCTTTCATTTACTCTTTTGTTTGAATCTTCATCTTCTTCTTGTTAAAACCAAACCAAATGTCAACCCATAGTTACTGACTCAGCAAAGAATTCCCAACCCCCATGCATTGAAGAGTGCAAAGATCACCCTGATGACTAAGTGGAAAAGTATTCAAACAACTCCCTACCAATAACAGACAATAAAGCATCCAGCGAAGAACATTTGCAGAACATCAGACAATAAAGCATCCAGCTAAGAACATTTGGAGAACATATGTAAGCATTCATGAAACACATATGAGAGAAGCTAACACATGGATAACAGAGTTTATAACAATTAAGGTTAAAGTAATTAAAAGTATGCATCCCATTCGTACCTCATCCCTGTCAAAATTATCTCCACTATGAGGATCAAAGAGAACATCTCCGGTTGCCAGCTCGAAACAAATGCAAGCGAAAGACCAAAGGTCCGCCGAAGTGGAGTACTTAGATCCAAGAAGGACCTCCGGGCACCTATACTGCCTGGTCTGAATGTCACTAGTGAACTGCTTATACGTCCAACACGCATTCCCGAAATCAACCAATTTGCACTTGCGATCAATCGACATCAACAGCTTCTGTCTAGTGGACCTGCTTCCCCTCCTATGACTCTGATTATTGCGGCCAACGTCCTCACTCTCCTCAGCATTCAACAACTCATTCTTCCCCGACGAGCTACCCGGTTGGTCCTCCATTCTCTCATGAGTGGAATCAGAAGCCCCAGAAGCAACTCCTTTCAGTTCCAATTCACTGTCCTCAGCGGGCTCCTTACCCACACAACCCTGCGCCGCCCTTTTCGCCTTTCTTCTAATCTTCTTCTTCTGATTCTTCGTCAAATCTCCATTCGAGCTCTTAACATCTTTTGAAGACCCAGAATCAAACACAGAGCTCTCCTTGCTGCTGTTGGAGAGAATGAGGGGGGCGCCAGAATTCCTCAGATCCTTAGAAGGGTCAATGGTAGACAAAAGCAATATGTTTTCAGGCTTCAAATCAGTGTGAATGATCGAGAGCTCTCTGTGCAAGTAATCCAACCCCGCCTAATATATGGAAGCAAACCTCCTTAACCATATGGAGGGGCATTCCTCGATAATCAGTGTATTTGATCAGCGTCAACAGATTGTCTCCCAAATACTCAAAAACCATACACACATGTTGCCCGTTCGGCCCCGAGTGCTTGAAATGGTCTAAAAGCTTCACCACGCACTTGTTGTCGTCGGGATCGCCCTCCGCGATCTGCTTGAGGATGGTGATCTCGTCCATGGCCGCCTCCGTGTAATGCTGTGCGCTCTTCTGCACTTTCAGAGCTACATATTTCTGCACATTTACATTGAAACACATGGATTTGATCATTGAAAGCCCTAAAATGGAGGAAAAGCGAGATTGAAATCGAATTGAGGAAGGGTTTTGAGTACGTTGTTAAGGGTGTCCCATGCGAGCCAGACGGTGGAGAAATGGCCCCAGCCGAGCTTGCTCTGCACGATGTATGCGCCGCCTTTGAACGAGTCTCCGATCCGCACAGCGTGGTAGCCTCCCCTTCTGTAATCCTCCGTTCCTTCGTCTTCCGATGTGTAATCGCTGCTCTCGGTTCGATCCTCCTTCTCAGGGCCGTCCATGAAGATCTGATTCGTGATTCGATGGCTAGGGTTTTCCAAGGAAATTAGCAGGATTTCAGGGGTTTTTCACTTCCAAACTAGGGTTTTTGTCATCTATGTATATGTATTTCTTTTCCTCTTTTTCTGTGTTTGGGTGCTGGAGGTTGTTGGAAAAGAGGATGGGCTTTTTGAGGAAAAGGAGGTTTGTGTTTGTGTTTGTTTTTCTGCGGAAGGGGAGAGAAATGGAAGATGGGAATGGGAAACAGGGATATGTGTAATGGATACGTATGTATTGTTTGTGAGTGTTTGGAGGAGGAGCTGTGACTGGTGCGATACGACCGTGTACCTAAAAATATGGAGGCTTCTTGTTGTTGTTGCCTCTTTCCCGAATAGAAGAAATAAGCTTTTTCAAAGATGGTTTTTTCTTCCTTCCCGTGCACTTCATGTAGATGGAAATGAAAATGATGCACTTTCTCTTTTTAGCAGCTGTTGGGACCGTGGAGTAAAAACCTAGGGAAAGAAACGCCGGTAATGTATGAAATCAGCTGCTGTCTTTTGGTTTTTTTTTTTTAGGCCCAAGCATGTGGCTGCTCTTGATTGATCTTTAGTTTGAATAGAGAGGATAGGATTAGTTTTTAATGTATTGATGGTTTGGCCTATTCGGTATGATTTTGTCATGGATTTTGTAATCTATTTGTGAGCTGCTTTCACTCTAGAGGTTGAATTTGTTTGGAAATAATGAATAAGGATTTATAATGAAATCAACTCCAAGAAGGATTATTAAATTTGAGGGATAAAGGATATAGAGTTGAGTTGAGGTATTAAATTACAAGGGTGGTCATTTTTCTATCTACGTTTGATTCGGTTTCCATTAAAGTAGAGGTCATTTGATGGTTATTTTTGGACGCTTTCCATTAATTCGTTAAATCTTAATAACCGACAACTTTAAATATTCAATTACATGAAATAAATGGGCCCTAAGAGCATTTTTTAGGACAAAAAATAAAATTTTAAGCCCTAAGAGCATTTTTATTAGAATGATTTGTGGTTCTTAGGTGTGGTCCGCCTTATTTATGGACTATATGGCTCACCTATCATCAAGTTATTACCCTCGCACAACCCATTAATTGTCATGAGTCTAAATTTGACGCATCTTTGGACTTGAAAAAATTGTTCTTACTTAAATAATTGAATTAATATTATAGTTTGAACGGATTAGGATGATCTCATGAAGTTTATGCGCACCTTAAATCACATAGAGAACTTTTAGCTTCACCACCATTTTGAAGATTGGCTCCATAAGCGAGTTCATCTGGTACTATGTGTGGGTGATTATCAGCAGAAGAGAACTCCTTAAGCTCATACAAATTTTGTGATAAGAGCAATCAGGGAACTCTAAGGCCTTGTTTGGTATATCTACTCTTTTTTTGGATAGACCCATTAAAATAGAGTCATTAAAAAAAAGCTATAAAAAAAAGAGGCTATAATCAAAAGAAGTGTTTGGTAATGTAAAAATTTATGTTAAATAGACTTTTTTTTTATATCAATAGTTGAAAGTTTTTCATAAATTTCTCAAGATCTACAAGGAATCAAGCCTTGAAAATTGACCTTATGACCGTATGCAGGCTTCCAAAGACATCTAACGGTATAGATCTTGTATTTTGGGTCCACATAATCCAGAAAATTGCATCCCATGGCTCACGTTTTTTTCACATAACTCGATGACCTATACAAATGCCAAAGTATGTTTGCAAGCACATTTTGATGGTTTCAGTAACAGCTTGCCAATGGTGCCTGTAACGCCCCACCCTTACACACATGCATGATATTGTCCGCTTTGACCCACTGGCCTCACGGTTTTGTTTCTGATGGTCTCAAAAGCAAAACCGTGAGGTCAGTGGGCCAAAGCGGACAATATCACTCAGAAACAAAACCGTGAGGCCAGTGGGTCAAAGCGGACAATATCATGCATGGTAAGGGATGGGGCGTTACAGTGCCCGTGTAAGGGGCGAGCAAACAATGACATTTGCAGCATGCAACTAATGAAATAAATTGCTACATGCTAGGCAGCCTAAGGATAATGAGTTGAGACTTTTATTTTTTTATAGAATGAGTTAGATTTGGTACAGGTGAGGCCAACACATGAATATGCCCTAACAAAAGGTTAAATTATATACATTGCTAATATTTGAACTTACAACCTTTCGCTCCTCAAAGTTTTGACTTTTGAAAGCATACTGTACCTGCTATACCATATAAAATTTTAATATTAAAACTCACTAAAATTGTCAAAAAGAGTTGTAGTATAAAAACTTGATCAAGAACTATGACTTTGTTTTATTTTGGAAGTGTTTTCTGGTTGGATGAAGTTAGCTTTAGATCTTTCTATCATGTCTTATTATATTCATATTTTAATATTGGTTATTTTGCTTGCATTTGTGTGTTTTGATCATGTCTACAGTAGTAGGATAACACAATTTGAAAATAAGTTTTTCCTAGATGAACATGTACTTAAGTGCTAGACACACATAGTAATTATAGCATCTATTTTTAATTCCATTATTGATATCTTGAAGCACAAGTGGTCTATATAAAATTCGGTGATAGTTAAAATTAAAAGGTAGTAGTATTAATTGAATTGAAAACCTTCCTCTATAACATATAATAACTAGCATAAAAATCTGCGTTAATCACGGGTATGTATGAAGATGTAAGATTCTATGTATGTTAAAAATAAGGAGATGGGAGTCCATAAGTAGGAGAACTATATTAGTGAAAAGTGGATGAAGAATATGTTAGCCGTTGTAAAATCCGAAAATAACTTTCAGTCAAAATTGGATCCAAAACCTCCGAGCTATATATATTATAATAGGTTGATAAAAGGTCTAGCGAGGTCAAAATACACAGGTGGTAGCTAAAGGTCAATTAAAGCCTTTTGAAATAATATGTAATACTAGGTTTAGGGTCGGATTTAATGAGAGTCGAAATTAAAAAAAGATAGCGGTCAAAATGAATTGAAGCCCTTCGCTAAAATACATAATAATATGTTGGTGCAAGATCCGATGAGAGTCAAATTAAAAGGCAGAGGTCAAGTCTCAAATAAACCCTCTTGTTGCAATATATAATAATAAGATGATGTAGGCTCTAGTAAGAGCCAAAATATAAACGAAATGACTAAAAAACCCTTATGATATGATATATAAAAATAGATTTATATGAATTTCGATGAGTCAAATTGAAAGGCAGTGGTAGGTATACATGGGATTGATTATTAGTCATATCTGAAAGGCAAATATTGTATATATTAAATTGAAAAGCTTCCACTACAATAGACAATAATTGGTGATAGTCAAAACTGAAAGCTAGCAAGCAAAAAACAATTAAAAGCATTAAAAACTGAAAACAAAATTAATAAAAAAAAAAAAACATCTTCTACTATAATACATATAATAATTGAAAATTTAAGCAAGATGGATTTGTGGCAAAAGATAACCATCCATCAAATAAAAAGTTTAATGTGTATCCCCAATGTAATATATATGGAAATAAGAAAAACCCTCAATGGATGGGTATATTTGGGAAAATGAAAGGAATGAAATTGGGTCTAGCCATGACAGTCAAATAAGCATATTAAATGATGCTGTTTCAGTTGATTTTGTTACCAACAAATGGATTTGGTGATTCATGGACCACCAAGTGTTAGATTGTGGCTGCCCACTGATCTACTTGAAAGATGGACACACCATTGAATTTCAATAATTCAATTAAGAGACAGGTTAGATTTGAAAATCTAATGACAAGAGTTCCCTCTGTCCAAGCTCTTGGAAGTAGGCAAGGGGACAATATAGATTGATTGCCAACGAGCATAGCAACAAGAGCGATTGGTATATGCAAAAGCAGTGACCAAGATAGGGAGACTTCTGTTTTCTGGTTTGATGAGGTAGTATCTCTTTCATAGGATTATCTAAAAATGTAATTTCTCTGGAGTTTATGGATTCTGATTCAGAAAATATCAGATACAAGTATTATAACATTCCACATAGCAATCATGATCCCACCATGTCATTTTAAGAAAAGAAGACTCCATCAATGAAGCGCCAGTTGGAAAATAAAGAAAGTAAGTATATGTTCAATTATTTTGTGTTGTACATATTGTGTTAGATTATAGATGCTAGCACAGTCATAAAAGGCTCAGAGTGAGTTGCCTCCACCACAACAAAAAAAAAAAAAAAAGATGAAGCAGCCCACTAATCATGGGCTCAAAATAAGGTCACAAGGTCTATGTCCATTCCAAAATGATAACTGATTTTGATTTTATTTCCTTTTATTCATTCTTTTTAGGGGGTTGGGGCCGGGGGGATTTCAAAAAAAGTCCCTAAGCTTTTGACTTATTTAAAAAATAACGTGAAAGCCAAAAATTTTCAAATCAGGATTTAAGTTTTTCACAAATTCTTTAAATAGGGACAATCAGCCAAATTAAATTCTCGCCAGATTTCTCCCATTTTTTTTAGAAGACCAAAATGTTTTTAGCTTCTTCCTTTCCTCTTTCATCATGTCCCCTCCATCTTTCTTCTCTCTCCACTAATGTCAAATATCCACTTTGCAGGCACTTGAATCTTGATAGAGAGATGAACTGATCGAGGATAATAGGAGGCCTGTTGATGGTAACACCTTTTCTGTCCAACAGTTCTTGTGAACATGGGGCACAATTCCAGTGTCAAGATCGCACTATAACTCGCGTGCAAAGGTGCATCGGGAATGATCACAGAAACCAAGTTCAATAAAAATATGCATAGAAATTATATAGACAGCCTCACAGGAACCAACATGATCAGCAAGTAAATTTTTATACCAGGAAACCATAACACTTCCTCTTAACATTCTTTAAACGATACAATTTGCAAACTTGAACCCTCACAGATATGCTACCGAACAAAAACCCCATTCTGCCTATAGGAAAAAGGGGAAAAAACAGCAACACCTCTCCCACTTCTTTCTTCTTCACTTTTACTCCTCTCTCCATCATCTCTCCTCTCAATTTGGGAATGTGGCTGATGGCAAAATATGCAGATGTCACTCCATTTATTGTGCATTTATGAGATAAATTTTGAGTTTTGACTCACTTATAGTCACCAGCTAAGATCAAGCAACTTTAGGCGAATGCTTTGAGTTTGACTAAAAATAGAGTTGACCGGGTATCTTCTTAGGAGGGTTTTATCATGTAAGCTTGGTTAGATAGGGTACATTAAAGACTTTCAAGAATCACTTCTTTCCATGATTTCACCGTAAGTTTCATTGAGTGATAAATTTATAAGAAAATATGAAGTAACTAAATCCCGAGGATATGGATAATCCTAACAACACTAACATCTTAATAATCTTCTTTAACAGATAATCATAATATCTAACATACATTGCTCTTATACCTCTTTTTTTTTTTTCTCCTTTTGTATTCTCCTTTTTTCTTTAATGAAAGTACTTATTACCGTTTTAAAAAATAAAAAAAAATACTCACTTATAGATGTTAATGTAACCTTAATTACTTGATCACCTAAACTGCTGTAGTCCGAAAACATTTGAGAAGGAACCGAATTATTTGGCTCTATTAATAATTGAATTGATGTTTCCAAACCTAATTGATAATCATGCTTCAGGGTTTCAAACAGTGGTTTAACCAACATAAATCATTCACAGCCTTAAACATGTTCTTATTTCCCAACACCTGAGAACATCAAATTAGCATAGATGACCATATCCAAAGTATTATTATTATTATTATATTAAAGTAGCAAACCTCTTTGTGGGAGAGCGACATGTGGCGCTCCTTTAGGGATGGCAATTCCGTCTGATCCGATCCGATACCCGCTCCATTTGGATATGGATTTCGGAGATCGGGTCGGATTCGGATATGGATTTTGAAAAAAATTTGGGGATTAGATCGGAGGCGGATATGGAGATATCCGATCCGAATATCCGTTTGGATATCCGAACCGTATCCGACCCGTTTGGATATCCATTTAACCTTTAATTGTAGTTTTCTTGCCTCCACTCTAGTATACAAGAGGCCAATGCTCATAAAGTCCAGTGCTTTTTTGCTTTTGAATATGATCAGAAACATCCATATAGACCACATCCTATGATTATGAGATAACATAGTGGAGGAACTTATTGTACTACTATTTTTGCTTTAATACCATCATTCTTGAATATTTGACCCTAAGACATCCAACAAACCACACTAGAAATTTGCTGCAACCACGCCTATATTTAAGATATATATTTTATTTTATCCCAATATTAGTTGGCTCCACCGTACGATAATTGTAAGCGCATAAAATGTCACTCACAAAGATAAGGGGGGTAGCCGGAGCTCTTTGGTTGAACACCGATGCCTGCCTGGAAGCCTGAGAACGGGGAAGAACGACCAAGTAGGTCAGAGGACCCTGGCTGTGGGGCAGCGCAGAGCTTCTCCGATGCCTAAGTCAGTTACGAGAACTGACTAAGGATAGAGATTTTTGGGAAGACAGATGATACCAGCGTGTGGTTCTCTCGGAAATGAAGAGATCTGGCATTATGAGTTTGTGTATGGGGGTTGGATCTGATTCTCCTCTTGCCTCTCTGCGCCTGCTGCTCTTTTACTATGGATAGTGAGAGGGAGAGAGCTGACTTGAGGTGGTTAGCTGTCCCATCATAGTCCACTCTGTCAGGCACTAGGGAGGTATAGTCCCATCGTAGCGTCTGTGGATACCGATTTGTCAGGAAGCATGGGCGGTATGGGAGGCTCTGTCAGAGAGTATGGGCGTTGCCCTTGTCTTATCGCACGTGTTGTAGCATGCATGAGCGTCGAAGGGAGGACAACTGTCAGCCCCTGCCTTGGCTAGTTCTGGCATCCTGACCGAGGTCAGGGTGTGTTGCCGAGGTCGGGGAGCTGAGGTCGGTGAGCCAAGATTGGTGGCGACCTTGACTCGGCTGGAGACCTCGCATGGATGCCGAAGCGGGATGACTGGGATGAAGTCCCTAGCCGGGCTGGGGATGCCTTGGCCGAGGTGGAGCTAATGAGCATATAGCCGAAGTTGAATCACCTGGCCGAGCTGGATGCTGGCACCGTTGCCGAGACTGAGCTCTGCCGAGATGGACTAGCTGGTGCGGGAGTCCCGGATGCTACATCTGACAGGGATCCCGGCGAGTTCGGGATTATCCCCACACAATAATATAACGTGATTATTAATTATTTAAAATTATATTAGTTATATATTTTTCAAATGGTCAAGTTAAAAGTGAGATAAAATCTTATTGAAATAAAATTTTAGAATAATCTATACACTAGGGTACTCCTTTTTGACATACTAGAATTTTTCATAGTGAGCCCCATTAGACTGAGGATCTGAGCTAAAGTAGACCCCACTCAGACTTTTTACCTTTGAAAGGTAGGCCACTTCTGTAACTCAAAAGAGAGAGCTTCTCCAAAACTTTCCCATTCCCACTTCTGTCTCGCTGCATTCTTCAACATGAGTGGTTGGAAGAGACAGAGGACCCCAGCTCTCCTCTCCTCCTCCAAAGCGCCCTCGCCAAACTCCCAACAGCAACCGAGAGAAGGAGGAAGACAACAAGCCCGCCACCAAGCAGAGCTCCCTCGTGGTCGTCACCGGCCTCGCCCCTGGCTGCACCGTCCTCGACCTCAAATCCCGCTTCCAGATGTTCGGCTCCATTTCCCGCCTCCGCATCGACCCCGCCGTGAGCTTCGGCTACCTCACCTTCCGCTCCCACGACTCCGCCCAAGCCGCCGTGGCCGCTGCCTTAGATCCCTCTACTGGCATCACTGTTGGTTCCCAAAAGGTATTTTTGCCTTTTTCATGGAATCTGATTTCCTTGGAATTGCACTTCTTTTCTATCGATTTTCCTTTGCGCTTTGGTTATGATAGTAGTAGAATTAGGGCTAGAAGGTTGAAAGATTTGTGAGGTATTTTTGCCTTTTTCATGGAATCTGATTTCCTTGGAATTGCCTTTCTTTTCTATCGATTTTCCTTTTTGTGCTCTGGTTATGATAGTAGTAGAATTAGGGCTAGAAGGTTGAAAGATTTGTACTTGTGAAGTTAAAGCAGCTCATAATGATTGATGAATGCCTCATACTGAGCCAAATTTAACTATTTATTCACTTCGGACTGATGAAAAGAGTGAAATCTTAACCAAATTGGAAGGAAGATAATATCATAGAAGGATTATTAGATATCAATCAATGTTTGTTTTTAGAAACCCTCTTTAATTGTGCTTAAGAGTTGTTTGTTTTGGTGCATGGTCATTGTAGATTAGATATTTATCCATAGGTCATTTTCGAAAATATGACCAAGTTTAGGCCATCAATAAAATAAAGAATTTTGTCTGAAATCAATATTGTAGTCAAAATACCTCCCACCAGATCCAATCCAAAACAATACCAGCACAACAACTTAACAAACCAGAATCTCCAACAACTAGATGAAATCCAAACAAATAAAGAAAAAAAAAAAAAAAAAAGGAAGGTGCGGGGCCTTTTGTGCTGGTCAATGGCCTTCTTTGCGCTCTATTGTGAAAGGTGAACCCATCGATACTGCGGCTTGGTTTTTCTACTCAAGTGGGTTGCGCAGTTGCTATCACAACTTTGGGTGTGGCTTGGGATGGCATTCCATCAGTCTTAACAACTTAGCATTTTTTTAAGTGTAGATGGCTGAGTCATAGATTGATCTGATGCTTGCGAGAGAAGTTTCTTAATATAGTATCAATTAGGAGAATGCATTTCCTTAACAGAAGATATGTATGAGGTTAGTGCTCAATGTATGCGGGTTTCAGTTGTGTTAGCATTCAAAATAAGGAAGAAAAAGCTCAATGTGATGACTCAACAACTAGGTTCAGGAAGATCACAATCCATAAGTGATGCAGGTCCTAAGGTTAGGGTTTGCGTAGATGCCGAAGCACGTGTCAAAAGACACCTCAAATTATCTCCGCAGAGATTTCTAACACGAGGAAAACCTCTCCAAGGGAAAATCCCAATTTTACTTAATTCCAAATCTGTGATTCTCATCTCTACAATGCAATATAAATAGGCAAAGTAAACTTAGGGCCTAAGACAATCTAATCTAATAATAGAAACTATCCTAATCAAACTAGGAAACCAAATAAATCAAAATGCTAATCCTAATTACAATAAAATTAGGAAGCTACTAAAAATAAATATCCTCAAAACTATATGGGGTGGGACCAGTGGTGGCGTGGTAGCCCATTCTGCATCATTCCCCCCAGGTTGAAAGAAGAGTTCGACCTCGAACTCGAGTCTTCTTCAAGTTGCCTCTGTATATATGATGTACGTGAAGCACTTCCTTTGTAGCATGCTAAACAATCTCATCAACATTATCAAAATGCTTGAATGTGAGGATATGTTGTATGTCAAGTGTAAGCTCATTAAAGTATCTGTCAACTAATACATCATCATCTTCATTCAAACCACAACGAGTTTGCATGGTCATGAACTCCTCAGAATACTCAACAACCGTCTTAGATCCTTGTTTCAAATCTTGAAAACTTGAACGCAGATCTCTGGAGTAATTGAAAAGAATGAACTTTTGCTTCAACAGATTTTTCATCTCGGTCCATGTGTCAACAGGGTCAATTTATTAGCTTATTCTCTTCTTTTGCAACTCGGCCAACCATATCGTAGCATAATTGCTAAATCGAGTTGCCACCAGTGTAATCTTATGACCATCCGTCATTGGCTTGTGTGTAAAAATATTTTCAACACACACTAACTAATCTATGAATTCATCTGGTTTTAATTTTCCATCATATTCAGGAATCACGAGTTTAATACCCAAATCACGATCAACATTGACGGCATGTGGATCTCGTTGATTCAGATTATGTCCTCCATCAGCTCGATGATTATCCTCACGCCGATTAGTTTTCAAATTGGTTAATCGGGTTTCAATCCTTGCAAGAGTCTCTTGCATTTGAACTATCGTTGCGGATAGTTGATTAACCATTACCGATAATTTCTGCAACGGTTCCCCTCAAATCATCATCATTATTGGAGGAAGACTCCACTTCTACATGCTTCTTGGGTGGCATTTTTGTTTAATGCAAATTCAAAATTTTTGACTGACCTGATGTGTAGATTTGCTCTCCACAATCACGCCGGCGAAAACAGATCTGAAATAGGAGGGTAGATGATCTCGATATCGTAAGAAGAAATCTCAACCGTTGATCGGGTCAAATCTGCTGTTGTGCAGTGATGATGTCAGTGGAATTTGTTGGGCCTCAAGAAAGGTCGGATTGACTAGACTTCAACCCAAATCTAAACCTGGCCCAAACTGAACCTGAATTCGAGCCCACAAAATAACTTGTGTCACTTGATAGACACGTGTGCTAGAGAGAAAGCTTCGATTTGCTTTGTTTTTGTTCTGGGTCTTCTCCTTGTTGCTTTCGGCTTCAACGAAGTGATGAGCGATGAGAGGATGGGTGATGAGGTGATGTGGACGGACGATGATTCGTCGATGCAGGTGGACGTCGATGCTGAAGCCGACGGTGATGCGACTCTCTTGGTGCACAGTACGCTCCTCTGTCCTTCCTTCTTCTTCTTTCTCCTCTGCTCTTCTTCTCTTCTCTCTCTCTCTCTGGGTTGGGCGAATGGGAGGCGGAAGGAGTGTGGTGGTTTCAGCTAGAGTTGGGTAGGGTAGGGAGCATCGGGGTTGGATTTGGGTTAGGGTTTCTGGGTTTGGTCTGATTTTGGCTGTCAGGGTGCTCCTAGGGTTCAGGGACGTGGGAATTTAGGTTTGATTGGTCACGGTGCAAGAGCAGGGAAGAAAAGGAGAAGGTCCTTGCTGCTGTTCTTCGTCCCTTGCTGCTGTTCTTTGACGAAGTCGAGAGGGGAGAGGGTGGAGGACTGAGGTGTGGTATTGCTGGAAAGGGGCTCTGGGGCAGCGGGTGGGTTTGCTGGAAAAGGTGATCGGTTGGGGATGGAATGGATGAACAGTGTTTGGTTGGGGTTGTTGACAGTGAGCGGGGTTGGGAAGGGGCGATGATGGTACGGGATGGAAAGGGGATGTGCTCCGATCGGTGACCGAAGATGGATCGGAGCGATGTGGATCTTTGCTTTGATACCAACTGATGCAAACCCTAAGGTTAGGACTTGCGTAGATGCCGAAGCACGTGTCAAAAGACACCTCAAATTATCTCCGTAGAGATTTCTAACACGAGGAAAACCTCTCCAAGGGAAAATCCCAATTTTACTTAATTCCAAATCTGAGATTATCATCTCTACAATGCAATATAAATAGGCAAAGTAAACTTAGGGCCTAAGACAATCTAATCTAATAATAGAAACTATCCTAATCAAACTAGGAAACCAAATAAATCAGAATGCTAATCATAATTACAATAAAATTAGGAAGCTACTAAAAATAAATATCCTCAAAACTATGTTGGGTGGGACCAGTGGTGGAGTGGTAGCCTGTTCTGCATCAATAAGGATAGCTGTGTGTGTCGGAGTGTGTTCACCGAATGCGATGCATCATGTAAGGTACGGAGTGCAATTTGATTATAGGCGACAGGAGTGGGTTAACATGATGCATATGGTCCACAAATTTTTTTAGAATGATAGAATCTAAATGTACAAGTAACATTTGAAACTAAAATTTCAGCTTGCATGAAATTTACTTAATCCTTCAAAGGCATATCTGGTTTTTCATCTTAACATTTCGAAAGAAGAGATGATTGTATCTTTATAAAATTTTCTCTGTTTGAATTATTATGAATGCATATAGTTATAGAAAAAATATTTAAAAATTAAATTCTGATCTGCCTTCTCAATCTGTCGAGGTTCCTGGTCAACCTGGCCATGTAACTGGCTGAGTCTGGTCAAACAACGGATCGGAAAACTATGCTAATTCTAAATCTAAGTAAGACTATGCAACTCTGCACTTTAGAGCTTTCAGATTTATTAACTTCTGTGGTTTAAATCCATTGAATTAATATAGAAAGCAGCAAGATTTTCTCATTTAATAATTATAAAAAATCTTTTTACATATTTTTTTTTGAAAACTAAATTATAATGTTAAGACTTAAATTCATGACGTAGGAGCCATTAAGAATTTAGATTATGATTCAATTTTGAGAACATTGTCCAAAACTAAGCTTAAGAGTCTATGAGAGAAGGAGACCAAGGAATACTCTTAATAGAAATACTAGGAGTAAGAACTACAACAATTCAATTGAAAGTAGAAATACCAGGAGTCACAAGTGCAATAATCCAATTAAACCCAACATAACCCTCAATAGATTTGGGCTTCTTCCTGTAAAACATTATTTCTCCTTCTAATCAATAAGACCATACCACTGCCAGTAATGGAGAATATGTTCATGACGATGATGGATAAAACCTATGATGCCCAGATATGGAAGGGACACGCCATGGATGCAATGGGAACACATATTTTACACATAAAACTGAAGTACCAGTTACAAACTTACAATATGATGCGGATATATTGCTTATTATGAAGTACCTGAGTATCATAGGGGGAGAAACCAACAAAATGCCAGGATTCAACTAACATCATTACAGAACCTGGCAATGTCCACTTACCACTGCAGCTATTATTGGGGGGAAACCTACAAAAGGCCTGGATTCAACTAACATCATTACAGAACCTGGCAATGTCCACTGACCACTGGACCCCTCAAAGCTAGATGAATCTTTCCCACACCAATGCTGAAAAACGGCAATGAATCAATGAATGATTTATAATATCAGCACCCCTGGGGGATAAAAGACACACATAGACACTGGTTTGCGTTCTCTGACAAAGATTATTTATAGTTGGATTTTATTTATAGTTGGATTTTGTCTAAAGCAGCAGCAGTCCAACAGAAGGCAAGCTCTTTAGGAGGTGCTCAAATATGCTACAGGGAAGACATCAAATACTTAGGGACAGCCCACACAACCTTCTTTAAAATGATTTCACTAAGGTAGCTCTTATTATTTGGCCTCAAAACCTCCTATCAAAACTTGAAGTTGGAATATGCACACTGCAAGAGTAGTAAGAAATTTATCTAGTAGACTGACTACCTAATCTCTAAGATCATGCCGAAGAAAACCAAACAATTCTATCATCCGTAGGTTCAAATGATCCAAAATTATTCTGTCAACTTTCACACGTATGGAAGTTGGTATCATAACCTTTTGTTACCAAGTCAAAATTCGACCCAAAAATCACATCCTATGCTCAAGGTAACACAGGATGGAAGCTCATTTTAACACTTTGCAGTGCCTTCTTCCAAATGCCCAACACAATATAATCTACCATATTAGCATGCCACCCATCTCCAGAGCAATGTAGTTATGATTAACAATCTCATGCCACCCCTAATTAAATATTACCATTAATTAGATTTTGAGCCAGGTTCAGAGTTTAGTATGAGTCCGTCGTGTCCAAGATTTGCTGGGGATCCCCGAACCTGACCTGTTTACATTCCTATAAGAAACTGAGAATCTTAAGCACATGCAAGATTTGCTGGTGACCCCAGATAGCCTCACTAGGTACCAACAGTTGCTGGGACCTCCTGGCCCTCTTTCTTTTCCATTTTCCTGCATTACTCTGACATTACCACTGAGCTTCACATTTCTAGTTAGGCACAGATCCTCTACTGCTTAGAGCATGCCACTCTCTACAGTTTTCTGAGATAGGACATGTGTGGAGTTTGTGGGGCCCATTGTCCTACTAGATATAAGAGATCTTTGGGATCTATCTGTATGCAGAAAAATCAGGTCCAATAGGCATTGCCAGCTGTTTGCTGTAAGGCCATGAAGTTGACATCAGCAGATATAGAGCGAAGTCTCCATTTTTGGCCATTCATTTCATGACCACAGTTCGGAGTTCAGATGGCTGGGAATGTTCATTGGACCTGATTTTTTGTATGTGGTTTGATCCCAAATACCTATTATATTTGGTAGGCCAGTGGGCCCTCCATGTGACATGTTTTAATAAGTGGTGGAGAGCAGCATATTGCTGAAGCAGTAGAGGATTGGGACCCACTCTAGTTAGAGGTATTTCATTGGCACCAACACCATTGGAGACAGTAATGCTTTCAGAAGTAAAAAAATATGTAGGTTTGTTTCTCCTTGGAATTAGGAAGGAAAGGTTGTCAGAACTGCTTTTCAAGGTTATAGCAGAAATGGAAATCTATGGATTGTGGAATTCCAATGTTTCATGAGTACGCCCTTTCTTCTGTTGTGTCTGCTGATGCACTGACATGTTGCACATGTATTTTAAGAAGAAATTTTGTGTTCGCTGTAAGTAATAGATTAGTTTCTGTTTTCGTAAGATTCCTTTTATTTCCTGTACTAATGTTGGGGATGGGATGTAGAAACTTGTTCATCTAATGCTCATTGTACATGTAGCTTGGGATTTTTACTTTTGGTAGAATGAAAGCAGGTTGGAGTATCTTGGGCAAACGATCCCCTTCCCCAGTGGAGGTTGGGAGTAGGGGCCACCTCTGGCAAGGACCATCTCTTATCATCTTCCAAGCTTCTGCGACCAGAAATACCTCTCAGCAGACATGGTAGAGATAATAAGAAGCTTAGTCCAGGAGCAAAGTCAACTCCATCCAAAAGTGGGCCAGAGTTGCCTTTCAAAGGCCGAGAAATTATTGCATATGATGATCTGCTTTGATGGCTACCATTAGTTTGATGAGCTGTTCACTGCAAAAGCATGATTGAAGGCACTCAAATTGAGATATGGTTTGGCTGGGATCACTGGAAGCCCAGGGTCAAACTGGTAAGGAAGCAGTTGGCTGGTTGATTATTGATAAAAACACCTCTTCGTCATGCGAATTTTCACTGTAACTTATTTCTATTTATTTCCCCTTCCTGTTGCCATCTTTTACAAATTAAAATGAACTCAACCCATCTGTTGTACTTCAAATCACAATATGTCTGTGAATCCTTTTGATCCGTCATATAACCGTCTGAAGGGATAAGAGGGGGTTTGATATTTCATTTCATGTATAGCTTTGTTTTACCTAGTTCCCTATTTGTTTGCATTTATACATTTTTCTCTAGGTTGTTTCTATCTTTTGGATCCTTCAAACTCAGTTTCCCTGTAACCAAGTTACTTATAACTCTAGGCTAACTGTAATTGTGGTCACCTGAAAAATAAGTGGGACTCAAATGTAGCTCAGTTTATAGTAAAAGCATGAACTATCATTTCGATGTATACTGACTTGCTACATTTGGAAATCTCTGTTGTTGGTGTGGGTTACCTCTCAAATTTACATCATTGTCACAGTCCAAGCCTTGTCCTATCTATCTGGTGTGGGCCTCAGCATACTTAGCTCACCCCTATTTAGGGTTATCTCCACAATATAACCTGCAACTATTGACATTTAGAGAAAAAAAAAAAAAAAGGCTATGTAACTAGTAGGTTGTATATACATGACTCAAGAGTGTTGCGTTTTGAACTTCCTCCTTCAGTTGTTTCCTGAAAGGCCCCATCCCTAGGCTTTGTTAGAAAAGCACAGAAATTTGACTGAGCTCAAAAGTTCTGATGTCGAATGTTGAGTTTCTTGGCCAATTGAAGGTGAGTCAATTGAGTCGAAAAGTCCATTTGAAATTTGGTTGAGGACCAATGTCTTCACTATTGACTCATGGAGTCTGAATTAGTTCAAGTTATGCCTTCTGCTGTAGGTCCTTTTGTAAGAAAAATCAGCTAATATGAGCTCCTCATGCTACTTGCTTCAGGTTGGAGATTGATGACACCATATCTATACCGAATTTGGTGTATTAGTCATTTAGTTGTTTGATGTGCTTGGGGTTGGCAGTGGATTGGATTTGATATGGTTAGATTGATCAAGTTTGGTATAAATGGGACCTTCATAGATCACCTTGGTTGGATTGAAATTCAGCCAATGCCTGTTTAGGGGCGAAATGCCTGAAATTTATGGATTGGATCAACCGGTTGTTGGGTCTAGAGCACAAACTGGAAAGACTTGAATGTTAGTTAAATCGATCAAATATTAACGTATTTTTATGATAAAGGATCATGTCCTCACTACAAGACTCTTATGATCCAGTTGTGATACTATGTCAGTCTAACCCTACCCCGGAAGCGAGTGAAGAGGCAGAATTTACGAGAGAGTCTGGATCCTCCAAAGGCAGAATTCAAAGAGTTCTCTAAGCTGAATATTATAGATAGATTTATCAAAGAACTCACCCTTCCTGAGTTCAATCTCACCTAAATCAAATTCATTCCCCATCATGGAATTGATCAAGGTAAAAAAAAAAAAAGCAAGTGATTTTACTCTTTTCGCTTCTTGTTTTAGGGGGGATATTTTAGACATGATCAATTTAACAGTGGTCAATAGTTTTGGTCTATAATTTCGGAGATTGATTAAATTTTTTTATATTTGTAAATAAGTTAGAAGAATGATTTTGAGAAATTTAAATTTGAAAAGATAAATTGCCCTACTGATGGAATTATATTTTTATAACCCTCCCTTTTGAAAATTAAAACTCATTGTGAGAACTGAGAAGAGGGAGTGCAATACTTTTCCCATTATTTATTTTCTCTGTCATCATACAGATGTTGGTTTTTAAAGGCCCAAGGAAAAAAAATGGGTGTGAGCTGGAGTTTTGTCCTACCCTTTCAGATCATTGAAAAGCCAACGCCACCCATGACCCATCTCATCTCTCTCTGAGGAAAACAACTCACAGTATGCATATAAAATAAAGGGAAAAGGAGCAGTCGAAAGAAGAAGAGGAGGAGAGAGATTTGGAGGGATGGCGATGCAAGCCATATTCAATTGGGATCATGTAACGACTCCATGGTCGTTGTCTCTTCCATCTTCCTCCCCTCTGATGTTTGCAGAAAACATCAAGTGGAAGAAGAAGGAGAAGAAGGGGAAGGAGAAGGATGAAGGAAGTGGCAGAGGCAGATATGTCTGTGCAGCATCCAGCAGTAATAGTGCAACTCCCTCTCCCAATTACTGGGACTGGTGGAAGCCTGACAAGGAAGCCCCCGCGCCATGCCTTAGCGATATCCTGTGGCCTTCCGCAGGTTCCTCTCCTCTCCTCTCTCTTGTTTTATCCGCCATCGCTCTTAACATAATGGCAGTCTGGGCTGGTCATGGGCGGAGCTGAAGCTTGTCCATCCAGGTGGTAATCTATTGGCTTTTGATTGCATATTCGCATTGGGAGGATCATTGAATGGTGGCCCACTATCCAATTCCTTGCGAATCATAGACCCTTTTAGCTTATTGGCCTAAAAGATTTAGGCCCAGGTCCTACTTATGGGCCTGAAATTAGTCCTGGTTTCAGCCTCTTTTCAAATCTTTATGGGACAATTCAACATAGGCCCAGCTTAAGGGCAAAAAAACTGGATACGAGTTGGTCAGGCTTGGTTGGTTCATGCCCAGTATGGCCCATGACCAGACTTTACATTTGGGCTGTGAATAACCAAGTTAGGTTCCTTTTTAATTGGGTCTGGATACGGGTTAACGCAGTATATATACCTCTGATTGATCAATCGGTCTGCTTTGAGTACATGGTTATAGTTAGTTGCATGTGAATGTTACATAAAATGAAATGTGATTCCTGTTGACTGTATTTGATATATTTGGGTCTGAGTTGGGTCGAACCCATGCCTTCTAAAGACATTTTGGGTCTACTCTAGTCGAGTCCCGGGCTCATTTGACTAATTTAGAGTGGGTGTGGGTGGGTTACAGGGGCATTTGCAGCGATGGCTATATTGGGAAAGGTGGACCAGCTCCTGTCTCCAAAAGGACTATCCGTGACAATAGCTCCCCTAGGTGCTGTATCAGCAGTTCTATTTGCTACTCCTAACGCACCAGGCGCACGGGTAATTTTCTTGAGAGCCCTTCAAATGTTTCTTCATTCTTGGTCATGTATGCCTGGTCATCCATCCAGATCTGACCTGAGCCCGGCCAACATTGTACTGGATTTGGGCTCTGTTTTCAGGGCCATGGTCAGTAGCGCCTGGTCTGATTTTTAGTTAATGGGTCAAGCAGTGAATGTATGTAACTAAATTTATGCAGAAGTACAACATGTTCGTGGCTCAGATGGGTTGTGCAGCAATTGGGGTGTTGGCCCTTTCAGCTTTTGGGCCTGGCTGGCTGGCTAGAAGCGCGGCTCTTGCTGCATCCATTGGTTTTATGATCTGGACTCGCTCTGTTCATCCTCCAGGTAATTTTAGCAGAAAACTTACATTCTCTCTTGATGAAAGAGGAGAAATGCAGTTTGAATATTGGACACAAGGGGCGGCTTCAGGAATTCAAGTAAGAGGGGTCAAAAAATACCTATCTTCCGCAACCTTGCCACTGGGAAATCAAAGGGTCGGACCCAGGCCGGGCCGAGGTTACGCTCTTATCCTACCTTCTCATTTGCGGACCGGGCTTAACCGAGTAAAAACCTTCGACTTTCACATGGGGCCCTTACCCTGCCTTCAAATATTTAGTATAAGAAAAATGAGAGAAAAATGATAAAAATAAAAAGACTTGAGATAAAAATACTATTTGAGCTTCCTATGAGTTAAGACATATCCATTTAAATTTATAAGCCATTCAAAATTATTGGGCTGCCCATGACACAAAATTACACGGAATGGATGTTACAGAAGGGTCAAAAATTTAAAAGCCATTTTCTCTCCTTCAGGTCAAACTCTTAAATTAAGTTGGTTCAAAATCTTCCCATAACATTGTTTTTAGATTTCAGTGGGTGAACTCTTAAATCTCAGTGGGTTAAAAGTTTTCCACTCAGAGGTTCACAAAAGTTTTATGAATATGTTTTCAAATCTCAGTGGGGTCAATTGACCCCACTGAGAACAACATGGTGCCGCCCTTGTCTGGACATCATCATCATCTTAGCTTTATGCATCAATCTATGGTCCAGTAAATGATTTTCTTTTTCTTTGTGAAATTTAGCTGCCAGCTTGCCTATATTGTTCATTGATGGGTCCAAGTTCCATCGCTTGCATCTTTGGTATGCATTGTTCCCTGGCGCTGCAGGCTGCATCCTCCTCTGCTTGATTGTAAGTGTAATAAAAAAGTGTGTGGTGGCATTCATGAATTTTATTCTTACTGCATCATTTTCCCTCAATTTCTTTGTATTAAGGTTTTGCATTTTGCATGTGGTTTCCTATAGAAGGGGCTTTGATCAAAATGGAGATAAGTAAATCTAGTTTGAATGTTTTTCAATGGGTTCATTTTCCTGGTAGTGAGGGTAGAAAACCATAAATCTTTCCAAGAATATTGACCATCCCCTTGTATTGAGCCCATTGAAACCACTAGCAAAATGCTAATCAATCATGGCTTTTTACACAAAAAGGTCCAATCTCTCCCAGTTCAGATGAAACCATCATGAAAATACCAATGGCTTGCTTGTTTGTGTAGATTAGAATTGATGACTCAAGCGGTTAAAAATGAAGATCCAAGGTGAATATTGGAATAATCCTTCGTCGGAGCTCATTTGATCATAAATTCCTATGTATTCTAATGCAAACAAACAGGCCCAAAATGTTGTTAAGTTTCAATGCGCATGCTAGTGTGAAGCGCCTTTAAAATCATCTGAAATGGAATGGATTATGAAAACGAAAAAAGATTAAGAAGAAAATGGCATGACGAGGAAATAAAATTACATGCAAATGCAAAAGTAAGGGTGAAGGAAGATCTATTAGGGACCATGAACAAATGTCCCCCTCAGATTGAGCAGGGTTTCCTAGCCAATGAAACCAAGCATACCAGTGAAAATTTGATGGGTCCTTACAGATCTTCACCCTTGACTCTTCTTCACCTTTTGCACATTTTGATTCAAGCAACCTAATTCCTTGGGAATTCCTAATGGATAAGTTATCCTGTATGTTAAGGGAAACACTGCAACTGATCAGGGATACCTGTGTCATCCAAAAAAAAAATGCCACAACTGATCAATTACTTTCTCCAATCTTTTCAGCAAGAGATGGTGTCGTACTTGAAGGACAATTACAAGTTTTGAGTGGACGTGCCTACCTCAAACTTTCAAGCAAAATTGGTGCTAGCAGATGGGCCAAATCCAATGGTACATTTTTCTACTATCAAAGAGAACAAGATGACATCAAATTGATGATTGTACTGCTGCAAAGATTCTAATGTTCAAAGCATTGTATTATAAAATCCTCGAGAACAAGTTCAAATTGCAGGGTCTATTCAAGATTTTATTTCCTATGGCAATTAGGATTTTGTTCTTGTAAAATAAATCAGTGTAAGTAGGAGAACATAGGTTCCTTCTTGTCTTCTTGTAACCTTTTAAGCTTTTATATGGGGGAACCACATTGATTAAAAATAAACGGATTATATCCCCTTTTCTTTGGGTCTCCTTCTCAGTACCAACATTCGATCCCACCACCACTTGGATGAACAATTTCTAAACGAACACATCCTTTTGTTGACGCTTGAGATCCACTTATTTCTGCGATGCTGGACAAAATGAACCATATTCTAGTTTCTTTTTGCAGTTACTATTTACGCAACAGATATAACTCATGTATATGTTTGGTTTAACCAACTCCATAATCCATGTGGATTGGACAAGGCCACGGTGGTGATGACAGTGAAGAGGATAAATATGTTTTGTTTGTTTTTTTAGCTGCAGGCATTTTGGCTCCCAAATGAAACCTCAATCTTAGTCTGATATGCATCACTGGCGGTATTGTAGTAAGTAAAATTGCAAATGGCCTGTAATTAGCATACAATGACCAGCAGTCTGCAGCTACTGTAAGGTTTTGAGTGAGTTGGCATGTTATGGGAATGGATAAAACTTGGGATTCATCATGTATTTTCTTCTTTTATAGAATGAACTGCGAAATCTTCTTTAGAAGAAAATCCAAGGTAGCACAAATGAGAAGTGCACGCTCGAACGAACTTGAGACAAAGCTGCAAGCGAAAATTCCTGAGAGGCTTAGCGTTTGAACTCCCCAATTCTCGTTCAAATGGATTTGAAGAACGTTCTCAAGTCAATAAACCCGAGAAGCCTCACCTATGATGCACAAATACGGCATGGATACGGCAAGGACACGCTATAGACACGGATTTTACGCATAAAAGTGAAGTATCAGATACGATACGACACGATACGTTACCCATTTTGAAGTATCCGAGCATCATAAAGCCTCACGTTCGAACAGACGTCTCTTGCGTTCTAACAGATTTATTCAAATCTGCCAAGCCAAATATTCGAGAGGGCCTAAGTTTTACCAGACAACATCCTCGTTCGAACGGAGTTGGTAAATGTTTCTTAGCCAAAAATCCAAAAGGTCATGCGTTCGAATGGAAGTTGTTCGTGATGTTCCTTTAGAAGGCGTGAACGTTCAAACGGACATTAGTCATGTTCGAATGTGACTGACGAAGGAAAGATTTTCTGGACGATAACCCTAAAAGGAAAAACTATTTATAGGGTTCCTCTCCTATGCCCTGGGCTCTCTGATAGATATGATGGCTGCAGATTTGAGAGTATTTCTTCTTCTCTAGATCCAATCAATCTTCTATGTGCTGACAAATCATCAACTAGAGATCAGTTCTTCACTTCTTCTACTCATTCACATCTCGAAGTGGCTTCGTGATTACGAACGGAGATTTAAGCACGGTTGAAGGCGAACGGTTTACAGTCCTCAGGTTGAGGTTCAATTGGGGAATTGTTGTAAGTAGTCTTGTAATATTCTAGGACTAGTTCTTGATTGTTTTTGTCACGACCCGGTCCCGAGATCTGATTAACTCGGTCGAATCCCGAGTCGTGATTGCATACTTACTCCCGTAAACTCCGAATTAACATAAAGTTAAAGCGAAATCCACAAGGGATATCAAATACAAATACCTGTCAAATGTATAAAATTTACAGAATATATACATTGACTAAAATACTATTACTTATATGAGTTCCTTTACCAAAAGTAAAATTCATATATACACATTTGTATTGTAATATAGTCAACCACTGCACACTTAAATACAATGCAGGGGACATCTAAGTTCATTTCAAACCTATGAAATAAAACCCTTACAAAACATTTCTAAAATGTTTCTATTCGATTCGTACTCTGATTTCACATCCATTCTATCTAAAATATTTTGCTGATGGCGCGGAATGATGGGCCTGCGATGTCATCAATAACACTATGAACACGACGGTTCAACAATGTACATACCATTCTATGATAGTATATACTATCAATCTATACAACTCCATTATATAAGAATCTGTCAATTTACCAATTTAACAGTTCTAGATAAGTCGATACAGTTCTATATTAAACAGGTCTAAACAGTAGAGTCAAGTAATAACCATTACTTATGACTATAATAGTAGATTACATTTCATCTCATTTTATGCTTTCAAACGGAAGCTGTTCGGTATATTTGTTAACACCAATATCAGTCGATTATTTATTTATAATATGGTCCTCTTTGGCTCATGGGTTCGCGCCACCTGGCTCTGGCCTACATGTTGCCTCAAGGCTTTATTTCTCTTTTTATTATATGAGTTGTGTCCTCCTTGGGTCATGGGTTTGCGCCACCTGGCTCTGACCTACATGTTGCCCTGGCTCATGGACTCGCGCTACCTGGCTCTGGTCTACATGTTGCCCTGGCTCATGGACTCGCGCCACTTGGCTCTGGTTCAAATCTTGCCTCGAGGATCAATTACTTACAAAGGGGTGGGATTTCCAATGTCTTGATCAGAGATCACTGGTATCACCACGGAGCTCCGGAATACTCCCATATCATCTACTGCAGTAGGAATTATTCATTTCATTATATTGTACGAAGTTAGTCTAGCTCTATACGAGCTTTGCATTCTATAATTTAGTACGTATGTTATGTAAGTGTAGTTCGATAATGAGCTTATAGAATTGCAGTCTAATATTAGACTATTCATTCAGCCCATTTATTATTCAGTTAAGCTCTATACGAGCCTTACGAAATATTATGTAGTATTGCTCAACATTGAGCTTAAGAATTCCTAATACACTGTTAAATGCGGAAATCAAACCTAATTCTATTTAACATTATTCAGACTTCTTAATCATTGTCAAAGTAGCTCAATGATGAGCTTAGGGAAATTACAGTTTAGTATTAGGATGTTCATTTATTTCATTTATTCAATGCAATTCATTAGTTCTCATTGGAGCTCAACATGGAGTTTAAGGAAAACATTATGTTAAAGTAGCTCACTAATGAGCTTAAAAAAAACTATATATATAGAAGTAACTTCTATGCGGAATCTAGTAAAATCCTCTTCAGACTTCTAAACCAATCAAATGAATGAAACTTCGTTATCCAATACACGGTTATTCTTGATGAACATCACTTTATAAATATTATTGTGTATTCGGAGAACTTAGTTTACACCTATTAGAGCTTAGACATTAACAATGATCAGCCTGTATAAATTAGGCTTTGAAACAGGAAAATTAAATTCCAAATCTGAAAATTCCTTCACTGTCGGTCGGTTCGTCAGTCAGTTGTCGGCTGACCGACATCGCGTCGGTCAGAATTCCAGAAACTGGATTTTCTGTCCATTCTCATCAGAAATGTCGGTTCAGATGTCGGTTGTTGTCGGTTCGAATTCCAGAGACCTGAACCCACTGAAAATGAATCCCAGACTTGTTGGTCAGGTTGTCGGTTGACCTATCGGTCGACCGACGTCTCTTGTCGGCTGACCGACCTCTCGTCGGTCAGAATTCCAGAGACACGAAATTCCTGCACTTGTACGTCGGTTGACCGACGTACATTTTGTCGGCTGACCGACATGAGTTGGTCCACATTGGTTCGTTTCTCGGTTCGAAAATCAGAGACACGAATTTCTGCACTTATAACATCGGTCAGTTCGTTGGTCGACTTGTCGGTCAGTTCGTTGGTCGACTTGTCGGTCGACCGACATGCATCAGAAACCCATTTATAGAACTCGGAATTTCTTAAGAGAAATTCATGGATTTTGAACTCCTTGAGTTCATGCAATTCCTATAACATCATAAATCATAAGAATAGCATATACTTGCCTTGATTGAAGGTTTATTGATGAAAACCCCCTTGTCTAGCTTGAGTTTTGAGATAAAAACCCCTTTTTATCCAAGCTTTGAGTCTTCACAATTGAAAACAAACTTGAAGGAGATGAAGAAGATGATGAAGTGGTTGATCCCTCTTCATCAATCACACTCTAATCTTCACTCTTGGCATTCGATAGAGAGAATGTAAGAAAAGAAGAGAAAAATGAGAAAGAAAGGAGGCTAGGGTTGGAAATCCATTCATCTCAACCTTCTCTTAGGTTATACTAGCAAAACCCCGTGGATAACCACGAAACCACCAAATGCACAGACTGATATGAATTATTTTTAATAAATTTATTAATTAGTAAACTTGTGAGTCCTTTTTTTGTTGCTAATTTGATCTTTATGTTTTTTTCCAAATATTTTATTCTTTAGGTGAGGCATGAATTGATTAAAAAAGATCAAATGATCATAGACCTAACAAATTGACCTGATATATTTAAGTGGGACCAAGATGAATGGGGTCTATCATCTCTATTCTAACCGTTCATAAAATCATATGATGCGGGTTGGGACACATTAATTGATTAATAAAGATCAAATGATCATAGACCTCTCAAATTGACCAAACCTAACCTATTTAAGTGAGACCCCCAAGATGAATGGGGTCCACCATCTATATTCTAACCATCCATAAAACCATATTATGCGGGATGGGACCCATGAATTGATTAAAAAAGATCAAAGAATCAAATGATCGTAGACCTAACAAATTGGCCTAATATATTTAAGTGGGACCCAGATGAATGGGGTCCACCATCTTTATTCTAACCGTCCATAAAATCAAATGATGCGGGCCGGGACCAATTAATTGATTGATAAAGTTCAAATGATCAAATGATCATAGATCTCTAAAATTGACCAAACCTAGCCTATTTAAGTGGGACCCCCAAGATGAATGGGGTCCACCATCTATATTCTAACCGTCCATAAAACTATATGATGCGGGCTGGGACCTATGAATTGCTTGATAAAGATCAAATGATTAAATGATCATAGACCTCACAAATTGACCAAACCAAACCTATTTAAGTGGAACCCCCTAGATGAATGGGGTCCACCATCTCTATTCTAATCGTCCATAAAACCATATTATGCGGGAAGAGACCCATGAATTGATTAAGAAATATCAAAGGATCAAATGATCGTAGACCTAACAAATTGACCAAATATTTTTAAGTGGGACCCAGATGAATGGGGTCCACCATCTTTATTCTAACCGTCCATAAAATCAAATGATGCGGGCCGGGACCCATGAATTGATTGATAAAGACCAAATGATCATAGACCTCTCAAATTGACTAAATCTGACCTATTTAAGTGGGACCCCCAAGATGAATGGGGTCCACCATCTATATTCTAACCATCCATGAAACAATATGATGCGGGATGGACCCATGAATTGCTTGATAAAGATCAAATGATCAAATGATCATAGACCTCACAAATTGACCAAACGCAACCTATTTAAGTGGAACCCCCCAGATGAATGTGGTCCACCATCTCTATTCTAACCGTCCATAAAAATATATTATGCGGGATGAGACCTATGAATTGATTTAAAAAGATCAAATGATCAAATGATCGTAGACCTAACAAATTGACCAAATATTTTTAAGTGAGACCCAGATGAATGGGGTCCACCATCTTTATTCTAACCGTCCATAAAATCAAATGATGCGGGCCGGGACCCATGAATTGATTGATAAAGACCAAATGATCATAGACCTCTCAAATTGACTAAATCTGACCCATTTAAGTGGGACCCCCAAGATGAATGGGGTCCACCATCTATATTCTAACCATCCATGAAACAATGTGATGCGGGATGGACCCATGAATTGCTTGATAAAGATCAAATGATCAAATGATCATAGACCTCACAAATTGACCAAACCCAACCTATTTAAGTGGAACCCCCCAGATGAATGGAGTCCACCATCTCTATTCTAACCGTCCATAAAAACATATTATGCGGGATGAGACCCATGAATTGATTTAAAAAGATCAAATGATCAAATGATCGTAGACCTAACAAATTGACCAAATATTTTTAAGTGAGACCCAGATGAATGGGGTCCACCATCTTTATTCTAACCGTCCATAAAATCAAATGATGCGGGCCGGGACCCATGAATTGATTGATAAAGACCAAATGATCATAGACCTCTCAAATTGACTAAATCTGACCCATTTAAGTGGGACCCCAAAGATGAATGGAGTCCACCATCTATATTCTAACCGTTCATAAAATCATATGATGCGGGCTGGGACCCGTGAATTGCTTGATAAAGGTCAAAGGATCAAATGATCATAGACCGCACAAATTGACTAAACCTAACATATTTAAGTGAAAACCCCCCAAATGAATCGGGTCCACCATCTCTATTCTAACCATCCATAAAATCATATTATGCGGGATGAGACCCATGAATTGATTAAGAAAGATCAAATGATTAAATGATCATAGACCTAACAAATTGACCAAATATTTTTAAGTGGGACCCAGATAAATGGGGTCCACCATCTTTATTCTAACCGTCCATAAAATCAAATGATGCGGGCCGGGACCCATGAATTAATTGATATAAATTTAGCACATCTGGTGTGTTGGCTTATTTAGGGATCTCATCGAGAGATTTTAGGCTTTGAGTGAAAGATGATTCTTGATGGAGAGATTTTAGGTCTTTTCAGTGTGTAATAGATATAGAGATTTTAAGGATAAGGGCAATTCCGGAAATGACATTGCAAAAAGCTTAAGGTTGTTGTAGGCATGTCAAACGGGCCGTGCCATGCCGGCATGGACCACTAAAATCCTGGCCCGCCCCAGCTAACGGGCCGGCACGGCACGGCCCAATGGCACGGCCCACAGTGGGGCGGGTTGGAGCGGGCCGTGCCAGCGGGCTGGCGGGCCCTTTTTTTTTGATAGACTGATATAATTACCGTAAGGCGTAACGTAAGCGTAAGTCCGTAACGACATGGATTTGAATTTGATTTTTGATCAATAGACATTAATTTTTCAATAGTTACTTTTCTAAACATTTAAACTTATATAAACATTTGACAAATGATTGAGCGGTTCAAATTAATTTATAGATATTTACTCACATATTACTTAAGTACTATATATGAATTTTCTTTTTCTTATCAGTATTAAAAATAAAAATTAGAACACAAGCAAAGAGAATGACAAAGATATTTAAGTGGTTCGGTCAAACTCGACCTACTCCACTGAGAAGAGAGAACCATTTGGATCTTAACTTCTTGAATGTTTCTAAATAGGATTACCTTCAAAACCTTACAATCTTTAAAAAAAAAAAAAGAATGAACAACTTATAAATTACAATGAAGAAAAAAGTAAAAAATCAGATTTGTAGTCCACTAATATATTCTGCTGGATCAAAATCTTCCATTAATGATGTTAACTCTTGCTTCCTTTTATCTGCCAAGTACCAGTCTCGTAGGCAAACACAACACTCCACCGTTTCTTCAGTGAGATTTGTTCTTCTGTCATCTACTACACGTCCACCTGTACTAAAAGCCTGTTCTGATGCTACAGAAGACATAGGAATAGTCAATAGATCACGAGCCATGGCTGCCAACACCGGATAAATGCTTTCTTGTTGCTTCCACCAGGCTAAAAGGTCAAAGCTAGATGCATCCTGCATCCTAATTACACATACGTCAAGATACGATGATAACTCCGTCACAGTGTTGTTACTTGAGCTTGAGCTGGATGCCATGCCCGTGGACAGGGAAGAATACCACACATCCCACTCACCAACACCTGTCTGCTGGACTTCTGAATTGCCCATACTAAGCCCAGCTGTACCCATTTGCTCACAATAAAATTGAAAAAGTGCTTGTAAATTTGCCCTTATATTTGAAAAAACATTTAAATATATATAATTCATATTTTTATATATTCCATCAATAAAAAACTGTACACCACTTAATTTTAACCTAGGATCAAATACAGCAGCTAAAGAAAATGTCATTGGAGCCTCTTTCCAATATTTATTAAAATTTTCTTCCATGTCTCTAATAGTGCTACCAAGTAAAAAATGATCTCTAAATCTACTGAATTGTAAAGTAATTTTAAAAAGTTTCATTAAAACTTCATTAGATGTGGGATACTATATCCCGGAAAAAAATAATGTTGAAGTATAAAAATGTTCTAATAAATCTCTTATATGGGCAAATAACTCCCAATGTTCATCACTAATCATTAAATCTTGTGCATGAAAAGCACAAAATTCATTCAAAATAGTTTTTCTAGAAAGTGCCTTGTTTAACAAATCATACATAGAATTCTATCTATGTTCAACTTCTTTAGGCATTTTAATAGCTGATACGCCTTGCCTCGCACATATTTGGGCATACAATTATCTTCTTTGTGCGGAGCAAAAAACAAATCTAGCAATGTCTTTAATAGCATCTGTATAACTTGTAATATGCTTTAAACCAACTTTTGCAATAAGATTTAAGATGTGACATACGCATCTATTTTGAAAGATAGAACTTTTTTATATCAAAGTTGTAAGTGGCATCTGCATTCTCATTAATTCAATAGCCACTGTATTATTACTAGCATTATCTAAAGTTACAGATAAAACTTTTTCCTTAATACTATATTCATCTAGTTTTTTCAAAATTAATGTACTTATCCTAGTTCCATTGTGTGGCCATTCAAGAGTGCTAAAACTAAGTATACGTTTATTCATAATCCATTTTGCATCTATATTATGTGCAGTAATACAAAGATAACTATCACCCCCTTTAGAAGTCCACATATCTGTGGTTATGGATATTCTACCAGGAGATTCTGCAAAATAGTTTTTTATATTTATTTTCTCTTCCTGCCAGAGTCTAATAGCATCATTTCTGCCTGTATTTCTTGAAATACTATGAAATTGTGGCTGACAGTATTGCTGGACCCATTGTTCAAAAAACTCATTTTCAACAAAAGCAAATGGTAATTCGGATAAAACAATCATTTTAACAAGACCTTGTCTAGCACTTTGTGCATTAAAAGAAAAAAAAATCCAAACTGCTACTACTACTACCACCACCAGTAGTAGAAATTTGGGTTTGTGAACCAGGCCCCCTATCCCTGCATTCTCTGGCTTATGCTTTTGTAAACATGTTTTCCTATGTCTTGACAAATGGCCGGTACCCCCTTTTGACTGGGCACTATAAATCTTACCACACAATGTGCATTTTGCCTTTTCAACATTCTTTCCATTTTCAAAAACATCATACCTTGTATATATATCCCAAACTGCTGAAGTTCTACTCCTCTTGTTTGGTTTATGGGAACTCTGAGGAAAGGGGGTGGTAAATCACCTACTTCATCTTGTAATTCAATAAAATCTTCTTCTACCTCTAAATTAACGGAAGAAGCTTCTGTGGGAAATCTTCTAGCCATATTTCAAAAGAATAAATTTATAAATAATAATAGTAATATGCTAATAGCCTTCTTTTGTGATAATTTATTATAAGAAAGGGGAGAAAATGAGAGTTAATATAATATAATATAAACTTATATATATGGAATCTCAAATCTAAATATTATAAATACCTCTAAATCTTTGAAGGCCCCTTTAATCTTGTCTCTTGATGACTTGATCTTTGGTCCTCAAAAAACTTCTTAGAGAGAGTGAAAGAGTTGAATGCTTTGAGAGAGAGTTAGAGAATGAGAGAGTTGTGTAAATTGGTGAGAAATGAGTGTGTAAGGTGAGGAATGAGAATGGGAGGGTTAGGATATTTATAGACTTAGTATAATGAAAAATGACACAAAATACCCCTTATATGACCGTTTTATAGCTGTTGGGGGGGTAAAATGGTATTTTTTTAAAAAATAGCCATTTTTTTGGCTGTTGGGCGTGCTGGCGGGCCGGCCCGTCGGGCCGACCGTTGGGCGGGACTGTCGGGCTGGCGGGCCTATACTGGCGGGCCTGGCGGGCTGCAAGGGCTGGCCCACTAGGCCGGCGGGCCTGGCGGGCCGTGCGCAGCTCGGCCCAGCACGACCCGCGTCATGGCGGCCGTGACCGGCCGTGCCGTGCCACGGCCCGTTGACTGGCGGGCCGGGCCGGGCTGGCACGGCCCACTTGACATCTCTAGGTTGTTGGTGTCTTTATGTGAGGAAGAGTTTTGCACTGAGCCCCTCCTCTTTTATCTTTATTATAATTCAATCCAAGAGATTCCGCCTCCTATGGCCATGGGAATCCCCGCTGCCAAGGGACCAGTTCTTGGCCTCCCATGCGCGGTCTGTGAGGGCGATCTTGTGCATAGGACTCGCCCCCGTCAACGCCGAGATATTGGAGAGCCTCTCCTGCCTCGGGTGCGTTGTCACAACGAGCGCCGGCGTCGACCACATCGACTTGCCGGAGTGCCGGCGCCGGGAAGTCGCCGTTGCCAATGCGGGGACCGTGTTCTCCGAGGACGCGGCGGACTATGCCGTGGGGCTGTTGCTCGACGTCCTTCGCCGAATCTCTGCGTCGGAGTATCGGACCGTTACGTCCGGAGCGGCCTCTGGTCTTCTAGGGGCGACTACCCTCTTCTCGGTTCCAAGGTTCTCTCTTTGTTTTTTTTTTTTTATTTTATTGATTTTTTTTCTAATTCTTCGAGCCTAAAATTTTGCCCTATGGATATTTCGGTAGGGCCTGTACATTTCACTTAGACCCAGGGCGGACCCACATTGTTATGACCTGGGGGCAGTAGCCGCTCATATCAAATCTGGTAATTTGCATCGAATTGAAAGCACTGACCGATGCACTACATGTATGTGACTAATCGCCCCATGTACATGAAAAGATTACCCCACGTGTCCCTCCACTCCACTTGTGTAAATTGAACTTTGAAAACACTGCTGTTGTAAAAGGAAAATTCCCCTCCCAT
Organism: Litsea cubeba; assembly: GCA_012931725.1. NCBI lineage: Eukaryota > Viridiplantae > Streptophyta > Magnoliopsida > Laurales > Lauraceae > Litsea > Litsea cubeba. Next base: position 136,306,050 of record CM022947.1, on the reverse strand, counting down.
AATCCCATTTAATTAAAGGGGCATTTGGCGATAGGTCCCTGAACATTTCACTTTATTGCCTTAGGTCCACAAGAAAAAGTCATAGAGCTAAAGGTCCTCTCACAATTATTCACACATAAAATGTCCAATTTGCCATTTCTTTTAATCATATCCCATGATTGGTGGGATATCCCATTAATAATAGCCAACTAACATTTAATTGCCCACGATTAATGGAATCCCCAAATTTTCAAATAAATTCTAAAAACATACAAATAAATTTCAAAATAACGAAAATAAACTTTAAAAAAATGAAATAATTTCAAAAAATGCAATAAGTTTTAAAAAAAAAGCAATATGTAATCAAATAACGTAAATAAATTTAAAAAGATGTAAATAAGTTTCAAAATATCCAAATAAATTTCAAAAAATATAAATAAATTTCAAAAGACTCAAATAAAACTCAAAAGATCTAAACAAAATTTCAAAAAATGTAAATAAATTTAAAATAACGAAAATAAATTTTAAAAAATGCAATAATTTCAAAAAATGAAATAAATTTGAACAGACACAAATAAATTTCAAAAGGAAAAAATAACATTAAAATACACAAATAGATTTAAAAAAATGCAAATAGATTTGCCAAAAAACTCAGTTAAATTTAAAAAAATAACTCAGATAAATTTGCCAAAAATATAGTCAACTTTGAAAAAAACACAGATACATTTGATAAAAACATAGATAACTTTGACAAAAACGCAGACAAATTTGTCCAGAATACAGATACATTTGACAAAAATACAGATAAATTTGACAAAAAAACAGATAACTTTATCAAAAATACAGATAAATTTATCCAGAACTCAGATAAATTTATCAAACACTAAGCTGGGCTTAGTCATAAACTCAGATAGATTTGTCCAAAACTCAGAGAAATTTGTTTGAGAATTCAAATAAAATTGCGCAAAAATGAAATAAATTTGATAAAAATGAAAAACTCAGATAAATTTCATAAAAACTCATATAGATTTCTCAAAAAAGTCAAATAATTTTTTCAAAAACTAAGATGAATTTATCAAACACGAAGATGGGCTTCTATGCGCAAACTGGGTCGGGTCAGACTGGACCTGGACTGACCCAATACCTGGGACGGCCCAACTGGGTCTTCTTCCTCTTCGATATCTGTTCTCTGCTGCAGAACAAAGAACACAGTGCCCAGGCTCTTCTGCGATTGTCTTCCGCGGCGACGATGGATCTGGGCTGTGGGCTGGGCTTCTGTAGCAGGTCAAGTCAGAACTGACCAAGACAAACCCAACCTGGCTTGGCCGAAGGTCGTCTTCTTCCTTCTGGTTTCTGTAACCAGAAACGGACAACAACAAGCATATTGCCTTCTTCCTCGATTCTGGCGATGGCATGGCTTAGTGTATAGTGACGATCCCCCTTCTCCGGCGACATACATGAACGGTGGTGGCGCAGGAAATCCATCATCAATTTATGCATTTCACCACTGCAGATCTTGCAGGGCTTGGGACCATCTCAATCCAACTGACCATGGCCGTGGTCAACAAAACAGGGGCCCATGCACAATAGTTGATTGAATCAGGAACGTTCGATTCTTATGACAGGCAATGCTTGGATGTGTGTTTGGAACTGTATTATGATGCAACATCTACTCTCACAAATTCCCTCAAAGCGTTGGAGGAGAAGAGTTACGACGATGCCAACATATGGGTGAGTTCTGTGATGGATGTCTCGGGTACGTGCGAAGATTCGTTCAAAAAAAGGGAGAATGGAAGATTTAAAATTTTAAATTTGAAGAAGAGGGAGAAGGGAAGATTTAAAATTTAAAATTTAAAATTTTTATTCCTAATCAGTTGAAAGGGCAAATCAGTGATGAAAATGTATGAGGTGGCATATCTAGGGACCTCTCTCCCATAAGTGGCGTATCTAGAGACCTCTCACCGAAATATGTCCAAGCTGCATGGACTACATGCCTTAGAGGAAAAGTTGATGGACTGGAGGCCTTACAAGACCTCTATGAAGGACCTTTCACTAATTTACTCTTAATTAAAGGAGAAGATCCACTGCCTTGAGATCGTGGGTTTTGGTGAGGGAGTACAACAGAGACTTATAGTGTCATGTGAGTGTGGAGTAGAGAGCATCTAAGGGTATAATGATAATACATGAATATTTTGTGTTGTGACTTGTTTGATGTGCAGTGTGACGTGCTTTTTAATGCAATGTTTATGTAGGTGCCCTTTGTATAAATAGGACTAAATGGTATATTTTATAAAAATTATTGTGAGCAGTGTTGTGAGCAGTGTTGTGCAGAGCCTGACTCCATCTTAGTTTTCCTATACTTCCCATGTTGTAGTCTGAAAAGATCCTCTTTGATGATCGAGCTCCTGTAAACTATCGTCAATTTTCATCACAATTCCTATCCGTCCCACCTAAATGAAAATTCTAAGTCCGCCATTGCTTAGACCTGATATAATTTAAACAGTGAAATATCACATGGCCGTAAGATAGATATATTATATGTGATATCATACTACTCTAAAATACTACAAAGTACTATGTATGCGAAATCGCATGAGTCGTGACCCTAGGATATCACATAGTCATCTCTATAAAAAATACTTAAACTTGATCAGTTCACAGGCGAATATTAGGTTTAAGGCGAATGTTAGATCTAATTAAGTGCGGCTATACAGACAATATCCAATTGAATTATTTTGATCCACTGTTTATAGGGTTGCAATTTGACTCCAATTAGTGCCACTCAGGTTCAGATCCTGCCACCCAATCCGTTCACATGAGCACGTCCCCACACACACACACACACGTATATAGTATTATATTATCGTACTTTTTAACTCTTTTTTTTTTTTTGCTGTTGATCTTTTGAGGTCTTAAAATTTACACTTTTAAAATCTCAAGGACACCATTAAGAGAGATTCCAAAGCTCTCTTTTTCATCCAGCAATTGGTGGATGGGCCGATTTTTCTGCGAATTACAAAAGCCACAAAATCGAAAGAGGCATGGAATACATTGAGACAATCATATCTATTTTAAATTTTTTTATATGAAATCATGTTCATTTTTATGTAACCACTTTTACATCACGATATATATGGTTGAGTGGTATTGGTATCTTATCTTTTTAAATTGTTTGACATTTATAAGGGGGGATTTTACCAAAAAAAAAAACACAGCCTAGATGTCCAGTGGGCTCAAAATGTAATTTTAACTTCCATTGCACCAGATCAGTCATTTTTCACGAAATGGTATTTTTTTAGCACTTTCAACTAGCGTCCCTAGAGACTCTAGTTTTATATCGTTAAGGGTCGCTAGGGACCCTGCGGTGTACACAGAGTAGAACAAAATGGGCATATTTCCTCATGTTTCGTTTAGCATTTTCAACTAGCGTCCCTAGCGACCTTGATTTTATAACGTTAAGGGTTCCTAGGGACCCTGAATATACACAAATTAGCACAATCAATCTCTTCTCCATTTCTCAGTAGTCCTTCCAATTTCAGTTGATGAAATTAGATAAAAATGGAGGACTTGAGACTAATATTGTTTAATATTCATGTTGATGTAAATCATACCCACAGTTGTTGGATTTTTGTATTAAAATTCAAATTGGCTTTATATGCAGAGGCTTTCCAAGCAACCGCCAAAACTGATACTGAAAGTTATTGTTGCTTGTGTGCACCAAAACGATGAAAAAAAAGGAGTCTGCTACTGTTTTTTTTTCTTGGTTCCTTGGAAAAGATTAAAATTCCCTGTTTTATAAAAGTTATCTAGAAATCTTCAATCTTATAGCCATAAAGAGATGATGAAGAGGCAATAAACTGTAATGGAAATCGATCATAGATGTACATAAACAAGAGAAAGCACTAAACATTCCAATAGAATTTATTCATTTACATCAGCGTAAAAATCCTATCTTTCCAAGCCTTTTCTTCCATTTGTTTCCAAAATCAAATTTCAGTAAGATCAAACCATTATGCTCAAACACTTCCAGAATCATATCATGATACTCATCCGAATTCAAGGAGAGGTAGCAAGCAATCAACTCTTCGAAGTCCCTCGATGCCTGGATGTTGTTCTCCACAATCATCTCCAACATTGAATCCCTGAAGTCCTTCTCTGGATCGAAGGACGACTTGACGACCGCGAAGCCCTCTGTCGCTCTCTTCTTCCTCGTCTTTGTTGGTGTCATGGGCGATGTCGAGTTCGACTTGCGACAATAGGCCCCTGGATCTTCTTGCTCGCCAGCCTCAGAGAATGTGCGCAAATTTTCAGTCCTTTAGGAGGCAATGACGATGATAGTCTTCGAACAAGACTAGTCTCTTCTTTCAAAAAAAGTGATTCATGAACATTTCTTTCATCAATCCTAATATGAAGATTAAGTCGAATTGTGTGTCCAAAATCAGATTCTAGGGTTTCGGCAGCCATGAATGGAGGAGGAGGGTGGTTGTTGGTGGAGGAAAGTGGTTGTTGGTGGACGAGAGAGGCGGCTATGGCTTCCTGCAACTGGAATTAGAATGTGAGATCCAGATTGGATTGGAGAAGAAGACCTGGACAATGAAAGAGAGAAAAAACCCTTTTTTGTTCTACTTTTCGTATACACCGCATGGTCCCTGGCGACCTTTAACGTTATAAAACTAGGGTCGCTAGTTGAAAGTGCTAAAAAAAATTACCATTTCGTGAAAAATGATTGATTGGTGCGATGAATGTTAAAATTACCTTTTGAGCCCACTGGACATCTAGGTTGGTTTTTTTTTTTTTTTTGATAAAATCCTCTTTATAAGGAGAGTGATTTTATAAAGTTATAAATATGTTAATTCAGATACATACAAGAGCAGGTGAATTTTTTGAAATTTCATTTGTGGGGTACCCATGTCTCTTTAAAGAATTTTTTAAAAGTGGCCACCCCAAGGTAAAATTTGTCTTGGTCGAAGAAATGAACATGCTATATTTCGCACCTTTCAAGTGGCAGACTTCTACGAAGTCTGGATCCTCTGTAGCCTTGGTTGCACACTGAGTGGATCAGTGGACCATGATCCGGCCCTCAAGAGTTAAGAAAGGAATTGGTATCCTCTGAGTGCGCACTGTGACTCTCCATGTAACTGCGGAACCGGATCTCCAGATCTCCAATTTGGACTAAACAGGGAAAGGTGGTGACATCAACCGCCCCTGCGTGTCACCAACTGTTTGGTCCAAACAGGAATATTTTGTTTCCACGTTACTGCAGATTGGCAGACAGGCTGGCCGCGGTGATGTAGTGTAGCGTGTCACTTATCCTAGTTAAATCAAGCCCATTCAAAATCTTGATCAGTTCCTGTTGAGGTAAAAAAATATGAGAATACCTCAGGCCTTTGCAAAATCATTCACAAAAAAAATCAGTTTCCTGCAAATATCTGCCTGCAAATCTGTTGTTATCTTGCATAACTATTAAAAGAACAATAAATAAAAAACAAATCTGTTGTTATCTTAAAAGTCTTTTATTATTACATTAATGGTATCCCTCATGAGATCTGGGATCCCATTACATTTTATAGATTGTGAAGAGCAGAATTGCAGGAAGACGTTAAAATGTTGACCGGCAAAGGCAAAGAATTGCAAGTAGAGAGTATGGCTACCGCAGCGGTAGCTGTGGCGGCAGCAGCAGAAGCACAAGTAAAGCGTCCATCGAATTCGATTCTCCTTCTGTTTCCTATTCTGCCCCTTTTAGAGGAGGCTCTCTCGAGAAAGTATCATGTTCTGAGGGCATGGGAGTCGTCGATGCCTACGCACGAGTTCCTGGCGGCATACGCGCGGGACGTGCGGGTTCTGGTCTGTTCTGGTCTCATACGCGTGGACTCTGCCACGCTGCAGAGGCTCCCAGGGCTCGAGTGCGTGGTCTCTACTACCGCTGGGGTCGACCACATCGATTTGGCCGAGTGCAGGCGCAGAGGGATTGCTGTTACCAACGCTGGGGACGCCTTCTCTCAAGACGTTGCGGATTATGCTGTTGGTCTTTTGCTTGATTGCCTGCGAAGAATCTCCGCGTCCGACCGCTACGTGCGCAGCGGTCAATGGTCTAAGCAGGGTCAGCTTCTCGATCACAAGGGTCGTAAGGTCTCTTTCTCTTTGATGGGCTCCATTAAAGTAACAATTGGTGCGGTTCCTATGCTATGTGAGGGATTTAGTGTTTGTTCTGATTTTTTTGACTTTAGTCTAAGAGGAATAGTTGAAGGGACTTATTGTTTGCATGGAATAGAATTCATAGGAATTCTAAGAATGCTTTTATTCCTGGAAGTGTGGCTAAATTTGAGAATATAGAGGTGGAGATTTATAAATGACCATCAAAATCAAATAGTTTCTAGTCTGATTGAAAATGAATTAAGAGGAGATTGAGAATGAACACCCAGCTATCACCGTGGTAAATCAAATCCTATCAATTTTAGCTTCCTTCTAACCTCTTACGTCTTTAATAATCTTTTGACTTCCTTGGAAATTCAGTTCTAGGAAAGGAAACTGACCTTAATAATGGATTTCAGTCCTTAATTCAAACTCTCTTTGAAGGTATTGCTTAATTCCCCTGCAGTCATCTCTGTTCACAATGAGGTTATGAACATCCCCCCTTTACTTGGAGTCTTGGACCTGGAATTATCAACATAGGCCCTCTGGAATTTTCAATGTTGGCTCTTGGCTATCGCTTTGGGCCATAAACATACTAGAATTCTCTCCTGCATAGGTGAAAAAAAAAGAGGCATCATGACTGCTAAGTGTAGTTCCCTGAGGACAAGGCATTCTTGGCATCTAATTGATGTAAGGGCCACATTTTGTTGACTGCAACAAATATGATCTTGGGTTCATGTTTGGAGCAGGGAAAGGTTTCTAAGTGACATATGATGAGTTATCTCTATCTACAAATCATCCTTTTGTAGCATCAATCTCCTCATCTGGTTTGACCTTCTGAAGTGAGTCTATCGACACCTGGCATCCTTCTTTCAGTTTGGTAGAGTCAATCTTTAACTTTGATTCTTTTTTAAGACTCATTTCTTCTTCCATTGCTTGCCACCACAGAAAATGAGAAAGTGCTTCTTGAAGTTTTTAGGAATGGTAGTATGATCAGAAGTGGCAAAAAAATTCTAGTTGGAAACAAACCCTTTAATAAGGCGGTGAGGAAAATGCAAAAGAATCTCTACTGAAAACCCATCTTTTAGTCCGGAATTAGCATACACAGTGGCTGAGATTAACTTTTATGTTCTACTCTACGGCTTTTCTTCGAGCTCTTCTAGAAATGCGAATGAAGTGGTGGAATTGTTGGCCAAGTCTTGGGTAGACAGGGTAAACTTAGTGATGAACATATATGATTAGCTCTTCTGATCTTTCAAGCAGGAGTTACTCCCGTCTTTCTTTGGTTTTTGGGGCTATACTTGTAGGGGAACATTCATATGCTTCTTTCCCTCACAATAGGGTGAGGGACACTTCCTTTTTGAAAAATTTCAAGTACACAGAATGTACTTTTCGAGTACATAGGATGAGGTACAAAATGCACTTTTCATATGCAAAAAAGGAAGTGTCCCTCACTCCTTGGTGAGGAAAAGATGCACATACTTGTATATCTCTTATACTGCATATATTTAATTTTATACTTAACTGTAGATAAAATACATTCTTTTTATTGATTTGAAAGAAGTGAAAATAAAAACTAAAAATTAGGTTTGGATACCCTTCAGAGGACAAAAATATGAATATTTTATAATCCAAGAAGCTTAGAGGCTTTTATTTATTTATTTATTTTATGAAATGGGCTTAGGGGCTCTTTTGTATCCATAAGAGCAAGGAAATACAATACAGTGATTTGGACCAAAAAGGGACAAGAATTTGTTAGCAGTGATGGAGGTGACTGGCCCTGTTGCAGGAAGTGTGACATGTGATGATGTGAATGATTTGCATTATGCGGGGTAGTCCCTGTGAAGATATATAGATACCGTTCCAGTTTTGTAGTCATTACATTTCCCAGATGCTGCATACTACAAAGAAACGTTATATTACACCTAGAGAAATGATTTTGAAGGCCTGCTTCTGCACAGCATGAAGTTTACGTGTCAATGGCAGTGGAATTTTGTCTTTGGTTGTACAGCTCATGGATGTATATCATATCAGTGTGTTAATTTCCATTTTCTTAATGGTTGCAGTTGAGTGGCAAGCGTGTGGGGATTGTTGGTTTGGGCAGCATTGGCTCAGAAATTGCGAAAAGGTTGGAAGCCTTTGGGTGCAGAATTGCATACAATTCCAGAACAAAGAAGGCATCGGTCCCATTCCCTTATTTTTCAAGTGTCCGTGACCTCGCAGCCGAAAGCGATGCTCTCATAGTTTGTTGTGCATTAACTGATGAAACATACCATTTCATCAACAGGGATGTCCTGTTGGCATTAGGAAAAGAAGGCGTAGTCATCAATGTGGGACGAGGGGCACTTATTGATGAGAAGGAACTAGTGAGGTGCTTGGTGCAAGGAGAGATTGGTGGTGCTGGTCTGGATGTGTTTGAAGAGGAGCCTCATGTGCCTCAAGAGCTCATTACCATGGACAATGTTGTGTTATCTCCACACAGAGCTGTTCTGACACCAGAATCATTCACTGCGTTGCTTGAAGTGATTGTAGGCAACCTGGAAGCTTTCTTCTCAAACAAACCTTTACTTTCGCCAGTATAGGAATTATCTACTTCTGTTCCATGATGCTGTTTTCTACTTTTCCTGAATTACTTGAAAAACAATTTGGTATGAAATTATCAGTCATTGCATGCTCTCTTCATTGGAAAGCATGAATATTTTTGTTGTTCCATCTGTTGGAAACAATGTCTTTAAGAAGACAAGGTTCAGCTCTGCCATTTTGTCCCTCATGATGAGTCCTCAAAAGCACACATTTTCATATATATTTTGGACCAATTTAAGGGCTTATTAATATTAAAGAGCTTTATTTAGTGTCAAATCATAGTTTTTATGCATTTAGGGTCCATTGTATTGCATTCATGCGTAATTTGCTAAAAATCACACTTTTTGCATAAATTCATGAAACCTGTTATTTTTGGGGATTTATTTTTGGAAAGTCAGTTATTTTGGGTGCATCAAGTACGGTCCCATGCATCGTCCATTTAAGTTCCTTACATAGAATTATTCTTGAATCCATTTGTTTTAATTTGTGTAGGAGAAATCAAGAATCAAAATTCTTTTCTAAACGGGGTTATAATTTGAATCATGCTCTTAGGGCCTTTGGGTTCAACAAACACCACAAGAAAAAATATAAAACAAACCAATCACCATTAAGTCAGAAAATTGAAGAGAAGCACCTTTGACTAAATGCAAAGTCTATATAGATTAAAAAAAAAAACAAGATAATACATACTAGAATGAGACTTTCTAGATGAAAAACAATTTGTAGTGTGATTTCCGTGCCAAATTCCTTGAAGACTCATGAGGAAGAGAGAGGAGAGATGGAGTGTAGAGTATTCTAGAGAGTGCTGGTCTATTCCATGGAGGTGGATCTATGCTTCATTAAGATTTTTGCTCCCTTTCTTTCTTCTTTGTTCCAACTTGAGATGCAATCTTATTGATGGCAGTCTTTCTTGCCAACAAGTCTTCAAAGAAATAGCAAGGTGAGTGAGAGATTCTTGGTGCTTTCCATGTGCAAAATTGCAATCCCGAGTAGAAATTATAGCACCAACTTCCAGAGGCCATATCGTCCTCATTTTACTTTCGATTGACACAATCTTAGATTCTAAAATATCTACTCGAAAAGAGCTTTCCAACGGTGTATGAATTGCACCAATCCGACGGTTGGATTAAGAGTTATGACCATTTTAATCTTGTTGCCCTTGAAAAATCCGAGAATACTTGTGCACATATGGAATGCTAGTTGTGCAATGGGGTGTATGGGACCCTTGTGGACGTCCAAAGGGATCTTGGGATCTTTCTTTCCTTGTTTCTTGACTTCCCTTCCATCTTTAGTTTGCTTCCAAGCTTCTTTGATTGACTAGTTAACTTTTCTAGCACACTTTCCTTTCTTAAATTTCTTTTTTGATTTTTGAGTTTTCAAACTTAGTAAGAATTAGATCTTACCAAATCTGAAGTTTCCTTTCTTGATCTTGAGATCACAAATCTAGCTTTCCATTGTTGAGTTTTTAAACTTTCCAAAAATACCAAGAAATGTGGGTCCACTATGAAAGATGTCCTACCCTTGATCTCTCTCAAATCTCACCAATGTGGGTCCCATTCTTGAATTCTCCTACACAAATTAAAACAAATGGATTCAAGAATAATTCTATGTAAGGAATTTAAATGGACGATGCATGGGACCCTACTTGATACACCCAAAATAACCAACTTTCCAAAAAGAAATCTCCAAAAATGACAGGTTTCATGAATTTATGCAAAAAGTGTGATTTTTAGCAAATTACGCATGAATGCAATACAATGGACTCTAAATGCATAAAAACATAATTTGACACTAAATAAAGCTCTTTAATATTAATAAGCCCTTAAATTGGTCCAAAATGTGTATGAAAATGTGTGCTTTTGAGGACTCATCAATTACCCCTCACAGGATATTTCATATGCACCCCATTCTTCCCCTTGTTCATATGCACCTAATGACACCCCACCGCCTGAATGGTCATATGAACCACCACCACCACCCCCGGAGGGATCCTTGGAAGACACTTTAGCCAGATTCATCATGTTCACGCAAAACACCATGCAATCCATTCAGAACAATGCACAATCCATGGAAAGACTAATAACTCCAATTAGTCTAACTGCACTTCAAATGAAGAAAGTAAACGACACCTTTGGCAATGAGAAAGAATTTCAACATGATGATCCATCACTCATTGAAAATCCGACGGATATGGATTGTGCAAATACGTATAGGGTATCCAAGGGTGCACCTGTGGAAATGGATGATGGTGCGCTGCATGAATCAGATTGTGAACCCTATGAGCCAAATTCCTTCGACCCTCACTTTTCTGATCCGAAGGAGAAAGTGGACCCCTTCGAAGAAGATACCGTGCCCTTCTATGTTGATCCTTACTTTGGGTCCAATTCTTCTGATGATTTTCGCATTGCGGATTTCCTAGAAATTGATTTTCCCATGATAACGGAACCGCGCATGTGCCCAATGAGCCCCAAATGCAAAATTACTATTGGGAGGATGGCCCCATTTTTCAGATTTCTGATTCGGACAATGTGGAATCCTTGGAATCATGTACCGAGTTCTTCATGAAATCTGATGATCCGACCCTTAGAGAAATTGCCCTCACATTTCTTGGCCCTCAATGTAATTCAGGGTAACTTTTGGAATTAAAGGAGATTGGACCCATTAAGACCTTCAAGTCTAACACGTTGGAATCATTTGAGCCCGTGCCTAAGGACATTGTGGAAGTTAATTCAAAAGAATTTGTGGCATGGGAGGAAATGGGGCCGCTCATTTGTTCATTGCGTCCTCCTCTCCTTCCATTCAAAGACCCATTTTTAAGGGAGGAGGATTCATTTTTCATGGTGGTCCTTTTTACACACATTTACAACACAGATCATGCGGTCCTTATGTTCAATGCGCTTCACGTTTCCATGGTAACATCTCTTTTTGTGCTTCTTGTGAATTGTGTGGAGGAAAATCTCATCTGGGATCCGGGTGGAATCATGGTTTCGAATCAAGTAGTGTAGGATTTTTCTTTCTTTTTATTGTAGATTTTTCTTTTCTGTTAGTAGAGTAGCTTCTTTTCCTTTTGTTTTCTTTGTTTATCTCACCATGGACAGAGTTCGAAAAGGCTGCATCTTCAGGTGACTTCTTCCCCTTTACTTCCTCATGTTATATTTACTTTTTGCACCGCATGCATAACATCGAGGACGATGTTCATGCTAGGTTGGGGGGTAGGAACAAGAACACTTGTTCATCTTTAGACAAAAGTTTTACATTCTTTTTGGTTGATTCTCGAAAAAAAAAGAAAAAAAATGCTATTTTTTTATTTTTAAGGTTTTGAAATAAAATAAAATAAAAGGGGAAATTTTGAGAGAAATTTTATGAAACAAAGATACCATGAACTTTGGAATTTTTGGTGCTTTGTGCAAAACAAAAGAGATCAATGGTTTACTATTTTGTTTATGGAAAGGATTTTTGAAAAAAGTGCTGAATTTTGATCTCTCACATTCACACAGTCTATATATTTTTCAAAGTTTTTGAATGCCAAGCCATGATTTCCGTTTTTCTTTGACAATTGGATTGAAAATATGATGGAAAACTGACCCTTAGTTTCACAGTTTCCTGGTTCATCTGGTTTTGTTGGCCACAAGGCTAGTGAATTAATTCGGGCACATGAAAAGGGCTGCCTATTGTTGGGGATCGTAAAAAAAAAGGTGTTTAGTTATAACTTATAAGTCTTGAAAAGAATAAAAAGTTGTGTGACTAGTTTGGGTTCAGAGTCTTTTTAACTCGAGCCAGGCGCTCCCCGGCAACGGCGCCAAAAACTTGATCGGACCCCAATGTAGGGTGCGACTGTAGTAATAAAACTGGTAAGGCCAGGTCGATCCACAGGGAGCTTTTAAAAATAAGGCTTTCCAACTTTTTCATCTGCCCTAAATAAAATTTAATTTTAGCCTAAAAACTAAAAAATTACAACAATCATTCTTACTTTCCAAAAATTAAATTAATTACAATCCAATGAAAAGTAAACTTTCTAAATCTAAGAATCCTAAACTAAAAACTAAAATTGCTGTAAAATAATACACAAGTTAGAACTTCCAAAAATAGAAAATTAATAAAACTAAACAAAATTAGAAACTATACTAAAGTCAGAAAGTTAGTAATGCAATGCGTGCTATGCTATGACAAAAAAAAAATTTAAGTCTGAAAAAACTAGTATGCTGGGCTGTTTTTATGCATGATTTTTTCCTAATCCAATTTATGGCGGTTTAACATTCCATGCATGCACCTCCTATATCTAGAAAGATGCCAAAAATAGCACACCCATAAAGCAATCTAAATAAGGAAAGTAAAAAAAGTTACCTTAAATAGCGCTCCCCGGCAACGGTGTATGAATTGCACCAATCCGACGGTTGGATTAAGAGTTATGACCATTTTAATCTTGTTTCCCCTGAAAAATCCGAGAATACTTGTGCACATATGGAATGTTAGGTGTGCAATGGGGTGTGTGGGACCCTTGTGGACGTCCAAAGGGATCTTGGGATCTTTCTTTTCTTGTTTCTTGACTCCCCTTCCATCTTTAGTTTGCTTCCAAGCTTCTTTGATTGACTAGTCAACTCTTCTAGTACACTTTCCTTTCTTAAATTTCTTTCTTGATTTTTGAGTTTTCAAACTTAGTAAGAATTAGATCTTATCAAATCTGAAGTTTCCTTTCTTAATCTTGAGATCACAAATCTAGTTTTCCATTGTTGACTTTTCAAACTCTCCAAAAATACCAAGATATGTTGGTCCACTATGAAAGATGTCCAATCCTTGATCTCTCTCAAATTTCACCAATGTGGGTCCCATTCTTGATTTCTCCTACACAAATTAAAATAAATGGATTCAAGAATAATTCTATGTAAGGAATTTAAATGGACGATGCATGGGACCCTATTTGATGCCCGACTTTCCAAAAATAAATCTCTTCAAAAATGACAGGTTTCATGAATTTATGCAAAAAGTGTGATTTTTAGCAAATTACGCATGAATGCAATACAATGGACCCTAAATGCATAAAAACATGATTTGACACTAAATAAAGCTCTTTAATATTAATAAGCCCTTAAATTGGTCCAAAATGTATATGAAAATGTGTGCTTTTGAGGACTCATCACACCCCCCAACTAGCATTTTGCTAGTCCTTAGCAAAAACTGCGAAAAACATGAGGCTTTCATCCTTAATTAATCTAAAACTAATTTAACAAAACTAACTAAAAATGAATGCAACGCCACTTTCGCTGGCACTCTCGACTGCATTTAGCGTATGCAGTAAGCCGTTAAACCCCTCGGTTCCCGCTAGTAGACAAGTTGTGTCTCGTGAGGGTTTGTAGTGAATTTACCCACAAAATTCTTTTTTTTTCTTTTTTTTTTAATATCAATAAAGAATCCTAGTAGAAACCTAACAAAAATAAAGGATCTTTTTCAAAAGAAGATTTACGAACACTGAATATTCTCGATTCTTGAAATTTTCAAAGCAAATGCAAATTTGAAACTCAGTTCACAAATCCCATTTTTTGGTCCGAAATTCTCGAATTCATGCTAAATTGATCGTGTACGGTGAAATAGTGTGTATATGTAAAAACACATAAGCTTCAAATGATCCGCCAAGATTCCCGTGAAAACAATTTTCAATCCAAGATTCTGGGCCACCTAACCTTAGCAAAGAAAAACAATGTTCCTCTCAAGGCAACCATGACGGCTTTCGCACTACTAATTTTTTTTTAACACACACATGTGACTGTGCAATGCCTAGGTCGCTTAAGCTTTCTAATTAACCCATATAATGAGCTTTAGGCCAATGACTCCCAAAACAGATGTCTTTAGGGCACTGGGTGTGTAAATACCCCTACGGGCTTACTGGCTCGGGTTAAAAAGGCTCTGAACCCAAACTAGTCACACAACTTTTTATTCTTTTCAAGACTTATAAGTTATAACTAAACACCTTTTTTTTTTTTACGATCCCCAACAATAGGCAGCCCTTTTCATGTGCCCGAATTAATTCACTAGCTCTGTGGCCAACAAAACCAGATGAACCAGGAAACTTGTGAAACTAAAGGTCAGTTTTCCATCATATTTTCAATCCAATTGTCAAAGAAAAATGAAAATCATGGCTTGGCATTCAAAAACTTTGAAAACATATATAGACTGTGTGAAAGTGAGAGATCAAAATTCAGCACTTTTTTAAAAAATCCTTTCCATAAACAAAACAGTAAACCATTGGTCTCTTTTGTTTTGCCCAAAGCACCAAAAATTCCAAAGTTCAAGGTATCTTTGTTTCATAAAATTTCTCTCAAAATTTCCCCTTTTATTTTATTTTATTTCAAAACCTTAAAAATAAAAAAAAATAGCATTTTTTTTCTTTTTTTTTCGAGAATCAGCCAAAATGAATGTAAAACTTTTGTCTAAAGATGAACAAGTGTTCTTGTTCCTACCCCCCAACCTAGCATGAACATCGTCCTCGATGTTATGCATGCGGTGCAAAAAGTAAATATAACATGAGAAAAGTAAATGACAAGAGGGTAAAGGGGAAGAAGTCACCTGAAGATGCAGCCTTTTCGATCTCTGTCCATGGTGAGACAAAACAAAGAAAACAAAAGGGAAAGAAGCTACTCTACTAACAGAAAAGAAAAATCTACAATAAAAAGAAAGAAAAATCCTACACTACTTGATCCGAAACCATGAATCCACCCTGATCCCAGATGAAATTCTCCTCCACACAATTCACAAGAAGCACAAAAAGAGATGTTACCATGGAAAGGTGAAGCACATTGAACATAAGGACCGCATGATGTGTGTTGTAAATGTGTGTAAAAAGGACCACCATGAAAAATGAATCCTCCTCCCTTAAAAATGGGTCTTTGAATGGAAGGAGAGGAGGACGCAATGAACAACTGAGGGGCCCCATTTCCTCCCATGCCACAAATTCTTTTTTAATTAACTTCCACAATGTCCTTAGGCACGGGCTCAAATGATTCCAACGTGTCAGACTCGAAGGTCTGAATGGGTCCAATCTCCTTTAATTCCAAAAGTTTCCCTGAATTACATTGAGGGCCAAGAAATGTGAGGGCAATTTCTCTAAGGGTCGGATCATCAGATTTCATGAAGAACTCTCGGTACATGATTCCAAGGATTCCACATTGTCCGAATCAAAAATTTGAAAAATGGGGTCATCCTCCCAATTGTAATTTTGCATTTGGGGCTCATTGGGCACATTCGCGGTTCCATTAATCATGGGAGAATCAATTTCTAGGAAATCCACAATACCAAAATCATCAAAAGAATTGAACCCAAAGTAAGGATCAACATAGAAGGGCATGGTATCTTCTTGGAAGGGGTCCACATTCTCCTTCGGATCAGAAAAAGTGAGGGTCGGAGGAATTTGGCTCATAGGGTTCATAATCTGATTCATGCGGCGCACCATCATCCATATCCACAGGTGCACCCTTTGATACCCTCTGCGTATTTGCGCAATCCATATCCGTCGGATCTTCAATGAGTGATGGATCATCATGTTGAAATTCTTTCTCACTGCCAAGGGTGTCGTTTACTTTCTTCATTTGAAGTGCAGTTAAACTAATTGAAGTCATTAGTCTTTCCTTGGATTGTGCATTGTTCTGAATGGATTGCATGATGTTTTGCATGAAAGTGATGAATCTGGCTAAACTGTCTTCCAAGGATCCCTCCGGGGCAAAAACTTGATCGGACCCCAAGTGTAGGGTGTGATTGTAGTAATAATCTGGTGAGACCAGGTCGATCCACAGGAAGCAATGTAAACTAAGGTTCCTTCTCAACTTGTACTTACCCTAAATTAAAAATCTAAATCTAGCCTAAAAACTAAAAAAAATTACAACCATCATTCTTACTTTCCAAAAATTACATTAATTACAATCCAATGAAAAGAAAACTTCCTAAATCTAAAAATCATAAACTAAAAACTAAAATTGCTACAAAAGAACAAACAAGTTAGAACAACAAGAATAAGAAGTACCAAAATTAAAAATAAGAAACTACACTAGAAACAAAAGAAACCTAAGTTAGAAAGTTAGTAATGCAATGCATGCCATGCTATCTAGTTCCAAACATAAACTTTGTAAAAATAGACATAAAATTGAATTGATCATAAAAATAAAGACAATAAATAAAAGTTCAAGAATTTAAATGTGTGGAAGAACATAAATTTAAATGTGTGGAAGTGTATTCTTCTCTTTCAAAATTCTTTTCTAAATGGGGTCATAATTTGAATCATGCTCTTAGGGCCTTTGGGTCGTCAATCCAAACACCAACAAGAAAAGAAACATAAAACAAGCACCAATCACCCAATGATAAGTAAGAAAATTGAAAAGAGAAAGCAACACGTTTACTAATATGCAAAGTCTTACATAGGATAAAAAATAAAATAAACCAAGACAATTACATACTACGATGAGAAGCCTCTTCTAAAATGAAAAACCTAAGGTTGTAGTGTGATTTCCATGCCAAATCTCCTTGAAGACTTCAATGGAGAGAAAGAGAGAGGAAGAAGATGGAGTGTAGTAGTAATTCTAGAGAGAGCTGGTCTATCTTCCCATAGGAGGAGAGGGATGCTTATGCTTTCAATTTATAGATTTTTGCTCCCTTTCTTTCCTTCTTTGTTCCAAGCTTGTAGCATGCAATCTTATTTGTATGGCAAGTCCTTTCCTTGGCCAACAAGTCTTCAAAGAAATAGCAAGGTGAGTGAGAGATTCTTGGTGCTTTCCATGTGCAAAAAAGTTAATTGTTTATTGATAAAATAAGAAAAAGAAAATTTCTATCATTCTCTTAAATGTCACAAAAAAGTCTTTGGAATTCTTCAAGTTTTAAAATTTAAAATCATTCTTTTAATTTGTCCTATACGAAGGAGATTTATAATTCTTCTACTTATGAAATTATTTCAATACAAATTCTTCATTGTGATCATACTCTTTGGCCATCAAACAAGCCCAGAAGGAAGATCAAAATTTTACCCAAAAGAAATCAAAATTGTCCAAATGAAAAATGAGAATTTAGAGGAGAAAAAAGAAAACTTGGATACTTACACCCCAAAAGCCATACAGTACATCTTGTTAAATTGTCCCTATATATCTTACTAAACACCTGAAAATTGCCAATATAGCACATGAAAAATGTACAAAAAAATGCCAATTTATACACAAATGGACTCACATTAAACCAATTCAAGGTGATATTATGGATTTATGGTACTCCACCATTGAATGTGGGGCCTTGAGAGTGTTATTTGATGGAACAGTGGAGTTCTTTGGCTGAGAATATTACGTGTCCACGACCATGAATTTGTTCAAAGTGGGGATGATCAAACGGTGGGACCTATAAAGTAGTGGGTCATTAGGCCATTTCTTGCCTTTTTCATCTCAGCCAAGCATTTTGAAGAATCTGATCAAAAATTTAAAATACTCGATTTTAACACCAAAAAAAAACTTCTTTAAAAAAGTAGATTGAGAAAAGGGGTGTTTTAAAATGTATTAGGATTGGATATGCCACATAGGCTCGGGATGCTATTCTAGGTATTATTTTTAAATGGGTGCTATTATGGGAATTAGTTTAATTGAGAGTGCTATTATTTCTCGTAATAGCACACTCAATTAAACTAATTCTCATAATAGCACCCATTTGAAAATAATACCCAGAATAGCATCCGGAGCCTATGTGGCATATCCAATCCTAATATATTTTAAAACACCCCTTTTCTCAATCTACTTTTTTTAAAAAGTTTTTTTTTTGTGTTAAAATCGAGTATTTTAAATCTTTGATCAGATTCTTTAAAATGCTTGGCTAAGATGAAAAAGGCAAGAAATGGCCTAATGACCCACTACTTTATACGTCCCACCGTTTGATCATCCCCACTTTGAACAAATTCATGGTCGTGGACACGCAATATCCTCGGCCATAGAACTCCACTGTTCCATCAAACAACACTCTCAAGGCCCCACATTCAATGGTGGAGTACCATAAATCCATAATACCACCTTGAATTGGTTTAATGTGAGTCCAATTGTGTATAAATCTGGCATTTTTCATGTGCTATATTGACAATTTTCAGGTGTCCAGTAAGATATATGGAGACAATTTAACAAGACGTACTGTATACCTTTTGGGGTGTAAGTATCCAAGTTTTCTTTTTTCTTCTCTAAATTCTCATTTTTCATTTGGACAATTTTGATTTCTTTTGGGTAAAATTTTGATCTTCCTTCTGGGCTTGTTTGATGGCCAAAGAGTATGAACACAATGAAGAATTTGTATTGAAATAATTTCATAAGTAGAAGAATTATAAATCTTCTTCGTATAGGACAAATTAAAAGAATGATTTTAAATTTTAAAACTTGAAGAATTCCAAAGACCTTTTTGTGACATTTAAGAGAATGATAGAAATTCTCTTTTTCTGATTTTATCAATGAACAATTAACTATCCATTAATATGAATTGAAAATCCCCCATATTACCAAATTTCTTTTTAAACAATCAGGGAGTCTAGCTGAAAATTTAAATTGGACCACCACTTTTTCGTGATTTAATTTATTAGGGTTGTGGATGAGTAACTACTTCCTACCAATTGGTGGATTATTTGATGGCCCTTGTAAATCTTAAGCTTTAAGCCTTTACTTTTAGATCTTTATGGCCTTTTATAGTTTCAAAAGAAAAATCTATTTGATTGAATGTTGCTAGTCATTAGATCCAAGACCACAGATTGGGCAGTAATTAGACAAAGGGCAGTTTTAATTTTAACCATCCATTCCAAAGCATATGGCTTGCAAAGTCAAGAAGATCTACTTTTGTTAGATTGATTATCTGCAACATTCACTTGAAAAAGAAGATTGAGAAATGGAGTGTTTTAAAATGTATGAAGACTAGCGGTAACCCGTGCCGTTGGCACGTTAAAACAATTTTCGTAAATTAACTTATTTGGATTTGGGGTTTACGACTTTATAGGATTTAGTGTTCTTAGAATTTCTGATTTAGGTTAATATTTTTTTTATTTATGTATAGTATATATGATTTATGCTTCAATGTTTAGGGTTTTTAGTATTTTATTTTATAATTTAAGAGTTTACCCTCCAAATTTAAAAAAAAATATTTTTTTAATGTTCTTAACTTTTAATTTTTTTTAACACTCTAGCCAACCAAATCGGAGCCGGCTCCCCTACTTTTTTATTTTTCGAATTTTAGTTGTCTAATAAAAACAGTGAGATGAATAGTAAAATGGGGTCCACAAAAAAGTGTGATGGGCGACTGAGATTGAGATTAGCAGAAAAAAATAAACCCATCAGCCCCCCCCACGCCCCCCCTCTCCCTCATTCATTTTCTCTCTTTCTCCCCTCTCTCTTCCACGTGCAGTGTCCTCCCTCTTTCTTTCTTGATGGCAATAGTTGTAATTATTTCAACTTTTAGCCCCTTTTAGCCACAGTGCCACGTAGGACATTTTTTTGAACAGTAAAAGGTTGTCTTGAAATGTATAATAGAATTAGATATGACACGTAGGCTCAGAATACTATTCTGCGTATTATTTTTAAATGGGTGCTATTATGAGAATTAATTTAATTGAGGGTGTTGCTGTGGAAAAAACTCTGAAAATAAACGCCAAATAGGAGCGATACAGGTGTGCCGATTGCAGGTCTCCAATCTCCACAACCGAAGACCACGTACATAGTGCAGAGCCAAGGAGAAATCGGAGAAGCAGAGAAGAAACTCCAATTTCCTCTTTCCTCTTCTTCATTTCTGGGTTTGTTTGTTTGTTTGTTTTTCTCCAAAGCATTCTTCAATTTCAATGGCCTGCTATTGCAGTAGCAGTACTCTTCTCCCCAGAAAAAATCACCCATAGAATGATCTCATCAGCATCTCTCTGCTCATTCTCTCTCTCGCCGAAGCGTCTCAGCAATTCCAGGCCTTCAATAACAAAATCCCATTTGCAAGAACTCCCTTTTCAAAAGGTACATACAGGAAAAAAAATGGTTTACTGCCTTTGGGGTCCTGTGTTTTTTCTTTTCTTGCATTAAGGATTCTTGCTCCACGAATATCAGGTCACCCCAGTTGCAGTGGCAGCCTCTCTTCTTGGTTCATCTCCTACTACTGCAGAATCGGGAATTTTTCAATTGTGGAAGAAGAAAGATGGTGTTTTGCTTGAGACCCAGATACAAAAACAGCTACAGAGACCACCCATCAGAGAATTCCTCGTGTGGGCTTTTTTCTTTTGGGTGTCAACAGTCTTCTTCTATCTGATTTTGACATGTGGGGTCGCCGTTGCTGCGGTTGCTGCCGATTCTATTAGAGGATCAAGCTTTGGTTTGAAGGTAGCAACCGCCCTCCAAGGATCTGGATGGCCAGATGAAGCTATTGTTTTCGCTCTTGCCACTCTTCCAGTTCTTGAGCTTCGTGGGGCAATTCCAGTTGGCTATTGGATGCGGCTGGATCCTCTTCGCCTGACCCTGTTATCTGTTCTTGGGTGAGTGGGTTTTCTGTTTTCATTGCCTGATTCTCCATTTTAATCTGTGATGTTTTTGTCTATATGATTTCTGTTCTGTTGAAATAGTTTTATGTAAGTTTATGGGTGGCGTTTGGTGGAGGAGAAAGTGATATATGTATGAAAAATAGGATAATTTTGGTTATGTAGACCAGAAAATGAATATTCTATAAAGCATATCCCGATTAGTTTGATGGAAAAACTTTGATTGCAAGAATTTGGAGCATTTATATTGAGAGAATTTGGAATTCCTGAGGGAGAATGTTCCTAGTCTGTTCTATGAGGCAAATGAACTTTCAAGGTTTTTCTCTTATTGAATCCTTGGGTTATTTAACATAAAACTAAGTAGAAGCTGATAAGTTCCCCGTAAAAGTATTTCCTGAAATTGAAACATAAAAACACTTAAAATCAAGTGATTTGTTTCAGGAGAAATTGTTTCATCACAAATTAAGTTTTTTTTTATTACTTAATTTTCCTAAAGTGGTTCTAATAGTAGAGAAACAGGGACGAGAAAATAGGGAAGTAGAAATATTGCTTTTTGTTTGGCATTTACTGTTGAAAAGTAGAAAATCTTAAGTAGAATGCTCGTTTTTCTCGCGACATAGGTCCATGTTGAAGGAGGGAATTGATTTTTCTCCTCAATTGGAAGAATATTGGAGAAAACTTAACATGGGAGAACGAGTTTCCATCTTTCTTTTCCTCTCCTTTCTCCTTATCCATACACCTCCAAATTGGGTTTTTTTTTTTGTATGTTCTATTATTTCTTTTGTATGCCATCCTGATTTTTTTAAATACACAGTAACATGGTTCCTGTGCCGTTCATCCTACTCTATCTGAAGAGGTTTGCCACTTTCATTTCTGGGAGAAATGCCTCCATGTCCCGTTTCATGGACTTGCTATTCGAGAGAGCCAAAGAAAAGGCAGCCCCTGTGCAAGAGTTCCAATGGCTTGGTTTGATGCTATTTGTTGCGGTGCCATTCCCCGGGACAGGAGCATGGACAGGAGCCATTGTAGCATCCATTCTCAACATGCCTTTCTGGTCTGCGTTCTCTGCTAATTTCTTTGGGGTTGTTTTCGCTGGCCTTCTGGTAAACTTGCTTGTGAACCTTGGTCTCAAATATGCCGTGGCTATTGGTTTGATCCTTTTTATTATCTCGACAATCATGTGGAGTGTCTTGCGATTTGTGAAAAAATCTCTAGACTCAAATTGAACTTTTTCCACCGAATATGGTGAAATGTACACTCATTATTTGAGTAGCATTCATGTATTATCTTTAAATCTCTGATCTCTCTGGTTGGGAAGAAATAGAAATCTTGGATTTCTTTATAGCATTTCAGTTTTTAAAAATCAGTTTCTCCCTAAGATTGTGATGATGGCCTGAAATATTAGTTTGGCATGTATGATTTCTCAACTTTTTGTAACAGCTCTTTTTCCTACCTTTCAAAGGGCTAAATCCAAGGGTTCATATTCACAAGAATCTGAGATTTCTGTATCATTGCAAGTGAACAGGCTCTAACAGTCTCCTATAGAGTTGAAACTCTTGGTGCTTACTGTTGGATTCTTGAAACTCAGTGTTTATATAAGTGAAGTTGATGATAGGCCTCAGGTTTAGGGGATATTATGGCGAATTACTTTCCAGAAAAAGCAGCTGAAAGACTCCCATTGTTGGTGTTCTTCTTTCTTCTAATTTGTGGAGATTGTGAACTTCTGCAAGAAGTTGTTTAACATCCAACCAAGGTTCAATTCTTATCCTTTCCTGAGGTCTCTCAATAAATATTCAGCATACCAACCAATATCTCACCTGATTTTCTGAATGCCAGAGGCCTTATTTTTATCCAGAAGGAATCTGAGGCAAACAGGCCAATAGCGATGCTTGAAACTTTCACTTACTATCAGGATTTGATTGACTTCAGACATACAATTAAAAAAAAAATGGAAACAATCACATTAAACAATGGTTAGAGTTGATGAAATATGCTTAATTAGAGCTCCAAAAGCAGCTCCATTTTCATGATCTCTGAGGTAAAATAGTCTGCTTTGGTCAATTATTTATCAGTGCTGCTTTTCCATTTGGGTAGTTGTTAGAGAATTTCTTCTGATTTTAAGAACACTCTTTGTAGAACCCTCAAAAAATGAAATTAACTAACAATTAATGCTTCTGAGAAAAAGACCAGAGAGTAGAATCCTCATTACTGGGAACCTACTGCAGCATGTATGACTCACTAGTGGTAGTAACAATGCTTCTGAATGTGTAATATAGCTACTTCCACCAATTTTTTTTTATAGTGATCAGCATATGTAGCCAATGTCCTGAAAATGCTTTACTCCTGTTTTCCTCCTAATATTGAGTGTGACAAGCAACTATCTTTGAATCTCAAATGGTTCTTCTGAACATTTAATTTGTTTCTCTTTTTTTAAACATTTTGCCATTTTAGTGTTCTCTTGATGTTTGTAGCACTTTTATCAATTTGGGTACTACTACATATTGTTATCTGATTTTATTTCTGCATTTGTTCTTTTGGTTTGACATATTTGAAAGAGGGATATATCCCACCTCAATCACATTAGAGCCCTTTCCATAGGATTCAATTGCATCAGAGGCCTTTTCATAGGATTCGATCACATTGGTGGTCTTTCACATCTGATACTACTCACTGTGAGTGCAGGGAGACTCATGCATGATTCCAAGCATTTAATTGGAATGAACATGTGAAACTATCAGACATTTACTATGAGACTTTAAATATAAGTTATTTAATGGAAAATAAATTATGCACCTTTTACCTCATTTTCGTTTATTGCCTCAAATGTTTTAATTAATTTTTAATTATACCTTCAAACAAAATGATTAAAAAATTAAAAACATTATGGTAAAGAATTATAGGTTAATGAAACATAATCTAGGTTATCAAAATACATCACAAAATGTAATATACTCTTATTCATTACCTTGTAACTCATTAAAGGTCTGAAATTACTGAGAAGAAATATGGTCATTGGGAGAAGAAGGGCTTGGATTACTCATTGGATGGTTGCAAGTAAGGAGGAACACTTTATTTTATACTTGAAGTCTTGCAAAATGAATGGCTAAGATATATAATGTATCGTGAATATAAAAAGGAATTTTATAATTTTATCTCTGCCAACTCTATCTAACAAACTTCTAGACCCTTTGATATTTTTTAGAACTTATCTAGAAATATCTTGGATCGTCTGGAGTCTTCTTGTGAGCCAGACCAGTGAACAATGGGCCTGGTCTTAGATTGCGGGCTTATATCCCACTTATAACATGAAGACTTTCTGAAAAAAAAAACAAACAAACATGGAGACTCGTTGTCATTTCATTTTTTGACTCCCTCTTCCCAGGAGATTTTCTTTGCTTACTTTTTGGGCTACTTTCCTTTTGAATGTGTTTGTAGGGCATCTGACAGATTCCTCTTCCGCGGCAGTACAAATCTCTCTCTAGACATCCGAATCACATATCCTTCCATCACATGGAAAAAGGGCTAAAAATGGAGGATTCTACTAATATGTTCACTGCACCAAACAATCAGGAAGGAAGGTTTCCGTCTCATTTCGGAGATGCCCCTTTTGCACAAACACACCCTTTTAAGTCAATGAAATTCTGTTCCTTGACTCCAGCGGTTAGGAATTGCAGATAGAACAGTGAGAACTAGAACCAAATATCCAGCCAGGGAGAAAGCATGGCTAGCCCTACCATGGAGTTCCCTGTCTATTTTATAGAGCAGAAAATAAAAACCTTCTAAAATCATTCTCTTTGTAGAAATGGGAGTCCGCACTTACACACATGGATAAATGATTGTTGCCATTATCATCATCGTGTCAACGAAACCTAAGGCCATTTTTCCATTCAACCTTGTCTAAAGTTTATATTTTATGAAACTCCTGAATCTATCATCACTGTTCTTGAAGCCTTAGCTCAATCTATTTGGAATAGACCCTTTTTTTTTAGTTTTCTCTATGCCAACCCACCTGCTTGTTGGAGGAGTGGCATAAAGAGTGGGTTTGCTCGCCATGTCTTTTAAGTTTGAAATCGCCCAATCCATGTACCATCTGGGGTGTAGTCCTGTTGAATCAAAAACCTCATGGATGCCCAACGAGTACTAATTCCAGAGTGGCACCCGCTAAACCCACACAAACATATATACTTAATTCATTTCTTCTATACCTAATGTACCAGTAATAAGTATTGCACGGTTGCTTCTGGTCCCTTTCTTATGGTTTTATCGTTTCTTATGTAGGCTTTTTTATATTCATTTTATACATTTTTGCTAATGCAAAAGGGGGTGTGCTCCATTTAATAAGGTTACACTTTTTTCTATGTGGAGTGACTTAGGATGCCAACCAATTCATAAAAATAGTTTAGTATGTACATGAAACTTTGAGGATATGGTGTAATCCAAATGTCATTTTAAATTCATAACTATAAACTGCCAGATTTTTAAAGTAGTAAACTAAGGGCCTGTTTCTTTCCAAGCATTTCTGACAGGAATTCAGGCTGTCTGTGAATTCCTGAATTCCAGTCAGAAATTCTATATTCATTTACTAGAATTCGCAGCATTTGAGGCAAACAGTATTTTGGAATTCCAAAAAAGTGGAATTCCCAAATGCTAGCCCTTGCTCCAACATTTATAAATTCTGGCATTCCGGGAGGCTTCCTTAGAACTCCGGCTCTCTCTGACGATGGAAGGTGATCTTCTTCGCTGCACCTCTAAAAAAAAATCAGATCTGGTTATCTTCTTTCTTTCCACTCCTTTCATATATCTGGTTCCATGAAACCCAAAACCTCCCAAATCCACACCTTTCTTTTGATCTAATCTCAATTTCATTTTCATCTGGCATCTTTCAAAACCATACCATCCTCCTCAATGCTTGTACAAGAAATCCATCTCCTCCTCATCGAGACCGAATAAACCCC
Source organism: Litsea cubeba (assembly GCA_012931725.1). Lineage (NCBI taxonomy): Eukaryota > Viridiplantae > Streptophyta > Magnoliopsida > Laurales > Lauraceae > Litsea > Litsea cubeba. The sequence goes on along the minus strand of CM022947.1, from coordinate 136,279,902 downwards.
AGAATTCATGTATCCAACCTCTTTGGACAGAACGGAGATGAAGATCATTGCAATGTGTAGAGATTCTCAGGCAGGAATTCTAGGTATAAAAGAAACGGAGAATTTAGGAATGCTAGAATTTGTAGCATTTCAAAATTCCAACTTCTCAAATTCTACAAAATCCAACAGACATGAATTCCAAGAATTCTTACAAAGAAATAGGCCCTAATAGTTGTTTTTTAGAGGAAGTCCACACAGCCCGAAATCCGTGCCCGGGTTGTGGCACGGATTCCAAGGGGGGCCGTTGGATATCAGCGCAATGTAGCAGGGCTCGGTTTTTTAAGTGCATTTATTTTTGTGATTGAATTCCGACAATGCTTATATCGGATCAGTGTTAAATTGAAAATAATGTTAATTCATAAAAGGTGGGTGAATGTAAATATTTAAATTTCTCAACTAAACAAATATGTTGGAATGATTTGGTACGTGCAGATTCCTGCGAAAGGTGTGAGATAGAATAAACTTTTTTTTTTACTCTTTTCCTTCTTTTACAAAATAAATAAAACCATATATATAGAACCCAAGCCACCAAATCGAGTTTATTTGGTACCAATTTGGAGAAATACTAAATAATAACTTTCTTATTTTGAGACCTTAAACTCTACCTTGGCCTGACTCTTAACTCTCGATGTTAGGGTAAGGGCTAGGTGGTATGGGCCCTATATATATTGAGGGTAGGATAAGGACAATGTACCCCCGGCCTGGCCCGGCCCTTTCACAGCCCTAATTATCATGCCATGGTTTCATTTCCATTCTCGGTCAAAATCTCTTGGCAAACTCTAGAACCCTGAATGGTTTAAAGCTTAATTTCTGGGGTTAGAGTTAGCCCTCCCACAACGGTTACTGGCTGGGTTTGGACCCAAATTTTAGATTCCAGCTCTACAATTTTGTTGGGCCTACACTCGGGGCAATGTTTTAAGTTTGGCCTAAAATTCAACGTGTGAAAAGTCTTAAGAGGTAAATTCTTTTTCCCATTCTATTAAATCATACACCATAGTTTGGTCGGTTTGGGCTTTGGATGTACCAAGGTGGCCCCCTCATGAACCTTTTGAATAGTAGGTCCGAATTGCATGTGCATGAATTAAGCTTTTTTAAACTCATCGATAAAATCAATCTTATGAAATCACTCTTTGTGTTTTAATAAGTGAGAGGAGTACGAGAGTATATGCATAAAGATAAAAGAAAAGTAAAAACAAAGTCAGCATAGAAGAACAAGAGCAAGAGCTGCAAGACAGTTTATAAGCAGTTCCAATTTTGGATATTATGCAAGGATGTTTAAAATTAAAAAAAGCTCAATCCTGCGCATTTAGTTAATCAGGTCAAATCTGGCAGGCTTTCTATCACTTGTTTAGGCTTCAAATGACTCGTTTCGACAAATAAGTCACTCAACTACATGAATTTCTTATTTGGATTGGGTCGGGCTACGAGCCTTCTCGGTCAGCCTGCCCAAGTAATCAAACCTGAGGTTAGAATTAGGAATGTCGGCGGGTCGGTTTTGGTTCGGAACCATTTTTCAATTTCTGGTATATGGTTTTGAATTTCGTCTCGCACCAACACGAGTTGGGTCCTCCCAATGCAGTTTCAACAGTTTTTTTTTTTTTTTTTTAGCAGCCAGTCGTATTACTTATGCAATTAATTAATGTATTGTAGTGCGGTTCCCACTACAATACATTAATTAATGGTGTAGGGTCACTCGCTTTGTGATAATAGAATACATGAGATTATAAAAATTGCGGACTCATTTACAACTCTAATTATATATAACCTAGCTTAAAATGAGCCAGGATGTTGTCAGGCCGAACTGTCCCCGCCTTGAGCCCCACGAGCTAAGTGGGCAACATGTAACCATCTACCCCTAGATTAGCTGCGAGGGTAGTTTGAGGGAGCTTTCAATCAATTTCAACCACTCAACTATAAGGGGCATTTGGTGAAAGGTCCTTCAACAGTACCTTTTATAGCCTGTGGTCCAGGTTATTTTCTCATAAAGGCAGCGGTCCCCTTTTAACATTTAATGAGTCAAAAAGACAAAAATGCCCTCTCTTTATATACTCTATACGTCACCAAACATACATTGCTTTAAAATATTCCGTCATACACTCCGAAATTTAAGCAAAAAAAAAAGATTCTGAAATCAAAGATGAAGGAAATTGCACAAAGAAGTAAAATCAACTCATCAGTGACCTCAAGCAATCGAATCATCTTGACTTAAACTTAATTGAGTTTGATATAAGTTTATCTAAGTTTTGGTTTGAATTTATCTGAACTTGATATGAAATTATTTGACTGTGACATGTATTTATCTAAGCTTTATATAAAGTTATCTTAGTCTATGATCAATTAAATAGGACTTTAAATGAATTTATTTGTATATTATATTATTTTTCTGAGTTTGATTTCAATTTAACTCTGTTTGTTATTAATTAAATAAGGTTTCAAATGAAATTATGTGACTTTGAAATGATTTTCTCTGAGTTTTTATTAAGTTTATCTGAGTTTCTTATGAAATAATGAGTTTGGTATGAAATTAATTGAATTTCACAAGATTTTATTTGACTTTAACATGTATTCAACTTGGTTTTAAATGAGTTTTTTTTTAGTTTGCTGTGAATTTATCTAAGTTCTGTATGTGTTATTTGACTTTGGCATAATGTTATTTGACTTTGGCATGATGTTATCTGTGTTTGGTATGAATTTATCTAAGTTTGATATGAATCTATTTGTGTTTGCTTTGAATTAATATGAGTTTGATACGAATTAAGTGAATTTATCTGAGTTTGCTGTGAATTTATCTAACTTTGATGTATGTGTTATCTGAGTTTTGTATGTGTTATCTGACTTTTGCATAATGTTATTTGACTTTGGCATGATGTTATCTGTGTTTGGTATGAATTTATTTAAGTTTGATATGAATTTATTTGTGTTTGCTTTGAATTAATATGAGTTGATAAGAATTAAGTGAATTTATCTGAGTTTGCCGTGAATTTATCTAACTTTGATGTATGTGTTATCTGAGTTTTGTAAGTGTTATCTGACTTTGGTATAATGTTATTTGACTTTGGCATGATGTTATCTGTGTTTGGTATGAATTTATCTAAGTTTGATATGAATTTATTTGTGTTTGCTTTGAATTAATATGAGTTTCATACGAATTAAGTGAATTTATCTGAGTTTGCTGTGAAATTATCTAACTTTGATGTATGTGTTATCTGACTTTGGCATAATGTTATTTGACTTTGGCATGATGTTATCTGTGTTTGGTATGAATTTATCTACGTTTGATATGAATTTATTTGTGTTTGCTTTGAATTAATCTGAGTTTGATACGAATTAAGTGAGTTTATATGAGTTTGCTGTGAATTTATCTAACTTTGATGTGAACTTATTTGACTTTGGCATGAGTTTTTTTGAGTTTGCGGTGAATTTATCTAAGTTTTGTATGTGTTATATGACTTTGGCATGATGTTATATAACTTTGGCATGATGTTATCTGTGTTTGGTACAAATTTATCTAAGTTTGATATGAATTTATTTGTGTTTGCTTTGAATTAATCTGAGTTTGATATGAATTAAGTGAATTTATCTGAGTTTGCTGTGAATTTATCTAACTTTGATGTGAACTTATTTGACTTTGGCATGAGTTTTTTTGAATTGTTAAATGAGTTTTTTTTAGTTTGCTGTGAATTTATCTAAGTTTTGTATGTGTTATATGACTTTGGCATGATGTTATCTGTGTTTGGTACGAATTTATCTAAGTTTGATATGAATTTATTTGTGTTTGCTTTGAATTTATCTGAGTTTGATACGAATTAAGTAAATTTATCTGAGTTTCCTGCGAATTTATCTAACTTTGATGTGAACTTATTTGACTTTGGCATGAGTTTATTTGAGTTTATATGAATTTATCTGTAATCACAACCAATTTGAAAACAAGTTATGTCACTTTGATATGATATTATCTAACTAGATTTGGTTTGGTTTGACTAGATTTAGTTTGAATTTATCTAGCTTTGATAAAAATTTAACTGAATCTAGCAACCTGTCCCATATGACTTTATGCAATCAGTTGTTCAAGCAATCTCTTAGTTTTCTTCTTTAGCTCTTCATTTCTATTGAAACAATGTCTTTCATCAAGGTGCTCTTCCAATGTCGATAAAGAAAGACTTTCCTCAAGGCTGTTCTAGGACTAGCCATGAGGATTATGAAGTAGTCCACTTGCCATGCTCCAAGACCCAACCCGTTACAGATGGTAAGGACTTGTAAAAATAATCTGGGAAAGACAGTGATGTCATATGCTTAGGGACCACACACCCATTTAAATGGCTAGAAGGGCAAATAAGTCATAAAAAAATCTAATGTCACATGCTTAGGGACCACACACCCATTTAAATGGTTAGAAGGGCAAATATGTCATAAAAAATATGATGTCACATGCTTAGGGACCACCGCCTGAATTAATTCCATGCGCAAAGGACTCTAGGCCTTAAACCATAATGTTATGTCCTAGAGACTTTGTAGCCCAATAATGAGGGATCTCTCCCTAATTTACCCCAACTATAATCCTTTGGCTAGTTTGGTACTTTACTAATATAGTAAAAGCCAAGTAAAGCTTCTATTTTTCAGATAAGATGTTACATAAAAAAACACTTTACTCCAAACTCCCTCTATCTTTTTTATTTAAAAAAAAAAGTAAAAAAGCAACTACCTTTAAAAAAAAAAAAAAAACTCAATTTTTCCATACAAAAATTCAAAAAGATTTCATAACAAATAACTAAAAATAAAATACCATCATAATCCACTTATATTTTTTTCTTTCTTTAAAATCAACTTTACTTTACTTGACTCTATTAGTAGAGTTGTCAAACTGAAGGACACGTTGACATCAAGATATGAGCTTTTTGTCATGCCTTTTAATTCATTTTGTTTTCCAATTGGTCCCCAAATGCATGGATATAAATGAGTTTGATCTTGTTGGAACCCAAAGCCATATAGCAGAGCTCACGTGCACGTGTTGGATCCAGATCCGATATCGATTAAAAAGCTGATTTATATGAGTTTTACTTGGGCTCTTGATTTAACATAGAGAAGGCGGACTCTAAAAGGCCTCCTTCTGGATGGTCTCGTAGGCAGGTGTGTGTAACACCACGTTATGGTGACTTAAGAGGGGCCTTGTTCTAGAAGGTCTCAGTTAATGATTTGGGGGAGATTATTTTTTTTATTCGTTGGAGGAGATGGGATTTGACATCCTACTCCCATGTGTCACCTCCTGATTCTTGATTGGTCCAAATAGGATTTCCTGTTTGGTTCAAATAAAGGATTCGGATTCGGATCCGGATCCGTCCATATCCGGATCCCCTATTTCTTACCAACAGGATAACTCTGTTTGAAAGAATCAGGGGGTGAAGGATTATGGTAATCTCCACCCCCTGATTCGTCCAAATGGGAAAACCGGGGATCCATTTCCCAGAATATGAGGCCTAATGGTTGGTTAGTATATTGCAGTACTTCCTTAATCTGCAATGGAACCATTCAATGGTCCTTTCCCACATGCATGTATCAAAGTCTTTGAACAAGCCCTTCTGGGACCAGTGGCTTAGCCAAGATTCCCCATGAAGCATCAACTCTTTCTTTGAACAAGCCCTTCTGGGACCAGTGGCTTAGCCAAGATTTCCCATGAAGCATCAACTCTTTCTTGAGAGTAATTTCCGTATTGAAAAGTCCTCAAAAGTTCACAATAGCTACCATTCAAACATTTATGTGGGAATGGGTTCAAAGATAAGAGTGGTTTGCTTATAAATGTTTGAATGGCCCACTTGTCTGGACATGCATGATCAAGGGTCTGTGAGGCCCATCCCAGATCCTCAGTTGTTGTGACCATCAACCCCTACTTTCTTGTGTTTGTGTGATGACTGATAACCAAATTTCTTGTGGCTGTGTGATAACAATAGATGAGATAGAGAGAGAAAGCACAAAAGATCAGAGAGAGAGAGAGAGAGAGGGAACGTGAAGAGAAGGGTGGGTGGAACGTGCAGGAATTGTTGGTTAGGCTTAGGCAGTGTAGTTTCTATGGGAGATGGAAAAAACCGGCCAGGTAAGAGGTGTCCGTTTATGAATACCAGGCAGATGATTGGATATCATGTGACATCTTACAGTCAACTCATCGCACAATCAAAATTATCTTTCACTGGTCTTATAATTACTGACCTCATTTAAGCAATGTAATCGTCTCGCAGTATTCATAATTTATGGAAGGTTCTTTCTTAGATGAGTCATGCATGACATGGTAAATTTTTCTCTCAGCTTTTATTTAGGAAGATTCTGTAACATTCCACAAGTAATGAGTAGAAAAGTGACAAAAGCAAAAATATTTTTCCTCCACGCAGTGCTCTGCGGTCAAATCAAATGGATTAGGACTGTCTCAAAAGAACCCCTTGCCATCCAATTTTACCATCATGTGGCACTATTCCTACAGACCATAGAAAACATTTCAAGTTAGATTGGGTTCACGAGGGCTATGGATTTTGGCCTGTTTGTTTTAGAATATGTAGAAATTAAATACATAAAGTGATTAAAAAGATGAAGATTATAGGTGATTTTTCTTTTAAATAATATCAAATAACATTTTATTTTAGAAAAATATAATTAAAGGAAGATGTCATTTAATGTTTACTTTTAGAAACTCACCTTAGATTTTCATTTTTAACCCCGTATGTATTTACTTTATATTTAGTCTAATGCAAACAAACAGTTTAGCATATAGAGGAACTAACTGAAGCAGGGCTCCAACTATCATCCTCTTTGTTGAGTATGTATTCCTTTGTACAAAACTTTTGATGGGGCATATGATGTTGGCCGGTCCGAGAGGGTAAATCGGATTCGGGCTTTTTTTGTTGATGGGTAATAATCACTACTTAGAATTATACAACTTCAAAATCCACTATAGTTGAAATTTACTAATGATTGTATTCTCTGAAGGCCTAATTCATTACTAGAGTTCATGGAATTCCTATTTAGGAAATTTTGGACTTCTTAGACACGATGGAATTCTTGAACGCTCCATTATACTTGAGCATTCAAAAATCTCACCAACCGAAGGGCCACTTAAGACCTTTTAAGTGATTGAAAATGATCGAAAAATAATGGTTTATGAAATAGTGAACTGAGCCTACCTCACATGGAACGAATTAATAGTTAGTCCCATCACCTAGGTGCAATCCTCTAAAATAGTTATGTTGATATTTTTATTAAGTGGCCTCAAACCTTCTCCTTTTATTCTCCTAATTCCTGACAAGGAACAAGATAATAGATAAACTAGCAACAAAGGCCCGTGCTATCCCGGGCCCTATAATAAGAACCAACATTTCAAAATTATCTTATTATTTAATATAAAAAAATGAGAGCTACAGAGACATGGGGGCGCAACTACATCTGCATATAAATATCATATTAATGTAATATAAAAGGATCTTTAAACTCAGTTAAGTTAATGCAAAAGAAAAACTATTGAATTTAGTTTCAAATAAAGAATTGAAAAATTATACAAAAATGTAAAGACAATATAAGACACCAGAATTCATCATGTTTGGACAACTACTATGAAATTCATATACAACAAATATAAATGCACTTTTATGATATATATATTCAATAATTGCATACATAAAAAAATCGAAAATACAAAATTGTAAAGCATACCTGATTTGAGAAACACCATATTTGTAAATATTAGGACTTCTTTACCTGATATCATTTCTCACTCCGTATTCATTCATTCACCCTAGACAACCATATTAGTTGAAATATGAAATATGATATTTGATATTGAGAAACATATAGTCAGAGAGAGAGAGAGAGAGATATATATATATATATATAGAGAGAGAAGATATTTACAAAGAGATAAAAAGAAGATAAAAAGTGAAGATCTTTTGCTGCATTACCATCTTTGTAGAAGTCTCAATCTCCATACCCTGCTTGACTGCAAAATTGAAAATGGCACATGCCCTTCTCGCACCAACCACCAGCTTTCAAATCGTAATTGATAATTACCAACAATAACAAATATTGAACCCAATCACATGCCCATCTATACTTTCCATCCAATCAACAAATATATAAATTGCATTATTTTCTCAGTTTCAAGTTGCTTGTGATCCCTCCTCAAATCCTAGTGTACGGGACCCATATGCATCAGTCGCCAATCCAAACAACAATTAATATTATGATCAAACTCATACCTTTCTCTACTTATTCAATGTTTCAAGTGAATGTCAGAGCATGACCTGCCATTCCAACACTTTTGACATGATTATAATTAAAAAATGATGCAAACATCTATTTTTACTTGTGTAAACACAAAGGCTTGAATTTGTATTGTTGTTTGCTTCTTGCAGAGAACAAAATAAAGGTTTATCAACTTTTTATAGGAAAAAAAAGCTTAAATTAGTATAAAACATAAAAAATGTCAAACATCTTTGGAATGAAGACTTTTCTTTTAGTAAGAAGGAAGAGAAATTTGAATGAGATAATTTAAGGTGGGTGGATGTAATCTAAAAGATAAGATTAGCCAAGAGAGAAGGAGAGATCTTTTTTTAGGAATGAATGTTAATGTGGATGGAACTTTTAAGAACCAAATTCTGTTAAAAAGGGACCACGTACGATGAGGGGGATTGATTTAAATTATTTTAGGATGAATTAAAATTAGAGAGTGATTTGAGGAGTTAGCCTTTTAATCCCCTGTTCTTTGAGTTTCAAATCTTAAAGTTACCAAATCAATTGTTTCAATTTAAATATATATATATATATATATATAATGAGCGATTTTAGGGAAGTATTAGAGGGAGAGATATTAAGAGGATGAGAGATTTTAGGAAGTATTAGAATGAGAGATTTTAGGAAGTATTAGAATGAGAGATTAGAAGAATGAAATTTGAATGTGATTAGAAAAAATCGTAATTGATGAGGAATATTAGGGGGATGAGAGATTTTAGGGTAGATTTACAGGGAAAGATATTAGGATGATGAAAGATTTTAGGGAAGTATTAGAGGGATAAATTTTAGGAACTTATAATTGCTTAATGAGGGGGAGTGATTTTAGGAGATTAAGAAAAGTACCAAGCAAGGCCCCACGTGAAAGGCAAAGCCTCCCTCCGGTCCCTTTTTCTAAGTGGTTTTTCTGAAAGGATAACTCAAGTGGGTGATGACGTGGCTTCCTAATATAATTATTTAATTAGGCAACCCTCTAGCTATGAAAGTAGTAAGGGTGCCTTTGAAAATGAGATAAAATTATTAAAAGCCCATTTTAGAGCTGGGTCAAAAACTCACCTCAATTGCTTTTTACTGATTAGTTCGAAAACGAGCAATCTTAACAATTAAAGAGAGTTAGGGCTTGTTTCTTTATCAGAATTCCAAGAATTCATGTCTGAGAGAATTTTAAATTCTCAAAAAGTTGTCCCTTTAGGTGGAATTCAAAATTCATCTTTTTGATGGAGGATTTGAAATTCCAACAAATGGTATAGAGAGTGGAATTCTAAGATCTCCATAAGTTCTTTTGGGTGGTTAAAATTCGAAACTCTCACATCATGTGATGTCATGTCCCAAAATATCCAAACCTGTGGTTTGTCTAGAAAGTAAAAGAAGAAAAGGAAACATCCAAATTCATGATAAAAGCAATCAGCAACAGAGTAATTAATGATTAAACTTTTGGTCAACACCCATTTCCAAATTTCATATTCAACTCTCCATCTGTTTTTTTTTTTTTCAATGGCTGATGTGTTTGGTATTTCTTGAACTGTCATTGCAAAGCATCGACTGCTTACGTTTTGTAAAGGTGTTCATGAGCAAGTTCTATTAATTTAACTTTATTTGGAAGTGTTGAAGGCTTGAAGCACTCATATAGGTTGATTACTCATGTTGAATAAATCTGTGGAATTTTTCATGGATGTAGATAGATGGTTATTAATGTACTAACTTTCTCAACTTTCCATTTCAGAGTAATAGTAATTGTGTGGGGAGATTTCCAGAACCACAGGATTAAGTTAATCGCAGCCATCAGATGAGGCTAAGCATTCTCACGTGCCATCATCGTGCAATCCACGTGGCACCCGGCTCACCCGGCTACCAGGATGAGGGCCTCGGCCGAAGTCAAGCATCTCCGTGCCCTTAGCGCCGAACTGGCCCACCTCGGGCTTCACCCTCGGCAAGGAGCTCCACCTCGGCTGGGCCACCCCGGGTATCATCCCGGCAGCTGACTCCACCTCGGCTGAAGAGGCCGGGACAGAGGCCGAAGCAAGATAGAACCTTCACTTGCGCCCCTCTTCCCCCCACGTCATCAGGCACGTGGAGGGACAGGGGCACGAGCTGGCGGACAGGCGACATCCAGCCGCCCACGATCTTCGCCAGATCCCTGACAGAATCCCATCCAGCGGCTGAAGCCACATCAGGGCAGGGCCCGAGGGCAGATCCGCTGGTACCCCTGCCGCCAAAGGCGTCCAACAGGTTCTGGCCCAACAAGATGTGCATTAAATGCGATGTGGGCTGACCCGACGGGCATTTAATGCAAAGTGGGCTGGATTGGACCTCAATTAATGCAATGTGGTCTGATCATGACTTCCCAGTCAAATCGCGGGACCCACACCAAAATATCTCCCAAAAGATACGTTCCACACTCTATAAATAGAGACTCATACCACCATCAAAGGTACGCATAATCTCATATCCAGAGCCCTTACTCTGGCTCTCTTCTCCCTCTCCTTCCATTGTTCCAGTTCACATACTGACTTTGGCATCGGAGAGCCTTGCGCCGCTCAGGCCAGGGTCCCTCTGACCGTTTGCTACTTTCTTTCAGGCTTTCGGACGACACCCAGACATCCAGACACCATCATCCTCCCGGATAAGTCCTGTAAGGCACCCTCTTATTGTGGGTCATAATTTTCTGCACTTACAATTGGCGCCGTCTGTGGGAAAGCAATATCCCAGCCTTCCCAACCTTCTCCAAATCTTCCCAAACAATCTTTCTTAGCCTCATCTTCTCAGAAGCCATGCCTCCGAAAGCTAAGAAGGGCGTAGGATCCTCAAGAGCAGCGCTCGAGCTGCCACCACCGCCAACGGACGTCCCTCCCCAAGGACGCTCCCGTACGGTGCATGGCGCAACTGCAGGCGAGGGCCGCATAGGCTCTCAGCTCTTTATTGAGTTCCCACTCCAAGAGGGACTCGAGGCCTCGATCTCACCAGAAGAAGTCGCGCCACCCGGACGCAGAGATCGTCAGCATGAGCGTCCCCGGAAGGACAAAGCCGTGGCCGTAGGAGAAACGCGCCACGCTCAACCCCCAGGAGAGGTTCCTGAAGCTGCCCTCCTCCAGAAGCAACTCCAGAAGCAAGAACGGATGATTCGCGAGCTCCAGCAGCAGCTGAAGGCAGTGCAAACTGCCTCCTTGAGAGAGGTCTCTGAGCCTCAAGGGAAAAAGAAGGACGCTCCCGGCAGGGCAGCCCAGCCTCCTCGTGAGGACCTCAGACCTCATCTGAACCAGAAACGGAGCCAGATTCGTGACGAAGGCTCGAGCAACAGCCGTAGTCACCATAGCTGCGATGGCCGACCTCATAGCCATCGTAGCCCGAGCCATCCCAAGCGAAAGCACCGAGCTCAGACTCCAGAGAAGGACGACGAGCAAGAGCGATTTGACAAACGCGTCAGATTGGCTCTACAGCACAACTTGGAGATGCGGGACCAGAAGCAGCTCTGTGGCCACACTGATCTCGGGGGCTCTCCCTTCACCAAAGAGATCGAGCACACCCCCTTGCCCAAGAAGTTCTCCGTCCCGCGGTTCGTCCCCTATGACGGACTGTCCGACCCATCCGCACACCTCCGACACTTCTCCCAGAAGATGTCCATCTGGGGAAACGAGGGTCACCTAAACTGCAAAATCTTCTCCTCCAGCTTGGGTGACCTCCCCCTGAAGTGGTTCTGCTCTCTCCCGGAGCAGTCGGTCTCCAGTTGGAAAGAGCTCCAGCTCTCCTTCCTGAAGAAGTTCCAGGCCTACACCGTCGTCCCCAAGAAGGAAGGGGACCTCATCGCCCTGAGAATGAAACAGGGCGAGACTCTCGCCAAGTTCACCCACCGATTTTGGGCGGTCTACAGCCAGATCGAGGGCGCAAGGGAGGGGATAGCCATCTACGCCTTCCAGCATGCCCTGATCCCCGGCATCGACTTGCGAAAGGACTTGGCCGGGGACACCCCAGAGTCCATGTCAGAATTGATGTCCCGGGTGAAGCGCTTCATCGCCCGGGAGGAGGACGAGATCCGAGCTAAGGATCAGGACGGGCACCCAGAGCCCGAACAGAAGAATGGCCAGCCTCGGCAAAGAGGCGGGAGGCCCTCCCAGAAGCAGGAGCCCGAGCAAGCCTGGGTCTCCAGTTCGGCGAAGCCTTCGTCGTCCAGGTCTGGGGGCACCTGGAAGCCCAGACCTTCCTCCAGCGCCAGTCAGAGCGTCAACGTCGTCTTCAAGGAGCCGATCTACCGCATCCTGACCAAGATCAGGTCCAAGCCGTTCTTCAAGTACCCTCCGCCCATGCTGAATGAGCCCACCTCAGGCGCCCGAAGCAAGCTCTACTGCTCCTTCCATAGGGGCAACGGGCACAGGACCGAAGACTGCAACTCTCTGCATTGGTATCTGGAGAAGCTGGCCGAAGAGGGCCATATTCCAGAGTTCGTTGAGGCAGGAGATGCCGGCGGCAGCGAGGGCCGAGTTCACCAGAGCGCGGCACAGGTTCCAGACAGTGAGGATTCGGAGAAGATCATTACGTGATCCATCTGGCGTCCTCTGTATCCATCTGTATCCCGAGAAATTCAATTTCTAAAAGATGTAATGAATCTCTGAATCAATGGAAATAGCTTTCGCCCCGCCATCAATCTGTCATCTCTCTTTGACCGACTTCGGCTACAAGGGTCTACCGCCCTGGAAAAGGCTTCGAGCCCAAACTCGGTCGTTTCCTAAAGCTCCGGGTCTTGGACCCTGGAGAAGGCCTCGAGTTCGGACACTCGGCCGGATTCCTAAAGTTCGGGTTTTTACACCCCTCAAGGATCATTGCCGAGCTCACGCTTCCACAGCCGGAATGACGACTCCATTTCGGCACAAGCAGCTCGTCTCGGCCGAAGCCAACCATTTCGGCCAAGGGCAATCTGTCACCTCTGGTCGACTCCGGCAGCATAGGCTCCAGCCTCTCCTAAAGCCCCGTGTCTTGGACACAATCAAGGCTCTACGCCCTGGAAATGGCCTGGAGTTCCTACACTCAGCCTTTCCTAAAGCCCCGTGTCTTGGACACAATCAAGGCTCTACGCCCTGGAAAGGGCTTGGAGTTCTTACACTCAGCCTTTCCTAAAGCCCCGTGTCTTGGACACAATCAAGGCTCTACGCCCTGGAAACGGCTTGGAGTTCTTACACTCAGCCTTTCCTAAAGCCCCGTGTCTTGGACACAATCAAGGCTCTACGCCCTGGAAATGGCTTGGAGTTCTTACACTCAGCCTTTCCTAAAGCCCCGTGTCTTGGACACAATCAAGGCTCTACGCCCTGGAAATGGCCTGGAGTTCCTACACTCAGCCTTTCCTAAAGCCCCCGTGTCTTGGACACACTTTGGGTACATACGCCCTGGAAATGGCCTCGAGTTCCTACACTCAGTCTTTCCTAAAGTCCCCGTGTTTGGAACACACTCAAGGGATAACAGCCCTGGAAAAGGCCTCGAGTTCGGACACTCGGCCAATTCCTAAACTCAGGGTTTCATCCCACTCTACAAGGGTCTACCGCCCTGGGAATGGTCTGGAGTCCATACACTCGGCCGTTTCCTAAAGTCCGGGTTTATAAACCCCTCACACCCTGGCGCAAGGCAGTTCGGCCAAGGTCAGCCATTTCGGCCAAGGTCAGATTCCTGAAATCCGGGTTCATACACCCCACAGGAGGCCATAGCCGCACTCACTCTCGCCTCGCCGAGTCCAGCGGAACGATGGATCTACCCCGGCGCAAGGCAATTCGGCCAAGAAAGACAAATAAAGAGGAGCCCGGCTACTGTGGCTTCGGCGACTCAACTAAGTGGATCACCGAATCTGCTGGACCAGAGGATTCGGCCGAAACGGCGACCTCGCTGGGAGCGTCGCTGGCAGGAGATTCTTCGACCAGAGCCTCATTTGCTCCAGGGGTAGAGGAGGCCTCACCCTGAGGCACGGCAGAAGCATCACTGGCAACCGGGGCACCGCTCAAGACCGGGGCAGCTGGAGCATCTCCCGGAGCATGAACCACTGCAGGAGCTCCGACTGGGGCATTTTCGGCTGCAGGAGCGGAGCTCGGCTCAGGAGCCCCCGCACGTCTCAGTGCGGCCAGGCACCCTTCCTCGAACAGGACGGCGGACCGGGCCTCGGCCTGAAGAGAGCCCTTTTCCTTCTCCAGCTCGGCGTTCGCCGTCTTCAACCTTTCCGTTTCGGCTCGTCCAGCCAGCACTTCCCCACGCAGACTCCAGTTCGGCGGTCTTCTTGTTCCTCGCCCAGACCTCGCCTTTGACGTAAGCTCGGCGGCATCAGCTAGAGCCGATGCCAGCCGAGCAGCCTTTTCAGCGCTGGCCCTCTTCATCCCCTCCACTCCTTTCCGCGAATCTTCCAGCTCCCTCTTCAGCTTGTCCCTCTCAGACTCCAGCCGAGTAACCCGCGTCGCGTTCTTATCGCTCCTTCCCACCACGGTCAGGAGCCCTGCACGTTCTGCAAAAGGAAACAGAAGGTCAGGTTCAACCAAGACACTTGAAGAATGAAGAAAAGCATTGCAAACACTTACCAGAAGATCAGCCTGGATCGCCGAGACCATCTCGTGCGTCTCCATGTCTCTTGGTAGAGCACAGACCTTGGCGAAAGCTCCGTTCACCTCGGCATTCCCCAACAGTCGGTCCTCGACTTTCAGAGGCTCACCGGGCTGTCTTCATCCTCGGCCTCCATGGCGCTGGGGCACTCCGGGGTCCGGAGGCCGATCCAGACCCTTGCCCCACCGAGATCGTTAGCTCGCGGGTCGCTCCACCGGTCGGCTTGCTGACCTGCGCGCTCTTCTCAATAGGAGTCTTGGCTCCGGGGGCCCACCCAGGGGCCTTATTCTTCGGAGGCTGTTCGGCCCCCGAGTCCGTCTCCCCAGCCTTGGACTTCTTTCTAGGCGGGGACCCCTCCCTCGGGCGCTCCGACGAAGCATCACCGCACTCCCGCACTCGGAGCAGGAGCAGAAGCAGGAGCAGGAGTAGCAGAAGCAGGAGCAGGAGCAGAAGCTGAAGTAGCGCCAGCACCTCCCGAGATCGAGGCAGCGCGGGTGCTGGCAGAAGATGGCGTCGCAGACTAAGAAGACCCCCGCCTAAACTTGGCCGCTAGGTTTGGCGGTTCCGAACTTGAAGTCGACGACTCGGAACCGGATGCAGCTCGGCTCGCAACTGGATCGTTCATAGGGATCCCGGCGGACACCGCAATCAGTGAAGAGGCGACGCGTGTAGCCGTCGACTCGCTTCCCACTACAGGCAAGACAGAGCATTTATGGATTCAGAGCAGTTGAAGCGACACCAGACGACGATCGCCACATCCCCGGACGGATTCTTCTAGCTTTCAACCCCTAAAGGCTAGCACACTTCAGAGGTCAAAAGCTAGGGGGCAATTGTGTGGGGAGATTTCCAGAACCACAGGATTAAGTTAATCGCAGCCATCAGATGAGGCTAAGCATTCTCACGTGCCATCATCGTGCCATCCACGTGGCACCCGGCTCACCCCGGCTACCAGGATGAGGGCCTCGGCCGAAGTCAAGCATCTCCGTGCCCTTAGCGCCGAACTGGCCCACCTCGGGCTTCACCTCGGCAAGGAGCTCCACCTCGGCTGGGCCACCCCGGGTATCATCCCGGCAGCTGACTCCACCTCGGCTGAAGAGGCCGGGACAGAGGCCGAAGCAAGATAGAACCTTCACTTGCGCCCCTCTTCCCCCCCACGTCATCAGGCACGTGGAGGGACAGGGGCACGAGCTGGCGGGACAGGCGACATCCAGCCGCCCACGATCTTCGCCAGATCCCTGACAGAATCCCATCCAGCGGCTGAAGCCACATCAGGGCAGGGCCCGAGGGCAGATCCGCTGGTACCCCCTGCCGCCAAAGGCGTCCAACAGGTTCTGGCC
The DNA here is from genome assembly GCA_012931725.1 of Litsea cubeba. NCBI lineage: Eukaryota > Viridiplantae > Streptophyta > Magnoliopsida > Laurales > Lauraceae > Litsea > Litsea cubeba. The sequence continues at coordinate 136,263,694 of CM022947.1, read as the reverse complement.
CAACAAGATGTGCATTAAATGCGATGTGGGCTGACCCGACGGGCATTTAATGCAAAGTGGGCTGGATTGGACCTCAATTAATGCAATGTGGTCTGATCATGACTTCCCAGTCAAATCGCGGGACCCACACCAAAATATCTCCCAAAAGATACGTTCCACACTCTATAAATAGAGACTCATACCACCATCAAAGGTACGCATAATCTCATATCCAGAGCCCTTACTCTGGCTCTCTTCTCCCTCTCCTTCCATTGTTCCAGTTCACATACTGACTTTGGCATCGGAGAGCCTTGCGCCGCTCAGGCCAGGGTCCTCTGACCGTTTGCTACTTTCTTTCAGGCTTTCGGACGACACCCAGACATCCAGACACCATCATCCTCCCGGATAAGTCCTGTAAGGCACCCTCTTATTGTGGGTCATAATTTTCTGCACTTACAGTAATCATTCATCAGTTTTGGGAGTTTTTGTTCCTAGTCATCACTGCAGCTTTACGTTAAGTCTTAAGTGATTGGATAATCTCAATTATGCATGATGTTATTTCATTGTTTTAACACCAATTACATGTAATGCAATACGGGTCTAAGGAAATTGAGATCTTGGGTCAATTCTTTACCCATCACAATATCTAATGATCCGTATTGGTTTTTTTTTTTTAGGATTCAATATGTGAATGTTTGTGGCCAGAATTTTCATGCTATAATATACATACCTCAAAATATCAAGATTTTGATGTAAGCCCAATAGCTCATCATATCAATGGCTTGAAATAATAGATCTAAAGTATAGTCCTACTTGCAAATTGTAGAGAATTTAATAGTCATATAAGAGATTCATAGATATGAAAGAATTTAATAGTCATACGGATCCTCTGAATCGTTGAAACAGGGAGATACTATTTCATCCTATCAACATTCACCCAGTGTATAGAATCTCTTTTTTTCTTTTTTTCATTGCAAGGAAGCAATTGAGATGGTGCATTAGCTGGCATGAGATTTTTATAAAATTGAAATGTTGATAAGATGAAACAATTGAAAGAGGGAATCTGAACTCGAAATTTTAATGCACCCTATTATAACTAGATAAAAAGATATAGTAACCTTTCAACTCCCTTTTGGTTTGTTAGGTTGAGCAGTAAAACTAATTATATTTCCATGTGTTCCATTTTAAAATTGTTATTTGTACCTCTCTGTTTTTTTTCTTCTATCCAAAAAAGTGGTACAACTTGGTCTTAGACAACAAGTTTGGGCTTAGGGCCATGCCTGGATTTCGAATATGGGCGACTTTCAAACAACGTTGATTTTTGGCCTTGAGTGCTCAATGGATAACCCGGCTGTCCTAATCTGGAAGACGTGAGAAAATGTCAAAAGGGTAACACGTTGCACATTTTGCTGGCCAATTGCTTCCACCAAATAAAGGAGCTGGTTGCGTTTTAATCAAGATATATAATCGAAGTCTTTATCCATCAACGTGGGTTAGGTTCTTGAGTTCCCTCTCAATTGCACTAGATGCAAGGTTTTTAAGAATACATACCGAATATGTGGCAAAGTTTGTGAAACCCACTTGCTTATTATATTAAATGGAAGACGACTTTGGAGTCTTGACATTGAAATAAACATGTTTATTGTCGTTGTTAGGTGTTACACACCATGAAATGGGCGGTCGACGTCACCTATGAACTGAGTTTTTGCAATAGTTCGTAGAAAAAAACCGTGTCTTAGGTGGCTCCAGTGGGTCACAAATACATATAATTGAACAAAGGATGTGATTAATGCATATGATTAATAATGCATGAGGTTGTGGTAATCACATTAAATGCAATGTGATCAATCTTATAGTGGGTTTAACTCTTCTTGAACTAGAATTGGAGGATATGTCACCAGAGGGGACAAGGAATTAATTTTTAAGTGTCCTTATTATCAATAGGTGCAGGGGTGGAACCAGAGGGGGGCAGGGGCAATGCATTATCAATAGGTGCAGGGGTGGAACCAGACCCCCCCTCGAATTTCAAAAAAATCCTTTTAACTTTTCATAATTTTAGTAATTTTTTACATATGTACCAAAATTTTCAGAAAAACCCTATATATTTTGAAAACTACATTTATTTATTTTTTACATGTGACCTTCCAAAAAAAAATTTCTCCACACTGTAGCCCCCCAAGGAAGAATTCCTAGTCTGCCCCTAAATGAGTGGGCCCCACAATGGAGTCGCACGCATCCTACTTATGAGAAGCTCATGGGGGACACTCTTCTCATTGGTGATCAATCCACAAGTCTCCTCTAAATTTAGGCTCTAATACCCACTTGTCCCACTCACATGGCTATCAACTCCTCCCTCACAAATCCTATCTTGTCAATTTGTGGGGTAGTTGTTGCGAAGAAGGTTAGGTTGAGATTGACTGTCCCACCCAAAACCCAACTTCACACGTACGCGGAAATATCACCTTAGTCTATGATTCTGTGCGCCGTTTGATTTTCTTAAATATGAACAAAAGAAGCATTAATTAGTGAAGCCTCTAGACTCCAAGATGAGGTAGCTCTAGCTGGTAGATGCAGCATGTGCATTGCACAGTAACATGTGACTACATGACCCTTTTGGTGGGAACTCTCTCTATAAGAAACCTCTATTCATTCCCAATCAAAGTCTCGTGTAAGAAAAAGAGCCTTCCAGTCAGTAGCAGTTACACCACCCAGGTCTTTAGGCAAAGACCCAATATCAATCTAATAGAGAAGAATAAGAAGAAGAAAGAAAAAAATTTGTTTGTATTTGTTTTATTGAGCAATGGCAGCTGAAGTTGTAGCAGCCCCAAGAGTGGAGCAACTGACTGGGCTCCAAGCCATCCCGGTCGAGTATGTGAGGCCTGAAGAAGAGCGCACCAGCATTGGGGATGTGTTCGAAGAGGAGAAGAAGGTGGAAGGGCCTCAGATCCCCATTGTGGATCTCAAGGACATGGACTCAGAGGACCCGTTGGTGCGTGCGGGGGTGATGGAGGAGATGAAGAAGGCTGCCATGGACTGGGGTGTGATGCATGTTGTGAACCATGGGATAGACCGGGACCTCATCGACCGAGTGAGGTCGGCTGGGAAGGCATTTTTCGATCTTCCCATAGAGCAGAAGGAGCTCTACGCCAATGATCAGGCGTCGGGGAAGATCGATGGGTATGGGAGCAAGCTTGCCAACAATGCAAGCGGGCAGCTGGAGTGGGAGGACTACTTCTTCCACCTCATTTTTCCCGAACACAAGCGCAACTTGGCCATCTGGCCCAAGGAACCAAGCCACTACATGTGAGTAGAGAAATAAAAAAGAAACACACACACACACACAACACTTTTTTTCAAGAAGAAAAAATAACACACACTTGTTTTAGTCTTCTTTAATTTCAATTAACAAATCTATTTTATTGCTTAATATCTCCATCGAAGTCTTCAATTCAATATTATATAGTATTTTCAGATTGTTGTAATGTCAATCACTCCAGTTTACATGGAATATCCTTTCTTGGGATCTCTCTTTTACAATGAACTCACTTGCTGAAAAGGGACTCCTTGAATTACAAGGGCCTCTTCCCTTGTCATTGGAAGGTGAAAGTTCAAATGCTTCAACCAATTAATGTTGAGAAATTGAATGCCTGAAAATGAAAGACAAGGAATATTTGTAAAAATATGTACGGGTAAAATCCCTCAACAGATTTCATGTACTGTGTTCAAATAGATAAAAGATCAAGTAGAAAGTAGGAAGAGCAATAAAGCCATAAAGGTAAACTTCTGTCTACGCAACCTGTAATTTTCACATTAATTTTGAACCTCCATTCCATTTTGTTTCACAACCAACTGTATCATCTCAAAGTACAGTCAATCCCCTTGACTTACAGTTGGAGGCAAATTACCAATTTACCAATTTCTTCTTTGGTATTTATGGTCGTCCTCCATGAAAGTAGACCTAAAGATCAAAGGATCGAGTACTGGTATATATGTAGAAGAAATCCAACTAAATATAATAAAGAGATGGAACCTTATTCAAACTATATTGAGGTTGTTATCCTTAATTGCCAAATAGATTTTAATCTTTTGGTTAGAGTAAGGTTGGATTTAATCTTTTGGTGGACTTCATATAACCGTTTGAAAAAAGACTTTATAACTAAATGAAATTCCAAATGGCTGACAAAGATTTTAAAACCAGTAAAAATAGTTATATGCCAAAATAAAAGTTCAAGCCCCCCCCCCCCCCCCCCCCTTCTTTTTTTTTTTTTTTAAACTTCAGAACGCACAGTGCTCTTGCCTCCACAGGTAGAAATGGGTTGAAGTATCATGTGAACATATTAAGTTAAACTAGAAATATGTTCACACATATTCCAATGGTACTCTAATGTGGAGGTCAATTGATAAGGTTAATTCCTTCTGTGTTTTTTTTTTTTTTTTGGTGATACAGAGAAGCCACTCAGGAATATGCAAGGCAATTGAGGAGATTGGTGAGCAAGGTGCTAACCCTGCTGTCTTTGGGTCTGGGAGTGGAAGAAGGAAGGCTTGAGAAGGAGTTTGGAGGAATGGATGAGTTGTTGATGCAGATGAAGATCAACTACTACCCCAAATGCCCCCAACCTGATCTCGCCCTCGGCGTCGAGGCCCACACCGACGTGAGTGCCCTCACCTTCATCCTCACCAACATGGTCCCCGGCCTGCAAGTCTACTACGACGACAAATGGGTCACCGCCAAGACGGTCCCCGACTCCTTCGTCGTCCACATCGGCGACAGCCTTGAGATCCTCAGCAACGGCAAGTACCGGAGCATCCTCCACCGTGGGCTCGTCAACAAGGAGAAGGTCAGGATATCATGGGCCGTCTTCTGTGAGCCGCCCAAGGATGAGGTGATCCTCAAGCCCCTGCCGGAGCTCGTCAGCGAGGTGGAGCCGGCCTGCTTCACCCCGCGCACCTTCTCGCAGCACGTGCGCCAGAAGCTGTTCAAGAAGAACCAGGGGGGCCTCAATGGCTCTAAATGAAAAGCTCAAGCCCATTCGCTTCCTTCTTTCTCATGGTGCTGCTATCTGTCCGTTATTTGTTTTGGTATTATTTAGTGTTGTGTTATGTTTGTGCACTGTGGTATGAATTCTAGGTTACTAGCTAGTACTCTACATATAGTGGAGGACGCATCATTTCTGTTCTTTCCTTTGTTGGAGGTCGTCCACTCGTTTGTTATTACCATTGAGCTTTGGATCGACATTCCCTTGGACTCTTCTTCTTTCACAGGTGAAATGAACGGCCTTCTTTCCCTCTCTTTGAAAGCTCTTTTCATTATTTATTTGTTTGTTTTAGGTCACATTTGTGGGGCTACTTGGCCACAGCAATATCCTTTTTTTTTTTCTGCGTTATATTTAAAATCCACATTAGGTGTGGCCGCTTTTCGTGAGAAAAACATAAATAATAATAATAATAATAAAATAATTTTTTCTGTGATTTTGTAGAAAAATATACTTTATGGAGGTTGGGATTTTTTTTTTCAAAAAAAAAAAAAAAAGTTCGTGGAACTGGTTTTCCATGGAGATGCACACAAAGGTGACCTAAAGATTTTTAAGAAAAAATACCCTCACATTAAAACAAAGTAAAATGTCATAAAAAGTATGATAGTGAGCTTTGGACGAAATTGCTAAAAAAGAAAAGATTTCTATATCAAAGCACTTTGCCATCATTTGTTTTCTTTTTTTATTTATGAGCTCTGCACCTATTTTAATATTTAAGAGATGTTTTTTTTGGTAAAATATTTTTTATATTAATTTAAATATATCTATTCCATTCTCGTTTAAAATGATTTGGGTATGTCCAACGTAAAGTTTGGCTCTGTAGGTTGCTAGCGCACCAAAGTAAATGGGTAGACCAAAGAGGACGAAGAAAGAGGTAATAAAAATAGATGTGGAGAAGTGCAACTTATATAAGGATTTATAGCTCAAGATAGATTGGAATAGAAAAATAGAATTCATATAGCTGAACCCAACATACTTGGAACAAGGCTTTGATGATGATGATGATATTTTTGTTTCATTATGTTTCTTCATTTGATAGATGGCTAGATGGTAAGTAGGGGTGTTCATGGGTCGAGCTAAGGCATATTTGTGCCCGGCCAGGCCCTGCCCAAGCCTGACACGGGCCGTAAAAGTTAGGCCCGAGCCCACCCATTTAATCAATCGGGCCTGGCCAAACCAGGCTTTTTATCACTTTTGTGGGCATTTGATCAATTGTTTGAATTAAATAAATTAACTTACATGCATTCCTTACACGGGCTGGACCGGGCCGGTGTTTGGCTTTCTATCACTTAATACATGCCTGGCCCAATTATTAAATGGGCCCTAATTACATATTGAAGCCCGGTTCAGAGCATGCTAGGCCTGGATTGGGCTCAGGCTGGCCCAGCCCATGAGCACCCCTAATGGTAAGCGTCTTCATGGGCTATGACAAGGCCTGAAACCCACTCTTAATTGGAGACCTAGAAAAATAAGGCCTGAACACGGCTCAGAGAGCTACAAATACAGCCCAAATCCAGCTCATTGCTTGCCGCGATGGCCGGCTCACATCTCTCACTTACCAGTAACACACAGCATGGCTATGTGCCAGGACTGTAATTGATTGGGTACACACAAAATTCTAAGGTTTCATTGGTTTGGTCGGTGCCTTGCTGAATTTTGTCAATCCCACTTCTTTTGAATTATTGGGTCTAATGTTTAAACCTGAATCCAGGTCATAACCTTGAAAGTTAGGGCTGAGCCCAGCTCAATTGCAAAATATATAGGCTTAGATATGATTGTTTGGGCCTTTATACTTAGCTCATTTAACTTGCAGGCCCAGAAATGAGACCTGAACCCAACTTAGGTGCGTAGAAATAAAGCTCAAAACCAGCCCAATGTGGATCAGGTTGGCTAGATCCAGGAGCACATCTATGTAAGGCCTGGCAACAGAAGTGCTGCCCACCTTTTGTTTTTTTTTTTTTTTTTTTTTTTTTTTGCCATGGAAAGGTTCCCAACCCTTTGGATCACTTCGGTACTAGTATCTCTTCATCTAATCCCTCGTCCGTTAAGTTAGGGCAGCTATACCTTTTGGACCAAACTATGTGGTATCCATGTCGTAGGTTTTGTTCAATCTATGTGGTATCCATGTCTTAGGCTTTGTTCGCTATCTCTGCTCTTATTATGAAAGAGTTTGAGACCCCACGGATCTTATTTTTAGAAGTCTATAATTGGGGCTTCTCATTTTAAATGGATTTGCCTTTAATTCTAGGGAAATTTTTAAAAAAGTCCTTAACTTTTGGGTGATTTTCAAAAATGGGTCAAAAGAATTCAATATTTAAAAAACGTATGAAAGTTTACAAGACTTCTTTCAATCAAGTCCAATCCGGCAAACCATACCCACCGCCGGCAACATTTTATTAATTTTTTTTAAAAGGACGAAAATGCCCATAGTAAGTTGCAAATAGGGTTTTTTTGTTCTTTTTCTTTATTCCTCCTTTCCCGCCTTCCCAAATCTTGGTAAATATATGTGAGTAAAACCAGGCCACTGCCCCAAATTGATAGTTGCTGCAAGTGACAGTGACTCTCGCAAGGTATATATGCAAATCGTGTTTTTTTTTAGAGTATGGTACTATGTATTTTATGAGGAGCACATGGTACAAAGAGGATGAAGACAACCAAGGCTCTTACCTAAGTTACCGTACCGTAGTACAATTGGCAATATCCACTGTAGTACGAAGAGGATGAAGAGGGCTGAAGCTTTTTTGCATCTATTTCCATAACATGTCAGAATAATCACTTATTCCCATGCACTGGAATCCCTTGCACAAGCAGAGAAATGCAACTCTGTAATCTCATGACAATCTGTCATTTTATTTCCACCTATTTTCTTCTAATTACAAAAACCCAATTGGAGATTAGGGGCATAGTAGGAATAGTACCGATTGGAGATAAAATGAGAGAAAATCAACTGAGATGGTTCGGCCATGTTAGAAGGCGTCCAACAGAGGCACCTGTTAAAAGGTGTGAAAGCATAGAGTTTGCCAAGAGTAGGAGAGTGAGAGGGAGACCCAAGAGAAGTTGGAAAGAAACTATTAAACATGATCTTGCCTACATGGATCTAACGGAGGACATGGCCCTAAACAGATTTGATTGGCGTCGTCAAATCCATATAGCCGACCCCACCTAGTGGGAAAAGGCTTGGTTTGGTTTGGTTTGGTTTACAAAAACCCAATCATCCCTTAGTAAAAACATGATTTAGTTGAATAAATAGTTATTTTGTAGGGGACGCAATGAGCATAACCTGTTATTATAAATCCAATTCCTGTAGGATCTCAATATAGTATTGTATGTAAATGAATGCGAACAACTTTTACCTCCAATCAAGTTTTAAGTTTTCTTCATTCATTCAAAAGTTAAAACACTTGAGCCCTTGGTTTTATTTAATGAAATGCAAGTATTTTTTGCAATACTGATGGAAACTGGGTCTGTTTACTTAATGAACATCTATTAATGTATTAAATAGAAAAAATGATCCAGGTAAATGAGTGCATAAAGAATTTTTCATGTTTTCGCCTTCTGTTAATTTATAGTGGGCATCTTAGTTTATCCAAGTCATTCATATTACAACTCTCCTATGAAAATGTACTCTGAGATTCATTCCGTTTGAAACCAAGTACCCAATTAAATTGATTAAAGTTCATAAATAACTTAGTCAATAGTTAATTTCAGTTTTCACGTCATGATCAAACCAATATTTGGGTACTCTAATCAATGCTTTATGTTATATAAGTGACTTGGAACAAGCAAAAGTGATCTTTATAGTTGGTCCAACATTTTGGAGAAGGAATGAAATCAAATGGATTTTTTTTCATTTTGAATTAAAAAAAAAAACCGATGGAGATCTCCCAACAGGACCTAATTGAAAGAAGTCTTGAAAACTTTCACACATTTTTGAAATATTCAATTCCTTAGTCCTTTTTTGAAAACCACTTAAAAAGTTTATGACTGTTTTGAAAATTTCCTTTTTACCTACTTACTACTCACTAAGGGCACTTTTGTCTTTTTGAGTTTCTGTTTATACAAAGTTGGCGGCGGTGGGTATGGTTTGCCGGATTGGACTTGATTGAAAGAAGTCTTGTAAACTTTCATACGTTTTTAAATTTGTAATTCTTTTGACCCTTTTTTTAAAATCACCCAAAAGTTAAGCACTTTTTTGAAAATTTCCCTTAATTCTATAAAGGAGGTAGATGGTAGAATCATTTGCCAGACGTTTTAATTTTTCAAACATCTACACGCTTTAGATATTTTAGACAACTAGAAATTGGGAATAGAGATGCCAAACATGCATTGAGTTTTGGTCTTTAAATTTCAAATGTTGTTTGAGTTTATAGAATGGTGCATTTTTATATGAAAGTATTCCGGTGCACCACGTGGTGGGGGCCACCCATTGCCAATCCAAACCAGTCACCAAACAGGGACCCTCTTATGGTCACTGGTCCCAAGGTTTGACACACATTAGAATAGACTGGACTGTTGGATGGAAGGTCAAAAAATTTAATATGAAGTCATTAAACTTTGTGGGCTACATATAAAAAAGGTTGGGGGAATTGGATTGGCTTCAAACTCAATATTTAGGGTGGTCTTACTTGGATTTTCCATTCCCCCGATCCCATCCCCAGATTGGACCCACTATGGCCCCACGGCTGGTTCACATGCTGAGTTATCACCAAAACGCGCCCCTTACATGTAATATGGCCAACATGCTCACCAAAATAATAATAATAATAATATTTAAAATTTTGTGTGCCCCACAAATATCAATAACTTGGTAGAACTGGGAAGATCTTTCAGCTATGTGTAGGGTGCTCATGTGTTGGGCCAGCCCGAGCCCGATCCGGGCCTAGCCCGCTTTGGGCGGGGCTTGGATATGTAATGAGTGCCCGATTAGTAATTGGGCCGGGATTGGATTAAGTGATAGAAAGTCCATAGCTTGGCCTGGCCCAGCTTGTGTAAGAAATGCATGTAACTTAATTTAATTAGTGCTCTAATTCCCACAAAAGTAATGAAAAGCCCGGTTCGGCCGGGCCCAGCCCAACTGATTAAAATGGGTGGGCTCGGGGCTAACTTTTATGGCCCGTGTCGGGCTTGGGCAGGGCTGGGCCACTATTTTAAAAGCTGGACCGGGCCTGGATATGCCTTAGCCTGGCCCGGGCCATGAACACCCCTAGCTATGTGCTGGTTGCACCCTGCACTTATGTAGTCCAACTTCTTGGCCCACTTTAATGCATTCGTGTCATTCAACTAGGATGGATGGAAGGTTCTTGCAAAAAATCAGCTCCAACAAATTACCCTAGGAATTGATTTGACAGCCTCAAAGTTTACTCTTTTAATTGGAGTTTATTTTTAATGAAAACCAACCGTGATAAAGGTTCAATGAAAATAAAATTAGGCATAAGGTCCAGATCATGAAGAAATAAAAGTGTAAAATGTTCAGGACTGATTAACATTGGGCCTAGGTGGGCCTCATAGCTAGATTGTGCAGTCCGCACACTATATTAGAATGGGGGAGGAGACGTGAGAGGAATGACGAAGAAAAGGAACAAAACCATTGGGTTTGTCAAGCCTTTATTATTATTATTTTTTATAACCAATTTAATGAAGTTTACTTAAAAACCGGCTCTTTCTCCGAGTGATAAGGAGCATTAATTCTTATCTGGCCGTCCGGAGTTTGAACCCCAGGTATATTACCTCTTCCCGCTTGTGCTGGTTTCCTTCCCACTTAAGTAGGTTGTTTTTTCGAGTTCTCAGGTGTGCGCGAGCTCTCTTTTGGGTCCCAACCCCCTTGGCTAGGATATAATAAAAAACTTAAAAACTAATAAATTATTTATTATCATGTTTATCCCAATCTTAGCATACCACACGGAAGAAAAAAAAGATTTTCATAAGATCATTTAAAAACTACGCCTTTTTATGGCCATTCACTTGCTCTCAATTAAATTGAAATATTAAGGTTTTTCGTGAGTAGTTTTAGAAAGAAAAAAAAAATTAAAGACGCACAAAGACAGAATGCATGGATTGCAACTTCAGTGGGCATATATATATATATATATATATAAATCTGAGAGTACTATGAGAATTGAAGCCGAGGAGATACCACAAAGATATTTATTTTGTTATCTTGGCTCAATGAGGAGATTGATGAAAAAAGTTGAACAAAAGATAAAAACAGGTTAAAGTAAAAAATCTCTCCCCCACGGCATTGTGTATGCGATGGAGGTTCGGGTCATCATTGATCCCACTTGATCAACAACCCACAAATTTTTACCATCCAAAACGAGTATACAGTTGATCGAATCCAGTGCATTTGGATGGGTATCAAAGCCCGGGGGCGAGGGGTCCTTATTTTATAGTCTACTTGGATGGATAATAAAGTGAGCCCCACCATGTGTTTTGCACTTAGAACAGGTGTCCCTTGTACACTAGTAGGAAATTTGTTATTGAATTGTGAATAGGTGGCCCCACTGTGGAGTCCCACTGTGGCGTTTTGTGTTTGGATGTATGGTGAATTGAAGCATCAAATCAAGATATAATAAAATATTAAGAGTTATTATAATGTTTTGTTTTTAGTTGTTTGGTAGGAATTTTTTTTTAATTTAAGAAAGAAAAGATAAGTTGTTTTTTTTTGTCTTTTAGTGGAGTAAGGATGTTGTTTTTTTTACTTTTTTTTTTGAAAGATTTGGAGAAAATTTTATAATTATGTGTTTTTTATATGACTCCTTGACTCATCTGAATTCACTTTACTTTAACTAAACTAGTTAATTGCCGAACACACCCCCAAAAGCTTCGGATAACTGAGTTTCTTCTTTTTCTATTGGACCTGGTTGGCTAGTTTAGGATCACAGGGGATATAACTGATGAGGGCGTGAAACGGCTTGCATTGATCAAAAGTAGGCCCCATTAAGCTGGAATTCTGAGCCCGTAGCGCCGTACACATGACCGTGATTTTGCTCATGGCGACCCAATTGGAAACGGAAAAAAAAATCCCTGGGCCACCACGACTTAGCACTTGATTGTGCACACGTGTCTACAAATCAAACCATGTATCACTTGATTGTCATGGTCCAACGGTTGTAATTATGAGAAGCACGTTATAAAGGTTAGACGGTCTTTCATCTTTAAAGCACAAGGCCTTCCGAGTGAGGCCCACCTAGATGGACGTCAATCACGTGCAGACTACTATTAGGATGTGGACCACTCAAATATCATTTATGAGATGCTACTTTTTAGAGTGATTGAATCCAACGGTGGAGTGCTTTTGAGAGATTTTAGAAAGAATATTAATAGTTGATAAAATAATATATATATATATATATATTTTGCTTTACACAGGCCATCAATTATGCCTTGATAATTTTTTTTTCTATGTAAATCAATTATGTAAAAATGAATGGACAAAAAAAAAAACATGTGGACCAAAGTAACAGTTGGTATGGACAAGTAGATTAAAATATGAAAATAAAGTCGATAAGCCAATCCCAACAACACATTAAGACAAGAGTTTGACGATGATCTAATCCAATGGTCGATTGTATTTTGATATTACCAAACTAAGATCCAACGGTTTGTTTTTTTGTAAGGGTGCACATGGGCGGTTTGGATTGATTTAGAGGGAAAACAATCAATCAAATCAAACTCATAAGTTTTATATTTTTCCAAATCGAATCGAACCGCCCATGTGCTCAAACCGAACCGAGCCAAATTAAAAGGAACCGTCGGTTCAGTTATAGTTTTTATTATTTATTTTTACAAAAAAAATGATAGTTCAATTGGTGAGAGACAATACTTTCAAACTGAAAATCGAACCGAAGTGTACGGTTTGAAAAAATCCAAATCGTGACCGAACCAATTTATCACCGAATCGATTTAGCGGTTTTTTTTGTATATCCCTAATTTTTTTTTGGAGATTGAGGCTTTGAAAGTGGGCTACCATAATGGGCCCAAAGGAAATTTATCAAACTCCCCCGAGCCTAAAGTAATAAATCAGGTTCGGACACCCTCAGTTAGAAAAAAAGAAAAGAAAAGAGAATAGTCCCCATTGCACAGTGTAAAATGTGAGATTGTGCAATATTTTTTAATAATCAGTTTTCAGATATCCACACGTGTATTTTTAGGACCATGTAAAAGCGTGCACACGACATACACTGGATGTGGCCACCTCAACTCAACGTATGAGGAGGGACGGGTATATATGTGTATATAGTAGTCTCTCTGGAATCTGAGAGAGGGTTTGGGGAAGAAGGTAGAAATCACAGGATTGATTGGATTGAGACTTGAGATAGAAGAGAAAGTCATTAAATCTGATCGATCGAAAAGAGTAGAGAGAGACGATGGATGGGGGCAGAGGAGGAGGAGGATGGTGCTGTCCGCCGATGGATCTGTTCCGGTCGGAACCGATGCAACTGGTTCAGATCATCATACCCATCGAGTCCGCTCATCAAACCATTTCCTACCTCGGAGAGCTTGGCCTCCTCCAATTCAAAGACGTATTCATTACTCTCTCTCTCAATCTTCATTTCTTTCAATTAATTTGAGCAATTCGATTTGCAGATCCCTTTTATTTGGTTAAACCCTAAATCTCCTATACATAGATGGAGATTGTGTATTTATTCTTTCAAGGTCATTGTCTTTTGTGTCCGCATTGTGTTGTATATATATATATTTATGATAGTTGATTGTGTAGATCTGTGGCTTAGTTCATAATGGATTGCTAGGAATCTTTTGTAGGTGGATGGAGTTTAATTGTTGGAATTAGTGGTTCCATCTAGATCTATATCCCTGACCTATCAGTAATTCATATGAACTCAGTAGGTGTTAGGCAAAATGGGTTCTTTGTAATCTCTCTCTCTCTCTCTCTCTCTCTCTCTCTCTCTCTCTCTCTCTCTCTCTCTCTCTCAGCTTTGTGTTTGATGCAATTGAATACAAGAGACAGGTACCCAGACTTTTCTACTTGATGTGTCTCTAAGTCACTATGATGATTTTATGTACCCAAACGTTTCTACTTGATGTGTCTCTAAGTCACTATGATGTTTTTAGGTTTTTATCCATAATATTGATGATTGGAAGTTTTTTTTTTCTTGTGCGTGTAAACTCGCGATGTCGATGACTGGGATTAGAAAGAAATTGCTAGCCAACCCATATACTGTCTATCTTAATTGTGATTTATTTTAATCTTAAGTGTGAGCTCAGTGATGTTTTTGGTATGTAACAGTTGCGCAACTCTACTGGTAATCATGTATGAATTTTAGTTATGAGTTATCATATGCAGATCTTTTGTAGGGTATTTACATGAGATTAGTTATTATTATTTTCATTCTTTAACTTCTCGGACAGTAATTTAGTTTACTTGGACTTAGACAGGCATTGAGTTGGGCCGAGTTTTGACGATTTTAACCTACCTTAGCAATAAAAAGATTTAATTTTTTTCCATTAGTCAAAAAAGAGTGAACTTTGTGTTCATGAATTGTCACAATACTCAATAGTGACTTCTCCCTCTAGATTTTTCCAAATTGATTTTTTTATTTTATATTATCTACAAATTTGCTTTTGGAAGAAATTATACTAACAAAATCTAATTGACTATTTCTTCCAGTTGAATGCAGATAAGAGTCCTTTCCAGCGAACATATGCGATGCAGGTTAGTATAATGCACTCCGCCTTTCAGTTGAGTGGCTGCGTCACTATCATCACAAACTTATGGTCCATTGTGGTTCTTGGATTTCCATGCAAATGATCTTATTTCTTACATTTTCTACAAGAAGTACTGCTGAACATGTGCATTCCCTCCGTGTCATTTCCCTTTATTTCATTGCTTTGGAGGAAAGAAATAAAACCCAAGGAATGGCGAGAAAAGAGAGAAGAGGCGGGTGAACAAATGTCTCAATTTTGTTGCGTTCCAAATCCGTCCCGAGATTGTAGTTCATATTACCAAGTCTATACTACAACAATGCACATGTCGCATGCTTACATCCATCAAGAACTAGAGAATCAAGCTCCAAAAGCTTCTTTAATGACAGCAGTTTCTGCAAAATACTCTAAAATCCTAGAGAAACCTAATGAAATGTATGAATCTCCCATGAAGTCTAAAGTATCCATTCCTAGAATTCATCGCTATTAATTTTACACGTTGCTGTGCCACTTTAACCCACAAACTGGCTGTAGTCAAAATATTAATTAGTTCCTTTTCCGAAATGCTATGATCTCATAGAAATATCCTTGAATATAGAACTGCATTTTTCTGGGCTATTGCATTATAAAGCTGCATTTATCCTGGTCTCATGTCCAAGTTACAAAGACCTTGTGTGGAAGTTAGTGAGTCAGGAAATGTGTAACTACTAACTACTCATTCAAACATATGTTTTGTTATATTCCTAACTATTTACAACAATGTAAAATTGACTGTCTGTGCTATACACACACACATGCACACCCTGTTGATATATCTTGAATACTTGCAGATTAAAAGGTGTGGGGAGATGGCACGCAAGCTCCGCTTTTTCAATGAACACATGATGAAAGCTGGTTTGCCACCTTCATCGATGCCCATTACAAGAACTGATATAGATCTTGATGACTTGGAGGTATAAGTGAGCTTGATTGTATATATATTGTGTTTGAGGGAGCCGCTTTTGATTTATGCATACTGGTTTTATTTTATTACAGTTGTGTATTGATTTAATTTCATTGACTTTTTAAAATGACTATGCACTTAACACAGATAAAGCTTGGAGAACTTGAAGCTGAACTCATAGAAATTAATGCTAATAGTGAAAAGCTGCAACGTGCTTATAATGAGCTCTTGGAATATAAGCTTGTCCTGCAGAAGGTGTGTATTTTTTTAACCACTTTTGAAAACAGATGATTTAAACCGGTATTTTTTTAATGGTATTTAAACTGGTATTTCAGAACTGTCTCTTGTTTATAATTCAACTTCACTTAAAATGCTTGTGCCTCTCTACCATCTCAAATGTTTGACGGTCAAAGCAGTTTTTTAGCTTTTACAGTATGGTTTTTCTAGCAATAATGGTGTCTGGATGTGTCTTTGGGCTTGCTATCATTACCATAATTTTTCAAAATGACTCAATCATTGCTGTAACCATTACTATAGTCAAATTAGTCTTGAATTTGCCATTATACTGTCATTGTTCCACTGTCCAGTAGGTGATTAGGAAACTCAAAAAAACCCAGTGCGATATCTTATTGAGAGGCATGGAGTGGGGAAAAAAAGAAGTATCACTTTTTTTTATTGAGATGTTAGCTGACCTCTAAAAGGAAGCAGGGTTGTATACCATTTATGGAGGTTAATTCAGCTCGTGTTAGATAAATAACTTTGGACAAGGGTAGAGCAGATGGGCTTGTGGCTACATATAATTATGAGAAACGACAAGCTTACGAATGTCATTTGGCCTTGTAGCGTTTCACTTCCCCTCAAGCTGGTGCACAGATTACATGCATAAGCTCGGTTGATGTATTTTTGTATTTGATTCTTTGGAAAGTCCTTGGTGAAAATATTTGCAAACTGACTAGCAGATCTCACGAATGGTGTGTAAATAGTTCTCTATCTTTATGTGATTAAGTTGCAGTCCACTTCCATATGCTTGGTTTTCTAATAAAAAACTGGATTTGATGCATTGTTGATGGCGGTTTGATTGTTACAATATAACAGTACCAGTGTTTGAGTGGGGTAACGCAACTCATTCATTGATTGACTAAACCAGATTAATTCATGTAGCATCTTCCATAGCTCTATATTCCAGTTATAAACTAGATTGTGCCACAACTATTGCTTTCTTAGCAGTGTGACAGTTATTTATAGATCCAGCCCAATCTTGCATCTAAGGCCATGTTTGGTATCTCTACTCTTTTTTTGACAGACCCACTAAAAATAGAGCCATTAAAAAAAGAGCCATACAAAGAAGAGGCCAAAGCTCTATTTTTCAGCTGCCCACTTTTTGAGCATTTGGATTTTAGAGGATTTGCCTCTAAATGTCTAAAACGGACAGAGGCCAGAATGTTGTGCCAAACGCTCTTATTTTCATAATCTCTGTCCGCTTTAGACATTTAGACAAATAGAGGCTGAAAATAGAGGTGCCAAACATGGGCTAACTCTAACTAACCACCTGCATTCAAATGTCCTTGTCTGCTATAAAGTATACCTCTCCCTGGCAAACTTTTAATATAACTAGAATTTACTTTACTAACTCCATATGACTCGTTCTTGGGAATGCATGACCATTTGTGGCAAGTCAGGCCTTGTAATTGTTAGATAAATAAGCTTTTTTACTAATCTTTAAAATACCTTTTGGATCTTTTAGAAATAACCCTTCATCAGCAGAAACTTTCCTATTCACTTATAGAGGTGCAATTTAGGTTTGACTCGTAGATTGCCCATAGTTTGTAACCAATCAAGGGCATAGTTTCTTTGGGAAAGGAATATACCATTGTGAAACCTCTATCCTTAAAAAATACTTATGTCTCCCAACTCTTTAATGTCAAATACCTCTCCGAAGTGTTGTTTGAGTTAAAGAATAGCAGTCTTGTCATCCCTAGTGACTATAATATCATCCATATACACAGAATTATAATTCCCTGGTTTTCTGCGCTTAACAAGCACTGTATGATCGGAGCTATTTTGTTTGAAATCAGCTTGCATGAGTCCACTACATAATTTTCCATACTATACACGAGGAGGCTGCTTGAAGCCATATATTGCTTTCTCTTCAGCAAACACACCTTGTTTTCCTCCCTCTGATGACTAAAACCCTGCGGCAATGATGTATGTATAGACTTCTTCGTTTAGGTCGCCATGGAGAAATGCATTCTTTACATCAAGTTGATGTAATTACCAATCCAAACTCGCTGCTGCAGTTCGTAATTGAGTTTGGCTGCTAGACAACTAGAGTGAATGCTTCTAGATGGTCTTCTCCTTATAATTGGGTGATCCCTTTTGCCATCAGTCGAGCTTTGTGGTGAGCAATGCTGCCATCTAGCTTGTATTCTAGGTTGAAGAGTTGTGGTATTGACTATTGAGCGATTATGGTCTTTGGTTAAATTCTAATCACAGTGGATTGATATACTTTAGAAATTGTCTTGCAGCAAATTTGGCCTACTCTGGCTACCATCATGCTTGGATTTCATTGTTTTATATTCTTTTTTCTTTTCAGGCAGGGGAGTTCTTTGAGTCAGCTCAACGTAATGCTTCGTTTCAGCAGAGAGAAATTGAAGCACGCAGTATTGGTGAAGGGTCTATCGAGAGTCCTTTATTGTTGGAGCAAGTATAACACTTGAGGTTCCGCTTTCTTTCTGTCAATAATTGAATTAAATTTTCTGTTGCCTTAAAAGTGTTACTAAATTATTGTGCAGGAAATGTTGACCGATCCATCAAAGCAAGTTAAGCTGGGGTTCATAAGTGGCCTTGTACCCAAAGAGAAGTCAGCGGCGTTTGAAAGAATTCTATTCCGTGCTACCAGGGGTAACATGTTTCTTAAGCAAGCGGTGGTTGAAGATCCTGTCACTGATCCAGTTTCAGGGCAGAAGGTTATCATCTCAAATTTCTTACTAGTATTCTTACTTTTGGCAAGCTGTAAAAGTGCATTTTTAATTGTTATAAATGAACTTTTCTAGAGAATTCTTGAGCAACCATTTAATTCTGTTGTACTGTTAAGCCTTTTCTTTTTTAATACAAGTTACCAAACCAAACCAAACCAAACCAAGCCTTTTCCCACTAGGTGGGGTCGGCTATATAGATTTGACGACGCCAATCAAATTTGTTTAGGGCCAATGCCTCCGTTAAATCCATGTAGGCAAGGTCATGTTTAATAGTTTCTTTCCAACTTCTCTTGGGTCTCCCTCTCCCTCTCCTACTCCTGGCAGTCTCCATGCTTTCACACCTTTTAACAGGTGTCTCCGTTGGGCGCCTTCTAACATTGCCGAACCATCTCAGTCGATTTTCTCTCATTTTATCTCCAATCGGTGCTATTCCTACTTTGCCCCTAATCTCCTCATTCCAAATCCTATCTCTCCTTGTGATCCCGCACATCCATCTTAGCATTCTCATCTCCGCAACTTCCATCTTCTTGACATGATTATGCTTTACTGCCCAACACTCTGATCCATATAATAACGCTGGTCGTACCGCCACCTTATAATACTTTCCTTTAACCTTGAGGGGACTTTTCGATCACATAAGACCCCCGAAGCACTCCTCCATTTGGTCTACCCGGCCTGAATCCTGTGACTTACATCAGTATCAATCCCTCCATCCTGTTGCACCATAGATCCAAGGTACCTAAAGTTTTCTTTCTCTACAATCTTTTGTATGCCCAAACTTACTTCTACGTTACCTGGTGTTCTACTTTGACTAAACTTGCATTCCATATATTCCGTTTTGCATCCACTTAGCCTAAACCCTTTTGTCTCTAATGTTTTCCGCCACAATTCTAGTTTAGCATTCACTCATTCTCTCGTCTCATCTACTAAAACAATGTCATTTGCAAATAGCATACACCACGGCACCTCATCCTGGATATGTCTTGTAATCTCATCCATAACTAGGGCAAACAAGTACGGGCTTAACGCTGAGCCTTGGTGTAGACCAATCGTGATAGGAAATTCCTTAGTTTCGCCGCCAGTCGTCCTTATAGATGTCACGACTCTATCCTTATAGATGTCACGACTCTATCATACATATCCTTTATCGCCTCAATATAAGTGACACACACTTTTTTCTTTTCCAGAACTCTCCAAAGAATCTCCCTAGGAACCCGGTCATAGGCCTTCTCCAAGTCAATGAACACCATATGTAAATCTCTCTGAGCTTCTCTATACTGTTCCATTAACCTACTCAGGAGAAAGATAGCCTCCATGGTTGATCTCCCAGGCATGAAACCAAATTGATTCTCTGAAACGTTTGTTGTTCTTCTTAGTCTTCTCTCAATAACTCTCTCCCATAATTTCATCGCATGGCTCATCAATTTAATCCTGCGGTAGTTCGCACAGTTCTGAATATCTCCTTTGTTCTTGTATATGGGTATAAGAATACTTTTCCTCCATGCATTAGGCATCTTCTTGCTCTTTTGCACTACATTAAAAAGCTTGGTCAACCAACTAATGCCATCCTCCCCCAAGCACCTCCAGACCTCAATAGGGATACCATCTGGCCCAACCGCTTTCCCATTCTTTATTCTTTTCAATACTTCTTTAACTTCTTCCCTACTGATTCTCCTATAGAACATATGATTCGCTTCTTCTCTAGAAATGGTAAGCTGCCCCAATTGTATGTCACTACTACTGCTTTCGTTAAATAACTTGTAGAAGTAGCTCTTCCAACGCTCCTTTATCTCATCTTCCTTTAGTAATACCTTTTTTATCCTCATCCTTAATGCATTTAACTTGGTTAAAGTCCTTGGTCCGCCGATATCTGGTTTTAGCAAGCTTGAACATCTCTCTTTCGCCTTCCTTTATGTCAAGTTGCCTATATAGCTCCTCAAATGCCTTTGCCTTTGCCTCACTAGCTGCCTTTTTGGTTTCTCTTTTTGCTTCTTTATACCTCAACAAGTTCGCTTCATTTCGATCCTTTTGCCAAGTTTTAAAGCACTCTCTTTTAACTCTTATCTTGTCTTGGACGGCTTCGCTACACCACCATGCCTCTTTCTGTACCGGAACACTCCCTTTAGATTTTCCTAAGACTTCTTTCCCTACCCTCCTAATACACTCTGCTACCTTATCCCACATATTATTTGCACTCTCATCTATCGTCCAAACGTCTTCCTCTAGTATTTTTTCCCTTAATGCTAGTTGCTTATCACCTTTCAGGTTCCACCATTTAGTCCTTGAGCATCTATACAACTTCTTTTTTCTAGTCCACCTTTGTAGCTGCACATCTATGATCAACAACCTATGTTGGGAAGTCAAGCTCTCCCCCGGTATAACCTTGCAATCTTTACAAGCTAAACGGTCTCTTTTCCTAGTTAAGAAGAAGTCAATTTGTGTCATCGATGAGCCACTCTTATAAGTCACCAAATGCTCCTCTCTCTTCCTAAAAAAGGTGTTAGTTACCATGAGATCATAAGCCACTGAAAACTCCAAGATATCATTCCCTTCTTCATTTCTATTACCGTACCCATGTCCCCCGTGTACTCCTATGTATCCATCTACGTCACGTCCTACATCCTACATGACCGTTCAAATCACCTCCTATGAAGACCATGTCTCCTTGGGGTATCTCTAGTAGCACTCCTTCCAAGTCTTCTCAAAACTTCTCCTTATGTCCATCTCCTAAGCCCACCTAGGGGGCATAAGTACTAATTACGTTCACTATCTCTTCTCCTAACACTAACTTAATTGCAATAATCCTATCTCCATAGCGCTTTACATTAACTACATCTTCCTTTAAGTCCTTGTTTACCACTATGCCGACCCCATTCCTCGATATATTAAGTCTCGTATACCATAACTTATACCTAGTCCTCTCAATCTCTTTAGCTTTGTGTCCCACCCATCTTGTCTCTTGCAAGCAAGCAATTGCGATTCGTCTCCTTTCCATTGTATCCACCACTTCCATAAGTTTTCCAGTTAGGCTCCCAATGTTCCAAGTACCCAATCTCAGCCTTCTATTTTGGACTAGCTTCCTTACCCCCCACACTCGTCCAATAAAGTGTGAGGACCCTTGCCTATTTAGCACTACACCCGGGCGCCGATGCAGCGGTAATCGCTCACTTATCACTGTATCCGGACCGTACAGCACGTCGCTAAGTAGGGGACGCCCCCACGAAATTTCATTAGGTCTCAAATCCATAAAAAAATCCGACTGAGTATTGTGTTGGCTGTCGGCTACCTAACGCACAACCCTCCTCCTTTGTCCGGGCTTGGGACTGGCTATGTCGAGGATACCCCAACATAGGCGGAGTTAATACAAGTTACCATTCAAAAAAAAAAAAAAATTGAATTCTCATTGCTCTAGCTCTCCAATAATGCAAACGTAATTGTTCTTGATTTTCTTTATGTTCTTCCTCTTCTGTATCAGCAATTCATGTTCTCAGTGATTGCTATATATTTTATTCATTTCTTCATTGCTTTGGTCCTCAGGTATGTTGATCATGGACCTGTTGTTGCTCTACCTTGACCCTAGTTGAAAAATACCAAAAGCAACAACGCTAGAGTCATGGTTGCCATTTTATTTATTTGTTTTACGTGAGCTTGTGAACCACTTATAGCAGTCCACTGCTATTGGGTTTAGTTAGTTCTAAAGATCACTGAAGTGGAACTTTACATATGGATGCTGGAATTTTTTTGTTTTTTCCCCTTCTGAAGAAGTGATATTGGGAACATGTCCTTTCTTCTTATAGAGTTTGTCATCTCTGTGGTGTTATGGTTAAATGGTTGAGGATAGTACAATTTTCTTATAGTCATAAGGTGGTTTCATTACTACCCCTGAATTATCAATGCTGCCATGGTTGGTAAGATTTTAGCGGCAACATTGAATTAAGCAACTCTACTTGTTTTCCTTTTTCCCCCTGTTGCTATGAATCTGTGTCCTATTTTCTTAAATTCTACTATGACATGAAATCATGTTTTTTTTTTTTTTTTTTTTTTTTTTTGAGATAACTGTTTATCATGAATGAAATTAAAAGAGATATGAATAAATATCAGAACACTATAGACAAGGAAAGGAAGAAGCTCTACTGCTCTACTCTCCATTTCATGCAAAGCAGTCAGCTTCCATATTGGCTAATCGAAGCTCGTGACTAATCTTAAAATGACCTTCCTATATCAAGATTCTGATTTTTTTACCCAATTGGCTACCACATTAACGGAAGCCTATTGAACAGCACATAATGAATCTCCATAAATATCCACACCTACATTGTTCATATGAATAAGCTCCTTCCAGCCTTTTTAACAAAGCTAACACATAGTTTTATTAGAATTATCCACCTGAGTTGGCCCTGGAAAAAAAAATCTACCATTTGAATCTCATGTTTTACCAATGATACCTGCTCTATTCGAATTACAGTTGAAGTTACCATCAAAATTCTAAGTCGTGATTAATATATGAATTGCGTAATGCCAAGGACAGTTGAAGATCTTTTTCTACAATGACATTTGGGAAGCAAAGTTGGTAAGGGTAAAACTTTGTGGAAATTAGTTTTAGATTCTACAATTTGGAAGATTTGGTTGGAAAGAAATAGAAGAGTGTTCAGAAATACGAGTAAATCCGTCGAGGAGCAGAGGAGATCACTTAGTCTATTGTTTGGATTGTGTCGGAGTGGGCATGTAACAGAAAGGAGTTTGGTGGAATCTCTTTGGCAGATCTTAATCGATCTCGGGCTTCAGTTTTAAAAGGGGATTGGCGTATAAAAGCACTGCATAGAGTTGAGTGGATATGCCCTCCTCTTGGAACCTTAAAGTTGAATTTCGATGACAGCTTTTTAAGGAGTATTCACTAAGGAGGTATTGGAGGCGTTATTAGAAATTGGAATGGAAATGTTAGAAATTTTCCTTAGCCTGTCGATTCTCTGGATGCTAATGAAGCTGAAGTGTATTCTCTTCTGATTGGATGTTGTGAGTTCGAAAGGATAGGGGGGTCTCATCCTATTAATGAAGGAGATTCTTTCTTGGCTATTCAATGAGGGGGGGCTTTGGGAACTGGGAAGGCTCTTCATCTTTGGCAGATTGTGGATTGCGTGGAGAAGGTGCAGGATATCTCAAGAAAAATGGGTGCTTCTTTTCATCATATTTTACATGAGGCTTGCTAACGCAATGGAGGATGATCTTGCCAGGGAAGGAGTTTCTCAACCTTCTATCATATTTGATACATTTTTTTTTTCTATAGATTTTTTCCTTTTTTTTTTTTGTGGCTGTTGTGTTTATTTTTTCTGGTGAAGCTCATTGCAGCCTTTTATCAAAGCTAACACATAGTTTCATTAGAATTACCAACCTGAGTTGGCCCTGGAAAAAAAAATCGAATGGTGCTACCATTTGAATCTCATGTTATACAAATGATACCTGCTCTATTAGAATTACAGTTGAAGTTACCATCAAAATTCTAAATCGCGGTTTATATACGAACTTGTTTAATGAACAGGGTAAACTTATTTTGACATGCCATTTTATTCCAAATAAGGTCTGTGATTGATATACAAAAAACACTTTCATCACCTACATCCCATGAAATAGCATTTTGTTGCTTTCAAGCATACCTCCATGATACCCCACCCTATCCCCACATGCACACACCATGCACGCACACACACCAAACACCCACCACTGTTCCTGACACAACGAAGGCAACATTTGTAGGGCATAAGATCGTACAGCTGAAGCAAATGGACAACAAATGATCCAGAAATTCACAAACATATGCTACAAACATTTTTTTTTATAACGGTAAATTTTCTTAAAAAAAAGAACCAAGCAAAACAGGAACATATGCTACAAACATTAGAAATAACGTTATGAATGACCCAGCAAGTGATGTACAGATTCACATCTTGGAAATACATTAGAAATAATGTGTTGTTATAAATGATAAAAATCATGTTCAACCCTGCTATTAAACAAAATGCAACAGCTTGTGGAGGAGCTGGAATCATCCTGATTCTAGACAAAAATATTGGATGAGAGTGATTACAAGAAATGAACCAGAAGAAAGACCTTACCCAAAATATCCCATTGCTTGCTAGCTGCCATGCATGATAATCTTCACCGTCATAAGGTTTAAAAATAAATGATAGCTAGTTTGTAAAACCATAACTTGTTCTCTTTCTCATTCAAATAACAATAAAAAATTGGAGCCCATTAAAAAAAAATCTATCCTTTCGATCATTCCACCAAAAATCTCTTTGAACTTTTAAATTCTTCTAAACAAGTGTTTTTCTTGAATGTCCTGATCAATGGTAGGAAATTACATCCTAAGAGTTTCATTTTCAGTATTCATAATTATGTATTATATCTCACCGGCATCCATGGTTCGTGAACATGTTTCCTTTCAACCAAAAGATATCTCCATCTATCCTTTCAATCATTCCACTGAAAATCTCCAGGAACTTTTAAATTCTTTTAAACAAGTCTATTTCTTGAATGACCTCGTCAATGAGTGGAAATTACATGCTGAGAGTTTCTTTTTCAGTATTCATATTGATATCTAACTAGTATCCATTTGCAGGTGGAGAAAAATGTATTTGTGGTGTTCTATTCTGGAGATAGAGCAAAGACCAAAATTCTAAAGATATGTGAAGCTTTTGGAGCAAATCGTTATCCTTTTTCAGAAGACCTCGGGAAACAGAGGCAAATGATTGAGGAGGTATGCATTATGTTTTTCTGTATACTTGGCTGTAGTCCTTAGCATACAGTTTATAGTAATATTTATGGAAATTGTGTATGGGCATACACAATGCCATCGTTGTAGCTACAATTTTGATAACTGAATGTAAATAATGGACTCACTCATGTCAACTAAAATCATGTCCAAGCTATCCAGGTTTATGGGCCAAGCTGTGCTTTGGCATTTGTTTTAAAAGACACCGCACATGACCAGTGTGAATCTGTTATTTGTTTCATCTAGTATTGACACGTGTTCTAATTGGATTGTTTCACAGCATAGTTGGTTTCTTCCCGTACTAGTTCAAACAGTGTTTTGTAGTTGTCAAAAATATATATATATATATATTTAGTATTGAAATATTATTCAAAGTAACATTTGTATCTTGTGTTATTTGCATATTATTGTGTATTATAAATGTAAATTTATTTAAATGAATTTGACTATTATTCTGTCCGTGAATCCTGTTTTCAAGGACTTGCCAAATTAGGCACCTTGTACTACTGTCAGATTCTGATACACGTACCAGTATTCAATGCAACTTAGGTTTGATCCAAATCATTCATCTGGTGAGATCCATCGTGGATGCTTGATGTTGCAAAGAGCTTTCCACTACACAACAGTAGCTATCAGATAATTGCTCTCAATGGATTATTAATACAAAAGGATAATTAACCATCTATTCTACTAAACATCCCCTTCATACGATGAATGGAGTCAGTCTATGGGATTTTAGTTCCATTTCTTAGCCAATCATCTTTTACTTGGTAGTTTTTTTCCTTCCGTACAGAAAAAATCATTGAGATACGAGGAATCTAGATGTATCCCCCAAAAACTGCATGGTGAGCGTCTCTTACTGTCAAGGTTGACTGTTTAGAATTTAGGATTTGTGATATTGTATTATGACTTAGATCAGAGTGATATTCTGGTTTAGACAGACATATGCTTAATCCGTCTTTAGCATTTAATGCCCATTTTTATACATCCTCAAGTTGTGCCAAAATGTTGTAGATATGCCGTTTGTAGATAGCCAATTGAGTTACCTATCTAATGAGCCCAGCTTTTTATTTTTTTATAATAACTAATGAGCCCAGGTTTTCTCCACTCTTTTATAGAATTGAACAAGTTATGGTGGATGTGGTATCTAGATGTCACAAAAAATAGGTTTAATGCACGGCTCTTTTGGTTAGGGTAGAAGTCTTTGTTGGAGAAAAGTCTCATCTCAACCTTACTAGATTCCAGATTTCAGTCTTATTTGGATGTCGATTAGCAACTTAATTAGAAGTTAACTAACTAGGCTGTTTCAGACTGATGATTAGTAAGTCTAGATATGGGGTCTAGTGCACTGAATTTGAATTTTTTTATGGTTTTATGATATTGTAATTGGAAAGAGAAACTGAAGGATAACCAACGAGTGGTAGCTTAGTTGGCCAAGGACTCTGCGCCTCGAGAAGTGGAGAGGTCTTGTGTTCGACACTTACCTCCGTTGGCCACCTCCCATAGTTTTACCGTGTGCATGTGGATAGGAGGGTTTGCATGTGCCTCTAGGGATTAGGTCTCAGCTGTCGAGAATCGAGTGTCCCTCGGGCTCAGGGCCAAAGGCTCCTGGGCCGGGCTGGGCGGGAGATACCTTGGGTTACAAAAAAAAAGAGAGAGAGAGTGAAGGATGGGATACCTGAAGCTTCATATGGCTTTGATACCAAAATTGAACAAGATAGAGCTGTTGGGCAAGTAACAACACATGCTCAGTCCACAAAATGTATAATACAAAATGGTATTACAAAGCAACTAGTTAGGAATATAGTTAACCTGGCAAATAATTGTCATAGTAGGAACAACTGATCCATAAGAAATTTTGAAAGTATGATTAATTGTTGTTGAATAGCCAACCCCAACATAGTTGGGACAATGTTTTGATGATGATGATGATTAATTATTGTTAAATCTGTCCTGAGGCCAGTTTGCCTTGAAAAGCAATATCAATGTGGAGAGGGAGAGAGAGAGGCTTTTGTATAATACAATTTGATTCTGTTTCCTTAAGTATGCGAAGAATAAAAATGTCTCGTCATTCGAGGGAGACTTCTGATGCAACAGCAATACCACGTTATTGCAACAAGACTCGTGGGCCACATGTGGGACCCATGAAATTCTAATTTTAATTGTTATTAGTTTTTTTTTTTAGCAAAGAATATAATTAGGATTAGTTTCTAATTTATTGTGTTTCTTGTTTCCTAGTTTGATTAGGATTATTTCTTAGGGTTTAAGTTTCTTTTACTATTTATATGGCTTTGTAGAGAATTATTTCTCATATTAGAATTGAGTTAATAGAATTCCCTGTGTGGATTTTTCATTGGAGACTGTTTCTTCTTCGAGTGATTGTTCTTCGGAACCCTAATTGTGCCCCGGCACTTGCGATCGTATCAATGATTGCATCAACTTCTTAATACTAAGATGACTAAATTAAGTAAAGAACCCTCATCCATAGGGGTGAGCAAGAGAGGAAAAACATAATGAGTAGTCTCGTCATTTGAGGGAGACTTCTTAATACTAAGATGACTAAATTCAGTAAAGAACCCTCATCCATAGGGGTGAGCAAAAGAGGAAAAACATAAAGAGTACACCTCACAAGTCCTCTTGTTGCTACCCTCGTTACTATCCCCCTTCCAAGAAAGCTAACTAAAGCCTTCAATAATCCCTTATTCCCTTATATTGAAGTGCAATGGTGGATGGTAGGCTGATCTGGGAATCTAAGGTTTTTTGACACACCAATCATATGCTCATTTGGATGATGGTGACCCTATGGAAGATCCAAGGATGTATTAGAATATAGTACCTACACCAATTTTCCTTATTATCACTCAAAATGTTCTATCACATGTTGTCCTAGCTGGTACATGCATGCTCCCTGGACTTCTTATCTACAAGTTGCTCATTGAATTATTTAATATGCTAGAATTTACAGGGTAGGATGTGTCCTATATGGTATTCATGGTCACCTTAATATAAGAGGGCATTCATTCAGCTGTGGACTTGGTGGGATCACCATCTATGATACCCAGATACGGATATGGATAAAAACACTGATGCGGGGATTGGGGGTACGACTCCTCACTTCTAAACATCTAGGACACGAATACGGCTACGGGTATCCTAATTTTTTCTTTAGATCACTTTTGAATCAATGAAATAATCATTGATTTCGTCCCTTTCTAGCATTTTTCACAGTGAGAAGTAAAAATATTAAAAGAACTATATGAAATAAAGGACTTTAAGTAGGATATGTTAAACTTGTTCTCTAGAAGTATAGGTGCAGTATCAGGTACCAATACAAGTGTCATATCGGTCCGATATGGATACGTTGGGCTTGTACAAGTATCCGGGTATCATAGATGACCATTCACCGGTCTATAATTTATGATTAGTTATCGCACTACGAGCGAGGTAGTTTGGGTACATGAAGCATCAGTAGCTGCTTGATCTATTGGAAGTTGAATATCAGGCTATGGCCCATAGGCCATACAACATACAATGGTTCAAGAAGCTGACGGAGTAGACTCTCCTTTTGTCACTCTATTTTATGCATTATAATAGGCAAGTATTCATAACAAGGCTAGTACCTGACTAGGAGAAATTGAATTTATCACACAAGACGATTCCAAGAAAATGTAATTAATCATCAAAATATCTTTATTACTTGATTCATTTGATTATATATCCTCTCAAAAGACCTCTTGCCGAGTTAATGGTTCTGAGTTGGAAATACATATTGCCCACCACATCCTTGGCCCTTAAACTCTTGCCATACATATTGTGACAAACAGCTTATTGTGACAAACAGCAAAGGATGAAGAGACTCCTATGATTTTTTGGATTTTATATAGGCTACCTCCATCATCCTTCACTCGACAAAGGCTCCACTTGGCCATGGTTCACAACGTCGTGCACCTTTTAACTTTGCTTCTTTTATTTTAGCTTTATCTTGTTTTATTATGGTTAACAGTTGGTGTTGGGAGTTGGTATGTAGATTTTGTTGTATGACTAGTTGGATACGAAAGCATGATATCTCTCCCTCTACTGGACAGTCCGTACATGTATTTGAAATCCATAAACCATGTTCTGAAGCCTGGATACACTTGATTTTCAGGTTTCTCGAAGATTGGCAGAACTGAAGACGACTATAGATGTTGGGCTGCTGCACAGGGACAACTTACTGAAAACTATAGGTTACCAATTTGAGCAGTGGAACCACTTGGTCAGTTCATATATTTTTGTTTGAGATCATTTCATATCAAGTTGCATGATATATAGTGCTTTTCTCCCTTCTATTGAAATCTGTAATTTAAATGCAATTTTGAACATGTCATAATAATAGTCTTGGTGGTTGTCTTGTATTGTTTTTGGTCGCTTATATATTCTAAATCATTCAGGTGAAGAAGGAGAAATCTGTTTACCACACTTTAAACATGCTAAGTATGGATGTGACAAAAAAATGCCTGGTTGCAGAGGGGTGGAGTCCGGTGTTTGCATCAACTCAGGTAGTCCTGTTTGACATTTTACTTCTTTGATTTTTTTAGCTGTTAGTCTCAAGCATGCAAATTTATGACCTATTTTCAATAATACGAGTCCTTTTACCATGTGCAGATTCAGGATGCACTGCAGCGGGCAGCCCTTGATAGCAACTCGCAAGTTGGAGCCATATTCCAGGTTCTTCATACACGAGAATCTCCACCTACATATTTCAAGACAAACAAGTTCACTTCTGCTTTTCAAGAAATTGTCGATGCATATGGGTGAGTTTTTTCCCTGTGATCTCGTTGAAGCCATTGAGTTAAAACGTAAAAGGATGTTTCAGTTTATTATCAATAAAGATCATCTGCATGGGTAAGCATAACTTAGGACATATAATAGAAAATTTGGATGCACGTAGGAGATATTGATTCAGAGAATAGCTTAGGTTGAGGCTCATTTGCAAAGTGAAGGAAGCCTTGCATCTCAACGCAATATTGTTTTGTTTTTAAGATTGAATGTTTTAACTGTAGAGTGACAAAGAATCATCATTGTCTTCATTACCTGTCTGTGGTCAGTTGGCTTTGTGAATCTCCCACGCACATGCAAATTAAATGATAAGAAATCACTCCTACTTGGAAAATGAGTTTGGATTTTTTTAACTGATGGGCTTTAAGTGATCAATTGCGGGTGATATTTGGATTGTTTGGATGGGTGGGTGGTCTTTTTTTTAGGAGAGGAGAGGGTTTTTTTTTTTTTTTTGGGGGGGGGGGGGGGGGGGGGGGGGGGGGGGGGGGGGGGGGGGGTGGGTTTTGCACAAAAACATCTCTTCACACCGCAAGAAAAAAAAAATTTCCTAAACTACCCTTCCTCCCTCTCCCTCTCCCTCCACCCTCTTCCTCTCCCCCACCCCACCCCACCCAGTCTCTGGCGGGGAGGGATCCCCGGCCGGCAGCCCGCGGCGGAAGCTCCAGCCAGCGAGCCGCCCCCCTCCCTCCCCTTCCCAGCTGCCGACGGGGAAGATCGGACGGCAGGGCTGCACCAGGTGGAAACCCTGCCGCCCGATCTCCTTCCCCGTCGACGGCTGGGAGGGGAGGGAGAGGAAGAGGGGGGAGGGAAGGAGAGAGAAGAAGAGGAAGGGAGAGGAGAGAAAATAGAGGAGGGGATGGAGGAAGAAAGAGGGGAGAGGGAGAGAAAATAGAGGAGGGGGAGGGAGGCCGCCAGCTGGCCGGCCGGGGCTGCCGTGCCGGTGACTGGTGGGCTAAGAAGCACGGACATGGACACGGGACACAGACACGACACGGACACGCCGACACGGCATTTCTCAAAAAAGTAGGACACGGACACGTCGGGGAGACGTTAATAATTAATAATAATAATATATCTAATCATATACTAAAAGATACTTTCATTTTAACATTTGTAATCAATTTAGCAATCAAATAAATAAAAATTCAAGTACCACTGTACCAACTAACAAACATATCAAATTATCAAATAGCAATACAAAATTGAAACATAATTAATAATCATTAAACATGAAATATCCATAGTTCCATAAAATCCATACAAAGAAAATGGAGGATCATCAATTTCCCCTCCATTCCAAAAATACAAAAAGAAGTCAATTTCCATCTAAAGTTTACTTAATTGATGCAACTTCAATTGCCTCATCATCACCATCAATTTGATCACGATCAACATCATCTGTAAAAACCATCCTTTGCTTTTCTTTTTTTACTTAATTTTATTTTTTCCAATTAAAAGAGGCAAATAGTGTCCGACACCTGTCCGGAACTTGTCCGAAATATAAAATATTAAAAAATAAACAGGACACTCTTTTTTGCGTGTTCGACATGTGTCGGAGCGTGTCCGTGTCCGACACGTGTCGGACACCGACACTCTGGCCCGGAGGCCCCGGAGAAGTGTCCGTGCTTCCTAGCTGGTGGGGAGAGGAAGAGGGTGGAGGGAGAGGAAGAGGGAAAGGGAGGAGGTGGAGGGGTAGTTTAGGAAATGAAAAAAAAAATTTAATGTGGCGTGGAGAGACACTTTTGTGGTGCCAATAGAACTCCCCTTTAAAAAATATGGACTATGTATGGAATGCCTTACCCACATGCCAGCCCTTGTCTGCTTCTAAGTATAGCCATGCTCCAATCAGCACATTGCTTCTGGGAAACTGTTGACCTCAGGGAATGTTTGGCAAAAAAATTTTGCCGGCTGCCTGTCCAACACAGTCCTTTACCCAAATTTGGAACCTGTTTAATATCAATATTTTATTGTGACCTTTTGTTAGTGTGAGACTGACATGCATTAAGAACTTATAAGAGTATGATACTGTATTAAGAACTTATAAGAGTATGATACTGTTTAAGTGATCAAGAAGGTTATGCACATACAGATACCTAGTTCTGTTTATATGTATATTCATACAAGTGCCATATAATCTTTATAGTCTGTTACATTTGAAGGTTCTGACAATTTTTTAAAATGGTATTTCATTTGTATATGTTACCAAGCTGGTTGGATTATTACTTGACATTGAAGATGCTTGTGTTTTTTTTTTTCCAGAAATACTCACCTAATATTATGTTCTGTAATGGCAGGGTCGCTAAGTATCAAGAAGCAAATCCTGGCGTGTACACAATTATTACATTTCCTTTCCTGTTCGCTGTGATGTTTGGAGATTGGGGCCATGGTATATGCTTGCTTCTGGCAACACTATTTTTTATTATTAAAGAGAAGAAACTTTCCAGTCAGGTTAGTGTGGCACGGGTTTATTTTTTGAGCTCCGCATGCATAATGAGTTGGTGAGATTCTTAGGTATTTAGAATGGAGTTAGAATATCATAGTCGTGGTTGTGATTTGTGAATTCTGCAGTACGAGGGGTGTGCGTGTGTTATGATTTTGATGCTTTTGCTATTTTGATTTTTAACTATATGATACATCTTGAGCATGCTTTGTTACCGTGGCTTCTGTTGCATTAAAGATTTGCTGTTATGTTGTTGTGATAAGGAGAAACAGAATGATGATTGGAATTTCGAAACAGAATTCATGTAGCGGAGTCCAACATATTTGGGACAGGGCTCTGATGATGATGATTGTTACAAGCTGTTACAGGTTTCATGGGCAGGAGTGTAGTTGGGCCCACATGAGAGGAATGGGATGCACAAGAGTCTTTGATCCATAGGTTCTGAGAAGATATGGTCCCTGCAAAATTCTCAAATCCAAAGATCAATGCGCCTCAGATTTATTTTATTTTATTATTTTAGGGTTGGTTGGGGCGTGGGTGTGTCAGCGTTTTGGGGTGGGGCAGAGGGCTCTGGCACATGGATGTTGCCTCAAAAACCCATACATGCAGCGCGCGTGCACACACTTGTACTGGTTAGATACTTTTGAGTGCTTAAATCAATTGTTAGGGATGCTGATCTGATTGGGTTCTTTGCCCAGCTCCAATCTACAATGAGAGCTTTGGAGACCCTTATCCTTTAGTTAGGTCTGTCTAATTTGAGTAAAATCTCACATCCTAAAAAAAGCACCACTTTGAATATTTTCCTTAGAATTCAGATATGAATTGTAGGAATCAAGCAGCAATGCTTTATATAGTTGGCCAAGCTGTGTTACTAGGCATCTCGACTGACTTTTTTTGAATGGCGACTGACTCTTACTCAGCCGAGTCACTTTTAAGGAGGGGGACCAGGCCCCAACTTGACCCACAGCTGAGTCAGCTGAGTTTTAAAGCCATGCTTTCATAGCTGGTCAAATGACTACAAGGTCATCAGTCTTCTCTATCCTTGGTTCACCATTTCGAACATTATACAGACAGTTTTTTTTTTTTTTTTTTGGTACCAGTTCCTACCTATTAAAGCACCAAAAGGGAAATTGGGTGGGTTTCTGGTCAAATGGATCCAATCTTCCTTTCCTTTTATAAAATAAGAGCAACTGCCTCTATATCCATTCATAAGGACTCCATTCTACGTCCAAAGATCACATCACATGGAAGCAGATGCGGTCACCATCACAAGTACTCAAGTTAGTGTCTGGAGAGGAAGATAGGTAGGAATACTAGTTGCTTAATCAAGGCTCTGCCTTTATTACTTACAAGCCATTAACAAAAATAAAAAAAGAATAGAAAACAATGATGACTATAAATACAACAACAAATTTTTTTTTTTCACGCATGAAGTTCAAACCTTTCGAAATTATTGTCCTTATATTAACTTTGCCAAATTTCACTCAAATCAAGAGTTGGGCCCACCATCAGATGATCACATGATTTAAAAATCAAACGTGATTAAAAAAAAAAAACAGAAACTAAGGGAAGTAAAATCCCATGTTTTACAAGCAGTCAATCTTAAGGCGGGGCCAATTCTGATTAGAGTTAAACATAGACCAGAGTTAATATATTGGGCCTTGATGCTTTTGAGTGGCTTTGATTTCTTAGGTAGGTTCCACTATATTATATATATATTGATATTAACATTATTTATTATTTATTATTTATTTTAACATTCATTGAAAAGCCTTTATAGTACAAGGGAGATATACTGAAAAGCAAAACAGAGAAAGAAAGCCAAAAAACACGAAGAATAGGATCCACACATCAGATCAACCAACAATAGTAGAACAAAAAAAACAGGGACACCAAAACAGTCCGTCTATGTGCCTGCTCCCATGAAGGGGAGAACCACCTCCCTCCAATTCCTTACAATGAGATCCAAAGGAAAATCTCGGAATTGGGGAAGAGTGGACACCCACGAGGCAATAGTAAATTTAAGCCTATCTGCAAGAGTCTTAAGCTGAAGATAGGATGTCCTCAAAACATTGTAAATTTATTTCCTCCCAAATTGTCCATAAAATTGCCAGAAAAGGAGTCCTCCGCATTACCCTTCTTTTCTCTGATCCAATCTCCATATGCCATGCCTCAAACAAACCATGGATAGAGCCAGGATGAACCCTTACCCAAGCACAATCGAACCAGCTAAGAACTGATGACCAAATCCCTTGCTGCAAATTTACAAAGCAGAAGGAGATGATCAACTGTTTCCACTGATAGATTTATATGACTCAGCTTAGAGAATCTTACGACAACAGTTTGCGAATCAAACCAGCAACAAACACTTTGCAGTTTGAGGCCTTTATTAAAATACTAGTTAATTTTAAGCTAAACTTAAACCCGCATGGGCTATGATGCCCAGATACGGCAGGGACATGCCATAGAAATGGCGGGGACACGGATTTTACAGGTAAAAAGTGAAGTATCGGATACGATACATTGCCCATTTTGAAGTATCCGTGCATCATAGCTCACGGGATGACCAAATCATAAGTGAAATTCAGGTTGGGTTTG
This sequence comes from Litsea cubeba, assembly GCA_012931725.1. NCBI lineage: Eukaryota > Viridiplantae > Streptophyta > Magnoliopsida > Laurales > Lauraceae > Litsea > Litsea cubeba. The sequence continues at coordinate 136,228,473 of CM022947.1, read as the reverse complement.
TTTGTGCTTGGGTTGAGCTGGGGCCTGAATTTTGAAACCTGCTTGGAATTTGGGTCAGTCTCAGGGTTGGCTTCAGGTACCAAAATTCGACTGGAGGTGCGTATCTTTTTTTTATGGACCTGTATATATGGACAAGGCTTTGATGATGATGGTGGTGGTGGTGAATATATGGTATAAATGGCCCAGGATAGACTGGAGTGGAGAAATAGAATTCATGCAGCTGAACATATAATATATATTGTTTGAATGGTAATGAAATTTATACCCTAATTATACACTAATTGTTATGAAATTTATACATTTTCTATATTTTCCGCCTTTAGAGAGCAAACTAAACCAGAAGAAAAAGGGTACCCAACCCATCTCAACCCATATTCCATTTTAATGGGGAATTTACAACTAAGTCAGGTTTGGGTTATATCATTGGGTTTCATTAGGGTCAGGTTTGAGTTTGGGTTCATGAGTTCACCTGCATACAATTTGGGTAGGGCTCAGCTGAACTAAACCCCAACCTGACCCACCCGATTTGCACTCTGACTCTGACCCAAAACATATTCAGGCTCATGAGTCATGACATTAAGATGAGTGTTTGATTTAATAGCATGCATGCCTTGTTAGTAATGATGCTGCAATTGCTGATCTCTCTAAGGTGCAGCACTAAGTATCATTCCTCTTATGATAGGTGATTCAAATTCAATCATTGATACAATATCCATTGATGAGCTCATCTAAATAGAACTATTTTTGCTCACTTGACACTTTATGAGAGTCCTTTATATCTAAAACTACTGACATTGCATCCTTGTAATAGCAAATTGTACACTAGCAGATAAATTGTATGATAGTTCCAATCCTGGATTTTGCTTATTGGTATGTTTTTAAAATTTTTTATAAGAGGTTTTAACTCATTGAACTTACTCATTTCTGGGAACAGAAGCTTGGGGACATCACGGAGATGACCTTTGGTGGCCGTTATGTCATTTTGATGATGGCGTTGTTCTCCATTTACACAGGGTTAATCTATAATGAGTTCTTCTCAGTCCCATTCGATCTTTTTGGCCCATCGGCTTATGAATGTCGTGATGCATCCTGCAGGTACCTAAAGTTTGATTCACTTAAACTCAGTTATGTAATGGCTTACTATGGCTTCTAATTCCTGTACCTGTTCAATGCAGGGATGCTTTTACTATAGGTTTAATTAAGGTGCGCCGTACTTACCCATTTGGTGTCGATTCTAAGTGGCATGGTAGCCGTAGTGAGTTGCCATTTCTCAATTCATTGAAGATGAAGATGTCGATCCTTCTTGGGGTTGCCCAAATGAATCTCGGCATTATTTTGAGCTATTTCAATGCCAAGTATTTTCGAAATAATCTGAATATCTGGTATGTACTATTCTTGACTTATAAATACAAGAATGCATGTAAGCACCATTCTGCAAACAAGATTTTTGTGGCAATGGTTCAAAATCCAGGCTAACTGGCCCATTTTTTACTACCCTAATTGGATTGTGCTAGTTGTCAACATTTGAAGCCCAATACCGTCACATGGCACTTGAGAAAGGCTTTGAAATGGGTAGACATTACTGTCACTTTGAGAAACCATTTTAACTGGATTTGTGGTGTTCATTAATTGTCCTAGGATCACTCTTTCAGTCAAGCTTCACTGCATTTAGTGCTGTTTCTGTTGCAGTGTTGCTTGCACGAGCACGAGCTTGCTTTTAATGTCATGCATTGTTCTGAAAATTGAAATTGTATTACAAATTGGTCAAGGGTTCCTCTTGAATCGTATCATGAAATGTAGGATTTTTTTTATTTTTGTTATAAAAAACTAAAAATTGAAAATTGAAAACAAAAAAATTTAAAAGTTAAAAATTAAAACTAATTATTCATGATCCATCCATTTTTTGTACGACTAATTATTCATGATCAATCCATTTTTTGTACATAGCATCATAAATACAATGACAAAGAGGACTATGATACAATCATATAACATTGAAATATATGAATATATCATAAATAATATATGTGAATGGTAAAATACGTTTATGATATCAACGTTTTTTTGGGAAGGTAATATATATTTTTTAAAGATATCAATGTAACTAGGAAAATAAAAATGTTGCAATTTTTAAAATTTTTTTTTTTTGGTCTCTTTAAATCAAAACATAAAAATTAATTCAAATCATTAACTTTACATGGTTAGGACGTTTGCTGAAGTTAATAAAGTGTTCATGAATAAAAACTGAAAAGACTCTTAAAAAAATGAATGTAGGACAAAACCCACCATACCTATTGTCAAAGGCTTAGTCACATTCTTATTTCCTATTTATCTCTAAAATCTAAAAAAAAGAGCAAAAATCCGTAAGAGGTTTTGTTAACTAGTAAAAAACATTTTAAAAAAATTGAAATGCTAACAAAAAAGAAATATATAAATAAGCAAAAAATACTAATATTATCTCTTGGTTGTAGCTGTTCTTGCTTAGCCAAATTGCTTGAATTATAAAATACGATAAAATAAGTACCGAATCGTAAACTTCGATAAAAGAAGTACCAAATCATAAGATTCACACCTGAATCTTTGGATTCACCTGCAAATGGAATTCATATTGCATTGATACAGATCTTTTCCTTACGATATCATTGGATTCAGGATGTGAATCCTAGGATTTTGACAACAGTGATTATGCATAGTTCTAAAAGGTGCATGGCCGAGGCAGGGTGGGTCAAGTTTAGTTTTTGACACATGTTATATGCCTGTAAGCATGGTTATTCTGGAAGTTGGTGCTTTTCATGAAACAAAGGTCTGCTAGATTTGCAACATATACATGAGCACAAGAATCATCTATTGAGTGGCGGTCTTCAACTTTCTTAAAACTTTTTCAATCATTTTTGGAAATGTTTAGCTATGTACCTGAATGTTAATTTTTTTTTTTAGCATCTACTGATTACTGAATGGCTGCTGCATAAGAATTATGGCATTGACTAATGATTCCATGGAGGGAATTCATTTTTTTTAGAATCTTCATTGCACCTTTGATCGGTGCAAGCCATTTCACACTCTTATCCCTCCATGATCTAGCACCAGGCACAATTTCACTCTCATATCCACTGTTGGATTGAATCTCAAAGAAATCTATGGTTAAAATATCTCAAAACTTAATGGCTATTAAATCAAGGTATAGGATGATGTGACAAGGCTGATTTTTTTTTCTTGACCCTTATCCATAAGGAGACCTTTCCATGTACCCCACCCCACTGATACGTAGGCATCTAAGTGGGCCCCATGAGCTGGACTGCATATGAGAAGGATGCAGTCTGCTCATAGGAGAACGTTCCCCTTACCATTGTCATTTGCAACATAACAGCTTTGGAGTCATGGGTACTGCCCATCAGAACCTTTTGTCAGAAGATGTTAAATGCCTTTGGAATTTGGATAAATATATCAAGATGCGGACATGTTCTGATGTCCATGATTTCCTCTTTTTATGTTTTTCACTACATAGGGGAATCGAACTCATTTAGTCACACCCATGCCCCTGACCATGATTTCTTATTCATACTTTGGTGTGTAGTTGTACTCATACTCTAGCAGCATAACTGTTTATTGTTTATAGTTTCGTACTTCTATCATCTGCATGTGTGCCCTTTTCACCAGGTTTCTCTTATTACATCAGACTTGTTGACTGGATCTACTGGTTGAATGACATGTGCTGCAGGTTCCAGTTTATTCCTCAGATCATATTTTTAAACAGCCTGTTTGGGTACCTGTCCCTTCTCATCATTGTGAAGTGGGTCAGTGGTTCAAAGGCTGATCTTTACCATACAATGATATATATGTTCCTAAGCCCAACAGATGAGCTTGGTGAAAACCAGCTTTTTGCTGGCCAGAAAACACTTCAGGTTCAGTCCAGTTTTCTATTATAGATTTTGCCTGCAACATTAGTTAAACATGACACTAATGGTTTTTCATATTCACCAGCTTGTATTATTATTACTGGCTCTCATTGCTGTCCCATGGATGCTGCTTCCAAAGCCTTTTCTTTTGAAGAAACAGCATGAAGAGGTGCACTTCTCATTCCTTGTTGAATTTTTTGTGCATGTTACAAAAACCTTTGGCTGTGTACATATGCTTTTAACTCTTAGTTGAATTCTTGCTTACGTTACATCACTTAAAAACCAAAAAGTCACTTTTGTTTCTTCAGAGGCATCAAGGTCAATCGTACACCATGCTTCAAGGCACCGAGATTGAATCCTTTGAAACGGAGCTAGATCATGGCCCCCCTGGTCATGAGGAGTTTGAATTCAGTGAAGTGTTTGTACACCAACTCATACATACCATTGAGTTTGTCCTCGGAGCAGTCTCCAATACGGCTTCTTATCTACGATTGTGGGCTCTCAGGTAAGTGCCTACATTGTCATCGTCATCACAAGGAAATTGCAGAGTTGATAACAGTCTCTCATTCATAACTGATGATGAACACGCTAGATCTTTTGCTTTTACATGTATCTGTTTATGTATGCACTTTCTATTTCTAACAGGAAATTACACCTTTTTTTATTTTTTTGTTTAGTCTTGCTCATTCAGAGTTGTCGGTTGTATTCTATGAAAAGGTTCTGCTTCTTGCTTGGGGGTAAGTGCTGAGCCATCTTTTTCAAGTTCTGCTCTAACGAATGGAAACTCATATTCACGTCGCTGTTCTTTTGTCCCTAGGTTCAACAATATCCTTATCCTAATTGTTGGCATCATTGTGTTTATTTGTGCTACTGTCGGCGTGCTGCTTGTGATGGAAACATTGAGTGCGTTCCTGCATGCCTTGAGGCTTCACTGGGTGGAGTTCCAGAACAAGTTTTATGAGGGAGATGGATACAAATTCTATCCGTTTTCATTTGCATTGCTAGGGGAGGAGGAGGATTGATGGGATTGAAGATACAATCAATGTAGGTTTTTAAGATGTCAGAATGAATGGTGCTGCTAGTCAGTTTTATTTATCCAAGACCCTTTGGTTGGCATTGTGGGTAAACAGTTAAAAGGTTAAAAAGGCTTCCTGCTTGTGCCATTCTCTGATGTTCTTATGATGGGGAATAAAGAGTAGCTGCCTGGGTGCCACTTCTGTGTTTATGTCATTCTACTTATGTTCGACCAATGAGAGTTGTAGCAGTAGTACATGTAGGAGGTGGTTCATCTTTTAGATTATGTTCCAAGAAGACGAGCCTCGTTGTGCCCACCTGCTTATTTATCAACTGCCCTTATTTTGCATGTATCTGAGTTTGTGTTGTTGTCATGAACCAAATACTTGGTTTTTTAAGTTGATTCTCACCGCGGTGGCAGTTCCGATGGTGATCGGTAATAATAATGTGAAATGCAGCTATTCTTTTTAATTATTTCATTCCTTTTTTTTTTTTTGGGCTTGAATTCATACTATACATGATGCATACACAGTATCATGGCATTGCTATTTCTCTCCTCAATCTTTTAGATTTCAGCTTTGTGTTTCGTATATGGCCTAGCATCGGCTGAAATGGTGACACAGGGAAGCCGACTGATGCAATTCTAGGGTACTATGGGGGAATGACAATTGGTCAGGTAGAATGACTTGCATATAGATTGGACTCTTGTTGGATATCTTGCATGAAATTCTATGCAGACTGCCCTGTGGGTCCCACTTGGGGCCAAACCAATAATGGGAGGGCTGAGGATTGAAAGATTTTATGGAATCTACCGTCTTCCAAATATCAAGTCCGTCTGATCATCCTAACCCCTTAATCTATGGTCCTTTTATGTAGGGGTGTCTCTCATTTGGATCGGTGGTAAAACACGGGGCCTATGAAGTTTAGGGGTAGTGGTGTATATGAGGGCTTGGGTTGATCATGCCCTATGTGGGTCCCTCAAGTTGTCTCACATGGTTGGAGACATCCGCAGCTTAGCATGGTTGTGCTCAAGTGTGCATCTTCTCTACTCGAACCCTTATGAGGCCCACTTGGTCATATCAATTTGAATGGGATCATCCTATCATTTGATCTATAGCTCTCAAATTTAATGATTTTAAAATGTATCAATTTTTATTTGAAGGATTTCATTTAATGGCAAGCGACAGTGTGGAATGATAATACACGAGGTAATTTCTCATGAGGGAGTCCATAGCTGAGTATTTGTGTGTATATATATGTATACGTACATGTATATATATTTTTGCTAATGATTATTATTATTATTATTATACAGCACACGACTACATACTTTTCTAAACTCTGAGCCTAGGTCCTACTCCTACTTGAAACACGACTCCATATACTACTTAGTAAGCTACTACATGACATACTAGTCTTTACTACATTATTAAACACAAAAAAAGCTATAGCGTTGGCAGGGGTGAGGGAGCTATGTCTTCTTCGTATCCTTGGTCTTCAAAAGGCAACATGCGTTGGCAGGGGTGAAGCTGCTATTTGAGGTTGCTGGCTTGCTGCTGCATCTGTTGGAGTTTTAAGTTGTTACTCACTCGTACATGGAGGGAGGGAGAGAGAGAGAGAGAGAGAGAGAGAGAGAGAGAGAGAGAGAGAGAGAGAGAGAGAGAGAGAGTATGCTTCAGTGTTCATCAGTGCAACGACAAAGTTGGGCTGATATCTAAGGTTTCCATGAATTTGCTTTTTTTAAGTGTACTGCATAAAGGACCACGCCAGATTAGCAGATTGATGTGGAGAAGAAACATTGAAACAATGTGTCGGAGTCGCCTTCAATGAAAAGCTTGGAAGAGTAGTGCATGTAAGTCCACTTCTGCAGGTGTTGGTGCAAGATGGCTTTGTGGAAGATGACTCGTGGGTTCACTTCATTTGTCTGAAAACAACAGGAATTGAAGGCTTTCCAAAACATTTGTGGAACAGTGATACCAATGCTACGTGAATGTGGAGGTGCCTGCCAAAACCGTTGGCAAAATGATGTGTACTTTTGTGTGTTTGGATTTGTGATAAAAGAAGATACCAATCTCAAAGGTTGATATGGTTTAAACAGATGTCCTTTGGTTTCAGTGTCAGTACGTAAGCAAATGCGTGTAGTTTTGAGCATGAAGTGGTGCAAATAGGTCCTTGCGGAAGGGTACTCCAGACTCCAGAGCTCCTTCCATGGGAGTTGGGGTCCGGAAAGATCGATGGTTAGTGCTTTGGGGATGGATCTAACAGTGCATATGCCAGCGGGTTCACTGGTCCAAAATGAATGTTTCTCTGCAAAGGTAGGTCCCAGAAGGGCTTCCACTAGATGATATAGTTTTGTGTGTTTTTTTTTTTTTCTCTCTCTGTCTTTGGGGTGAAGAATTAGAGGATGTAGTTGGTTTTGCAGAAAGTTTCTATTGAGGCAATGGCCTGCCCACTGCCCAGGCTTATGGGTTGAGATCGAATCCTTAAAAGACAGATAGATTCCCTGGGTCAGCCTCCCCTTTACCCTAGTGCGCCTTTCACTATTTTAGTTCTCCATTTAGGGCTGCTTAAAAAAATCTCCTAGGCCTACTGTTTAATTGCTGGAATTCAGGATGTTTTTGTCGGGTGATTTCCAAATTCCTCAAATTGTTTTCGATGTTGTTGTTGGGAGAGTTCCAAATTCCTCAAATTCTTTTCCATGTTTTTGTTGGGAGAGTTCCAAATTCCTCAATTTTTTTTTACAGGTTTTTGTTGAGAGATTTCCAAATTCCTCAAATTGTTCTCTCCCAAAAATTCTCCAAATACTTTGTATCATTTGGAATTTCATAACTTGGGGGTGTTGAATTTGACATTTTAGACTTCTAAAACTTGCTGGTATCTGGATTTCTCAAATCAAATTGAGAATTTGAGGGCCACAATTAGGGTTGTAAAAGGATCGGTTTCGGTCCGGGTCTAAAGTGGAATCGGAACCGAAACTGTTTTCTAAGTGGGGGAATCGGAACCGAAACCGAAACCAGACCCGGTTCAGAACTAGAAAACTGGTTCCGAAACCGGACCCGATAATATTAATGGGAACCGGAACCAGATCCGGAATCGTATGTGAGGCGGGTCTGGATTCGGTTCCGAGTATGGACCCTAATACCTGCATTTTTCCTTTAAAAAAAAAAAACAATCATGCTTTTTCATAATTCAATTGGATCACCTACAAAGCAAATGTAATTTTTTGTCTATCAATAACATGTGGTTTGGGGACGGAAGATTATGTTAGAAACTTAGAATGAGGGGTTCTCATGTAACATGTAGATACTAAAGTATTTAGGTTAGAGTATATTGGGTCGGGTCCCCAGTCCACGGGTCTGAGCCACCGTGGATCTGGAACCGGACCCGTTTAGGCAACGATTCCAAAAAAAGGATCCGGAACCAGAACTATTTACTTATCGAGATCAAAATAACGACCCAGACCCGGAACCTAACGGGTCGGAACCTACGCATATCGGAGAATCGAACACCCATTTACTACCCTAGCCACAGGGCTTTGACTGAATTCCAAGGTGTATCTTATATTCTTATTTGGGAGAGAGAGAGAGAGAGAATTCGTACCAAGCATGTCCCATCTCTGACATTGTTCTTTCCAAACTTTTTTCCCATGTTTTAACGTTTATCTTCATTTTCAGATTTGCATTTGTGAAAACACCCTATTATGCGTTGTCCACTAAGTTACTGAAACTCCCATTAGTAGATAGATATTTTCAAGTTTAAGCACACAATCTTGTCAACAGTGAACCTAGAAAACTCAAAAGATTCTCCAATTAAACTGAAATCTCCCACCCACAATGACAAGTAGGTGATTGGTTGTAGCGTTGAAAGTTAAAAAAAACCATGTTGGTATGTTTGGGAGAGATATGTTAAAGTATGATTGAGTCTGACAATGAGACAACTAAACTTGCCTGGTCCTACCAAAAAAAGGGGAAGTTGAGTGGGTACAGAGGGCCTAGAGGAGGCCATGTTTGTCCCCATCATGGGTTCATTGCCCCAGTACTAGTGAGATCAGATGCAGTGTGAGATCTTTTGTAAAGAGCTGTGCTTAAAAGGCCCATCCTCATCTTTCTCTTTCTGAAATGATGATAGGGTGAGGTGATCTTCTTAAGTCAACATCTATTTCTTTTCTGGGCACAAGTGTTTCAGGCACTTGTATTCAATCATGCCTCTTCTTGTCTCCTCACACATCAACCTTGCTTTCTTTATTATCGAACAAAATCATTCAGGATTTTTCTGCTCACCAGCCCATGTCAAAGTGTCGCCTCCTTTTTTTCTCCTAAAATTTGTACATTATTGCCTGATGCAGATTTTCTCTAGTAAGATTTCAATATTTTTGTTGCAAAATTTTAAAAATAAGTTATGTTATTTTCGATTTTAAATGCCACTGATATGTATAAGGCTTATCAAGAAATTTATTTAATAATATGCAAAGGCTTTTCAAGAAAATGATTAGGAGCATCGGCCAACGAGAGGATTCTGTGCTCCATGGACTTTTATAAAAGGAATTTAGTATTTCTACATGTCCCATAAGAAATCAAGATCCACTCTGTTGAGGAGAATTAGTTCATTATTCTTTTTCTTTCCACGAGAAAAATGTGTTTCATCAAACAATAGAACAATTAGCAACCAGAAAAACCACAATAATTTTCCTCTTTATCACGCAATCCTCTCATCACATCACAAGACTATTCCCCGAGCACATGCATGACCCTGCAACAAAAAAACACACACACACACACACACACACCTGGTAAGCTTATGGTGGGACTCAAACACAAGACGTGGGTAGCAAACCCACACATTATTTCGCCAGTACTGCAAATATAAAATGATAGAGGCTGATACAGGCCTAGATGATGAATAGCATATATTAATTGGCCCTTAACCCTCACATATATCAGTTTTATTGCCAGCTGATATGGGGTCTAGTCTAATACTGATCTCTAAACCCTTGAAGCCCACCTAGCCCACCCATTTGTGTGGGACACCTTTGCTTGATCCAACTGTACGATACAAACCATTTACATCAAACACCCAACATTATAAAAGGATCGACCATGATTGAACTTCAGCGTGAGTGATATACTGTTAAATTGATCATGTTTTACTTCACTCTGACACAAAACTTTTGAAAGTGTTTGAATGATATACTATTAAAACATTACCGATCCACTAGAGTACATCACTTTCACATGATCAATCTAATGGGTAAATCATTAAGCGTGTAGAACATTTTTTTTTTTTTTTTGTGTGTGTGTAGCCCCCTTTGGTTATTTGATGCAATGCATTTTCCTCACAGAAAAGAGAAAAATGATTGTTCTTTATAAGGAGGATTTTAATATCCCCCATGTAATTAAAGAATGGTAAGAATTGTAAGATTCCTCTTTTTATTGAAAATGAAAATCCATAAAGAATACTGAAATCCTCTCATTGCACAGACGGGACCCAAAATATTTCTAATACCAACATGATCAAAATGGTTTCAACATTTGAAGTTGATGTGAAATTTAAGACTAATCAAATCCTCTACAAGCTAAGGTAAGGTATGTGATGTGGCAAAGTAACATTTATAAATCCCCCCTTATTTCATTCCATGATAATTTTTCTAATAGCATTTTGAGAGAATGATAGAATTGGTTTGATTTGGTGAAAGAAAAAAAGAAAGAAAAGGCAAAGTGTTTGTGAGAGGAGTACTGCTGGTTATGGAGTGGGAAATCTGGTCATGGAGATCCAGATATGTTGGGTCTGTCAACATCAAAGCTAAGTGTGTAATGTAGAAGTCCTGTGCCCCTCTTTTCACGTACAACTCGTGACCACTATCTTTTATGGCAGTAGTTGCTATGGTGTTAACGTGGATATTCATGGCCACTCGTCTACTTGCTTGCCATCACCAAAGTGCTAAACTCCATCTTGGCATGATCACTTGTCGGGCCCACTTCAAATTCTCTTCTTTCTAAGGACCAAAGGGTGTTTATATTATTGTTCTTTAAGTGAGGAGAGAAGATCTAATTTCCCATATGTAATCATGGGTTCCCCTTTAGTCTCAACTAGCATATAACTTGTCATTACTAGTTGACCCAACTACAGCTTCCATATTCCAAATCCAAATCTATCAGCTTATTCAATAAATCATGGCACTTCTTTACAATCTTGCCATAAATGTGAATGAGTATTGACTAGGACCCAATATCTCCTGGGTGTCCCAGATTTTGACCAGTTTACCCAACAAAAGGTTCCATGCCCACATTTATTTTAATTTAATGGATTGGTGATAAGTGGACATTCCTCCAACTATAGGATTATACTTTGGCACTTCGAACCACCTCTGATTTGACATATTAGCCTATCTTTGTGAAACCCAAACTCTAGTCCTTAGATATACATACAGTTCATCTTCATTTTTTAATTCCAAGGGGTTGGCCGAGTGATCAGGACCATAATTCTTCCCTCTTTCGAAGCTAGAGGTCTTGGTATCGACCCCCAGTTACCCCTTCTTCAGGAATCGAAGGTTGAGTCCACTAGTGCTACCACTTTGGAGGCCACAGGGGTGTTTACCCAGCTTCCCTATGAGCTTGGAGGGATTAGTCCGGGTCAAAAGGTTGGGAACACTCGTTATTGAATAAGGATATGTTTGGCAAGTCTTATCTCTTTTCTTGGAAATAGACCGTAATTTAATAGTTGTGTTTGAAATAGAGATGTTTTATACAAATAAATTGTTTGCTACATCTAACTCAATTAGAAGAAAATAGGTCTTGTCCTAAAATAAAAATAGTACAGCCAGACTTGTCGTATTATGAAAGTTATATGGGCAAATTTGAAAAAAAAAAAAAAAAATAGAAAAGGACATTTATAACCATTTGAAAAAGTTAGTTGTGATTAATTTTTTTAAAAGAAATTAAAAAAGGCATCAAAATAGACCTTACCAAACAATTCAAAGCGCTCAAAAACTTATTTGAATCAGTTTTATGTCAAACAGATGCTTGCCAAATGGCACCTAAGCCTTTCCCCTTTGTTGACAGTCAATATAGAATGGTTCTCTAATAGTGATTATATAAGTTGTTCTCAAGAAAAGTAAGGTGTCATATAGAGAGTCCACCTGTTTTGGTCCATTTAATTTAAAACTGATTCAATGAGATGTTTGAGAGTGCTCTGAATTATTTAGGAGGCTTCACGTGGAAGTCGATTTGAATTAGCTTTAAAGACGTTCTTCCAAAATGTAGGTTTTTGAAAGAGGCATGATTGATTGACATTATTATGTAAAGTAATCGAGTGTTTTCTAAATTTTGCATTTTGTTCCTAAGTAGATATTGTTTTGATGGTGCCTGCCACACATGATCAACCCACCCTGTCATCTTAATCCCCCTCCCCTCCCCCCCCCCCCCCCCCCCCCCCCCCCCCCCCCATCGAGTGTTTTCTAAATTTTGCATTTTGTTCCTAAGTAGATATTGTTTTGTATGGTGCCTGCCACACATGATCAACCCAACCCTGTCATCTTAATCCCCCCCCTCCTAAATGTAACCGATTCCCATGGGTTTTACATGGATCCGAATGAATTGGATCGTTGGGTTGAAAAAAAAAGGGATGGAGTATTTTATTCGTGTTTAATTTGAGGGGGTCAAGATGATGGGCTTCACTTGAGATTTCATACATGAGGTAAGCCCATCTAGCTCTTTCAATCCCCCACCTCGGCCATATCAATGGGTCCAATCAGGTTGTTCTCGCTTCCGCTCCAGTGTTTGACATCCGCATAGAAGTACTATCCCTAAATATTTTTGACAGGTTTACCAATATAACTTTAACTATATGACGTTATACTATTACTATATAACAATTTTGTCTAAATCATTTTTACTAAATGACAACTTTATTGATTCAATTTTTACAAAATGACAAGTTTGTTTTTTCTAAATAAGTCAGTTATATATATATATAAAAACTATATATTTATAGAAAAATTTAATTCAAACAACTCTATTTCAAACTGATCTATTTGAACCCGAACGGACCCCTAAGCATCTGCCTTAAGTGGCTCCATTTGAACAAACTCCATCTACCTTAAACCATGAAAAATCCAAACAAGCCCTGCCCAACTCATCTTTTATAACCAATACCTCCCCAAATCTGCCAAAAGTAGGGATCAAAACAGTTTCACAAATACCCCAAGGAGCCGACCCGAAAACAAAGCAGATATTGGTCCAATTTCTGGTCCTATTTTTTATTCTAATATGAATCCAGTTTTCTTTCTTTATTTAACCTTTGGATATAGCGGTCCCAACTAATTTGGATCCACATGCCATGTAGACCCGATCTGTTTTCATCCGTGGTTACACACCACTGTCTATAGGTTAAGCCTAGACCTGCCATCCTAGTAACCTGCCAACTAGGCCTGTTGATAGAAGATCATGAACTCTATTGAAATTAAGAAAGTGGTGCCCATCAAGCTGGAAGGCCATACAATCAAATATCTAAAGTCATGATCTACATTTTTCATATATATATATATATATATATATATCTATACACTACTAAGTGGGAAGAGTTTTTATCAAAAACAGAGAGAAAAAAACGAAGATCTTCTATTTGGCTACTTCAAGAAAAGAAAAGATATGAACCATAGATATTCTATTGTATTCCTCTGCAGAGTTTTGAACAACAGAGGAAGAAGAAGAAGACATTACGTGATATTCATGGAAAGTACAAGACTTTCATGGATTAAGTGGAGTAGTCCACATGACCACATGTCTTATAAGAAAAGATATGGACCATAGATCTTCTATTGTATTCCTTTGCAGAGTTTTGTAATACAGAGGAAGAAGACATTACATGATATTCATGGAAAGCAAAAGACTTACATGGAATAAGTGAAATATTTTCTTGACGTAGCTAAATAGAAGATTTATGGTCAAGATCAGATGTGCAGCAGGCCATCACTCCCCTCATTTTTTTGTACATCAACAAGAATGGTTTTCCAAGATTGAATAAAAGGAGAAGGCTAACTTTTAAGCGTTTCCGTACATCAAGGATAATTGATGATTATAATTCTTAGGCTTCCTAATTTATACATAGATTAAAGGGCTATTAAATTGGGTTTCTATAACTAAAATCTAAAACTCAAAAAATAAATAAATACATCTAAAGAAAACCCAATTGTGATAGAGTCCATCAACGGATACTTTCTAATTACCGAGAGTTCGATCCCTGAATTCTTCCCTTGCATGCGCAGGTGGTCTTCACCCTAGAATGGGTTGGGGTTCACTCTAGCATAGGTCAAATCTCGTTAACCTCTATTTCATTGCATAAAGGATAATTAATGACTATAAATCACAGGTTTCCTATTTTAAACATATATTAAAGACGGGCCTATTAAATTGGGTTTCCATGGCCAAAATCTAAAACTTTAAAATGAATAAATATATGGGGGCTTTGGCCGGAGGTCCCTCAAAGCATGACTTTGTTGCAAACAATCCATAAAAAAAAGTCATACAGCCAAAGGTCCCTCTCACACTTTTCACTACCTAAAATGTCTAATTTACCCTTTCTTTATATCATATCCTATGATTGGTGGGATATCCCACTAATAATATTGTAAACTACCATTTAATTGGCTACAATTAATGGAATCTCATTAATGAGATTTTCAAATAAATTCTAAAAACACACAAATAAATTTCAAAATAACGCAAATAAACTTCAAACAACGTAATAATTTTAAAAAAGGAGCAATAAATTTAAAAAAATCGTAGATAAATTTAAAAAATTCAAATAAATCTCAAAAGATCCAAATAAATCTCAAAAGATGAAAATCAATTTCAAAAGATCCAAATAAATTCCAAAAGATCTAAATAAATTTCATAAAATATAAATAAATTTCAAAAGACGTAAATAAAATTAAAAAATATAAATAAATTTAAAAGGACGCAAATACATTTGTAAAAACTAAGATAAACCAATTTTTCAAATTTCAAAATTTTTTTTCAAAAACTCAAGTATTTTTTTCAAAACTCAGTTAAATTTATTTCAATAATACAAATAAATTTCAAAAGACACAAATAAAATTCAAAAACACAAATAGATCTAAGAAAATACAAATAACTTTGCCAAAAAAATAGAAATATTTGTTCAAAAACTCAGTTAAAGTTTTTAAAATGGAGATAAATTTGTCATAAACTAGACTATATTTTTCAAAAAATCAAATAAATTTGCTAAAACTCATATAGATTTGTTCAGAACTCAGATAAATTTGTTAGAGAACTCATATAAATAGCCAAAAACTCAGATAGATTTATCCAAAACTCAGATAAATTTGATAAAAACTCAATTAAATTTGATAAAAACTCAGATAAATTTTAAAAAAACTCAGCTAAATTTGATAAAAACTCATATAAATTTTAAAGGGAGACACTCTTATGAGAGCATCTCTCATCTTACTATGAGAAATAAGGTGGGGCCCTCACATCCATATCTAATGCCAACAACTTAAATATGAGGGCCCCCACCTTCTCTCTCATAATAAGGGTAAGAGATACTCTCATAGGAGCATCTCCCATTTTAAAAGCCCAAGCACCACAAAACAAAGACAAAAATAGGTCCTTTGATTCTCGTCCGTGGACTCCATCATCTTCCTTTTTCTTCATCTTTGCCAAAGGATATGGCAGTGGCGACTGCATTCTTACCTTCATCATGGGCGCATGTTAGCATCGGACGGCCTCGGTGGACAAGGATAGTGGGGAAAAAGAGGGGGCCACGCTGATCAAGATTGAAGATGAATCAAGAGTTCCGATCCTCTGTTTCTTCTTTTTTTATTGACGCGCAGAACCGCGAGCCAGAGGGGGCCACGCTGATCAAGATTGAGGATGAATCAAGAGTTCTGACCCTCTGTTTCTTTTTCTTCTATTGACGCGCAGAACCGCAAGCAAACAGATACTTGCTGACGTACACGTCAGATCCGATCACCCCTTCTCCGATGGACCCTTTGAAGATCCGATTCGTCGGATCTCCGACGGTCACGCCAAATATCTCTGATACCAGTTTGTGTAGTGTGTGGCCCACTGCACCCAGATCTCTAGCAAGAGAGGGAAGGGAGGGAAGGGAGGGGGAGCGAGAGAGGGCGGAGAAGGAGAGGAAGAGGGAGCAGAGAGACCGGGAACGGGGAGGAGAAAGAAAACGAGAGAGAGGCAAGGAGAGAAGAAGGAGAGAGAGAGAGGGTGGATGATTAGAGAGGGAGAGAGAGTGGAGAAGAAGGAGAAGAGGAAGAAGATAGGGGAGACGGGCGCAGGTGGGTGTGGCAGCGTCCACTACGTTTCGACGGCTCCCGCTCCGATCTCTCCTCCCTCATCCCCAATCTCGATCAGCGTGGCCCCCTCAAGATCGGAACCTGCTCTTTTCAAGAACAAAGACGACGTGCAGAAATCAGCACAATCCAACCCTACAAACCTAGGCTCGTTGCAGAAGAAGTGGGATAATATAAAATTTTATATCTTATATTTCAATTTTTTATGCCTAAAATGGTTGAAAGGGCAACTTAGTTCTGAAAAATGAAAATGCGTGGGCTCAGGGACTCGTCGCTGCAAACAGTCTAGCTGAATGGATCATAGGCCTTAAACAGTTTTTCTTTGGACCGGAGGCCGGATACATTCAATTATAGGGACCTTTCACTAATTTTGCCTAAATTATTGAAAGAAAACCCAATTGCCATAGAGCCCACAAACAGTTACTTTCCAACATTGAAGTATCAACGGATAAAATGTTGTGAAGAACCACACATCATAAATTAAATAGTCTTGTTGAGGAGGACTGGAGTCCCACACTCCCACGCTATATATATACAATACAAAGCACAGCCCCTGATGGAGTCCTGAACACAACAGATGAATCCTTAAGATTCCATTTTTTGTTCATCGACCTCCCCTAGGGACGGCCTTGGCTTTTCCCTCCTCTCTCCCTCCAACTTCTTCTTCTCCTTCTCTTGCTACTACTTACTACTTTCTACTCTCTCTCTCTCTAACGTCTTCTTTTTAACTGCTCCATTTTTTGCCCTGTTCTGCAAACATGGTCACAATGGATAGAACTGCATCTTCTCCTCCTCCTCTTCTTCCTCTTGGAGAGCCTAAAGGAGAGGAAAAGAAGCAGACCCAACTGGTCTTCGACGCCATTCGTCTACGCAACGATTCCAACATTCCCTCCCAATTCATCTGGCCAGAGGAAGAGAAGCCATCTCTTGATGCAGAGGAGCTCCAAGTCCCCTTCATAGACTTGCAAGGCTTCCTCTCAGGAGACGCCTTTGAGGCTTCTGAAGCATCGAGGCTCGTCGGAGAAGCCTGTCTCAGACATGGTTTCTTCCAGGTAGTCAATCACGGCATCGACCCATGTCTCATTGCTGCAGCACATAACTATGTAGATGCTTTCTTCTCCTTGCCATTACCAGAGAAACAAAGAGCTCAGAGAAAACCAGGAGAGAGCTGTGGGTATGCAAGCAGTTTCACTAGTCGCTTCACCTCCAAACTCCCTTGGAAAGAGACCCTCTCTTTTTGCTACTCTGCTTCTCAACCTGTAGTTGAAGACTACTTTGTAGACGTCATTGGAGACGATTTCAGACAATATGGGTAAGATTAAGAAAAATAGGAGAACACCCACCTCATTATTACTGGAATCCTCTGTTTTTTAGTCTCTTGCTTTTTTCTTTTTCTTTTTTTTTTTTTCTTGTTTTGACTGGTTTTGGTGTTGATTGCAGGAAAGTGTACCAAGAGTACTGTGAGGAGATGAATCGTCTGTCACTTGGGATAATGGAGCTGTTGGGATTGAGCCTTGGAGTGGGTAGAACGCATTTTAGAGAATTCTTTCAAGGGAACGACTCAATCATGAGGCTCAACTACTACCCACCTTGCCAAAAGCCAGATCTCACCTTAGGAACAGGGCCTCACTGCGACCCCACCTCACTAACCATCCTCCATCAAGACCAGGTGGGTGGGTTGCAGGTCTTTGTAGACAGGGAATGGCGTTCCATCAGCCCAAGAAGCGATGCTTTCGTCGTCAACATAGGCGACACTTTCATGGTATAAAGACACAAGCCCTCTCTACTCTGTAAAAAATGTTTGTAATTGCAATTTAACTCTCCTCAGTAGAGAATGTATGAGTGAGAGCATTTGGGTTGTGTTGTTTTTACATTCTAAGCAAAACCCATAAAAGAATTCTCCATCTTTTTCTTGTTGGTTGTGATTTGGAGTGATTTTTTGGGCAGGCTCTGTCCAATGGGAAGTTCAAGAGCTGCTTGCACAGGGCTGTGGTGAACTGCAGCACTCCAAGGAAGTCTCTAGCATTCTTCCTCTGCCCTGGAGTGGAGAAGGTGGTGAGGCCTCCAACTCAATTGGTGGATAAGGAGAATCCAAGGCAATATCCGGATTTCTTATGGTCGGCGCTGCTGGATTTCACCCAGAAGCACTACAGAGCAGATATGAATACACTCGATGCATTCTCCAAATGGCTCCTCCAACGCAGCTCTGCCCAAGTGCCTCATGTCCCCATCAAGTCCCCTTTCTTGTCGTCCCGTCCATGAAAACGACCGGTAGCCAACCAGAGCCTTGGATAGCCCATCAATCCACAGATCAAAAAAAAAAAAAAAAAAAAAAAACAACCCATCTCTCCTTCTTTCCAGCTCTCTATATATCTCTCCCTTTTCTTGTAGTAGTCATTAGTAGGAAACAAACCCAAAAAGAAGAGACATCAGTCCCTGTACCTCTCAATCTCAAATGGGTCAGGATATCCAGATGTCAGCAATGGAAAGAGATCCTAAAAAGATAGCAGAACAATTGACTCGCGTTCAATTCAAGTGTCCTGCTGCTGCCGACGGTGGTGTTGATGATGATGACGACCATAATGAGCAGAGGAAGATGAGGACAGAGGAGGATCTGAAATTTCTTTCATCCAATCCAATCCAATGGAGCCTTTTTCCTTCACCCCAGATCAAACAACAGTTAGAAGATGGTTTCATTTCAACTCATTCTGGGGGGTGGGGAACTGGATTGGGATTGGGACTGGGAAGTGTGGTCTGAAGCGGTTTTCTTCACACGTGTACCGCATCAATCTATGGTTAGGATCTCTTTACAAGCAAGAGCATTCTTATCTTGTCGCTTTGCATGGTTTTGTCCTCCTCGCAACCCCTTCCCTCTTGATAATGGCATAATAATGGAGGGAGGATCCTTCTTCAAATTCTCTCTGATCTTTTGCCTTTATTTTATTGAGATGGACAGGTGCTGGCAAGGCTAGCACCTCGTGCTTTGCCATGTGATAGGTCCACTCGGCTCATCCAGTTTGTGGGTCCACTGTAGATGGGCCATCTCATACCCTATATTACTATAGAAACTTATAAAGGATCCTATGTAGCCACCTCTGTAGCCAGCTAAACACCCTTTTTTCTTTAGTTTAAAATTTTTGTCATTAAGTTCATGTTGCCTTTTTATATGTACATCACCCATTAATTAGAAAAGAATATTTTCAAACATTTGGTTCGTTAGAATGATCCTCACTATTGGATTTTTTTAATTTTTTCTTATTACAGCGTATCCCCATTGTATTTGACCCACCACGGAACTAATTCCCGGCCACACTTATCACTCTATAAGAATGCATTATGTAAAGAGAGCAAACCCGCACCTTATGTCAATGAAATAATAGCATGTTGGGTTCACCATTAGATTTAAACACCCATCTAAATATTTTACTGTGATGTTTTGACACAACATTTAAGATACATGTGTGGTGCTGTGGTATGTATGTATTGTAGTTATTGAGAGAGAGAGAGAGAGAGAGTGTGTGTGTGTGTAGTGTGTGTGTATGAGGCAATTTGTCGCAACGTATGTGCTGAAACCTGAAATGCAGAGACATTCTTCTGATGATATCTTAAATAAAGGGTAAAGGGCACAAAGCGACAGGCGTCTAACCCCATGTGTGAGGTCCTCTCCAGCACCAGCCCTTTCTAGCAGCCGCCATAGCTACGGACAAGGACTCCACTCTCTCTTTCTGTTTCTCTCTCTTCCTTGCAACACAACAAAAAAAAATCACCATCACCGTAAAATAGACTCCTCTCCCTCTCCTCTTCTTTACTATTTTTTCTGTTGTCTCCTATTGCTCTGTGTTTTTTTTTTTTTTTTTTATGGTTGATTGATCTTTTAAGACACATGAGCTGGGCTTATGCCAGTAAAGTTTGTCCTTATAGCTGAAAGGCCAAGTCATGACCACCATACTTGATAGATTAAGCTCTATTGTTAACCTTAATTAATACTCAAGTCTATCCATCTTGGTCGAGAAGCATGAATCATGCTTCTTTATCTTATGCTCCTTGATTTGTATTCCAAGTTATTGCATGATTGATGCTCCTCAATTGATACTTCATTTATGTACCTTGATTTATGCTCTACAATTAATCATGGATAGTTCTGATCTTATGGTTTAACCTAAATGGTTATGATTTGCTCTCTTGATGTTGAGCATTAAAAAAAAACATTGTGACTTCTAACCAAAACATGTCATGACATTTGAAGATGAGCTCTTTTTAAAAACATATATAAATAAAAGAACACCGAGCCCTTTTCTGCATTTTCAAATTACATGGCATATTATGATTGAAAATCACAGGCAAATAATCCGGACTCACAAATACAATATTAAACAATTATATTATTCAATTCTAAATTAGGTGTGTGAGTGTGTCCATATTTTGGTTTTCTGGTTCGAAAGTATTCAGCTATGAACCTAATCCAAATCTCGATCCGTTGGCTCTTAACCATGAATGCTAATTGGACCCCAAGTGTAGGGTGCAATTGTAGTAATAAAACTGGTGACACCAGGTCGATTCACAGGAGTTTTAAAAATAAGGCTTTCCAACTTTGTCACCTAACCTAAATAAAATCTAATTTTAGCCTAAAATCTAGAAAAGTACATTCATCATTCCTACTTTAAATTAAAATTAAATATATTTCAAAAATAGAAATTCCTAATTCTAAAATGAATGACAAGTTGCTACAAAAGAACACACAAATTAGAAACAAGCCAAAAATAAAACTTACCAAAAATAAAACTAAGAAGCTAAATTAGAAACAAAATAAACCTAAGTTAGAAACCAAATCAATCAGAACATGCTCAACAAAGATTAGTAACAAATCAAATCAATCAAAAAAAGAAAACAACTTACTCTCTAAAATTAGCATGAAAACCTTACTAAATTAGTTTTCTAAATTAGAAACTAGGTTATGTAATTAGTTTTAGTATATTTCCTAAATTAGTGAACTGAGTTAATCAACTCCCTAAAGTTAAGGACTTTCCAAATAAATAAAGATTTTCAAATCATAACAAATTTAGAAAGCATTAAGTCAATCATATCTTAGGTTAGAATTTCCAAATATTAAGAAACTTCCTAAGTTAAAATCTTCAATTAACAAAAATTAGAAAGATCTTTTATTTCTGAAAATTATCTAAATAATAAAAAACACAAAATTAGAAACTAATCCTAAAGTTAGAAAGTTAGTAATGCAATGTATGCCATGAGATGTTAAAAAATTCTAAGCTTAGAAAACTAGTATGCAGGACTGTTTTTATGCATGATTTTTCCTAATCTAATACAACTTAAAACAAAGATTAATGACTGGGTTTTGAACTACAATAATGCATTAATCAAAAAATAAAAAATAAAAAAATGGAAGTGGAAAACGATTTATAACGAATGAGACATGAGTTTATGAACATGACCTAAAAATAAAAATTGTGCAGAAATTCTGCGCACAGGTGGGTTTGACCAGCCATGTTTGAGCCACTGGTTCACCATCTTTCCTAAGATTATTTCTGCTTGAAATTCTGGGGTTTGAAAGTATACTGATCAAACTTTAATTTCCCCTAAGTTTCATCGAAAAATAATGTATTTTGATCAGGTTTCTAATTGCAAACTTTTCACATAAAATCTGTCCTGAAATTCCTGCAGCAATGTACAGAATTGTGCACTTTATGTTAGGATCCGAATTTCCAAAAAATATTTGGCCGAGATTATTGACTCAAACATCTGATTTTTCTTGCTTATTCAATTTAAATCTCTGATTCCAACAACTTAAACATATCTAAACTCCACCAATATGAATATGCATGCAATGCTAAATAATTCCAACTATAAACTATGCATAAGAATTTACATAAACATATAAGAAGCATAAGAAAAAAAGAAAACAGCAAGTGCTTGAATTTAAATGTGTACTGAAAAAAAAATGTGTGGCTTGCATAAAATTAAATGTGTGGCATTAACAAGAAATTAAATGTGTGGATTTTTCAATAAATGTAAATATTGCAATAAAAATAAATGTGTGATAAGTGTGCTCTCTTTTTTTATTCTCAAATCGGGTTCATAATTACTTATTTCATGCCCGTAGGATCTTGGATTGTCAATCTAAGAACAACAACAAAGGAAACACAATTCAAGCATTAATCACATAAGAAAATGAATAATTAAAAAAAATCACACTTTTACTAATATGCAATGTTTTTACATAAAAGATGGAGAATTAAAATTTCAAAAAAAAAAAAATAACATACAAAGATGAAAGGAACCTCTCTAGTTGAAGCATCAAGTTGGGACAAATCTTATTGAATAGAGATGAGCTATGATAGACAAGAATCTTC
Organism: Litsea cubeba; assembly: GCA_012931725.1. Taxonomy (NCBI): domain Eukaryota; kingdom Viridiplantae; phylum Streptophyta; class Magnoliopsida; order Laurales; family Lauraceae; genus Litsea; species Litsea cubeba. The sequence continues at coordinate 136,205,866 of CM022947.1, read as the reverse complement.
TTCACTTAGTAAGTCTTCTCCTTTATTTTCTCCATTCTATCTTCATGCACTTGTCGTATTTCCTTCTTTAGCAAATCTTCCTTTGACTTGACATTTATGAGAGATACATGAGGTGGCAAACTCTAAGTTGGAATCAAGAGAAAATTGAATGCCCAATATGTGTAGGTTCTTTCCACTTTCATCTCTTTGGAAATCTTCTTTCTTGATTTGGCCCTTTATGGATTTTCTTTGATTATCTTGAATAATCTTCAAAATGAACTTGGGATTTTGTACAAAAAAAAGTGGACCCCCCCTCTTGGACGCCACACGTATGACCTACACATGTGCATGTGTGGGACCCTTTTCATTTCCCACAAGCAAAAAAAAAATGAATTTCATGTGAAAAGACAAATTTACCGTTAATTCACAATTGCATGACTACGGGCCCATCTCTCATGAAATGATGAATGAATGCACCTGATGATTAATTAACTTCATGAGAAAAACACGCTTGAAAAAATCTTTTCAAAAATAAAATTAAAAATGGCAGGTTTCATTATTTGATGCAATCATGCAAAAATGATTGTTTTTGAGCAAATTATACATGAATGTACTACAACGGATAAAAAAATACATAAAATTATGATATGACACAAAATGAAAGCTCTCTTGGCTTGATAAGTACTTCAACTTACCAAAAATATCCATGAAAATGTGCATTTTTAAGTACTTATCAAATGCAGCTTATAAGTTGTTACAAGTTGGGTTCCTTGAATATTGGGTCCAAACCAAACCATTTAAAGCCTTCTGACTAGCATTTGAATATTGGTAGATCAAATCATCAGTGCCCAGAAATATAAAGAAAAAATCAATTACTTTTGACTCTCGGGCTTATTTTGGTAATTCACTTGTAGAGTAAATTAAAGTGAATGCTCAATTTAATATAAATATGAAAAGATGAGGGTCATATAAAAAACACCAAATTTCAATAATCACCTCTTCTTTTTTAAAAAGAAAATAAAAACGATACATGATTTTCAAGCAAACATTTTAATTTGACTCCCTCTACTTTTATTAATCTCTCCTAATAAGATACAAATAAAAATTAATTGCAAAGGAACTCAAAGCCATATTAACTCTAATAAAGGATTATTTAAAGAAGTGAGGGGTGTAAACACAAAAAATCAATGTAGATGCAACCCTTTTCTTCTTAATATTTGAATTACTGGGGCGGTAGGTGACGAAGACAAGTAATTCATTTACAATGTCATTTTTTGAAAGTCCATTTGTTTTTTCAATTCTAACCATCTTTGGAAAGAGTCAAAGAGATCTACGTAGTCATTTACATGAAACAAATATGCCCACATGCATCTAAAACTTCTCTATATAAATGATCCTACTTGCAACACTCAAGAGCCAAATCATCACTTGCCCTGTAGTCTTTTCCTGACCCAGAATAGGTTAGCGTTATGCCTCTCTCTCTCTCTATCTCTCTGTCTCTCTCTCACAGAGATCTTTTGAGAGGCTATCTCGTCGCATCCTCACCAACGTCGGCATTGAAAGTTTAGCCAGTTCCAATTCCAAAGGAGGATTTTCTCAAGCTCTGTAGCCTGCAGGGTTATCACTTATCAGGACTTGATGATTGATGCCTTTGTTTCTTACAGTACTGTAGAGATAGATGCTTTGGGTAGAAATTGGGAATGGGACACTGTCTCGGCCAGTACTGTTGAAAGGTTTTTTTGCTGTCGGATGATACATCGGTTCATTATGAACTAATTCTCTCTGGATTTTTCTTGGCCCTTCACTTTTTTTAAAAGCAAAAACAGAAGAAAAATATATATATGAAAATAATTGTGTGGGGATATTTCCGAACTCACCGGAGTACCGGTCGATGCTCCATCTCGTGCTCCGGCGCGAGCTAGGCCATTTCGGCCAGGCTCGTCTCGACTACCACCAGCTCGGCCAAGTGCTCCCACGTCAGCCAGAGGCTCATCTCAGCCCCTCACACAACTCCTCCACCTCGACATAGCTCCAGCTCGGCTGTGGACTTCATCACGTTCCTCCACTTCGGCATCTCCACTTCGGCATCTCCACGAGGTCTCTAGCCAAGTCAGGGTCATCCCCGACCTCGGCTCCCCAACCTCGGTCGAGGCGCCAGGGCTAGCCAAGGCAGGGGTTGACAGCTGTCCCCCCTTGGACACTTAAGCACGCTAGAGCACGCGCGACAAGACAAGACCACGCCCGACAAGACAAGAGCAAGGGCACGCCTATACTCTCTGACAGACAGCGCCTCCCATACCGACCACGCCCCCTGACAGAACGGCGTCCACAGACGCCAGAGTGGGCTGTGATGGGACGGCTAACCACCTCATTGTCTCATGCCTCCTCTCTCTCCAAAGTCAACTATACCCCTCTCCTTCTCTATAAAAGGGGCCAAGCCAGAACAGGAGAGGGGGACGCCATTTACCACTCTGGTATGCCATCTTCTTCCCCAAAAATCTCCTCCTACTGTCCAGTACTCGTACTGACTTAGGCATCGGAGAGCCCTGCGCTGCCCACAGCCAGGGTCCTCTGACCTGTTTCTTCTCCCTCTTCCAGGTTCTCAGGCATCGGTTCTTCCATCCTCAACGAGGAGACGGGGAGCCTCAACCTTCGTCCTCCTCAGTGAGTCGCAAGAACACCACCCCCCCGGGTTCGTGAATTTTTGTGCACTTACAATTGGCGCCGTCTGTGGGGAACGCTACAAAAAGCCATCTTCCCAAACGCCATGCCTCGGAGAACCAGAAAGGGAAAGGAACCGCTGACACTGTCGACACAGCTGCCGACGGTCCCCCACCGGGAAAGGTCAAGAGCAAGATCTAATCCAGCGAGCGTCCAACAGCAAGGTACTCAGTCGGGTTCGACCTCGACCCCACCTTCCAAAAGGCGCACCCTGAAGGACAACAGAAGCAACCAAGCTCCGGGCAACGACCACGACATCAGAAAGTGGCTTGATCGACGCATCGAGCAAGCAGTACGACAAAACTTGGAGGCTGCCGGTTTCGCTCGAGTTCGGCCGAACTCTGACGGCCTCGGCACATCTCCCCTCTCTCCAGAGATCAGGAGCTTCCCCCTTCCCGAAGATTTCAAAATCCCGAGGTTCGTCGTTTACGACGGAACCTCGGATCCAGCAGCACACCTCCGGCACTTCACTCAGAGGATGGTCGGTGTGGGGCGACGCAGGCCACCTGAACTGCAGAGTCTTCTCTTCCAGCCTCGGGGACCTCCCCCTAAAGTGGTTCTGCGCACTCCCCCAAGGATCAATCAAAAGTTGGCAGCAGCTCCGGAATTCCTTCATGACGAAGTTTCAAGCCCACAAGGTCGTCCCCAGGTCAGCCGCCGACTTGATGGCCCTTAGAATGAAGCAGACCGAGAGCATCACGCAGTTCGCCAAAAGGTTCTGGACTGTCTACAGCCAGATCGAGAATACACCAGATGCAATAGCGGTCCTGTCTTTCCGACAAGCCCTCCTGCCAGGCAACGAGCTACGAAGGGACTTGGTCATGCATCCCGTGGTCACTATGGCAGCTCTGATGACCAGGGTAAACCAGTTCGTCAGGCAAGAAGCAGACGAAGCCCGAGCCCAGAAGCATTTCAACAACAATCAACAGGCAGCGTCCATCTCGACGGACGAATCCACCTCGGCGGATGCCTCCAGCTCCGCAGCAGCGTCCATCTCGGCGGACGAATCCACCTCGGCGGATGCCTCCAGCTCCGCAGCAGCGTCCATCTCGGCGGACGCCTCCATCTCGGCGGATGCCTCTAGCTCCGCAGAACCGTCAATCTCGGCGGACGCCTCCATGACAGAAGTCTCCTCCAGCTCGGGGGGCTGCTGAAGCCTCCTATCATCTTCCAGCTTCGACCGCCCGTCAGCTTTGATCGCACGACCCTCTACCGTCATTTCTGGCGGCACGGTCCTCTATTGTCAGCTTCGATGGCGCCGTCAGCTGCGATGACATCGGTACGACCCTCTACTGTCGGCTTTGATCGTACGACCCTCTACTGTCATTTCGACGGCACGGTCCTCTGCTGTCAGCCTTGATCGCACGGTCCTCTGCCGCCGCTAGTCGTCCAGAGCTACGTACCCCTGGTGACGAGCCAGTGGGATCTCCATTGCGTGCGGCAGGCGCATCGCGGCCCTCGCGCCCGATGCCCGGCACAGGCCCCTGGTGACGAGCCAGTGGGATCTCCATTGCGTGCGGCAGGCGCATCGCGGCCCTCGCGCCCGATGCCCGGCACAGGCCCCTGGTGACGAGCCAGTGGGATCTCCATTGCGTGCGGCAGGCGCATCTCGGCCACGCGCCAGACGCCCGGCACAGGCCCCTGGTGACGAGCCAGCGGGATCTCCATCGCGTGCGGCAGGCGCATCTCGGCCTCGCGCCCGATGCCCGGCACAGGCCCCTGGTGACGAGCCAAGTGGGATCTCCATTGCGTGCGGCAGGCGCATCGCGGCCCTCGCGCCCGATGCCCGGCACAGGCCCCTGGTGACGAGCCAGCGGGATCTCCATAGCGTGCGGCAGGCGCATCTCGGCCACGCGCCAGACGCCCGGCACAGGCCCCTGGTGACGAGCCAGCGGGATCTCCATCGCGTGCGGCAGGCGCATCTCGGCCTCGCGCCCGATGCCCGGCACAGGCCCCTGGTGACGAGCCAGTGGGATCTCCATTGCGTGCGGCAGGCGCATCGCGGCCCTCGCGCCCGATGCCCGGCACAGGCCCCTGGTGACGAGCCAGCGGGATCTCCATAGCGTGCGGCAGGCGCATCTCGGCCACGCGCCAGACGCCCGGCACAGGCCCCTGGTGACGAGCCAGCGGGATCTCCATCGCGTGCGGCAGGCGCATCTCGGCCACGCGCCAGACGCCCGGCACAGGCCCCTGGTGACGAGCCAGTGGGACCTCCATGAGCGCATTCTCCAGTTCGGCAGTCGTGTGACTTCCCAGCTCGGCAGAAGCACCCTGTTACAACTTAGCAGTGATGCCAACCTCTAGCTCTGGTCCATTGCCAGCCCGTCATCCTCCACGATACTTACCTTCTGACCTCAAAAGAGTAGTCTATTGAGCTCAGAAGCTGGGGGGCTATTGTGTGGGGATATTTCCGAACTCACCGGAGTACCGGTCGATGCTCCATCTCGTGCTCCGGCGCGAGCTAGGCCATTTCGGCCAGGCTCGTCTCGACTACCACCAGCTCGGCCAAGTGCTCCCACGTCAGCCAGAGGCTCATCTCAGCCCCTCACACAACTCCTCCACCTCGACATAGCTCCAGCTCGGCTGTGGACTTCATCACGTTCCTCCACTTCGGCATCTCCACTTCGGCATCTCCACGAGGTCTCTAGCCAAGTCAAGGTCATCCCCGACCTCGGCTCCCCAACCTCGGTCGAGGCGCCAGGGCTAGCCAAGGCAGGGGTTGATAGCTGTCCCCCCTTGGACACTTAAGCACGCTAGAGCACGCGCGACAAGACAAGACCACGCCCGACAAGACAAGAGCAAGGGCACGCCTATACTCTCTGACAGACAGCGCCTCCCATACCGACCACGCCCCCTGACAGAACGGCGTCCACAGACGCCAGAGTGGGCTGTGATGGGACGGCTAACCACCTCATTGTCTCATGCCTCCTCTCTCTCCAAAGTCAACTATACCCCTCTCCTCCTCTATAAAAGGGGCCAAGCCAGAACAGGAGAGGGGGACGCCATTTACCACTCTGGTATGCCATCTTCTTCCCCAAAAATCTCCTCCTACTGTCCAGTACTCGTACTGACTTAGGCATCGGAGAGCCCTGCGCTGCCCACAGCCAGGGTCCTCTGACCTGTTTCTTCTCCCTCTTCCAGGTTCTCAGGCATCGGTTTCTTCCATCATCAACGAGGAGACGGGGAGCCTCAACCTTCGTCCTCCTCAGTGAGTCGCAAGAACACCACCCCCCCGGGTTCGTGAATTTTTGTGCACTTACAATAATGATTCACGTTTCCGCATACACGCGCACATCAAGTGGTATCAGAGCCCAGACCCAGACTTAGCCCGGAGAATCCTTAGATTGCCAAATAAAAGGTGGTGGGCCCAGTGATGCGCAGGAAAAGCACAGTACTCATGATTGGTGGATCCGTGTTGAGGCTCTCGAGTTGGCTCTCCTCGATAGAGCGGACGGATGGATGATCGTTTGAGGGGAGGCCCGGTAAAAATATCCAAAGAGATATGGTCCTTTGTTTGAGAGGAGGATTGATGGGGATGTGCAACCAAAGTCCCACATCGGCTAGAATTGGAAAAGATCATGGGCATATAAGTTGGACTAAGTACTCCATTGATATGAGGCATTTTGGGTAGAACCCAAGAACAAATCTATGAGGGCTTAGGCCCAAAGTGGACAATATCGTATCAATGTGGAGTTTGTGGTGGTCCACTGTCCCAACAAGAGACACGGTAATCTGAAAAAAGAGATCTACATGACTCAGCCGGAGGGGTTTGAGGTAGAAGGAAAAGAACAGCTGGTTTGCAGGTTGAAAAAGAGTCTCTACGGGCTGAAACAAGCGCCGAGACAGTGGTACAAGAAGTTTGATTCATTCATGGTGAGTCATGGGTACCGGAGGACAGCTGCAGATCACTGCGTTTATGTTCGTAAATTTGGTAATGGCAAATTTATCATCCTTCTTTTATATGTAGATGATATGTTGATAGTTGGACAAGATAGTGAAATGATTGGCAGATTAAAAAGGACCATATCTCTTTGGATATTTTTACCGGGCCTCCCCTCAAACGATCATCCATCCGTCCGCTCTATCGAGGAGAGCCAACTCGAGAGCCTCAACACGGATCCACCAATCATGAGTACTGCGCTTTTCCTGCGCATCACTGGGCCCACCACCTTTTGTTTGGCAATCTAAGGATTCTCCGGGCTAAGTCTGGGTCTGGGCTCTGATACCACTTGTTGGGACAGTGGACCACCACAAACTCCACATTGATACGATATTGTCCACTTTGGGCCTAAGCCCTCATGGCTTTGTTCTTGGGTTCTACCCAAAAGGCCTTATATCAATGGAGTACTTAGTCCAACTTATATGCCCATGATCTTTCCCAATTCTAGCCGATGTGGGACTTTGGTTGCACATCCCCATCAATCAAAAAAAGTTTTCTTTCCCGTGGACGTATGCAAGATTACCGAACCACGTAAAAAAAAAAATTTTTATTGATGGGGATGTGCAACCAAAGTCCCACATCGGCTAGAATTGGGAAAGATCATGGGCATATAAGTTGGACTAAGTACTCCATTGATATAAGGCCTTTTGGGTAGAACCCAAGAACAAGGCCATGAGGGCTTAGGCCCAAAGTGGACAATATCGTATCAATGTGGAGTTTGTGGTGCTCCACTGTCCCAACAAGTGGTATCAGAGCCCAGACCCAGACTTAGCCCGGAGAATCCTTAGATTGCCAAACAAAAGGTGGTGGGCCCAGTGATGCGCAGGAAAAGCGCAGTACTCATGATTGGTGGATCCGTGTTGAGGCTCTCGAGTTGGCTCTCCTCGATAGAGCGGACGGATGGATGATCGTTTGAGGGGAGGCCCGGTAAAAATATCCAAAGAGATATAGTCCTTTGTTTGAGGGGATGATTGATGGGGATGTGCAACCAAAGTCCCACATCGGCTAGAATTGGGAAAGATCATGGGCATATAAGTTGGACTAAGTACTCCATTGATATAAGGCCTTTTGGGTAGAACCCAAGAACAAAGCCATGAGGGCTTAGGCCCAAAGTGGACAATATCGTATCAATGTGGAGTTTGTGGTGGTCCACTGTCCCAACAAATAAAATAAAAATATATAATATAAAGCTGGTGAGGAGCTGAGAACAAAAGTTTCAATTGAATTTAAGCACCCCAAGTCCAAACTAGAACACAATTTCAGAATTTCATGCAGATATTAAAATCTAAAGTCCAATCTCAACGTAATTAAACTCGGACAAATCTAAGGGCAGTAGAACTTGACCTAACCCACTAACCTGACAATAGTCTGTAATCTGACATGCGTTTCACCCGCCAAACCTAATATGTATAAAATGCTTATTGGTTAGGGATAATCTACCTAACCCTAATTCAAACTCGCATATATTTTCCTTAGGTTTATTTCTATCTCCAAAACATATTGGGAAATATTCAAGTGCATCTATCCCTCACCATAAGGTGAGAGACACTCCCCTTTTTGGGAAGTTTCAAGTATAAAAGTGACTTTTCAAGTACATAGGAATACTCCCTATGTACTTAAAACTTTCCAAAAAGGAGAGCGTTCTATGGTGAGGGATAGATGCATAGGAATACTCCCCAAACATATATATTAGTTGTTGGATTAATAGGGCTTTTGGCTTCAAGTTTTCAATCTTCTAGTTTTTATGGCGGTATCAAACATCTTACTAGGATTAATAGGGTGAGCCACTCACTTGGAGGGTTATGGAAGTCAAACGGGTCAAATCAAGTTGACTTGCATCTAATGCGGGTCAAAATGGATCTGATCAGGCTAGAAACCTGGCCTATTCTAAAAAAGGCAGGGGTCTAAATTATGGTCCTCACCTATTAACTCGACCCGTTCTAACCCAACTTAACCCGTTTGCCACTGAGACAAATATAACCAAAACCTTCAACTTTTGATTCAATCTGATTATGTTGGTTTAATTGAGTTCGATCAAACCCAAGTTTCACCCTATGTTTTACCATTTTATAATGGCTATAATTGTCCTTTTTATTCTCTCCTTTATTAATTAAGTTCTCTCTTGATAATGATCTTTTTTCTCATTTTCTAATTACTTGATACAATTCTTTTGTTTTATATCTTGTTTAAAGTGAAATTTGTTTCTTGTTGTATGGGCTCCTCTCCTAGTTTTTAATTTATTGCTGGGCCACTTAAAAATAATAGAATGGAGATCAATATATCTAGTACCTCTGTCGGCTTATGAAGTTATGAGTGAGAGAGAGAAGGATGGATTTGAAATTTGAGGTGTCTGTTCCAATTACCGAGGGGACGTTGTAAATGGCATGGATCGTCGAGATGGTGTGGCGTGTGGATTGCAAATGCATGGAATCCAATTCCAGTCGCGTAAAAACAAACAAACAAACTTATTTTCATATGATGGATGAGGCTCGCATCACATGGAAACCTACTAGTAATTTGTTTTCTGGTTGGATTTTGGATCATCGAGGTAGGATTTGGACAACACACAGTCCTTCCTCTCGTCCTCTTATCTACCAATTGATTGGTTGTCATCCAACGCTGGATTTTGTACAGCTTCATCATCCCTCCGGGCAGTTCTTAACTTCTTATTGCTTTGGAACTTGGGCTCTCCCGTGCATATGTAAGTTGCCTCCCGTGCATATATGTAAGCTGCCATTTATGATTTTATGTCATATATGTGTGGGTTGTATCTTTCTACATACTTGAATTTTTATCACCTTGCATGTGGGAGATGCGTAGTCTTGCATGAGATTGCACGTGTGAGTCTTGATCACAACCCTTAGCTAGAATATTAAAAAAATAGTTTTTTTTTATTTTCTCTTGTTATATTCATTAATTTGACAAGTTCGAAAATTTGAGCTATATCGAGTTGATTTGATCAGACTGGGGTGGGCTTTGTGGGAAATTTAATAACGAGTGCTTTTTGTAGTGAGAGGATTTCACTATCTGCGAATTCTCATTTCTGAGAGAGAGAGAGAGAGATCAATCTTACAATGCTACCCCTCTTATATAAAACTAAAATACTCTCTATCAAGGAAAATCAACTCATTTATTTTCTTTTCTACAAGGTGAATAGATTGCAACAAATAACCGAAAAATGAGCTTCATAGAAAATCAAAACGTACAGTTTTCTCCTCTAACACAAATTCTTTAAAATAATCCATTGTTGGAACTCATTTTACAATAACAAATGCCCCTTCTTTTTTAAAACACTCAACCTCCCCCAAGTAATTAACTTTAGGATGTTTAAGGGCTCTGCTTGGCCAAACATATTTAACAAAAAGGGATATTTGTGTTTTGCAAATCGCCTAGGCCTAACTTTCATTGGGCGCAATTAATAAACTGCCCAATCCAGCCCAAGAACACCCACCCCTAAACCCAACCCATTTATTAAAGGGTCAGGAATTTCAACCCAAACCCAACCCAAATTTTCTATTTTAGAGAGTAAGAAAATGCCAAACCCAGCTAGAAATTATGGTCCAGGTTGGAGGGTTGGGGTTAGGAACTGCCTTTCCAATTGGGCCCCAAAATATTACATGACGCACATGCTTGGAAACCCCATGACCTTAAAAAATAAAAGGAATTGAAGGGGCTTTTTTTTTTCTTTTTTGTAGAAACATCTGGCAGATGTTAGGGTTAATTGAAGGGCCTGTTTGTTTGCATGCAATCGCGATTTTTGAAATTCCTGGCAAAGAAATTTCATCATGTGGTTCTATCTAGAACAATGGTCGGCAATAGTTATGAAACGAACATAGCCTGACAAGTTCAAACCATAGTTTGAAAACACAGGTAGACCCAGCCAAACTCAGCAACAAAATTGAGTACTTAGTATATATGGCTTGTCCAAGCTAGACTCAATTTGACTTGTCAAACCTTTGACTGTCTCTGCCTAATTCAAAAACCATTTTTTCTAAAGTAGATATTTTTGGATATGTTCATGACAGTTTGGACTTTTGGGCTCAGTTAAGACTCAAAGGAGTTTCTGGGTTGACTCGGCCTCATACCATTCCCATCCGAGTTGAGTTTTATGAGTTTTGAGAAGACGGTTGAAACTCAATGATTTAGAATGCCAGGAACCACCTGCTGTGAGTGATGCTAATCCAGGTTTCTTCAATTTTGTGAAAAGATTGGTACCTTTTCAAAACATGATTACCCTTTACATTATATCCCAGAAATATCTAAAACTCCTCTAAATCCTTCATGATGCCACATCAGCTCACATGTCATGAAGACAACTAGACACTGTCTGCATTCAAATAAAATAGAAAAGTATAGTAAAAAGGATGGTAAGAAGAAAATACTTGAATTTTGTTTATGACATATTTCTTACTTGTTATTTAAATGATCAAGCTGCTAGTGGACCCAAACTTTTTGAATTGAGATTTAAAATGGCAGACCCGCAAACATACTCTCAGGGTGGCCACTGTCTATTTTTCTTGGGGCTAGGACCACGACTCAAGAACCGGAGGTAGCATTTTTGAACTCGTGCTCTCACGTGCTCGAGGGAATAATCAGACATCCTCAACGGGTGGGGGATTGTTTCTAGCAGTTTGAAATTTTCTCAAGTAGACCTGGTGCAGTCTCACGAGTCTCGAGTGGGTCCGGTTTTCAGAGGATCCGGATCCTCCTCTTCTTTTGCTTTTTGCTCTTTGTTTTCACTGTGAAAATATCCCATGTTCTTTCTAAATTGGCCTTTTTTGGAGAAACATCTTTCTGGTTCTTCCTTCCACAAACATCCCTCTCTCATTATCTTTTTGTCCCAGCATTGCATCTTTACCTCTCGATTTCTCTCGGTGGCATACAAAGTTTTGTTGGAGATAACCATCCAGAGCAGTAGTAGATCCAATTATGTCAGCCTCTCATCTCTCTATTTTTCAGTGTTTTCTCAACACTATTTTGGCGTTTAGAGCAGAACATGCACCTCTCTCCTGCCAGATTTTGATTCTCTCTGGATTTTGTAATTGTTGCATGGATCTTTTCCTCTGACTCTACTACATGGCATGTTTTAATGACCACTGGTCTATCCTGTATAAGAAGCCTAGGAAATATTCCTTGTAGGGGGGTCTATGAAAAAAAAAAGACTCTTGGTTGGAGGGGGTGTCAGTGTGAAAAATTCTAAAACTTCCAAAAATACTAGGGTTTTTTTTGAAATTTTACTGGCCACCCCTTGCCCCCCTCTAGTCCCAACCCTGTTCATAATCATCTAGTTTAAAGTTATATAAATGGAAGGTCGAATTGAAAACCTTTAATATTAATTAGTTGGAAATATTCAACAAACCAAATTTTAATAGATGAATAGTTCTAAATCACTCTTGTATCCGATAGAGCCAATGAACATTACAATCTCTGTCATATATTTTTATTTCAAAAAGCAATGTAGAACTTCCTTTGCAGAGGACTTATGTCATGACACTAACCCATGCTAGCAATGCCAGCAATATGCAAAAGACTTGGAATTTTGACTACCAAGTGCAAAGAAATGCCTCACTAATTTGTGTAAATTACAAAATGCACTTTGTATTAAGTTTTTTTGTTTTAAGCTCTGGTATAACTCAGATACCCAATCCTGCACTCTACCCAAGTTTTCAACCATCAATACTATTCTACCCAAGTTTTCAACCATCAACGCTCGATAGGACTCTAGTTGTTTCTGCAGAAAGGGAGGTGTCTAACCAATGAACTAGCAATGGATTGGCACTTGGTATTAAGCAATGTCCTACCTGTGCTCTTAAGAGCCTGTATCAATGCGGAGATGAAGTTAAAAGATTTTAAGATGGAAAAAAAGTCCAGAGATCAAATTTTTTTTACCCAATCGGTTTTATTCTGCCTATTTTCTCTACATGGCACCCTACTGAAGATGTATTTTGATAGTTCACACTAGCTTTTATATCAAAATCCTATTATCTTCCTTCTGTTAAATCAATAGAGAAAAACTTCTTGTCATCAGAAAAGAATTGAGGAAGAGTTCTGAGTCTTTATAGGGTTAATCAAAGAAAATAAACATGAAGGCCTGATGGACACATAGGATCTCCATTGAATATTGATTGTGAATATTGTATTAAGAACCTTAATGGTCTTGATAGAAATAACCAATCATGTCTTGCTGGAGAATATTCTATCAAGATCATTCAGTTGCTTGGTTCTATCAGTGTCAAAATGATATAAAAAGCCCATTTAGTCACAGAGACTAATGGAGACATTGCAGAAATTTATGATATGACAGCTTGCATGCCAGGTATATGAGGGCTCAAAAGGCATCACAGAGTTCCATATGACATTTGATAATTGATATTCTATGTAGGCAATAACCTAGGGGTGTAAACCTGAGATTGGAGTGTAAACCCATGACTGCAGCTAGTATTGCAGGGGCAGAGTGCGTGTTAACTTATTCATCCAAATTAGAAACTATTAATTTAAGGGATTTGCTTAAAAATGCTTTTCTTTTTTGTAAAAAAAAATTAAGGTCTCTAAACAAAGTAATTATTCAGAGGTCTCAAATTTCAAAATTATTTTTATATAGCTCCCTGCAGTTAAACAATCTGATTAAATTGCTCCATGTCATGTTTCACCAAAACCCCGATCAATCCAATCGCTTCCACGCACACTTATCTCCCTCGAGTTGCTAGCGGTCCTAGTTTGTCACTGACCCATGCATTTCACTATTGGGTTTTATCATAATAAGTTTTCTTGTTGTATAATTATTAAGCTTTGAGGATCTAAAACTAAGAAAAATATTCACCTGCACACCAGGCCAGGATCAGTTGCCCGCTATTGTGAATATCTCTAATCCTCCTCCAAACCCATCCAATTATCTATCTCCTTGATGTTTTTTATTTTTATTTTTCATCCAAGTTGGCCTCACCAAAGCTAAGAAAAATTCTCGTCTCTTTAGAGAACCTGGATGCAATGTCGCCCCAAATGAGAGAAATCCCGTGCCTAGGCCTACATGCATTAGCTATGGGCCAGATTTTACTCCAATAAAGGTTGGCTCGCCATATAAAACTTTCTATTTCACCTTTTTTTTTATATGGCTAAGTTGGGACAATGATACAGTACATGTGGGACAACTTACCTTATCCAATGATTGATCCCTTGGTGGTTGTGTGAGATGAGACACCTCTTTTCATTCTGGTGTCTTTAGTTTCTCAATCTCACTTGCTTTGCTTTGTATATTTTATCAATGTGTTTACAAGTACTGATCAATATAACATTAGCCCATTATTAGAGTAAGATTTTTGTCTATTACCAAAAATATTGGCCCAGTGCCTAAGATGGTGGGGCTGGTTATTGAGGAAAGGTGTTTGGGTCAGCCTATCATGTGGGCCCCAAAAGTTAATCTCAGCAACCTTTTAGGTGAAATTTTCTTGTCCCTAGGTGAAATCTTCTTATCCCTCTATCATTAACCGACTATGACCAAGACTTAACATGTTTTCCTCTCTTTGGCAACGTTGCTACGCATTTGCTACCTTTATTGTAGAAAATTGTATGTGGCCTGCATGCCATATGTCCCACATCAAATCAAGTAGGGCATAGGCCAGTAAAGAATACTGTATCCCCACAAATACAACTTGCGGTATAATCAATGGATGTGGGTTTCTTCGCAAAGTAAATATGATTATTTGGAACCTATCTGGATAAAAATTGACTCTTTGGGACTTATCTATATTAAGGATAATGGGAGCTCTAGGGTTGAATGCTCTCCATTTCTTAAGATAGATAGGACACGAATAGGTCCACAGAGCTTCGCAATCGCCGGAACACACATATATCTTTGGACTCATATTGGAGTCTCCGCATCATAATACATCATTTATTACTACCCATACAACTATATAATTAAACAACATTACAGTAAAATATTTCTTAAAATAAATTATTTCAAGGTAGATCTCCTATCAAACAAAGAGAGTAGTCCTATATCTTATATCTTGATTTGATCGATGTGATGTTTTTTAGCTGGGCTGCTTTTAACTCAAAGGATGTCTCTTTTGCCTTTGAAATGTGTTAGAAACCCGTATAGACATCAGAGATATATAGATACTACAAGACACCCGACAAAAAGACGTTCAGTTTCAAACGCTACTGAACGCCTCCACAAAAAAGACGTTCAGTTTGAAACGCTATTGAACGTCTCCACCAAAAAGACGTTCAGTTTGAATTTTGGTGTTCAGTTTGAAACGCTAGCTACTGAACGTCTCCACCAAGAGATACATATGGTTTCTTGGTACTAATCCGTGCCAACTTGAAGTATTATTCTGTGATAATCAAACATTGAAGGTTTAGCTACAAGTCAAAAACAACTTCAAACGAATTTAAAATATCGGGTTTATGCTGTGGATGTGATGGTGTTCGACAAAAACACATTTTGTTAAAATATTTACTAGACTAATAACCCATGCTGCTCAGCGCACGGATATGGTCAATATTGCAATTTAAATATTTATACATTAAAAAAAATTTAGCTTATGATGCAGTCCTAGCGCTAGTGGGAGAAATAGTAGAATTTGAGTAGAAAGGAATTGCATAACTTGGATTAAAATGGAGCTTTTGCTGTAAAATGGGAGTGGTTACATATGATTTTGATTATAATGAGATAAAGTAGGTAGTTACATATAAGTGAGGAGAGAAGTTTTGAAAACTGAATAACTTACCGTCAAAATTCCAATCGACGGTCAAAATTAAAAACAAAATCTTCCTCTTTAATATAGTATAATTACCATTAAACTGCATAAAGGATTTTTGGCAAACCCACATGGAACATCAGTAATTTTCTCCACTTGATTGAAGAGAGAAATGTAAAGAAAACTATATTAAATGTAAATTTATACTATAATCAGTTTTCTCAACTTGTTTTCTTCATATCCAAATAAACCGGATCTAAGGCCTTTGATCTGATATCAACCCTTTGGATTACAAAAATACAGCCAACATGACTATAAATGGATGGATTGATAGCTCAATAAACCAATTATAGGGTTGAAAGTAGCACACTCTTTTGGGCTTGAAGTGGGCCAAGTATTTGCTCTGGTAACTAAATGGACTGCGATTGGGCTGGCTGTATGCCAACCTAAAGGCCCATTAGATGGATTGACTCATTCTAACATATCTAACAACAATAGGCCTATCATTTATCAAAGGGCTGAGCCTGTGTCTGGCTCTCAAGCCCGGCTTAACCCGAGCCTAACCTTTGATTCTATAAAATAATTACACTAGATTCGAGTAAGTTTGGGGAAGAATCTGACTATCCCATTTGCAAACCTAGCTCATTGGACTAGTACTTAGAACTCATACAGTAATTGAATCAAGAAAGTCTAGTACGACCAACAACTCATTTGAATCTCAACTATGTGATCTTTCGTGGTTAGTGGATCCAGATTGCCCATGTCAGTATTTTTGTTCTCTAGAGGTATGAGAAGATAATTCATACTCTTAGATAGATCTGTAAATCAAGACGTTCATTTCAATTTACAAGAGCTGTTTGGTTTTATATCTAAATTTCAAGCTGTTGATATGATGAACCCATGTCCAATCCGGGTTTTTTAGCAATCTGAATATCAAGTCATAGATACCTGAGTCACAATTGTGACCCACAAAGAGTCAATCTATGATTTGTGTCGCCCATATCAGGGATCATGGGCTGAAAGAGTTCAAGGAAACCCTACTTTGAACTAACCTATTGATGTGGAAATAGGCGTATTGTTGACCTGTTCCTAGTCTAGTTATAATAGATTTGGGCATAAATAATGTAATCAATGGGCTGGGCCTGAACTTCCCAGGGCCCATTTTGTTGACAGTTCAAACTCAGGCTTTGGTCTTAAGGCCCATTGGTTTTGTAGTAGGACATTGAATCCCCACAGAACCACCTGGGACCCACATCATCAATCGGGGTTGGTGGGGGGGGGGGGCCCCCGGCCCGAAAATCCTATTTAAGGTCCTTATGGCCCTAATGGATGGCCCCTCCTTAAAATATTAATTAATCAATCTAGCTTTTTATTCTAAAAAAAGGAACAAAATTATAGCAGATTTTGGGAGAGAAATATTAGAATGATGGAAGAAAAAAAAAAGGAAAGAAAGGAGGAAAAAAAACAATTCTAAAAAATGAACAAAATCATAGCAGATTTTGGGAGAGGAAGATTAGAGTGATGGAAGAAAAGAAAGGAAAGGAAAGAGAAAAAACAATTCTAAAAAAGTTATGTGTTAATTATGATTATCTATGTTAAAATAAATCCAATTGAAGTAAATTCTTTTGATGAGATAAAACTAGTGAGACCACCCTTTTGATTGGTCTAGATTTTAAATATGGGTCCTACTCATAATATATAATAGTGGGCATATTTGTTTGTTCCAAAATAATAATCAATAATTTCACTTTTGACAAGGGTTTTGACATGAACTTCTAAGATACTGGTTTTTCTAAATAAGAGTAATGTAATTTCATTTTTGAGTACTCTCTGTTATGTATCTAATTATTAAATTTTGTAACTTTTTAACGATTTTTTTTTTTTTTTACTTTGGACCCTCCTAAAAGAAATTCCTAGGTTCCGCCCCCCTATCCAACCATCTAAATTATAAGAGCACTATAGCATTTTAAGAGCATAATAATGTGCAGTCTAGGATGCGGGGCTCATATATAGTCACAAACTCATTGCCACGAAAATGGTCATCACCCTATTTTTTGTAAAGAATTTTTCTTAGAATTGTACAATGAAGCAAGAATAGGCCAGTTCATTGCAGATCTTTCTCGATCAATCCCTTTGCCCTCATTCTTCGAGAATCAGAAAGATCCTTTTTGAGTTTGAGTTTGTTCATTTGGAATCTTTATTTATTTTTTTATTTTTTATTTATTTATTTTCTTTGATTCTTTATTTCGATTTTCTTTCCCTCTCTTTTTTTTTATTCCGTTCCATCATTCCTTAAGTCTTAGTTGATCATGTAGAATCTGACCCATTTTCTCATCGAACGAGGGGTACGAAATAAATCCGATTGATTTTTCAATCAAAAGTACTATGTGATTAAAAAAAAAAGCCACATGGGAAGTGCCTCACTGCCACAGGGACTAATCAAAGGAGCCACCCAAAGAAAAAAAAAACACCTTGTCATAAATTAAACCTCATGATCCGGTATTTTTTTGCACATAACTTCAAATAATCCTAGGGCTGTAATATTGTGGAGCCCACAATGGATGGGCCCATACCTTGAAAGAATGTACCTGTACGCACATCATCAATTCATTCTCTTGAGCCAAATAAGGACCATTGGAGAGCCACCCTACCCACTTTCAATCAAACGAACGGTTAAGATGATCCAGCAGCATGACTTGGACGACCAGATTGAAAGGTCTACGCGGCAAAACAATAAATAAAAGAGGTGGGTTGTGGGACCTGGTTCCCTATTCTTCTAGTAGCTATTTAGGTGAACAATGTTCCAGAAAGATGGTTTCGTCGGTGATGCAATTAAAGGTCTTGGTCAAACTGCACAAGCCAATAAAAAAGAACTGGACAAGGTATAAATTAAAGAGACATGTCCTACCTCTCTTTGCACGCGGGTTGAATTACAGCAAACGTACAGAATCCACCTTGTTCCTTGCTATTGATTTCATGAACCTCTTTATATCATAGCTGGAAGGGGTGCTTCCCCCTATAGGGTATAGGCCGAAGCCGAGGGGCCCGGACCTATTGTGTACACTTCGGGAGACGAGGTTCCGTAATCAGGCATTTATCTCATAGTGGATTTTTCCAGCCCCAGGGGCCTCCCCAAGAGTCGATCCCGCAACCTCTTGAATAAGAGATTTAACGGACTTACCCTGGTACCACTTGAGGGGGAGATCCCCCGGGCTGGAAGAGAAGACTCTACAATTGAGGTGCCCGACGTCACCCCAGACGGACAGCTTTTGGGTGAAATGCCGGAGATGTGCCGCTGGGTCCGAGGTTCCGTCATAGAGGACGAACCTTGGGACGCTGAACTTCTTTGGGAGAGGATACTCGTTGATTTCTCTGGAGAAGGGGGATGAGTCGAGGCCAGCGAAGTCGGGGACGTCTGGCTGGTTCTAAGCGAGCCCTGCCTCCTTCAGGGTGCTCTGGATGGCCTGCTTGACCAGGTGGTCAATCAGTGCCCTCTGATCTCCCGCTTCTGATCTCGGCATTGACCCCCTGTCAATGTGGTTATGGCAGGAACTCCCAGCGTGACTCCGCTCGTGGCTTTTCTCGTTCAGATGTTCTCGCAAATCCCTGCCGGTGACGGGATCCTTTCTGCCTATGAGGTCACCGCGCACGGGGACTGTCCCCTTCTCTCGGAGCTGCTGCTTGAGCTGGCGTCCTTCTCCTGGAGGGCGAGGTTCTGAGCCCTGATTGCCGCTTGAGCGGGGTTGGCTCTGTCGTCTTCGTGGTTCGAGCGGCGTTCGGATCGGCGTGATCCCGCCGCTAGACGGGGCTTTACCCTTCGAGAAGCGCTCCTGCAGGGGAGCATTCAGCCGCGGTGGGCTCCCCATCTCTAACGGGGACGACGCAGACTCGGTGTGGTAACTTTCCACTTCTGCAGCCTCCCCTCTCGCGTTGCGCTCTTCTGGATGGGACACATAGGGCAATGGTCCAGGGAGAACCAGTGGCCCTGGAGGGAGGGACTTCGGGTGCTCTCCGCCTCTCTTGTTTCTCGGAGCCATGGTGACTGGAAAGGTTTTGAGAAAGGTTTTTTGGGAAATATTTTTTGGGTATGGGTTATTATTTCCCCACAAACGGCGCCAATTGTAAGTGCCTAAAAGTTACGGACTTTGAACTAGGGATTGGGACCCCTGTTTTGAGTTGTTTGGATGAAGATTAACGTGGCTCCGGCTTGACCTGAAGAGGAAGAGAGGAAAATACGTCAGAGGACCCTGGCTGTGGGCAGCACAAGGCTCTCCGATGCTTAAGTCAGTTCAGGGACTGAATAAGCGAGATGGAGAGAAAATTGCAGAGTAAGTGTATGCGTTATGGGTTGCGTACCTTAGAATGGAGATGGAGATGCTATTTATAGGAGATGGGGGTGGCTTGTGTGGACGAGCCTCATGATGGGCTTTGCCACTTGAGTGGCCTTGTCCACTCAGCCCACATTTCATTAAATGCTAGCCTCACCTACCCATTCCTCATTAAATGCCAATCTTATCGGGCCAGGCGGTGATTGACTTTTGGGCCAAGTCCCATCGGGCCTGGCCTGGAGCCATGCTTTGGGGGCGCACGTGTACCGTATAACGCCGTTTTGTCAGGAATGATGAGTCATAGGGCACGCCTTAGCACGTGCCTCCGTCCTGTCAACAGTCTCATCAGCGCCTATCAAATCTGCCGTGCCGAGGTCGGTGTACAATGACCCGTGCTACCTGACCTCGGGGATGCTCACCTCGGCGAGTGTCGCGACCCTTCAGCCGCGGTCCGCTTTGGCCGAGGGGAGGCATGATTAAGCTGTCTTAAGACCAGGACTAGCTCTGATTTCGGTTTAGTGAAAATATCCCCACACAATTGCCCCCCAGCTTTTGAGCTCTTAGAGTATCCCAACTCTTTGAGGTCGGAAGCTGACAAGGACTCGTAGAAGGAATGCCTGGAGGGCGAGGTTCTGAGCCCTGATTGCCGCTTGAGCGGCTTTGTAAGGGGTGCTTCCCCCTACAGAGGTATAGGCTGGAGCCGAGGGCCCCGGGCCTATTGTGTACACTTCGGGAAACGAGGCTCCGTAATCATGCATTTGTCTCAGGGTGGATTTTTTCAGCCACTAGCCCAAGTGGTACCAGGGTAAGTCCGTTAAATCTCTTATTCAAGAGGTTGCGAGATCGACTCCTGGGGAGGCCCCTGGGGCTGGAAAAATCCACCATTCTCCCGAAGTGTACACAATAGGCCCGGGGCCCTCGGCTCCAGCCTATACCCCTGTAGGGGGAAGCACCCCTTACAATAGCCATTCTATTTCACAAATCTTATTTGTATGGAACAGATCTGCATTGAATAGATCTATTCTAATAGATGTTCTAAAATTGAAGTGTTTTGTACGAGAAATGGTTGGCTTGAAATAGAATTTTCTTAATCCAATGGGTTACAGTTGTTCTCAATTTTCTTGAGATCTATGATGAATGAAGACGAGAGATTTCATTCCCCAGTTGCTGTCATCCTTCCAAGAGTTGCTGTCATCCTTTCAAAGAGGATCAACAGTTTAAGATCATAATTTAGGAGCCCATAGAAGTCCATGAATATAGATCTAATGTTCTGAATTTTTCACAAACATCTTAAGATTCATGCTAGATCGACGGCTCAAATTTGACAATACATTTGTATTTGAAGCTCTTAAGTTATCCACCGGTTCAGATCCTGTATAAGTGGCCCACAATTATAATAAAAAGGACAAAAACAAACTGAGTATTATCATGTCAGAACCCAACCATCAACATATCAATAAATCAACGGGATATTATATTTTTAATGAATCTTTGAGATCCAAAAGGAATTAATGGATGTAATTCGGACTGCAAGTCATTCTTACCCTTCTAAAGAGGTTCAACCATTCAGATCTTGATCATGGCCCCCACAAACTCCAAATATTCAGATCTAATGGGTCACTTTTTTCACAAATATCTCAAGATTCGTAAAGAATCAACGGCTCAAATTTGGTCTCATGGCTGTTATAATGATGCTGAAGACTTTCAACGGTTCAGATTATTATTTAGATCCATGGGCCTTTTTTAAAAAAATAATAAAAAAAACGAACTGCCAGATATTTCACTGTAGCAATGAGTACTCTCCACTTAAGATATTTGGTCTGTATGTTTGGTTCAGACAGACATATCAAGTGTGTCATCCAAACAGTTTTATACGTCTAAACCTTTGTTTCAAAACAAATTAAGAGAAATAGAGGCCAGAAGTAGACTTGCCAAATGCCCCCCCAACCCGGCTTACTTGTCAAAAAGAAAAGAGGAAAAAGAAATGCCATGAGCTACCGTTTGTACGATGAGACAAATCCATAGCAGAGAAAAATTATTTTAATTTTTCATGCAACGTCTTTTTCGATAGGTTGGTGTGACAAGTTTTACTCATAAAAAAGAGTGAAAATGAACTAAATTTCTTCTGGGAGATAGGATTTCAATTTCCTAGTGAAGGGCAGAAAAGAAGGATTCCTCTCTACTGCCCAAATGAAAATCCACATTGGGCAGAATCCATTTGCTTTACAAACACACCCTAAAATTCAAATCCTCTACAGTTGGGTGCAAGGAAGCTCTCAACTGATTTTAAAAATAAAACATATGGCAAAGCTTGTGAGGCCCACTCACATACAAAAATCAACCAAGAGAGGTTCCAATACGGTTGCTGTAGAGCGTCCAAATAAGTAGCAATGACCCCTGGGCACTTGTTATCACTAATAGCAAGTAACATGATGGATATCTTAAAAGCACATGCACACGCAGATGCAAGAGGGGGGAAGATGAAGATGAAGATGAAGATGAAGTATAAGTAAGAAATGCCATGAGCTTAACAAGTAACACCAAGAAAGGTCCCCTAAACACTTGTTATTCCTATTACCAATTAACAGATAAAGTCAGTAAATGATGATCGTGATGTGACATGGCAAATGCATGAAGATGATTTAGGAACACAGTTGATCGTGGAGGGCCTGGTTGTGTGCATTAGAATAACTAGTAATTCATATCACAAGTGGTTGAAAATGAAGATCCAAGGTGGATATGAAAATGACCATCAAATAACCTCCCCTTTAATGAAAAATAAATAAGGGAAGATGAGAAATGAATTCCCAGCCATCACCCTAGCAATTCAAATCCTAGGAAAGTCAATGTCCCGCCTCATAGCCTTCACACTTAACCTCTTTAATAATCCTTTGGTGGACCTTGTTTGACCATAAATTCCTATGTATTCTAATACAAACAAACAAGCCCAAAAGAAAACAAGATCTTATCAGCTCACTACTAAGGGCTACATCTGCAAATGATGGGGAGAGTTTTCCACAGTGGCAGGAGAAGATACAACATACGACTTGACTAGAGCCCATGGCCCGGCGGAACGGAAGTTGCAAACTTATGCAACCTTGAGCAATTTGTGTGTGTGTGTGTGTAGAGAGAGAGAGAGAGAGTTGGTGCCAAAAGAGAGAAGGAAAGATGCAAGTGCACAAGCTTTGCAGGTGCATCACATGTCGGAATGGAAGGTGCGAAGTTATGCAACCTTGAGCAATTTGTGTGTGTGTAAGAGAGAGAGAGAGAGAGAGAGAGAGAGAGAGAGAGAGAGAGAGAGAGTTGGTGCCAAAAGAGAGAAGGAAATATGCAAGTGCACAAGCTTTGCAGGTGCATCACATGTCAGAGAGAGAGAGAGAGAGAGTTGGTGCCAAAAGAGAGAAGGAAAGATGCAAGTGCACAAGCTTTGCAGGTGCATCACATGTCGGCATGGAAGGTGCGAAGTTATGCAACCTTGAGCAATTTGTGAGAGAGAGAGAGAGAGAGAGAGAGAGAGAGAAGGAAATATGCAAGTGCACAAGCTTTGCAGGTGCATCACGTCAGAGAGAGAGAGAGAGTTGGTGCCAAAAGAGAGAAGGAAAGATGCAAGTGCACAAGCTTTGCAGGTGCATCACATGTCCCCATCTTGCATGAGGCCATAGCTCCATAGCTCCTCTCTTGGACTCTTCCATCACTTTCTGATGGATCAGTTTTCCTTTTTCTAATGGTGCTAATATATACATGGAGTAAAGTCTTGTTTCCCAAGGAAACTCAAAACAGACATACTAATTAGAATACAGTACTTATACATTATCACATTTAGCAAAGTATCAAACAACAAAAAAAAAATGGCATGGGAAAAGTGCAGGTAATGATGAAAAAGAAGGAAAAAGAAAAAGAAAACAATAGAAACATCACAATCCCAAATGTCTGAAACTGCAAAGACTTCAAGTTGTGGCAAAACCTGGGCAAAAGACTGCAATTAAAGGCCCAAAACTATGTGAGAAGAGAATCAGAAAATGGTCAAACCGACT
This sequence comes from Litsea cubeba, assembly GCA_012931725.1. Taxonomy (NCBI): domain Eukaryota; kingdom Viridiplantae; phylum Streptophyta; class Magnoliopsida; order Laurales; family Lauraceae; genus Litsea; species Litsea cubeba. The sequence continues at coordinate 136,182,162 of CM022947.1, read as the reverse complement.
GGCTCATTGAATGCATCCTATTGCTAACAGAATTGCTTTGCTGCAGAGAAACTACTAGTGTGATTATCCATGCAAACATGACAGCATCAGCAGGGGACAATTATCCATGCAAACATGACAGCATCAGCAGGGGACATCGCAGTTATGCTGATCACATCTATCAATCTAAAACCTTCTCTAAAAACTTCATTATATCATTCAATCAATTTTTCATATGCACAACCCAAAATTAGGGGATGAAAATCTAAATGCATGTGCAAAGATGAAAGAGCAATCCCTGTCATCACACTTTTTACATCTGTTAATGTGAAATCTTGGTATCTCTAACAATGATTCAGATTGCTTGTGATGTGAATTCAGTCACTGTACTGATCACTGCAAAGATAAAAGGTGGAATAATGTCCGTCGGGAAAGCTGGACATTAGGTTTGGCTATGAGAGTAGACATAGGCATAGGTGTTACGGAACTACTGTAGGATCGGTCAAGGATGAGAAGGAGAGATGAGAAGCAAATAGGAAGAGCAAGAAGATGGGGGGTGGGGGGGGAGGAGAAAAAGAAAAGGAATAAGAAGAGAGTTACCATTTGGCCGTTGGTGCAAGCTCTGTTTAGAGGAAGCCCTTCCATGCAAGTCAAGAAAATGAGAGAATAAGTCGAGAAGAGAATCAGGTAGTTTTCTACAGGAAATAATTTAATCATTATCCACCTAATTCCTGAAGGATAGAAGGGATACAAGTGGGGCCCACTTTCTCCGCTAAAAAACAGAGATTCAAACTGGAGGAAATGTCTCCTTGGAGAAAATACACTTTCCTCCCTCTTTTCTCTAAATCCAGGCAATCTGACAAGGGATTCTCTAATATCCTTTGTTTCTTCTCCGGACCATCACCCTGGCCTTTTACTCCTTTCAAATTAGTTTGTTAAGCAAACAATTGGAATTACCATATAAAGGATAAGTTATGTATCCTATGTCAGGCAGTACCAGAGCAACTGTACTTACTATCTGTAGCTCTAGTTTATCCAAATCTATACAGATTGGAAAATCCCTGTGGCTCATCTTCCCATTGACCCTATCTATTTATAAGCTGCAAAAATGAAAGGATTTTAATCTTCCTATCAACCCTCATCCATGTTGGTACTTGCCATTAGATGGCATAGACTAGTTAATATTGAACCTGCATGTACAAAGATTGAGATCAGATGTACAGTTCACCTAAACTTCAGAGTCAAGATGGGCCTCCCATGATATATTGTAAGAAAAGGGAGAAATTATCTAAAAGAACAAATCATCAGTTGAATCCACAGTAAATATGACAAGAATCCGCATAGAATTTCATTTCCTCTGCATGCCATTTCATTTTCTCCATGTATGTATGGGATATATTTGTTAATATCACATCGAGAAGGACATGCAACCAAAATAAAGATAAAATGCAGTGAAGAAAAATGGCATGGTGCAGAAATGAATTCTTTGAAACTTGTTGCTTCATACAAATTAAGTATTGAAGTGTAACAAAAGAAGGCAAAATGAAGTGTCAGCCACATAAAAGAGGGGAAAGAAAAGGAACACTAGTAGCAGAAAAGAAAGATGTACAGCAGGAAACCTTTTTTTTTTTTCCAAATGTCAATAAATAATGTCATCTTTGGTGAATCAAATCGCAAATGCAACCTCTCAATCAATGTATTTTGAGCTGAAATGTTAGTGCTCAGCAATGTCGAAGGGATCAAATAAGTGTTTCCGTCGAACTGGAGTGAGAATCATCCTGCCCAACTGAAGGTGTGAGTTATATCCTAGAAAGAGCCAATATGCCTCTATGTATGAGAAGAAAAAATTATTATAAAAGATAATATAGATGATGATTTATATTTCCTGTCCGGCTTCAATCGGAAGCAAGAGAAATGCCAGCACTTGAGATGCTACCATGGCTGGTCTCGCACAAAGTGAGCGCCCTCTCGAGGTTGGCAACAATGTCAGTCATGGTAGGACGCTCCCTCCCCTCAAGGTTGACACAGTGCACCGCAGTATAGGCAACCAACTCCACTGCCTCTGCCTCATTCATCTCCGGCATACCAACCCTTGCATCCAGAATCCCTGTCAGTTCCCCTCCCACTATCCTTGGAACTGCATAATCAACCACACTCATCGGCCCTCCATCGCCTTCCTCATCCCTGAAGATCGCCCTCCTCCCAGTAAGCACCTCCAACAGCACCACCCCCAGCCCATACACGTCACTCTTGGCAGTCAAGTGGTGCAGCCCATAGTACTCCGGATCCATGTACCCCACCGTCCCAGCCGCCCTCATAGACAGGTGCTCCTCATCTGTTTCTGGCCCATTGAGAGACAACCCGAAGTCTGAAACCCTCGCAGTCCAATGGGCATCAAGCAAAATGTTTGAAGACTTGATGTCTCTGTGTATGATGGGGGGAACTGCATAACTGTGCAGGTACTCAATCCCCCTCGCAGCATCCAGTAATATTTTGATCCTCATCCTCCATGAATTCAATACACCGGTGCCACTGCTGTTCTTGGTAGTGTGTAGATGGTCATACAGTGCTCCATTCTTCATATACTCATAAACGAGGAGCCTCTCCTCCCTCTCTTCACAGAACCCCACCAGTCCCACCAGGTGTTTATGGTGGAGCCGAGAGAGGAATGCCAATTCTGACTGGAACGCACTCTCCTTCTCTTGAAACTTCTTTGCCAACGGCCCTGTCTCTCCCCTCTTAATTGCAACTTCTCTCCCATCCACAAGTTTTCCCCTGTAGACAGTCCCAAAGCTTCCTGCACCTATCTTATTCTCCTGCGAGAAGTTATCGGTGGCAGCAGCCAACTCCGCTAGGGTGAACTCCTCTGCCCTGTCTGCATGCTTAGAAGAGGTTCCACTTCTCTGCCGCCTCATCGCACGTGAGCTTTGGCGCCTGAAGGTCGACGACCTTGACAAGCTGCTCAAAGGCGCCAATGACATGGCTGTAGGATTCACATTTGTGGTAATAGTGGGTTGAACTGAATTATGGATTTTATTGTGCTGACAACAGCAAATTCCAGTCCACAACCAGTATATGATAGTAATTATACTCAAAACAGAGCCTACTCCCCCAACAATCGCGAATGCGAGCAAACCCCTGTTTACCCTTCTCCTATTTCGAGTTGGTGGTAGTGATGGTGGTGGCAGCGGTGGCTGCAATGGCGGCGTTATTGGTGGTGGTGGCGGTGGTGGTGGTGGTGGGCAAAGTCTACAAATCTTCCTAGAACCAGAACAGTAACTTTCATAATTTAAATACGTACCACAACTGCAGGGGGCATCAATACATGCCCCTGGAATGATCTCAGGCAATGAGAGTACAGTAGTTCGATTAAACCAACTCGAATTAGAACCCCAGCAGATCACAGACAAGTTGGAAGTCACCAATCCACATGTGAAATCGTTACCTGCAACAATAGCTTCGAAAGACTCATTCTTTGGATAATTCTCCATCTGGGTACCTGAAATTCCTCCTCCCCAACACACCAAATTGCCATTAGACCGCCGAATCGCGCAGCTCCGGTTCGCCTCCAGAGCAAACGAGGAGAGCTCAAAAGGGGGAGCGGGCGGCGCCGCCAGTTGACCGGAGTAGTTCCTCCCACTGCAAATCACAGACCCAGATACATTGACGCCGCAGGCATGCGATTCTCCGGCGACGAGGCTCACCATCGACGCGTTCTCAAACCCTTTCTGTATCGAACCCGATATATTCCCGTTACCCCAGCACCTGACCGTTCCGTTACCCTCCGCCACCCCACAAGAAAATCCACCACCAGACACGACGGATTGGAACCGCCCAGGCGACGGCGCCGGAAACCCAGTTCCCCTCCAGCAGCGAACACCTCTGGTGCCGTTCACCACCGCGCAGACGTGGTTGTCCCCGACGGAGAGATCCGTGAGAGGGCCGAAAGCGCCGTTGTAGACGCGTTTGGGCGCATACACAGTGCTGTTGGATCCATCCCAGCAGAAGAACTGGAGGCCGCCGGATCTCAGCCCGCAGAAGAAATCCCGGCCGCCGGAGATGGAGTCGAAGGAGATGTTGGGAGTGACGGGGACTGGTGACGGAGACCCCCCACCGGCGACGCATTGGATGCTCTGGGTGGATTTTCCTGAAACGATGCCGCAGACTGTGCCGGTGCCGTAGCTGACGGCAACCGTGGAAGCGGAGCTCAGCCCATGGACCGCCACCTCTGCAAGCAAGACGACAAGAACGAAGACGACTTGCATTTTCGTCTTCATCTCTCTGCAAAAGTACAAGTCGAAGACCAAGACCAAGACGACAAAGACGAAGAAGAAGAAGAAGAAGAGAAGATGGTGTTTGCAGAGAATTCGTACTTCATCGTACGCAGAGGAGAATGGAGTAATGGTATTTGGTGTGGGGTATTACTTGTTTTAGTTAGAGAGAGATGGAGGATTTTAGGGGGAAAGAGAAAAAGAAAACATGGAGAAGAAACGCGTGGCCGAGTGCCTGAGGCATCGCCTCCGGCCAAATTACAGGGAGAGCGAGAGGTGTGGAAAATGCGTGCGAATTAACTATAGCAAAAGGGGAAGTCTTCCGGTCAAATGACAATTTACAGAGCAGCCAGTGTAGACTAGGCCTACGTGGTTTTTGCGTCACAGACGAAACGGAGACTTTCAGGAATTCTCATATTCGTGACGAAAAACACGAATTTTTCAAGGGCCCACTGGCCTATGGTTACTTATACTTGGAAAATTAATCAGCTTATTTCCATGTGGTTTGTACAAAATCAACACCTCCCACCCACCCCTAAAAAATGTCTAGGGGTGTTTGTGGGTTGAGCCAGAAGCCCGTTTAATATTTTAGGCCTAAGCCTGCCCATTTAGAAAATTAAATCGGGCCAAACTAGACTTTATATTATTTATATATGCTTTTTAGCAATTATCCATATAAATTATCACTAAATTACAAGCACTCTTAATTTGGAATAGGCTGGACTTAGCTTACAGCATTCTATCACTTAACCGAAGCTGACTCATATATTATATGGGCCCAGATAGATTATAAATCCAAGCCCGGCTCATGAGAACTCCTGAGCAATTTTCACTTGGAACTCAATTGTTTTTGTCGGATATTCTTTTCCCTGCCATTATACAAACAACGTCCAAAAACTATTCATAAATTTTTTTTATTTTTGTTCTAAATGGGTTTTCATAAATTTCAACAAAGGTATATTATCGTAACGTTGAATTCTGCATTCGGTAACTTCCCATTTTCATGACTTGCAGGCTCTAAGAAAATTAGTTCAAAAACTTTCCCTTTTTACATAAAAATATTATCCCCCAAGACCATAAAAGAAATCCTTGAAGTTAGGCAAACGTACCCTAGAATTATTATATGAGAGCATCAATGGCTGCGAATTACGAATCTCTCAAACTGATAAAGAAAATGAAAAAAAAATTTGTGTTGTATTGACTATCATCTTTGATTGTCTGCTTAGAAATATTCATTTTGACCAAAAAAAAAAAAATTAATGCATAATGAATCCATAGTCCATACTCTACCTATGCTCTGGCATTGTGAATTAGGTAAGGCAATGGACCCCATCAAAAGGGCATGTATACCATTTCCATACGAGACACACACAACTTTTTATAAAGGAAAAAAGGTTAGGAAAGCAATATATCATCTAAAGGTAGTTCAAACTCCAAACCCCTGTATTGGGTTACCCTAGCAGTTTCTCATTGGATTGTCCATACATAACCCTCCATTCCACTCTTCATAGATTTCTCAAATTAAAGGGACATGATTCTCCAAAACAAATGCAAGTTTTCATCAAAAGTTCAATTCATGCTGAGATCTACAAGATGAACGGTCCCGATTGCGTGGCCAAAATCAGTGAATAAAATCTCATGGAAAATCAAGGGTAGGTCAAAGGGAGAAATTGTTGATAGAGGAAGTAGTAAAGATGACTTTGTTGTATTTTGTGTTTTATTTGGGACCTAGTCAACAAGGTGTGGTTGCATGAACCGTCCACTTCAATGAAAATGCCTAGAAAGAATCGTTTCTCCTCACATTATATAAATGTAGACTACTTATTATTATTTCTGGAAGATTTATTCTGGAGGGGTTACTAAATCTTTTGCCTTTAATGGGTACGTTTTTCTTCTCCTGTTTTTGAATTTTGTAACCATGGGCCCAAAGGTGTTCATAATGTATTTCAGTGAAGGTTCTTATAAGGAATGGGTCACGTTTTAGGACTTTTTTAAAGGAGACGTTTAAAGCCCTCTTTCAATAGGGACCCATGTAGAGGGATACCCTTTACCTAATTATCCTGAAGGACCCGGCTATATTTTTTTTGGATGGTGGACATTTTGAGCTCGACCCGATCCGACCCGTTAACAACGATAGGATGGGAATATCCATAAAAATAAAAATATAAAAGAATCAGCATTGACCATCATGGACCCAAATTGAACCCAAACCAATAATGTAGGTGGCAATGGGTCTAGAGTCTAGACTAGTTGGGTTTAGGTCAGGTTGAGCACTTATGGTGACATGAATTGGCCTAACTCAACTGAATGGGGTTGAAGATATATATGAGCCCTAATGATGCATGCACATCTTACCTGCATAACATAATTAAGGATTGCAATTATTATTATTAATATTATTTATTAGAGGACATTCAATGCTACATTATACCAATTTATGGCTATACAAGCATTCAAATAGGAACCATACGTAAAAAATCACATGTTTATTCCCCGGAAATCATTAAAAACTGCAAAATCAAAACAACGAGATTGAGCAGAGCATGAGAAATCAGCCCATAGTCATCAAATCAAGTCTATTATTGCGATATATCTTTCAGACTCCACACTAGATTATAAAAGTAGGGGTGTTCATGAGTCGGGCCAGCCCGAGCCCGATCCGGGCGGCCGGGCTTGGATATGTAATTAGGGCCCGCTTAATCATTGGGACGGGCTTGATTAAGTGATGGAAAGGCCATAGCCCGGCCCGGTCCGACTTGTGTAAGAAATGCATGCAATTTAATTTAATTAATGCTCTAATGCCCACAAAAGTGATGAAAAGCACGGTTCAGCCTGGCCCGATTGATTAAATGGGCGGGCTCAAGCCTAACTTTTATGGCCCGTGTCAGGCTTGGCCTGAGCCAGTGTTTAGGTGGGATATGCCTTAGCCCAGCCTATGAACACCCCTACGTAAAAGTCAAAAAATATAAATGGGGTATTCTTTGAGAGAGAAATAATGACCTACTGGATATCCTGTTACATGTGAGGGCAGACTCAAGTAGAGGCATGTGGTGCGGTCGCACTTCCAAAACATATATGAAACGTCTAGATCCATTTTCAAAATTTCAATAAAAATGGTAGGTCCACCTTCACACTCCACATGAAAATTCTTAGTTTACCCCCAAAATCAAACTACCTATCAACGTCCACACCCATGTATCGAAAATCGTGGGTCTGTAAAAAGCAAACAACCTATTGCTTTTATCACACATTGTGTTTTGGTAGGAGTTTCCATATTTAGTTGCCATTGTTGTTGATACTCATTGTTAATGATACTTAAATGAGTATGAATAGGTGTAAACGAGTAGGAATAGGTGATTTAACCCTCGATTGGTGAATTCAACTCGATTAGGGAAAGCCTTAAAAACACTATAAAGGTATAATTCCAAATCGAGAATATCTGATGACACGGTTATAAGGTTTACCTGTAAACATCATCATTCATAACATCATTTGTTAACGATCTACAGTTGAGGCTACACCATTCGGGCAGCTTACATCTCCTTTCTAATCCGCTGGCCACAAACCAAATTAGACTTTACTTCATCTTCCGAACCTGGAATTTGTGTATAAGAGAAGTGCATGCCCATATCATTATATTGATGACAAATCTCAAAAGAAATAATATATATCATCATCGTCATCAAAGCTTTATCCAATCCGTTGGGGTATGCTCAAATGAGATAGAGAGCAATGTAAGGATCCAAATATGGGGCCTTAGGCCAAGAAATAAAATTTTGGCAAGTGAGTTTTGATAGGATGAGGGAGTTGTGAATTGGAAAAGTTATTTGAGATTGATGAGAACTAGTGTGCGTGACATTTATATATGTGTGCAAGAGTGAGAAAGTTTAGAAGAGGTGGACACGAGTTAATTGTCATGTCTAACATTGTACAATCTCATGCATATTTAAACTTGTTATAGATGATAATGATGATGATGATTGCAATTGAATATAGTGTTTTCTAACACACAGAAATTTGCCTTTGGGCGGGGACAATGTGAAAAATGCATATAATTTCTAATATTCTTGAATTTTTAAATTTTATGGGGGCCTAGTCCTCCTACTTCCATCCTTGGCCTCACCCATCCCTTTGCCATGTCGGGTCATAATATCTAACTCAACACTAATTTCTTAGAAGCTTAAAAATGAATATGTTTTGCAGCACAATATTTTTAATACTTTTCAAGAGGTTTGTATGGTGGACTTCCTTCTACTCGGGTTGTTTACATATATTTCATGGGCCTTTCTCTCTCTATCTTATTTAATTTGTTTTCTTTTCCCTATTAGATGTGGATCCCATATCAATCTGGTCCCCTGTGACCATGTCCATGTGCATCACTGCTTATTTGTTTTTGCTTTTTTTATCCTTTGGCCGTAAGAAGATAATAATAGCTGCAGTTCCCTACATGGGCGTAGGAGTCGTAACGTATAGATTTGAAACTGTAAAGCAAGGCTTTTGTTAGGTTTTAATTTATGAATTTGACAAAACTCTCTACATTCAATGAAGTTGTAATTTTTATTTTTAGATGTGGATTGTGATGAGTGTGTGATGAGGCTAAGGAAGGAGAAAAGAAGAATGTGGGGAAGAATTAAAAGTGAGAAGTTTGGTAGAATTAGAAAAAGGGAGGAACAAGAAGTCATGAAGAATTAGAAGTATGCTGAAAGAAGGAAAAAGAAATCACGTAGAATTAGAAGTTCTATTTTTAATTTCTTACAAATTGCCTATTTTAGTCCTAATCAACTTAGGCAATCTTAAGCACATCCCTAAGCCTATTTATAGGATTCTTTGGCTACCCTAATTGGGAAATCTAATTGAGAGAATTCTTTTCTAGATATTCAATTAAAGAGTTGTGCTGCAAAAGTTCAATATGAGGAGTCAAGCATGTTTCAATCTATTGCAATCAACAATGTGAAGTCGTTGAGACGTGAAGCTATAGAAGACGTCTGGAGGGATCTGTAAGTGTCTTTTAATTACGAGATTCATGATGCTTGATTGTTAATCCAGTTTGGATTCGTGATTTTTCACCCATTTTGGGTTTTTTCACATCATATTTGATGTCCCTTGTGATGTGTGCTTTTGCTATTTTATTTCCGCCGCATGTCATATTATTTTTGCACACATTGGACTGTTGAGTGGACCAATCTATAGAACATTAACGACTTTCAGCTTTCCAATAAGTTAAAAGTAAAAAAGGAGACATATTGGTAAGGGCTCAACGAAAGACCCAAAAATCTATTGCAATGGGCACCAACAAGTTAATTTTTAATTATTGTTTGATGCCCAAAGGTATAATTGATTGTTTATTGTCAATACATCTCTCGCGGCAGTATGTACCAATTTTTCTTCCTTTCATACCTTCTTCCTTTCCGTTCCCCTTTCATCTTCTTTCTTGCAATATGCAAAAGCAAATGTAAGGAGTCAAAATAGGATCGATTGCATACATCTTCCCATACACGATTCTTGCCTCTTATTATATCGCATTGCAAAACACATGGTAGTGCTTAATGTATGGATTTTCCAATCACCATTTTCCTAAAATATCAAAAGGCATCTCTTCATGTCTTGAAATTCAATGTAAATGGTAGCAAATATGAAACTAGTTGCTTCATTTTGAAACAAACCGAACTTCCCTTGAACCATTCCCTTCAATTATTTCCCTCTCCCCTCTCTCTTTTAATTTTGTTTTACACTGCACTAACATAAGTAATCAAGCCCCTCTTATTATCTCTTTGCACAATCTCTTTTTCCTCATTCATCCACTCAACCCTCTTAGCCTAAATTCTTCTTTTTCTTTAATGCATCATACCTGCTTATTTTGCATGTAAGACGTGAATTGTCTTTGAGAGGTCAATTACACATAGGCCCCATTTGATTCACACCATCAGGATGGGTTTGGGCTTTTCCTTTAAGATGGAATTCAAATCCAGTATATTCTCAATCAGGAGACATAGTAAATAAAATAAATCCTCTAGATTTGACAACATCAATGGATTTGCAAACATTAAAGTTCTTTTTTTTTTTACATGAATGTAAGCTCATTGTAATTATCCGGAGATGCTCCTATGCGAGTTACTCTCACGGTACTATGAGAGTAAAGGTGGAGGCCTCGCATCCTAAAAGTGGAGGCCTCACATCCCTATCAAATGCTAACAACTTAAATGCGATGGTCTCTACCCCTTACTTTCATACTATCGTGAGAGTATCTCTCACAAAAGCAATAGCATATTTCTATTTCGTATATGCCCTAATTTTGCACATAGGATATCATCATCTTTATATAAGGAGGAGCTAAAAAAAAATAGTGCACTTCTTTAAATGTTATGACTGTATGATTCTCACATGGGAGAAAATATTATAAAAGATTTTAATCGACCATAGCTTGGATTGGCTGCTGCTACTTCTTTGAAAGAGAGATTATTTTTGTGACATGACTTTGAGTTTTTAGTGTGATATTTTGTTTTAGAGATTTTCGCTTTAAATGTTCATGATACAGTAATTTAGGATTTAATTTTGACTTGAAAATTCAAGGTTTAGTGAATCCTTTTAGGGGCTGGTTTGTTTGCATTAGATTACATTGGAATTTCCAGCCAAATGAGCGCTACTTAATGATTATTAAAGAGGTGAGTTATGGATGATGTGAGTAGGCATGTCAATCGAGCATGTTAAAATGAGTACCCAGTTTGACCCGGCCCTTTCAACCTTGAAATACAAGGCTTTTTTAAAAAAACTTGAGCCCAACGGACTGGGCTTGGATAAAGGTCTTAAAGCCCGGCCAAAATGGGACTTGGAATGGGCAAAATAGGCCCGACCTGCCCACAAGCACATTTCACTCATTTTTAATAAACTTGTGGGTGATGAGAATTGTGGTGAAGAAGAAATTAAAATAATTATAGGTGCAGAAAATAATGACCCACAATAAGGAGGGAGCCTTAGAGGACTTATCCGATGATGATGATGACTGGGTGCCGTCCGAAAGCCTGAAAGGGAAGAGCAAACGGTCAGAGGACCCTGGCCTGGGCGGCGCAAGGCTCTCCGATGCCAAAGTCAGTGTGGGAACTGGAACAATGGAAGGAGAGGGAGAAGAGAGACAGAGTAACGGCTCTGTGAATGAAATTGTGCGTACCTTTGATGGTGGTTTGAGCCTCTATTTATAGAGTTTGGAACGTATCTTTGGGAGATATCGTGGTGTGGGTCCCGTGATTCGACTGGGAAGTCACGATCAGCCCACATTGCATTAATTGCGGTCCAATCCAGCCCACTCTGCATTAAATGCGCGTTGGATCAGCCCACGTCGCATTTAACGCGCGTCTTGTTGGGCCAGATCGTGTTGGACGCCTTTGGCGGTAGGGGATCGTGGGATCTGCCCTCGGGCCTTGCCCTGATGTGGCCTTAGCCGCTGGATGCCGCCCTGTCAGGGATCTAGCGAAGATTGTGGGCGGCTGGATGTCGTGTCTGTCCCACTAGCTCGTGCCCCTATCCCTCCACGTGCCTGGTGACGTGGGGGAAGAGGGGCGCATGTGGAGACTCTTTCTTGGTTCGGCTTCCATCCCGGCTTCTTCAGCCGAGGTGGAGCTTTCTGCCGAGATGGCACCCGGGGTGGCTCAGCCGAGGTGGAGCTCCCCGCCGAGATGGCGCCAGGGGTGGACCAGTTCGGCGCTAGTGGCCCGGAGATGCTTGACTTCGGCCGAGGCCTCTGTCCTGGTAGCCGGGGTGAGATTGGTGCCACGTGGATGGCACGTGAGAATGCTTAGCCTCATCTGATGGCTGTGATTAGCTTAATCCTGTGGCTCTGGAAATCTCCCCACACAATTGCCCCCTAGCTTTTGACCTCTTAAGCGTACTAGCCTTTAGAGGTTGAAAGCTAGAAGAATCCGTCTGGGGATGCGGCGATCATTGCCTGGTGTCGCTCCAACTGTCCTTAAGCAATAAACGCTCTGTCCTGTCTGTACTGGGAAGCGAGTCGACGGCTACACGCGTCGCCTCTTCACTGATTGCGGTGTCTTTTTGATGGAACGGGCGCGGATCGCGAAGTCCGTCCTTTCGAATTTCGAAAGCAGCGTGCGCCGAGGGTTTCTTCTCCATAAAAAGGGTCGTCTTCTTCCCTTCTTGTTTCTGATTTCTTTTCGCCTTTGCCTTCTTCTCCGATTTCTGCTCCTGCTCCTGCTCCAGCTTCTGCTCCTGCTCCTGCTCTTGCTCCGAGTGCGGGAGTGCGGCGACGCTCGCCGGAGCGCCCAAGGGAGGGGTCCCCGCCTAGAGAGAAGTCCAAGGCCGGGGACAAGGACTCGGGGGCTGAACAGCCTCCGAAGAATAAGGCCCCTGCGCGGGCCCCCAGAGCCAAGGCTCCTATTGAGAAGAGCGCGCAGGTCAGCAAGCCGACCGGTGGAGCGACCCGCGAGCTGACGATCTCGGTGGGGCAAGGGTCTGGATCGGCCTCCGGACCCCGGAGTGCCCCAGCGCCATGGAGGCCGAGGATGGAGACTCAGCCCGGTAAGCCTCTGAACGTCGAGGACCGGCTGTTGGGGAATGCCGAGGTGATCGGAGCTCTCGCCAAGGTCTGTGCTCTGCCAAGAGACATGGAGACGCACGAGAGGTTCGATGATGAGAGCCTGATGGTCTCGGCGATCCAGGCTAATCTTCTGGTAAGTGTTTGCAACGCTTTTCTTCATTCTTCAAGTGTCTTGGTCGAAGAATCTCCTGCCAGCGACGCTCCCAGCAAGGTCGCGGTTCCGGCCGAATCCACTGGTCCAGCAGATACGGTGATCGACCGTAGCCGGGCTCCTCTTTATTTCTGTCTTTCTGTATGTAAGGTTTTTGCTTCATTTTCTGTTTTCAGAGGACTGCGATCCTCCTTTTTGTACTTTGCTTTCTGTTCTGTAACTTTTGTAACGAAGCTGTTTACAATGAATAAAAAGGAGTTCTGTGATCACCCAAACTGTGTACAATGCTTTTGAGTTCTTTCTTACTTTCCTTGCACTGTTATGGAACACTTGTGTTTTTGTGCTGCTTTTCTGTGTTTGAGTGATGGCACAGCTCTTTTCTTTTTTGAAGACTGACTTTGGCCGAAATGGCTGGTTTTGGCCGAAATGGCTGGCCTTGCACCGAGTTGGATCCATACCTTGGCCGAATTGCCTTGCGCCGGGGTAGATCCATCGTTCCGCTGGACTCGGCGAGGCGAGAGTGAGTGCGGCTATGGCCTTCTGAGGGGTGTATGAACCCGGATTTCAGGAATCTGACCTTGGCCGAAATGGCTGACCTTGGCCGAACTGCCTTGCGCCAAGGTGTGAGGGGTTTATGAACCCGGACTTTAGGAAACAGCTGAGTGTAGGGACTCCAGACCATTCCCAGGGCGGTAGACCCTTGTAGAGTGGGATGAAACCCTGATTTTAGGAATTCGGCCGAGTGTCCGAACTCGAGGCCTTTTCCAGGGCTGTTAACCCTTGTAGATGGGTGAAGACCCTGAGTTTAGGAATTGGCCGAGTGTCCGAACTCGAGGCCTTTTCCAGGGCTGTTAACCCTTGTAGATGGGTGAAGACCCTGAGTTTAGGAATTGGCCGAGTGTCCGAACTCGAGGCCTTTTCCAGGGCTGTTAACCCTTGAGTGTGTTCCAAACACGGGGACTTTAGGAAAGGCTGAGTGTAGGAACTCCAGGCCATTTCCAGGGCGTATGTACCCAAAGTGTGTCCAAGACACGGGGGCTTTTAGGAAAGGCTGAGTGTAGGAACTCCAGGCCATTTCCAGGGCGTATGTACCCGGGAGTGTGTCCAAGACGCGGGGGCTTTTAGGAAAGGCTGAGTGTAGGAACTCCAGGCCATTTCCAGGGCGTATGTACCCGAAGTGTGTCCAAGACACGGGGGCTTTAGGAAAGGCTGAGTGTAGGAACTCCAGGCCATTTTCAGAGCGTATGTACCCGAAGTGTGTCCAAGACACGGGGGCTTTAGGAAAGGCTGAGTGTAGGAACTCCAGGCCATTTCCAGGGCGTATGTACCCGAAGTGTGTCCAAGACACGGGGGCTTTAGGAAAGGCTGAGTGTAGGAACTCCAGGCCATTTCCAGGGCGTAGAGCCTTGATTGTGTTCAAAACACGGGGCTTTAGGAAAGGCTGAGTGTAAGAACTCCAGGCCATTTCCAGGGCGTAGAGCCTTGATTGTGTTCAAAACACGGGGCTTTAGGAAAGGCTGAGTGTAAGAACTCCAGGCCATTTCCAGGGCGTAGAGCCTTGATTGTGTTCAAAACACGGGGCTTTAGGAAAGGCTGAGTGTAAGAACTCCATGCCATTTCCAGGGCGTAGAGCCTTGATTGTGTTCAAAACACGGGGCTTTAGGAAAGGCTGAGTGTAAGAACTCCAGGCCATTTCCAGGGCGTAGAGCCTATGCTGCCGGAGTCGACCAAAGAGAGATGACAGATTGCCCTTGGCCGAAATGGCTGGCTTTGGCCGAGACGAGCTGCTTGTGCCGAAGTGGAGTCGTCATTCCGGCTGTGGAAGCGTGAGCTCGGCAATGATCCTTGAGGGGTGTAAAAACCCAGACTTTAGGAATCCGGCCGAGTGTCCGAACTCGAGGCCTTCTCCAGGGTCCAGGACCCGGAGCTTTAGGAAACGACCGAGTTTGGACTCGAGGCCTTTTCCAGGGCGGTAGACCCGGAGCTTTAGGAAACGACCGAATGTGGACTCGAGGCCTTTTCCAGGGCGTTGGACCCTTGTAGCCGAAGTCGATCAAAGAGAGATGACAGATTGATGACGGGGCGAAAGCTATTTCCATTGATTCAGAGATTCATTACATCTTTTAGAAATTGAATTTCTTGGGATACAGATGGATACAGAGGACGCCAGATGGATCACGTAATGATCTTCTCCGAATCCTCACTGTCTGGAACCTGGGCTGCGCTCTGGTGAACTCGGCCCTCGCTGCCGCCAGCATCTCCTGCCTCAACGAACTCTGGAATGTGGCCCTCTTCGGCCAGCTTCTCCAGATACCACTGCAGAGAGTTGCAGTCTTCGGTCCTGTGCCCGTTGCCCCTATGGAAGGAGCAGTAGAGCTTGCTTCGGGCGCCTGAGGTGGGCTCATTCAGCATGGGCGGAGGGTACTTGAAGAACGGCTTGGACCTGATCTTGGTCAGGATTCGGTAGATCGGCTCCTTGAAGACGACGTTGACGCTCTGACTGGCGCTGGAGGGAGGTCTGGGCTTCCAGGTGCCCCCAGACCTGGACGACGAAGGCTTCGCCGAACTGGAGACCCAGGCCTGCTCGGGCTCCTGCTTCTGGGAGGGCCTCCCGCCTCCCTGCCGAGGCTGGCTACTCTTCTGCTCGGGCTCCGGATGCCCGCCCTGATCCCTAGCTCGGATCTCGTCTTCCTCCTGGGCGATGAAGCGCTTCACCTGGGACATCAACTCTGGCATAGATTCTGGGGGGTTCCCGGCCAAGTCCTTCCGCAAGTCGTTGCCGGGGATCAGGGCATGCTGGAAGGCGTAGATTGCTATCCCTTCCCTCGTGCCCTCGATCTGGCTGTAGACCGCCCAGAATCGCTGGGCGAACTTGGCGAGGGTTTCGCCCTGCTTCATTCTCAGGGCGAGGAGGTCCCCTTCCTTCTTGGGGACGACGGTGTAGGCTTGGAACTTCTTCAGGAAGGAGAGCTGGAGCTCCTTCCAACTGGAAACCGACTGCTCCGGGAGAGAGCAGAACCACTTCAGGGGGAGGTCACCCAAACTGGAGGAGAAGATTTTGCAGTTTAGGTGACCCTCGTTCCCCCAGATGGACATCTTCTGGGAGAAGTGTCGGAGGTGTGCGGATGGGTCGGACAATCCGTCATAGGGGACGAACCGCGGGACGGAGAACTTTCTGGGCAAGGGGGTGCGCTCGATCTCTTTTGTGAAGGGCGAGCCCCCCAGATCAGTGTGACCACAGATCTGCTTCTGGTCCCGCATGTCCAAGTTGTGCTGGAGAGCCAATCTGACACGTTTGTCAAATCGCTCTTGCTCATCGTCCTTCTCTGGAGTCTGAGCTCTGGGCTTTCGCTTGGGATGGCTCGGGCTACGACGGCTATGAGTTCGGCCGTCGCGGCTATGGTGACTTCGGCTGTTGCTCGAGCCTTCGTCAGGGATCTGGCTCCGTTTCTGGTCCAGATGATTTCTGAGGTCCTCGCGGGGAGGCTGGGCTGCCCTGCTGGGGGCGTCCCTCTTTTTCCCTTGAGGCTCAGAGACTTGCCTCAAGGAGGCAGTTTGTGCTGCCCTCAGCTGCTGTTGGAGCTGCTGGAGCTCTCGGACTAACCGCTCCTGCTTCTGGAGAAGAGCGTCTTGGGCTGCGACGTCTCCTCCAGCGGTTGGAGGTTGATCGCGGCGCGTCTCCTCTACGGCAACAGCTTTATCTTTACGGGGACGCTCGCGCCGGTGCTCGTCGCGTCGGGGTGGCACGGTTTCGTCCGCTGAGAGCGAGGCCTCGACTCCCTCTTGGAAGGGGATCTCGACAAAGAGTTGGGAGCCCAGGCGGCCCTCGCCTGCGGATGTGCCTTGGACCGTTCGGGACCGTCCCTGAGGAGGGATGTCCGTCGACGGTGCTAGCCGCTCGAGGATTGCCCTCGAGGACTCTCCGCCCTTCTTAGCTTTCGGTGGCATGGCTTCTGAGAGATGAGGTTTAGAAGGTTGGGAAGGTTGGGATATTACTTTCCCACAGACGGCGCCAATTGTAGGTGCAGAAAATAATGACCCACAATAAGGAGGGAGCCTTAGAGGACTTATCCGATGATGATGATGACTGGGTGCCGTCCGAAAGCCTGAAAGGGAAGAGCAAACGGTCAGAGGACCCTGGCCTGGGCGGCGCAAGGCTCTCCGATGCCAAAGTCAGTGTGGGAACTGGAACAATGGAAGGAGAGGAAGAAGAGAGACAGAGTAACGGCTCTGTGAATGAAATTATGCGTACCTTTGATGGTGGTATGAGCCTCTATTTATAGAGTTTGGAACGTATCTTTGGGAGATATCGTGGTGTGGGTCCCGTGATTCGACTGGGAAGTCAAGATCAGCCCACATTGCATTAATTGCGGTCCAATCCAGCCCACTCTGCATTAAATGCGCGTTGGATCAGCCCACGTCGCATTTAACGCGCGTCTTGTTGGGCCAGATCGTGTTGGACGCCTTTGGCGGTAGGGGATCGTGGGATCTGCCCTCGGGCCTTGCCCTGATGTGGCCTTAGCCGCTGGATGCCGCCCTGTCAGGGATCTGGCGAAGATTGTGGGCGGCTGGATGTCGTGTCTGTCCCACTAGCTCGTGCCCCTATCCCTCCACGTGCCTGGTGACGTGGGGGAAGAGGGGCGCATGTGGAGACTCTTTCTTGGTTCGGCTTCCATCCCGGCTTCTTCAGCCGAGGTGGAGCTTTCTGCCGAGATGGCACCCGGGGTGGCTCAGCCGAGGTGGAGCTCCCCGCCGAGATGGCGCCAGGGGTGGACCAGTTCGGCGCTAGTGGCCCGGAGATGCTTGACTTCGGCCGAGGCCTCTGTCCTGGTAGCCGGGGTGAGATTGGTGCCACGTGGATGGCACGTGAGAATGCTTAGCCTCATCTGATGGCTGTGATTAGCTTAATCATGTGGCTCTGGAAATCTCCCCACACAATAATCTATTGAGGTGAAGTCTTCCACCTCACTATTCATGTTTGTTTTGACTAAATGTCATTCTCATAATTTTTTTAGATTTTATGAAATATCTTGTTGGCTGATATTTCACCTCTTCTAAGAGTAAATTAGGTGATGATATAATCTTATGATGGATAAGTGCTATTCTTGATTTTAGATTTCTGTTCATGTAAGATAGTTTAATGTTATATCATTTCAACTAATTCTTCAACTAAATAAACAATCCTCTGACTTACCATATAAAAGTAAACACCAATTTGTGGGTCCCGTCACAGAGACAAAGCAAGTAGCTAGGTAATATATAATATAATTTATAATTTCGAAAGTGCGAACGTTAACTAGATTATTTTCTATTTGGTTATAGGAATTATGAGAATTCTTATATACAACAATTATAAACTCTCCTAATACTTCCTCACAAATTCAATTGGATGGATCTCTCTCATTTCACCAATAGGAATGTTCAGAACAAAGTTGAATGAACTTGTTTATCTTTTATTTAAGATTGTGCTAAGCCCTGGCCCAGTGGCCCTGCCCGGGCCCACACGGGATGGGATTTGGCATAGGCCTGTTCGATTTGGGGTTGGAATTAGACAATATCATACAAGCCCGTCCAATATTGGAGACGGGATTGGTCAGCCCAAGCATAGGTCAGTCCATTCCATTGGAAGGCCTAGATATATATGCGATAGGTGATGGATATAAGGATGAGGTAGATAAAACCTACTTTCCTAGATATGGAATTATATAATGATAGTTGCATTTTTTTTTAGCTAGCCACTTTTGATTTTCATTTTTAACCACTTATAATAACATGAGCTTTTATATGTTCAATTCCAATATATTTCATACAAACAAGCATTCCATTAACTTTTCTATTGGGTTTGGTTCGACATCTACAACTCGACTAATCAGCTGCTGAGGAATGAGTTGGGCATATATGAAACCACAATGTCGACCGAAACTAAACTAACCCAAAACATTGCCACATCAAAGGGAAAATGGATGGACATGATGTGTAAACACACGTCCCTGCTTGGGACAGGAGGATGTGTCCCCACATTGAGTATTAATCCTCCTCTCTTTTCTTCTCAATTTCTGTGCAATCCTCAAATATTTAAGTTGGCAAAGGACAAAAGGTAGTCAGTTTGGGAGTTCATTCTACGTAGGGATGTAAATGGTCCCCGATTTTCTGATTATCCGAAGGTTTTGACTAGTTAAAAATCGGGTCTGGGTCCTTATTTAGGCCCCGATAAGTAAATGGGTTCGGGTCCGGCTCCACCTTGGTTCAGACCCATGGACCCGAGACCCAACATACCGATTTTCTGATTATCCGAAGTTTTGACTAGTTAAAAATCGGGTCTGGGTCCTTATTTAGGCCTCGATAAGTAAATGAGTCCGAGTCCGGTTCCACCTTGGTTCGGACCCATGGACCCGAGACCCAACATATTACCAAAATTTTCAAAATTCTCTCATAAAAATCATATTTTTTCTAATACAATTCTCTACCTAGACCCGGACCCGGATCCAGACTTGTCCCATATATAGTTCTGGTTCTGGTCCCGGAGCCAAGAAATCGGTTCCGAAACAGTTTTTTGCTCGAATCCAGTTCCACCTTCTCCTTAACGGTTTCGGGTCTACCGTGGATCCGGACCAAAACCGACCCATTTACAACTCTACTTCCACACCACTATTCTCGCAAGTAAGAATTGGTGGTGCACACGGTAATTTGAGATCTCAACTCCATGGAGCCGATTTTTCATTATTTTTATTATTAGGGTGGACCAAGGGACTTAAACTCAAACTCAAGTTCCACCCATGCTACATGTCTCCAATCAGCAAAACTTACAACTATATACATCACTTTATTAAATATGCCATTAGTATGTCAAAACACTAACATAAATTAAGGGTGCACACTAAATTATCACATTTTAATTACCATAAGACCATTTATTCAAAGTTTTCACTCAGTTATTACTATCATCAAATCACGGGACAACTTGTCATGTCCATATATCGATCCCTACGTCAATGCCTAAGGTGGTCCCCACATAAGGTCGGCAGGCTTTCAAGATCGCTATTCCTTGCCATTGCTTCACAGTCCAAATTTTGTCGCGAAAGTCATCTCAAACTTGTCTTTCAATAGGTCTGATACAATTTCAAATGGTTGGCCGAGTGATAAAGACACGGTTATTGTTTTTTTTTTTTTTTTTTCACGAAAGTCATCTAAACTTGTCTTTCAATAGGTCTGATACAATTTCAAATGGTTGGCCGAGTGATAAAGACACGGATTTTTTATTTTTAGAGCTAAAGGTCTTGATATTCATCAACGATTTTTTTTCTTTATGAATTGAATTTTTTTTTAAAGTTTTAAGAAATTATAAAAATATTAATTAAATATAAAAGTCAGTAATTACTTAATCGATAGATATCTAAAATCTTAATATGGGGAGATTAATAAACATTTAATAACAAGGAACTTAAAATATTATTTTAAAAATAAAGGATAGGAGTGCAATTATAATTTTTTAGTGGACTGTATTATGATTTATGGTATAAGGATTTTAATTTGGGTCGAATTAGGGTTTTTGCTTCCATTAGAAGCCTATCCCTTATTTACTTTTTAGGGTACCTATTGTAGCCTATAAATATGCGCTATTGCTCTTTCTCTTAAACATACCAGAGAAATCTCCTTTCCTTTGTGCGGATTCGAGTACAAAGAAATACCGTAGAAGATCTTGAGATTTTCGAGTTGCTGTTATACCGAGATCAGATCAGAGAAATCTCGCAGAGGTATGATCTTTGATCATCATTATTTCCGTATTTAATCTCTACGCATTATTTAGGATTCCTGGCGTAAGCCTCCCAACCAGCCACATGGGTGTTTATCCGACTGACTTCTGAGCCCGAGCCCGAAAAAATTATCCCAACCAAAAAAATTGAAAACCCGATAGAAAAAACATAAAATAAGATAACATAAGTCTGATATCTCCCAATCCCTTTTCCGTGGGAAAGGGTCCTCTTCCGTCATCACCATTCACAGACGTTGGTTACGGTCCAAGTGAGCTTTTGGATCAGAATTTAGCATGCTACGTCGAACCACTGAAACATAAACCTCTCGACGAGGGAAGCAGAAGTGCAGAACACTTGTCCTAAGGGCGCCATATGGCCAGGGCCGGCCCCGACGTTTAGGGGGCTCAAGGCGACCTCTAAAAAATGGGGCCCTTATACATTTATTTTAAAAAAATTTAATTCATTACAATTTTCTAACAAAAAACTGATATTTTTTATTACAAAAAAGTGCTGCATCCAGATAACTTTAGGACTGCCTACATACCGAGGGAGGCTATATTTAATCCCAAGGATCAAGTACAATGTAGTTCTCTTAAACTACCCACCCTGGCCAAAAGCCTACACTTCACACACCAACATTCCCTTCCAAAAAACAAGGCTAATAAACCTAGAACAAAAAAAAAAAAAAATAAAACAAAAAAGTATTACTGAAAACAAGATCTTCTCGCATTTTTAGCTGCAAAGTCACTAATCAAACTTGTATAATCAAGTTTTTCTGATGCTCACGAGAAATGAGGAAAGTTAAAAATTTTGGTGGTCTTATCTTTTGGTGGTGGGCCCATGTTTGACTTTTAAAGTCTTATCTTATGGTGGTATGGTGGTGGGCCTTAAATTTAGCTTTTTAAATAATGGTTATTTTAAATAAGGTGGGCTTTAAATTTGGACCTTTTAATTTATTTATTGGGCTAAATATTTACACACATGTGTTATTAATTTGGGCCTTTCAATTTACATATTAGACTAAATATTTACACATATATATAAATACATAAAATAATATGGGGCCCTAAAAAATTTATAATTATTGGGGGCCCAAGGCGGCGGCCTCTCCCGCCTGCCCCTTGGGCCGGCCCTGCATATGGCGGGGGAATGGAAATGGAAGAAAAAAGAAAAAAACGGAGAGGAGAGGAGAAGAGAAGAAGTCGTTGTCCGAATTCTCTTCCGCAACCTCCGGAAACGTTTCCGTTGGAAAAAAAAAAAAGAAAGAAAGAAAGATTACATCGTCTTCTTCATTCATACCTTAACGAACGAGGAAGAAGGAGAGCGATTCCGACCGATTTCAATCTGCCGGAATCCCTCCTACACTCCACATGGCCTCACGATCGCATACTTTTGGTATTCCCTTTTCCCCTATCTACTCATCGTTTTCATGGATTTTCATTTCCTCGTCAGTTTCTACTCCTTCCATTTCCTTTTCTTTTCCTCTCCCATTGGAAAAAAAAGAAGAAGTTCTGAACCCATAGAAAAAGCTAAGCCTTTTTTGTTGTTGAATCACGGAAAATTGAAGAGAGGAATCCTCATTCCTATCCCTCACCTAACAAAATTGAAATTCAAGAGAATCGGTTGGTTTTAATCTTTTCTGTAACTTGGGAAAATGTGTCGCACCAAACTGTGAAAAATTAACGAGTGGTTGCATGGAAAATCAGATCAGAGAAAGTTTCCTTTTCGATCAGCGCGGATTCCTCTTGTGGCACAAATGCGGGAATATTAGAGCAAACACAAGCAAAAGAATTCATTGAGAATGACATGGAATGGAAACGAAAATAGAAGGAAGCTGAGGAAAATGGAATGCCTCTAGAGAAAGTGCTTGACTTGTCTGGCATGCACTTTCTGTTTAGGAATTGGGAATTCTGTTTTATTTGATGTGGACTCTTTTGTCCTCTTTCTCTCTAGTAGTTGGTTTCGCACGTCTTTCGACCTCTGATTTGAAAGCTTGTGCTATTGATTCTCAACTACATTCATTTATAGAGAGAGCGAGAGAGGGCCTTTTGGGTTGAAACAACAAGAAAACAAGAGACTCTTCTTTTGCATATTCGAGTCTGTGACTTTCTTCTATCCAAGTTTGTATCTTTTCTCTCAAAATCTTCAAATGGGTCCATTTAAGTTTCCCATCTTCTAGAATTATGGGGTAGAGCAATTCAAGATTGCCTGAATTGATTTTGAAGTCGCATGTAATTTAAAGTTGCGATTTGAGTTTAATTAGCTTTTGGGTTTGATTCTATCTTCCTTCTTTTGTGTTTTTATTTTATCAGATTGTTTGACAAGGTGAGATGCTAATCTGAAATTGAAGAGTGCCGGCTTGCAATTTTGTACTCTTAGCTGGTGGTTATTCTTTTGAAGATTAAGGTATTACCTTTTTACCAACGGTCTTTGATCATATAGACTTTTCATGAAATTTAATTAGATATTCTGTTTTGCTCTTGACATCACCATCATCATTAAAGCCTTATCATTGTTAAGTAGTTGTTTGTGCAGTCTCCCATCACCAATTGGTTTTGAGATTACTGGCTAGCAACTTCGAGATGGTATTAGAGCTAACATGTCCCTGGTTCGAAACCACGAAGGGCAAAAATGCCCCATGCCGCATTCTCTTTGTGCAGGCGCAACTGCGCAGGGCAAGAAGGCCCCATGCTGCATTGTATTCTTGTGCGGGTGAGTGCTTCGGGTCCGGGCGGTGTCCTCTCCGAAAGGGGGTGTTAAGTAGTTGTTTGTGCAGTTTTCCATCACCAATTGGAATTGGTTTTGGGATTACTGGTAGCAACTTTGAGAATCATAGTTGTTTTGATTTGTTTTCAACATCATGATTGTCATCAAAGCCTTATCTAGCTATTCTGTCTTGCAATTAACACTATTGGCATCATCGTCTGCGTTGTTATTAATGATGTAATAAATTCTGAATTTTAATGTCCATGCATCCATTTTTATTGGGTTTTGTAGTAGTTTTTTTTTCCCTTTTTCATGGTCACTGGTCACAGATGGATTTGTGTGTGCGCATGCGTGCAAGTGCTTGTGCCTTTATAACAAAGCATATTTGAAAGCTCAATTACCTTCACAAAGTTAGAGTTGAACATCGCTTGGCCCAATGAAAGGGCAGCACCAGTTGTTGGTGTACTTTGTATGTATCTCGTTTTCTATTTATGAAGATAGCACATCCATTTGTTTTAGCCTTCTCCTATTTTTACAGTTTTCTCAAATATATTTAGTCTTTTCCCATCACGTCCTTTTCGCAATGGAATGCTGAAGTGTTTCACACTTTCACTACATAGCCAAACTGGAATGAATCCATAATGATATTGACAACTATTTGTTCAAAAGCCCCTTCTTATTGTGAAAATATGAAAGCAAGTGAATGCCATTTGATTGAGGCGATCCTTAAGAGTTAAGATGCTCCACTTTGAACTTCATGATCCTTTTCCATATATCATTCTCAAGTCACCACCCCTATACTAGTGTTCAGCCATAAGTCATGAACATTTAAACGTGTGTTAGATGATTGCATGAATTAGTTAATTGATAAACAATTCATTATCATTTTAGAGTTGTCTCATCAAACTGGGGTTGGCTTTCCCTTATCCCACTCTTTCATAACGAGAGAGAGAGAGAGGGAGAGAGAGAGAGAGAGACCGCACTTGCACAGTTGCACCATAGCTAGAAGTTTGAATATTTGTCATCATCGCATATTTTTAGCCCAATAGTATTATAACATGTACAATAAATGTTACTCTTAAGTAATACATAAGTGCTGATTAACCTGCCATCAAGGTTGTCAATATTCTACAAGGAGATTTTTGTATTATCTACTTGAGATTGCCTTTGTGAGTTCTACTTTTCAACTGGATCTAATTTGAAGTCATCCTCTCCGACTCAATTACCCAACATGTTTTTGCTTGCCATTTTGTTTTTGGCATGCTCTTTCAATACGCTAGATAGGTTCTATTTCTGCCATTCTATCTATGTGCCCGAACGATCTCAAGCAACTTTCCTTGATAATTTTTGTTATTTGAGGTGAGCTACCAACAAGCTTCCTCTAATTTACTCATTCTTAATTCTAGCTGGTATCGTAAATTCATAGATTTGTCTCTTATCAAATAAATCAAATAGATTTATTTGATTATTTCATCTACAGTAATTGCTTGAATGAAAAGAAACACATGGTAAATGAGGTGAAACTTTCAAAGTTAGTGTGCTTTAAGTTAAATTCTCTGATGGAGAATCGATGCTTGGGGTGTAAATATGAATGCAAGGGTTAAATTTCAGTAGGAGTTTTATTTTAAAAATATTTACTCAACACACACACAACACAACACATGCACATTCTGGAGTCCAGTATGTCTGAGTTTTGACAGGTAGCATTAATTGCCAATGATACAATACCCCTTACATTTTATTTCACGTTGGCTGGACTTAAGGTTTTTCATTTAGTTTTTAATGGCTTCACTTCAAATCAACATATGGCAGGTCCTATCTTGTACTAGAATCTTTTATGGTTTCTGGCAGCTCTTTTCTGCATATCATAGGACAACAAATTACACTTGTTAGTTGGATCTACAAAACCGAGTTGTCACAATGGGTGGCTGTGTCTCAGTGTCAAACAGAAGACCAAATCTAAGAAAAAAATACTTCCTAAGATCAAGAAAATGCCGTGGAAAGAGATCTGCTTCCGTCCCTGATGCTCCGATCAGGATCAGCGACACAGGAAGCCATTTAACAGACTTTACTGTTAGTGAATTCATGCACTTGGATTTTGAGAAGGCCGGAGCTGGAAGATCTGAGGTTTCTAATGTGACGTTCCATCTCACCCAGCTGCAATGGCACCACAATCAGCTAGATGCAAATGGTATATTTCATTGCTTTTAACAGATCTTAATGTGACATATAAAGTATGTGTGCATGTGGTTGGCTCAGTTGCCTGGTTTGATTTTTACATATGTGATTCTGCCTGTTATTTTCTATAAATTCAATCATGATCTGTAATTCTTTGTTTACATTGGGAGGACCTGCTTGTTTTTTTGCATTTTTATTTTACTAGTATGTACTGTGTTGGTAATTGAAAACTTGCACATGCTTAGGAGGTTCTGAAGTTGTTTTTGGTTTATTGATGCAACCCTGGATCCGTGAATGAAGCCAGACCAAAATTCCATGAAGGTTTTTGGCCGAATCCACGAAGTATTCAATGATAGGACCAAGCTCCCAAGAGGCTCGGCCGAATTCCCAAGGAATTCAACTCACGAGTATTCTCAAACCAGAGAAAAACTCACAACACTGGAAAAACCCTTGACAATCTTTATTGAATAATCATGAACTTGTCTCTCCTATGGAGGGACTACATATTTATAGGAAGGGTTGGACATCCCCTTTCCTAGTTGGACTCTACTTTCCTAAATAATAAAGGAAACTAAATCACAAAACTTGCTTAACAATCCAAATTAAATAAAACTCCTCATTTTAAATACTTCTAAAAAATCAACTCTCAAAATAAGATTCCTAATTAAACGGATGTCCTGTCAGGCCTATGGACTGGCCCCAATGGATCCCATGGTATGGCCTGCATCATTTACTCACAGAATTGGCTTAAGAAGCTAAGTTTCAGTTGTTTTTGTTGTGTTTATGCTTCGTTGGAAACATGAGGTTTTGCTAACCTTTTAAAAGCAATTGGTAGAGCAAGAAATGATGGATGATAAACAAATTTACTCTACTATTAAAAGTTTTGTTACTACTTAAGGCATTTATAGGATGGTCAGTGCTTTGATGCATTAAAAATTCAGTCATCTAATATAATTGGAATGGGGGGATTTGGTTTTACCTGGACACTTCTTGTTAAAAATTCAGTTATCTAATATAATTGGAAAAGTGGGATTTGGTTTTTCCTGCACACTTCTACTTTTTCTTTTTTGCAATGACAAACACCTAGTTATATTTGAAGTTCAAACACTTCCAATACAGCATGATACCAAAACTTTTATGAGCAGAGTAGAGCCAACATGATGTCATGAAAAAGTTTCACGTGTTTGATATTTTGAATTAAGTGTTTGAACTCGTGCCTTTTGTAAGATTTTCCACTTTGATATACTATTTGTTATTATAGACAATTTATATAATTGAGAATTCTTATCATGATGCTTGTCTCACTTTTTAAGTTTAAGCTTCCATCTAGTTCATTGCAGGCACCAAGGGCCACATGGCATTGCTCATTTTGTTTTGTAGAGATTTCTAACTTAAATGAAGAGGGCTATTCATCATGTCTCATCTGTCACATCGATAAGGGCAAATCTAGTCCTTTTGACATGATGTTTTTTATGTGCTAAAGGTAGTGATAGCACATTTTCCGAGTTCTATTCAACCCTTACGGAAATAGCATACTGGTAAATGCTACAGAGGCTATTGACTGGGTTGCTGCCTGTGGGGCATATTCAAATCACCTAGACTTTCTGTCAGGAGTAAATCTATCTGAAGAAAATGGGTGCCCTATCCCCAGACTCGAACATACGTAGGTTGGAGATTGCACACAAATTAGCATCTAAAATAGATTAAAATATGAGGAGGTTGGTATCAAGACTTGAACCTGAGACCTCAAGAATGAAAAAGTGAAAAGCTACCACCTAAGTTGCTAGGTCTCGTGAAGTTCAACTTCATATATAGTGATATTAATATGTTATTTAATAGTATGTATTTTATACAATATATATTATTTTTATAGTTATTACCTGGGTACATGGATATTCGGGTGTGGACCCAATTGGATTCAAGCAAAAAGAGGCCATACTTGGATAACTGGGTAATCAGAGGTCCATTAACATCCCCAAATCTATCAAACTTGGTGTACTACTGATTCAGCCTCTTAGTCACTAGGCATGACTGGATGAGAGCTTCCGGTGGCAAGTCAACAACTTTCTAATGAAACAATTGATATGTCATAACTATGTCGTCATTTGCTTCCTCTAAAAAAGGATTGGTTGTAGATAATTTGTGTCGAAGTCTTGTCATTAACAAGATTACCTTTAAATTATGTCTTGCTTGATGGCATATTGCATATGCCACAAGGGGTGAAGTTTATTGCAATGTCTGTCACACAATCCGGATGGAAGGTGATCTTGATTACAAGGGATGGACTCTGTGTTGGCACCAGTAGGACTATCTAATGCATTTGACACTTTCATACGATAGGAACAAGGCACTACATTCTTCTATTGATATGAAAAGTGATGGTGTGTACTGTGTAGTGCTAATTATCTTGAATATTCTTGAGTTATTTTTGCTTATATTATTCTTGCAATCAGAATACCAGAATTCCTATGTTTTGACTCTGATGTGCTTCTATTGATTAATTATGATAGTCGTAAATAAAGAAAATATAAATATATTTATATCATTGTTGTCATATTATTATTATGATTTTTTGCACCAATTCATTGATTATTTTGTTCTTATTTTAGTATTACTTGTATAAATTTCTTAAATATATAGTGGTTATTATTATATATTGCTCCCATATTTTTCTTCTTTTGCTTGACCCCATGATCTGTCATGTGTGATTTTGTATGCCTTGCTGCAGTTGTAGAGGAAGCATGGTTTGACTCTGTCAGTATTCTGGAATCTGACTCTGATGATGACTTCAGCAGTGTGCATGGAGGTAAATTATATCAATTTCTTAGGATTGGGTTAGTACACATGTCAACTGGTAAATCCATTTGTGACAGTTTCCTGCTGCTTATCTTTTTCTATAGACTGTTTTCCTTCTGTAAGCAATGCAATTGGGAACCGCTCAAGTACTCAGATGCTTCAGTATGGAAATGCATCTTGCTTGGTGGATGCAATATGTAAGTTTCATGAATTCAATGCTATTACTTGCTTTATCATCTGCTCGAACAAATTTGAGGTTGTGATGATCATTGTGGTCGACCCTAAAAATCGATATGCTTTTTTCTCCACAAAAAATCTGAAAAAATGTTTATAGAGTCCAAAATATAGGAACTGTTAGAAGTCAGCGTGTTTTTAGGGCTCATTGTAAAGCAATTTATTGGTCCTAGTCATAGACATCTTGTATTGATGTTTTATCAAAAATTGTTCAATTGATTCAAATTTAATGCTGAGTGAAATATATTTACTAAAGACATGGGATACAATCTCATAAATTTTTGTTTAGAATAAAGTAATACTTTATTCAAATATTGTTTCAGCTCTTTTTCTTTTTGTTCTTCCTTTTCATGAAATAAAAATTTTTACAGTTATAAAAAAAAGATCAATGAATCCATGTGGATCTAGACATCCAGAAAGTTTAAATGCTAGGTCTATCTATTTCATCACTTTTTTCTGAAGTAAATTGAGAAAAACAAAAATATTTTTGACAAAAGCCTCAATTTGTCCTAGCAAAAAATGAAAAATATTAATATATCTTGTCCGAAAATCACTAGATCTAATGCAAACTAACAACCTAGGGCTAAATGTCTAGCACGTGCATGGATGTACTGAAGCATTAAAAAAACAAAGTTTCATAAAATCGGGTTAAGTATATTAAAATTCAAAAATAAAATAAAAAATAATCCTCCTTAAATTTGGTCTCAAATCCAAGGGCCTGTTTGTTTAATATAATTGAATACATAGGAACTGTAAGACTTCTATTATAGATGTTATTTAAACAAAAGTAAATTTTCAAAAATGACCATCAAATTATCTCCCTTAGATGGAAAATGAATCAAGGGGAGATGGGAGATAAATACCCACCCATCACCCTAGTAATTCAAGTCCTAGGAAAGTGAGGATTGCATCTACATGTTTGTCTTATATCCCCTCTCACCACTTTAATAATCCTCATTAGAGCCCATTTGACTATGAATTCCTATGTTTTCATTTCCAATGCAAACAAACAGACCCATTCCTTAAATCTTTTTTGTTTTTTTGGCAGAAGGCCCCAAATCTTTAATGATTAAAATAACAAAATACTAATGAATTCTAACTTGTTTCATGTAGAAAGTATATTAAAACAGGGATACACAATGCAAACACCTTTATAAAGCTCACTCAACCCAAATTTCACATAGCACGTTCAATTTCATTGAAACAACACCGATTTGGTGTGTTTTTTTTTTTTGCACAAAAGTAAGCTCTCACAGGATAGGAAGAAGATAATTTTCTCTTGTGAGAAATAACTTTAAAGGGGCAGAATGGGAAGATATTGTTTCATAGGCCTGTCAGATTCTCGGCCATACGGCTAATATGTCTGATAAATTCAAAATATCAACCGATACTGCCAGTACTATCATTCAGTAGCTGTGATACGAGCCGATGGCAGTACAGATATAAAATGTCATATGTTACGAACCAATATTTAGTACATATCAGCCGATATTTTGAACCATTGTTGAATGACATTTGAAAATAGATGGAGTTAAAACTGAGAGTGTTAGTGGGCAAATGTGTATCCGTAGGGAATGATGTATTTGCATTTACAAATGCAGGCTATGAACTTTGTTGTTCAGGGAAGGTTGATGAGATGAAATCTAGAGCTACAGGACCTGAAGCTGGTATAAGAAGGAAAAAAGTACTTGATGACTCTTATGGTAGCTTCAATGGTCTGAAAGAGGACATGCATGATACTGAAACAAAAGCTCCTGATAATACCTTGAAGCAGATGACAGCATCTTGCCGCCCTCGATTGGTTTCTACTGTGAGCTTTAATGACAAAAGTCTACCGTCAAGCCCTGGTGCACAATCTCAAAGAATGAAGGCAGCAGTCATCAGGATGTCTTTTAAAAGGAAGTCCTATGAAAGGGATGAAGCTACCAACTTTCGTAAGTATATAACTTCACTGACTTTGACGTAGGCTTTTGTTTATTTAAGCATCTTGTCCTGACTAATCTATGAGTACATCTGGTAGAATGTAAATTTTCTGCTTTGATTAATTTGTTCTAAGTTGGGCCTAAAGACCTGCAGACACTTTCTTGAATATAGAGCCAATGATCCAGTGCCATGAATGTAAGAAATAATGTTTAAATCAATAATCCTCCAAGGTGTTGATTGATTTATGTATATGTTTTTGTGTACTCTCTAGTGGCTTCATTGTATCAATCCTGATCCATGCAACAAATATAGATGTCATGGCAATTTGTGTAGTTGTACTGTTTTTTATTAATTGATGACCTTTTCCAATCTACATAATATGTAGACACAGAAATACACAAATGAAGTATATTCAATAAATTTATCTTTCATACATGTAGTACTGGTGCATTGAGAGCAGTTCCTTCCTGCTTTCTCTAACCTGTTGAAACCGACTTGTCTTCTCATCCATCTTGCTCATACTTCTACCCAGGATTTCCTGGAACATCAGGTTGTTTGAAGTTGGGTTGTGTTAATGCAAGTCTTGCTTGTGGAGCTTTGGAATGCTTTGTCCCTCCCTCCGCCTCCTCTCCCTCTCCCTCTATGTGTGTGCATGTGTTTATGTCAAACAGTCAAGGAAACGCACTACGTATTTTAGTTGTGGTTTGTATCTTCTTTTTAAAGATTCCTGAGGGGATCAAGGTACAAAATCATGCCCTGAGACTATTTTAGTTAGTTATGGTTTTTATTTTCATTTTAAAGATTCCTGAGGGGATCAAGGTACAAAATCATGCACTGAGACTATTTTAGTTATTAATCTCTCACAGCTAAGGGAAGCATGTAAAAGCTCAGTAGTTTTTAGTGAATTGTGATAAAAGCATAACATGTCAGAGGAGAGAAGGTAGGAGCATAAAGATTAGTGGTGATTTGATGTATTAAAATGGAGATTGTCACATGGAATAAATGTTTTGGGCATAAAAGGGATTAGAATGCATGTTAAAGACCTGGCTAGGGGGAAATTATCCAGCATTACAAGAACCAAACTGAAGGTGCTCAATGCTACGACAAGTACAAGAGAAATTAGGAGGAAATTAGCAAGAGTGGAAGAACTACCAACAACATGGACATTGTGTGGCATTATTCTAAGCTGGATGTCTTGCAAGATGCTGAGGATGAATTGATTGGTGAGTTACTGTCTTGAATTGGTTTACAGATGCTGAAGGATTGGTTGAAATGGACAATTTTAGGTCTCTATGGCCCAAATGATCCACAACGCAGAGAAGATTTCTGGAATGAACCACGGTGTGATGGGATATGCTGTCATGTGGGAACAGAATTGTAGTGTCATCTGTATCTCTTTTGAGAAACATGGAGGAAGCTGTATCCCAAGTATGAGAAGTAGCAGGGTTGCTGTTAGCAAATTGAAGCTCCTCCTATGGGGTTCACCTGGATGCATGTCAATCAAGGGGAAGAAAGGAGGGGATAGTAAGCGCATTGTGTACTCTAGGCTTGGACCAATATTGTCCCCTTGATTTGAGAGCCTCAAATGTCGACAAATTTGTGTGGAAGTATGGCGATGTTGGGTTGATCATGAACGGGCTCGGGTTGCTGTTGGCATGGATTGCGGTTTTCGGTGGTGTGCGTGTGCGGATGTGATTGTGTGGTTCAATATTGCATCCAGGTATCATAGGTCAAGACTGGGCCAACAAATAGGACTGTTTGGTTCTGTCTATCTCTCTGTTACAAACTTACAATCAACATGATCTTTTCAAAATTTATATATCCATTTTATTTTTTATGGATGTCCTATGATTAAAAAGATCGGAATGGAGAAACAGAATTCATGTAGCCGACCCCAACATAGTTGGGACTAGGCTTTGATGATGATGATGATGTTCTATGATTAAAAATCCTGTATAACAGCAAAGAATTTTAATTAAATGACTGTAGCTGGAATGTTGATGGCCTGACACTCATATATGGTTCTGTTTATGCTTTTGATTGTTTATATTTATGATTCTGTATATTGACTGCCTCTCTCTCTCTCTCTCTCTCTCTCTCTCTCTCTCTCTCTCTCTCTCTCTCTCTCTCTCTCTCTCTCTCTCTCTCTCTCTCTCTCTCTCTCTCCCCTTTTTTTTTTGCCCCTCATGGCATCCACCAGGTGCTTCAAAGAGATTCTTATACCGTCCTAGAGCAGGCCTTGTGGTTCCATGTGCAGCAGGGGAAAAGCTGACCCCAGGATGCTGGTCTGTTCTTGAACCTTCAGTCTTTAAGCTTCGTGGAGAAAGTTATTTCAGGCATGTTGTTATTGACTTTCACAAACCTACCATTCACTTCCACACTTTACCATATGCTAGTTTTACATGGCTACAATTAAGTGATTAACAGTAGCTGTTTCATATGCTCTTTAAAGTTTTAGTTCGTTACAAGCAGAGATTGAATATTTGTTGTGCAGAGATAAGCGGAAATGTCCAGCCCGTAACTACTCTCCTTATGTTCCTATTGGTGTTGATATGTTTTTATGCCCGCGAAAGGTACATCATATTGCTCAGCACATTGAGCTTCCATTTGTTAAAGTGCATGAGAAAGTTCCCTCGCTTTTGATTGTCAATATTCAGGTATACCTTACCCCTATTTTTTGGTGATCAAGAAAATTAACTGCAAAGCTGAAGAAGGGTTTTATGCAATCTCTTATCTTACAGTCTTAATCATTTTGTGCCAGCTACCTACTTACCCAGCTTCAATGTTCCTTGGTGATGGTGATGGGGAAGGGATGAGCCTTGTCTTATATTTTAAAGTTTCTGACAGTTATGACAGTGAAGTTTCTCCTCATTTTCAGGATAGTATCAGGGTAATTATCCATCTTCTTATCTCTTTCTAGTTGTTTCTCATGGTCATAATCTTCTCATTATGATAAGAAGCTAGTGCTCTTCTAAGATATGTTTATTCCATTATTGCCAGGAAACTTGTTACTCCCTGCAAAGTGCAAATACCTATGCTTCCAATTCATACTTTTAGTTTAATTACATGCAACAGTTGTGGCATGATATTTTATATTTCTTGCATCATTTTCTACATCCATTTTCTTTCTGGGCGTCTCAGATTATGTAATTACTGGAATCTCAGATGAACCTTCATGAATCAACTTTAGATCCTTGTTGCAATCATTAATAAGTTCTTCGGTTGCAGGAAATTTTCAATGAATCTTCAGAAGCTCCTCTTTTTCAAGATAAATGTTTGAGTGGATCCATTGAACTAGTTTATGTCCTAAACACTGCTTTTGCAATTGAATTTTGTCCCAGTGGTCTTTGTGCTTGTATGCATACTTGCATGTGTTTACTTAATAATAGGTCTAATTTAGTGACAGTGTTTAGTGATAACTTAATTGAATGAACATAGTTGTACCTTGTATACACCATTCATCTCTAATCAAAGTGGAGTTTAAAGTATGTTTCATTTTGCGCAAAAGGCTCATCATTTCATGTTTTTCCCTTGAATTCCTGTACAAGTGTTGGAGGCTTGTTATGTTCCAGGCAACGTTATATATAATATCCATAATATCTCAGTGACTGATAATTCCTGTTTCTACTACAGAAATTTATTGAAGATGAAACTGAGAAGATTAGAGGGTTTGCCAAGGATACAACGGTTCCTTACAGAGAAAGATTGAAGATTTTGGCTGGTGTGGTTAATCCAGAGGATCTAAACTTGTGCTCTGCTGAAAGGAAGCTATTAAATGCTTATAATGATAAGCCAGTGCTTTCACGCCCTCAACATAATTTCTATAAGGTAAATGGTCATATGTTTGTAAAGGTTTACAAAATGTAAACTGGTTATGCAGTGCACGGTTTGTAAATGTTTACAAAATGTAAACTGGTTATGCAGTGCATGGTATAATATGCAAGACTTGCTGTGATATACTATCTTGTTGTGAAGTACTGCAAAACTATGTTACATGAAATTAACAACAAAATTTTGTAGTTCTCCATTGTTGCTTTTCAAGAATGTTCATGCACTCAAAATACGCTTGTACATAAACTCTACTGTGTTTCAGGGTTACAATCTGATTTAAAATGCAAAATGTGGATTAATGATTACGGCAACCATCTTGCTATTATAAGAAACTCTTGTGGGACCGAACCTCCTAAACAACTACAATTGTAAATTAAGTACAATGATAAAGTTATATGTCATAGAACCAACAACCGTGGCTTAAATATTTACACATTAATATGCAACTGTTAATAAGGATTTCCTTTGCATCAGTAGAGAACATGATTAATGAATCCAAATTTTGGTGTGCGACAGAAAATAAAAACCACCATAAGCTACGAGTGAGAATCTAGAAAATCTCTCATTTATGGTCACTATGCTTTATATGAACACGTACATGTGACTTTGATGAGCATCCGCTAATCATTTTCTATGAAGACCAATCTACCTCGACCCATACATTTCAGGAATCACCATTCTGATCATTGAGATATCACCCACCTTAGTTAAACTTGGACCTGACTGCTGGTTTATCTGTTTGGACTGTTGCTGGCTTGTAAGCCATTTTCTTGACCTACCCTTCATGACCTCTTTTTCCCCCCTGGAAAAATGCTGTAACTAAGGGGTCTAAACCCAAGTCTAAAATGTAAGACTCAAATTTATAATCATATACAGCTGGAATGATTATTAATAAAAAAATATTAATTAAGGCAAAACTCCATTAATCTAACACCAGTATCATCAAGTTATAAGCTCCATTCTTTATTACTTTAATAGATTTAGTTGTGTTTTTATGGACTTACTTCTCCTTCTCCTCCTCCATCTTTTTTCTTCTTTGGACCAATGTTTTTCGAACATATTTTCTTATGTTTTACTATTTATTCAGGATCACAAAATGAAAAAGCAGCATGCTTTGGATCGAGTTTATTTAATTGCCTTGTTAATATAAAAAATATTGGGATTTGGACAAGACTTAAGAATGTTACAGCCCTGTTGGTGGTAGGTGTAGGTGCATTGTTAATTGTGGGTTTCTTAAAGGCATTTTTTGGGTATAGTAATAGTATTATATTAACAGGAAGAGAGGGGTACTGATGCGACCCAATGATGGATGGAGTCTTGATACTTTCACCATGGATGCCTGGCCCTTGGAGTCATTACTGTTGACAACCCACGGAGTTTTACAAGGGGAAACACTTGCTCACAAGTCACAATAATGAGAGGGAAAAAGAGAATTTGTCTTTCATTCACAAATGAGAGATCACAAGGTATTTATGGAGGAAGGAAAAGGACCTAGATAGGATTTCCCCTTTTCCCTCTAGGTAGTTGATTATAGGCCAATTTCTTTTGCTTAATAGGATCTTCTTTCCTTTCTTTCATTAATTACATGTGAATCAATTATCTTTTATTGATCACGCCAATCAATATCTCATTAGATTGAAGATAGGATTTTCTAAACTAAGAATCTGATCTAGGAAACTTTACTGGAAAGCTGCATATTTAGAAAGAAAGGATACTTGGGCTATTGGGCTGGCTTTCCATGTGTTAGGCCTAATGGATCAGTCATCTATGGGCTTGGCCCAATAGTTTAGGCCTGATGGGCTGGCCCACTAAAAGTTAGGCCCAATGGGCTGGCTGACAGTGGGTTAAATCTTGGGGTTATGACGCACTTGATCTGCATCATATACAAACTTAATACATAGAATATGAATATAAAAAAGGCCCCGGTTATAAGAGCATTAAAAAAAGAACAAGCAAACAAACTACAAAATTCGAGCAACCAAAGGAAAAGCTCTATTCACTCTTTGCTTGGCTAATGAGTCCGCCTTACTATTCTAGTATTCTTAGCTGAACGACCCACTTGTCCATATGTGATCTGAATCAATGAAGACAAAATTTTGATCTCACTAAAGTAGAATTGGAATTTCCAAAGGCTCTCATTTGGAGATCTGATCCACAAAATAGCTTTGGATGAATCACTCTCGATGATTAAAGTTCCATCAAATGATGAAGAAAGTTTCCAAGAGCTTCCAAAATAGTCAGCACTTCCAATTCATTGGAGTCTATGATGCTGGCATGTTAGGAGAACATGTACAAAACTTCCCTTTTGTTGTTTTAAAGAATTCCATTTATGCCTGCCCTTCCTGTTTGACGCTTCTCGCTGCCCCCATTGACATCAAACTTCAATGCTTCATTTGGTGAAGGTGACCAAATTTTGAACCTCCAATTGGCATTGGTTTTTCACCTCCATTTGCCATTTGTGGTTTTTAAAAGTATGATAGATTCCATTTCAAAAGGTAGGGTTAGATTTTTTTTTTTAATTTAATATGTAGGAATAATATATACTTTGGAAGTTTCGTATCTTTGAGTCCTACCTCAATTTGGTATGTAGGTTAGAGTATTTGTTTTAGAAAGGACTAGCCTTTTTTGTTTATGTATGGTAGCCTGATGACTAAAGTTCAAAAGGCTATTCTTGAAAAAAAAAAAATCGAGTGGCGGAAATTAGGAAAAACTGTGAGACTATGAGCACGTGCGCGCATATGTGTTGGGACTTGGGAGAGACCTTGACCATGTAAGGTGAATTAAAGTTAAAAGAAAAGATAGGACATTGTTTTATAGACCAGCTACAAGTACGTGGAATAGATCTTGAATCAGATTTGAGGTTATACGTTCTGTCATGTTACTTATAAAACCTCCCATCTCCAATCTACAGGCCACATATCTGGCATCTTTATAATTCGATTTTCTTCCTTTATATGCTGTGAGCGAGTACTAAAGTAATTTCTTAAGCACATATCCACCCAGTACACCATCTATAAATAAATGGAGCATCAAAGCTCAAATATTATTGGTATGGTGGTAATAAATATGAACTTCTTTATCAACTGCTGGGATAATGCTAACTGTCATGATTCCAGGGCTGTAGCCTTAAACTATTGAGATGATGATCTTGCTGTGTCATGCCATTTTTTTTTTCTTTTCATTGCAGGGTCCAAATTACTTTGAGATTGACCTTGACATACATCGCTTCAGTTACATATCAAGAAAAGGACTCGAATCTTTTAGAGAACGTTTGAAAAATGGAATACTTGATTTGGGTCTAACCATCCAGGTATGATGAATCTAGGACTCAATGATTTTACAAAATATCAACCCTGAAATGGTCCGAGTTTGACTTGGTATTTATCGATCTAAACTCCCATTTGGTTACTCGCAACTTAGTTTAGTTGCAGTTGGAGTTAGTTTCTATATTCCTATCTGCATTTTTCTTATGAATCCATGCTAGACGAGGTTTTAAAAGAAGCCTGCACTTTTGTTAATGTTTAGCTTGTATTTGATGAGTCACTCAGCATGTACCACTGGTTTTTATCAAATGACTAAAGCCATCTTTTGAACACTGGTGACAGGCACAGAAACCAGAGGAGTTGCCAGAGCAGGTTTTGTGTTGCGTGAGACTAAACAAAATTGACTTTGTAAATCATGGACAAATACCCACTATTGTTGCTGTTGACGACAATTGACTGCGCTGTAGATTGCAAAATTGCTGTCCTGCCTTTCCACGCTCCCCCTCAAAGTATCTGAGCCTCGTTATGTAGGCATTATAAATGCATTTTCCACAATGAGAGCATTTTGCAAGTTTTTACAGATGAACATTTCTTTAATCCTTATTTCCTAATTATGATATTTACATGTTCTTTTATTATAAAATTCCTGTTAAAAAGGCCCCCACACCCTTATCCAGCCGCCGCCACCCCCAACCTGTCTTAGTCCTTCTGGCAACCAGGCAAACCTCATCTTAATTTATATATCGGGAAATATTCAAGTGAGAACTAGTTCTCACTATAGTCAAACCTAGCAGCTCATCCAAACCTAGCAACCAATAGAAAACCCCCTTATAGTCAAAAGAAGAATTCATTTTTACCAGGCAACAAAGGACCAAACAGGACAAAACAACCAGAGAAGCCCAAGGACACACAAACAAACAAACACAAAACCAGGAGAGACCAACATGAACCACACATAAAGACTGCAAGATGCCTAA
The DNA here is from genome assembly GCA_012931725.1 of Litsea cubeba. Lineage (NCBI taxonomy): Eukaryota > Viridiplantae > Streptophyta > Magnoliopsida > Laurales > Lauraceae > Litsea > Litsea cubeba. The sequence continues at coordinate 136,143,551 of CM022947.1, read as the reverse complement.
GCTAAAACCAGCCAAAACCAACAAACCAGGCATCCCAAAACAAAGTATTATATCCAAACGGCTTGCTCCATGGGTGAAGCCCCCTTTTCAGCAACGCTCAGATTGCCCAAACGGCTAGCACAGTCTCCGGGTGAGGAGGAAGAGGGACCTGCACATTGATTGGAAAAGCGGAACATGTAGCATTGTGCAAGTCCTGGATGTATTGCTCTTGGGCTGCAAGTGTTTGGTGTCTGGCATCTCCACTCAAACTGTGTTTAGACCATAGCTACCAAATCATAAATTGGATTTGTGAAAAGAATAGAAGATGCAAGAAGTTACATGATTGTAAATGCGTAAATGTGGCAAGAAATGGGGAAAGGCAAATATTTGGTAGGAAAACAAGCTTTCTCCATTACTATGTTTTGTTTTGGGTCATTTGGGTCTGCATAATCAAGTGCTTTTAACTCAATTTATGCAAAATCCTCAGGTTACTGGGCTTGTAAGAGAGAATAGGTAACTTGTGTAATCACCAAGTCAGCTTCCCTAAAAAAAAGAAAAAAAAGGAAAAACCAGCAACTAGACTCAGCCTTTTATAATGTCTACATCCAGAACTCTAGGTCTCATCTTATTCCTTCCACAAGGGCCACATTCTTTCCTCTTCTTCGCCCTTGCATCGGCAGGTAAGGGCGGCATTTTCTCTCCCTTTCCTGCACATCTATAAAATCTCTCCTATGCCATAAAAGTGTTTATTCATTCATTCTCAACCTCTCTGATACAAGTTCCCAAAATGATGCCAAACAGGTCCTAAAGTGTAATTGTTTCGATTATGTGTTTTCTTTCACTACTTATATAGAGAGTAATGAAAGAAAGAGGGAGAGTCAGTTGCCAAGTGCTATGAATGGTTTGACCATAAGGCCAGGCTATAAGAACAGTATCTATAGCAATGGCTGTGATTATTCATTCAATTATTGATGGTTTTTTTTTTTTTTTCCTGTTATCCCAGCTAAGGGGTTGGGACCCTATGAGACCCACATGCGAGGTGATGGGGCCTCGCACATGAGAGGAGACATAACTCACAGGTTTTCCATTCTATCCAACCTAATGGCAACACGGCAAATTTAAGTGCTATTCATCCAATTGTTAATTTGTTTCTCTGTATTTCTTTATTTCACCCACCACATTGGCTAAACTCTTTTCTTTGCAAATCACAACTAAAGTATGAAGTCCGTGGGCTGGGCGGCAATAGAAAATCACACATTCTTTTTTGGTTGATTGGCAACCTTATTTAGAACTTGCAACCAATAGTGAGATTAAGCACCTTCCACTGCGCTATGGACCGAGTCTTTTATTGGAAATCACAGTGGACCGAGTCTTTTGTTGGAAATCACACACTTTTGACTATGTGGAAAGGAGGGGATCCATTCAACAATACTCCGCTTGCATGAGGCTTACAGTAACTGGCTCTTGGCCCTGTTGGCTGTTTGGATTCTTGGACTTTTGTTGTCCTGCAATTGCAAAAGAAAGAACAAAATGACTTCTACTAGGGGGTAACTTCAGCCATCCAAAGTCCAAACACAAGCACTAAATTTATGCTTACACCAAGTATCTGCACCCAGTTTTCAAAGATCCAAATGAGACCCATTGGCTTTTTGCCGCGCACCCTTGACCATCTGATTAGTGCTGCTTGTATGATGGGCTTTGTCTAATAGACCCAGCTCAGTCATCATTGTTTAGCGACTTGTAAGATAGATGATTAACATCATCATTAGGCACCTGTCATTCTTTGCAGCTAAACCAAATAATAGAGTTTAGACATGGGCTGGGACACCCTGCTGCATGGGTCAGTCTCGCTGGACCTGACTCACTCACTGACTATCAAGGTAGGTCAACTTTCCTGTCAAAAGCCAATTTTGGATGGCTAGGATCTTTCATTGCAGTAGAGGGGACTTTGTTTTCCAATAATCTTCATCCATATAGGTTTGGGGCCCACTCCATCTCATCCTATCCGATTCCATTTTTTTTTTATTATTGGTGAAAGAGCACGTGCACCCAACACCCAACCGAACAAATAGACCCTCCACCATACCTGAGGCTGAACTGCTTCTCTCTCTCTCTCTCTCTGTGTATAGTCTACATATAAATTCCTTGCAAACCAAACTTCCAAAATGCAAGTGGAGTGGGGTAGGATGCCATGTCAGAAAGGCAACCCAACCACAACAAATGAACCTGGTGTTGGAGACTAAGCACCGACCGCATGATTTAATCATCCTTTGGCTTCTTCTTTATTTTCTCCCTTTTGCTTCGCCGGCTTAAACTTGCTTGTTCACTCGGCTCAGCCGGCTTAAACTTATTAGCTCATCGCCATTGATAGTGTTATGCCATTGATTTGAAAAAGATAAAAAAATGATCATGATACTAATTAAAGAAGGTGTGCCCAATCTATTGCAAAAGGGCCTGTTTCAATGAGGAATGATATTAATTCTAAATCTAAATTATCTTACCTGGCGATAAATCAGAATGGAAAAACAAAATTCGTGTAGCATACTCTAACATAGTTTGGACAAGGCTTTGATGAAGATGATGATAAATTAGGACTATAGTGCTTACATGGTGATAAATTGATCGATAAAAAAAACATGGTGATAAATTGGGACTGTGTGCTGTGAATTTCACCCTATAATTTCTTTTTTTCCTCAAATTTGAAATTAGTTTGAGGATGATGATATATATCCTGATGAAATGGGTTTTGAGAGGAATTTTTATTTCTCCCCACATGGGATAATTCCATTTCACTAATTCCAGAAAATATGGCCTTTTTACTTGTTTTTTTTTTTCCCTTTTTATTTCATTGAACTTGACTTGGAATTTGAAACTGCTGATGAGGGAGATAGCAAGTTCCCTGGTTTCCCTTTATTTTTATGCTTCAAGCATTTTCCCCTTTTTTTATCTAATCATCTCCCCAATTGACGATATCGTAAAACAGTTGAATTAAAATATAAAATTAATTTTTTGATTCAATTCTTTAAAAAAAAAAAAGTAAAACCCAAACGGGCCTTAAGTATTAAGCCCATTCATGAGGCATGATCATCTTAAGATCTATAGTTTGTTTGACTCCCTGAAATTGAAAATGACCCCAACAATCAAGAGGGTGAGATATTCACAAAACCCCTCCCTTTGACAACAATTCATGCGGCTCCATTCCAAATTTGGCCTTGGCCCTCTCCCCGCCCAGTTTGAGGGGGTATATAGAATATAGGAGTTGACATGCAGACCAGCTAGGTGAGCCCACATAGCCAAGGTGGGTCCACATGCAATGCCTACATCAGCAACTAGGAATACTTCTCATCAAGATAATGGCAAAACTTTTAGTCAAGATTACGCAAGATTTACTCGAGATATTAATGACTGTATATTCCTTCCTTGTATTCAAATGCAATGCTTATCCATTGCTCCAGGATTGTTTCCTTAAGCCTAGGAAACAAACTCAAGTGTAACAGGAACAAACACACCTTTATAAATGGAAGTAGTTGTAACTTGTAAGTTGTACTCTCATTGGAGTAAGAAGTTTTACACGTGTGGAAACCCTTAGGCCCGTTTCGTAATTTTATATGTTTGGGGTTACTATTGTACTTTATTTTTATTTGTTTGGTATGGAATTTTTTTGACATTTTGTATATAAAAGTGGAGCTTTTTTTGTTTTTAGTGAAGAAAGGAGGTTGTTTTTTTTATTTTTTTTTTTTTTTAAGATGAAGGAGATTTTGAATTAAAGTGCTATTGACCCCTTTCTAAAAAATGTAGGCTTTACTTGACTTTTACTAATCTAGTAAAGTGGACCCTTAAGTGCTAACCATGGAACCTAAAAGGGATATTTCTTTTTCCAAAGGCAAACCCTTTTACCACTGGCTAGATTTCACTCAAATAGGAATGGGGCCCATCACTAGGTTGATCATAAGTTAAAATAAGACAATCACATTTAGTTTGGGTGAACTAATCATATGTTTAACATGAAATCAATCCAATGGTGGGCCTTACTCCAATTAATGTGACATTGAGCTAATACAATACAAATAAGCTATATCGATGCGATTTTTTTAAATTGCGAAAAAAAAAAGAAGAAGAAGTCCAAATCCACAAGAGTATCAACCATACCAGCAACATAGATATATATGAATTGATATCACATTGATATTCTATATTAGTTTCTCAACCAAATAATCAGTCAAGCAGCTCACCTTCCAATTCAATTTTAGATACTATAGTACATTGACCAAGAAAGTGTTCTCTTTAATTTAATAAGATGTCTTTAAATGGTTTGGCAGAATGTATTTTCATCCCATAAGCTTTGGTTTAAGATTGGAGGGGCATATCATGATCCAGATTAAACAAAAGGTTATAAAGGGGTTGCTTGAACATGTCATAGAAGCAAAAGCTGTTGACCTTTTCCAATAATTTTGTTCTCTTATTTATTATGGAACAAGCTACGTACTACCAACTGTTTTGATAGTTTATTGACTTTAAGTAGTTGGAACGCTAGCCAAAGGTAACAACTTTCCTTCTGGGTTAAGGTTTTTTTATTTCTTCCCTTTTCCTTTTGTAGCCACGGCTAAAATACACACATCGATCTCATCCAACTTCAAGCCTGTATCGATGCATTCCATGATGAATGATTACCCAGCTAATACCATCTTTAACTTGTGAGCAACTGACATACGCCATTTGCCAAAAAAGAAAATTGGCACATGCCACCATTTCATGGGACCTACTTATTTTTATTTTGTATGACGAGGGTATCCCCATGGTATTTTTACGACCCCCAACACACATGCACCAGGTAAATTTGAGGTGTCAAACGCATGCACCAATTCATGGGGAAGGTGGTGATAGAAAGATATCATTGAGACATAAATTGAGACTTATGTGTGGAAAATTCCAACTCCCATATGGACAGTGCTCCCACACAGACGTTTCGCATGCGCCTAGCATGAGAGACAACTTGTGAGGCCCACCTTTGGCCTCACCATCAGAGAGGAGGTGGAGAATCAAAAGACCTCTACGCAACCCATCTTTTTGCAAAGTTTCAAGTCCATTAGATAATCTTAACCCCTTGAACCATAGCCGTAAAAGTTTTACAGTTTTAGAAGGCATTTTTAATTTTGGAATTTCAATCCAAAGGCGAGTCTCATTCAAATCGATGTAATTTATTTTATTTTTTAGAAAAAAAGGGGGCCTGTGACATTCGAGGGATGATAGTATGTGATGGGGTTGGATGGATCACAGGGGCGAGCCAAGTGGTGGGCCACACAAGTTGTCTTACAGGTAGGTGATTATAGAAGCACCCGCCTAAATATATTATTATATAGGCCATTATACCGGCTTCTTGTTTTCTGTGGTTTACTCAATTGTATTTTTAAAGAAGTTTTACCATAGCTGTTTGTTTCTGAAAAGAGGAAAAAATAGTAAAAAAACCATCTTGATCAGATCAGGATGAATTTATCATGGAGCATGCATCCCAAGTGGACCCCATGATGGCAAAACCGTACAATAGTGTGCAGGGCATCATTACCCTGCACTGTGGATGCTTATTCAACAAGCATTTCACAAGTGGAAGAGAGAAGCTGAAGCCAAGCCATTCATTAATTAGTAGTATAATAATGATGATTAGGAGGGAGGGAGGGTGGGGGTCTTCTTTCCATGCTCTGTTTAACAAACAGGGAAGAATCTCTCATCATCAATAGACTTTTGAAGAAGTAGAGTCCAAGACAAGACATGCCATCGGAAAGAACTAAGCGTAGGGCTCTCAAAACCCCTCCACATTAGCAGTTGTTAGTTTAGTTGTTGGCCCATCCTTTATCTAAACAACCAAACTTCCCTACTTATTACCCACAAAATCCCAAAAGAAAATAGAAGGAAGAGGTTAAAAAGAAAATGAGTAGAAGACCCATTTTTCTCCCTCTGCCTTCTCTCATCTTATGATGATTACTACATATCTACTACTACATATATCTCTTCCCATGCCCATTTGAATCCCCAGAATTGAGATAGCCCAAGCCTCTCATGGCCATGGAGAAAACAGGCAAGATGATCATCAGAAAGTCCATCCACACCTTCCTGCAAAACTACCACAAATTCGCCTGCACGGTCGCGTTCCTCGTTCTTCCCTTTTCGGCCTCTGTCCTCCTGTCGCAAGCGCTCCAGCCTTCCTCCTCCCCTCTCCTCCAAACCATCTATTCCCGCCTCTGGTCGCTTTTTTATGCTGCAGGCTTCCCACCCTCTTCACCACTTTTCTCTCTTCTCAGTCTCAAGCTATCGCAGACGGTCACTTCCACCATCTTCACACTCCCCTTCACCATCTCCTTCCTCCTCATAGGCAAAGCATCCATCATTCAGACCCTTCAATGTAAATCTGTTTCTCTGCTTTCCTCTTTTTCTTCTTTCTTCCAACAAAACAGCATCTACCAAAGCATTCTTGTTACCCATCTCTGCAATTCATTTGTCATCCTCTCTGCCAATGCGGCCGCCTTCTCTCTGCTATTCCTTGCCTTTAGTTTCCTTGACGCCCTTGAGCTATCCTCCCGAAACACCATCCTCTTCCTGTCCGCCGCAGGCGCCATTCTCTATTCAGTCATCCTTGCCAACACCCTCATAGTCTGCAACTTGGCCATCATTCTGGCTGGGATGGAGAGCTGTAGCGGGTTTCTCGCAATCCTCAGGGCCTGTATGCTCATCAGGGGCAGGGCTGCAACTGGCCTCTCGCTGGCTGTACCTACAAGTTTGGGTTTAGCTGCCATTGAAGCATTGTTTCAGTATCGGGTGGTTAGAGCATATCGAATGTCTGATGGCAAGCTTGATCCCAATTTTGCTTGGGAGGTACCATTGATCGCTTACATATACTCCCTCTTGATCATCCTCGATACTGTAATGGGTTGCATCTTTTACAAGAGCTGCTGTAAGTCATCCAACAACTCAGATGAAGGCCAGTGTCGTTTTTCGATTGAGCCCGTAGAAAAGGAAGTCAATGAAATTACCACCACAAATTGGAAGGCTATGCAAGAGCTGCTTTGAATGACTCCTCAGCCTGCTTCTACGGCTACAGCTGCTGCAATTCCTTCTCATTCTGTTTGTCTCATCCTCTTGGAATGAGAATTTTGCTATCCAAACTGATGGATCAAATGAAAATCCAGGTCTGCAGAATTAGCTTTCGCGGCAAAGCTCTGGCATGCTGCACTAGAGAGACGCAGCTTCACAAATCACAAAAAAACATGAAATCAGCCAACATTGGAGAGGGAGACAAAAAAAAAAAAAAAAAAATCAGGCCTCCTACATTGTACATCTTTCCATAATTCACATTGGTTTCTTGTAAACGTTTTGTCCCTCGTTGTTTCCCATGCATCCAATTCGTAAATAATTGTTGTTGATTCTCCCATTTCTTTTTCAATCGACTATAGCATTTGGTGAATTTTTATAGATAATCATATCAATGCATCATTGCAAGATGAGCAATCCCAAGTCACCTCATCTCGGACAAATTAGCCTGTTTTACCCAAAAGAGAGAGAGAGAGAGAGAGAGAGAGAGAGGAGAGAGAGAGAGAGAGAGAGATTAGCCTGGTTGCTAGTTAATTAATATGCAGGGGCATCTTGTCTATTAGATCCTTTCGCAGGTTGCAACAAGACTCCATCCATGCCAGGATTCAGAATACCAGACTCATGGTGAAATAATTTTCTGCATCTACAAATGCAGGACGAATTGTGTAAATTCAGAAATATTAACACCACCAATACATCATGGAGCCATTGATCCAAGGGCACAATTTATGCAGATCACAGTCCATTGGAACAAAACTATCTTTAAACCCACAAAACCAAGGGAATATAATTTACAAATAAAAAATAAGCCACATGGATAGGAAAATTGTATCATCTTAATCAGTAGTGGCGAGAGAGAGAGAGAGAGAGAGAGAGAGAGAGAGAGAGAGAGAGAGAGAGAGAGAGAGAGAGAGAGAGAGAGAGAGAGAGAGAGAGAGAGAGAGAGATTTGTGAAGTTCATGAATATGACTGAAAAGGAAAATCCAAAAAGGAAATATCAATTGTTTTCTGGTTAGAATCACAAACAATGACAAGGACCTCTAGAGAACCAGAAACATCCATTTGAGTTAAATAAAATACAAGAGCATGATTTCTTTCTCATATTTTGGCCAACATAGCAACTTCTCAATCGAATCTCTCCTCTTCACAACAAACACAAGCATGGTAAGGGCATAGAGTCTAAAACCCCAATAACCAACTGTTTCTAATGGAAGAATTGTAGCTTTCCTTGAGGTCATTGAAGTTTTGGCTTGAGGAATGAAAGAATCAAATCTCAAACCTACCATCCAAACAGAAGAAAGTTGAAGTATCCAATATCAACAACTCAAATAATCAAAGCTTTCTGCTGCTAGCTGGACCTGACGAGGAAGATGCAGCCACTGATTTTTTCACTACCCTCTCATCATGGCCAGAGCTAAAAAGCAGGCTACTCCAGTTTGATGATGACCTATTCTTCACAATTCTAGAAGGTACCCTGTCACTGTCTTCACCCCCAGACGCTTCATAGCCATCACTTGTAGACCTTGAGAGCTGAATCCCACCCTTATGCATACTACTGCTTCCAGCAGCTGATGGAAGAGCGGTGAGGCCTTGCGTCTCTTCTGAGACTCGAAAAGGATGGAGATCAGGTGAGTCCAAACTGCTCTCAGGAGAAGAAGCAGCAATCACAGCTGCAGACATGGCTCGGCTCGTGCGGAAAGCACTCCTTGCCTCGAGCTGCAAAGGAGCGAAACTAGCTGTTTCTGCAACCAGATCACTGCCGTTTCCGTCAATGGCAGCTGCCTCTGCTGATAGCTTCGCCAGGGGTTCGAGAGGGAGGCCTGTCGGAACCTTGCCCCGCTTGTGAGCTCGCCTTCGGTTATCAGGTCTCTGAAGCATTCGACCACTGCTGCTGCCAAAGCTACTGTCTGTTTCAAGTCCCAAAGGTGCTGCTGCTTCCCGTCTTACAACTGGCTGCATGACTCTTGATTTCTTCCTCACCTCTGCAGCCACCTTTGAAACTTCTTCCGCATTTAACCGTGCCAAGGTCCAAGGACTGATCTTTACAGTTCCTGGGTTTCTTTTCTTTATTGCTTCATCTACCGCCATCCTCTTACCCGACGAGTTCACAGACATGCCCGCATCAGGAGGAACTACATCAAACTAGAACATAAATATGGAAATATCAAGCCCATGAATAAGAAAAGGTAGCAAATAACAAGCCCCACTCCTCAAAATAATTCACTGAAATCTATACTTGTGAGTGAATGGTGGTATAAGCATATTTGAAGTTATGATTAAAAAAAGTACGTAGTCAATGAGAAATGGTGATACAATTCTGATTAAATTTAAAAACAGATGCTTATGAGATTTGTTTACAAGAAATCTAAAGAGAGATATTGACAAAATCACTAGGTCCAGCATTATACACACAATAATTATGCAGTTACAATTAAATTAGATTGTCAGATGTCATTGTTTCTAGTCAATCTATGTAGACATATATACCTATTATCAGAACACACAAAGACCCGACTGATATTATGAGAGGGTTTTTGCAACTTTTATCATTTGTCGTGTTTGCTTGAACATAGGTTCACTTGGGATTTCATTTTAAAAAAATTCAGAATATCTTTGATGCATGTGTAACATAGGTTCACTTGGGATTTCATTTTAAAAAAAATTCAGAATATCTTTGATGCATGTGTATTCTGAGCTGCTGATGCTGAATTTCTTGCACAATTCGAGTCCTGGACAAGAAAGGTTGATCAATTGCAGAAAGAAGACTGCCTGTTCTGCTGAATATAAGATTGAGACCAGGCTTCCCATTCACCAAAATTGTCTCCCTTTAGTTTTGGAGAACTGCAGAAATTTTATTTGGTACTGCCAGTCTGAAACTTGTCGTGTTTGCTTGAACATAGGTTCACTTGGGATTTCATTTTAAAAAAATTCAGAATATCTTTGATGCATGTGTAACATAGGTTCACTTGGGATTTCATTTAAAAAAAAATTCAGAATATCTTTGATGCATGTGTATTCTGAGCTGCTGATGCTGAATTTCTTGCACAATTCGAGTCCTGGACAAGAAAGGTTGATCAATTGCAGAAAGAAGACTGCCTGTTCTGCTGAATATAAGATTGAGACCAGGCTTCCCATTCACCAAAATTGTCTCCCTTTAGTTTTGGAGAACTGCAGAAATTTTATTTGGAACTTCCAGTCTGAAACTTGCTCTTGTCAGTTATTTTGAGAGAAGTCTCCAAATATGATAAACTCATATATTCTCTAGATATTAAAGGTGTTCCACAGGTGTTATTGGTTGCTTTGTAAGCCTCGCTTAGATTACAGCTAAATCCAGTTAGTGTTGATTTAAAGTGCTAACATCATAGAATTCTAACCGCTGCCTGGGACCAAGTAAAGTTGGATTAATTCTCAGATTCTATAATTTGTTGTCTTCTTTTAAGTACTCAATTTAGAAAATGCCAACAGACTAACAATACAACAAATAAGTATTGGGCAATTCCAGGTTACATCAGCAGTTACCCGGACGATGTCACTGGTAGTGTAAACTGTAATTCTTTGAACTGACACAGTACCTGTCGCAGGCAATGTGGCATTAATGCTTTACTAAATCTCATTCCATTTTCTTTTGCACCGATAAACCAGATAGAAGGAATAAGGCTACAAAGAATTGCCAATGATATGACGTGCACAAGGTTTGTAACTTACGAACGAACCACCGGTGAAACTTTGGGAGAGGGAGAGTAATAGAACGCTAAAACTTACAAGCCATACGATATGAAAAAAATTTGGGCAAGGTCAATAAAGCAGTTTGGTTTTTATGCAAAAAATCATATACTTCAGTGAACTAGTTTGGTTTCATGCCTTGTAGATCTACTTAATGATTTATTTTATTATTAAGATAACTCATAAAAGACAACAGCAAATAGGTGGGATAAGATTATGTCGAATTTCCATGATGACTAACAAAAGAATCTTATGAGCCTTGAGTAAAACAGAATTAGAACAGCACCTGCAACAAGAACCATGTGTTTTAGAGAACCGATTCACATTTACGGCGCCAAGTTGACCTACTACAAAATAATTTTCCTATTAAGTTAATGATCTTACTAACTAAAGCTTCGAGGTAGATCTACTACGGAAGTCATTCCTCAACCTTTCTTTATTTACATTTGACCATTGCTTGCCTACCATATAAAATGCTAAGTCTGCATTAGCATTGATTTGTTTTTTGTTCAGACCAGTCACAGGACCGCCTTTCAGTGATAAAAATCACAATTAGAAACCAAATGCTACAAAAATGCAAAATGAGAGGAGCATTTGGTGAATGGTGATAGTTCCATAGTGGAACAAGTGGCTGCTGAAGCCCAAAAAGCAAGCGTAAATGGTAGTAGTATTCCTGTTACTAAATTTAGAACATACCTGATCCTCAAGAAAAAGGCGTGGAGGAGTGCACCATGCACCTCGGTGGAAAGTATTGAAGGAGCTTGCACTGCTCAACCCAGTTAAGGAGCTGGCAGGAGACATCTGAGGACTCTGCTGGCCTCCAACAGCTTGTTGCTCCTGTTCTCTCAAGGCTATGATGTAGTCGTATGTGCTGATTCCCTGACAATCACATTCATCACAGCAACCAAATGCTTTCATCTCAAAATTCACATTCACTCAAGTGCTCTAGAAAAGGATGAAAAGAATATTACTGATCAAAAAGATATGAGAAAAATGATCTAATAAAAATGAGAAAATAAAAGAAGAAATCGAGCGCTACATGAGGCCTGTCAGATGTGAAGTTTCAGCATGTGGGAAACAGGGAGACTTGCGCCACCCTGCTCCCCTTTCTCTTACTGGCATAATTGTGTCACAGGTTTATTGAGCAACTACCAAAATAGAACCGATGAAAAAGAATACATCGTATTGATAAAATTAAGCCCAATTATAAAGAACATATCTAATATTTATTAACAGCCATCTAATGATGGTTAAGTTCCGTAACACATATAAAGTGATGATGACTGACTACAATCAAGTCTTGGCAATAAGTAGAAAGCATATCAGCACCAGAATTTACCTTTTTTATCAGAAGAACGTGGAAGAAGAAGAGCTGAGCTAGTGGTAGAGTGGCAATCATGGCCAAGATGGTACATGAGGCCTGTCAGAAGTTTCAGACTGTTAGTGAGGAATAGCAAGCCACTTTAATTAAAAAAGGCAAGTAACTGAGCACTCACCACTACCACAACAAAAGGCACCATAGAGAAGCTGCTTCCCAACTTGGAGATGATCTCAACACTGAATCGCTTCCGCTCAAGGAAACAGCAAATCATTACCAGGATCCCGATTGACCACTGTAGAATAAGCTGCAATCTCGAGCCCGAGGTGCACAAACCACAGACACCTGTCAATAATTAACCAAAATGAAGAAAGAACTGAAATCAAAAGCTTACTTACATCTCTTGGTTGCTGGATGTTGGGCAGGTAAGGGAGGGTAGAAAGACAACATGGCGGACTGAGGTCAAAGAGGTGAAGACGAGGACAAGGGGTTTTTGAAAGGCTATATGGATTGTGACACTGAAACTCCTAGAGACTAGACAAGTGAAAAAGGAGATAGTTTTTTAATGCTTACCAAGAGAAGCGCAGTGACCATGAGTGTGAAAAAACGTCGGTAATTTTTTCTGCCTATGCAATTGTTTAGCCACTACAACACCAGTCACAAATGAATGAGATCATTAGAGGGTCACTGAAGGGATTGGGAAGATTTTAAGCAGTAAAATCAAGGTTTGTACCCTGCAGTGATGATCAAAGCCATCGACGCATTTGTCACAGACCCTACAATGCTTGCTATACTTGAAAACCTGCATTACATTAAACATCACCACATTATGTATAACAGACTATCATAGGCAGGGGAAGAAACAAAGATGCCCATGGTTCAAATAATTAGTTGAGCTCTACAACCCAACAACACAGATGGTTGTTCACAGAAAATATAAAGCACAAAACAGGGTGAGAATTGCGAGTGGCAATGAAAGGTAGAAAAGAAGCCTTTACGTGTTAAGAAGATACATGGTAAAAACAACCATGAAGCAGAGTGAAAGCAGCACCCTTGCAAGAAGATTCACACAAACTAAAGGTCCATCAATCCTAGAAACACTTTTTAGCATACACAGGCTTTTTCCTTTTTGAATGGTAAGCTGGTAACATGTTCTTTTTTTTTTTTTTATTGAAGGTTATGCATAGACATAACATAAATGTGTGCAATAAAAGAAAAAGGCATGATTAAAAAAACAATAGACTTCATACTATTAGCTTCAATGGGAAAAAACAAGGAACATTGTTTGAGATGATCCAAGGACATGCACAAAAGGCCAAAACCAACCCACAAATAACATCTCACAAGTTTAAAAGTTCAAGAAGCAGGAAGTGGGAAACCAATAGAAATTCCTTCCTAGAGATAAGAGTCATCCTTATGTCTTTCTCTTGTAAGACATCCCTTCTTTGTCGCCAACAAGTCAAATGCACACACTTTCACTAGCATACAGGTGCACACAGACTTCAGTTACATGCAATATTTTAAATAGAAAATATGTGCATAGCACATTTTAGAGTGAAGCAGTAGAAAGCACTAAGCTGACCCAAGATTGATGGGACAAAGATTACATATTGATGGCACCTTGACAGACGCTTCTCAAGCTGGCATTGCCCTGAGTAACAAGCTTCTCCCTTCTTTGTCGTCAACAAGTCAAATGCACACACTTTCACTAGCATACAGGTGCACACAGACCTCAGTTACATGCAATATTTTAAATAGAAAAAATGTGCATAGCACATTTTAGAGTTAAGCAGTAGAAAGCATTAAGCTGACCCAAGATTGATGGGACAAAGATTACATATTGATGGCACCTTGACAGATGCTTCTCATGCTGGCATTGCCCTGAGTAACAAGCTTATCCAACTGGATGATAGATCTTTTATATCTTCCGCCGGAGAGACTGCAGGATTTAAACTTCCCAGTTGTCTTGAGGATAAATTCATTTTTTCCAGTTGAGCTTTTTCTGACTCATTTTTCTTGGATTTTTTGTCTTTGTTGCTGGCACTGTTGTTTATGGTGTTGCACGAGTTAAATACCATGGGTTCTGCATATACTACCTTGAATAGGAAATACATGCATGCATCATTGCATATATTAGCAGCCTTTAATTTACCCAAATGTTCATGCAATTGCATGAGCCGCCATCCCGGCAGTTAGATCTCCAATTAGTTTTGAAGATGGTTTGCTAAAAGTAGGGTTTTTGGCTTTGTTTCCTTAGGACGATCAAGGCTTTTGCCCTTAGTACTACTATCTTATAGGAATGCCTTCAGATAGGGTTTGGCATGAGTAAGGATAAATCCATGCCTTGACTCACACATGTCCCGGACCTTATCTGAGTCAATCCATGAAAGAATTTGGATATGCAATACCAAGCCCGCCCCATGACAGGCCTGGGTTGGGTCAGCTTGTTTTTTGTTTGTGTTATTTTATACCTTTTTTTTTCAAAAGAAATATATCTTTTATGAAAAACGATATTTATATATGAAACCCCAAGAAAAACGATATTCATAAATATGTTAATAAGTCATAAACAGAGTGGAGAGAGTGAAGGCAGCAAAACCCCCAACCAACCTAGCAAATCTGCCCCGAATAGGCGTAGTCGGCCAGGTGGTTTAACCCTTACCCATTGCCATCCCTACTATTTACCTTCCAATAAAATGAATGTGAGGAGAAAAACCCATGGTGGAAATTTCTATTTTGTTTGGTTACATTTTGATTTTCTTCCAGGTCTTTCATCATCCTTTTTTTAGCCACTCCACAAATATGGTGGTTGAGATTTGAAAAAAGAAATGCATAGCAAACAAACTGGATGATTACATTACTGTCATAAAAATTGCCACGATGCCTACTCCAAAACAATCAAGAAGAGCAGCAACAGGGATTAAGAAGAGAATAATCAGAAAAACGCACAAAATTCCTTCATTTGCTTAACCTTTACAGCACAACGGCTACCCATTGTAAAGTATATTGGAGTAAAATGTAGAAACACCCTTACACTGTGTCAACTGGAGCTGGGTGAAAAGGTTGTTCAAGACAATCTATGAAAACCCTTAACTAGCAAAAACAAGGCATAAGCATGCAAATTATGATTGTAGACCAATCGTGATGAGGAAAGTAAAGTGAACAAGTGAGGATAATTGCAATCCAAAACAATGCACTACACCCTAAGACTATAGAACATAAGCAACTAAACCCCTTATGATTTATAAAGAAAAACTGAACACCGAAGTTATTGCCTAATGTTTAGCATACCTCAACCTCACAAAGACTGCAGTAAAACATGCCATCCTCACTCATTTGCTGCTCCAAAGACTCTTCATGGAACCCTGACTGTTTCCGGAGAAAACCAAAAGGACACAATCCAAATAAGACTGCACAAAATGAGAAACACTTAGATGGCTCACTCTCCTTTTCAGTTTCCTTAGTTGATTTTCCTCCAAGCCCAGTGGTAGTGTCCATGCCCATACCCTCATTTGAAGGCTTCTCTTCAACCATAGTCGCAGCATTACCATCACTGATAGAGGAAGTGGTTTCACCTCCCAGTTTAGATTCCTTGGGATGAACATGTTTTCCACCATCCGGACCATTAAGATACTTCTTCGACTTGAAAACTCCTGGGTCACCAGGATCGGTAGCAGCACACCACATGTACAGGCAGAAGACGCACGTAATCTGACAAAAGAAGTAGCTCGTGTTAATCTAAATTTTGGAATGTAGAATATGGAACTATTGACAATCAACAATCAACACGTTTGGATAGGCAGCAATCAACACTTTTGGATGGTCTTTTAGTCATAAAATGTACTTTCATCTGAGAAATAGAAGAACAGTCTTTCAAATGCTTAAAGGAGTTATATTTATTCACTGAGGAAAAAATAAAAACAGTGGTAACATGGCGTCCATCAATCCACGTTTCATATGCTTATCCATCCATCTGGGTTGGCTTGAAGAGCTGTGATATTTCTCAAGAACTGTAGTAGGCGCTTATCCATCCAGCTGGTTAGGTTGAAGAGCTCTAGTTAAGTAGTA
This sequence comes from Litsea cubeba, assembly GCA_012931725.1. Classification (NCBI taxonomy): domain Eukaryota; kingdom Viridiplantae; phylum Streptophyta; class Magnoliopsida; order Laurales; family Lauraceae; genus Litsea; species Litsea cubeba. The sequence continues at coordinate 136,127,380 of CM022947.1, read as the reverse complement.
TACGCTTGACAAAAAAGTTGAATTGTTTGACTGCTCGTGCCCACTCAGAACTGTAATACAGCTAGTCATGATAAACTAACATAGCATGTTACCATTGAAGTCTACAACAATATGGCAGTTCATCCTATTGAAGTCTTTTTTTTTAAACGATTGCATCGGTGAACAAATCAGCAAACTGATATTTTGATTGAAGACACCGGGACAAATAACATGGCCTCTTTGCAGCACACGCTTACCAAAAAAGCGAAAAAAGAAAGAAAGAAAGAAAATAAGTCCCTAACCAATAAGTAATGATTAACCAATCAAGGTGGTTTTTTTGTAACAGAAAGAATGGAAAGTTCAGGTGTCAGTTTCATCGTCATCAATTTAGCCTTATCCATCCATCTGGGTCAGCTTGAAGAGCACTACTACTTAACAAAAGAAAAATAATGTCAACATAAATTCTAACTAACTAATGTGCAAGATGAGACCAATTTGTATCTTCCTAAGCGAGTATGTCTCACAACTTTTAGTAGATGCTCACATTCAAACCATATGAGTCCGTCTGAGATGATACTCTTCACTGTTTATACAATTCATTTTAGAGGAGGGAATGTGATAAAGGTACAAGAGACTAGAGCAATGACAAGAATTGTGCAAAATGTCAGCATTCAGTATGCATACAGATGAAGTCAACGATTAAGATTAACCTTTGTCATTGGGTGAATTTAACATAATTTCCAAGAATGATTCAGAACAAAAGTATGACCACACCATCAGCATCGGTTTTCCCAATTAAAGTTGTATAATATTAGTATGGCACACGGTCGAACTACTGAGGTAAAAAGAGAAGAATATTCCCAACAGCCAAGCCAAGTGCACCGGTTAGAGACGCTGAATTCTGTAAAAATAGTACACGGATAAGAAAATATGCTCTGCTCCGCCTAGTCCACAGGTATATAGGTTGGAATCAATGTCATGGGTGAGCAAAAGATGGGTCTCTTGCTCCTAAAAAAATATTTTTTGTTATTTCTTTATGGGTCTAAGTCCAAATCCACAGATCAAGAGTCTAATACCCTCATCCTTCTGACATTCACACAAAAGGTAAAATAAGAACAAAATTCATTTAATTCTCGAAAAACAAATAGGCAGACCCAATATCTTGATTCCAGAAGAACATAAATCCATGGATTAGCAGAAATCAACATAATAAAGAACACAGATGTGAGTGAGAAACCCAAAAGGCAACAGCAAATGCAGAGAGATGTCAGCTCATAAAACCATAATAATATTATAAATAAATAAAAAAACAGAGAGTAAGTATAGAAAAAAAAAAAAGAATCTTACCAAGGGAGTGTAGATGCCCATCACAACATACTGAATCACCCTGCTTCCAACAAACGGGACGAAGAAGACATAAAATGCAAACCCCAATGCCAGAAAAACAGCAACAGCAACCACCTACACAACCCAAAAAACCAAAACAAAAAAAAATTCACCAAAAAGCACATGAAAAAATAAACCCATAGCAAAAACAGCAAGAGAAAGAAGAAAGAAGAAAGAAGAAAGAACCCACAAACCTGAAGTGGGTGGTAAGGAAGCTGCCATCCATGCTTCCTCATTTCCTTCTCTAGATTTTCCACACACAATGCCTCAACACCCAGATGTGGAAAAGATGTAAATACCCCCAAGAAAACCAGATTCTCTCTCTTCTTCTTCTCAGATAAAGATGAAAACAGTCACAACTGAGCAGCCATTCAAGAGAGAATCCAAGGAATAGGTGGATAGAACTATCATCTCAGTTAATGCTCACTGCTTTTCCACCTCTCAAATCCATGGAAGAGGAAAGGAGATGGGTGAGGGGTTTTACTGTTGTTTGTCATGCTATGGGCAAAAGAGATCTAGGTCTGGTGTGTTTGCTTTTTTTACTTTACTTTACTCTTTCTTCTCAGGGGAGAAAAATAAAGAAAGCACTTTGTCATGGATAATACACGATGCTTACTTGAGTAAGTAGAATAATAGTCCGACCAAAAGTCCAATCGCATAACGATATAAAGGGTGTGTCACGGGACATTGTAAGGTGAGGACATGATTGGTGGGCCGGGGGCTATGGAGCCAGGGTTTTGGTGGTTGGCCATCTACCAAGTGAATCAGATCCATCCACCCCCACACGTAGATTGGTTATGGGCAATCCAACCGTCTATATCACTGCTGTTGAGGTGAAATTTGGCCTACTGTTTGTACATAGAATCAGCCATCAGAGGAGTTGATCCTGATGGTTCCACCTGCAAGCATAATCATGGCTGTAAAAAAATGGGTTCTGTTTTCAATAACCATCCAAGTTTTTCTGGGTTTCTAACTTCTACTGTTGCTTGTTGCTTGCCATTTTCTTTATATTTTCATTTGCTGGTATGATTTAACTCACCTACTCTATGCTGGAAATTGAACCTTGGGACTTTTTTACGGGTCAACTTAGCAATAATAGATTGATGGATACTACAGGTTTTTGGGTGGAGAGAGGATGCCCAAAAATCACGGCCAGCCTGAGGATCCTAACTTGGCATTTTAAGGTTGCAGAGTTTAATGATTTTATTGGTTGTAATTTTTATCAAACATATCATTCAATTTCCGAGAATGACCTAATTAATAATATTAAATTAGCAAAATATGCCCGTTCATAGCATAGACAATATAGTTAATGATGTGATATATATATAACGGTAATATATAGACAATATGTCAATCATTGGGATTAGTGACTATCAAGGGGTTCGGGATTCCCTATTGAACATTCCCCTATAATATGAATATTTTCTTATATATATTAAAATTTTATGGGAGATGTAACATGGGGTATTTTTTTTGTATAAATTATTATGAGATGGAAAAAGGTTAAAATATGAAACTTTTTATATTACAAAGGTTATGGTAGTGAGTTGGTTGGGTTAAGACTTAAGAGCAGGTAGAGTTTCTATACTTTGCCACAGGCCGAGTTCGGATTTAGGGTTTGTTTGATTCTCCCTATTACATTTACCATTAAATCATATATTACTTAATAAGTTGTTAAAGTTACAGCAGTAGGGGCGATGCAGACAACACGTACCATTCTTTAGGTCGGGTTCAATTCTCATCCGTGACATTGACTAGTCTCAGTCACGGGGTGGGCTTGACTTCACAAACCATAAAACCTATCACCAGCGGGTTAGGCAGTGGGGCAAAGAAACTGCCATTTGATTCAAATTGAGATTAGCCTAAATATGAATTGACCCACTGCTCTTCGGTAAAAATTAACTGAAGTCCATCAAAATAAAATCCACAAATCAACCTCTTTTTTTTTTTATAACCCAAGGTATCTCCTGCCTAATCCAACCAAAGAGACCAATGGACACTTGATTTTAGACGGTCAAAAAATAATTTCTAGGGCGTGTTTGGCACTTTACTAGTTAAAGTGAAGTGAAGTGAATTCAGACAAGAATTGACAAGAGGTCATATCAAAAGTACACAATTTCAATATTCCCTCCTAATTTTTCAAAAAAAAGTCAATAAAGCAACCCCCTTTCTCCACTAAAAGACAAAAAAAAATACACTTTTCTATACAAAAAGTCAAAAAGATTTCATACCAAATAACTAAAAATAAAACACCATCATAACACCTAATATTTTTTTCTCTCTTGATTTGATGCTTCACCTCACCATACTTCAATTCACCACACATCCAAACAGGCCCGAAGGGCATTGTAAACCCTCATATCCACACGCACCGGATAAAATTATGGGAGGTGGCCAAATGAGACCTCTCCCTGCTTGAGGTAGAAAGTCCTTGGCCAACTAAACTATTACTTAATAGTTCATAAATCAACCTCTTTAATAATATATAAATACGGTGAATGTCAAATCATGAGACAATGGTGACAATCTAACACTGTTATGAAATTATAAGTGGGCTCACTTGAATAGTATAAAAATGGAATGGAATTTTAAACCAAGTCTTTTTCCGGTTGTTAAGCGCTTTCAATGTTGTACAAGTCATAATTATTATTGGATAGAATTAGATGGATGTCAAAATTTGCAAGATTAAAAAAAATGCTTAGAGATCTCCAACTACCAAATTTGGGCCAATGGCAATTAGGGTACAACAGCAGACCCAAACAAATATCACTGAGGTGGACACTATTTTAAAAAAATGTAGCATGTGAAAAATCAAAAGATTTTTATTTTTTTAAAAGATGGGAAGGGCTCAAGAGAGAGGGGTGGGAGGCCTCCACCTGGTTCTCCATTGATGAGGTGGGTGGCAAGTGGACCCAGCTGTACTATCCCTATATAATAATAATTTGAGAGAAGTTCCTTGTTTTCCAAGAAAGGAACCTTTTGTATGCCCCACCTATGATAAATCCAAGACCCCAATTTAACACTCCCACAAGTTAGTAGAAACCATTAGATTTTTTTTGTCCACTTTACTACTGAAACTTTTTTTTTTTTTTTGGATAAGAGAGTCAAAACTTGAAGCCCCTAAACAGTACAGAGCTGAGCCACATCTTCAGAATGTCGGCCAAGAATCAATGGATCCATTACAGTTGGTCATATAATCTAAGCCATGAAATGAATGTATGAAGTGGTTTCAATTTTAATGGTCTCTTTAGATTAAATGCCTAGCAAGTTCTGTTGAATCTGATTTTCAATAGACAGTCAATCAACAAGTTCCCCGTTTTATAGTGGGCCAAACATGCCACCCCCTGCTAGAAAAGTCACAGAGAATTCTAGGGCGAAGGGGTTTATAAAAAGGATCCAGATTCAAGCAACGGCACCCATTTGGTACATATGATGGCACCCCCTTGCTTTTGTGTTCTAGTGTTTCTCACGCTCATGTCAGGCTTTGAGCAGAATGGATGAATGTCTGACACCCACTTGGAAGCATCATTTAATGAAGACTCACTAAAGATCATTTAATCAAGAACTGCTGAGGGGATGTTTGGAAAATCTAGTCTAATATAATTACATCTAATTAGATAACAATCTATAACAAAAGCTCCAATTTTTAAGTTCTAATTTACAATTAGAACTGTTTGGTATTTTTTATTATAAAAAAGCATTCTTATTTCACATTAGAGTCCTTGGTAAACATATAAATAAAAGATTCTTTGAGGAGCATTTTAGTTGTTTTAAAAAAAGAATGATTTAACTAGAAAAAAAAAGGTCCGCCTCAACTCCATCATCATCATCTTTATCTTCAAAACCTTGTCCCAAGTATGTTGAGGTTGACTATATGAATTTTGTATCTCTATTCCGATCTATCGCGAGCTAAATCCTCGGATACGAGGCACTTCTTTAAATCTATTTTTACTGCTTTCATCCATGTCTTCTTCTTTAGGTTGGTGGACCATCAACTTGCATAGTAAAACTTTTTTTTTACCGGTGCCATTGCTGGCCCACGTTGGACCACCTCATCTCTGTCTTATAATCTATTAATACAACAACTTATAAACTTCCTCCAACATTTACAAAAAAATTCATCAGCCAACTTCATTATACTTATCAGCTGGCATTCACACCATATATTCATTATTATCAACACAAACATAAAACCTTTTTAGTTTGCTTGTAAAGGTGTCCCCAAAAGTATCCTACTAGAAGGATATCTCTAGGAGACTTTCAGAATCAACGTAGTAACATCTACAGCAATAACTTCCTCCCCTTTAAAGGAAAGGAAAACTAGCTCTGACTGCTCATAAAAAAATATTTTTATGAACTACTACAATACTTGTTCACTAGGATTTTCTCGGGGATTGTTTGTCTGTATTTAGAACATTTACCTATAAAAGGATAAATGGTATCCTTGACACATCCTCATTCATCTTGCTGCAAAGGTTGTTACTGGAGTGATGGTATTCACTATAATGCAGTTTCGTTTCTCATGAAACTCAAGTGTGTTTTGTATAGTCCAATTATTCAAAGTTGCACCTGCGAATATTCTCTAAGGCTTAAAACGATTAACTAAAACACCACTATTATTTCTCCCATAAAACAACAAACCTCATGACTAGAAACACTATAATTGGCCAAATCATAAAGCACTCAAATATACTTAGGTCTATTCTCATATTAAACAAGAATTCAAATTGCTGCACCATCTTAATTTTAGCTGCAGAATGTACATGGTACGGAATCTATATCTGGATGTTGAACTTGAGTATACATTCGAGTGTTAATTGGATTTATTCTTTAGAATGAAAAATCATATATTTGTCAAGACTCTTGTGCATGTCTCACAGGCCTTTTGTTAAGTATGAGAAGTCTTCTCTTCTCTCACTCATCCCTAGTGGAAAAACTGTTCACCAGAACAATAAGAAGTATACTCTGATTCTCTTTTCACTATAATACTTTTTCCTTTCTTTAGTGACTACAACACCACCTTGATTCTCTTTTCAGTTTCCTTTTTGTTGTCTTATGGATTTTATCTAACATGTCACACTATCTCTAATTTGTTATTTGTTTTTCATATTAGTTCATAATTTTTGTAGATGATGCAGATTCTTTTTTTTTTTAATTCCAAAGCAGAGTATTCCGCCATTGAAGAGTCATTGTAGGGTATGCAATGACATGTCCAAGATTGTGGTTTAACTTCACACAATGTTTTTCTTGATATATGTCTTTATCATTTATTTTTTTTTAAATTAACTTAACTAGAATAGGAGTGAATCATTAAAGATCTATCTTAGTAGCTACTAAGGTTTAGCTATATCTATCTTAATAGCTACTAATAGTAGTTCAGGCCTAAGTAAAACTGGAAATTACGAGTGTGGAGTACCTATAACCTCTTTTAAACTAAATGGGTTCGACCACTTTTAGTGGGCTACATCATTGAAGACCATTCAGCAAAAGGCAATATTTTTTTTAGCCGAAAGTATTCTTCCTTAGGGAACAAACAACAACTGGAAAGAATGAAATCAAGAGCATACCTATCAGCTTCTGATCATATGTCCGGAGAGCATTCTGTCTTTACCTCTATCGATAAGCCATTCCAATGTCAAATGTTAGCTTATGGCGCTTTGTGATTGTCCCTGGACAAGATACAGTTCAGCCTTTCATAGTTTCATTACAATCCATTGAATTTGCATCAAAATGTCCTTTCAACTTATTATCTGAGTAAATTAAAAATTTTCCCTTCCATCTCACTAACATTTCATCCTTTTTCAGCATCCTTCAGGATCTAAAGATAAAGAAGATGGCTTCACCTGAGGATGAACATGGTGAAGTCACTACCATGAACATGGAATGTGGGTGCTGCTCTCCAGTCAAATGCCACTGTATCAATGGCATTATCCTCCTAGGGCTTCCATCTTTAAGCTTGGTGACTTAGTTACCCAATTGTAGTCTTTTTCAAAATTAAAATATGAGTTCATAACTTGAGCAAACCCCATCAAGTCCATTCCCATCACATGGATAATCTAAGATACTTTCTGATATTTGAAAACCTGTTCAAGGTCCAAGTCTGTAAGTATGTCAATACTTCTTCACATTTGCTGTGATTTCTGTAAGAGTGGAGAAGTGAATGACTACCGTTTCCAAGATGTGCCTTAGCAAGCATGCTATTTGGTCTTCAGTCTCATGTTTGTTCTAAATGGTAAGGGTTTAGGCGTGTTAGCTTTAGGACACCATGATGAGTTGGAGTCGGGTCCTTTAGTAGCGGCCAAAACAACGTGGAGGGTTATACCAGTGGCTATTTTGTAGTCAGTTTGGGAAAAGAGAAATGATAAGAGAGCTCAACCAAAAACAGCATTTGGTGTCTGGAGTGTTTGGTATCTCAGAAACCCTAAGACCAACTTGCTAGATAGATTGGGGTAAGAGAAATTTCAAGATATCACTATTTTGGACATTTTAACTGCAAAAGGGTGATGGCTGGAGGGAGGTAACTCATTGTATAGGTAATGTCATTGTCACACTCTTGGTTTTATTAAAAGCATGGCTATGGGAAAATCAAGGCCAGGAAGGATCAAGGTGTGTCAAGGGATTGCATGAAGAAGTTTTAAAGGTCTTCACCAGTACACAAGTCCTGTGAGAATCAAAGACTCCAACTAGGCATGGGTTTTTTTTTTTTTTTTCCTTTTTGGTTTCTTCTCTCTTCTTTGCTTTTAGCCACTAGAGGGGCACTGCAGATTCTTTCAAGCTCTTTTCAGGTCTGCATACAGTTGAAGGGAATTCCTTAAATGCAAATGTTGGGGAAAGAATGGGAGTAGGAGCCGTGGAGCCTAGCATTCATAGCTAGTGAGATTCATTATTTTAATGACTTAGTTCAAGTGTCTTTTGAACATATAAAAAAATTGGACAACAAAATGGCGGTTCTTCAGAAAAAACAAGAGTAGATGAAGCAGAGGTGTTTTTGTGCATTGCTTTTCTGTTTTAGAAGGGTCTGTTATGGGGTCAGGGCACTATCGTGATTGTTCTGACTTCCTTGAGAGCATTAAACTCTCATATTTAAAACCTAACCCTTTTACTTTAGCGACCTCCTGGAAATAAGAGAATAGGAGTCTCTTGTGTAACATCTCTTATTGTGGAAAGCTAATCTTTTTACTTAACTAACCCTCTCATGTTTAAAATATTGGAATTTCTAGTGTAACAACATGCATAAAGTATAAAGGAAGCCTCTCTCTCTCATACATACATACATACATACATACATATATATGGAAGATGCTCCTATGAGAGATATCTCTCACCTTAAATGAGAGATTGGGTGGGGGCCCTCATATCCATATCCAATGCCAACAACTTAAATGTGAGGGCCCCCACCTCTATCTCTCATATAAGGTGAGAGATATCTCTCATAAGAGCATCTCCCTATATATCTATATATATTACGCCACAAGGAAAAATAGTTATTTTCCTGTCTTGTGTAATGTCATATACAAAGTATAGAGAAACTTCCTCTCTCCCTTTTGTTACACCCCGTCCCGAATTAATGAAGATTAAGGCTAATTAATTGAGATTGATGCTAATTAAGCATGATTAATTGAGTTAATGTTGGTTAATGACCAAAAAGAGACAAACAAGTCTCTAATGATTGAATTAAGCATGATGAAATGAATTTGAATGAGATTAAAGTAATTAAATTGAATTTAGGTTCAAACAAGTAGGTACAAGGACTTTTTCGTAAATACGGATTTTTTCGTATTTTGTCGAATACGGTAACTCTTGATACCATCGCGAGTATCTCGATTAATGCGTTAACTTTCATAACATACACGATTAGTTTTGACTTGAGATGGGTCAAGTGAGCCCTCATTTAACTTAGATTGTAAATTGGTAAAGAAAGGGGACTTAAATGCAAAAAGGGGGTTTTATAAGCTTGAGATTAGCTCCAATGAGCCATTCACCCATTTTGTAAACCCTGGGCAACTTTTCTCCCTCTCCCTCTTTCTTCCATTATTCTTGATTAAGGTTGGTTTTGGGGGTGATTCAAGTGAAGAGGGAGCACTCCATCTCCTTCATCTTCCCCATCAAGTTGCCTTCCATTTTTAGGGAGTTGGAGCTTGAAAAGAAAGAGCTCAAGCTTCTTTGATCTACAAGTAAGTGATTCGGACTTTTTGTAAGATTTCCAAGTTCTAGTAAGTGCTAAGGTTGATGTTGGTCAACAACTTATAGAAGATTTATTTTTGTTTTGTTTTCAATGGAATTAGGGTTTGGTTAGAAAGGCTTTGATCTCAAATCAAGCTAAGCAAGAGGGGCTTTTGTCAAAGAGCTTCAAGAAAGGCAAGTGTACATAGTTTCTATGTGATTTGTGTTAATGCTATGCGCATCCCATTGATTGAAAGTTCTGTGCAATTTCCATTATGATTTAGAATTGATTGTTTTGTGGTTGGATGGAATGAAGGCATGTGTAAATGTATGTGTATGAGTTAGTAAATGAGGGAGGACAGAAGGTCCATGATTGTATGCAAGTATAGGATGGAAAAAGAGGAAAAAGGAGAGAAAAGGGGCAGCAGTTGCAGGTCTGGAACCCAGTTACGGACATGTCCGATCGATCGGCACTGGGTCCGATCGATAGGACTGTTCCTTAACTGAGACATGTTTCTGTCCGATCGATCGGCACTGGGGTCCTCGATCGGACTGTCCCTAACTGGGACATGTTTCTATACGATCAATCGGGGGGTTCACTCAATTGTGGATGCTTCCTATGAGCATAATTACTCTCTAAATTAGTTTTAGAGCTAAGTATGATGTAATTAGAAGTTATTTGAATTAATGGACAATAAAAGAAGATTTCAAGTGATTGAATCATAAGTTTAATAATGTATTGAATGTTCGATCGGTTATGGACTAAACCTCCATCAGTGATAATTACGGGGACTCTAATGTACACATTATCTAAATGTGATGTCCATCAAGAATAGCACATACATTAGATAACCAAGGGTTACACTTGAATGGTTGGTTGGAACTAAGAAATAAATGAGTGGAATTGCTAATTATCCGAATTCCCTCATTGGCTTGTGACTGTGTTCATATCGTAATTAGTATTGTTGAACTCTAGTGAAATGTCTAGGGTGACTAGTGCAATGTTTGGTCCTTTCAATTGCTTTGAATGGACTTAGTATATTGAGTTGAATCTAGAAATGGGTTTAAGGTATTGACTCTTGAGTCTGGCACTACATAACTATTTTATTAAAATGAATTGTAAATGAACAAATGACTATTCATACTACAGTAAATGGATTAGGGGCGTTCCGGAGCTCCGTGGTGATGCCAGTTGTCCCTGGCCCGGGCAATGGTAGATCCCACAACAATGAACGAACATTGAATGATTGTCATTGAAAGAATATGACTAAACGATTCCTTCCATTTGGAAGATGAATCCTTCCTTTGAGGGAAGATGGGAAAAGTGAAATGAAATGAAATGAATGCTATTGTAGTTGCTAATTTGTTTATGTCTATTGATTGATTCTAATGATATTACTGTGAAATGAAATGTCTAGAATTGTTATAAATGAAGTTGAATGGATTTTGTATATGTATTAACATGTGCTATCACAGAACTGTATATACATTGTTGAACCGTCGTGTTCATTAGTGTTATTGATGGCATTACAGGCCCGTTTGCCCATGCCGGCCCTGCAGCGGCCCCAGCGCCAACGGAGGAGACCGCTCAGGTTCCTCCAGGAGGACTGATTGAGTGGAACTGGCGGGATGCCATTTGACATGGATGTCCGAGTGTGATACGGACTGGAGATCCTTTTTGGGAATTCCCTTTTTGATGGTTTAGATTCTTTTTAGGGAAATTATTTTGAAGAACTTGATTCATGGTCACCCTGCATTGTATTTGAATATGCAGTGGTTGACAAACATTACATGTACAAGAACCTTACTTTTGTATAGGACTGTACATTCGTGAATGGATGATGTTAAATATATATATATATATATATATGTTTTCGCAATTTGTATATTTGACAGGGCGATTGAATGATTATCCCTTGTGGATTCCGTTTTTAACTTCGGTTAATTCGGGGTTTACGAGAGTAAGTATGGGACCGCGACCCGGGAATTATCGGATCTCGGACCCTGGTCGTGACACCTTTCCATATCAATTAGGCAAGAAAAAATAGTTCTACGCCTATCTCGTGCATGATGCCACAATAATATTTCAACAAGTGGAACAAATACCATCTGAAAAAAGGGAAATACGGATAAATAATTATAATATTTTAAACTCTAAACTGGTCTCTGCATTGTAAGTTTGTAACTATTCTGCAGCAGCATCTTGAAATAAACAAATAACCAGAGCAGCATTATTTTTTATTCAATTCTGTAGGCAGTCTGTCACCACCTCCCACCTATCCTACACACTCGATCAAGGTTGTTGCTATGAAGCCCTAGTAAAGGTGCACAGGGTCTTACCATGTACAGCAGGAAAGCCACAGAAAATTTGAAGGTAACAATTACCTGTTTTGGATATCCTTACAAGCAGATAAAATTACCAAAAGAAAACTGATTTTTATTACAAAGATGAACCAGAAATACATCACCTGCACATCACCATTGGAAATATCTTGATATTCAATTGAAATATTGCAGCAGGGCCCTTCCACAATGACAATCCCCATTGAATGACTACTGAATGATGATCCATTTTAACAGAACTCCACTGTGGAGTAGAATGTTCCATGCAAAGCTTGTCAGACACTGAACAGTGTTATGTCCTGCTACAGAAGCAACACAACATATTGAGTGGTTTCCTTGAAAGTAGGCACCTCTCACATAAACTATAACCATTTTCCAACAGATAACAGTAATCATTACCAATTTCATGTTCAAATCAATTCAGAAATCACTGAGCTAGAAACGTAACAGACAGCAGAAAATGGCAACAGGCAACAGTAACCATTATCAAGTTCATGTTCAAATCAATTTAGAAATCACAGACCTAGAAACATAACAGATAGCAGAAAATGTAGCGATATGTGATATCTGAAACAAAATATGTAAGTTCTAAAAGCAAAATATATCTGCATGATCTGAGCAAATTGTAATCCAAAATCTCATAAGGGACACCTGAACTCATGAATTATTTCCATCAAAACAAGGGCATTGTAGAGGACATACAGAAGAAAGGAGCCTCAAAGGACATATTATAACCGGTCTGAGGCGCTGTTGTATCAACTTCGATATAAATCAAGAAATACATGATATACAACAAAAATGTAATATGAGCTAAGAAATCTTAGTTTCCTCTATGTGGAACGAAATTCACCACGTTTGATGATGCCCCCAGTTTTTTTTCCCATGACCTGTTTAAGAAATTTGATGATGCTCGTCTCTCGGGACCAAGGTCGAACACATGCAGCAATTCGCATATCCTCTTTATCTGCTTATTATCCAACAAGAAAAATGGCATCTTCTAAATCACAACCTGTATCATCACATGGCTACTACGGTGTCAATGATCCAGAGGCAAATGTATTTGAATCTAAAAGAGTATGACCATCTCCATCTAAAGGAACCACGACAGAAGAAGATCTACAAGTGAAGTAGAACACTGCACTCATCATAGAATCAATAAGCACCACAAATGAATACATAATCACCAACAAAGGCCCTTCCCATATCCTGGAAGACCCATCTCCATAGCTCAGAGTCTTCACTCTATGCTGAAACAAACCCTCCACAAAAGCCATCCCAATTGCTGATCCAAGGTAAATTAAAAGCCCCACATGTGTCTGGCCCCTGATTAAAAAAACTGATCTAAGCAAAGCTTGCGGCCCTGAAACATCCTCCAAAACAGATATTACAGTGGCAACATTGCAGATTATAATCACATGAGCGAAAACCACAGAGAAAACAATCGCGACCCCAAATGCCGGATACACAACCACGTCCGGCGGAAAACCCATTACAGCAAACACGCTGCAAACTGCGACAAGAAGGACAAGGAACAGAGCAAGGCATCCAATAATCACCATACAAACCCACATATACGTTGAAATCACGCGCCTCCATATCTTCGCAGCCACAGCAAAGAAGTTGGAAGAGGTCACCTTCTTCCCAGCATAAGTGCAGGCGACGGAGTACACAATGGCGGCCTTGGATAACAGCGATAGCGTTACAAACAGTGGGAAGCAGAACACGGCCGATGCGACCATTTCGGCGAATCGGTGGCAAGACTGTTGGATCAAGGAGTTCATAGGAAGACCACTGGATCTAGCAACCATCCATAGTCTAACATACAAACTTTTCACTACAGACTTTTTGACCAATGGATTCGACAACACGATCGCAGATACAGGGCAGATGAGAACCGCCGCAATCGACAGGAAACCTGTGGAATTGAAGCGCAGGATCCTGACGGTTTCTCTCAAGATCTCGAGCGCATTCATCGAATAAAACCTCTGATCCGAGCCTAAGCTCTGAGGAATGCCGTAATCATCTGAGGAATCTAACCTAGGGCTCGAGCATTCCAATTCTACAGCTCTACAGCTGCTTTCAACCGATTCCATTTCAGCAAGAGGAGGCTTGGAGCTCATTGAATCGTCAATCATGTAGATTGATTCAATTGCAGTGGAAATCTACAATAAAAAAACGTGTATAGATCGATCTGCAGATGCTCTATTTGTGCTTGAAAAGAAAAAAAAGGAATCAGAGATGCTTGGAGCGCAAGATATTCGGATCTGAGGATTTATTTCATCTATGCGTGAGGGAAAAGATAGAGATTGAGAGGTGGATCTTGTGGGGAATTCACGTGGTTTGGATGCAGAAGCAGCATCGAATGTCTCCGAAGAGACATTCAAATGGAGGAAGTTCGATAACGCGTATATTGCCTGTCTGTCTCTCGCTGTATGTTTCTTTCTGCAGCTGAACGGTGGAATGCGAGGGGAAGGAGGCGTTTTAGAGCTTCATCAAACGTAAGTAGTAAGTCGGTTGATGCGTAAACGAGGCTTCTGTGCTTTTGTTTTGGGGGGTTACAAGGTAACTAGGGTCGCAGTTGACTTTTAACTATACTAGTGAGCACAGTTTGGCACTTTTAGCATAGTAAAAGTCTTAAGTAAATTCTCTATTTTTCACGTAAGATGTTAGAAGTATTTTAATTTAAAATTTTCTTAATTTTTTTAAAAAAAAAAAAAACCTTTATTCATTAAAATATAAAAAATAAAACTTCACAAATAATACAAAACGTCAAAAAAATTTCATAATAAATAATTAAAAATAAAATATCATCATAATCTACTTATATTTTATTATTTCTTCAAAATGCATTTTACTTCATTTGACTCGGGCCTATTTGGATGTGTGGTGAATTAAAGTATGGTGAGGAGAAGTATCAAATCAAGAGAGAATAAAATAATTGGTGTTATGATGGTATTTTATTTTTAGTTGTTTGGCATGGAATCTTTTTAACTTTTAGTATAGAAAAGTGAAGTTTTTTTTTTTTGTCTTTTAGTGGAAAAATGAGGTTGTTTTTTTTACTTTTTTTTAAAAGTTGGGAGGGAATGGTGAAAGTATGTATTTTTGATATAACATGTGTCATTTCTTGTCTAGAAATACTTCACTTCTCTTTAGATAAGTTAATTGCCAAACACTCCCTTAGATCCCAACTAGCAAAATCCCGTGCTATGCACGGACCACGGAACCACCAATGCACAGACTGGTATGAATTATTTTAATAAATTTATTAATTAGTAAACTTGTGAGTCCCTCTTTTTATTGCTAATTTGATCTCTATTTTTTTTTTCCAAATGTTTTATTCTTTAGGTGAGGCATGAATTGATTAAAAAAGATCAAATGATCATAGAACTAACAAATTGACCTAATATATTTAAGTGGGACCCAGATGAATGGGGTCCACCATCTCTATTCTAACCGTTCATAAAACTATATGATGCGAGCTGAGACCCATGAATTGATTGATAAAGATCAAATGATCAAATGATTATAGACCTCACAAATTGACCAAACCTAACTTATTTAAGTGGGACCAAGATGAATGGGGTCCACCATCTATATTCTAACCGTCCATAAAACCATATGATGCGGGCTGGGACCCATTAATTGATTGATAAAGATCAAATGATCATAGACCTCACAAATTGACCAAACCTAACCTATTTAAGTGGAGCCCCCAAGATGAATGGGTCTACTAACTATATTCTAACTGTCCATAAAATCATATGATACGGGCTGGGACCCATGAATTGCTTGATAAAGATCAAATGATCATAGACCTCACAAATTGACCAAACCTAACATATTTAAGTGGAACCCCTCAGATGAATGGGGTCCACCATCTCTATTCTAACCGCCCATAAAAACGTATTATGCGGGATGAAACCCATGAATTGATTAAGAAAGATCAAATGATCGTAGACCTATCAAATTGACTAAGTATTTTTAAGTGGGACCCAGACGAATGGGGTCAACCATCTTTATTCTAACCGTCCATAAAAGCAAATGATGCGGGCCGGGACCTATGAATTGATTGATAAAGATCAAATGATCATAGACCTTAATTTACTCATAGACGTATGTGAGAAAAATTGATTTTTGAAGGTGGGCAATGAGTATCTTTTTTTAATACATTTAATTAGAAATGAGCCCATCTGGTGTGGGCCTTAACTTTCCTATTATTCATTGATGAACTCCACTTGAATGAAATATATTTAATTAGAAATGAGCCCCATTATTCATTGATTAGCCCCACTTGAATGAAATACATTTAAGTAGAAATGGGGCCATTGACGTGTGTAAGAAGGCACCATCACTTAGAAATGTAGCACATCTGGTATGTTGGCTTATTTAGGGATCTCATGGAAAGATTAGGGATGGCAACGGGTTGGATCGCCTCCATATCCGAATCCAATTCTCCGTCTCCATATCCGCTCCGATCTCCGAACGGATATCCATTCTATCCTCCATCCCCGCCTCCAAACGGAGATCGGATATCCAAACGGAGAATCGGATATCCGAATCATTAAAAAGACAACACAATTCAAAATATAATTTAAGCATTAAAAACATTAAAAAGACAATACAATTCAAAATATAATTTAAGCATTAAAAAGATAATACAATTCAAAATATATCCAAAAATAAACTTCTAAAATAAAGTCATTCAAGTAACAACACACTTACACAAGTCATACACTTACACTGAAGTGTTCTCTGTAATATATTGATATATATGGTGTAATATATATAATATTATATAAGATAATGGGG
Source organism: Litsea cubeba (assembly GCA_012931725.1). Classification (NCBI taxonomy): domain Eukaryota; kingdom Viridiplantae; phylum Streptophyta; class Magnoliopsida; order Laurales; family Lauraceae; genus Litsea; species Litsea cubeba. The sequence continues at coordinate 136,110,697 of CM022947.1, read as the reverse complement.
AAAACTGCAATTAAGGATTAAATGGATATCCAAACGGGTCGGATACGGGTCGGAGATCGGATATCCAAACAGATATTCGGATCGGATATCTCAATATCCGCCTCCGATCCGATCTCCGAATTGTTTTTTAAATCCATATCCGAATCCGACCCGATCTCCGAAAAAAACTCCAAAATCCATATCCAAACGGAGCGTGTATCGGATCGAACCGGACGGAATTGCCATCCCTAGGAGAGATTTGAGGCTTTTGAGTGGAAGATGATTATTCATGGAGAGATTTTAGGTCTTTTGAGTGTGTAATAGATATAGAGATTTTAGGGATAAGGGCAACTCCGGAAATGACATTGCAAAAAGTTTGAGGTTGCGCCAGGTATCTTTATGTGAGAAAGAGTACATCCCTTTAGTAATATAGATGAGAGAAATGTTCATTTGGGCTCACTTTTCAGATGGGTCTGTCATTGGATAGGTGATTCAACTAGGGCTGTACAGAACCGGACCGCAGACCAGACCGGACCACAAAATCGGACCGGACCGGACCGGATTTGCGGTCTTAGTGGTCCAAATCCAATCCGGTCTGGGCCTTTTGTGGTCCGGTTTGAACCGGTCCGGACCGGATTTATTAAAATAATAATTTTTTTTCATATTGATGAGCCCATGAGGCATGAGCCTAGTACCCATTTGTAAAACACATCATTCATTCAATTGACATTTGCCCACTTTTTAGATGTGAGGTGAAAATGAAAAAAAAAACCGGTCCGGACCACTTTAAGTGGTCCAATCGGACCGGTTTGGACCGGTCTGGTCCTTCATTTTAGGCCGAACAGAAAATCCGGTCCGAAAACCGGACCGGAAATCCGGTTGATCAGCCCTAGATTCAACGCCTCTATATTGGAAGAATTGATAATCAACATCTATTCCTGAATGGTAAGGAGTGGGCGTCTTCACTGTTTAGGATTTGAATTCGGGTACGCCACCTCTTTTTACGTGTGTGGGTTTTTCTTTCCATTTATTTGGGATTTCTTATTGCCTGTGCGCTTATACTTGAGTGGGCTGTCTTCCCATGTGTACGCGGGTTCTAACTTGGGGCCCAGCACCTTAGTTGGGTTGAAAATACAAAAATAAGTTGAGTACTTTCTATTGACTTGACTTAATGTCATTAACACCATTAACACCTATCCCTCTTATTACGTCATTGGATTCATAATCTAAGCCTCCTCCATTGGTCAAATGATAATCGGCATCTTGAAAGTCGTTTGGTCTTTTAATCCGTAGCTTTTCCACTGTTTGCCCCTGATCTAGACGTTTTTCATCTGCTGGACTTATGATCTTAATTAGGACAATCATATTGATGGCCTGCTTTTTTTTTGGTCACCAAATTGATGGCTTAGGCTCATATTCTTCGAGATGATGGATGATCCATGTCTTTTTTTTTTTTTTGTCTTCGAATCGATGTTTTGAGCCTTCTCCATTATCGAATCTGCCCATTTATTTTCTCGATCATTGGATTGATGGGCTTTTTCGTCGTTAGGCTGATCAACCACGTCCTCGTTTTTATTGTTGATGAATGGTCATTGGTTTTTCTTCGTTGAACCGATGATCCAAACATGTTTTTTGCCATTGGATCATTAATCAATGACCGTTAGATATATCATTTTCAACATTTTTCTGATGTTGAATTAATGATAATTGGAGGCCATTTCGTTGTTAGATTGATGATTTGACATTTTTTTCTACTTGAGATCAATGTTTTGAGGCTCTTTTATGCCATTAGATTGATGATCTCTTTTATGCCATTAGATTGATGATCCACTTCTTTTTTTTATGAATGAACGATCTAATGTTAGCTATACCATTATTTCCATGATCAATTATCTGCATCCTTTAATAGTTGTAAGTTGCTTGATGATTTGAGACTTCTCCATCGATATTATATATCTATAATTCATGTATTTTTTGGTCATTTCACCTAACGTTGTTCCACCCTTCCACAACTATATCTCGGTTCACATATTTCCTCTCAAGAACTAGAAGTAATCTCTGATGATGCCAAAATTGGGTTTCGGACACCACCGGTCAAGTAATAAATGCAGTAAATGCAATAATTAAAGAAGAGTGAGAAGGGATTATAGTGGTTCGGTCAAGATGACCTACGTCAACTTCATAAAGGCAGAGATTGCCTGTGGTGTTTTACTTCCTCAATGATTATTACAAACTAGAGAAATACAAGCGTCGAAGTGAATAGAGAGAGATCCATCCTCCTTGAAGTGTGGTGGGGCTCCTTGATTTATAGTCCTCCCCTAACAGATGGGGACGACTCTTCAGCAACGTTCGTCCTTGAAGCCCTCGAACTACCCTCGCGCTGGAGGAGGCAGGTGAGGAACTGCCTTCGCGCTGGCAGGTGCGATATTTCTCCGCAGGACCTGGTAGGAGCGGGATTGCTTCCGAAGCAACGTGGCCGCCCTGACTTGGTCTCTTCGTGGGCTTGGACCTGAGCTTCATCCTCCTGGGTCGGGTCATTTGGGCCTGACTCATCATTTGCCCCTCAATGCCCCGTGCCCAAATAATTTTTTGAAAGGGGGGCATTGGTAGATTCAGGTCTCTTCTCCCTCCAAAATCTTTTTCCTCTTTTCCGATTTTAATCCAGGTCTGGGCGAGCATCAGAACCGGCTAGGGGGAGAAGGTCTGGGCGCCCGGGGGAGAAGTTCCTGGGCGCAGGCGCTAGTGGCTCCAGCCTGGACACTCGCCAGTCGGTGGTCGGACGTGGATCTGCGCTGGGCGTCCGTCAGGCCGCGGGCGACGTTGCTCCTCCGGCGATCCCGCGATGGGTGAGGACGAGGCGGGCGCCCCTGCGCTGCTAGGCGGCATCACCCTGGGCGAGGGTGACGCCGCGCAAGGCGAGGAGGAGATGGCGCCTCTGCGCTGCTGGGCGACATCACCCTAGGCGAGGGCGATCCCATGATGGGCGAGGACGAGGCGGGCGCCCCTCGCTGCTGGGCGACATCACCCTGGGCGAGGGCGATCCCGTGATGGGCGAGGACGAGGTGGGCGCCCCTCGCTGCTGGGCGACATCACCCTGGGCGAGGGGGAGGGGGCGCCCCTGCGCTGTGGGCGGCATCCCCTGGGCGAGGGCGACGCCGCGCAGGGCGAGGAGGAGGTGGGCGCCCGGGGGAGAAGTTCCTGGGCGCCCGGGTGACCGGGGAGTGATGTGCTGGCACCCTGGGCGCCTGGGAAAGATGGCCTGGGCGCCGGAGGTTTGGGCGCCCGAGGGAATGGAGTGAAGGCCCCTGGGCGCCCGGGGAAGTCCTGGGCGCCCGAGGGTTTATGCTTTGGGCGCCGAGGGATTGGGCGCCCGGGGAGTGAAGCCCCTGGGCGCCCGGGGGAGTCTGGGGCGAGGAGAGACCCTTGGGCGCCCGAGGGACTTGGGCGCCCGGGGAGTGGAGAGGCCCCTGGGCGCCCGGGGGATTTTTACGTATTCCTCTTTTTTTTCCTTTTTTTTTTTTCGGGGGCGCTACCCCCGATCCCCCGCCGGGGGCGCTGCCCCCTGGGCCCCCGCGAGCTGACCGGTCAGCTCGACCCCCGCCGGGGGACACCCCCGGACCCCCTCTACGTAGCGCATGATATATCCTTTAACATATGTAAATTCCAAGACTCTGCCCCTCTGTAACTTCTGATGGGTCATCCTAGAAGAAAAAATGAGAGAGCTTCTCAAGCTGAGGAGAGGGTGTGCCAGCTAGGAAAGGGCTGCGCCAGCTGGAAGAACTTCCGAGGCTGATCTTTCCGCGGCCCGCGAGAGGGCGACCAGGCTTTAGACCGAACTCTTAATAGCCTATGAGAGGGTAGCCAAGGCTAAGGCTGAGCTTGTGAAGGACCCTGAGAGGGCTTCGCTCAGTGAGGTTGAGCTTCTGGAGACCCGCGAGAGGGCTCACTGAGCTTCTGAAGACCCGCGAGAGGGCTTCGCTCAGTGAGGTGAGCTTCTGAAGACCCGTGAGAAGGCTTCGCTCAATGAGGCTGAGCTTCCGAAGACCCGCGAGAGGGCTTCGCTCAGTGAGGTGAGCTTCTGAATACCCGTGAGAGGGCTTCGCTCAATGAGGCCGAGCTTCCGAAGACCCGCGAGAGGGCTTCGCTCAGTGAGGTGAGCTTCTGAATACCCGCGAGAGGGCTTCGCTCAATGAGGCTGAGCTTGCACAGACCCGTGAGAGGGTGATGCTTAGAGACACCGTTGTGGAGACAGTGACTGGGGCGGTACATGAGAGAACTGCTTTCCCAGATATTGCCCTCTTAGGCTTCGTGCTGACTGAGGGGCTTGATGATTGTAGTGGCAGCTCTTATGATGTCGATGGTGATGTGCTCCTCGACCTTGGGCGCCATGATGATGGGCGCCCAAGTGAGGTGCTCCTCTACCCTGGGCGCCATGATGATGGGCGCCCGGTGAGGTGCTTCTCGCCATGGAGCATGCCTCGTTCAAACTGATGATGTCTATGGTGATGCCGAGGACAACTTTGAGAGTGATTAGAGGGCAGGGGACTCTATTTTTTTTTTTTAACTTGTAGCACTGATAAAAAATGATTTTATTAATCCATTGTTTAGTGCTACACAACATTGTTGAAAAAACCAAGCCCCCAAACCCTCACTACTTTGACTCTCTTATGGTATTACTGGTAATTCATTTTCAACAGTTCCGCGTTCCCTGGCAATGTGTTCAACCACTGCATCGCGAGGAGTGAATGCTTGTCTGTCTCTCTGCGGAGCAGGACCGCGTTGGTCTCTGACAGGTAGCCTCTCTGTCCTGCTTCGCTTGTTGCTTCTATCCTTCCTTTCCTCTCTGTCTCGCCCCTTCCCGTTGTCGACTGCTCTGGAGGACTCCCCTCGCCTGGCCCTTGTGGTATCTTCAGCATTTATATACTTCTGAACCTTTGTTAGTAGCTCTGGCATGCTTTTTGGCGGGCGTTTCATCACTAAGAAATGGAATTTCGATGAACGGAGGCCTCCGAGGAAGGTTGTCATGGACACCTTGTCGTCAGGCTCTTCAATTTGAAGTACCTCCTCGTTAAAACGAGTGAGGTAACTCCTGAGGCTTTCATTTGTATCCTGCTTTATGCTGAGCAGGTGTGTGGCAGGCTTCTGGTGGCGGCGTCCTCCGATGAAATGTGACACAAAGGACTTGCTTAATTCCACAAAGGTGGCGATGGAGGTAGGGGCGAGATTGGCAAACCACTGCCGGGCGGAACCCTTCAGTGTGGTTGGAAATGGCCTACACATAATCTCGTCAGGGATATTATGCAGCTGTATTTTGGTTTTGTACGTCTCCAGGTGGTCCAATGGATCCTTTCTTCCATCAAAGGTCTCCATGGACGGCATCTTGAACTTTCTGGGAAGCGGGTAGTTCACCACATCGGGCTTGAACGGTGTGTCCGTTCGCCCGACTAGGTGATCCACTGTCTCCGGTGCCTTCGCCTTCATGGTGTTGTAGACTTCTCCCAGCTGGTTCTGCATCTCCTTGATCTTTTCGTCCCAGGGATTGGGAGCTTCCCTGGATAGGTCACGAAAATAACCTCCCTCCTCCATGCTTTGGTTTTCACTCTCCCCTTCTTGGAAATGAGGACCCTCTCCATTAGAAGAAGAGGGAGGAGGTGGAAGTCCTCCAAGCTGAGCTCCACCGGGCACTCCATGAGGGGCGCCCTGGGGAATTCCTTGGGGAACTCCCTGGGCGCCCTGGGGAACTCCCTGGGCGCCGCCCAGAGGATGGGCACCCAGATGGGGAGCTCCCTGGGCGCCACCCATCCCCATATGGGCGCTGAGGCGGGGAGCTCCATGGCGTGGAGCTCTTGGAATTCTTTGGTGCGATGCTCCTTGTGATACTTCTCCAAATTGTGCTCCTCCTTGCCTTGCTAGCACAAGTTGTAAGATTTGCTGGTTTTGGGCTACCAACTGTTGCATGGTCTCCAACATCTGCTGAGGAGTGGGAGCAGGAGCAGGAGCAGTCGAGGTATGGTCATTCGGTGGAGGAACATCCTCTCCCCGCCTGGGGGAGTCTGGGCGCCTGGAAGGGCCTGGACGCCCGGAAGGGCCTAGGCCTGTTGGGCGCCCATCTTGAGTGAGATTATCCTCCGGTCGTCTTGCTGATCTTGTGGTGATCACCATAATTTCTGAAGAAGATGTGTGAAGTGAGAACTTTAGCTTTGATTTTCGTTTCCCACAGACGGCGCCAAACTGATGATGCCAAAATTGGGTTTCGGACACCACCGGTCAAGTAATAAATGCAGTAAATGCAATAATTAAAGAAGAGAGAGAAGGGATTATAGTGGTTCGGTCAAGATGACCTACGTCCACTTCATAAAGGCAGAGATTGCCTGTGGTGTTTTACTTCCTCAATGATTATTACAAACTAGAGGAATACAAGCGTCGAAGTGAATAGAGAGAGATCCATCCTCCTTGAAGTGTGATGGGGCTCCTTGATTTATAGTTCTCCCCTAACAGATGGGGACGACTCTTCAGCAACGTTCGTCCTTGAAGCCCTCGAACTACCCTCGCGCTGGAGGAGGCAGGTGAGGAACTGCCTTCGCGCTGGCAGGTGCGATATTTCTCCGCAGGACCTGGTAGGAGCAGGATTGCTTCCGAAGCAACGTGGCCGCCCTGACTTGGTCTCTTCGTGGGCTTGGACCTGAGCTTCATCCTCCTGGGTCGGGTCATTTGGGCCTGACTCATCAATCTCAATCATTCCCATCAATGGATCCATTATCCACGTTTCATCTATCATTCAATCTGTCATCTCATGTTTATCTACCATTAGATAGAATGATAGATCATTGTTGTATAAATGCATGATCAGAAGGTTTTCTGTTGTTGGGTTGATATTCTACATCCCTTTTTTCTGGCCACGAGCATAGAAGGTTGGGAGCCAAAAGAGCTCACGGATAAAAAATTGAAGTTGGTGCCACAAAAAAAAAAGCACATATAAGTGAAAAGAGAAACCCACGAAATGAGAAGGATAACTCACACGTGAAAAAGGAGTCTACACTTATGATAAGAGTGGGATACATAGTGACAGATCCCTCAGCAGGCTGAGTGACGGGCAGGGTTGTCCAAGGTTTTTATACCGTTAAATTGATGTTGTGCACGATTTTTTCGTTATGCTGATTTGATACTTTTGTACCATCTGATCAACGAAGGTGGTGTCATTAGAGAAGTAACCTTAGTCTTCCCACCATTTGATTTCTTTCGGCTGCTGGATCAATGATTTGAGGGCTTTGCACCATTAGATCGACCATCTATATCTTTCAACCGGTGGCTTAATGGTTCAAAACTTTCCACCGTTGGACCAATGATTATAACATTTAAATCTTTATGATTTGAGGGTAAATTAATGGTAGGGATGTAAATGGGTTGGTTCCGGTCTAGCTCCATGGTGGACCCGGACCCGCAACCATAAAGGAAAAGGTGGACCCAGATCTAGACCTGGAACCATATCGGAGTCAGTTTCTTGGTTCCAAACCCGAAATTGTTAAGGAGAAGGTGGAACCGGACCTGAAACCAAAACCATATATGGGGCGGGTATGGGTCCGGATCTAGGTTGAGAATGGTATAAGGAAAAAAATCTAATTTTAAGGAGAGATTTCTAAAAATTAAGGTAATGTGTCGGGGCCCGGGTCCAAACCAATGTGGAACCAGAACCAGACCCGTTTAGGTCGCGGGTCCAAAAAAAGTACACGAACCCATTTACCTAGCGAGGCCTAATAAGGATCCAAACCCGTTTTTTTTTTTTTTACGGGTTAGAACCTCTGAGTAAACGAAGAATCGGAAACCTATTTACATCCCTAATTAATCGTAAAAAATGCATGAAAAGGAGTTAAGACCTCAAGTCGAGGATCACAAGTTAGTGGGGACTACTTATGACAAAAAAGTCAAAAATCATTTAAAGTGCATTCCCCCGTCTTGAATGAGTTCTCACCAAATTATGATCCAATAGGATTGAGCGAACACTAGATTGTTCATTTCAGATTCACGTGTTTCGCAAGTAATCAATATGATTTTAAGCTCCAACTCATATCCGAGTAAATTTCATGAAGGGATTTATTTATGTATTTTACAAATAATCAATATGATAATCGCTTCAACTCCTATTTGAATAAAACATGCGGAATGACTGTCCAAAAATGGTCAATTTATCTTGAGCAATTTATAATTCTCACAAACAAAGTCCATGAAAGAGCCTCATAAATTTGTTGTTTGTTGAGCCTTAAAGGATTTGCACTTGATTCAAAGAGATCTAAAAAACTTAGAAATATTTTTTTTAATTATAAACTTATTTCCATTAGGCCAAAATTTATATAATTTCGTCCATATAGTTGAGTAGGTTGACAACCAACCTAAAACTTTTGCAACAACCCAAACCCCAATACAATTGGAACAAGGATTTGATGACCATGATCAGGATAAATCTTAAAAATCATTTTAAATTTTTTTATTATTTATTTTTATTTTTATTTTCAAGCTGTTTCGGATGAGCAGTGCTGCACCCAAAGACCCCATGTGCTGCTTCTTAATTATAAGACTTGTCTCTTATTGGAATGGCGACCGAACTCCAAACATATCTATCTGTTGTCGTCTTCTTGCAGTTAATTTTATGAAATCTTTAGACAAATATTATTTCATCTTTAGACGGTTGCCATCTGCAGCAGCATCACTGATTTATAGAAGAGGATACTCGGTAGAGTCTACGTACAGAGCCAGCTGGCTATAAAAACACATAAGATCGCAGCTTTGAATTCGAAAGCAAATAATACTTATCATTTACATGATTAAATTTCAAAGCCGGACACATGAAGTTTATTTTAAAAAGACTCCAAAGACATAAAAGCTTACAAGAGCAACCAGACTCTCCTTTAATATATGGGCTTTTATTTTTGTTTTCATGGAGCATGTTTGTTATTGCCTTTCTGAAGCTAGACGATGGCATCCATAGGGCCCACTTCTTCCTCTGGGACAAGCTTGCTAAATTTCATTTCAACATGAATTAAGCTTACATTCAGAGTGTGGATGCAACCCATTCATTACTTTTGCATAAACTCATTTCCTAAAAAAAAAGGAATTATACATTTCCATTCCTTCTATAAGAGATCGATATTATCCATTTATATATAGCTTATTTTCTTATTTTTCGTATTTAAAAACAAGAGAGGAAATGCAAGTAAAAATCCCCCCCGGACAAATAGCCAATAACGGTCGTAAAAATCATACATATGATATATTACAAATCTATGGGTATGTTTGGCAATTTACTATTAAAATAAAAATAATGTAAAGCATTAATATAAAGAGAGAATAAAAATACAAGGGGGTCATGACGATATTTTATCTTTAGTGGATTAATCGAGAATCTTTTTGACTTTTTGTGTAAAAAATGAATTTCTCTTGTCATTTAATAGAGAAAGGAGATTGCTTTTTAATTATTATTTTTTTTTAAAAAAAAAGGATATGTATTTTTGTCTAAAAATCAGAAAATTAATATTATTTTTACTAACATAGTAAATTGCCAAACCGGCTCAATTGATTCCATGAATAGACGGGTGGATAGTGGTTCCTTGTGACCCCAATCCAGCCAATTAGACGGCAAATCAAATGGGGGTGAGGATCTAAATCATTGATCTTTTTTCTAAGAAAAGCAAAACCCAAAAGAGGGAAAACAAACACAAGTGGGGTTGAGTGGTGTTATTTTCTTGTTAACGGATTGTACTGCAACTGCCGCCAACCACTCCTTCTCTCCTGCCTACCCAAGATTCGCTTGTGTCTCGCAAGTCGCAATTAAATCTAATATCGTCTCAATCCTCCCTCGCTAACGACTAACCTTTATAAATATCACATTTCCTTTTATTCTCTTTCTACGAGCGACCACGTCTCCCAATTTCGTCCGCGCAATATGAGGGAGCAATGAACGAACACGAAGCTTCCTCAACTTCCCCAACCCCAAACCAAAACCCAAACTCTCCTTTGATTCTCATATCCACCTTCGCATGCTCCTTACCTCTCTAAACCCTTCTTCTTCTTCTTATCGTGTTATTGTTCTTCTGTTGTTGTGGCTCGATTTGGGGTTGGATGGCGGGCAGCGGATCTCGGATCGCTGCTGCTGATGGATTCGAGGACGTCGAAGAGTTTCGTTGGGTGAGTATCGAAGCAGTATTCCAAGTGTTTGATTAAATGCATGTTTTTTTTATTAGAAGAAGAAGGGGGAGTTGAGGTGTTTTTGATTGCAGGTTGATGATGTCGCAGCGGGGGAGATTCCGTTGGAGCGGTTCGAAAAGGTGTTTGATCTAATGCAGGAGGGCAACCGAGCCTTTCGAGAGAACAGGATCAAAGAGGTGAGTGTCGTGAATTAGACCCGTGCTTGCGATCTCTTTGTCCTGCTAAAATTGGAGAATGGAGAAGTACTTTGCGTGGAATATACCTAGAAGGCTGCATCAATGTAGAGCATTCTGTGTGTGGTGTGGTGATTTTTCGGTAGAAGTTTCTATTGGGGCTTTATTTTCGATTTTTGTAGGTTTACTTTCGCTTTCTCTAGCTGTCTTCTGATGAGAATGAAATATGGGGTAGATCTTATTCAAGAAGATAAAGGTGAAAAGATGCATCATCTGCAGCAGTTAAGGCAACGGCTGCTGCAGATTCAGTTCTAAAAGCCCTGGCCTTTTGACAAGCTATCTGAGTCCACCTTTCATTCTTTTAGAATGTGTGCAGAAGTGGTGTGGACCAAGGAAATTTCATTTTGGTCTCCCCAGTTGTTAAAGAAACAGAGTAGGCAACATCCATAGAGGTCATGAGTGACCTTTTTTCCCTACCCCTGACCATCCCTACAACACTATCACCCAATAAAATGCCTTTACTTATAAATTAACATAGGCAAATGTCGAACTATTGAAGCCAAAGAAACATTATCTGATCATACATCTTCACAAAAATGAAATCTTTATCTACTTCCACATTGAGTCATCTCTAATTTCATAATGTCCATTCACACCCAATCCTACAGGTGCCTTCCCTGCCCATATACAGTCTGCTATTTCTATAAGACAATCCCAGTATTTTGAAGCAATAATCCTTTTATAAAGCATCCATTTCTTCTCCAATTTGACAGAAGGGCCGTATCAAAGGATCTCAGTTCCTAACCGTCTTTCTTCATCATCTTTTTACCTCCTTCCAAGTCTTGTGATAGAGTTTCTTCTTGTCACCGCTAACTTCCCATAAGAAGCCTATTTGGATTTTATCGACTTTTCTAGCCATATGTATGTGTGAGTGTGTGCACGTACAGACACATCTTTAAATGGTGCGTGCATGAGCTGTTCGTTTTGAGAAGGGATGAGAAACAGATTGGACAATTTTCAAGAATGGACTTGAGGTTATTCTACTCTCAAATGAAAGATTACATTCTTTTTCCTAATAAGCTATAGTCTTTTTTCAGATATTTCAATCTAGGTTTTTCATACTTTTGAAGTATCCTTTTGGTAACCAGTTTATTATTATTGAAAACTATGCTGTTGCGATATGTTTCCTTATCCATTTAATACCATTTAGATCCAAATTTCATTCTTTTTAATAAACATAAAAAGGATTTTCAATCCGCATGAATACACACCTTCCTTTCCCCTGCACCTTCCATAAAGCATCTTAAAAAGTAGGGACAACAAGTTTCCATGATCACCTTGATTATATTCAGTAATGCTTTCGAGATGATCTTACCGAAAATCTGTCCACTAAGCAAATAGTTCTAAAACTGGCCACCTCCTGCGCATATCCATGTTTTGGGATTTATGTTATAAATGTTACAATTTATAGACTATTCAATCTCACCCTGTGAAGGACTCGATGAGAAGTTGTTGTAATTCCTCTTTTTAAAGTGCCCCAAAACAAACCCATCCTATCCGGGTATATTTTCTTTTATACAAGGTGAATATAGCATCATGCATTTTCTCTTCACCAAATAGTTTCTTTAACTTTTCCTTTAAGTCACTAAGAATTTTGTTAAAATCAACTCCATCTAAATTAGGCCTTAGGTAGTCTTCTTTTTAATATTACTTCAGAAAGAAATCAACAAATTCCTCTTCAGTATTATTCTTATCTTAATTTCTTTTTCGGTCCAGCAAGCTGCAATGTGAGTCCTTTTCCACCTTCCCCTTGCTATTTTATCGGGACAAAGTGTTTAAACTTGCCATTCATTTCAGAAATTTGACTGATTCTGTTTATCTCTGGATTTTTTTTTGAGTGACAATAAATAATACTATTAAAGTAAATGCCAATATATGGGTTTGACTTCATGCAGTTTGATCTATTACAGTTACGGCTAGAAAACAGATCTGAATGTAGGGCTACCAAATGCGTATCATTTTTGCTTCAGTACCATCGTTTTTTTTTTTTCTTTTTCGTTTGTCTACCACTGCGTTTTATGATCAATCCTACCAGTACAGGCATTGGACGTCAGTTCCTGATCAAATGTAGGGGTACTAAATGCTCATCACTTGTGCTTTTGTATGCTCTTTGTAATTAGTATAGAAGCATAGAGTTAAATATTTACTTTTCATCTATCCCCCTTTATTTGCTTTAATCCTTCATTTTTGTTGATTTGTTAAAGTTTTTCTTGTTTGTTCAGGTAACAAAAACTAGATGACTATTCCTTGGTTCCAATAAAGTAATCATAAAAAAAAGGACAACTAAATTCAAAGTTTTTGTGTTTTTAGCCTGATTTCTTTGCTGATGACTGTAGCTATATTATTCTTTTGAGGGATGTCAATGAGTCAAGCCAGCTGCTCATATACGTCTCTAGCTCTCTTGCATGCATTTGTAAATATGCAAAGTTTTGGTGCAGGCAATAAACTTCTACTCTAAAGCCCAAAGTTTAAAACCTGGAGACCCTGTGATCCTAAGCAATCGAAGTGTTGCTCACTGCAGGTGAACACTTCTTGCACTTTTATTTTTTGTCCAAGTCCATATCGTAGTTGTCAATTTTGTTTTGGGCCTCTGGCAGCCATTTCGATTTGCCTCCTCAATGGATCATTTCGGTATTTTGGCCATTTCAGCATACTACTTCGGAAAAGACTCAGTGGGAAATAAAAAGGCGACAAGAATATAAAATTTATGACAAGGAATTAATTTTGAAAAGGATGCTTGAAATTACTTTTTTAAGCTCTCTCATTTTATTGGGAGGGGTTAAAAGTCCTTGTACACATTTTCCAAGTTAGTTTTAGGGGTTTACAAGATAGGAAGGAAAAAAATTCAAAATTGTTTGTGTTTTTTAAGAATTTATGTGTTTCAGTCGTTTTATCCAGTTTGGTTATTTCAATCTTTTTTGGCTGAAATAGGCCAAAACTCTGGCTGAAAGTTTTGTGTGTTTTTGAATGGTAAAATGTATGCATGTTTAGTTTTGGAACCTTACCAATAGAAAAGTTTCAACCATTTTAAGAAACAGGAAATTGAGAGCTAAGGTCCATATTCATGTTTGTGATTTAATTATCATCATGTGATGATTTCCTGAATATATATGCTTCTCTCAAATATCAATAGATGGCCAAAACAATATAAAAATTGACAACTGCAGGCCACTCTTTTAATTTATTTTATTTAAATCTCATTCCGTGTTGAATTTTTGAATATATGCTTCTCGCAGATATACTGTCGAGGTCATTGAATATATTTTATTGATTATATAAACATTATTCATCTACCAGGATTAGCCAATATTTAAAGAACCGAACTGCATCTGCTTCAGAATACCAGCCATTGAATGGACTGGATCCTACAACACATGCCGAAGTATGTATTATTTATTGTTTCTTGTTTGTTCAAGTCTCTGTGTGCGCGTGTGTTACAAATTGAAGCTAATATTTCTTTGAACATGTATCAGCTTGCTTTGAAAGATGCCGAGAAGTTGATGAAGTTTCGGAGTAATTCGGCTAAGCCATACTTCCTGAAGGCCAGTGCTTTTATCTTGGTAATAACTTACGTTGACATTGTCTTTTACCAATATAAATAAAGGGTGTAACTCAGGTTTCCAAGTGATAGAGAACTTATCCCTTAATATTGGATGTATGGAAAAGTAGGGCTCAACAAGTAATCTCTATATGAATGAGATTAGCTTTGATGATGATTGATTAGTGTGAATGTGAGAGAATGAATGGAATAATGTTCGATCCCTTTGAGGGTCGTCTGTATCTCATATAAATAGGGGCTGAAAGCCCTGATTACAATCAACTAATTAATTAAGCAAATCTAGATCCTAATAATTAGCTAACCAAATTAGTATGTACATGTGGCTGTGACTGTGACTAATGCTAAGAACAAAGTATGGGCCTGGGCCTAAATGGGCCTGCGAATCTGGGCTTGGAGCAGCAGCATCATTAACACATTAACAATTAGTAGATGCAAAAAAGTCACGAGTACAAGTCAGAATTGGATAAAAGAAAGATTTGAGGCCACGAGAAAAAAATTAGAGAAGATTAAGTGAGAAAAGTTTGTTTCGAGAAAGGGATACATACTCAAATTGATATATATATATATATATAACCAGAACCTGCGGACTATTTTTTTATAAACTAAACTCAATTTTCTTTCATTCTGCCCATATGAATAAAAAACACAAATATTGTCACAGTGTTTGAAATCCCCTCGAGTGGAGCATAGATACCAATCATGCTTAGCTTGCCTAACAATTATTGAAGTCTGCTTTTACCATGCATCTTGGTGAACAAATCAGCAAGTTGATGTCCGGATCTAACAAACATAGAATGGATATCATTGACTTCCGCATTCTCCTTAAAAACATGGTGCTCATCTTCTAAATGTTTTCTCCTCATGAAAATATGTTTCTTGGAAATTCTTGTCTATTTGTTTGGTGGCTTGGCTGATAAGGTATGCCTAGAGCAGTGGAAGCAATGGATAATGCGAAGAAGATTTGGGAAAATGGTTGTATCCCCAATGTGGGTCACCTGATGTATATATATACAATTGGATGCCCCAATTAGGCTTCAATCTTGGAGTAATTACAATTTAATCTACAGCAAATCTGAATCCGTTAGAAATAGAAATAAGTCTCCAGTGCTATCTAGCTCATTCTCACATGCAGTGACGGAGCTAGGATTTTCTTTTAAGGGTTGCAAAAATTTATCCTACTGAGGAATTTTATAAAGAATTAGAAATCTTATTACACTATACCTTAAAATTGTTATTACATTATAATGGGTATAAAAAGTTATGGACTAGTTGTTACATTATACCCCAAAAATACTTTAAAAAAAAGATGAATTTAGATTGCTCTTTATATCAAACAATGTAACCCCAAAAATATTTTTAAAAAAAGATGAGTTTAGATTGCTCTTGATATTCAACAAGGATTAAAATGGGTACGAAAGACTAGAGAAGAATTGTAAATTGCATCATTTTAGCATTTTTACTCACGAGCACATGAATTTAATTAAAAGTTAAATTAAATAATTGTCTAGATCATAATATGGGGTTGACGTTTATAAAACGTATTGGTCTTTGGCCCATTATTTAGAGCCCAAATCCTTTCTAAAACTTAAATTAAATAATCCTTTTTAACCTTAGGCCGGTTTGGTAACTCTACTAATAGAGTCAAGTGAAGTAAAGATGATTTTGAAGAAAGAATAAAATATAAGTGGGTTATGATGGTATTTTATTTTTAGTTGTTTGTTATAGAATCTTTTTGACTTTTTGTATGGAAAAGTGAAGTTTTTTTGGATTTTAGTGGATAAAGGTAGATGCTTTTTGACTTTTTTTTTGAAAAGATCAGGGGAGTTTTGAATAAAGTGCATTTGATGTGACATCTTGTCTGAAAAATGGAGGCTTTACTTGACTTTTATTGTATTAGTAAAGTGCCAAAGTAGCCCTCAGATGGAACCTTTGACATGTAATTAGTATAATAAAAAATTTTAAGCACCTTTATTTATAGCAACCTGAAATTTCTTACTTAGGAATTAAATTAAATCCAGATTTTGAAGTAAAATGTTAAAAACTCAAAATTTGATAATAAATTAAACGAGCTGTGGTGATTATGAATTTTAAACTTTGAGAGGATTAGGATTCTAGGCTCAGTAATGGGCAAGAAAATGAAAGAATAAAAGGAGAAAAATTATAGTATAATGCATACTTTATTGGTGGTTTGATGAGTTGTCTTTTTATGAGTAAAAGACCAAAACCCCCTTATGCATTTTAAATGTTCCATTCTTTACTAAGAAGGAAAGAAGATTGTTGAGGGGCAAACATGAGAAAAAGAAAAATTGAGGGGCAAAAGGATAGGATCAAAATGTATATATCCATATCTTTCTCCTGATTTAAAAGGAAGCAACAAGTTGAGAGGAGGCAATTATGTAGCTCTGTCCTTGCCCACGTGAGGATATTAGTAATATACAATCGGGCTTGCAAGTGGGCTTCATATTGGGCCCGATCACTTCTACATTGGCGTGCCACTTGACATGCATTGGCAAGTTGTTTTTTTTTTTTGGTGGTGGTGGGGGAGATTTGACATATTAATCCCCCTTAAACCCAGCATCCTCAATTTAATGACTGAAAACCTATTAATGTCACTAGAGTCGTTTGACTCTAGTCCACATTTTTTCTTTACTTTTCTGCCCTGGATCCCATGATATCATGGGATCCAAATGTAAAAAGTTGAAAAGCCGTACATTAAAAAATCTAGACCGTCTTGTTATCTAGACCTAGATCCCATGATATCATGGGTTTTTACATTCGGATCCCATGATATCATGGGTTTTTACATTCGGATCCCATGATATCATGGGATCCGGGGTAGAAAAGTAAAAATAAATAAATTGTGGACCAGAGTTAAACGACTCTGGTGACATTAATAGATTTTCAGTCATGAAATTGGGAGAACAGGGTTTAAGGGGAATTAATATGTCAAAGCCATTTTTTTCATTGGCTCGGATTGAACCAAGGTTTGCCTCCTAAAAGGGAAGGTGCCTTACCATTGATCCAACAACGTGTTGGCTTGTGTCATTGTTTGTTTGTCATCCCACATTTGTAAGTGAAGTGTAACACTGATTCTTGAATCTTGAATCTATTAAGTAAGGTCATGTTTGGCAATCAAATCCTTGGGGATTCCTCACAGATTTTCCACAAATTCGTTGGAAACCCATGTTTGGCAATATCTACAAGGATTTGGGCCATTGAAAATCTGAGGATTTTCAGGTTCGACATCCCCTCCTAGGATTTGAAAACCTTCATTTTTACGGATTCTCGCATCAATACCAATTTGTCTCAGCTATACTTATTGATATGCACTGATGTCAATGTGAAAACCTCAGCGAGGAATCTTTGTTCCAAGGGCAGAGAGGAATCCTTAAATCCACGGATTCCACCTATGAGACCTTGCAAGTCCCTCATGCCATTGCCTGATATTCAGATTATGCAGTAGAACAACCCACAACATGTTTTTTTTTTTTAATAGAAACTTTTATTAATATAAAGCTTAACTAGTATGAGAGGGATGTACCAACTAGCTTTTAACCCTTGGGAAAAACCCCAAGCCCCTAACATCCAAAAAAAAAAAAAAACAAAGAAAACAAGATAGCAACTTAAGGGCACGTTTGGTAATAGGAGAGGAATCCTCTTTTTGAAGGATTCATTGGTGCCGCGGAATCAAACACTTCCTCGCTAAGGATTTATGAGAGAGAGGATTCATTATGAAACACATTTGGCTAGTACAATGGAATTAGCGATGATTTTTTTAAATCTATGTTTGGTAAGCATATGGAAATCCACCGAAAAAAATTAATGATCTCAAAAATTACTACAAACAAACCTTGAGAATGATTGACAAACAATATATTTGTATTCTTATGCATTAGTTGTAGTTTTCTCTTAACTGTACAAAGTCCAAGTAGAGGGGTTAACCTTTCAAGGTCTTTCATGGTAAGAGAAAATCTCTTTTCACACATGTAGTAAGCATTTGCAAATCTAATTTAAAAAATCTAATATGAAACTAGAGAAAAGTCGCTTTTCTACCTCTAGTTTTCACTTGTCTGATAAAGAACACTAAGTATGAAATAAAATTAATTTCTCCTTTGTTTTGAAAGCATAATCACCAACTTTTCTTGTTTCTCTAGTGGGACATTCCGTCTTCCAGTTGGACACACAATGCTTGCAATTGTCAAAGTCCTTTAACAAAGAGAAGTACGATGAAAAAAAGGCACCTGCACATTTTTCTTGCTGCATTGCTGCCACTTAGCAGATGGAAATACCATTTAGCAGAGAGTACATGTATACATTTTTCTTGCTGCATTGCTGCCACTTAGCAGATGGAAATATCAAATGGTTGGTATTAACTCCATTTTTTTTCATCTAGGAAAAGGAGAGTACATGTATACCACTGCAGCTTGCACTTAATTCAACTGATGAATCTACAAATGTTGAATCGAATAGTTTTAATAGTCATTTGATCTAAAAAATGCTTGTCAGTCGTGATCTCATAAATGCTTCAGTCATGTGATCTCACGAATGTTTTACAGTCTATAAGCAGAGATGATGAATCCAACAATTAATCAGTCGTGTTTGACCTCACAAGTTCTGTACCAGTTATCCATTTAGCCAAAAAAATTAAAAGAGGGTGGAGTCAGGTTGGATTGATGGCTTCCTTGTCAAGGGCGGGAATCGAGCAATCGGAATGGAGGCAGGTCAGGAGAGACAGAGAAAGGGAGAGAGCATGTACCGGTAGTGCCAGAGAGAGGGAGTGGAGAGAGGGATAGAGCAACTAGGGATTGTATTTAGTAGAAAAGGGGAGTCGAGTGTAGGAGAGAGCAGCTAGGGTTTGGAGCAAAAGGAGGGAGAAGAGTGCGGGAGACATCAGCTACCTGATAGAGAGAGTCAAGAGAGGGAGAGCTTCTAGGTCCTGGATTCTTTGCATAGGGAGTGATAGTGGAGAGAAGGAAATGGCTTCCAGGTTTTGCTTCTTGCAGAGATACGAGTTGGGAGAGGGCAGGGCTCGGGAGAGATTTTCTCCAGCGATGAAAAGAGCGTTTTATACCCATCCTTTAAAACCTCAGATTTATGGGATCTGATGGGGGGAGGTCGGACCAGGGTTTTCGTCGCAATAACGGCTTTTGAGATTCCTTTTCCTCCTTATTAAATGTTACCAAACGTGAATATTTCGTATGATCGAAGAAAGGACAGAGATGATTCCTCTCTGAGGATCGTTGCCAAACATGCCCTAAGAGAATTCTGAACAATCTTTTCAGTCTGGAGCTTATTTGATTGTAGTAAATAGTAATCATAGTTTAATTTTAAACCCAAGAACAATGGTTATCTGAATGACAGTGGAGGGCATTTGAAATTAGTACATCTATGTGGGTTCATTAGTAAGGAAACTGCAATATTGTTTGACAACAAATATTACTTGGAAGTTGGAATAGTCTTTTCTTTTCATTTAAAGAGTGGATGTTTGAAGGATTGCTTGTAATATGAACAGATGAAGATAACATGAGGAAAATTAAGTAGTCCCATTAAGTAAACTGGTTTCTTCAGCTTTGAAGTTTCTCACACTGACCTTCCCCACAAAAGCCCATGATATTCACTCGCGCTGTAAATTAATTTGCTTATTAAGTACTGTGGACTTTTAACAGTTGTGAAGTATTCAAGGAATCATCAGTTCGATCTAGCTCATACTTGAAATCTCTCTTCTTGTTTTTCACGTAAGCAATTTTTCATTTCCAGCTTTTAAAGTTGGGACCTCATTCATTTTTTCTTTCTTTCTTCATTTGATTATTAATTTTTTGTCCTCGGTGCACAATCTGTTGACATCTTGGTTAACTTGCAATATTCTGTGATGTACATCTAGTTGGATTTTCCTAATAGATTTGCATGTACTATTGCTCTCCATTACTTATTCCCTTTCCTCAATTGTTATCCGTTACTTTCCTTCTTTTTTCCTTCTTCTTTTCTTTTTTTTTTTCCCAAAGTATGTGCCTTAAGTGCTCATCTTCAGGAAACTGCCAGGACAAGAATGACTTTCTTATTCATTTGAGCTAGATGATCCTGATGTGGTTTTGCTCAGTATTTCATTAATGTATCATTTCACTACTAATTGGTAGCTAGAGCAATATGAGGAGGCACGAGAAGCACTACTTTCAGGCCTTCAGGTTGATCCTCTGAGGTAACATTCTTGATCATTTTAAGTTAGATATGCTATATATGTGCCAAACAATGCATTGATGTAGATTGATCATTTGAGGGTCCTGTTTACAATTGTTTGTTTTTTCGGTTTCTGAGCAATTATTTCTGGGGTTTTGTAGCATTCCTCTTCAGGTTTCTCTCAAAAATTTGGATAGTCTATCAGATGGTTTAGTTAAAAGGATAAAGCGCCGCAACCCACAGCGCACTGATGACTTTGAATGTACCCTTTGTATGAAATTGTTGTACCAACCTGTTACTACTCCTTGCGGGCATTCATTTTGTCGCTCTTGTCTGTTTCAGTCTATGGATCATGGTGAGATTCTAAAATCCATGATTCTAAAATTTTTCCTCTTCTTGGTGTATATGTATCATTACTTCAACTTTCTTACACCTTTAAATTCACAGGTAATAAATGTCCTATGTGCCGGACGGTTCTGTTTATCACTCTTAAAACATGTTCAATAAGGTTAATATTCTTGTAGTCACACTTTTCCCCCTAAGTTGATTACTCATAACTTGAATTTCCCACCCGCCTTCATTTCATTCTGAATTTTGTTGTTATATAATCTTCACCAATGTCTGATTTCAATCTATTGCTCGGCTGTCTTCAGTGTGACATTGAACAACATAATTCAAAAAAACTTTCCTGAGGAATATGCTGAGAGGAAGTCAGAGCATGACAGTTTGATAAACTTAGGTGTTGATTTGATGCCACTTTTTGTCATGGATGTTGTTCTCCCGTGCCAGAAGTTGTCCCTCAATATATTTGAACCACGCTACAGGCTTATGGTGAGTTGGTATGACTTGATGTTCTTAAGAGTGCTTAAAGTACCATTAACTCTACAATGTTTTTTTTTTAATGAAAGAGTAAGGAATTATAATAAATGCCTTCATGCTTTTGCGTTTAAGTAATTACTCTCTTCAGTCATTGTGCCACGCTAGTGTCATTTGAAGGATGTCTCCAGACTTTAATAGGTCAGGTAATTGAACAGGTTCAATTGTATAGGGACATGCAGTTGCAGGTGTATGTTGAATAGTGTTACATAGTCTTTGATGGTATTTTGTAATCCTGTATATTGTTTTTGCTATAATTTATGACATATTTGGCACATGACATGAGCTCCAACAGCTGGTGGATACTCCTGTGTGCTCTTTCAGAAAGTACATCAAGTAGTTCCTTCTTATTCATGAAATTAATTGGAGAAATTGCAATCAGATGTAGTGTCTTTTTTGGCATTGCCCTGCTGATTCTTTGCATTGACACACACCGGCACAATCTTACAAAACACTTCTCTATTATTAGTTACATGGAAGCCATTATGGATTTCTTTCTCATTCTTTAGTGTGATAATTTTAACATGTTGCAAACTGAGCTTGCACAAGTTCTAATGGCTGTATCTGGTTCAGATTGATTTTAAGTGGTTCCATGTATCCCTTCTCCACCAATATATTACAGAAATATTAAGCAAAGCAAAATTGTGACTCGTAAAATAAAATCTTGTTAGTGGTAACTGGTGTATGACATAGAGAGTCTGATAAAAACAGGAAATGAGTGTAGATTTGCATGAAACCATTTTTTCACTTGTAAAGCTATAATGCAGGCTTTATGTGCTATGGAAAGGTAGCCATCCTCACACTCCCACCTTCCTTCTTTGACATAGATTTAAGTCATCACCTATTTTCTCGAAGCAGGTTTGGCAATATTAAAGGAAAAAAAAAACATATTGAAATGAAAATTGTGCACTTTTGACCTATAGTTTACCTTATATATATATAGATCAGGTCGAATTTACACACACGAGAGAGAGAGAGAGAGAGAGAGAGAGAGAGAGAGAGAGAGAGCGATTGTCGTAGTTACATGTTTGATCAACCTGCGAGATAGCAGGTATGGTTTCTTTCCTAGTTAGGTCATTGTAGTCTACATGTTTGATGCAACCATCAATCATGGTAGCCTTATTAATTAGTATTATTTCCATTGAAATAGTTTCGAGTTAGCCTTATTATATTAATTTTTTTCTCTAAAACAGGTGAGGAGGATTATGGAAGGAAATCATCGGATGGGAATGGTACGATATATTTAGTATTTTTTTATCTTTCTCTTTACCAATTTTTTTAGCATATTAAGACTGAAACATCTACATATTTCTGTCTTTTTTACCATATATTTTATAGGTTGTCATTGATTCCACAACAGGTTCCATAGCTGACTATGCTTGTGAAGTTGAAATATCTGAGTGAGCCTCCTTTTTGCTTCATGGTTGTTTGTTGTTATGTTTTATGATTGTTCTATTCAATCTATGAGTTTTGTTGTCCATTGATGTAGGTGTGAGCCACTTACGGATGGGCGGTTTTTTATAGAGGTCTGTAATTCTCTGCTCTGATATTTGCTTCAGACTTAAAAGTTTTCATCTTTACCCCTTTCCCAAGACTATTGATTATGTAGGAAATAAAAAAAGAAAAGAAAACTATTGGCCATTTGATTTACTTCATGATTGTATTAAGGGCATGATCTTCGACCAATCGGCAGTGTCCCTTACTCCCTTATTATACTTATTGGAGACACTTATTTCCATGGACACTTTTTTTTAGACCATGAAATAGTGCCAGCCCATTTGCCTTGAGCAATGTAGCCATTATCATCTTTTCTTGAATAATCATCAACCTTCTGTGAGTGCCGTTGTTGTTTTGAGATAAAATATCATGTGAGGCTATATTAGTAACTTCATGGTATGGATGGTGTCCTAGTCTTTCCTATGATCTGGATCATCATCGTCATCATAATTATAGCCTTATCCCATCTTTTTGTGATTGATTTAGGGTTTGTTTGGAAAATCTTATCCATTTGAAATAGAGCTGCTTGAAACAGATCTGTTGAAACAAAGCTGTTTCATTTATACTTCTTCATAAATAGACTGTTTGGTATGTCCGATTCAATTAGAATTAGCAAACTCGTCATATTGAAAGTTATATAGGCAAAGTTGTCTTATAGTAAAAGTAGTACATTTAAATTTGTCATAAAATAGAAGCAGTATAGGCAAACTTGCTATATTATAAAAGTTATATGAGCAAACCTGCTAAGAAAAAAAAAGTGTTTAATTTCTGTAGACATCCATGTCTATTTGAAAAAGTTAACTTTTGGTTACTTTTTGAAAATGAGGCAAAAGTTAAAGCCAGTTGAATCACACATCCACATGAATTTGCCAAACAATGTAAAGTACTCAATACATCTATTTGAATCAATTTTAAGTCAAATAGACATGAGAAGTAGACTTGCCAAAATGACACCTTTGTGAGTTAGGGATGGGAGTGAGTCAGGTTAAATGGGTGACCCGCCCCGACCCACTCCTATTAGGGTGGGCTTGATGAGGGGTGGCAAGACATGACCCGACCCATATTTGAACCCCAGCAATATATATGGATCTGTCACTGATCAAGAAAACCTGACTTGTATTTAAATAGGTCAGGTTAGGGTCAACCCCCCTAACTTATTTAAATGGGTTTGGTTAGGTTTGACCCGCATGGTACCTATCCTGCCAGTCCATCTTTAGGAGGCACTTCTTCCTGACAATCATATAATGTTTGTTTGTATGTATGGGAGAAATGATCATAGGGAACCTGTTGTATCTTTAAGTTCATGGATTTTTCACTTCACCACCACATTTGACTCTCTCTCTCTCTCTCTCTCTCTCTCTCTCTCTCTCTCTCTCTCTCTCTCTCTCTCTCTCTCTCTCTCTCTCTCTCTCTCTCTCTCTCTCTCTCTCTCTCTCTCTCTCTCTCTCTCTCTCTCTCTCTCTCTCTCTCATTATACATGAGATGATATATAGAATGGCTACTATCTGACTTTAAAAAAAATTAAGTAGCTGTGGTTCTTGTAGGTTGAAGGACGGCGACGATTTCGTATTCTCCGATCCTGGGATCAAGATGGGTGAGATCTTTCTATCCATTCTGAATAATTGAATGAAAGCTTTTGAATGTTCTCTTATTATATGGGCTTTGATAATGCTTGCTCATCTACATTCAGGTATCGCATTGCTGAAGTTGAATGGATCCAGGATATCTGTCCTTCGGAAGGGACAAAAGAGAGAGACGATGTAAGCATGCTCTTGTCTTCTGCTTCCATCAACTTTTCATCATGTGAAAGGCATTAGCATGCCCTAAAGCTAATGAGAAAGGTTTAGCATTAGTGATCATCAAAGCATTATCATTTCTATTTGGAGTGGCTAAATGAGTCTACTTTTCAGCCCATCCTTGTGTCACATTATTCTTCATAGAGGGGCTGTCCAAGTCTTCCATGTGCAATCCAAAATCATCAGAAGTACTTTGCATGCATATTTTTATCAGCTATATACTTTATTATGCTTTTTTTTTTTAAATTGTCATATGGAAGTGGCTTGGGGTCATTGCTTTGGTGCAATGGTAAAAGTCTCGGGTGCCATCTGCCATGCGTGATGACGTAGATGCAAGTTCGAGACCCGCGAGCAGCCACTTTGTGCAAAATTGCCAAAGGTTAGTTCTGTCTCCAGTCCGGACCCTCCCAAGACCCTGCTTCGGCGGGACTGCATTGGGTTATGACCTACTCTTCCATATGACAATGCAAGTCTAATTGCAGTCCCGCAAAGTTCTCTCAATCAAAGTGGAAATTGACAATCACACAACACTCCACTACTTTGTCTCTATACCTCCCTCAGCAGATTTTGTTTGCTATATCCCCAAGCCATCAGTTTTCTTTGAAGTTGATCCCAGATATCAGAATCTACCATATTGTCCCACTAAGTAGTTCTTGATTAGCATGATCAGGGATTATCTATAATATGAATTTGATGCATGTATGCCATTGTCAGTTTGAGGTATGAGTTTCAAATATGCTCTTCTCAAGGACACATGTAGCTTGTGGCATGTATAAGATGGTAACAGTTGGGTCAATTGGCCGGCCTAGTTCTTGATTGTGTACGCTATTATATATTAGCCAGGTGAACTAGGATATGGAAATATAAGCCCAACATTACGGTCCTCAAAGATCATTCTCATTTTGTTCATTATCTCTTATTTATTTATTTTTAATGTGACAGTTGCAGCAAACTGTTATTGGAGCAGCTGAATTTGCTCGCTCTTGGCTAAGGCAGGCAAAAGAAGCAGCAAGAAGAGGTACTGAATATGGAGAAGTGTTTCCTGTTCTGTTCACTGGGTTTTAATTGCTCTAGCACTTCGAACACTTCTTTTTTTCCCCTAAAACCCAGAACATGTGCAGCATATCTTTTTAGATATTTATAAAATTCCTTCGTAGTTGATTTCTTTCCACATGAGGTCTGATAGTGCCTGATGGGCAGATGGAAGATCTGGGCGCATTGACTACCTTCGAGCTGATGGAATGCCAGGACCACAGGATCCTGAGCGCTTTAGTTTTTGGGTCTCTCTCTCTCTCTCTCTCTCTGCACGCTTATTTAGATGTTGTCTCTCTCTTATTTTGATGCACTTCCTTTTTGGATGCAGCTAGTCAATCTATTGAGCTTAAGGCCCTCAGAAAAATTGGAACTCTTGCAATTAAGGGATACTAGAGAGGTGCTGGTTTTTTTTTTTTTTTGGTTCATTCTTATTTGCAATTTTGCATGCTTTTTCCCCTCTTTTGACATTTCTATCCACAGCGGATATCTCGTGGGCTTATTCTTCTGAGAGCTGCAGAACAAGGATGCCGAATCCAGTGAGGGAAACAATTTAGCCACAACAGGTACTCAACGCATTATAGTAATCAATATGATATAAGTTCTCAATTTATTTGTAAGAAATTTTCATTCTTTCAACCCATCCAATTAAGAATGTGGATACTGTTCTTATCTGTAACATTGGTTAAAACCAACCATACAAATGCCATGCACAATTCCAGAATTGGCGTCTTAAGTATCTATTGACCATTTGTGACCCTTTCTTTTAAGTAATTTTATTCATTCCTGAGACAGCGGGCAACTCTTTGTTTTGATGAGGTTGAAGAGCAGGAGTCTTACATAGTCCATGTGGTGTGCTTGTTTCTGTTATAAACTGATATAGATGTAAACCTGTATGAAAAATCAAAGCGGCAGAACTATCAATATACAAATTATGAAGGATTAAGTTGTGTTTCACCATGGTTTTAGTGACAGAAAAAGTCTGAAGATGCATTGTATAATTCTAAAGTTGTATGAAGATGCTGAAGATGCATTGACTAGGTGGTCTGAAAAACCTTTCTTGAAGATGTCAGCTTGCTGATTATCAATGGATGTAACTTGTCAGAAGAAGAGAGTTAAGGATTAGGATGCATGGAATTCTGGTGTGTCCATGGGCTGGAGGATATAAATCTTTTGCGATGACAAGGGGATGCCTCATAAGCTGGTAGGATTTCATGGAATACATTTTGGAGCTCTGTTTGCACAGCCAAGTGTAAGAATACCTTACTTTCATTGATTCAAAGATACGAGATCTCATGCGTCCAAATAAGCTCTAAGAAATTGATCTTATTGGCTATATATGCTGAATGCTGAGGCGTTTTTATTTTTCAGAATAGGAAATGACACAAGCGGCCAAAATATTCGTGCCATAGGGTACAAGGTGGTAACCCTTGGAATACAGTATATTTTGAGAGTACGTTCTTCTTGTGAGAACAAAAGTCCAAAACAATGGGCTCGTATGGGAGTGAAACTCAAATTAAAATCCAAGATATATATATATATAATTGGCATTTAAGGGCCTAGTTAGCATCATTCGGAGAATGTTTTGTTTTGAGAATGAATGAAGATAGACTTAGTTAGGAGGCATTTTGTGAGATCCTAGGTTTCTGGCTCGCTTGTCTTGTTTGCTTGCTTGTCTCCCAGGGGACTATTCCTACATTCGAAACATTCAAGTCCTAACCCAGGACAATATATGTGCGGCCTATCTCTCATTTTAAAGCCATTCGACTTAGGTCAAAGTCGACAATATCGTCCTAGGTTGTTATAGAATGGTATTAGAGTCAATGACGGTTTTGTTTTAAGTGGGGGAGTGTAAAATCCTTCATGCCTGGGTCTGGGTCTGGGTCTGCGTTTGCTTGCTTGTTTGGGCCCATTTGTTTTGTTTGCTTGTTTGTCTCTCAAAGGGCTTTGCACTATACCAAGTCCTACACCGGGTATATATGTTGCGGCCTGACGCTCCCCAAGGAGGCTTTGCACCATAGTAACTCCCACGTCGTTTGGTTGTCCCCTTGTATCCTAGGTGGCTTTGCACTGTACTAAAGTCCTACATGGGAAACATTTAATGTCCTAAAACCCTGTATATCTCTAAATATTTTCTGCAATATGCTTGCCAAACATGTCTTTTTTTTTTTTTATCGAAATTGAACATTTTCATAATGATGCCAAACACCCGTACCTCTTATGAAATAGAGGTTCTATCGACACTCAAAATGACAACATGAACAAAGCTTTGTGGAGCCTTAATAATTTCATTTTTAATACACGGCTATTTTTTGTTTTTGTTTTCCTTTCGGGTCCTCACGTCTGACCGCGGGGATTTGGGAACTAGAGCTCCTGATTTTCTTTTTGGGTATGTATATCTCAACCCACTTTTAAAAGTCTCGTTGTTATTTTAAAGTATAGCAATAATTTAATGAGGAGATTATCAGGCAAAATATATATAATGTTATCCCCATACATATCATAAAAAATGACAATCTTGAATTCTTGATACTCTTTGATGAGAATTAATATCCATTATATTCAATTTATGTATCTTAACCCTTTTTTAACGTATTTTAATTTTTATTTATAGTTACATTTATTTTGATAATTTGTTTCAATTTATCTACTGAAAAATCATGACAGTTCTAAGATAAGAAATCAAGTGTCAATTCACTTGTTGGTTGGTAGCTCAGTAACCAGAAATCTCATTTTCACATAAACAATCCAAGACTCAATTCCTAATTGTGACCATAATGGGATGAGCGCGTTTGGAAGTGGGAAAAAAGAGTAAAGATATTTGCTACAATTGTTTAGATAACTGCTAGTCTAGGTAAAATATAGGTTGAAGTTTGTTTTATCACTGCGTGAAAAACCTAAAACCAATACGTGCCCATATTTCATTAGTTATTACACTTTTTTCTTTATTGGGAAGTGAACCTAATCATTTTCGATTTTTGGATCTCTACCATGATGGGAGTATGGCATTATCCTACTATGCTCTCTCTCTTTCTCACCCACATCTACTCTCCAACCTAGGCTGTTGAATGATTTTAAATTTGACTGAAAAGCTCTATTGGAGATTGTAATTTGGTGTCCATACTCCATTCTCTCTAACTCGGTCATCTCTCCCTGTGACAAAAGTTATTTCATCACTTGTGCATTTTTCTACTGCATTCCTTTTTATTTGATGCCTAAAAGATGTAAGAAACAAAGCCTCTTTATTAAATATTGCTAAAAGGATATGTCTTCCTTAACACTCCAGCTACTTTTTTAGGCAATGTTTGTTTCTAAGGAGGTAGAGTGACAAATCAAAAAAAAAAAAAAAGAGGTAAAGTGAAACTTTTATGGAAAAGAATTCTAATGGTCAAAAATCTTATTTTGTCTATGCTTGGTTGGTTATGTCAAGTGGAAAAGTAAAATCTTAGCCAATTTTTTTTTTTACTTTACCTACTGCCAAAAAAAATTACCCCATAAAGCATAAGTGGTTATTTTACTGGCGGTTGACTTTTCATCTATTTTTCAAATTATTTTACCTCATGAAAATAATTACATTTTTACCTTATTGGAAAGTAAAGTTCTCTTTTAAAGACCATTACTTACATTTCTCTAAAATTCATTCAAATATGCCTAAGGGTCGGTTGTTTTCTTAAATGCATGAGACATAAAATAGCATTGGACTGCAACTTAGCACGTTTTGTGTCATTTGCCAATGGACGAACGGTTGAGCGGTGTTGGCACCCGGTGTCATACACATGCTCAAAAATCGATCCCTAAGCTTTTAAGTTGATAGTATCATTATCGGTCAGTAAGCCAACCTAGCTAATAAATAAATAAATTACATCATTTACTCATGTAAATGATTTTCTTGGTGGGAAAGGTGTGAGTGATTTTCCACGTGAAAAAATGCCCCCTCTTGTAGGTCAACTTGGATGCATGACAATCAAAAAAGGTAGGAGAGGATGGATGGACCGAATGGAGTCGATGGTGGCAAAGATCATTGTAGTCGGAGAATTTAAAAGTATACTATATCATGCGATTGATGTGCAAATAGTTTCACAATGGGCCCGGTGCAATTCAAAGGAAGGGATTGGATTGATTATAGCTGGATCTCCTATATGAGAAAAGGAAAAGAAGAGGGAAGTACATGGATGGTTTTCATAACTTGTTCTAAAAGGCATCAAGAGAAAATGGCAAATCAAGATAAATATGATGTTCATCACAATATTTCAACACACTATGAAATGAAAATACACGAACACACTCATGGTTGAGTGGTGTTGGCATCTTAGTTTTACACACATGTCCGGGATTGATCCTTGGATCTTCAAGTCTATTGTAGAATCACTCCTGACTAATAGCCCAACTTAGCCCCTGAAGAACAAAAAAAAAAGGAAGGGAAAAAACAAGAAAATTTGGTCATATATTTTTTTCCAAAGAACTTGGTGTTTTGGTGTGTTAGCTGAATCCTCTATAATTTTGACTTGCATAATTTAAAGCTCTTTTACTGTAGTTCTAATATTTTCAAATTTTAATCATTCTATTTTGACAAGATGCTTCCAAAAGTACTTTTTAAAGAACCATATGATTCAAAATATTATTCCACTAAATAAATCACCAAAAAGAAGATATGTGATAATGTTCCCACCCGCCGAGTCTTGCAGGCAGGAGTAAGCCTAATCACACACAACTTAGCCACAGATACCTCTATATTTTATGGGATGATTTTCTCCCGCACTTTGGGTTCCATTCGGATCCTTGCCATTGTCTCAGTAGACTTTGATACTATTTCCATCTTTGGGGATGGTCCGGATGCGTGTTTCCACAGGAATGCAAAAAAAAAAAAAAACTCCAATTTTTATTGTTTATCAAGAAATAATGAAGCCCAATTGATCCTCCATAAGTTGTGAGCACCCTAATTTTCGCGGATGGACCCATGACAAAAGCACCTATCCATTTTGACTACATCCCATTGCTTGCGTGGAAAAAAAAAAAAAAAAAAACAACAACAACATTCGCTAAAGCTTGCCTTCATTTGATGATTTTAAGCCGTGCATAAGAGTTAAAAACAAATGCTCTTGATTTGATCGTTATGATCATCAAATCTGTTTGACATTCACATCATATGTAACTAACATTGTATCATCTTTTATGTGACTATATCCACCATTCATCTAAGTGGCTGTAGTAAAGCTCCACAAGCCCCGTGAGTGCTATTATTATACTGCACCAATCAAACTTTGGCTAATTTCTCTGTCAAAGAAGGTGAGAAACAAATTTTATGCTCCAGTCAGTCTAGTGTAAACTACAATCATACATGATTCAAATCATGTGGGGGCCACAACATTGGTCACGCCAGCCTATGTTTGGGCAATGTCTTAGATTTTATTCCAATCAGAGCAATGGACATGGACGAACCATCACAATATATCTCATAGATGTGCCATCCAAATGAGTGGGCAAAGATGAGCCCCACATGAGCCAAATCAGTTGTTCAACACCATTCATAGTTTCATGCCATAACACATCATTTCTTCATTCTTTTTTTTTTTTCCCTATTGGAGGGTTCCCAATCTTTTGGGCTGGACTAATCCCTCCGGGCCCAGAGGGAAGCCGGGTAAACACCCTTGTGGCCCCAATATGGTAACACTAGTGGACTCAACCTTTAATTTTTGAAGAAGGAGAAACCGATGGTTGATTCCAAAATCTCTAACTCCGAAAGAGGTAGGAACCGTAGTCTTGATCACTAGGCCAACCCCTCGGGATTACAGTATCATTTCTTCATAATTTACTAATAAAGAGAAATAATAGGGGGTGATCTGCAAAGTACCTTCTATTGTCTGAATTTCCTTTCTCAACTATACCTTGTAACTATGGTAACATGCTCAACTTTTTAAGACATCGCACCGAGCGAGTAGGCCAGGTTTGCCACATCGCCCGTGTC
This sequence comes from Litsea cubeba, assembly GCA_012931725.1. Lineage (NCBI taxonomy): Eukaryota > Viridiplantae > Streptophyta > Magnoliopsida > Laurales > Lauraceae > Litsea > Litsea cubeba. The sequence continues at coordinate 136,079,386 of CM022947.1, read as the reverse complement.
GGAGCCACAGATGACACTGCCATGGATAAAAAAAGGGAAAAACTCTACAGATAGCTACCTATACTTTATGATAATTAAAAGTAGGTAGCTTTCTTTTTATTTTTGCAAATAATAACTTCTAAGATCTAAATCTCTGGGCCAACCAGCTTAACTCACAATTATAGGTTACTAACTTTGGACAGGTTGATAAAATTAAATGCATTTCATTGTGAAAGAATGAAAACTTTTATTTATCTAGCTCGATTCAAGTTAAATGAAGAACATTAATTTGCTAATTCTAGCTAAATTGATTCTGATTTTATGGTCTTTCATGTCATTGCCTTAATTTTATTTCAAATGAGGCTAGATTTTTTTGAGATTTTTATTGTCATACAATAACATATGCTATATTTCATTAATTGCTGGGAAATCAACAGTTGATTGATGATAATGATGATGAGTCTAGGTTTTTTGAATATGTCATTCAAGCATTTCTTGAGCAGAAGCAGTATCGCTATTAAGAGTTCACCTAGTTTAAAGTTCAAACCACTCACCCATGTATGAGATGTCCTCAGATTTTACTTAATAGGAGTTGGCTTTATCGTAAAATTGAGCATATTATTATAAATGTTAGGACATGTCTTGAATTTGAAATTCTCCAAATGCTATCTCCCAGTTACAATTCCAAATGCTCAGACCGTTTGAATTCTGAAATTTCAATAATTCAAAGAGCTAAAAATTTAAAGAAGTAATTTTTTGGCAGGTAGATATGTGGGATTTTAAAACCAAACATTGCATTTGAAATATCCAAGGTACAAAACCGAAACTAGTGTTAAAAATCCCCAACCACCCAAATTCTCATCAAATGCTCAAATCTTACAGTGAGAAGACCGACTCTTATTGGATTAAAATCTAGAGGCATCCGATACAAGGTCATTTCATTGTGAGAAGCTCATATTTAATAGATGGAATCCACCACGAAGCTCCGGTTCCGGGTCAAAACCATACTAACCGGACCCATTTATAAATAATGATTCCGTTTTTAATTATGACTTGGAACTTATTTTGTTGGCTCCAAACCTAGTTCCAATAAGAAAATCTGGATCCGGCTTCGGAATCATGTCCACCTAGAGAGTTGGAATCTAGTTTTAAAATCGGTCTTAATTTCTCTTTATATTTTAATTTTATTTAAATAAGCATATTATTCAACTTATAATAGTGCATCGAGTCTATTAACTCCACTATTATACATAGAATGTTAAAAGAAAAGTAAATTTTAAGATACAATTAGCAATATCAAAGACTTATATGTCGGGTCCTAGGTCCATGGGCCGAAAACCTATATGGACACAGAATCGGGCCAATTTATTAATCGGAAGAACCAGATTTTCTGCTGGTGGAAACTTTTGGGTAATTGAAAAATCGGATACCCGTTTGCAACGCTACATTTGGACAAAGACTTTAATTAAAGTAATAAAGGTAGTTATCCATAAACCAAATAAAGAAACAGGGGGTTATCTGTAATACCAGAAATTACAGGAGACTCTATCTTCGTTTTCGTTTTTAAAAATATAAGAGAGTCGGTTGGGATGCCTTGTCTCTCGACTCTTTTAGACAAAGGCACGACTCCCTCTCTCTCTCTCTCTCTCTCTCTGCCTTTTTTGTTACCTCATTCGTTTGTCGAGTACCTGCAGCAGCAGTGAAAAAAGAAAAAACTCCCCTTCGTCTCTCTCTTCTTCTTCAATTGCAGGCACGTGCCTCTTCCTCTCGATCCCAACCAAACCATCAGTACTTCTCTTCGCTCTTTCGCTCTAATGACCTCTGCCTTCATGTGAAGGCAGAGATCGACATGTTCTTTCCTCTTCTCTCTCGAATTCCTCACTACTTCCATTTTCTCCTCTTCCAATTCCTCTCGATCTCTTCGATTCCCGACTCTCCGCTCTTTGATCGATCCCTTTTGACGCAGATTTTGGCTTCGATCCAGGCGGAGGCAGCGCCCCCGGAGGATGGCGCTGTTCAGACGCCTCTTCTACCGGAAACCTCCCGATCGCCTTCTCGAGATATCTGAGCGAGTTTATGGTACTTCCTTCTTTATATCTTCAGATCTGGAACTGATTTGAGTTTCGCTGGAGGTTTTCCTTATAAATTCAAGCCATTTCATCTCTCCTTTTTCTGTTTCTGCGCTTTTGCTGATTGTTTCTCTGATGTTGATTATCTATGCGAGCTTGGTTTTGATCTGTTTAGTTCAGTTCTTGTGCGAATTTATGGTTTGATGGTGTGTTTGGTGGTTGGCGAGCTGAGATCTTGCGGAATTGAAGTGGTTTTGGTGAATGTTTTGGGGAGGAGGTCTTTGTGAGAATTTAGGGTTTCTTTTTTGACTTGATCCAGAGTTTTAAGTGCTGAGATTTTTTTTTGACGATTGTTGGTAGTTCTACAGTTGGTTGAATTGCGGAATGTTCTGGAAAATCGAGGGGAATCTTGTTAGCTGAAATGACAGGGATCAGAACTCAGAACATGGCGTCTTGCTTTCTTGAAGATAGCTGAAATGTGATGGCCTCGTGTACTTCTGTGCTGTACATTTGTGAATTTGGGAACTATGAAAGTGGTTAGGTTCAATGCAGGAAAAAAAAAAGGAAGAATCTGTCTGAATTTTCTATTGTTTTGTTTCTTTTAGAGTTGAACTTGGCCCAGGGATGCTCATGGTGGGAGAAATTGAACATTAACTCCTGTGTGAGAATTGTGATGTTATCATACTGCTAGACGTTGGAGCTTTCTTCTTTGGATTCCATTGCTGAAGTAATTCTATGTACCTAAAATGCTAGTACATTATATAGAGAATAGAAATCCAAGTAGTCTACTTGAAGTTCGACAAGGAAAACCCACTTACCAAGTTTGTTTGCTACCAACTTGTTATTACCTCTCCTTAACTTTCTCTGTATGTGTAATTCAGAATGGTCCACACACACACACATAATGCTGCACAGTTTCTCATCTCAACTCCCTGATCTGGCAAGTGCCCAGGTGGCCCTACAATTTTTGTCCAACCATTGCATTTAATGAGTATACAATATCTGTATCTATATTCTTCTAATACCTAAACATATTTTGTGAGCTAGTTTTAAAATTTTACAACGGGGCCATGGACCATTGGATTAAACTGCCTCACCCATGCATTTGTATAATTCCAAATATCATTCTAATTGGAGGGACATTCACCATTGGATCGAATCACGCTAAAAGAAATCATGCCATGTCATTAACTAGTCACTATTTTGCTATAATTTAATCCAGTGGTGAATATTACAGGTCACCTCTAATGTGACCACACCTAACATGGGGGAAGGGACCATATCTAGTGATTTGCCTTCATGAAATGTGGAATACTGTATGGTGATAGATTGGTAGTAGCAATAGTGGCAACGTGTTTGTTCTTTTATGTGTTTTTCATTGTTTGAGATTACATTTTTAGTTTTCCCTCTCTTGCTTTATTTCATCAAAGTCCTGCAATTTATTTGTAGATTTTCTTGGAAGGTAAAGATTTGCATTGAAGGACAATAACATGTGGTGGGTTTTCTTGTGCATGGTTCAGTTTTCGACTGTTGCTTCTCCACCGACGTTTTGGATGAAGATGAGTACAAGGTTTACTTGACTGGCATTGTAGCTCAACTGCAGGACCATTTCCCTGATGCCTCTTTCATGGTGTTCAACTTTAGAGAAGGAGAAAGGAGGAGCCAGATAACTGACATACTGTCACAGTATGACATGACTGTGATGGACTACCCTCGACAATACGAGGGGTGTCCTTTACTCCCACTGGAGATGATTCACCACTTCCTAAGGTCGAGTGAGAGCTGGCTATCATTGGAAGGGCAGCAGAACGTGTTGCTAATGCATTGTGAGAGAGGAGGATGGCCTGTTCTTGCATTTATGCTTGCTGGCCTCCTGTTATACAGGAAACAGTACACGGGGGAACAAAAGACTCTGGAGATGGTGTACAAGCAAGCCCCCAAGGAACTCCTCCATCTATTATCTCCTTTGAATCCGCAGCCTTCGCAGTTGCGATATCTCCAATACATCTCTGGAAGGAGTGGCGGATTGGAATGGCCTCCATCAGATACACCTATGACTTTGGATTGCCTCATTCTTAGGGTTCTTCCCATGTTTGATGGAGAAGGGAGTTGCAGGCCAATTGTTCGTGTGTATGGTCAGGACCCTTCAACTGTGAGCAACAGGAGTTCCAAGGTTCTGTTTTCGACGCCCAAGACGAAGAAACATACCCGGAAGTACAGACAGGTAATGCTCTCAATTCTGAGTCTTTAACAAGTTAGTGCAACATTATTGAATTTATCCCCCAGATTTAATATCTTAAGAATGGTGTTTTCTAACTCTAGGAGTCAGAGCATGCTCCTGTGAAAATAGGAATTCACTGCCGTGTTCAAGGGGATGTGGTCCTCGAGTGCATCAATTTGGATGATGATATGGAACGCGAGGGAATGATGTTCAGGATAATGTTCAACACAGCATATATTCGATCCAATATTTTGGTGCTCAGTCGTGATGAAATTGATGTTCTGTGGAATGCTAAGGACCATTTCCCGAAAGACTTCAGAGCAGAGGTAGGTTCATAGGATCATCTTCATCTTCTATAATTTCTTATTTTATCACTTATGTCTTCCTGAAGTTACGAGAGATGAAAATATACTCATCTTTGCATCAGGTACTCTTCACAGATTCATATACTGTTGGGTCTAATATCACAACACTAGAAGAAGAAGAAGATGGAAATGTGACAGACGGAGGTCCAGCAGAGGAGTTTTTTGAAGTGGAGGAGATCTTTAGCAATGGGGATTGGCAGGATGCCAAGGGTGATTCTGATCATGTGATTGAAAACATCAAGACATTACAGGATGTGAAGGAGAATCCGGATCTGTATGTGGTTGAAAACATAGCTACATCGCAGGTCGCAAAGGGGGATTCTGATCTCCTAGTGGTTGAAAACATAACTACATTGCATGATGCAAAGGGCGATTCTGGTTCTCTTATTGTTGAAAAAGTAAATGCATTGCAGGATGCCGAGGGAGCTTCTGATTTTCATGTGGTTGAAAACATAGCTACATCGGGTGAATTGAATTGCAAATTGGAGGTAGCTTCTGCTATAGATGAAGTCCCTTGGATATTAGAAGCCAATGATCATCAAGATGAAACAGAGAACAATGTAACCCAGAAGAGGTTAGACTTGAGGCCTCTGGATCAAAGTTTAATACCTGACATCCCTACACACAAACCTGAAAAATTACATCCACCAGAAGCCGATGATCATCAAGATGAAACAGAGAACAATGTAACCCAGAAGAGGTTAGACTTCAGGCCTCTGGATCAAAGTTTAATAACTGACATCCCTACACACAAACCTGAAAAATTACCTCCACCTGCACCTAGGAAGCAGCAAGTTTCTAATGTAAAATCGGCCACAGAGCCAGTTTTAGCTAAACAAAAAATGAAGCAGCAGGAATCTCAAGGTACTCAGGTGAAACCAACAAAACCAAAGACCATATCTCGGTGGATTCCCCCTAAAAAAGTCTCTTATGCTAACTCCATGCATTTATCTTCTCAACCCCCATCGAGATATAATAGTGCTCCAGCTGCTTTAGTTATTACTTCACTCGCGCAAGATAGTGATGCAGGTGAAACTTCAGAAGCACTTCCTGTGACTGCAGTTCCTGCCTCTTCATTCTTACCAACACCTCTTCCTCCACAACCAGCGACATGTCCTGCTCAAGCCACACATCTTTCCTCAACCATGGCACCGCTGCCGCCACCGCCGCCGCCGCCCATGTCTTCACGAGCAACATGTCCTTCCCCTTCACCCCCACCCACACCCCCTGCCCCTTCCTTTCCACTTATGCAGCAGCCACGGGCAACTGCTTGCCCACCACCACCACCACTGTCTCGTGGAACAGGAACCAACTCTCAGGGTCAGTCCCTACCTCCCCCTCCCCCTCCCCCTCCCCCTCCACCGCCCTTACAAAATATGGTGGTATGGACCGCCTCTCCTACCCCACCTCCGCCGCCACTCCCTCACCTTGGAGGGTCACCTTATGGTCCTCTTCCTCCTCCGCCCCCGCCTCCGCCTCCGCCTCCGCCTCCTCCCCCTCTCAAACAACACCCTGTTGGGTCAGCTGCCCCTCCCCCACCTCCTCCTCTTAGAAAACATCATGTTGGGTCAGTTGTCTCTCCTCCTCCACCACCACCACCTCCTCCTCCTCGGCAAAATCCTGTCAGATCAATAGTCCCCCCTCCCCCTCCTCCTCCTCCCCCATTGAAGGTTGGGACTCCTATGAAAGGCTCCACCCCTATGACTCCTCCACCCCCACCTCCTCCTCCTCCTCCTTCTAAGGTTGCTGGAATTGCAGTCCCTCCACCACCTCCACCGCCAATGCGTGGAGCTCCACCTCCACCACCTCTGCCTCCAATGCATGGAGCTCCACCTCCACCACCTCCGCCTCCAATGCGTGGAGCTCCACCTCCGCCACCTCCTCCTCCAATGCGTGGAGCTCCGCCTCCACCTCCACCTCCAATGCGTGGAGCTCCACCTCCACCACCGCCTCCAATGCGTGGAGCTCCACCACCACCACCACCTCCTCCTAGAGCACCGCCACCACCTCCACCTCCAATGCGTGGAGCTCCCCCCCCACCACCTCCTCCCGGAGTACCACCACCTCCACCTTCAATGCGTGGAGCTCCACTTCCTCCACCCCCTCCCGGAGCACGTGCACCTGGTCCTCCACCCCCTCCAAGGGCTCCAGGAGCTGCAGTTCCTCCACCTCCTCCAATCGGTGCTAAAGCAACAGATGCAGGTGGGGGAAGAGGTTTACCTAGTAGAGCCCGAGGGTTTGCTCGTCCTACTGGATCTCTAGGCTTATCTGCTTCAGCACCTCGAAGATCATCCCTAAAGCCCCTACACTGGGTGAAGGTGACAAGAGCAGTTCAAGGAAGCTTATGGGCAGAGCTACAGAAATATGACGAACCTCCGAAGTATGACACCTGTCATTTATTAATGGTCGTTTTCCCTACTGTATGTTTGATGACGTCCTTATAATGACCATTGCTGCTTATTGTTATGCATTTCTTGAACTACTGTTCTAAAATGTTTTAAGATGTTCTTTCATATCCATTAAAAAAAGATGTTCTGGCATGTGACTGATAATTGGATGTGTTTATGTCATACTATCATTGTCATTATGTCTACACTCTACATTGCAGTTCCTGATCTGGTTCTCGAACCCATGTCACTGATATCATTGCTGAATTTCTGCTGTTTTCAGTACTTTTTTTGAATGCTGTCCTCATACTTTATTCTTAATGCTCAACCTTTGCATGCTAGCGCTTCAGAATTTGACGTGTCAGAACTTGAGAGTCTCTTCTCGGCTGTGGTCCCTAATAAGAATGACACCTCAGGGGGTAATTCAGGAGGGCGTCGCAAATCTGTTGGATCAAAAACAGACAGAGTCCACCTGGTAACTCATTTAACTAAAACTGTAGCTGTGGAGTTTTAATGTCTTTGATTACACCATTAAGTATTATGTGCAATGCTTTTTGCTATATATCTTTGTTAAAAATGTCAGTTTGTTTTGTCATTTGTGAGAAAAAAAAAAGTATTTCACAGGCTGTGATATGCTTAAATCGACCCAATTACAACCACCATAACTTGTATGTAATAGTTGTATACTATGCCACAATTCATATGCTACATTGTAGGTTATTACGTTATTTTTTGGATCTTCATTCATTATTAGTATGTATTATTTTTGGTGAGTGTCATAATTAATTACTATTCTTCACTTCCAAAAATAATTAATTTGTCTATTACATTTTTTAATAATATGTGCTTTCTTATTACATATTATTTTTGAAAAGTATCATAATTAATTACTATTCTTCACTTTCAAAAAGAATTAATTAGTCTATTACAATTTTTAATAATGTGTGCTATACTTTATTTTTTGACTGATTTCAATGAGATATTTGTCGAAAAGGAAAGCTACCTGCTTGTCCTGGACAAGAATTCCGACCACATTTCAAACAACAAGATCCAAAACCAGGAACCATAGCAGCCAACAGGTGGAGCAGCTGTTGTGGAAGCCTATAAACGCCCTAGTTGGCTTGAATTTTAATGTTCCAGATTCATAAAGGAAACACGTTTTGAGGAACTATTTTGCCTTAAAAAAAAAACAAATAATATATATTTTTTTTGTTGTGGGGGGGGGGGGGGGGGTTATTAGTTTATTTTTGTCTCACAAGAATGCACGTGCTCCTCTCTCTCTCTCTCCCCAATTTTCACTAAAGTTTGTATAAAATATATTGATTCTAATATCTTATTAGGCTAATTTATTGCTTTAGTGTTTATGCTGTTCACTATATTGTGTTAACCTTGGCTCCTGGTATCTTATGGTTGATTTTTGTGCTATATTTTTCACATTTCCTTGTCAATAGCCCCTTGTTGATTGACATTATTCTCATTGATCACTGTAGATTGACTTGAGGCGAGCCAATAATGTTGAAATTATGCTCACAAAAGTTAAGATGCCACTTTCTGATATGATGGTAAGAAAGCTGCTGCTTAACATTCCTTTTCTTTTGTCATCATAAGATGACCAATGTTTTCATTTCTTTTGTGATTACAAGATGACCTATGCTTTCATTGTGTAACTAATCTCTTATTTAATTGGCCTCATATATATAATTAATTAATTTTCGACTTGTGTAGTATGTGATGCACGATCCCACAGTTGGGGTCTACAGTCAAGAAATGATGCTAATGGTGTTCACCTGATCATTTCCATTGGCTTTACTAGTTTCTTAGCTGGAAAATGGAAATCCTTTATTTCAGGCTGGAATTGATTGGAATGGTTCTAGGATTTACTTTAGTATTCAAGCCTGCCATCATTTGATTTGATTTTCTGGATATTGGATCTGATTTGTTTAATGTTAGACTTCCATGACTACTACTAGCTGAATTTTATTTAGTGCTCTCTCAGCCTGTTGATTTTGATATGTGGTGTGGGCTGGTTGTGCATACTGCTTTTTGAATACTCAGAAGTCCTTAGACTGGTTGTTTATTGCATGCCATCTCAAATTTGGAGAATAGTGGAGTGGCACTGCTGTAGGAAGTTGATAGCATGTAGACGTGAGTTTGTGGAGCTGCATAACATGAGAATGGTTGCTGAAACTTCTAACAGGTTGACAAGTTTTCATGTATCATTCATTTGGTAACTTGAATTTCCTTCTTGTGAGACACCAGGTTTTGTTTGGAACTTGGGTTATCGACCAGTAGTCATGGATAAAAGAGAGCTTAGGTTATGGTCTGAAAGTAGAGGAACAATTCACAACCCACATGAGTTGTAGGATACTAATACAAGTTTAAGACTTGACCTAGGCACCGGCCGAATCTGATACTGTCATGAGTACCAACTTCAAGTCCTTGTCCATGCATCCCCCGCACACAAGCCATGCCCAGAAACCTAGAAATCAAATCCTATTGCCCATTCTCTTTACTTTAATGATGCAGGCCCTAGGATTAGGGCTTGCGTAGATGCCGAAGCACGTGTCAAAGACACCTCAAATTATCTCCGCAGAGATTTCTAACACGAGGAACAACCTCTCCAAGGGAAAAATCCCAATTTTACTTAATTCCAATCTGAGATTATCATCTCTACAATGCAATATAAATAGGCAAAGTAAACTTAGGGCCTAAGACAACCTAATCTAATAATAGAAACTATCCTAATCAAACTAGGAAACCAAATAAATCATAATGCTAATCCTAATTACAATAAAATTAGGAAGCTACTAAAAAATAAATATCCTCTAAACTATGTTGGGTGGGACCAGTAGTGGAATAGTAGCCCGTGCTGCATCATTCCCCCCAGGTTGAAAGAAGAGTTCGACCTCGAACTCGGGTCTTCTTCAAGTTGCCTCTATATATATGATGTACGTGAAGCACTTCCTTTGTAGCAGGAACCCTTGATTTCTTCTTCGGCGATTCGGGCTTCTTTGGATAGAGCGTAACTTCCTTCTCGCCGTGCCTGAATGTGTACGTGTTGTCGCGCATCCCATGAGTGCCATTCTTGTCATACAGCCATGGGCGACCCAATAGAATATCTCCACTGTCCATTGGTAGCACATCGCACCAAATTGTATCTTTGTAATCATTACCAACTGCAAAAGTAACCTGACATGTATGTCGAACTTGCGCTTCATCACCTGTCATGAGCCATTTAACAAAGTAGGGACGATTGTGCTTGTAAACCTTCAATTTCAAGCGATCAACAAGAGTTTGAGAGATAATATTCTCACAACTTCCACCATCAATAACAACTGTACAATTTTGCCCATGTATTGTACCTGTGGAACGAAAAATACTTTTCCGCAACCATTTCTTTTCAACAGTGGGTATAGACTCTTGTTGCACCAAGAGAAGTTCGCCATCTGTTTCAGCTGCTATTTCCTCCGCTTCATCGGATTCTTCACTTTTAGGATCATCTTTTGTTTCCGGTTCTTCTTGTGCACTTCCCATTAAATTGATTCGTTTAGGGCATTCAAACGCACGGTGACCCTTTTGCTTACAATGAAAACATGTGAATCTGTTTGGATCTTCAGACTTGGAAGAAAACTTTTCTGAGGAATTAGCATTTGGATTAAAATCTAACTTTGATGGAGTCTTTTGCGCAGACCATTTAGACGCATTAAGTTTTCTGGCTTGATGATTTGCAATCCCCTCAGCTTTAATAGCATGCTGAACAATCTCATCAACATTGTCAAAATGCTTGAATGTGAGGATATGTTGTATATCAAGTGTAAGCCCATTAAAGTATCTGTCAACTAACACATCATCATCTTCATTCAAACCACAACGAGCTTGCATGGTCATAAACTCCTCTGAATACTCAACAACCGTCTTAGATCCTTGTTTCAAATCCTGAAAACTTGAACGCAGATCTCTGGAGTAATTGACAGGAAGAAATTTTTGCTTCAACAGATTTTTCATCTCAGTCCATGTGTCAACGGGGTCAATTTGTTGGTTTCTTCTCTTCTTTTGCAACTCAGCCCACCATATTGCAGCATAATTACGAAATCGAGTTGCCACCAGCGTAATTTTATGACCATCCGTCATTGGCTTGTGTGCAAAAATATTTTCAACACACACTAACCAATCTATGAATTCATCCGGTTTCAATTTCCCATTATATTCAGGAATCACGAGTTTAATACCCAAATCACGATCAACATTTACGACATGTGGATCTCGTTGATTCCGAACATGTCGTCCATCATCATGATGATTTTCCTCACGCCGATTAGTTTCCAAATTGGTTAATCGGGTTTCAATCCTTTCCAGAGTCGCTTGCATTTGAACTTGCATTTGAACCATCGTTGCAGATAGTTGATTAACAGTTACCGATAATTGTGCAACGGTTCCCCTCAAATCATCATCATTGTGAGAGGAAGACTCCGCATCAATCTGCTTCTTGGGAGGCATGTTTGTTTAATGTAAATTTAATTTTTTTTTTTTTTTTTACTGACCTGATGTGTAGATCTGCGCACCACGATCACTCTGGCGAAGACGGATCTGAAATCGTACGGTGGATGAACTGGATATCCCAATAAGAAGTCTCAACCGTTGATCTTGTCAAAATTTGCTATTGATCAGAAGTTTGCTGGAAGGTATGTATCTTCTCCTTGTGGGCTTCTTCAACGGGTCGGATCAACCTGTGGGCCGAACTAGAAATCAGGCCCAATCAGTGCCTCAGTCTTCGTGCCTTCAGAGAATGAGAATAAGGGGTTTCAAAACCCTTTATTCTCCTATTGCTGCTTACACGCTACGAAGAGGGAGCGAAGATGGAGCTGGCGGTGTGCAACTATGGAGGAGCCTGGCGACGGCGCTGCTGGTGCGGGGCGATGGTGGTGCACAGTGCAAGATGGAGACGATGGAGATTGGGAGACGGATGTCGACTGCGATGGAGATGGCTACAGCACTGGTGCACGGTACTCTCCTTTTTCTTCTATTCCCTCTCTCCGCTGTTCTTCTTCTTTCTTTTCTTCTTTGATTTTCTTTCTTCTCTCTCTGCTGGGGAAAATTGGGGTTCTGGGAGAGAGTGGGCGATGGGGGTTATATTCGGTTTGAGGTTTTTTTTTTTTAGGCTAGGGATTTGGGGTTTTGTGGATTGTGTGAGGGATCTGAGTAGCGGGTGGGGTTTGGCAGCTAGGGTTGGGTTGTGGGTCGGCTGTGGGGTTTGGGGTTGGGAGGGACTGGAGTTTTGGATGTTGGGGTGGCAGGGTTTTCGATGAAGAGGCACTGAAATAAGGAGAATGGGGAAGAGGGTTGGTTCAGTGGCTTCCGGTAGGGCTAGGGTTTGGGGCGAGGGTTCTGGGAACAGATTTGGGATTGGCAGCGGAGGGGAGGGATTGGTTGGTTAGATGTCAGGGCCTCAAGGTGGTTCGGCAGGGAGTCGTGGGTTGGGATGATTGTAGCAGAGGACTGACGAAGGGGTTTTGGTAGTGGATGGATAGGCTCCGATCGGTGACCGGAGGGTGATCGGAGCGTTGTGGATCTTCGCTCTGATACCAAATTGATGCAGGCCCTAGGGTTAGGGCTTGCGTAGATGCCGAAGCACGTGTCAAAGACACCTCAAATTATCTCCGCAGAGATTTCTAACACGAGGAACAACCTCTCCAAGGGAAAAATCCCAATTTTACTTAATTCCAATCTGAGATTATCATCTCTACAATGCAATATAAATAGGCAAAGTAAACTTAGGGCCTAAGACAACCTAATCTAATAATAGAAACTATCCTAATCAAACTAGGAAACCAAATAAATCATAATGCTAATCCTAATTACAATAAAATTAGGAAGCTACTAAAAATAAATATCCTCTAAACTATGTTGGGTGGGACCAGTAGTGGAATAGTAGCCCGTGCTGCATCATTTAATGTCCTTTTAGCAATTAATGCAAATATCTTTGATTTTCTTTGTTGGCCTTTTTCTAAGGGATTCCTGTATTGGCAATGTATATAAGACAATTGCATAAAATGAAATGATTAGACTTTTTATTGTTGTTTTGAGGAATTTCTTATTCTTGGCATTAAACCATCTCCGCCTCAAATCAAGTGGTTAACGGCTTGATTTGGTTGAATCTGGGACACCCGTTCAAAGGGGTATGGGACATCCATTCCTTGTTTCTTTGCCATGTGAGGAGCCCATCATCAAATGAAAAGCCATCTTATTACCATTTGTTGCATCCTAACACATCTGGCAGTTAGATCTCTCTGCATTAAAATGACATGCCAAAAAGTATGTATTATTCCATGTGCAATATCAAGGCTTTTACTCCCAAGTCTAAAGAGAAAATTTATCATTAGATGAAATCAAGTCATCCCATATGGGCTTGATCCCTTTAACAACCATTATATATGCTTTGCATTAATAAAAAAAATGCTAATCTAAGCCATGAATCTGTCCCTAGATGTTTCAATTCCCACCCTTAAACATAATAGGTGAAAATTGTATTTAATGTAAAGTCTTAAAACCTGGTCTTCGTGTTTGTTGTGACCAGGGCGACTTGGTGCTTTCTGCATAGGCCGTGCTGAACAGGTACAGATGTGTCAGTCTTAAAATTATAAAATGTTTTCAAAAAATTTATAAAATAAAGAAATAATAGTAACAGGCTAAAAAATGTGTAAAGATAGTGATTTAATTGATCTTAAATTAATTATAGAGATGTTATTTTCCTTATGGCTAGTGCAATGTTTATTGTAATACCCTGGGCCAGGTTAGGCCCAGATTCATCCAACCCAGGTTGGAAGAATCTAGGCCTAACCTGGCCCAGGGTATTAAACTTATCACTTCCTATAGCTAATTGAAGGATCATTTAACACATAAAGAGCACCAAGTTACCACTGTATAATAATTTTAACTTATAACCACAATAGGTTTCTTTTTTGAATGATAAGTTTTATTAGTAAAGAAGAGATACAGTAGGGGAGAGATATGCTGCAAATCAATGAAGCACCAAAACAACACTTAAAGCCCTAAAAAGATCCAAGAAACAAAAATGCAAATCAAATAGGCAGATTTCTGAGGGGAGACCACTAATAGCCGACACCGAATGCCCATTTCAGCCAGCAGATCTGCCGCAGAGTTGCACTTCACTTAAAATGAGAGAAAAACTCACAAACCATGACATTAACTGAGAGATGGGGGACTGAGAGATGGGGGTGTGGGAAATTCTTCATCATTAATATACTGTTTACTGCTTATTGGATAATTAGGGGAACACAATGGATCTGCGCAAAATTATCATACAACTCTGGCTCCATCTTCAGAATGATAATTCCCTGTGGCATTGATCCTCAATCTTTTATTATTCACCTCCATACTAATATTATCTTTAGACCCCATTATCCATATTTATGAGCTGATTTGAATTTGGATACCATACTAGTACTTGTTCTTTTCACTTTAAAATTCAAAACTTTTTTTTTTATAACACTTTAAAGTTCAAAATTAAAGAGGAACAATGGAAATAGAGGGAGAGTTTATATATGTTTTCAGTTGAGCCACGATGACAGCCATACCAGTACTGCACGGTCCATAATGTACCAGTCCATGCTAGTGTGCCGCCTCAGCTTGATTAAGTTGGTGCTGACTCAGTTGAGTATGGGCTTTTTTAGGATCATAGTCCCAAACTTGTGCTAATATTGAACTGCACTAAGTCCACTAAGTAGACATGGTACCAGATGAAATTTCAAATTATGGTTTAATGCCGGTATTGCTTAATGACTAATGAAATAGAGATGGGATTTTCCTTGCGCATGATGAGCCACACATTTAGACCTCCATGAGCCATGGGCTACATTGTTTTTTTTTTTTTTTTTTTTTTTTTTTTTTTTTTATAATAAGAAAATTTTATTTCACCAAACCCAAAAAGGGGCAAAACACAGCGAAAGCAAAATAACCAAAAATAACTAAACATCAAAAGAAATGGAAGAGCTAAAAACTCCTTCTTGAGCAAGACTATCTGCCGACTATCTGCCGTAACATTTGCTTCTCTAAGAATATGATGGAAGCTGGCTCCCAACCTCCTTGAAATATCCTGCACCTCCTCCACCCAATCCTCCAATCTCCGAGGATAAGAAAAACTTCTTGAACACCATTGAATTACAGAGAAAGAATCTCCCTCAAGAATAGCACTATAACCACCCATCTGAAGCAGCTCTCGGCAACCAATAAGAATAGCAAACAACCCAGCTTCATTAGCATCTGAAGAGTCAATTGGCCCAGAGAAGCTCCTTACAATATTACCATTCCAATCCCTTATAACTCCACCTATCCCTCCCTTTCGCAAAGAACGAACAAAGCTACCATCAAAATTCAACTTCAGAACACCAATAGGGGGATTCGTCCATGTAAATCTAACTCTTGACTTAACACTCCATCCACCCTTAAAGAAAGAAGACCAAGATCTATTAAGATCTTACATAGAAACTCCATTAACCTCCTTACGCATAACCGCCCATTCAGAGACGGACCAAGTTATGCACTCTACCATCACCATCACAGAATTAGACTTACTCATGAAAACTCTATTATTCCTTTCCAACCAAAGCTTCCAACATGTAGCATACAAGACTAACCTCCATAAGATCTTACCCCGAATAAACTTACAGTGCCAACGCCATTGAAGGAAAAGATCTCAACTGTCCTATTCATAACCCACTCCATGCCATACATTTCAAGCAAAGTAGACCACACTCAATGAGCAAAATGACAATGAATCATCAAATGATGCACCATTTCCTCACCTTCTAAACACATTGGACACCCATTAATGATAATATAATTTCTTCTTCACAACTTGGCTATTGTCAAAATTTTATGTAACCTTGCTATCCAACAAAAAAATCAAAACCCTTGGCGGAACTGAAGGAATCCAAAAATTATGCCTGCCCTCCACTCTTTCTGAAAAATTAGCCAAAGCATTATAAAAAAGACTTCACTGAAAATCGGCCCTTAACATCTGGTTTCTATAATTTGACATCTGAATTTCCACATGACAAAAACACTTTTACCTAGTAAACCAAGCAAACAATCAAAATAAAAAATCTCACAATCCAAAAGATTCCTTCGAAAAGAGAAATCTCATTCAACACTTCCCCCAGAATAGGAAAATTTATCTACCACAAAAGCATATTGTCTTTGATCCAAGAAAAAGAGATTAGGAAATTGATGGTTCAAAGCCGTTCGACCATACCATTCATCATACCAAATCCTGTTCCTCCTCCCATTATGAGCTCTGTAACGAACTAAAGGATCAAAATCATCTTTAACAAAAATGATAAATTTCCAAATACCTGAAGCCTTATAATCATTGCCCAATACCTACCAACCATCATTGCCCAAATTATATATTTTTGTATTAAGATCTGCCTCCACAACCCTTGATCCAGCTCTCCAACCCTCCATAACCACTCTCCCAAAAGAGCTTTACTTGGAACTATTTTTCAACTAAGCTTGCATGTTTAGGTTACTCTATCTTTTAGGGTCCTCTTAGAGGGTAACACGGATCCTTGAAATCAAGAGTTTCCTTTTGAAGAATGCTTCCAAATGCAATTGCATGAAACAATAATGCGCAAAATTTTGAAGGACAAGTATCCATTTACAGTCCTTCTGCATGTGAACAAGGCATGACCCAAAGAATATATTGGGATTCGTATCCTGGCATCATAGGAATTGAGATGCTTTAGTCGATGTACCCACAAGAAAGGTAAAAAAAAAATTTGGTGGGGCGTTTTTTGTTTGGGGTGTGTGTGTGTGTGGTTGGGTGGGGGTAGCTCCTCACAACTGGAAGTAGGGATGCGTAAACGGGTCGGTTCCTGTTGTTAATGAGAAGATGGACCCGGAATCGGAACCGGACCGTGAATGGGACGGGTCCGGGTCAGGTAGAGAATGATTTTGTAAAAAAAAAAAAACTAGATAAATGATTTAGAAAAAAAAAACTAGCTTTTAGGAGGATTAAAAAAAAAAGGGTAATATGTCGGGTCCACGGGTCAAAACTCAAAACCAAGGTGGAACCGGGCCCCTTTACGTCACGGGTCCAAAAAATGGACCCAGACATCTACTTGTTTATTTATCTGAACCTAAATAAGGACCCAAACCCGGTTATTAATGGGTTGGAATCTTTGGGTAATTGGAGAATCGGGGACCCATTTACATCCCTAACTGGAAGGCGCTCGTCGTCACAACCAACATGGCTGCAGTTTCGAGTCATCTTACATATCAAAAGGGAAAAAGAAATGGAGGCTTCTTGTGCCTGCTTGGAAGTAAAATATTGTTGCTACTAAATTGGAAATCTAGGCGCGCTTGGTATATGAAGAACAATAAGAGATACTGAATGTAAGGCGATTCTTGTTTTTGGTGATTACAGGCAAGGATGACTATAGTATATTAGAAAGCTTAGTCATAATTTTTTTTTCTTGCCTCTTTGTTCTGGGGAGTTGGTTGTGGAAGGGAGTTCAGGAAATGCGCTAGTCTGGGCTGAAGATAGTTTTAAGGCAATATGTAGGCTGGGATTTAGTTGATTCTAGAGGAGATTAATAAGTTCCCTAGCATGGGTTGAAGGTGGTGTTAAAGCACCATGGATTTTGGATCCAAAGCGAATGAGAAAAGGAGACACAGTTTTTCCACCTTTTTGCTGCAGGCTGCTAATGATGTTGTGACACGGTTGACAAAGGCGGGCATGCATACATAGATCATTTTTATATTAGAGAATCCCCCCAATTTTACCTTGACAAATGATCTGCATTTTATATGTATAGCACTGTTTTAGCTGCTTGGGTTTTGTATTTTCTATATTTTTTTTAAAAACCTGCTATTCCTTTTTTATGTAAAACTCAAAACAATGCTTGGGGTGGGTAACTTTTGCATGTGGCGAAGAATTCAGCTTATCAGAAACTCTGACACCTCAATATTATCCTGATATTCCTTGTACCATAGATAGAATCCAGCCAGTAGGGAAACTGAGAAAATCTCATAGCAGTCTTAAATAATCTACCATATCACTCTATTTGAATGCAATTATTTTATTTGGCTTCTTAGAAACTTTTGCAAGCCTACGCGAACTATGCAATTACCAGTCGCTTCTCTAAAATTTTTTCTTGAAGAAAAACAAAATGTGGTATCAGATTTTTAGTAGGAAAGTTATTTCGTAGCTGCAGTGCCTATGAAGGTGATACATGGGCATTTCTGGGTTTTTTTTTTATCATCACTATTGTTATTTATTTTTATTCTGTTTTTTTTTTTTTTTCTATTTTTCAGATTTTTTGAAAAATAGACCAAGGGAAATCCCAAATTTTAAAAGATCTCCTAAAAGATTCCCATGTAGAATTTAAATTTTTTTTTTTTTGGGTTAATTCCTCTTTTCCAATTGTTGAGCACCTTTTCATCCTCTCTTTAGTTAACAATGTTAACAATCCAATTCTTATTTTTGGCCTGTTTATCAAAGTTTGTGCTGTTGTTTGACCTTTAATTTTCTCATAGGGTGCAGCATTGGCATTGGATGATTCAATTCTTGATGTTGATCAAGTGGAAAATCTGATAAAATTTTGTCCCACAAAAGAGGAGATGGAACTTCTCAAGGTGGATATATATAATTATTGTTCCTTTACATTCTTTATTAATTATTTTATCTAATGCCTGACTACCGTATCATTATAATGTTCAGGGTTACAGTGGTGACAAAAATAACCTGGGAAAATGTGAACAGGTTTGTTTTCTTCTTCTGCTCATTACATTTTCTTTCTGTTCTTCTTTTTGAAAGTATGAATTACAACTATTTTCATGAGGGCTCAATTTTTTCTGAATCATTGGATGGGAATACCTGCCTCTCTTGCACGCCACTGAAAAAACATCATGGACGCCATTTGCTTCGACTAGTTGCATGACCTCATATGATACTTCCAAAGGTTGTCTAGATGACTTGGATGATTCATGAGCACTGACTGAACTCAAAAAAATACTTGGACAAGTGTGTTCCAAGTGTACCCATGGTATTAGGAGTATTTCTGTATAGATCCATTCTATGTGAACCTCTGATGAAACAAATAACTTATCAATGTGAATTGCAGTACTCAGGTGAAGTGTTAAGTCTCAGGATAATGAAGATGCTTAATCATGGATTACAGCTTAGGGTGGGTGAGAGAATCCTGGTCATTGTTTGTGAGTCATGTGGCAGAATACGTATCAGCTTTAGAATATGTATCAGCTTAGGGGGGCTGGGGCTTGGATTGGGTACACGCTCTCAGTTCAGAACGGTTGAATCACTATATGTTGCTGGTGGGCCTTTCCACTCATTCAGGTTGGATTAGGGGGTTCAACTGAGCCAGATCTGGTAAATGAATATAGTTGGGAGCAATCAATGATTGGTGGGCCATAAAGTACCCAACTTATAGAGTACGAGACGGGGTCTACTCGTTTTAATATCCGTGAATTGAACTGCTTCGGTGTGTTAAATCAACTAGAAGCTTCTGATGAAGGGAAAGTAGATAAAGTAATCTTGCTGATTTTGTGAGGTACTGTCTCTACTCTCGAGGAGATAGTTGTTCTGAAAATGGTGGGGCATTCCATTGACAGGATGGAAGGTTCTGAGGAGAGTACGGATGATCTTTTCTCTCTCGATCGATTCGAGGAATGGAAGTCCGAAGGGAAGAGGCCTTTGGTGTCCCCTCCAGTTCAATTTTCAAAGAGAATGTGTTCTGGAAGAAGATGGGTTGCCCCTGAGAATAGTGTTCGGTGTTCCTGATAACATAGATTGTGGTGACGTGGTGGTTCCGTTAGTTGACAGTGGCTCTAATGATGGTAGGATGGAAGAATGCATACAGTGAAGGTCAGTAAAGCAGTTGATGTTTAAACGATGACAATATGAGATGGTTTGTTAATGGATTTATGAGGAAGGGTCAAGCTGCAGTGAATTCTAAGAGGAAATCAGAAAGAGAAAGGAAGCACAAATTCCTAAATCTCCGCAGATCAATTAATTATAATCATCCCAAAACGATGAAGGATAAGGAAGATTTGCTGCTTGTGTGACTTGTCTTTCTCTTGTCCTTCTTGGAAGTGTGCAGGTTTTTGCAATAACAGTTTTAGCTTTTATGTGAGGCCGTTCTATGTTGGGTCTCGTTTGTTGTGTTGTGTCTTTCTCTAGTCCTTCCTGTAAGTAGACAGTTGTTTGGGTTAATGGTTTTAGTTTTTATAGAAGGACTTTGCATGTGTGGGTTTTGGTAGAGGGTTCTGCATTGACTTAGTGTTATGTTAGTTTAGGGGCTTCTTCTGCCCTTGGTTGTCCTGTTTGAGAAACAAAAAAAATAGGATCAAAAGTCAGAACAAATTGGTGCCAAATTGTAGTAGCGCAGATTGACTCAGATTGATCTGGATTGCCTCGGACTAATTTGCCTCAAGCTTATCTAGACTGAATATTCCTAAATATGGAATTATACCCTTCAATGTGATTTTCATGCATTCACAACAAGAATCCAGCAAGTATTTATTGGCCTGCATAAGAGAGGTCTGTCACAGTTTGAGATCATTGTAATAAAGACAGATAACGATCACAACAAAGTTGCTAATTCCAGTCTCAGCAACCCAAAGCACTGGGCAGCAGTAGCAATAAGAGAGAAGAGGAATAGCATCAATGGCAATATTGCAGAAACAATAAATAAGAAAGGGATATATGTGATTAAAATGGAACGATTAGGCCTTATGCCCGCCTGCTGGGATTACCATTGGGCATTGGATCTCACATCATAAGTTTCACACAGAAGCTCGAAGATGGGGCTGCATATGGAAACGGCTACTAGTACACATAAAACTTTAGAAGAATTTTCAATAACTGATGAACCAGTGCCCTTTCAATGCATTTATTTTCATTGCTTCTAATGCTAATAATCCTCCTTTTATCTTACCCTTTATCTAATGCAATGTTATGCCCGAACTATCATACAAATACAGCAATGACCAACCCGATTCCCTTCTCTGATTAGAATACTTAATAAAGTCTAAATAAGAAAAAGGAACTGATATTGTGGGTGAAGAGGGAAATCCCACAAGTCCTCTGGCTATTCATGAACCAAGTTGGTCCCATGAGATTGTCAAACGTAGCATCAAGAGAAGATTTAGAATTGAATAATTTTGTGTGTCTTTCATTGGAGATTTTGTCCCATTATAAAGAATACAGATGCCTTATCAAAGGCTACAAATCAGCTACAAATCAGCTCTACAAATTTGCTAATCTAATTACAATCTACTTTTAAAGAAGGTATATCTATTTACAATCTAATTAAAGAAGGAAGGAGCTGTGCAAAGATTTGACCAAATCCAACGTGATTGAATAACATTATATTGGGCCCAAGTGGGCCTGAGCCATCTTGAATTTGACACCCCCCCCTCAAATTGATGCTGGGGAATCCACAAGCATCAATTTGGTAACCAAGAACTGATGGCGAGGTCGCGGAAGTCCCTTTGTGAGGATGTCGGCATTTTGAAGATCAGAAGATATGTGAGGAAGGCTAATCACATCACGCTTGTATGCATCGCGTATAAAATGGCAATCAATCTCTATGTGTTTAGTGCGTTCGTGGAAAACTGGATTGGCAGTAATACGAATTGCACTAGTATTGTCTGCATAGAGTGGTGTTGCAATATCAGCAGGAAAGCCGAGATCAGAAAGCAACCCGCGAAGCCATAGAATTTCCGAACAAGCAGCAGACATAGCACGATACTCAGCTTCGGTGGAAGATCTGGACACCTTATCTTGTTTCTTGCATTTCCATGAAATCAAGCTATCTCCCAGATACATACACCATCCTGTGGTAGAGCGACGAGTATCTGGACAACCAGCCCAATCAGCATCTGAGTAGGCTTTGAGTGTCAGGGAGTTGTTGGCAGGATAAAATAATCCACGGGTTGGTGTCCGAATGAGATATTTGATGATACGTCGAACCGCAGCCAAATGAAGATGTTTAGGATTAGTCATGAATTGACTGACTAAATTGACTGCATAAGAAATATCAGGACGAGTTATCGTCAAGTAGATCAGGCTGCCAACGAGGCGACGATAGAGAGTAGGATCAGGGAGAGGATCCCCACTGTCTTGGTGAAGTTTAACATTGACTTCAACTGGAGTATCGACGGGAGCAGAACCTTGAAGTCCAGCCATTTCAATTAAGTCAAGAGCATATTTATGTTGATGGAGAACGATGCCTTTTGCAGATTGATGAACTTCAAGACCTAAAAAATAGTTTAGGGGTCCAAGGTCTTTCATGTGGAAAGTTTCATGAAGAGAGGCCTGAAGTTGGTGAATCATATCTGCATCGGTGCCTGTAATGATGATGTCATCCACATAAACAAGAAGAATAGTAATCCCCGTAGAAGCATGATGAAGGAACATGGATGGATCATATGGACTAGGATGGAATCCCAAGTGGCTAAGAGCATGTTGGAATTTTTCAAACCATGCCCGGGGGGCTTGTTTTAGGCCATAGAGAGAACGCCGTAGTTTGGCAACAGCACCCGTAATGATAGAGGAAACCCCCTGAGGAAGGCGCATATATACATCTTCTTTGAGATCACCATGAAGAAATGCATTCTTGACGTCCATCTGGTAGAGAGGCCATGATTGGGATGCTGCAATGGCAAGAAGAGTCCTAACAGTGGTCATTTTGGCTACCGGGGCAAACGTCTCGTCATAATCAATACCATATTCCTGCCGATTACCGAGAGCAACAAGACGGGCCTTATACCGAGCCAGAGTTCCATCAGAGTTAAGCTTGATAGAATAGATCCACTTGCAACCTATTGGCTTAACAGAAGAAGGACATGGAACCACATCCCATGTATGATTTTGCGCAAGAGCATCCAATTCATCCTGCATAGCGTTATTCCAACACTCATGCTGCACAGCCTGGGAATATGAGTTTGGGATAGAAGTAGAAGACATGGTGGCCATTAAGGAAGTGTGGGTAAATCCATAACGATTTGGAGGCACTGAAATCCGAGATGAACGGCGTAAGGGAGGATCGCCAGTTGGACCAGATACAGTTGGGGGATCGTTAGGGGGACTATGTGTAGTCGCAGTTTTACTCCGCCTCTGATAAACGAAACTAGGATCAAATTTCACAAATGGTTTTTTATCCGAAAAACCCGGGAAGGAAACTACAGATGAAGACTCTACAAAATCAAGATGTTCTTGGAAAAAATATTGATTTTCAAAAAAGACGACATTACGGGAGGTACGAATGCGCCGTGTGTGAGGATCATAACAAAGAAACCCCTTTTGATGACTAGCATAGCCTAGAAAAGCGCATTTAACAGATTGGGCAGTAAGTTTGTTACGCTCAGAAGGAGGTAAATGTACAAAACACACCGATCCAAAAACATGTAGATCATCATAAAGTGGTGTAGATTTGTATAATCGATAAAAAGGACTCTCATTTTCCAAAGAAAAAGATGTTAATCTATTTATAAGGTGAGCAGCAGTGCTAAGAGCTTCCGTCCAAAAACGTGTCGGAACGGAAGATTCAATGAGAAGAGATCGAGTAATATCAAGAAGATGCCTGTTTTTCCTTTCAGCAACCCCATTCTGCTGAGGGGTATAAGGACAAGATTTCTGAGAAATGATTCCTTTTTGTTGTAAAAAATGTTGAAATTCTGTAGACAGATATTCACCTCCCGAATCAGAGCGTAAAATTTTAATGCAAGTGGAAAATTGATTCTCAACATATGCTAAAAACATCTTGAAAACATGAAAGACATCAGCTTTAGAATGCAAAAAATAGACCCATGTAAATCTACTATAATCATCAATAAATGTCACAAAATATTTATAATGAGCATGAGACAAATGAGGAGCGGACAATATCATGCATGATATTGTCCGCTTTGGCCCACTGGCCTCACGGTTTTATTTCTGATGGGCCTCAACCCATCAAAAGGCCTCATGCTAAGTAAGGGTGTAAGCTCTACATATAATCCCAATCACTTTCCTCTCTATAGTCGATGTGGGACTCCGGGGCGTCACATTCTTAATCCCAAAACCAATTGGTTATAGGAAACTGCACAAACAACTACTTAACACCCCCCCTCGGGCGGGACACCGCCCGGATTCGAAGCACACGCCCGCACAAGACTATAACGCGGCATGGGGCCTTTTTGCCCTGCGCATTTTGCGCCCGCACAAACACACAACGCGGCATGGGGCATTTCTGCCCTGCGTGGTTTCGAACTCGAGACCTCAGGCTCTGATACCATGTCAAACGTAGCATCAAGAGATTGAATAATTTCGTGTGTCTTTCATTGGAGATTTTGTCCCATTATAAAGAATACAGATGCCTTATCAAAGGCTACAAATCAGCTACAAATCAGCTCTACAAATTTGCTAATCTAATTACAATCTACTTTTAAAGAAGGTATATCTATTTACAATCTAATTAAAGAAGGAAGGAGCTGTGCAAAGATTTGACCAAATCCAACGTGATTGAATGACATTATATTGGGCCCAAGTGGGCCTGAGCCATCTTGAATTTGACAGAGATTACATGTGGGCCCTGATTTGGTCTTTCTTTTACTTATGCATCATAAGTTTTTCAGCATGAAGGCAAAGTTGCAGTCTTGCAGACCTTTTCTTTATAAGTTATGCCTTTCCATGAAATAAACAATACCCAAATCTGAGTAATATATGTTTGACTTTGTAGTTCTTTTTGGAGCTGATGAAAGTGCCACGTGTCGAATCTAAATTGAGGGTGTTTTCTTTCAAGATTCAATTTACCTCCCAGGTTGGATGGTATCTTACTTCTACTTTTTGCAAAGACTGTTTGTAGTCGCTTTGTTATTAAGCATCTCATATCAATTGTTTTATTCATTGAATGTTATGCAGATTTCAGATTTTAGGAGAAGTTTAAATTGTGTAAATTCTGCATGTGAAGAGGTATTTTTTTCATTCTTACAACCTTTCTTGTCTTTCGTTTTGGTTGATTTTACTGATAGCAGTCTAATTCTGTGAATGCTCAGATCCGAAAGTCTGTCAAACTGAAGGAAATCTTGAAGAAAATTCTTTTTCTAGGGAATACATTAAACCAGGGAACTGCAAGGGGTAAGCAACAATTTAAACCATCATTCATACCTTTTGGAGAACGGCTTAATTTCCTCTTTCTGTGATCTACTGGAAAGTGACATTTTGCTTCTGTTTGACATGCCTATATGTTCTGTGAATAGTAGAAGATCAAGGAAATGTATAGTCATCTCACTTTAGAGGGGTTTCTAGTTTACTTTAATCATAGGCACACCTTGTTTTATCACCTTCATAATGCCTGCTAGCAAGAACTGAAGATTTAGATATTTTCTTGCACAGCAAAATTGATGACTGCAAGGTTGATGTTAAATTTTTATTTGCTTGGTGAGAGGCCATTTAAGTGGTTGAAGGGATGCATGGTTGCTTTGGTATTTTGTGAGCATGTACTATTAATATATGACACAGTCTGCTGTGTTATAAGTTCTTGTAAGATGAATTACAATGGGTTCCAGAAAAAATAATGTGTTCTTTTTTTAACATTGCCTACAGGTTCTCATTTCTCCATTGTCAATCGTAATTTTTTTAGTCATTTATAGTTAAAACTGCCTTGCATAATTTATAAATTAAAAAAAAAAACACTAATAAAAAATAAAATCCGTGCATTGGATGACTGACATATTTGTTGCTGATGATTTTGTTGGTACAAAAGAGACCGGAGGGTATTCTCTTCAACTTGATATGGATAATGCATGTGATTATGTTGATTGAGTATTTCCTTAATTGCCTTTTAGCTCGAATGAGTTTCTATCAACTTGAGGTTGGTTCATAGCATGCCAAGTTTTCTCTTGACAACTTGGGTCTCTAATTGTGATGGAAAACTCTCTTAAAGAATTTCTAAAAAACTTATTTTAGAGTTCTTGAACCTTCAAGGCGATAATTGTTTCTGTTCTTGCGTTTCTTATAATAATAGATGGCACTGGAAAACTGACATTAAACAAAAGGAACATTTGAAATCTCTTTTTTTTTTTTGCCTTTGACCAGTAAAAATAGAAACATTTCATCATTGGTTTATAACAGAAGAATGTCTTATCAAAACAATTTGGTCCATGGATAATCATTGAGCCACTCTGTTGCATTCAGAGTCATAATATGGTGAGAACATTATCATTGCTGTACTAAAGTCCTGTTTGGTACATGAGGCTGGAATAAAAAACAATTTGTCAATTGATACATTTCAGTATCTTGCAACTACCATTTATGCAGCTTTGTTCCTATCTTTCCCATGATGTTTTGAAATTGCTGCATCTGTTTCAATTTGTGCAGGCTCTGCTGTTGGTTTTCGCTTGGATAGCCTTCTAAAACTAACTGATACCCGCGCTTCGAATAATAAGATGACGCTTATGCATTATCTATGCAAGGTGTGTGAATAAATTCCTGTATGCTTACTATGCAATTGATAATTACAAATGCACCTAACAGGATATGTTTTTTTTTAGATAAGAATGATGTTTCTTCATATATGAGGTTTTATTGGGAATTGGTGTTCTAATGGCTGCAAAAGAAAGTCGCAGCCGGGAATTTTGTTAGATGGATCATGCATGGTTCTTTCAAGTTTCAACTTGGTTGATGTGGGCAGGCCCACATTCCTGTTGAAAGAGAGTGGGTTTGAGAATGGTAGGAGAGGAGACAGGAAATTGGGTCTGAGATGAAAAAACTCGCCATGGAACTATTTTAATATTTTTTTAATTAGATCAAGCAAAAGCAGTATGAGGCGAAGATAAATCTACAAGGGAATTTTGAAAAAAATTAAGAGAAAATATGCTCTAATAGTACCTTGAAAGGAAACTTAGTTCTGATGTTTTCAGCTCTGATCAAGGGTCAAATGTGTGGAGCTCACAATAATAGAGGAAAAGCAAGGCTCTTGAAAATCGAACTCAGATCTGATGTCTGACTCCGATCGAAGGTAATGTGGTGGAGTTTATAGTTATACTGTGAGGAAAAAGAGGGCACAAGAGAGGGGAATTGAGAAATTCTCGATAGTGAGCATAGCTTCTATACCATTTTGTTCAAACATATAGTGAAATAGGGCTTGAATCAAGAACTTCATGGTGTTGTGTTGTATAATACAAGTTGACACTTAGTAAGACTGTTCTGTCTTTAATATACAAAAGTATTCTTTAACTAAAATACATACCGTTTCTGAAATATAAAATTATAATAATTTTGATTGAAGTAATCTTCCTGAACTAGCTTTATGTGAATTATTTGAGCACTAACATTTCCCAGAAACAGAGGCATTTCAAAAGAATTTATTGGAACTGTGCGTCTCATTTTTCTTGTCTTATAAAACACTTGTAAGAATATGTATAAGAATGTCTGTGCTTCTTCTGTTGCCATAAATCTTTTTTAGTAAGCTAATTCTTGCCATACTTCAACATAATGCTATGCAAGTCTGGATACTTGTTTTGAATATGGTGGCTGGCATTTCATTATGCTTCATGTTTGCTTTCTTTATGCTTATAAAAAATAAAGTTTCTTATTCTCATTTAGTGAGGAAGTCCTGATTCAAGTACACAATTTTATTTTAATTTGTTACAATTTCTTGAGTTGACTTTCCATTTGAGCATCTTAAGGTATTACCACTTCTTTTTTATACTTTCTTTGATTTGCTTTATTATGTGAGTCTCAGGTGCTGGCTTCCAAGTCACCATTTCTTCTCGATTTTCACGAGGACCTTGTAAGCTTAGAAGCTGCATCAAAGGTTATTATCCCTTTCCTATTGTTCTTTTTTCTTCTTCTCAAATCCCAAATTTTGTTTTTGACATGTCTCATCAGCAATCTTGTTGCAATACAGATACAATTGAAGTCCTTGGCAGAAGAGATGCAAGCCATAATCAAAGGATTAGAGAAGGTTGAGCAGGAGCTGGCTGCATCTGAAAATGATGGCCCTGTGTCAGATGGTTTTTGCAAGGTATCACCTGTCTTCCAACCTTGTAACTTTGGAAACTCAGAGTATCATCATCAACCAAATGAAATGCTACGAAATTCAGTTCGGACGCCATTTCGGTTTGGCCTCCAAATAAAATGTTTCGGGCTTTCGGCCAATTTGGAAATTTCGGTGAAATATTTCCAAAAAAATATCATATATAATAAAAAGAAAAATAATAATATATGATACATTTAATTTATTGTATTAAATGAATGCAATATGTCAATTTATATTTGATGGGCTATTTCATATTAGAGTGAAACTTGACTAGCTTATCCATGATAAAATATATTTTATTGGAATAAAATCTGATTAGGGCGATAGGGCCCATACAGTTATTTAGGTTTTAATAGATGGGTGGCTCCACAGTCGAACCCACTAATTTCTCTAAGCCAAAAGGCCAAAAATGTTTCAGTTAAAAAAAAAAAATGTTTAGCCCTTCCAGTTTTCATTTTTTTTCTATTTTAAAGGCAACCTACATGGAACGAATAATTAGACGAATCAGACCAATTGGTCGAAATCATGAAATTCAAACCAAATCAGACGAATTGGAATGAATTCTTAGACGAATAATTACAGGGGTCCTATTCATTTCGGTAGAGCGAACGATCCGAAACTATTCGGAAATTTCGGCCAAAATGAACCGAATATTGTGACATTGGCTTACAATCTGTTGACAAACCATTCACATGAAAGCTTGAAACCCCATAGTTTTACAGATTGAAAATTCCCAGATCCAAGGTTGATAATAAAATTTTGCTAATGTATCTTTCTGTGGCTTTTTTAGATCCCAAACCCGACCTTTCATTTTGCTTGATGGTTTTTGTTTTAAAATAATTGGAAATTTCAGTTATAAGTATCAGGGTACAAACAAAGGACCTTAGACAAGTTGATTTGGAAGAACAACTTGGTAATGACATCATATTTCCAACATATTAAACATTTCTTTCCACCTCCGGTTTCCTGAAAGGATTTGCCTAATCTTGCTATTCACACTAGTGATTAATGAAGGAGACATCTATAGTTGATGGTTATGTCTTTAATCGTGTTTACTAAATAAGCAGAAATGCCGTACCCTTCTGGCAGTACAATTAATTCACTTTTGATCTCTTCCACCACTTGTCAGTCTGGATGAGGCCTTAAACAGGGTCAGGCCTTGTGTTATGGATGGCTAAAATCTGTCTTGAATGAATCTCCAACTGCAGAGACCCTGATAGGGAAAATCTTAGTTCCCCCTTCTCATTTTTCATTTTTTTAATGGTTGCCTTCCGTTTCATTTTTTAAATTTGAGATGCAAACATTCCATATTAACCTTCCCAATGCTCTATTCACATCTGTGGACAGAAATATGGCGAACTCATAGTTGCTCTCTACAACCCAAAGCTACTTCTGGACAAGAACATCAACTATCCATTCAAGGAGAAAATAGACTAAATATGTGATGCAAGACAGATATGAAAGAGTGTGGTTCCATCCTCCAAGAGCATAGGAGTCATCTGACAAAAGGAAGGAAAAAATTAAGAGACTCGCATACAGCCCACAAACATAATTTATTCAACCACCCAAACATATTTTGAAGGGGCTACATGACCAAACCCTAGATTAGTTGTTTTTGAGATAGAATTTGAGTAATGGATGGGGTCTCCAGCCACTTTCATTGTTTATGATGCGCAACAAGAATAAATCCCTAGAATTCATTTTACCAATTTGATATGGTTTAAGGTGTTGTAATCCTATCCTTTAAAATTAAAAAAAAGAAAAGAAAAGGACAAGAGGTCTAAGCGAATATTTTAAGCAAACATAAACCATAAGCAAAAATCTCTAGATGAACTTGACCAGTAACCATTGGTTAAGGGCATCCCTAGAATTAGATGGCCATATTTATTTGGCAATGGTGCCACCACTTGACACATATGGACCCACCCCTGAGCCATGGGCTCCTTACCTATCAAGAGATCTCTTCTAAAAATTCTTGAAAATTACCGGAAGACATCTAGAAAAATTGAGGCAAACAAGACCACAGTTCTCACTGTGTCCCTGTCCACAGGCCATATGGTTGCCGGTGTCAACTGTACAACCTGTTCACGTCAACTCTTGGTAAAGACAACTGCACTCCACCTGATATGATCTTTATAAAAACTTCTGTAACACCCAAGTCGTAGAGAGAGAAGGAAAGAAGAAAAGGAGAATAAAAGATACAGATGAAGCGAACACTTCTGTTACTGCTACACTTCTCACATGTTACTAATGACATGGTTTTAATACGAGATTTTAAAGAGTTATGATAAAGCAGCTCACCAATAAAACATGCACATAATGACCCTTATGTCTTCTTCTATCTAGTCTATTTACACAAAGTAAAACGCCTAAACTTCCCTCAACAGAGTAAAGGTACAGTTGTATGCACTGAGATGAATAAATGTGATATAGATGAACTCATGAATTGTAAGTGTATATGTTCGACGTTGCATTGATTGTGTGGATATGTAGACAGTTGTGTCATATCTGTGGCTTATTAGTGTTCAGTCTGCATTGTTTTTTTTCCTCTTTTTGTGTTCAGTCCTGTCTTCCTTTTTTTCCTCCATTTAATATGAAGAGCATCGATTGCTAATGTATCAACAGATTTTAGTTTGCTGTTGTGGATGGTCTGACTTTTCATTTTAACAAGATGCACTTTTTGTTTAGACATTGAAGGAATTTGTTGTTGTTGCCGGTGCTGAAGTTCGATCCTTGACGGCACTATATAGTGTAGTGGTAAGCCATGAAAGATTCAAATCCCAATCATGGAGATTGTCTGGTTGAACTATTGATTATAGTCCTATTAAGTAAAACATATGTAGGCCTAGTCCATCTGACATCTTCCTCTGTATTGGAGTGGTGGACAGGGTAGAAATGCTGATGCTCTTGCACTTTATTTTGGCGAAGATCCTGCTCGTTGCCCATTTGAACAAGGTACTTTCTTGATTTGCATTCTTCCCATTCATCATCACAACCACCGCCGCCGCCGTCGTCGCCATCATTATCATCATCGTCGAAAACTGCGTCTATTTGGCATTGGTTCTTTATACATAGTCATATATTTAGTCAGTGCTCCACAATATTTTGATGCTTACCTTACCGCTCTTTATTTTTTATCCATTCTCCTAATGGGTGGCAAAGCCTGGTCTCCTGTAAATATTATGATTTGACTAGAGAATATTTTATCCCTGCACACCACAAACAAGGCAATTCAAAATGGGTGTTATTTTCATCCGTCACTGGGTTCCACCTCTTGCCTAGGGGAAAGGGTGATGCACCAAGCCCCCCTTTAACCTAGGTTAGGCAATCATAGTTGCCACTTGCCACAAGAAGACCATTTAAAAAAATAATAATAATAAGGGTTTCCACCAGAAGCCTGCAAAATGAATGGTCTGATCAAATTTAGTCTGAAATTTTATGTTGCAGGTTTTTGATAGATAGATAGATAGATAGGATCCTCTCTTCATTTGTGAGAAGGAGCATTGTACATTTACGGTGGGCCTTTTCTTCCCCTCCTTGTTGGGTGTTATGGAATAAAAATTCGTATCATATGAGTTATAAAGTGTGAAATTATTTGGAGAAGTATGTAAACTGGAATGAATGAAACAAGTAGATAATTAGAGCATGAAAATAGACTCTTGATGCAGTATTCCTTGTGATGCATAAGCAACTCACTCTCTTCTCCACAAATGTTTGATGAGTCCTCAAATCATCTGTCTAAACTTTTAGTGGTGTCCTTTCCTATTTATGAATGTTCATCAGTCTATGCATCAAATTTAAATTTTGATTTGGAGTTGATCATTTCTATCGACTGAAAAATGCAGTTGTAGCTACTCTCTTGAATTTTGTAAGAATGTTTCGTCGAGCACATGAGGAGAACTGCAAGCAGGCTGAACTCGAGAGGAAGAAGGCACAGAAGGCGGCCGAAAAGGAAACAGTGAAAGCTGTTATTAACCTAACGAAGAAAAATTCTAAATGATTATTGAGTCCCCTTCTCGTTAGTTCATCACTCCCCACATTTGTGCATGGGTATTTTGGACCCCCATCAGCAGGAATACAGAGCACCTGGGACCTGATGCAGCAAACCAAGCCAACATCTGCTGCATACATGGCTGATAAGCCCTTTCCAATCGGGAATCTTTTTTCGCAATGGTGAACTTTGCATTGTTGCACTATGATAAAGCAAAGCAACTACCTTTTCAAGTCATGCAGCTGAGGTGAACTCATTTGTTGCCGTCTTCAGCAGAGTGTTTTTGATATGAGACAGCAGATCCCAAGGGACTGTCGCGAGCTCAAACTGAATCTTCTAACCATGTACAGAGCTGACCTTTTTTCTCTCATATTTGATTCTTTTTGTAACATAACATTGTTTTAAGGCTTTGACAGGAATAGGTCTAGAAGCTATTGTAAAGTAGAGAAATCAAAAGAAAATTAAAAGAGCATGCCTCCTTGTGTTGTAATATATAAACCAGAATAACATCATGAGTTGTATCCAGAGAATTGCTAACCGAATATGCCTTGGGTTGGATCATGCTTATTTTGTATCTCATTATTGTAGCAATGTTCATTTTTTTTGCTAAAAGTACTCACTGATCCTTGGAAGGTGAGAGCATCCACTTCTTTGGATGTATTATTGTTTTATTTCCTCTAACCTGCTTTTTAGCTGGGGCAGCTAAATAGCAATTATTTTCAACTATATATTACCCTTATAGATGGTGTGTGTTTGTTTGTGCACGGGGCCAATTTGTAAAGGAACTTACCAGTATATAGACTAGTGCATTGGATCAGCGTGCGCCCCACCTCTGGGATCTCGGGGGGGGGGGGGGGGGGGTCCATGTAAAAGTTAAAAGGGTGTGGTCGAGTCCGATACACTATCAAGTGGGTCCGTCACATCACCATAGGCGGTCTGTCTAGGCTGCCCATGTCCATGATGACATGTCAGACCCTGAGTGGTCCACTCAAAGCCACGGTGCATAAGGTCACTCCCTATTCCTTTGGGATATGGAGTATTCACAGATTTTACATCCATCAGTCTTTGTTCCAAGGATAGCCACCAACGAGGGCATTGAGTTTAAATGGTTAGGATTTCAATAGGTGGTTCCCACTACAGTGTTTTGCTTTATTTTACTTAGAATTCTTCTAGGTTAAGGCATCAGAGATCCAGATTCGAGGAAGTAAAAAAAACTAAGGAAGAAGGGCTATACATAAGTAGTCTGATATATTTACGAGTTATTATTCTCATCGAATTGGCTGAATTTTAGAAACTGGCCCTCACCAATGAACGGCTCTGATTACAAGACCTTGGACCCCATCAAACTAAAAATCCCCAATGAGAGACTCTGCAGATAAAGCTACTTGCTTGCATCTATCCCTCTCTTTCCGTGGTGCAAAAGACGTGGTGGTGTTCAATCTCCTCCCTCTTTTTCCTCTTCGACAATCTGACAGTTCAAAACCGAATTCAAATGCAACAAATCCCTAACCCTAAAAGGAGATGAACGAGATCTTCGATTGGGAGCAGGTCCCTGAACCACCACCATCAACACCACCTCCTCCTCCTCCCTACGACGCCGACTGCTCCATCTTCCCTCCACGCTGCCACGAGGGCCTCAACGTCCAAGAATTCCAATTACAACCCTCGAAATCAACACTTCCCAACGGAGATGTTGCTGATCGGCGGCCGCTTCCGTTGTCGGTTTCACGCCTTCAGGTCGCTGGAAAATCCGCCAAGCAACGGTTGCTGCTAGGGTTTCAGGCCTTGTACTCGAAGCTCCTTCTTCTTCTTCGCGTTGATTCTCTGAATTTCTCCTCCCGGAGGGTAGTTTTGTCTTTTCCCGTTGCAGCTGCCGCCACCTCTGGTGTGGCTGGAGTGTTGTTCTTGCTGTGGTTGAAGCGTCGGCGAGTAGCCCCAGCGGAGAAGGATGAGACCGTGCTCCTCCTCATCCGAGAAAACCAGAAGGTATGCTTGTATTTGTAATTGAATTGAATGCGTCTATTTGATTTTTTTGGATGAGAGGAGAATTGGGGCTTGACAATTAGAGCAGAATTTTTCAAACCTTACTGTGGTTCCCTCTCTATATGGAAGAATACAGAATTTGAATCCAGACTAGGATTTTTGGAATAACTGAGAAGATTATAGTTGAATTAAATGCCGTTGAATGAGAAACAGAATTTGAGTTCATAGAGAATCGGGGCGTAAAGATTGTAGTTGAATAGAAAACCCTAGTTTCCTTCTAAATTTTCTGTGGTGCTGTGATTTGAAGAAGAGAGAATTTGAGATTTGAGTCCAGAAAGCAAATTTCTTGGGATCATCTTTATCATATTAGATGGATCAAATTGACATAACCATATAACACATTAAGCAAATGGCGAAGGAGGATAAAGTTCTCTTTTTTAACATTTCCCTTTCACAGTAACTGATCATACATTGTGATAGCTGTGTTATAGATGTTTTAGTAGTAGTAGTTTTTTTATATCAGTATGGACAAATGAGGCTGAGGTTTTAGGCTACTAATGTATGGTTCATGGATGAAATAAGATAAAACGCTGTTGACGATGAATGAGTTGTGCACTTAGGGCCTGTTGTTTCATATAGTTGAAGACCTTGGATTGTATTTCTTTTAGTGGTTCAAATGAAGAACCAATGGTGAATATCCAAAAATGACATAAAATAACCTCACTTTAAATGGAAATTGAATCACGGGAAGATGGGAAACAAATGCCCAGCCACCACCATCTACAGCTCTACCTTATATTGTTCACCCCTCACCTCTTTAGTCTTTAATAATCCTTCAGTGGAGCTTATTTCACCATAATTCCTTTGAATTCCTAGGAATTCCCATAAATGTATTCCTAAAAGTGGCTAAAATTGAAGAACAAAAGTGAAAATTCATAAGTGGTCATCAAACCTCTTTAAAGGAAAATGAATTTAAGGGGAGATGGAAAACAAATAACTAGCCATCACCCAGTAAATCAAATCCTAGGGAAGTCAGGGTTCCACCTGCATCTCTACCTTATATCCTTCATCCTTCACCTCTTTAGTAATCCTTAGTTGGAAACCAATTTACCATTAATTCCCGGTGCAAATAAATGGGCCCTCAGCGAGTAAAACCTAAATGAATTATTTCTTTTACTTTTCTTGTTCAACCTTTTAAGTTCTGACTCAGCTCGATTCTTGTCCTGGCTTTTCGAGTTTGTACTTTGCTGATTTAGGACGTATGTACCACATTTACAAATGTCTGTGCTGAAGTGGCGAGGAAAGGCCATGCATGGTATTACACCAACATTCAATAAGTGATACATATTGTCTGGTCATAAAAAAAAGTGGTTCAGGCAACTACAAATTATTACGGTCCTCATGAACTCAACTCCACTACATGCTCCCAAGTCCCAGCCTGGGAGCTGCTTAACCAGCGTGTTTACACTGTTGGGTATATGTTTCTTTTGGTATGTAAATTTATATGCAGTCTGTGTATCTTTTGACTGCTGCTAAATGTATCTTTTGACTGCTGCTAAATGTATCTTTTGACTGCTGCTAAAAGCCTAAAACCATTAGCATATACTGATATACGTTTCTTGGCCATGGTTCTGCACCAAGGTTGCAAACAGGTAAAATTTATAGGTACTCATTTCCATCCATAATTTCCTCTATTCAATAATAACCTTGTTAGTGCTTGTTTTCTCATTTTGTTTCTCATGAGTCATGTACACTACTAAAATTGTTTTTCCTTTTTGTGCAGAAGATAGATCAACTGCTGCATGAAATTGCCCAATTGAAAGAATTAATGCGTGTGCAGCATAAGGTTCCCATTCTCAGGAGTGTTTGTCCTATGTGTTCTTCAGCCTGATGATGGTTAGAAAGCCGAGCTTTAGATAGATGAATCTAGTTGCACAGTGTGAGTTACAAACTCCAGCTTAAGGATTCATGACTGTACATGCTTTCATTTTTTGCATATCCAAACTTGAGATGAGATGTAATTGACAGCTGCACTAATTGATAGTATGCAATAAATCCCATAACAGGGGATGATGCCATTTATACTATTATATGAGAGGAGCTTTTGCTGCAAATACAAGTTTACCCCTGAATAATATTTAGTTTCCTTAAGTTTTGAACAAATCAATGATTTAAAGCAAGAAGATGAGCTGATGCTTCACTTCTCTATTAGCGCATGGTATCCGTGAAGTGAATGCTTGTCAAAATTATATGAAGGGATATATTTACATACAACCACTTGTATATTCTGCTAATTACATGTGACACGTGCATTTTCACTTTTATACAAATAACTACCTCTATTGTTTTGAAAATCTCAATTGACCACTTTTACCATCACTCAATGGCTTCTCTCGAGATCAATTAATTAAATTCTCATTCTGTCTTTTTTTATTTTGTATATGACAATTCTCATTCTTCTGTCTTTATATGATGAAAACCCTTTAAAATCTAATGTGGCTCATGTTAAACTCAGAGAAATAGTGTTGAAAAAATCATAAAATCCTAGTCAATTTACCAGTGTCAACGCATTCACTTTAATTCAAATCAGCCAAAAAAAATTTTTTTCTGGGACACCGTCGGACGCTCGACCATGCTAAATTCCCGTTATGGAAATATGCTGCATGTCCACAGTCCACAAGCTAAAGATCTGCTGCTGCACTTATGTCTACCCATTAGACATATTTGGCCTCTACAGGGTATTAAAAAGGAAAAAAAGTAGAATACCTACATGTACTTTGGTCATTTTGCATAGCATTTTGCAGAGCACCCCCAGTACAAAGTACTTTTGTATTTTGTAATAAAACCTACCTGTAGTTCTAATCACAAAGCAAATACAGACGGCCATGATGGAAAATAAGAAATGACAAATTTATCCCTCCGTTTCCCCAAATCCACTCTTCTGCATATCCAGATCAACTCTTCTCCAACCCCTACAACCAATATTCTTCAACCATAAATTCCTAAAATCCCATAAAATCCCAAACCCCACACCATTTCCCATCACCCCACTGAAATCCTAAATCGATCCCAGCTCATTGTACCTCCCACCAACCTAAGATCCTAATAGACCCAAATTCTAGGTTGGGTGAGATTGCGTCAAGGCGCAGGCTGCCTCCTCCATCACCGCCGAGCAGGTCGAGCTCTTCATGGGCTGCAAGCGAACTGCTGGGGAAGAGGGCGAGTGCGATGGTCCAGGCACGGTCGAGGTCGCACCCCACAACGCTCTCCACAAGTGGGTGGGAAGCAATCTCCAGCCCGAGAGGGAGAACATGGGTGCCTTCTACTCGACCGCTCGTGACCCCGTTTTCTACGCCCACCATGCCAACATTGACCGGCTCTGGATGCTTTGGAGAAAGCTTAGAGGCAACATGCTCGAGATTGTGGACCCGGCTTGGCTCGACTCCTACTACTTTACTTCCATGATGAGAACGCTCAGCTCGTTCGGATCAAGATACGAGATGCTCTTGACATGGACAAGCTCGGTTATGGCTACGAAGATATTGACCTCCCATGACTAAATGCCAGGCCCAAACCCTCCGTCCCACCCAAAATTGCAAAGGCAATGTTGAAGTTGAGAGAACTAAACCAAAACGGATTGCAATCCCCAGCCCTCTTTAGCCCTGACTTCAGACCCGAGGGTCGGATCCTTGACAGCACCATAAGAGCCAAGGTCCAGAGGCCAAAGAGGTACAGAAGCAAGAAGGAAAAAGAGAAGGTTTTGGTTGTTTATGGTAGAGTTATTATTATTATTTTTTACTTCAGATGAGAGGAGATGGCCGGAGATGGATGCGCACGGCAGAGCGCAGGCCGGAGAGAGGGAGAGTTGCAGATCGATTAGGTCAGAAATTTGGAAAGGGGGAAATGAGAAATAAAAAAAAGCAGTCTCGCCGCCAATATGCACTATATACCATTTATACGACCTACGCCGCTAATACTAACAGAATCCGTGAGTTTTGCACGTTAATTAGAACTACAGGTAGGTTTAGTACAAAATACAAAAGTATTGGGGGTGCTTTGCAAAATGACCAAAGTCCAGCTATGTATTTTGCTTTTTTTCCTATTAAAAAAAGATAGATTTTATGGTGGACTCTAAACCCTATTGAAGTGAGATTTTATCATATTCATATTCAAGAGTGAGGCATTTATTGCAAGTGGCTCAGATTTTAAATAAGGTGTGTCTGTTGTGGATCGTATATGAATTTTTTTAATATTTTATACAAAGTGTCATACTAAATTATTCGACATTTATATATGAGGAGAGCTCACCTGAGCTGCAGCTGATATTGAGAGTAAGCTGCATCGTGCGACTTTCCCATGTGGCATACTTTCGTTAAGTGAAATAAAAATTTCGAGGTCCCGCTCTTTTTCTAGTGGTTCGTTCCCTTCAAT
Source organism: Litsea cubeba (assembly GCA_012931725.1). Lineage (NCBI taxonomy): Eukaryota > Viridiplantae > Streptophyta > Magnoliopsida > Laurales > Lauraceae > Litsea > Litsea cubeba. The sequence goes on along the minus strand of CM022947.1, from coordinate 136,040,898 downwards.
TGGCTAATCGTCAGCTAATCGTCAGCGATGAATGCAAGACGTTTCCGGTGATAGAAGATCAACAAAATCGGTGAAGGAATTATGTGGATAGAGAGCAGATGATGTCTAAATGGCAAGGATAGTTTGAGTATATTGATGAGTACGGAGAGTAATATAGGTAAATATTCAACTTTTATACATAGGTGTAGAAAAAAATTAGGTGAAAATGGCAAGAAAATGTGATGCCAACGAAACTCCCCTTTATCTAACTGAAAACTAGCTCAGGGTGCACTTCAATGTGGGGCCACGGATCAGGACCTGGGAGATCAAAACATCTCACCTGACCCTACAATCACGTGGGTCCCACTCCGAGTGCGCAAGCTGTACACAAATAGTTCGTCTTCCTCGGAATCTATATTACTAAAGGGATGTAGAGAAGTCTTGGAGGAGGACACCTGGCATGTCTTGGAGATGGACACGTGGCAGCAAAGGGATGTATCACCCTTCCATTCCTCCCTTCCATTTCCAACCCTTCCATTCCTCCCTTCCGTTTCCAATCATACAGAAATATCTTCCTATAAATCTCCATCATTTCCTAATATTTATCCATCCACCTTACTACAAAAAGAATTTCCATTCAAGTAATATCTTCAACGATTTTGTGGATCAAATCCAAACCTTTAAATTCAAAAAATTTAATTTATATCAATCAATTCATGGGTCTCGGCCCGCATCATTTGATTTTATGGACGGTTAGAATAAAGATGGTGGACCCCATTCATCTGGGTCCCACTTAAAAATATTTGGTCAATTTGTTAGGTCTATGATCATTTGATCATTTGATCTTTCTTAATTAATTCATGGGTCCGATCCCGCATAATATGATTTTATGGACGGTTAGAATAGAGATGGTGGACCCCATTCATTTGGGGAGGGGGGGTTCCACTTAAATAGGTTAGGTTTGGTCAATTTGTAAGGTCTATGATCATTTGATCCTTTGACCTTTATTAAGCAATTCATGGGTCCCAGCCCGCATCATATGGTTTTATGAACGGTTAGAATATAGATGGTGGACTCCATTCATCTTTGGGGTCCCACTTAAATAAATTAGGTTTGTTCATTTTATGAGATCTATGATCATTTGAACTTTATCAATCAATTCATGGGTCCTGGCCCGCATCATATGATTTTATGGACGGTTAGAATAGAGATGGTGGGCCCCATTCATCTGTGTCTCACTTAAACATATTTGATCAATTTGTTATTTCTACGATCATTTGATCCTTTGCCAGCCTACATCATATAGTTTTATGGACGGATAGAATATAGATGGCGGAGCACATTCGTCTAGGTCCCACTTTAATAGGTTTGGTCAATTTGTGAGGTCTATGATCATTTGATCCTTTGATCTTTATCAAGTAATTTATGGGTCCCAGCCCGCATCAGATTATTTTATGGTCAGTTAGAATAGATATGGTGGGCCCCATTCATCATGGTCCCACTTAAATAGGTTAGGTTTGGTCAATTTGTGAGGTCTATGATCATTTGATCTTTATCAATCAATTAATGGGTCACAGCCCGCATCATATGATTTTATGGACTAATAGAATATAGATGATGGACCCCATAGGTTTGGTCAATTTGTGAGGTCTATGATCATTTGATCTTTATCAAGTAATTTATGGATTCCATCCCGCATCATATGGTTTTATGGACGGTTAGAATAGATATGGTGGGTCCCATTCATTATGGTCCCACTTAAATAGGTTAGGTTTGGTCAATTTGTAAGGTCTATGATCATTTGATCTTTATCAATCAATTAATGGGTCACAGCCCGCATCATATGGTTTTATGGACTGATAGAATATAGATGGTGGACCCCATTCATCTGGGTCCCACTTAAATATATTTGGTCAATTTGTTAGGTATATGATCATTTGATCTTTCTTAATCAATTCATGGGTCCCATCCCGCATAATATGGTTTTATGGACGTTTAGAATAGAGATGGTGGACCCCATTCATTTGGGGGGGGGGGGGGGGGTTCCACTTAAATAGGTTAGGTTTGGTCAATTTGTGAGGTCTATGATCATTTGATCCTTTGACCTTTATCAAGCAATTCATGGATCTCAGTCCGCATCATATGGTTTCATGAACGGTTAGAATATAGATGGTGGACTCCATTCATCTTTGGGGTCCCACTTAAATAAATTAGGTTTGTTCATTTTATGAGGTCTATGATCATTTGAACTTTATCAATCAATTCATGGGTCCCGGCCCGCATCATATGATTTTATGGACGGTTAGAATAGAGATGGTGGACCCCATTCATATGGGTCTCACTTCAACATATTTGATCAATTTGTTAGGTCTACGATCATTTGATCATTTGATCTTTTTAAATCAATTCATGGGTCTCATCCCGCATAATATGGTTTTATGTACGGTTAGAATAAAGATGGTGGACCCCATTCATCTGGGGGGTTCCACTTAAATAGGTTATGTTTGGTCAATTTGTGAGGTATATGATCATTTAATACTTTGATCATTATCAAGCAATTCATGGGTCCCAGCCCGCATCAGATTATTTCATGGACGGTTAGAATATAGATGGTGGACCCCATTCATCTTGTGGGTCCCACTTAAATAGGTTAGGTTTGGTCAATTTGAGAGGTCTATGATCATTTGATCTTTATCAATCAATTAATGGGTCCAGGCCCGCATCATTTGATTTTATGGACGGTTAGAATAAAGATAGTTGACCCCATTCATCTAGGTTTCACTTAAAAATATTTGGTTAATTTGTTAGGTCTACGATCATTTGATCATTTGATCCTTTTAAATATATTCATGGGTCTCATCCCGCATAATATGGTTTTTTGGACGGTTAGAATAGAGATGGTGGACCCCATTCATCTGGGGGGTTCCACTTAAATAGGTTACGTTTGGTCAATTTGTGAGGTTTATGATCATTTGATCTTTATCAAGCAATTCATGAGTCCATCCCGCATCATATTGTTTCATGGATGGTTAGAATATAGATGGTGGACCCCATTCATCTTGGGGGTCCCACTTAAATAGGTTAGGTTTGGTCAATTTAAGAGGTCTATGATCATTTGATCTTTATCAATCAATTCATGGGTCCAGGCCCGCATCATTTGATTTTATGGACGGTTAGAATAAAGATAGTTGACCCCATTCATCTAGGTTTCACTTAAAAATATTTGGTTAATTTGTTAGGTCTACGATCATTTGATCATTTGATCCTTTTAAATATATTCATGGGTCTCATCCCGCATAATATGGTTTTTTGGACGGTTAGAATAGAGATGGTGGACCCCATTCATCTGGGGGGTTCCACTTAAATAGGTTATGTTTGGTCAATTTGTGAGGTCTATGATTATTTGATCTTCATCAAGCAATTCATGGGTCCCAGCCCGCATCATATGGTTTTATGGACAGTTAGAATATAGACGGTGGACCCCATTCATCTTGGGGGTCCCACTTAAATAGGCTAGGTTTGGTCAATTTGAGAGGTCTATAATCATTTGATCTTTATCAATCAATTAATGGGTCCCGGCCCACATCATTTGATTTTATGGACGGTTAGAATAAAGATGGTGGATCCCATTCATCTGGGTCTCACTTAAATACATTAGGTCAATTTGTTAGGTCTACGATCATTTGATCTTTCTTAATCAATTCATGGGTCTCATCCCGCATAATATGGTTTTATGGACGGTTAGAATATAGATGGTGGACCCCATTCATCTTGGGGGTCCCACTTAAATAGGTTAGGTTTGGTTAATTTGAAAGGTCTATGATCATTTGATCATTTGGTCTTTATCAATCAATTAATGGGTCCCAGCCCGCATCATATGATTTTATGAACGGTTCGAATAGAGATGATGTGCCCCATTCATCTTGGTCTTACTTAAATATATTAGGTCAATTTGTTAGGTCTATGATCATTTGATCTTTCTTAATCAATTCATGCCTCACCTAAAGAATATAACATTTGCAAACAAACATAAAGATCAAATTAGAAAAAAAAAAAAAAAGACTCACAAGTTTACTAATTAATAAATTTATTAAAAATAATTCATATCAGTATGTGCATTTGGTGGTTTCGTGGTTATCCACGGGATTTTGCTAGTAACAAGGAAGCGGAGGGATGCTTACAATGCACTGCTACAGCCCCTCAAACCCCTCACTCTTTTCTATCAAGATCGAATCCCTAATTTATAACATGACTTACACGATCGAATCCCTAATCATCGATACCATGACTTACACGATCGAACAGACTCAATCCTTTTCGTTTATTATAAACAGATTTTCTTGTTTTCTCTCTTTGTTTTGTTCTTTCTCTCCCCTCTTTCCAAAACCCTAACCCGAAATGAGGAATCAATTGCCGAAGCCGGCATCGCTGCCGCAGAAGAGCAGTCGCGTCCGCCGATCCGGAGCGGCGGCAGCCCATCCGCCTGAGCAGCCGAGGAACATCAGCCTCCGCCGTCCCCGCAGATCAGGGGCCGCTGCCGATCCCGATCCAGAGCAGTAAGTTTCTGAAAACGAAGATCCGACTTATTCAGGGCCTTCCTCTCTGCTGCCGAAGAACAGCTGCTTCCGCCGTTCCCGCAGATCAGGCGCAGCTGCCTCTCAGCCGCCGAGGGCCGCTGCCTCTGCCGCGGATCCCGATCCGGATTCCGAGAGTGACGATCCCACCTATTCAGAGCCTTCCCCTCTGCTGCCGACGAACAGTCTCCGCCGCCGTTCCCGTAGATTAGGCGCAGCTGCCTCTCCCGCCGATCCGGAGCCGGCCGCTGGCGGGGCCGATCCCGATCCGTAGCCTTCAGACAATGACTCTCCCGCCAATCCCGATCCGGAGCCGATCGTTATCTCTGACGATGATGACAATCCCACTCATTGAGAGCCTTCCCCGGCCAATTCCGATCCGGAGGAGCCGGTCTCTGACGATCCCACCTATTCAGAGCCTTTGTCCCTGCAGCAAACAAACAGCCGCCTCCGTACATCCGGAGCGGCGGCCGCCCATCCGCCTAAGCCGCCTACGAACAGCCGCCTCTGCCGTTCCCGCCGTTCAGGGGCCGCTGCCGCCACCGCTTATCCCGAGGCATGTTTCTGCAAAACCCATGATAGGACTTCCTTCCATCTATTGATTTCTTCCTTGTTTTGAATGCTTTGAATGATTCATGTATTGGCGTTGGGTTCTTCTGTTCTTCTGAACCTGATTCAAAAATATAAGATAGGAGCTGTGAATTTCTGTACGCTTTTGAAGATTGGATGCATTTTGCCATGTTATAATTTTGAATCTTGAATAACCATGTCAATATCTTTAAAAAAGAATCAAAATTTTTTAATCTTTCAAAAAAAAACATGTAGAAGGTTTCTACTTATAGGAATTTTAGTTGTTCTTTTTTTTTTTTTTGTTTGTTTTGGATTCTTGATAAGAATGTAGAAATCTTGAGTGTGAATGCTACAGTTTACGGGTTTTTTGTGATGAATATTCAAATTTTAAGTATGTAACGTTTACGCATGTATTTCTTTTTATAACGTTTGTCTAATAATACTATTTTCGCACCATTTACACATGTGATTCATTTTTCTATGTTTGTTTCAATGATATGTGTATATGTATTAAACGATTTTGTAAATGATACTTATTAATCATTAAATTCTATTTTACTATAATGATATGAAAATGAGACAAAAAATGTCTAATTTATATCAAAGTTTTCATTTGCATTTTAGATCCTTAAAAAGGAATATGTCTTTCGACATGAAATATAATTTTCAAAAATATATATTTCTATCAATGATCACCTTAAAAATAAAATGCATTCCAACATGTTTGGTTAATGAAATATGAGTTTATATTCTAATGGTTAAAATTAATTTTTTTATTAATTAATATTTAATTTAATATTATCTTAATTCATTATTCAATTTGCATAGAACTTAACCCATGCATCTCACCGGCTTTATGCTAATATTAATCAATTATAAAAAGTTCTTAAAATGAGTATTTTGTTTGTTAAGTTTCAATCATATTAAAAGTATCACAAATTTGTTATGGTTAGATAGAATCGTATTTATACATGATTTTTGAATGATACCATAATGCTATATAAAATACATTTTTCATTCTCTCTTACATTCATTTATACATGTTTAAATATTTTTAAAGTAATGCAACAATAAATAATTTTAGAAAATTCATTGAGATATTGGAAGAAAACTAAAACAATAAGGTAATTGTTCAAGTTAAAAGTTGATAGAAAAACCATTGAGATATTTATCTTACATACCGTCTCTTAAGATTTTTACTATCAATACTTTTTCTTTTTATCCTGCAGATTTTGTTCATTAAAATTCATTTGAGCCATTTTCAATTCTCATCATCCTACAAGTGAAAAAGAGAAAATCTAAAAGGAGAAGAGAAGATAGAGAATCAAATTCTGAAATAATAAATCTACAGAGTAAATGGATTTTATATAGGTTTATATATATAGCAAAGCAAGAGAAATAGAGAGGTGACCTTCATAAAAGGGAGATGAGATATAGGGAGGGTTCTCATTTATTGGTTTTATTATTATTTTTTAAATGCATTGGAGGGGGTTTCGAACTCAGAACCTCTTTGATGGAAATACTTCTTTTATTATTATTTTTTTAAATGCGTTAGAGGGGGGTTTCGAACCCAAAACCTATTTGACGAAAACTGCCCCAAACCAAACCGTCCGCCTCGGGTTGGTATTTTCTTTTTCCCACTTGAACAGGTGTTCAAATCTTGGTGTGAAAATGAGCTCATTTTCACATCATTTTCACATCTAATTTACAAACAAAATGCGTAAACACATGCAGACAAACATGATTGATGCGTAAATATTACGCATATTCACCATTTACATATGTAAATGGGTGTAGACAAACGACCCCTAAGTAGCAACAGAAATGAACCGCCCCTATACGGGAAGTAGCAGCGGAAAAATGAAACTACAAACATGGCATTTTTCTGACTTAAAAGGCAATTTTTAGTGGCGGAAATTTAGAAATTAGCAGTGGAGATTTTCCATCGCAAGTGGTCACTTTAGCAACAGATTTTCATGTTTAAGTGGTGCCTTTTGCCTGCCTTCATGACTTTTCATGTTCACTTTATTGAAGTAGGTCGCATCAATTAAATTATATTCATACTTGTGCTAAGGGATCTTAGTTTGTTTGAGATTATGAAGTTGGTTTTCCTTTTTCAGGGATAATGAGGAATCCATAAATCTGCGAATTCCTCACCTGTTACCAAACGTGCCCTTAGGGTTTATTTCCGTAAAAATTCCAAGATTTAATTTGCAAAAAATATTCTATGAAATTTTGTGAATACTTATTTTAATTGATTCTAAAGAATTTTGGCTGTTTGTCATGTTTTACAACCAAATCATTATAATTTCTCAGTTTTTAAGATTTTGGTATGTTGTTATCAAATTTTTCTGCATTTCTCCCATGTGAACCATGGGCTGTACCATCGACAATGTTAAATCCTCATTTAATCCGAATGAAACCTCACATATCCGTAGGGCTGTCAGGGGGGCTGGGGTAAGCCCTTAGCCCCTTACCTGCCCTCATATATGCGGGCTAACCCTAGGTCAATCCAAAGCCCACTGATTAGGTCTGCAGACAGGTTTTATATACTGTAGCTCGTGGCCATTTGATCTTCACAGTGATCGATGGCTGAGAGAGTTTGAGTGGGCAGCAATCTAGTGAGGGAAGATCCTTGCAGCTATTATGCGTTTCCCCCTCTAATAGGTCTCCATAACTCCACCGTAGGGCCCACGTAATGACAATATCACTCGGTGAAGGACATTTATTTTGGACGGTTTGGATTATCATTATGTGCACCCCACTGGAGAGTTACGGGGACCCATTACACGGGAAGCATGTAATAGCTTCGAGTTTAAACTTGGGCCGTACCATTAGGAGAAGCCCATCTGTACACACATGCAAATAACTTTTTTTAATGCACACAATCTGATTATTGTTATCAGTTGGTTAAGAGAACCGCCAAAGTTTAGATGGGGCCTTAATTTAATGGTTACAGTCATTAGAGCATGTCCATATGGGGGCACATTTACTAATCCATGTAGACTTTATAGGACCAGTTGACAGGCCTATGTAAGATTATATTTACTAATCCATGTAGACTTTATAGGACCAGTTGACAGGCCTATGTAAGATTATTAATGAAGGGAAGGAGTCGACTTTGGTTATTCTTCATTAGTTTTATATTTTTTTTCTCTCAACATTTTTTTCTCTGTTTTTTCCAATAGAATTCTTCTTTTAAACCGGATAGGGAAGTCATTGAAGCAGCAACCACGCTGATGACAATGAAGGTTTGATTTATTAATTCATTTTTTTCTTTTTTAACAGGAGTTTCCCAACTAGGATGAGTGGGATGCTGCCGAAGGCTTACTTGCTCTGAAAGAGCGAGCAAATCTGCCAGCAAAAAATCAGTCTTTGAAGAAGCCTGGGGATGCTGAGGAAGAAGTGAGGTGCTGAGGAAGAAGTGAGGGTTCATCTTAATGATGTCCCTGCAAGCATAGTTATCATTATCGTACGATTCACGATTCGTATCATATCGGTGCGAAAACGATTCGTATCGTGTACAGGAATCGCTTTTAGGGGTTAATCGTTCGATTCATACGATACGATACGATTCAATTGGAATCGCACAAATCTTCTGATTCTCTCACGACAGGAATAGAAAGGTTTCAATGTTTATTTTTAGAGTTATTTTTGGGGCCTTTTCTGTTTTGTTAAGTAGTTGCATTTAAAAGAAACTAAAATCCCTAATTAAGAGGGATTTAAAGATTGAGATTGGAAGAAAATGCAAGAAGATTCCCCTTTCTCCTCGTGCGACTGTGTTGCTCCTCCAGGTATGTTGCATGCTTGGTTTTTTATCTTCTTTTTTTCCATTTCGTCGTTTTTGCTTCATGAAATGAATTGATTTGCTTCATTTCCGAATTTTCTCGTGCGTCTATTCCTTCATTTCGGTGCAATCCAGAGGAGATTCGAGGTTTCGGCGTTTCGCTACAAGCCAGACTTTCGCTGCATTCCGGAGATGAGAAGAGGAAGCCTGGAACCTTCTCGTTGAAGCCAGGTACGCTTTTGTTTGCGTTTTTTTTTTTTTTTTTTTCTTCCTCCTATCTCTCACCGTCAGAAGTCTTTTTTTTTTTTTAAATCATTTGGGGCCCAACAGGTGGGCCTCAGTGATGGATCTACAGCCAGCTTCTTTCCTCTTCTTGTTTGTAGATCAAGCAGTGGGGCCCACCTAAAGAAATCCAACTGTTTTCAGACAAATGGACTGTTTGGATTTCACTGTGGGTCCCACTGATGGATTTTAAGCTGTGCGTTTTCAATTTGTTTATTAACCTATGAGGCCCACTATAAAATCCCAAGGTTCCCAACTGCTATGTGGACCCCACTGGCTGTGCTGTTGCAGCAGGCCAGCAGTTTTTTATCCTCATCAATCTGTACGGCCAACACGTGAACCCACATCTGAATTGCAAGCTGTAGCAATTCCTTTCCATATGCTATGCTCCAACTTTTATTTCAAGAATAGTGGGTCCCAGAATTCCATACAATTTTATCAACGTGGAACTCACACAGCAACACCTGCTGCTGCAGGTAGCAATAAAATATAAATGGAACTCACACAGTGACACCTGTAGGTAGGAATAAAATATAAATGGAACTCGCACAGTGACACCTGTAGGTTGCAATAAAATATAAATAGAACTCACACAATGACACCTGTAGGTAGCAATTTTTTTTTTCCTTTTGTTTTTCCTGTATGTTCTTCTTTCTCTCTGTTCATTTTTCTCTTTTTTTTTCTAATCTATATCTGGTTTATACTATTCTCTTTTCTTTTTTCTCTCTCCATTTGTTTTTTCTTTTTCTCTTTTTTCTCATCTATCTGGTTTACACTTTTCTTTTTGGCATGGACTATTTTGCTGGATGATATGGCCTTGCTTGAATAGTGCCAAATATTTTTTTTTCCCTTTTAACACTTGGGCATTTTAATTTTACAATCTACTTCCATATTTTTAACTTTGATATGATAGATATCATATGTTAATTTTTTTTTATATCTTAATCAAGTTCAGCGATTCAGATAGTAGTATATAAAGATGCCAATATTGTTCATGTATTGATGTTGATATGGATTGAAAATGAATAATTATAGACATTTATAATTTTTTCTATTTTTTCTATATATTTTTTAGTATTTTTTCATCTATATTAAAAAAAGTAGAAAATATCCTACGATTCACGATTCGCGATTCGATTCGATTCGACCCCTTGAACAATTCACGATACGATTCGCGATTTGACAACCTTGCCTGCAAGTGTGGAAAAAGATTGGTCTGATATTAAAGGTACTAATGATGGAAATTCCGTTTGTTCATCCTTCAATCAAACAAACTCGAAAGAAGATGAATCGCACAAAGCTCCAGAGGTAGAAGTTGACTGGGTGATGAAACAAACCCGAAGCGGAGATGCAGAGATTAAAATTTTGATTAAGTCAGAGTTTGACAAGTTTTCTAGCAAGCTTCATCAAATGTGTGAGGACATCAAGGAGATTAAGCAGATCCTCCTGACGAATTATATAACCGTAAGTTCAAACTTCATGTCACATTATTCAAAAATGTTATAAATATTCTACTAAATCGCTTTTTGATCTACCTGGTAGCGGTTGCAAATTTGAATCATATTATCAATTTAAAAAATCTAAAAAAAAAAATTAAGAAAAGAGATCTCGTGGGTCTACCAGGTAGATCAAAAAGCGATTTAGTAGAATATCTATAACATTTTTGAATAATGTGACATGAAGTTTGAACTTACGGTTATATAATTCGTCAGGAGGATCTGCTTAATCTCCTTGATGTCCTCAGACATTTGATGAAGCTTGCTAGAAAACTTGTCAAATTCTGACTTAATCAAAATTTTAATCTCTGCATCTCCGCTTCGGGTTTGTTTCATCATCCAGTCAACTTCTACCTCTGGAGCTTTGTGCGATTCATCTTCTTTCGAGTTTGTTTGATTGAAGGATGAACAAACGGAATTTCCATCATTAGTACCTTTAATATCAGACCAATCTTTTTCCACACTTGCAGGACATCATTAAGCTGAGGGTGGTTGCAGTAGAGAGCATCTTCCCCCATTCTGTGCACTATTCTGTAATTAAAACTCATTTACTGCATGGTATACTGACCAAATCTCGTGTCGACTCAACCTGATGACTAGGTAAGAATTGGTGGTGATGATGATGGTAATAAATGATGCTGGGGTTAATGATCATATCTACCTTGTGATGATGATGATAATAACACAACTACATTTTGCCACCAAACTTGCTCTAACATGCTTTAAAAATACCTTTCCATAATTGACAGGAAAATCGAAGCATAAAGTTACAAGGGAATGTTGCAGGATCAGATCAAGCTTTTAGATGAACGTGGGCATTTTGGGTAAGTAGGTAATGTTTTCTGCCCATCATATTTTTTTCTCAAAATATTGGTTATAGAATTGTTTATGTTGCTTGGTTGACAGTAGCTTTTAGCTACATTTTTTTAAAAGGTTTGAGCACCTTTTTTTCCTTCAACTGCTTGCTCAACATGAAGTTGCTAATTGTTTTAAGGTCATTTGGTAGGGTTTGATTGTGAGGGTTTGGGACCTGCTAAAACGATGTCTGTAGTTCTTGGTTAACTTTTGGGTCTTCATTCCCACTTTAAGCTTGGGACGCATTTAAACTTGGCCAATTTTTGTCTTGAAGATTTTTTAGAAGGCCGTTTGACATAATGTACAAAAGAAGTTGAGAAAAAAAAAACTAAATGGGAGAATTTTTCGATGTGATTTTGCGAGCAACTCGTGGGGTTAATTAAATTTTACTGTTACTGGCAGCAAAAGCTGCACAATTAGGGGCCACAAATAAAACTAAATGTAGAATTAAAGAATATTGGAAATGAAGGTTATCTTCTCCAAATATGACATCACAAGGGATGGATGGAAAATTCAGGATCCTCTCCCATGGTTTTCTGGATTATGAAAAGGTATTCTATCAACGAAGATGTTCTTTAAGCATACCAGGTGCCGAGTAGGGGTGATAATTTTTATTTTTTTTGGACAGATTTGAGGGTGAGGGAGATTCCTTTAGCAGTCTCTTTTCCAGATTTATTTAGATGTGCAAGAAATCAAAGTGCTAAGGTAATTGATTATATGGTAAGAACCAATGATAGTATTATTTGGGGACCATCTTCAGAAGAAACCTGAAAGAAAGGGACGAAACACAATTCAGGTCTATGTTGGTTCTCATTGGCTCTGTTTTCATTCCTAGGAATGGAAGTGATAGAAGAGTATGGATGGCTTTAACAAATGGAATGTTCTCAGTTGATTCCTTATTCCTAGCCATGACTAGAGATGCAACTTCATCACATTCCCAGGTGGCTAATCTATGGAAGATCAAAGCTCTTCCTAGAGTAATAGCATTTGGGTGGTTAGCGCTTCTTGGAGGCATTCTAATGATGGATAACCTAAGGAAATGCTTGGCGGATGAGGAATCCATAGATCACTTTTTACTTAATTGCAAAATATCCATTTGGATGTTGATATTGGGATGGTTTCATTGTTATGGACAACTTCCAAACATCCTTCTTCGAGTGTTGGAAGATGGGAGTGGGGTCGAAAAGAGGCTAGCCAATGTGGAATCTAACTTTCATGGCGGCTTTTTGGTGTATTTGGAAAGAGAGAAAGAGGGGATATTTTGAAGAATTATCTTCTAATGCTTGCCAATTAGGGGAGAAGATAAAATACCTAGTAGCCTCTTGGGCTTTCTGTTTTCCCCATTTCAAAGGGACACCAGTAAACTCCATTATTCAAAATTGGAAGGATGTAGCTTCCTCTTACCCACATAGGCCATGCATAACCCGAAGGTGGCTACCTCCCTTCATAGGTGTGCTGAAATTAAACTTTGATGGGAGTACTTTGGGAAATCCGGGATGGGCTTGTGTTGGGGATCTCATTCGGAATGAAGAAGGCAGCACACTGTTTTCTCACTCGGGCTCAGTTGGAGTCTGTTGTAATAACAAAGCTGAATTTTATCACTGAACATAGGACTTTGTGCAGCATTGGCAACCAGCAGCTGCTTATTGAAGGGGACTCTAAATTTGTAATGTTGTGGGCTTCTCAGGCTTCTAAAGCCCCTTGGTTTTTTGCGGATATCATAGAAGAGGTGGTTCAGAGTTCCAGCAATCTGAATGTCACTTTCCACCACATCAATCGTAGACTCGTAGTGCTAATTTAGAAGCAAACCGCCTTGCAAAAGAGGGAGTTTCGATAACTTCCTCGATTATCTCTTCTGCCTGTTAATATGCTTTTTTCTTTCTTTTTGTGGGCTGATGCCTTATTTTTTGGGGGTTTCAGCCATATATTTTTGGGTTGACTGTGTCGTCCTATGTTTTTTGGGGCTTTTTTGGTTTCATTATAGTCCTCTTATATTTTAATTTCCTGAGTTATGAATAAAGTCATCTTTCTCAAAAAAAAAAAAAAAAAAAAAGTGCTTTGAGTGGGTGGATTTGTTATAGACGGGCTGATTGCTCAGTTTTTAAGAAGTGGATCACACTCCACTTTAAAATTGGGTGTTAAAAATGTCATAGGCGGTGGATCACACTCCACTTTAAAAGTTGGTGTAAAAAATGATTCACCTGTTCTTTTTTTTTTCACTTTAAAAGTTGGTGTAAAAAATGATTCACCTGTTCTTTTTTTTTTTTCAAATGAAGACGAAAGTAGCAAGGTTGTGAAATATACAGATTGGATAGAAAGATGCTACACTAATCGTTGGATTGACATGCTTAAAGTATGTAGTATTGTACACATGATCAATCTATGAGTACATATCACTTGATTGGAGTACAATGTGGGCCATTACCTATATGCAGGTAGGTGTGTAATATAATTGAGTTGGATCAAGCAAAGCCGGGTCCCACATAGGTCAAATCAAGTAGTATTTCTTTAACATTTTTGCTGACAACAGTCACAACACTGATTGCAAATAGTGATAACAAAATCTCATTTTGTAATGAGTGAACTTTTAAAAGCCTTGCATGGGTACCTTGTAATAAGGGAACTGGTGACCATTAAGCTTAGATACCGACCTTTTGCCATGTCTCTCACAACTGCATGGAATGAGCCATTTAATTGCATAATGGGGCAAAGAACCCAGAGTATCTTATAAATAACTTGTTCTATTTTCTCTGCAGGTTGAGGAGCAGATAAAGAAAATGCTATCTGATTGCCCTGCTGCTCATCTCGTTTTTCTGCTATTTTCAAGAATGGCTGATGCAACGAAATCTTATCTTTTGATCCCCTTCAAACTAATTGCTTTCATTGGTCATTTCTCGTGGTTTTGATGGTAACAGTAAATAGTGATGATGTGTACATTGATGCATGTGTGTTGACAGAATTCAGAGAAACAGTGTCTAATTTTCAGTCTGGTATCTAGAAACATGTTGAGGTCTCATAAATTTGTTCCCACTCCTTTTTCCTTCCTAACTCTCTCCCCACATGGCCTTTGCTTTCCATGAGTGCTTCTTTCTGTAACAGACACCCTTAGTTCAGTTATTATTGACAAAAGGCCATAGTTGTTACAAAAGACAAAACAAAAAAAGAAACGAAAAGCGGGTAATGTAACTAACTAAGCTCACACAAGAATATGTAGATATACCTAATCACTTTATTTTCTTGCCTTCTGTTTTCCTCTTATAGGAATGATAGGAACTGCTAATTGGTTTTTTGTCCGAAGAAGTCGCATGATGGACCTTACCGCTGAATACAAAACTGAAGTCTCGGTTTAGGTTGTCAAGTTATGAACGGTGAGGGTGGCAACTGACAAGCCCATTAGTCAACTGCTAATTGGTTTTTTGTCCGAAGAAGTCGCATGATGGACCTTACCGCTGAATACAAAACTGAAGTCTCGGTTTAGGTTGTCAAGTTATGAACGGTGAGGGTGGCAACTGACAAGCCCATTAGTCATTGCTCTCTTCTACTTGTAGTAAATGCTAGCCACAGCGCCCCTTGCTTAGCCCGAGACAAAAAGTAAGATATTACATTTTAAGTTTATGAGATATCAAAATTAATTATAAACATATAAGAAAATATTCTGCATATTTATATAAAAACAGTTAATACATCTTCAGTCACAAATGCAAGTGGTCAACATCAACAATAAACAATTACAAAGATAAAGCTAAAAAATTCATTCAACAACAACATAAAAATAATAATAACAGCAATAATTACTATTTGTTAATATATATAATATTAGTAATAAGAAATGCATTCAAGTTTTTGTTATCCATTGATAATTTCAAAATCCAATAAAAAAAAGGCCACCCCATTTGGACTTGTTTGTGCAACAAGAGGACTCTAGTTTATCCAGATTTTTATTTCTTCATGAGAATGAGATTTTGTATTTTCGTAGAAAATCAAATTCCTCTCTATTTAGGAAAAATGATTCATTTTTTTTCTTCTATGCAAGGAAAATACATCACACCAAATAATATAATATTGTTAATGAAGAAAAAGAAAATCATAAAAATGTGCAATCTTCTCGTTGCACAAATGCACCATTTTTTTTATTTTTACATAGGCCAATGGTCATTTCAATCCCTCAGCACAAATTTCTTCACTACCCCTTTGAAGTAGCACCAATACCATTTTAGAACTGATCAAACCGATTTTTAGCTCTAGATTTTAAAAAAAAAATGTATAAACATCTTAACTTTAAAAGCCATAAATTATGAGACTTTAAAACCACAGGCTATTGTTACTTGATCCCAGTAATAATTGACCCACCTTGGATCAATGTATATATCTCTTAATTATGAGTCCATGTGGGCCCATGGAAGTGTAATTTATGGTGGGCTAAACCTAGGGTCATATTTTTTGACTTATTAGTTCATGTCATAAATTACATAGTCCATATCATAAAAAACATGAGGTGGTCTACCGGTAATGAAAATTTTATTAATGTGAATTGTTGAAAGGTAAAAAGATGACAATCTTGAGAAGATGGAAAATGGATGGTGTTGTGAAAATTTTATTAGTGTGAATTGTTGAAAGGTGGGCCCCAAATATTAAAATAAAAAGATGACAATCCTGAGAAGATGGAAGATAGATGGTGTTGAGAGAGAGAGAATAATTGTAGCAAAATAGAGAGATTTTAGGGGATATTGATTGAAAGACTTTAGGAGATAAAAGATATGGATAGAGATTTTAGATGATATTGATTGAGAGACTTTAGGATATGGATAAAGAGATTTTTTGGAGGAAAAATTGTGGCATGTCATGACACGGCACCTTAAATCACTCTATGTTTTTTCTCCATGTTTATTTGAAAGGAGAATTATTGGGTTGCTGAAGTGGCACCCCTCACAACCCTCACATTAAACCCAAAGCTCTGTGTGATTTTATAAATATTTTTCTGAAAATGAGAGACTTTTTAGGGATGAAGTGGCACTCCTCACGGCCCACCTCCCCCATTTGTTTTAATATATATAACTAGCAACAACGCCCAGTGCTTAGCCCGGGGCAAAATATAAGATATTATATTTTGAATTTATAAGATATCAAATAATTATAAACATATAAGAATATATTCATGCATATTTATATAAAAACAGTCAACACATCTTTAATCACAAATACAAGTGGTCAACATCAACAATAAACTATTATAAAGATGACGCTAAAAAACCCATTCAACAACAACATAAAAATAATAATAACATCAATAATTACTAAAAGAGATATAGAAAAGTTAATTTTGTTAATATATATAATATTAGTAATAATGCTATTTCTGGGGTTTTCTCCCTTAACAAGAAAGGAAAAAAAAAATAATGCTATTCAATGACTTTACAGTGTGTGATTAGACTATTTAAATCATTCAGCAATCTCTCTCAATATATAACGCCTCCTTTATTTCTATAATACGTTATCTATGATTTAAAAAATTGGGTGCGTTATCACAAATTTGATGACAAAAGAAGAGTGGGTTAAAGGCTTCTAATCTCCAGCTCTTCTTACAATTAGATTTTTTCATATTTAACACTCATTTAAATTGTATAAGCCCTTTGAATTGGTCACGTCATCTTAGTTATAGGAATGTGAACAATTTTAAAGCCTCAAACAATACTTTTCTTAATAAGTTTTTTGCAATGGTTCTAATACCTTTCAAACTTCTGAACCCCAGATTGCCATGCTTTTAGATAGACCCCATTTTTAATGTTCCTAAACATGATGACCTGTGCCCCCGGGCAGTTTTTCAGCTGCTTAGGGTCATGTTGTGAATGCGGTTGCTTGGGCTCAACTCAATTCCCACGTAAAAATAAATAAATCAGTAATCATACATACAGAATCAGCCTCATTGATGAATCCAGCCGCACAAATGCAAAAGATTGAAATCAGCTTCACATTTACCGTCAATTTAGACTACATAAAATTTTTGACAGAAAGCTACTATAACTAAAAGACCCGCTTCTTTTGTGGAGTGAGAGTCAACGAGCCATTCTCTTTAGTAGTTGTAACTTGTATGTGAGGTTTGAAATCCAGAGATCATCGTACGGATTCCTAAATTCACGGCACAAAGGGCGGGCGGAACGGGACTTAAAAAACAAGTTGAGTGGAAATTATGCACCACCAGACCACTTACTAGTTGAATCCAAAAGGAAGAACACTTGCTGACTTGTTGAAATGTTGGTTTCCATCAACTCATCATCTACCACTTTGGTGTCTCATCCAAGACATTTTGCACAACAAAAGATGAAAAGAAGATCAAGGTTGCCTTTAGTGCTTAGCCCGGGGCAAAATATGAGTTGTGCACTTAGGGCCTGTTGTTTCATATAGTTGAAGACCTTGGATTGTATTTCTTTTAGTGGTTCAAATGAAGAACCAATGGTGAATATCCAAAAATGACATAAAATAACCTCACTTTAAATGGAAATTGAATCACGGGAAGATGGGAAACAAATGCCCAGCCACCACCATCTACAGCTCTACCTTATATTGTTCACCCCTCACCTCTTTAGTCTTTAATAATCCTTCAGTGGAGCTTATTTCACCATAATAATTTTGAATTCCTAGGAATTCACAGAAATGTATTCCTAAAAGTGGCTAAAATTGAAGAACAAAAAGTGAAAATTCATAAGTGGTCATCTAACCTCTTTAAAGGAAAATGAATTTAAGGGGAGATGGAAAACAAATAACTAGCCATCACCCAGTAAATCAAATCCTAGGAAAGTCAAGGTTCCACCTGCATCTCTACCTTATATCCTTCATCCATCACGTCTTTAGTAATCCTTAGTTGGAAACCAATTTACCGTTAATTCCCGGTGCAAATAAATGGACCCTCAGCGAGTAAAACCTAAATGAATTATTTCTTTTACTTTTCTTGTTCAACCTTTTAAGTTCTGACTCAGCTCGATTCTGGTCCTGGCTTTTCGAGTTTGTACTTTGCTGATTTAGGACGTATGTACCACATTTACAAATGTCTGTGCTGAAGTGGCGAGGAAAGGCCATGCATGGTATTACACCAACATTCAATAAGTGATATACATATTGTCTGGTCATAAAAAAAAGTGGTTCAGGCAACTACAAATTATTACGGTCCTCATGAACTCAACTCCACGACATGCTCCCAAGTCCCAGCCTGGGAGCTGCTTAACCAGCGTGCTTACACTGTTGGGTATATGTTTCTTTTGGTATGTAAATTTATATGCAGTCTGTGTAATTTTTGACTGCTGCTAAAAGCCTAAAACCATTAGCATATACTGATATACGTTTCTTGGCCATGGTTCTGCACTAAGGTTGCAAAACAGGTAAAATTTATAGGTACTCATTTCCATCCATAATTTCCTCTATTCAATAATAACCTTGTTAGTGCTTGTTTTCTCATTTTGTTTCTCATGAGTCATGTACACTTGTAAAATTGTTTTTTTTTTCTTTTTGTGCAGAAGATAGATCAACTGCTGCATGAAATTGCCCAATTGAAAGAATTAATGCCTGTGCAGCATAAGGTTCCCATTCTCAGGAGTGTTTGTCCTATGTGTTCTTCAGCCTGATGATGGTTAGAAAGCCGAGCTTTAGATAGATGAATCTAGTTGCACAGTGTGAGTTACAAACTCCAGCTTAAGGATTCATGACTGTACATGCTTTCATTTTTTGCATATCCAAACTTGAGATGAGATGTAATTGACAGCTGCACTAATTAATAGCAGGCCCGGCCCTGGAGGGGGGCAGTCAGTGCACCCGCCCCGGGCCCCATTTTTCAAGGGGGCCCAAAATTCCAAAAACATTTCCTCTCCTAACGACAAAAGTTAGAAAACATTTCCTCTCCTCAAGGCTACCCAGCAGTCAAAGCCTGAAACCCTCGACAGCTCAACCCTTCATCATTATCATTCATCAATCAAAATCCTCATTCCTCAAGTCCTTTGAACCCCATCTCAACCAAACAGCAAGCCCCCCCCCCAAAAAAAAAAAAAACAAGAAGAAGAAGAAGAAGCACCCAGCACTCCAGCAGGCCCACTGGTTGATTGCTAGTTGTGCTCTTTTGTTTCTGTGTTACAATATCATGGACAGGGAATCTCGTCGCCCGCTTCATGGCCATAGTCGCCCAACCAATCAAAACCATGTAAGTGGAACCATCTTCCAAATACATGATTGCCCTTTTCTTTGATTTTTGTTTCTGGGTTTTCTTCTTTTTGTTCGTTCTTGTTCATATGAGAGGAAGATGCAGATGGAAATAGAGGAGGATTTTGGAAGTTGAGAGGGTTTTTCGATGAGGAAGCGAAATTGATGGTGAAGATGACAGAGGGTTTTATAGTGGGGAAGGGTTTTTGGTGTGCCGCGGGAGATTTGGAATTTTGTCTCGCCCTTGCTGACTGATGTGGGACGAGTGAATGGAGTGATGGTTTTGTTTTTTTGTCTTCTTTCTTGGGTTCTGTTGTTGTGGGTTGGGATATCTGTATTTGGTCTTGACTTTTAGACCATCAAGACTTAGGATTGTAACTAAGGTGGGTGAGTCATGGTTGTGGGATTGGCTTAAATTTGGACTTGACTTTTAGACCATCAAGGAGACTTGGATTGCAGCTAGGGTGGATTGGTCATGGATGTGGGATTGGCTTAACCACCCCCAATAAATATTGGGTGCATTAAGTTAAATCAACTTGAACTATTCTATTTTTTCTGGACTAATAGACATTAATAAATAGGCAATTGGTTTTAGGAATGGTACTTGTGAAGAAAGATTGATAATTATAGCTTGAATGTTAGCAGTGAGATTCATGAACAAGGATTAAGAATAAAAAGAAAACTGCTAAATTTGACATGATTCTCTATAACTATAAGGTTATTATTTTAAGAATAAAATTGGAATAGGGTTGACCTCACTCTTTCCTCAAGCCCTTAGAAGTACTTTAATTAAGTTGTATAGCATTTGACATTTTTGTTTTCAACATGTCGGTTGTGAAATTGCCCACAAAAATAATGGATGACCTTGATAAATAATTCGAGCATTTTTGTTGGGGTAGTAAGGAGGGCAAGAGAAGCCTCTACACGATTAGTTGGCATGATATTCTGTTGAAAATTAACTTAGTCAGCAAAAAATTACAACTGTTTTCCAAATGTTTTGATTGCCTATAGAATACTATTGACTGTACCTGTGACTGTAGCATCTGCAGAAAGAAGCTTTTCTAAATTAAAATTATTGAAATCTTACTTGAGGTCTACCATGTCACAAGAAAGGCTAAATGGGCTAGCAATCTTATCCATTGAAAAGGAGATGTTAGAAAATCTTAAATTTGAAAGCATAATTGAGGATTTTGCTTCTCAAAATGCAAGAAGAAAATCATTTCAATAATACTTTTTTAATTGTGATTTTGTTTTTCACCTTATCTTATAGATGGTGATGCTGGTATGAGAAATTATTTGGCCGACGATTTGGTACTCTTACCGAAATGCTGGTATGAGAAATTTATTTATTTATGTATTAAATATATTTATCATATGATATTATTTGATTTTTAATGAAATTACTATTTTTGGGCTAAATATATGAAAACATGTTATATATATGTGCATATATTAAGAAACTATAAAAATGAATAAAGGGCCCATTTTAGTGATTCGTATCGGGCCTTTGAAAAGTCAGGACCGGCCCTGATTGATAGTATGCAATAAATCCCATAACAGGGGATGATGACATTTATACTAGGGATAATTACAGATTACCTACCTGGACTTTGAATGAATATCAGACTACCCCCCTGAAGTTTGGTTTTTTGTACTAAACCTACCTGTACTGGTAACTAACATACAAAAGTGATGGATTCTGTTAGTTTTAACGGCGTATATGTATAAATGCCTTGTATTGAAAGCTGGTGGCAACTTACTCTTGCAAATGGTTTAAAAACAAGACGTTTTTGCCCCTGAACCCACCTATAAAAAAAAGAAGATGGCCCAAAGACTTCCTCTTCAGAAAAAACGTTAGAAGAGAGAGCAAGAGAAGTTAAGCGAAGGTCTCTTTCTTCCTCTTTCGTCAGCCATCAAGAGGGGAGCTTCAAATGTCGTCTTCTTCAAACTCATATACCCAGTTTTCTCGTGGAACTTCTTCTCCATTTGATGGTGAAAGTCGCTTCTGTCACTGTGGGCATAGGGCTGCTTTGAGAACTTCTCGAACACAACGGAACAATGGGAGGAGGTTTCTTGGCTGTGCACTATATGGGGTAATGCTTTGATCATTCTGTTTGATCTTCTTCATGTCTGGTCAACCATGGTATTCTTATTCCTAATTTTTTGAATTTGTTATCAGATCCAGCCAGCATGTGGATATTTTGAATGGGTTGATGGAGAAATAGAGCTTCAGCCGAACCTATTGGATAGGATTGATGTGCTGGAGAGGGAACTGAAGTCAACCTGTAGAAGGGAAAGATGTTTCCTACGTTTGTTGTTGTGGACATGGGCTGGGATTGTATTTGTGTTTTTCATTTGTTATCTACTGATATCTTGGACTACTGTAGATATCATGGAATTACCATGAATGTACATATGTATCAGCTGGAATTGAATATCAAATGGGTTGGTGGTATTTGTTTTTCAATGACTACTTTTTTTATAAACTTCAATTAACCTGCAAATAACAAAACACTGACAAAGAAATGAAAAAAAGGAACTGGACATGAATAGAATGAACAATCAGTTGCTGGGAACACCATCATCCTACAATTATCCAGAACAACTGGAAACATAATCATCCAAAAAGTAACAAAATAAAATAGAAACATCATCATCAAAACAGTAACTAAAAAACTAAAAACATCATCATCCAAATGGCAAAAAAGATCATCCAAAGTTGTTTTTAAACAGTCATCAGTTACACAACATCATCCAGAATAACAGTGGTTGTTGTGATCAACAAGTCTTGCTCCGTTTTTCTGCTATAATCCGCCCTCTAGCAGTGGTTTTTGTTGGTGATGGATTTGGTTGAGAAGAAGCCTGCTTGACTCTCCCCTGACCAATCAAGATTTAGTTAGGAGTTAAAAAATCATATGAGCTGAAAGCATGCATATACTCTAGTTAGGACAAAGGTTGAAAAAAATTAATTCACAGTACCTTGTGTGGTGGCATGGTATGAGAAGCTGGCTGAGGTTGGGAAGCTGACTGAGGGTGGGAAGCTGATTGAGAACCTGACTGAGGCTGTGATGCAGAACTAAAAAGTCTTGAATTGGGATGCACTGGTCCCTTGCAAGATCTGGCATTATGGCCTGTTTTCAAGCATCTAGCACAAGTCATTGTTCTATTCATTCTAGAAACTCTACTAGAATTGTTATGCTCATCTGCATCCCTCCTCCTCAACTTCCTTGGCCTACCTGCAGGTCTTCTATACAAAGGAGGACCAACTGCTTCCATTCCACTTTCAACCCAATCATGCATTCCAGGTACTGGGTGTATCATACCATTATATGCCATCAAATACATCTCTTTGCTGTAGCATGCATGAATGTAATCTTCAGGCTTCTCTTGATTCATGTATATACATGCAATGGCATGCTTACAAGGTATCCCTGTCAGATCCCACATTCTGCATAAACATGTTCTTGTCTCAATGTTAACAACAAATGTTTTGGCAAAACAATCAACCTCAAATTCACCTCTGCCAGACCAGTTGGCAAAACAGTGTTTACTGTCATTCTTGTTCTTTTCCAACTTATCCAATATCCCCGGACAGACTGTTCCACCATATTTGGTCATTCCTCTTAATTTCACTTGAGTTCTATTCATCAGTTTTCTCCTTACACACTCAAGCAAACCAACTATTGGTTTCTCTCTTGCCTCAAGTATGTAACTGTTAAAAGACTCACACAGGTTATTTGTTAATGCGTCACATTTAGCCCTTGTGGAAAAATGAGACCTGGCCCATCTGTTTGGATTGGCAGCCATCAGCCAATTATATGCAGTCTTGTCCATCTCTAATATCCTCTGCATGTGACTATCAAACTCTCTTGGTGAACCACTTGATGCTGCAGCCCACATAGCATCTTTCAACAATTTGCCTTTGAAAAGTTTTTTGAAATTGTCATACATATGCTTCAGGCAGTGTCTAATTTCAGCAGTAGGCACAACTGTCTCAAATGCTGCATCAAGCCCTTTTTGTCTATCAGACATGAAAATCCAACCCATGTCACCCCCATCTCCAATGTCATCAATTAATGATTTCAAAAACCAAGTCCATGAGTCCATATTTTCAGCCTCTACAATAGCCATGGCAATTGGATACATATTCTCATTCCCATCTCTACCTATTGCAGCCAACACTTGTCCACCATAAATACCTTTGAGGAAGCACCCATCTAGACCAATTATGGGTCTACATCCATTCACAAACCCAACCTTTTGTGCCTCATAGCAGACATACAATCGATGAAAATAAGGGATTCTATCCATATGAGGTCTTTGTGTTACTACTAACATACTTGTATTTGGATTGTGCTTCTGGACAGTGACACAATAGTCCCTCAATCTAGTGTACTGCAGTCTAATATCTCCAGATATGTTATCTGCTGCCTTTCTCTTCGCTCTGTACAACTTAGCCCTAGACAAATCAACCTTCAAATCTCTTCTCATCTCTTTCTGCATTGCGGGAATTGACCATTTCGGATCATCACTCATTCTCTGCTGGTATTTATTAGCTATATAACTTGAAGTGACCAAGTGGCTTTTGAATTTCATACCACATGCATGTTTGGGCTCGAATGTCTTAATTTGAAATGTCCTCTCACCCTGCATGGGTGACGCATGAATCCTAAATCCACAATCATATTTACAGACAGCTGTGATTCTCTTGTTCTCATTTTTCAGATATTTAATGTCATACCCTTGCCTTACAGTCCACTCAACAAGTGCTTGTCTGAATACTTGTGGACTTGCAAATATCATACCCAATTTGAGCTGAGGATTCCCCATATCAGTTAACTCATTAAATTCAGGCCATTTCGGTTTGTTGTTCTCATCAGATGAACTATCCAAAGACTGAAGCTCATCCCCTTCCTCAACATCTGTAAACCAGTTCTCATCAACTGGTACTTGCTGGCTGCTGGTTTGTTCTCTTTGCATATGCTCAGCTTCATGAGGCTGCGATTCCTTCTCAGGAGGTTCTCTGAAGATATCCTCATCATCAACCTTCTCAACATCCTCATACAACTCCGGAGGCTCAACCTCACTGTCATCATCAACTTGGTCATCATCACTGCCTTCATCACTGCCTTCATCACTGCCTTCCTCAAAAGCAGACACATCCTCAACATCAGCTGCATAGTCCTCTTCACAGTGGGTTTTTCTACTACTTGACCCTTTGTGGTCAACATTCTGCATCAAGACCTTCCCCTTAGGTGAGAGTACCATCAGAGGTTCATGTCCCCTCTCTACATAAACAGTCAACACATCACTTCCTTTATAATGTTCTAATAGGAGAAATACATCCTTGTCTGACTCAATCCTCCTCAGACCATCATCAAAACCCAATTCTGGCACCTTAAAATACATCATACTATTATCTGGGTACCCTAGTTCCATCACATAATCCCTAAGCTCAAAAAATGATACTTTATCAATATCAAAGTCATTGATTTCATCTACTTGACCCCCACTGTAAATCATATTTGGTGGCTGTGTGAAATAACCACCATGGTGGAATCGCACTGTCACTTCTTCAAACGACATCTGCATGTAAATGACATTTTTAAAAGGAGGCAAATCCAAAAAAAAAATAGGAAAGAAAATTGGGTGTTTGACAAAAGAGAGGATCACTGTGGTCCCCTCCATGTATGAAAGCCAAAAGGACCCGACACACTGCAGACAGGTGGGGATATTCTTCCACCAACATTCATAAAAAAACAAAAAACCAATTGAAATAGATAGCACAAGAGGGGACCATTTTTCGCAGAACATCACTATCACACACAACATCACAACATCACTATCACTAACTAGGGTTTGATAATCATCAGATCAAACTTACAAATGATGGAAACTGAAAACCCAACAGAAAGTAAACTGCTAAAGTTAAAATCATCAGATCAACTTAAAATCAACTGACCCAAACTGCTAAAGTTGGAAATAAAAGTAAAAAATCAAGCTCCGATGATAAGAAAAAATCGCAACTTTAGTTCTCAGACTCACAGATTGTGTTCGATAGAGAAAACCCAACAGAAGATATCAGCTAAAAACTCAAATATTAGATGCACCTTCAATCACTTGGAGAGAAAGATCAAAGTCTGAAATAGGGGGGTTGATCGCTTCTTGATGGAGTTCTTTGAACAACCCTAACCGCTGCTGTTTCTCCCAAAACCGCTGATGGAGTTCTTTGAAAAACCCTAACTGCAGGCTGAAATCGATCAACCTTCTTGATGGATTTTCAAGACCAAAATCTTTGGATTGATCGCTTCTTGCATGAAGTAATTGAATAACCTCCGAAAATCTCCACTTCTTCGAGGAACCCAAACCACAGTCCAGAAAGTGCGAAAATGATGAAAACGGGCAAGACATGAGTTATATACAGATGGGTAATTTCGTCATTCATTCTTTTCCGTCACGGACGTCTGTATTTGCATTATCATTTAAAATACATGTAGGTTTAGTACAAAATACAAGACTACAGGGGGGGTAGTCTGATATTCATTCAAAGTACAGGTAGGTAATCTGTAATTATCCCTTTATACTATTATATGAGAGGAGCTTTTGCTGCAAATACAAGTTTACCCCTGAATAATATTTAGTTTCCTTAAGTTTTGAACAAATCAATGATTTAAAGCAAGAAGATGAGCTGATGCTTCACTTCTCTATTAGCGCATGGTATCCGTGAAGTGAATGCTTGTCAAAATTATATGAAGGGATATATTTACATACAACCACTTGTATATTCTGCTAATTACATGTGACACGTGCATTTTCACTTTTATACAAATAACTACCTCTATTGTTTTGACAATCTCAATTGACCACTTTTACCATCACTCAATGGCTTCTCTCGAGATCAATTAATTAAATTCTCCTTCTGTCTTTTTTTATGTTGTATATGACAATTCTCATTCTTCTGTCTTTATATGATGAAAACCCTTTAAAATCTAATGTGGCTCATGTTAAACTCAGAGAAATAGTGTTGAAAAAATCATAAAATCCTAGTCAATTTAACAGTGTCAATGCATTCACTTTAATTCAAATCAGCCCAAAAAAAAAAAAATTTTTTTTTCTGGGACACCGTCGGACACTCGACCATGCTAAATTCCCGTTATGGAAATATGCTGCATGTCCACAGTCCACAAGCTCCTAAAGATGTTCTGCTGCACTTATGTCTACCCATTATTAGACATATTTGGCCTCTATAGGGTATTAAAAAAGGTAATTAATATTGGCACTCCTTTTTTTTTATGGAGGCACTTCAATTCAAGCCAATTTCCTTCTCACCATTTACTTTGAAAATGGGTGCCTCCATAAAAAAAAAAAAAAAAGGAGTGACTTGATATTGGCACTCCTTTTTTTTTATGGAGGCACTCTAATTCAAGCCAATAGATTTTACGGTGGACTCTAAACCATACTGAAGTGAGATTTTATCATATTCAAAAGTGAGACATTTATTGCAAGTGGCTCAGATTTTAAGTAAGGTGTGTATGTTGTGGATCGCAAATGAATTTTTTTTTAATATTTTATACAAAGTGTCATACTACATTATTTGACATTTATATATGGGATTTGATCTAAGTGAGAACTGTTCTCACGGAGTCACCCTGAGAACTTTTTTGTAGGGCCCATTGGGTGTCTCATTTTGGGATGGGACTGATGGAGATTGAAATATCTATATGGGACCACCATGAATATCAAGTTTGGCACCAATCCTATGCTCCTAACCCCTTCATCCATGACCGACAAGCCTAGTTCATTCATATGAGTATATAGTCGATCCAACGGTCCAATTCATTCACATTGGTGTCAAACTTTGGAGCGTGTGACTATCAAGGGGGTCCCTGTCTATTGCAAGATTTGGATTGGGTGATAGGTGAGCCCCACCTATAGTTCTCACAGTTCGAACCGTGAGAACAGTTTTAACCTGATCATTTTCCTTTATATATATATATAATATTCAGGCGATTTAATTTAAAAAATTATGTTCTCAAAAAAAGAAGAGCCCTACATTCAGTGTCCCACCAGGCCCGGATAATCAACAGTACCCGACATTCAAATATGCTGAACCTCTCTACATTTATTTCCCCATCTTGCATGATTTACTTAAACCTTCTACAGATTTTTCCTATGCGCATCAAGGACCGAGGCATCACAAGCCCACATCCTTCAATTTAGATGAATAACCCATACATGCGAACTTATAAAAAAAGAGAACATTGTGACATGAAGTGTGCCCCAATAGATGAGTGGGTGGACTAACCATATATACCCTGTAAGAAATACCACCGATGCCATTACTTACGCGTCTTTCATCTGATGGCTAAAGAATCCAATGGGTCTCAATTTTCGTATTAGGTTAATCCACTGATGCACACCGCTTCATGTTATGTTGGGGGTTTCATAACATTTATCTCCCAAGTCCAATGGCAACAGTCCCATGAGCTTTTTTGAACTAGTGATACACCCAATGTCCAGAAAACACCTTGAAAACAACCCAAAATTGCACAAATACATTGAAAGCAATTGAAATTATCTTGCAGAAAAATCTGAGACAGGATCATCATTTCAGATGCAGCTAAATCCTCCTGAACTTTCAACAGGCCCGTTTGTGATTATTGGAGAATAATTTCTGAAAAATATGACTCCTAAAAACTAAAAAGATTTGTATTGCATATTGCTATTGGCCTATTTGTTTTGCTGTGTCTTGAATTCCTATGTATTCTTCTAAGGAATTCCTTCCTATTGAAAGAGCTAAAACTAAAAGAAATAAAAAGCAAAGATCCACAAGTGACAATCAAATAGTCTCCTCATTGGTAGGCAATGATTTGCTAGGAATTCAAACATTCAACAATGAAGCAAATGTGCCTAATAAACGTTAATTCTCAATAAAATTTACTAGTCAATTATGCTGTTACAATTTAACCGATGAACTCCCCAAGGTGCCCCACAAGATGCATGTAGCTTGTATCTAGTACAAGAATAAAGGACAAATATAAAAGAAAAATGAGCTTTTTAAATACATCTGATCTTTCTGCCCATTCTGGGTAGTAGCAAAATCAATATGGATAGCCTCACTCACCACTCTACAAGAAAGTAATGGTCTTGACGAATATTGAACCAGCCTGCAGTTAATGATGTACAAACAATGATGCTTGGTATTGATTTGATACTGATATTTTGGATGCATGCGGATAGTAGCTACTCCAACGCCAGATAACTAAGCCTCTGCAACCCCTTGAATCTGAGCTATCTGTTTCTCATCTTTTGAACTAAAACACTTGAGCCTTCCCCTTCCCTTTTAAGTTCAATCTTTGTAAAAATGGGTTTAGGTTCTGCCATAACCTTCCCCGCTTTTAGCCCTCCCCACTTGGTATCAGCCTACAGAGTAAGATTGACAGTATACACTTAACAAGTCCTAAGCAGGATAAGCATTTTGGGACTAAAACTAGTCTAAAATATAATGGTTCAATCAATTTAATGAAAAATAAATGTTTAAAGATTGCTAAACTTTGGTCAATCATTGTCAATTTTATGAAAAGAAAATGGTAAGAAGACGCTTGGATACTTATTTTGAACTATCATTACTTCATGCTCTGTCATAAAGTATCGGATGCGAAAATATTTGATAGAATTTAGATTTGGAGTATCGAAGATATTTCCAAGAAGCGTACCCAGGTTACTGCTTCAAACTCATTAGCTGAATAACCAAGCTGTGCATATATACTCAAGCACAAGCTTGGAGTTACTGGAGATAAAGCAATAGCTATGATCCTCACTGCCTCTAATATAATCACGAGGTCCTGTGGAAAAAGAGGCATCAGAATGTTTCTCTGGCATTAACATCAAACTAACACAAAAGAAGTTCATGCATGTAATAGATATTGGATACATATCAACAAGGAAAGGTAAATTGATCAAAAGCATTTCCAAAACCTGAAGCATCCAATAGTAGGGTAATTGGTATGATGAATTGGACTCACTACCTAAAGCAATTTTTTGGACAATATTTCACTGTATATACATAATAGGGGCCATGGAGCAGCTATGAAACAAGGCTACATATTGGATGGTAAAATCTTATGACCATCTCTAGCAGTAAAAACTTATCTAGAGGAAACAAGCAAATATTCAAGCCATTAGCAAACTTAGATCCTTTAATCAGCCATTTAGAAACTGTTCCTACAGAAGATTGATGAAAGAAGGAAAAAAGATTTAGCCACAAAAGAAATGGAACACTGTTGCAGACACACAGTGCACCAAAAAGCCAAAAAGGAAAAACTAATTTTAAAATATTTGAGGTCCCCACCACAGTTGTTGTCAGCAACCATCAAAAAGGAAAGTATTAACTAAAGTAATAAATATGAACAAGTACTACATTGAAAATAGCCCCATCAGGCGCATTTGTACTTGTAATACTTCTGATGAACTCCAAGTGGTGGATCAATGGGATTACAACCCCAATATTTTGCTTAATTTTCTTCTAGTCCTATATCCTTTTTCTTTACGATTTCTTGCCTTAAATCCAAATCTAAGAAACAACTTTGTATCAGAGTGACATCAGAACTCAATTCGATGGCTTACAAGATCATCAAAGGAGATTCCGGCAGCTGATGTCATCTAAACTTGCTGGTGGTATCATAATTACATATTGATGCATACTTGTTTCGGGCTAGTAAATTATACAAGTCCAGGAACATTGGTTACTTTGTCATCTTAAACATATTCACATACATGTTAGAGTCCATATAATAAGATCACTGGAAGAGCTCAGGTACACATTCTGTTCCTAATAGAGACTTCTCAATGCATCTTTCATGGTTTTACAGCTATCAAGCATATGAAATATTCAATTTCTGCCATTGGTCGTGAAGATGGTACAACAAATAACTGATGAAATTGACAAATATGCTAAAGAATAATTGGCAATATGTTTTTAAAAAATGGCAATAGTTGAAATCTAAGTTCAAAAGATACCTTCTTTCCTGCTTCAGCACTGGCACCCCCTTGCTTAAAAAGAGACCAAGGTGCACGTTCATCAATGTATGAGTTGCCAGCATTGCCAATATCTAGCACAGCCTCACATGCTGACGATAAGGAGTGGGTTTCGTAGTTAAGTCTTGCTTTATCCACCTATAAAACAGAGTATAGCGGTTGTTACAAGGATGAATAACTGATAACAAACACATCGACTTCGTTACAAAATAGGGTCTATACGTCTTCGGCAGGTCAGCTGGTTAAGGAGACAAAATGCCTCTTTAGGGGCGAGAGTGCAAGTTTGACTCCTCCCAAGCCAAACAAAAAAAAAAAAAAAGACTCTAGTGTAGATGATTATGGCCCATTGGAGGCACTTTCAATGAGAAAAATCATCTGAATCCATGAGAATGCAAATCAAACCTCAACTGTTGGCTAAAACCTTAGAAGAGAAACGTCTTCCCACAACAGTATTTTTTTTTTCTGAATCTCCACAACAAGCCCACCACCGTCAGACCAAATCATAAAGATGGATTCATCTCCAAAATGAAAGGTTCAAGGACAAAATGGCTCTAATTCCAAACCAGAATTCACCCTCTGTGCCTAAACAGGCTGCTAGATAACATGAGAAACAACATCATGAAAAGAAAAGAAAAATACAAGTATTGATGTTTACCAATCTCTACAACCAACCATGTAGAAAGTCTAAGTTTTGAAACTTACCAATCTCTCTACAGTATCTCTAAATGTGTTTCCTTCTGCAGCAACAACTGAATCAATTGCCAATATAGATTGGCAATTTCTTTTAAGAAGCCCAAGGGTACGGTTAAGAAGATTTCCTGTACAGCACAAGGTCTAGTTCCATTAAACAGAGGATGCCTACACTGCCACAAGGATTCTTATTATTATGCTTTTTCTTGAATGGATTTTTTTTATTATGTTCTTCAATAAAAGGATAACAACAAACCAGAATAGAAAGAGCTGGGAGCCAATGAAAGAAACAAAGTGAATACCTATTGTATTCGCAAGATGCGCATTGACAGTACTAATGAAACGGTCTTCTGAGTAGTCCCCATCATTTCCAAATTCTACTTCTCTTAGGAAAAAGTACCGGACTGCATCAGAACCAAAGTTATGCACCAGATCCTTTGGTTCAAGGGTATTTCCTAATGACTTTCCCATCTTCAAACCATCCTAAAATTTTCAAAGTGCATTGATGCATTAAATGAAATGAGCATACAAGATAGCAACAGAATCACTAGCTGTCAAACATGTCTAGCTAGTTTATATCCAATTGAGCAGAAAAGGTTGCGTCACTATATAGAAAGCAACTAAGAAAAGCTTGGGTTTAAGTTCTGAAAAGTGCACCCAAATTAATAGAGCCCACCTGAATGCACGCCAATCACTGGAGTAGAGGAAAAAGGAGGTCTTGCAATTGGCATGGATTGTGGTTGGCCAAAAATGATCCCCACTGGATGATAACCATAGATTTATAGGGCCCAAACATCAAATGTTTGGCAAGTGGATTTTTGTTGTGATTCAATCAGCAGTGGATAATGGTTGAATCGTTATCAAGTTGGGGCGATTGTGAATTCTCCAAGGACTAGTTTTTTGGATTGACAAATAGGTGTGTCCTGTTGCACAGATAAAAAGAACCTCTCCCTCCCTCGATAGAAGCAATTGTCTTTCTGGCACTCTGTTATTCTTAATTGGAAGCTCTACATGCATTTTCCCAAAGATTAACAATTGTCTCATCGATTAGTGTATAGCCATCTCATAAAGGGCCTCCAAAATAGATGACTAGAACAATTAGGTCAAACCATTCATTTTGCATGCTCTCGTTCAAACCAAATTAAAGTTTAGGTCATAACCACCCATCATTTAATCCTTCATATCAAACCATCTGCCATATATTCAAGGGGACTAAGTAGGTCCCACAGCATTCCACACATGCACGTGTGCATATATGCACACACACAAAAACACCGGATGAAATTTCAAATCAACCTGAGTTAGCAGAGGAAAAAAATGCATCCACTTTCATATCTGTACAATGCAGCCTACCTTTTAACAAATCCAAACTCATCTGTAAGAGCAGCTCAATGAATATGTAGAAACCCAAATTTCACTTTCATTACAATGCTATTTACCGTTGGATAGGTATTTACCATTGGATAGGTCATAGAGACCACAGTTAAAATATTTAATCAATAACAACATGGTATGATGTGTTTTACTCCTTTCGATCAGGGGTCAATGCCATATATTATATATATATATATATTCATACATTGCTTCTACATGAGTCAACAAACAAAAAACCAAAAAGATTCTAAGACTCCCACAGAACGCAGCAAGAAGGCAAAAAACTCGAAAAGGAAAAAAGTATACCTTGGTTAGAAATCCATGACCAAAAACCATCTTGGGAAGACTTAATCCTGCTGACATTAACATTGCTGGCCAATAAACAGCATGAAACCTTAAGATATCCTGTAGATGGAAGAGAGAACCCATTAGCATAACTGGTAATATGCAGACAACAAGAAAAACCAATACCCTATGATGACCATTTACAGCACAGATGGGGTAAGGATAGTCATGGACATTGTAGGAAATAGATTTTAAACACAAAAATGAAGTATCACATATGATATGGGTACATAGTCCATTTTGAAGAAACCACACATCATAGCTGACAGCCTGACACAGCTAAAATATGCAGCCTAAACTTAGGACGTAGGGTTTAAGGTATCATACATTCATACATCAGAACATCTACACAACCATAAAAGCATATTTATTAGTAAAGGAAAAATCACAAGCTAGCATGATAAATGTAATGGGAATTCGAATTTTTATGTGCAAACCCATAAAAGAAAAAATATAGTTCTTTAAATAATGTTCTTTCAAATGAATTTTACACAAAAGTTTCTTACAAAATCAAGAACATTATGTAAAAGCACCATAATATTGTTGGGTAACACAAGACGAAACAATTCTTTTCATCTTGAGCATTTCAGATATGGGATGTTTTTAATTCTTCTGATCATTTTCTTTTGGAGACTCTAGTTCTCATTCTTACCCGTGTAAAAAAAATGCTCATAAAAGCATAATATAATAACAAAAGTACAGAACAAATAATCATTATACATTTTAAAAAAATTAAAAATAAAGGCAAATCTATAGAGCATACCTTTCCTATCAAGTGCAGTGAAGCAGGCCAACCCAAAGAAACAGCCTTTTGTAAAGATGGTTGTTCTTGATCTTCCAGTAATGCTGATATGTACCTACTCATGATAATAGACAAAGTTGAAATGGAAATGAGGAGATGCCAATATTGCAATCTAAAGAAGATAGAAGTGAGAATTTTACTTATAAACAAATATATACATTATACACTGAACTTCGGAAAAAAATTCTCTACACATCTAGGTATAGAACAAAATATTACACTATTTACTAAGATGGTGAGAAAATATCCTTCATTCCCATTTTTCATAATTAGATTTAAGCCTACCATAACTTATAGCTCTAGCAAAGATATCTCCCAGTTCGGTGACACTATGAATAATGGAGTAATAATATCAAGACTTGCCACATGCTATCCAATGAAGATTGAAGACACAATCAACTTCTACTCATGGAACATTGAATTCATAGGTAGCGAACATGGATCCTTGATTGTCAAAATAAAATTCTCACAGGAAAAGGATATAGAGGGAAGAGAAAGTTACATATGAATTTTTTTATTTAGATAAAAGTCTACAACATGGTACCAAGGCAGTTATGAACAAAAAGAAAATTGTAGCAAGATGGTACCCCAACAAAGCATCAAACCAGACATATATAGTTTGCTTTTCATCATTTGGCACAGGTATACCCCACTCTACTGATGTGCGGGATATCGAAAAATCCCTTAGGCCACTCTTGATCCAACTTTGCACCTGAACCAGTGTAAACAGAAAGTTAAAAAAAAAAAAAAAACAAATGAAATACTAAAAACAAAGAAAAGAAAACATGTGATTTCACATAAATGCCTCAATATGAAGATTGTGTTACACAGTTGAAAGTATAAAGAGGAGAAATTTAAGATAACCTCAAAACAATCAGATGGAAACCATAGAACGCGTGACTTTAGGATTATTGCCAAAATGATAAATCAAAACAAAATGGATAACCAGATTAAAAGAGTTGTTATAAATTGAAGCCATCTGTTATAGGGACATATCTAAACAAGAAATTTGTCAACCCTGTAGCATCATGAAGTTCTCTCTTGACATCTTCAAACCGCATGATGAAAAAATGAAAGCTCATGCATGAACCTCATGTGGAAGATTCTCTTAGGGCCTGTTTGTTGCATATAATTGAAAGCCTAGGAAAATGACTAAAAATGAAGAACCAAAGGTGAATATCCAAAAATGACAATCAAATAACCTCCCCTTTTGGAGATTGAATCGAGGAAAGATGGGAAACAAATACCCATAACCCAGCCATCACCCTAGTAATTCAATAGGCTAGGAAGGTCAAGGGCCCATATACTTCTCCACCTTAGATCTCTCACTCACCACCTCATATCCTTTTCCCCTCACCTCTTTAATAATCCTTCAATGGAGTGCGTTTGACCATGAATTCCTATAAATTTTATGAATCACATTGATTTGAAAACCCTACGACATACTTCCATGTGTTTGTTTCCATTCAAGCACGGAACCTACACGGAATAAGCAATTCAACTGATTAGTGCAGGGGCTTTTCAAGTGTCAACTGATCAAGCCTTCTCTTAATGATTCATGAGCAATTGTAGGAACTTCATCCCCCCAACTTCTACTCTGTTTTTTCTCCCCCTAAAAAGAATCCTAAATTTCTGCCATTGCATTGTCTATAAGCTAGAACAAATATAGGTTCACAGGACCCTTGCTGCGGCCTAGCTTCAATTGGAAACTCACTTAACTCTCCACATAGTTCTTAGATTGTTGCCACTAACTACTCACTGTTTCGTTTTAAATATAATCATTATATATCCGTTTAAGCTGCATTTCCTCTTCATCATTCACCAAATTACCTGCATCATCTCCTTATGGCCAGCTTCAAAAAACTGGTATGCAATTCTTTTATAGTTCTTTAAATTTTTCCGTTGATTGTCTCAATAGGAAAAAGGCTTTTGATGAGCATCTGACTACTATAAATATTAATTGTGGTCTTAGATATTGTTCTACTACTCTCATGCTAAGTTTTATCATATAGCTCATTAATTTAATAGCTCAACAGTCATCTACTATTATTGAAAGATAATGCAGCTAATTTAAATTATTATCCGGGGCATTCTTCTTGTACTTATATTAATTGAACAATCTGGTTAACCAAACAAGTTTACTCCTATTCAACTGCCACAACTTTATATGTATACTATTTGTCCCTAAAGCTCCTTTTCTTCTTCATCTTTGCTAAGGTTATCTTCACTTCTGTTTAGTGCTCCAAGTAAGACATGAGGAACTATCACGCAAACAGGCTGGTTGGATGCACATTTCTAAGCAAAGAAATTAATGCATCTTTCAAGTGTCATCCAAATAATGTCACCTGCTTGATTATTCAAGCAGGAAAAGCTGGACATAGTGATTACTAAGCTTCCATAATATGATATATTGAATACCAAGTGTCAAAAGCATAATGCTGGAAACATAAATACCATTGGATAGAAACGAGAGAGAAAAGAAGAAGAAGAAGAAGCGCCTATTTATATCCTCACCTCATTCAAGCGAAAAGAAGGTTGAACGAAATATGGATTATGAGCTAAAAGATCTTCTAGTGGCTTCTGATACTTTGATAAGGCAAAGAAGAAATTGTCCTCCTTTCGAGGAACACAAGGCTTTAGGTGCATGGGGCAACAGTTATTTTCAAGCAAGTCTTTCTCATCCTGCAAGCATCTTACTGAAATTAATGAATGTAAAACACAAAGACAAGAAGACACACACACAAAGCAATGCACAATTCTCTTGATGAAGACTGCCCCTCAAGCTTTGGAAAGGAAAATAAGAAAGTTCTGTGACTCATATGACCCCCCGTCCAAAACAAAATAAATAAATATATAAAATTGCTTGGGAGGGGGTGGGGGGGGGGGGGGGGGGGGGGGGGTGGGGGGGTTCACTTAACTTAATGAGTCAGTGACAACTGCTAGCATTGTTAATCACGTTTTTTTTTTTTTTTAGTACATATCTGGATTTTTTGGATTGAAACAATTGGATAACCGGGTAATCAGAGCTCCCATCGACATCCCCATTCACATTAAATTGTGACAAAATATGCATGTTTAATCATCCATATAAATATTAAAGAAATGTCACTCAATTTCATCATCATCATCAAAGCCGTGTCCCAACGATGTTGGATTCTTTTAGCTTGGGGATGTCCCTGGCTGTTTTTAACTCAATTTTGTCTTAAAAATTAGTTTTCTTGCCCAAGAGAAAGCTTTATGGTGGATATATAGCATTGCACGGGACTAATTGAGTAGATGCTATCAGTGGCATTTTTCAGTTTGAATAGTTCATTGATAAGGAATGACTAACAAACAGTGTAGAAACAAAATGAACAAGACAACTAGTTAGATCTCCGGTACCAATCAAGAAAAAAATTGAATACAATAAAACAATATATTTCCAGAAGAATTTTGTGACAGCTAAATTGTATGAATATGGAAAAGAAACAAAATTTATGGTTAATGAATTTTTTGGGACATTCTGAATTGCAGTGCCAACTAAGAGAGTGGAAAACATGCAGTAATTGGAAAAAAAATAGTAAATTTTAGTGGAATAATAAGCATCAAATGCAAGGTTCTACCTTAAATTCCTCACAATTGACACAATAAAGCCCCTCATAGTCAGCACGGTAAATATCACCATTATTAAGGACTCTGGAGTAAAATTCCTTCACAATAGCTTCATGACTCGGGCTGGTAGTACGAATGAACTTGTCGTAAGCAATATCAAGCTGCAATCAAGTAAAGAAACAGAATTATCTTACTCCATGTAGATGTTGGTCAAGAGAACTTTTCTCAAACATAGCTCTGTTAAGCAACCCAAATAGCTATGCAACACATGTTTGTCAGTATAAAATAAATGAATTCCTATTGTTTTAAAAAAGTACATCTTTCCAAAGCATCCGGTAAGCATGTGAGATTGTGTCACAGTGTTCTCTAGGGTTGCAACCATGAGAAGCGGCTGAAGTAGCTATTTTCTCCCCATGCTCGTCAGTGCCTGTGATGAAGATGACTTTCCTACCCAACAGCCTCTGGTTTAAGAAAAAGGCATTTAAAACAAAAAAAAAAGAGCAAATCTGAATCAGCACTTACACCATTAATATTCAGAATGTGAGTGAAAACAATTGGGCATTTCAATTAGTGTATAAAATTTATACAGCATCCCTGGTAAAAAACTATATGATAATTAGAAAGGCGGAGAATAATAAATGTACAAACTTCAATCTAACACTTTTTCCCCTTTCGCTATGTAGCATTTTTTTACTCAATCTAACTATATTAGATGAAGAATGGAGATATTACCTGTTAACATGCATTCTACAAAGAGTTGCAAAGAATAAGATGGTCATAATGCTCATTTATTTATTAATTCCATTCCAAGAATGATTAAAATCCATCAACGATAGATTGCAAGGAAAATTGCTTACAAATTATGAATGGGGGACTAATATATTAAATTTCAATTGAACGTGTGAGCTAAGGAATTAACCTGATTGGAAACATTTTTTTTTTAAATCCTCCTATTGTTGATTTGGACATGTATTAGCTCCATTGCTCTCCTTCTGAAGCCGACTTCTCTGTTTTCTCAAAAGTTTAGTTTCATGGTGTTGGTGGGTGTTGCTCTACTTGGTTGCATAAACCAGTCTTTGCCCATTTTATACTGGAAGGTTGCTTCTTCTTCCCTTCTTCTTCCCAGTTTCTACTAATTTCTCATTAAGAAATGATCATGTCAAACTGGGTGTAGTAGACCTGAAGTAAAACCCACACTGTGGGGCCCACTTCCACATACAGTAGATTCAATTGTAAAGGATATCAGACACCCATAATCTTTCTCCAACAAAGGATTTCAAACACCCAGAATCTCTATACAAGTAATCTGTAGAATGCTCTTTCCATCCAACCATTCACCACAAAACGCAATTAGATTGAACATCACTTCAGATTGCAAAGGATTTATTTCGAACACCCAGAATCTTTCTCCAACAAATTTCAATTCAACCCAGATGAAAGAAAAAAATCATATGAAATGGGATGGGATGGGGGGTAATACCTGAAAGCGAGCAATGGCATCGGCGGCGATGGTGGTGTAGGCGCTTCCCATGTGGGGAGGGGCATTCACGTAATAAAGAGGAGTGGTGAGTACGAAAGGGTCGTTGTGGGTTTTGTTGGTGTTGGGGTTTTGAGGTTGTTCTTCTCCTCTTTGGTCATGGAGATGGCTTCTGATGCAGGTGGGGGAGAAGAAGAGACGAGGATTTGGAGTTCTGCGAAAGTAGAGAGGTTTTGCGATGTGTCTGGTTTTGGAATTGAAGGAAGAAGAAGAGAAGGGAGAGACGAAGGAGAGGCTGCTTTGGGGAGAGATGAGTGCTCTTCCCGCCATTTCCCCTCTAAGATTTCCCGCTCTATCTTTTTATCTTTCTCCTTTCTCCTTTCTCCCTTTCTAAATGGGTCTCCTGCTATTTGTATCCATCCATGGGAAAAAAATCTCGGGCACCATTCATATTCTCCGAAACGAAGGGTGATTCTAAACTCACCCACATGGTTTTGCTGAACACACCCACCTTTAAAAAAAAAAAATACACAATTAAGAAAATACCCCTCTCCCTCTCCTTCCTTCCTCTCTCCCTCCCTTGCTCCGGCGACCTCCGACTGGGAGGGAGTTGACATAGAGAAATGGAGGGATAGAAGAGAGAGACTAGATGGGGAGAGGGAGATGGAGATGGAGAGGGCGGGGAGGGAGGGAGGCAGAGGGAGTAAGGGAGAAGAGGGAGAGGGGAGATGGAGCGGGTGGGGAGAGGGAGGCAGAAAGAGAAAGGGAGAAGGAGGGAGAGGGAGGCCTGGCCGCAGAGCTTCCAGATATCTGGTCTCCGTCGAACAATTTCACCGGTCGGGCGATCTTCGAAGGGGAGACCTACGCCACGGTGGCGACGAGCAGTCCCAAACGGAGAGCGGGAGGAACGGGGACAAATGGGTCTGCAAGGTGCGACGCCGGAAAAATGCAGCCGTGCATATCTTATGTGCACGGGGTTGATAAACCGTGCAAATGAAAAATGCACGGTGTTTCCCCAGCCGTGCACCTTACTATGTGCACGGCTCCGAAACTCCGTGCACATTTGGAAAAGTCTGCGATCTGTGCACGGATATGATCAACCGTGTAAATGAAAAATGCACGGGATTTTCCGGCCATGCACCTCTCTATGTGGACGGCTCCGAAACTCCGTGCACCTCGGGAGAAGACTGCGATCAAGAGAGGGCGGAGAGAGTTGCAGGGAGGAGGGGAAAATGGAGATGGAAGAAGAGATATGGTGAAGCATGGACATAAAGAAACAAAGGAATGAAAAGAGAGGGGGGGGGAGATGAAGGAGAGAGAGAGGGGAGATGGAGTGGGCGGTGGCAGAGAGGGAGAGAGAGAGATGGGTGCACAGTGGGGTGGAGAGAGTTGCAGGGCGGAGGGGAAAAATGGAGATAGAGAGGGTGAAGCAGGGAGAGAAGATGGCGAAGAGAGAGGGAGATGAAGAGGGTGGTGCGCAGTGGGTGCAGGTGGCAGGGAGGAAGGGAAGTAGGCTGGCGGAGAAGGAGGAGAATAGGAGATAGGTGATTGCAGGGGAGAGAAGATGAGGCTATTTTGGGTATTTTTTGAAAAGTGGGTGGGCACAGCAAAATACGTGGGTGCATATAGAATCTTCCCTTTCATTTTAGCGGATGGAAGAAAAGGAGTCATAGTTGTTGTACTTGTACTCCCAAAATCCTCATGATAAATAAGAATAGAAGATTTTACTCGAAAAAACACTTTTACCAGACACGCCCTTATATTTAAGTGTGGTGGCCATTGAAATTGAACAAGTTATCTAAACATGCACCAAATAAGATAATTCACCTGCACAATCGGCCCAATGGCCACATTAAGCATTTCTTCGTGTATAATCCTAAAAAAATATATATCATTTTAATTTCTAATATGTACATAAAAATTTTAGTTTTATTTTCATATATTTATATTTATAAAATCTAAAATAGAAGTATTTCTCACACGTAAGAAATTGAGGGTTTTACGGGTAAAAGCCCCATAGGACCCTATACCACTGATGAGATCCCAGTAGCATCGGGAGGGGTCCACTTTGTGCATTTTTGTCTGTCTTTGTTTTTTGTCATTTAGTGATATGGATCATTCTGTGATGGTTGCTCTCGATTTACAAAACCCAAATAGAAAATGAGTTTTTCTCTCTTGATTGTTGGTACTGCTCTAGAGCGATGGATGTGGCCAGGGGAGGCAGGGAGAGGGACGATCTTGATGGTCAATATCGACCATTATTTCAGTAAGGTTTTCTTCACCATGTAACTGTCTTATTTGCTAAGCACAACAAAATGGTCGATATTGACCATTCTACCAGTAAGATTTTCTTCAACATGTAACTGTCTTATTTACTGGACATAACAGAATAATCGATATTAATCATATTGCGAAACAATAAAAAAAAAAAAAAGACGAATCCGCAGGTCCATCTGCAAACTCTCCGCCCTCGCCTCCTCTCAATCCCCTTGGGTCTGCAGGTCCTTGGCCCCCATCCCCTCCCTCCCCCACCACCTCCAGGCCCAGGGCCTCTTCCTCATCTCTGCCTACAACCTCGCCTCTGTCTCCCCTCCGCTCCCTCCTTCATGGCGATCCTCCCTCCTCCGATGAAGACAACCCATATTCAACACCCTCCATTCCTTCGTATCCTCCCTCTCCCTGCCTCCCCTGACCCCCTCCACCACATCCACCGCTCTGGAGCAGCACTAGCAACCAAGAGAGAAAAAATCACTTTTTATTTGGGTTTTGCAAATCGAGAGCAACCGCCACAGAATGGTCGATATCGATCATTTTGCTAAATGACAAAAAAATATAAAAATGCACCAAGAGGACCCCTCCCATCTATACTGTGCTACTGGGACCTCATCAGTGGTATGGGGTCCTATGAGGCTTTTACCTATAAAACCCTCTAAAAAAATCATATGCTTTCTTAAAAATCACACAATTGAAAATTTAAATAAATAATAAATTTAAAATTTTTAGCAGAGACATGAAATACGAAATATTGAGATGGACAAAATTATAGAAGATTTAAAATATGAGATTTTCAATTAAAGGCGGGATTAGTAGTGAGTTAGTTGGGTTTAGGGTAGGTATAGATGTTTTTAGACTTTGATCCAAGTCGGGTTCACGACAGGCTCAGATTTTCCATTGATAAAATTATCGCCGCATACCTTTATCTAAAACTCATATCATGACAACAAAGAAAGAAAAAAAGAAGTGATTACACAGACCAAGTTTTGATGGGAACAAACAAAGAGAGATGGAGAGGTGCTCCTAAGCGAGGAGGGGAGAGAGAGAGATTTTAGTGCCATTAAAAAGGGAATAGTTGTTTGAAAAGAGGGAGAGGTGGGGAGTGAGTAACAAATAACATTTTATTGAATCAAATTAGATTAAACAATATTAAAAGAGAATCCAAAATTGTGGATGGTGGCCAAAATCAGTTGAAGCTGATTTCAATTTGAAGTCAGTCTGTTTCGTTTATAATAATTGATTGGTCAATTTTAGATATATTAATTAACTATATAAATTAATTAAAATTAAAATTTTAGTAGTTTCAATGTTACAAAATTAAAAATTAAATAAAAATAATAACACTATAAAATTTTATGAGAAACGAGAATTAAATACAATTTTTTTGTGATATTAAATATTTCTCATTGCACGTCAAGTATATTGGCATTTCTTTTAATTTATATCAAGTCTTTTAAGAATGATCGATCTTATAAATGGATCTAACTAAAAGTATAGTGATATAACTGGATTTATTGGATATGTGTCTAAAATAGATCCCATGTACAAACTAGAAAATATAATATAAAAGTTCATAATTTTCGTTATTATTTTGGACAATATAATATAGTTATATAACCGTTAAGAGTACGTCAGTCCTAGTCTTAAATTATTTTGTAATATAGACATGAGCTTTTTTTTTATTAAGAAAGTAGAGTTTTTCCTTTAAATCCGTTTTGATAAATGGGATTTGAAAACAAATGAAACATTTATCTTAATCATATTTAATAAATAAAAATACTAAAACTACTCTTAAATAAATAAAAAATTGGAAAAAAAATTAAAATAATAAGATAAATTCACAATTCAGAGGTCAATGTTGAATTTGGTTCAGTCAAAATTAACAACTTTGATATATAATATAGTAGTGTTTGATAAAAAAAATGATCAAAATCATCCAGATTATAAATAAAGCATAAAGAAATCTATTAACTTGAATTATGCAATTTGGGATATTATTTATGTATGGTCAATATAGTAGTAATAAATGCACTAAACAGAAAATAAACTTTAAAAGTTAGGCCATTTATAATGGATTGGTTGTAGTCGATTTAATTTAGACCCAGTAAACATCTATTATAAAATCACCGTAAACTTATATATATAAAATTTGGTCGATGGCAACAAATTAAGTTTGGATCAGGTGTATGTCACCTTGCAATGAAACTAAAGTGAGTGAATTTATAAACTCTTTTTAAGTTGTAATGATTAATAAGAACTTTGCATAATATCATTAATAAAATAATTGTAATCTATTAATTGGAGAGAGTTTTGACATATTAATAGTAATTTTGACCCAACTGATCACCTAACTTGAACCATATTTAGTTATTCAAATTTATTAATTAATCAAGTTATTGGATTATAGTTAGATCATGATATTTGACATTCCAACCTAACTTAACTTGCCTTATTCTTTGATCGTCCAACAATTTAACTTTAATGTGAACTATTAAGACTTTGTTATCTTACTTTTTGAGTGATAGTTTGGATGGGTGACATTTGTCAATCATCATTTTTTTGTGTGTGATTATATGAGTGACATTTGTCAGTCATCTATGACTATTTTTAACATCCT
Source organism: Litsea cubeba (assembly GCA_012931725.1). NCBI lineage: Eukaryota > Viridiplantae > Streptophyta > Magnoliopsida > Laurales > Lauraceae > Litsea > Litsea cubeba. The sequence goes on along the minus strand of CM022947.1, from coordinate 135,996,964 downwards.
ATTTACTTTTAGACTTTAGTTTTCCAGCCTCACTCACAATTTATTTCATTTTCTTAAAAAGCTTTTTCATTGTATTACTACATCAGATTGAGCTAATTGATGTGAGTGGTGCCCAAGTCTATGTCGGAACCTACATAAATTATAATAATTATTGTTTTAAAGATTTTACTTTTACTTGTACTTTTTGTATATGTGTTAGATTATGCATATGTACTAACAAATAATATATCATTTTTTTAATGATTTTTTTATATTTTTAATCGACTTAGATAATCGTACGATTTAGACTTATGTCAAAAGTATATTGATTTTATAAAACAAGAGGGACTTAGACATTTCCATTCCCAAAACAAGTAAATTAAAAGTTGAATAAGCACACAAATGTAGTTTGAATTGGCTCATTGATGGAATGTAGTTTTGGAAACATGTTGAAAGTACTTTAGATATGAAAGATTTAAGATTATTTGATTATATTTTTATTTATTTTTACATATAGTTTTATTTTCGATTTACACTGATACTATTTTGAGATCTTAACCCATGCTTGTAAGCATTTTCAATAGCTATTATGAGTCTATTTTTAAAATAAATTATAAAATTATTTATGATTTTTTTTTCTTTCAATAATTGCAGTTATAATATTTTTATGGGAATGGGTGGTATAAGAAAAAAAGGTACGTCTAATAAAGGTTTGGTCTTGTTTCATTGTTTGGTGGATTTTTTGGGTTTTCATTTTTTTTTTTCTATTCTGTTTTGAAGATGATGTAAAGTGGAGTTCAGAAAGAGAGAGGGCTGTATAATTGTTTGGTGGGTTGGATTTTATGGATTCATTTTTTCTATCTGTTTAACAGAACTCTGAGTTTCCAAACCTGGATGAGTTGAAAGCTGCTCATGGTTTACTCTCTCTAAAAAATGAGTCCAGCACCTGTGCCGGGAAAGAAGTTGAATGATCATTACCATGAAAGTTAGTTTGGATGGGGTCAATTGAACCGAAAGGGAGATGAAGAGGACCACAGGTAAAAGTTGAATGGGTATAAAAAAAGTACCCAATTAAGTGTGCATGCACACATTCAGTCTCTAAGTTAGAATTTGAAAAGCTGTCATATATATGACATTTCAAGCAAGCTCGATCAGCTATCTAAAGACATTAAAGACATTAAGGGGATCCCACAAGGGATACAGAAGTAAGTTCCTTGAAGTTTTTCTCTCTAGAGATAGTAAAGCTAATGAAAACTAGAGAAAAACTAGAGTTGCAGGAGTTCAGAGTTACAGAAAATTCAAGTGCAGAAGAACCTAGTTCAGATGGGGCTAAAAAGCTCCTTTTTTTCTTTAAACCAACCGCGCCCACCCCCGCTGCCACAACTCTATTGATTCCAGGACTGATGAAAAGGAGTTCCAGGGATCCAAACAGGGCCTCAAATTCACAACATTGATACAGGTAAACATCACCATTAAAAGAGGAATACTGAGACCCAATACACAAAGCTTAAAACCCTAGAATTAAAACCCTTTTCTTGTTTTGTAGGACACACTTTTAGACTCGCAAAAACCCAAAACCCAAAAACCCGTATCTAGGAACAAAAGCAAGTTCCTTTATGCCATTAAAAGCAAATGAGAGAGACCTCAAGACCAAGGCCTTTGATGTGGGTATGAGTAGCTATCCTCTGCTTCTTTGTCGTCGACTGAACCTCTTCGATCTTCATCTCTTCTCCCACTCTTTCTCTCTCTCGCTCTCTCTTGGGAAGCAGTGTGATAAAAAAGAGTAGGGCTTCTCTCTCTCGCTCTAAAAAGTGGGCGTCACCGCCTTACCGGGAAGCAGTATTTTAAAAAGGAAGAGTACCGCTACTTCAAGCCAAAAAAACACAAACAGTATGATGATAAATTTTGACCACCCCCTCACCACATGGCACTTCCTAGGCATCCATCTAGCATTTTCCCATCACTGTCATTTCTTCTGAACTAATGATGTACAGTGACTAGTCCCCGGATCTTGAAATATGGAAAATTTTCATTTCATGGCCCATTACATCAGATCAACGGTTGGAACCATAGGACCAACCCAACGATGACGATATGGTAGGGCAATATTAAAATAAGAGATGGATCATACAGATCTCGCTGCTCATCAAAAAGATGCTGATAGCTATACTGAAGCTACCCACCATGATCCTTCCATCCCAGAAGCCTACCAACCCTGCAAAACAGGATTTCAGCAAAAAAAAAAAAAAGAAACCCTGTAAAATAGTAGGTAGAAAAGTTATATCACATGAGTCAGCTCAGTTTGTCACTGACCATAAATCTCTCACCCTCTACATCAAATTCATGAGCCCAGGTCACGAAAAATCACTGTTCTATGTTTACACCAATTTGATCCACCCCCTACCCCTTCAACAGAGAACCTACCCCTTCAACAGAGTAACATGGTAAAAGAAGCGATCTAAAACAAAGAAACAGTTAAAAGGAAAAATTAAATGGCCAACAAAACTACATTGGAGCAAACCACAACAATGCGGCATGTGCTCAGGACAACACCTAAGCAACATCTCCAAGATCCCAGAAGATTGATAAATATCCGCTTCATGGTCTAGAATCCAGACACACTTCCTTGAGTTTCCTCCAGTTGCTGTTAATATCTGGTTTTCTACTGTTTAAAGGATGTAAGGCAACAAGTTTGATCAAGAGATATATCCTTCCTGCTGTTCCTGAAGAAGCCTAGCAGAAGTTTTCGCATCCAGATACAGAGAAGTTACTTCTTCAAGATCCGCCTGGGACAAATAAAAACACGGGTCAAAAGACAAAGTAGCAATAAAGCTTATAGAATTTAGAATCGACACAGGAGGTAGGTCAACTAATATTGTGCATTGTTCTTTGCATCCCGTCTCTACATGGCTGCACGTGCTTATATGGCAGATGTGAACAAGATCCAAGTGAACATCAGATGGGGTCCTCAACTCAAAATAAATCATGTAACAGAAAATCAAAGGCTAGCATATTCAGCAGGTACGATCTGCATGCACACTGAATATGGACTGTCGACCCTTTTTTTTTTGTTTGTTTGTTTGTGTAGTCATCGTGGCCCACTTGAACAGCGTAGCCATATTTTGCTTGAACATCAACAGAAAGGGGTGGGTCACCTTGAGGATGGCTATTTCTACATTTGACACCTAGGCACAAACGGCAAAGTGGAAACTATTCTTGTTTCCATGATGACGCAGAATTAGAAAACTCCACGCAATGGACATGGATTCTCGACAAATGAGGTAGACATATCAATCAAAGAAAAATGAATAAGACATGAATTAAGGTATATAACATGGCCGCAATGTCTAATAGAAACATAAATGAGCTCAAGGTAAATAATATCTTAGGTGCATTACATGGCAGCAATGTCTAATAGAAACATTAATGAGATGAGAGATAAAGGCAAATAATATCTTATGTGCATAACATGGCAGCAATGTCTAATTGAAACATAAATGAGATAGAGATTAATGTAAAAATGAGAGAGAGATAAAGGCAAATAATATCTTAGGTGCATAACATGGAAGCAATGTCTAATCAAAGCATAAACATGATAGAGATTAATGTAAATAATATCTTAGGTGCATTTAGCAGAAACTATTTCAACTAGCGCTGAAGAAACTAAAAGGTACCTTGCAAATGTTATCTCTACCATTCATTTTAGCCACAACACTGGCTGGTGATAACAGCTGAACTGCATGCCTGAAGAAACAAGCAATTGCACATGAGTGCAGGCAATGAAAAGCAAATATAAAGATGGAGATGATGACAGATATGTATAGGAAGGTTGGTGTGAAGCGCATGGATGAGTGTGAACAGTGCAGGTTACATCCATCATGCTATTGAAGTATATACAAAGAAGAATGGTGTAATAATATTTGTGAGAGGGTAAGTCATCAGATGCTTGCCTTTGCTCAATCTATCATGTTGGACACGGCAAGATTTTACAAAAAAATAAATAAATAAAAAAATAAATTATGATCAGTTGCTGGACATGATAATAAACTGATACTGGTATTGGACCCTTATGGCACTAGTAAAATGTGCTTTTTAACTAAATTCTGTAACCTTAGGTTTGTCATATGCTTATATTCTAACACATATAGGCATTTATGGATAATTGACAGAAGATTGACAAAAAAGTTGTTGGGCTCCTTGAAAATATTAAGGAAAGTAGGAAAAAGATTGACAGTAAATGAGACTCTACTAGACAACAGAATCTCTTTCTTTGTAAAGGAATTTGAGGAAAAAGAGATCCAGCGTTTTTTTTTAATGGTTGAACCGTAACACCCAGGGCTGATGAGTTTACTTCTTATTTCTACCAAGCGTACATACTATTCATCAAACATAAAAGGATTCTATTTAAGCTATAAAGCACTCTTCAAAAGAGGAAAAATAGATATATGGGCCAATCCTACATTTCAAGAGTTGAACCTTAAAGTAGAAATGGCAGTACAAACTTCTGATTTGAAGCCAATAAACCCTACAGGTAGGACTCTAGGAGATAATCCTGAAGGTCATTGCAAATAATCTTAATGTCAAGTACTATTTCTATTTCAGGAAGCACTGGTGCATGGAAGGTAAACATTTGGTGGCTAAATTAATGCATTGATGCTTGATAGAGGGCAAAGCTCTTATGGTTGGCTTGCAAGATAGATTTGGAAAAGGCTTATGAGTTATGACCATGTCATCTGAGGCAAGGATCAAAATAGCGGTTGGGGTTGTGGTCGCCTGGTCGGCGTAGCGGCCAGTGGCCAAAACACTACGTAGCGGAGTAAATATTTGAAGAGGTAAAAAAAAAAAAAATTGAATATTGTGTAACAGCCAATCTTGTGTTTTTTAATGATTGAAGCCATATAAGGGTAGATACAACTTTAGGAACAGCTATTGAGGAAAAGAAATAGAAAATATAACGTTTCAAATTAAAATTACTTAGCTCTACTAGATTTTAGACCGTAGCGTCACTATTTTCAAAATAGTGTAACGGCCTCGACCGCTACGGCTGATAATGCGGCCGCCACACTACGTAGCGGCTGCTATTTCGAACCATACAAGGTGAGAGGATAGGATTCAGGAATAAATAAAGGATGTAATTGAAGAATGCATCTGCAAGTCTTCCTATTGATTTTGAAACTCAGATTTTTCCATGGCACAAGTGACTCCCAGGAGGCAGCACATTCCGGTTGTACCTTTTCCTCCATTTAGCAAAGGGTTATAGATTGTCTAATCAGGTAGAATATCCTAGCCTAATGTAAGGCTTCACAGCAAGTAAAGATAATGATGTCTCATCTCCATTTTGGTGGTGATGCTATTTTATTTTCAAGACCAAAATCCATCACAATAATCTATAAGTTGCTTAGGGATCTTGTGAGGTTTGCAGTTCAACCTGCCTAAAAAAAGCACCATTTTAGGCATTATAACTCAGACTAAAAGGTTTCTTTTCTCCACTCGCTAACTGCTAGTGAGTGGATAGCTCATAGCTCTTCATTTCTAATACTTGGTTTCGCCCTTGGTGCCAATCTACGAATTTTCTTTCCCTTGGAGTAAGGATCACTCCAAAGCCGCCCCATATGAAACATTACTCTAGATCTTTGTCCAAGTAAAATCCCCATTGAAGCAACCAATTTTCATCAGAGCTTTATTCCATCTAACTGGCATTGGTGGTGGTGTTGTTTCTCTATGGTTGACAAATTTTTCAAGCCAGTTGCCAGGTTAACACTACCCTCCTCTATTCGAACCTGGAAGTAGAACATGTTGAAGTATGACACATGGGAGGAAAAGTGAAATGGGCCATTGGAATAGGGCCATTGGATGCATCCATAAAAGGGAGCATCTGCAAGGGATAGTCAGCAAGATCCAATGTTAAGTTAATCAAATGACTTGGATTTTACCATTGAAAAAGGAGCGTAGGTAAATTTTGAGAAGGGACTTCCCCTTGCCATTACTGATTAATTGAAAAAAATGGACCTGGAATATTACAGGGGCAGACCTAGAGGGGGGCTGGGGGTGGCCATGGCCCCCAATGAAATTTCAAAAAGGCCCCTGTTGTTAGTGGAAATTTCGTTAAATTTCCACATTGGCCCCTCCAATAAATTCTATATTTTCATTGTGGCCCCTCCAAGGCATATTTTCTGGTTCCACCACTGCCTAATAATGTAGCTTAGATTTAGTCAGATACAATATGATGGATGTTTTCAGTTTTGACGACGGCTTGAGGACAGGACTTCATAAGTTTCCAAAAATTGAAGAAAAAGGAAAAAGGGGTTTCCTTTGTGCTTTTTTTTTTTGGGTGCAGGTTTAGGGGATAGGATTTGGTTTTCAGCAAAATTACAAGGCAGGGTATATATCATTTTCCTTAGTAGCCCATTGTGCCCTCATCTCCCAAATCTAGGGAAACAACCTCATCACACCTTCATCATGCTCGATCACCATTTGCAGTAACAGCCACCAATGGGAAAACTCTTGCCATCACCTCTCCCTTGCGACTACCATGGCTTTTGATATCTCATCTTTTTATCTTCTCCATTTCTTTTGATTAAAAAAAAATACCATCAACATAGAATTGTCAATAAAAAAATTTCCTTTCAATTCTTTTTTTTTTATTTTTTTTCCAATACTTACCAGCATCATACGAGTGAGCTCTTATTGCAACTTCACAAACTCACAACATGAATATTGTAGGATCTTATGCACCCACTGAGCTACCATTCCTTCTAAAACCAATTGGTGATGGAAGAGGCACAGCTCAATGTTTTATAAGGCATTCGACATCGCGCCCGCGGGCTTGTTTTTAGAGCGGTCGAAGGGAGTGGCATTGTGGCATGCCTCTGCCCAACAATCCCCCTCTCACGATGGCGCTCCCGTGACTCGAACCCGTGACATGGAGCGCTGATACCACTTGTAGTATCTTATGCACCCACTGAGCTACCATTCCTTCCAAAACCAATTGGTGATGGAAGAGGCACAACTCAATATTTTATAAGGCATTCGACATCACACCCGCAGGCCTGTTTTTAAAGCGGTCGCAGGGAATGGCATTGTGGCACACCTCTGACCAACAAATATTGATGTAAGAATCAAGAGAGAGGTTCCCATGTGGATATGGGCCAATGAAAGAGTTTTAATGAAAATCCACTGCCATTCAATTGCAAATGGAAATCCAATTTTCTCGTTTGGTTAAAACTCTTTACTGATATATAATTATTTGCTTTAGAATAGCAGTCTCAGTTGAGTAGGTGTTTTAGCCTGTGAATGCCCGATTACTGCATGGATATGGTGAGGACATACCATGAATAGGCAAGGACACGAATTTTAAGTACTGGATATGATAGCATATGATATGTTGCATACATTTCAGCTTCCTTATGCTATAGCTTTAATATTTTTTATCTCCAATGGTTTAGATTATAATAACGAGTCAATTGTACTAATCAAACATTGATAAAGGAATTGAGGGAAAAAAGGTTTTTCGGCTTTACATCAGAACCAAAGGTCTTATTCAAAACCTACTATTCTGCAAGGAAGGAAATGATGGAGGATTGGTCAACCGATGGGTCATAAATCATGATGCGGAATGGGGATCGATGCGGGTGGGTGGGTAGGGATGAAGATGGGATGTGGGGATAGGTCAGACCTCACACTTGAAGTGGAGGGGCCTCACGCCAGATCCTTTTGCAGGAGAGAAGAAGAGCATATGCACTCAAATATTTTCTATATTAATCATAATCTATGCCAAAAGAGGCATTACATCAATATATAAGCAAAAGAAAAGCCCTAAAGCTAATAACCACCTAAACATTCCTATGGTTGAGATTAGAACATCTTAACTTAAAATAAATTAAGAGCCATAAACCATTAAAAAAAAAACTCTAAATAAAATAAAAATAACATAAACTGAATGGGCTGGGCCCAAAGTACTGGTCAACCCATGGGTCATGGGTCTGTCCTGCGTCAGGAAACCTGCATACCCTTCTCTTTTGTGCAACCATGCTGTGATTTAGGAAAGTACATCGTCTGGATGCAGGATTGCATCAATAATATGTGACTGTTGGTGCAATTCATTTCATGGTAACTACATAAGCTGCTGAGTTATTTACAGGGCAGGTTTCGTTTCCTCTGTTGTTTTAAATCTTGTCCCAAGTTTGTACAATTTAGTGATTTACGTTCTGTTTACCCTTCTGAGTTCTCCCTTGAATCGAAATTGGGATTTTGAGACAGTTAAACCAGATCAAGGAAAGGCCAAGTTTTGAGTATTAATGCTGGATTTAGAAATTTAGATACTGAGAAATTAAAAAAAAAAGTTACTGAAAATCAAACCAAATTTTGGCACGTAAAGCAGCCTTTGGCTGGGTCAGATTCTTACATAATTGGGTTCAACTATTTTTCTATTTAAACATTTAATCAAATTATTAGACTGCTTCTAAATAGCTAGTTATAGTTGCTATCAAATTATTTGACTGCTTCTAAGATGTTAATTATAGTTGCTCAAAGTGCTGTGTGTATTCTATTCTTCTTCGTAAAAGAAGAAATCTAGATGCAAACTAGTCCCAGAAAAAATTAAAATGCAACCAATCTTTATAGATATATCATAGTATAATTAATGGTAATGGTAACATGACTACAAGTAACACCACACCTTGTGGTTGGGAAATTTGAGCATCTTCCAAATGTGCTCTTGTGCCAATAAGATACAAATCTTAATCGAAAAACCAGTTAAATGCATAATATTTAGATTTAAAGAAGGAAAAAAACATAATAACATGGAAATCGACTTCAAAAAATGTTTATGTTAGACCTCTAAACAGAATCAGACATTGTATCATATCAACCATGTCAGACAGTGGCGCATTGCTCACTTAAAATAATCCACGTGACATAGATTAAGATATCAAATGCATAGGAACATCAAACATTGTAAGAACAACAAATTAAAAGGGATCTAAATAAAGAAAAAAGAGGGCATCAGACCTTAAAGATGCCTGCTGGCCAATCTCTCCCAGGTAAGCAAGACTTTCTTCATCTATAGTCAGTTCCTCCACCTGAGCTCGGATGGCTAATATCTGCACGAATAAAATCCATGGAAGAATAAAAGGATCATCATCACCATCATAGCCTTATCCCATCAATCTAAGTCAGCAATAAGACACTTAACACACTAAAATTAGCAGCATTTACTTAATGGCATTTGAAACAGATAAATGATAAACCATGAACCTGTATTATCTCAGCAGGACCATAAGTTTCTGCCCGTATAATCACAAGGCGGTCTAATAAATCTACAGGTATGCCATGTGGACTGCCGACATCAGTCCCCCTGCATAGAACACACTCACAGGGAGTAAATAAACTATGAACGAAAAATTATTAGAGATCAACATAGAAAAATATCACATAATGAGTAACAATTGATATCAAGGTTTGTATAAGTTCTAATTAAACATCACAAGAATTAAAATTTTTAAAAAATGAATGAACAAACGAAAGAAACATCTGCCATGCTATTCATCCAAGTGAACTTGGTTTGGCTGGGCTCAAAGTACCCATCCAAAATCTGATATTATGATGAACACCTAAACAATTTCAAATTCTTCTGTGTAAGTGTTTGTGTGAATGTACCTTAACATAAGTTGCAATTTATTTAAATATTTTGGTAGAATGGAGATTGTTCATTCTCCCAACCAGTGTGTATTTGGGACGACAGGAATTAAAAAAAAAAAAATCCTTCTCTTGGATAATAAACGCTATCTGCATTAATGAAAACTGTGAAGGGAGGGCACAGAAACAGTGTTACGAAATTCGGTTCGTTTCGGCGAAATTTTCAAATAATTTCAGTTCGTTTGCTCTACCGAAACGAACAAGACCCGTGTAATTATTCGCCCCATAATTCGTTCCAATTTGTCCGATTTAGTCTGAATTTTATGATTTTATCAAATTCGTCCAATTATTCGTCCCAGCATGTAGGTTAGGTTGCCTTTAAAATAAAATTTAAAAAAAAATGAAAATTGAATGGGCTAAATATATTTTAACTTAAAAGTACAAGAAAAAAAATACCTTTTTTGCCTTTTAGCTTAGAGAAATTAGTGGGCTCCACTTGGAGCCGCCTATCTATTAAAATCTAAATAACTATGTAGGCCTGTCAATGGGCCGGGCCAGGCCTGGGCTTGGGTTGTCCAATCCCGTCCCGAAAATAGGACGGGCCTGCCAGGTGTTGCCCAATCCCGGCCCTAAATTGAACGGGCCTACATCTAATCCCATCCCGTACGGGCCTGGGATGGGACAGGGCCGGGCCTGGGCTTAGCCCGATCCTGGACATAAGGAAAACATTTTCTAATTATTCTTACTGTCTCCAGACACCCGGTGTGAACCGAACTTTAAACCCTCCTCATTTTTTCCGGACTTGGGACTGGCAATGTAATGCAACAAGCAACATGGCGGAGTTAAAAACTTTTTTTTTCCTGTGACAATAGAAAATCAGAAAATCAATAGAAATGAATGAGTATCCTATATAGGCTATATGCGTCAAGTAATGTCGGAACAGTTAAAACCTTTTTTTTTCCCAGTGAAAGTAGAAAATCAGAAAATCAATAGAAATAAATGAGAATGAGTATCCTATATGAGTCAAGTTAAAGTAATGCAAGATCGGTTGAGTTTTTTTTTTTTTAACCGGTGAAAGTAGAAAATCAGAAAATCAATAAAATGAATGAGAATGATTATCCTATATGAGTCAATTAATGTAAAAAAGAAATCAACATAAATTTTTTTTTAATATGTCCAAAACATCAGTTAGTGCATTCCCATCATTGTCTAAATCACCATCACTAGTTGGGTCATGACTAAACCAATCTTGGGCACAAACTAATGCTTCTACCGTATCTGGTTTCAAAGAAGTCCTATGTGGGTCAAGTACCCTCCCTCCTGTGCTAAATGACTTTGTAGCGGGCCGGGCCGGGCCTGAACGGGCTGGGTTGTTTCTACCCAGTCCCAATCCCATTTTGGCCGGGCTTTGAAATGTATTGTCCAAGCCCAGCCCACTGGGTCCAAATTTTTTTAAAAGCCCTGTATTTTCGGGCTTGGGACGGGCCGGGCTTTTTACCCGTTTCAACGCATCCCATTGACAGGCCTATATATCGGCCCTATTGCCCTAATCAAATTTTATTACAATAAAAAACATTCTATTATGAATAAGCTAGCCAAGTTTCACTCTAATATGAAATAGCTCGTCAAATATAAATTGACATATTGCATTGAATTAGTACAATAAATCAAATGTATCATATATATATATTATTTTTTCATTTTAATATCATCATCATCATCACAAAAGCTTGTCTCATCTATGTTGGGGATTTTTTCATTTTAATATATATAATGTTTTTTTTTCCGACGCCCAAATTTCCTAATCAGCCGAAACATTTCATTTGGAGGCCAAACCAAAATGGCATCTGAACAGAATTTCGTAACACTGCACAGAAAAGCGAGATACCACACCTTAAGTGACCCCAGTTTCATTACTGCCCAAGTACACAGCAATATGGGCAACATCTGTTCTGTCAAAATATTTAAACTAACTGCAATATGGGGTACACCCAAATGTAGCTTTGGCCAAGTTAAACTCAGAAATCAAACAACTGATGTCTGATCCATTTTCAGCATCACAAATATAAAACAAGTTATCCATTACCTTACATTACATATCCCTCTGTTAGTTGCAAATATTACAATTGGCGATAAGGAGCTCTCTAACGCACGATTGAGGTATGAAAAGCATTCGATATCAAGCATGTGAACCTGCACATAAGGAATGAGGAACCAGAGAAACTATGGAGGCTAACCAGTACAGGTAATATGAGCACTGATAAAAATATACCTCATCAATGAATAGGACTCCAGGGACAAGCTCTGCTACTCCATCATCAATATATCGGTTAACAACCTGCCATCAGCATGTTTCAGCTAAACCTTGCATTCAACTATTTTCCACCAGGCTTCTTATAATTTTTTTTACATCATGCAGAATACTAATAGACTAAGAACATGAAAAGAAATATTGAAGTCAAAATATAGATAGCCTAGGCTGCGTCCAAATATTAATCATGCATAACTCGATGGGCCTGTCCTCAATATCTAAATGGTACATGTGCAAAGTTTGAATTTCCTTTCATTTTATGATAAAATATCTGTTACTTATTCTGAATCCAAAGATAAAAATATAAGAACCTTGTTTATTTCTTGTCTTAGCTTCTCAGTGATCTCCGTCTTCCTGGGCTTCATCATCTGTCCCATCAATGATAATATATCTTGTCCTCCTTGTGGGCGAGCATTCGCAGCATCCAAATCATGAAGGGTAACATCCTAGTGAGGAAATAACAAGCCACAAAAGTAAAATTTTTGACAATCCCAATCTGAAATCATCATTCTTGAATTTCAAAAGATAAATCGAGATGTTAGTCAATTCATGGTCCAACTCCTAAACTAATAAAAAGAGAAAAGAAAAACTAGCACCACAGTGTCAGTTCATCAACATCATCATCATTGAGCCTTATTCCACCTATCTGGGCCGGCTATGTGAGTTTCAATTTTCCACACAACCTACTCAATGGGTATCAGTTGAAAACTAAAATCAAATTGCAAAATCTGGAAACTGGAACAGGTAACTGTGAATTCTGACTAACATATATAAGATCCATCATCATCAAAGCCTTGTCCCAACTATGTTGGGCTCAGCTATAACATGCATAAGATCCATCAGACTTATTTCGAGGAAATCATGCTCTGATGTCTATGGGATTTGAGTTCTCATATGTATAGTTAAAAATCTAGCATGTAACCGGTGATTACCTGCACAATCTCCTTCTTCTTGTGAACCTCTCCCTTGGGTAGTGGAACATACTCTTCTGCCTCAAGGTCAAATTCAGTAGCAAAAGCATCACTTCGGCCCACTCTTTTAACTGCACCGCTATTTGCCTCTATGTATATAACATCCCCTACAGCAACCTGCAGCTCATATTAAAGGTCACATGCCACAGCCTAAAGACAACATGCAAGCATCAAACAAAAATAATGAAAAGCAATCGGTGGCATGGTTCAAAATACGTAGTGGCCGAATTATCGGCCGTAGCAATTGAGGCTACTACACTATTTTGAAAATAGTAGCGTTACGGTCTAAAACCTAGTAGAGCCAAGCAATTTTAATCTAAATTATTATTTTTCCTATTTCTTCTCCTCAATAACATTTCCTAAAGTTGTCTCTACCCTTACATAGGTTCCAAATCACTAAAAAAATACAAGATAAAAAATACAAGATTGGCCATTACACAAGATTCAGGTTTTTTTTTACCGCTTAAAAAATTTGCATCGCTACACCACTACGTATCGCCCATTGCGTAGCGGTTTGGCCACCGGCCGCTATGCCCGCCTATTTTAATCCTTGATCAGCGGTAGAAAGGGGAAGGGTAGGGGCAAAGGAAACAATTATTACATAATTTGGAGTTGAAAGTCAAGCAAAGAAAATATACAGAGCAACTTCAAGTGAAATTTGTGGTCCTCCTGGGCCCACTTAGATGGGCACCAATCATTTTGTTTTGGGCAGGTTAGAGCAGAAAATTCAGCCCACTGAATCTAATTTGAGTTTTCCAACAATGAGCTAAAATGAACTTTTGTGCTACAATCTTGCATGAGCTTCCAATTGGGATGCCCCTAAGAGAGATCTTAACATTGTTTCTATGACCAGATCTTACTAGAAGTTTTGTAATTTATGTATATAAGGGCGCACGCACACACAAATATGACTCTCTTAAGGGAGCGAAACGCGATCGGATCTCACCAAGACTCTAGCAAGGTCGCCAAATGCCTCGTCCTTTTCTATGTGTTTGTCAATTCACCTCACTACCTTAGATATAGCCTCGTTTTTTAAGCCCCTCGCATGGTTACTTTCCAAGCAGAGCACAGGGTAAGCATTTTGTGCCACCTTGTTGCCTTAAACATTGGCCCATGCAATCTCCTGTGTTTAAAGTTCCCCTCAGCTTTAACTAGGAGAGGGCTGGCACCAAGCTAGAAGCTAGCATAAAAACTATGCCAAAGAAGACTAGGTCCACTTCTTTTCAGAGTCAGTCTTCTAACCTACCCCACATTGTTGGAATTGGTATTTGGAAATGATTAGATGTATGGGTGGAACTACAGTGCAGCGCCCCACCTTAACTTATGAGTGGGATCCTCCTTCTCAAAATTCAAATCACTGACTGTAACCCCTTCTGTGTTGATTTCAGTCATACATTTAAGTCAATCACCTATGGGAATTATAGAGAAAAACATGGGTTTTCCTGTAATTAAATATAGTAAATGGGTAATCTTTTCTACATGTTTGAAAGGTCATTATATCATTAAGTTATCAATAATAGGTTTTAGAGTTGGTCAAACATTTATTAGAACGGCCATTCCCTTTTCTCCACCTTCCTTTTCTATAATTCCTCCATTTTCTTCTTTATCCATCAACTTCCACCTATCAGAACTTGTTATCAAAGCATTCTGTACCAGATTTTAACAAAGAGAGTGCCACTCTGTCCAAGCCAAGGCTGAAGTTACAGTACACTACAGACTTGCCATCCACTAATACTTCATAAGATTTGGTTACTCGGCCTTAATGCAAGAGGAAACCTAACAAGTAGTAGAGCTCTGACTAATTTTTTAAAAGGAAATGGAGAAAGATTTAAATTTTAATATACAATGTTGCATCTCATCAGTCATCGGTCCACACACACCCAAAATATAGATGCAAAGCATACTCATATGCATTGTGCCTCTTGAGAAACAAAAAGAAAGGTATTACCTTTTCTTTAATTATAGCATCATAAATAGTTGGATCCAACTTCAGTTGCTTCGTTCCTTTGACAGTTTTCAGCCCAATAATGACATGACTAATGCTTTTCCCATAGCCACCTGTTGTACTTTCAGTTTCCTCCGGGGAGAGTTCAGTCACCTAAAGTATAAGTATAATAAATAGCAGGAGATCAATCGTCAAGCAAAAACAAGAGAAACTAGAAAAAGATCACAAAACATTTTAACAATATATATATATATAGAGAGAGAGAGGCAACCCCAACTACACTGGTTTAAAAAGTTAACAGCATCTAATCTAAACAAGATATATGGGAATATCTTGCCTCTCCTTCATATACTTCCTTGTTTTCTTTGATACGTAGTCCAATGGCCCTTCGAAAATTTTCCATTAGAATTTCTGTTTTCTTGACTTCTGATGAGTACACTTCTGATCCGACCATTGGGCAAAAGGGGACCTGCAATTGATTTTTTCCAAAAGAAATAAATAATAATTATTATAGAGATAATAATAATAAACTGAAAGATATGCCACATAGAGAATGCTAAGATACAGATATGTAAGTGGACACAACATACATGGCACCTTAAAAAAAAGTACAAATGTGCAAATAGCGCCACTCTGGCATATGGGCTTAGAGATCGTTTTGATGTTTCCCAAACTTCAACAGATTTGTTTTTTGGAAGAATGAACGGTTATCCAGGAAGCAGAAAAGCAGCATCCCACTCACTCTCTAATTTAAAGGTGCTAGCCCCAATGCATGGCAGAACTTTGCACGATCTATTCTACCAAAATATTCAAGGTGCTTTATATGGTACATCCAAAAAAATGATATCAGGACAGATCTACCTGTAAATGTAAATAAGGTCGCACAGAAGTTATGTTACAGTATAGGAATTACTATTAACTGGCTCCCAATTGTGGAGTTCTAAAGAGCACAAATGAAGGCCATTAAATGGGACACGTGAGAAATAGAAATAGTGTTCATTACTTCATTTGTTGTCAAGAAAAATAAAGCTAACAACCAAGATCATTTTATTCATATATACCTACAAGGCTACAACCCCTTTCAGAGAGAACAGTTGGCCTTCCTGATAGTGCCTCTTCAAAAATGAAAGGTTTAAACGAACAAAACATTACTCGAATTAAGTTATGAAGAAAATTCCAAAGACAAAAGCAATAAACTCGAAAACTACAGCACAAAAAGCACTGGTCTCAAGATTATACTGCTTAGCAGTTAATTTCAGTTTTGATTTAGCCAAAAAGGCAAAAACTGCTTGGTTTGGTCAGCTCATCTGACAGAACGGCCTAGTCTAGAATTTTAGTCAAGATTTTGGACCAGTTCAACCTATTCTGCCATTTTGATTCAGATTTCCACCAACCAGGGAAATAGCACATTTTTTTTATTAAAAAAATCATTTTTTTAACAGAGAGGCTCTTGCATTCTGATTTAGATACAAAATTGCCCCCATTGTAGAGTGGTGATTTTGTGAATGAGTTTTTTTTACAATATTAAATGCTATAACATTGATAATTGGAGATGAGAGTTGAGAATGGGTGTCATAATTTCACATTGCAACACACAAGCATAGCTTATAAATTTTTTATTTAGCGTGTAGAAGTAATATACTATATTGTTGATTTAGTAGAATAAATTAAAGATATACAGTATGTATATCAGCTTCACTTTATTTCTTACTATTTTTCATATTTTTAATTATATATTTTAAGTTTTTTTAATTGTACCAAAACGGAACACGGAAATGCCGAATTGACCGAAGCATTTCGGTCCAAATTGAGACCAAAATGAAGTCGGAGAGAACTATGCTAAAATGTCTAACTGTTGGAGATCAGTAAACAATTTCTGTGAACCTTATTAATAGAATTTTTGCATTCACGTGATTAAGAGATGGTAATAGTAATTAAATTAATCTCAAAATTCAAGAAAAACGATGTTGACTGAAACAACAAAACAGGTTACAGTATAAATTTTATATGAAAGAAGGAAAGTGCCTTGCTTCCAAGCTCTTGACTTATTCCAAGAGCTAATGCAGTCTTCCCGGTGCCAGGAGGGCCAGCAAACAGAAGTGCCCGACCAGCCATCTTCTTCTGTCGTATCATATCAACCACAAGGCCTCCTGCTTCTCTAGCCATCACTTGACCCACAAATCCAGCAGCCATAGGAATTGCTTTTCCATTTGCCTGCAATAGATATGTAAACGACAACATATAATGGTAAAACATAGTCCCTTTTTCTATTAGTAAAATGGCTCAAACCCACGGAGTCCAAATTACCCTCAGCATTCTTCCAAGTTAATTAAAGAAAAAACCCTTTAAATAAACAAACTTCAAAATACCCCCAACTATCAAATAAAGACCCTTAAGACACCATTAAAAAAAAGACCCTTAAGACCATTTTTTAGAGCCTTGGATTTCTTAAGTGAGGAACTCTCTCACTCCCAAACTAGTTGAAACCTGAAACTCTGGAATGAAAAGGTTCGGGCTCTAAGAGCTCTATAGACTGGATGACTCTGCAGAGTTTTCCAGTGCATCAATTACATTTCCCCACAGTGATGGTTATGCACTGCTAGGAGATATAAGTAGGTTTAAGATGGCTGTTGCACTGTCTGAGTCAGTTTTAACTAAACTGACAAAGTAATTGGGAAAGAAAAGGGACACCCCGAGATTTTTCTGCCTTCTGGATGTATGGATCAAGAAATCAGCTGTTGAGAGACCAAATACATTTTGGGGCCTGATTGTTTGCATGGAATTTAATTCCTAGGAGTGTTAAGCAACGCATTCCTGAAGGTCACTAAAATGAAAGAAACAAAGGTGAAGATCCATAGATGGCCATCAAATAATCTCCCCTTTAATGGAAAATGAATAAAGAGGAGATAGAAAGTAAATCCATAGAAGGCCATCAAATAATCTCCCCTTTAATGGAAAATGAATAAAGAGGAGATAGAAAGTAAATCCATAGAAGGCCATCAAATAATCTCCCCTTTAATGGAAAATGAATAAAGAGGAGATAGAAAGTGAATGTCCAGCCATCACACAGGTAAATGAAATCCTAGAAAAGTGAGCATAGCATCAATATCTCCACCTTATATCCTTCAGCCCTCACTCTTTATCAATTTTTTTTTTGGAACCCATTTTACCATGAATTCCTAGGAATTCAATTCCATGCAAACAGATAGGCCCTAAAACAATATCACTATAATCTCAACCGTTATATAGCTCGTGGGCGCCCGCGTGCAGACAGAGAGACAGAGTTATAGCCATAACAAGTAACAAAAAAAACTAGAGTTGCAGGAGTTCAGAGTTACAGAAAATTCAAGTGCAGAAGAACCTAGTTCAGATGGGGCTAAAAAGCTCCCTTTTTTCTTTAAACCAACCGCGCCCACCCCCGCCGCCACAACTCTATTGATTCCAGGACTGATGAAAAGGAGTTCCAGGGATCCAAACAGGGCCTCAAATTCACAACATTGATACAGGTAAACATCACCATTAAAAGAGGAATACTGAGACCCAATACACAAAGCTTAAAACCCTAGAATTAAAACCCTTTTCTTGTTTTGTAGGACACAGGTTCAAAGGAGCAGCTACTGAAGACCTGAAACCCAAAACCCAAAAACCCGTATCTAGGAACAAAATAGAAAAGCAAGTTCGTTTATGCGATTAAAAGCAAATAAGAGAGAGTGAAAGAGTACCTCAAGACCAAGGCCTTTGATGTGGGTATGAGTAGCTATCCTCTGCTTCTTTGTCGTCGACTGAACCTCTTCGATCTTCATCTCTTCTCCCACTCTTTCTCTCTCTCGCTCTCTCTGGGAAGGAGTAGGGCTTCTCTCTCTCGCTCTAAAAAGTGGGCGTCACCGCCTTACCGGGAAGCAGTATTTTAAAAAGGAAGAGTACCGCTACTTCATCTCTAGTGAATATTCCCATGCTCAAGCATTTTCTTAGAACCCGCGTGCAAATGCCTCGTCTGCCTATGAACAGGCCAGTCTCATTTTCTCACTTACACCTCGAATCAAAAGAGAGACAGGAAAAACTTATTGATGCCTCATTTTCTTCACTATTATCAGGTGAAAGCATTGTGTTCTGCAAGTTAACAATGATTTAATTTCTTTGTATTCATCTCCTTACTATATAATCTACTCATCCTTCTGTAAAATGGTATGATTTGCACTTTAGTGTAATTTGAAATCATGGTAATTTGTATAGGAATGAAAAGTTCATAATCCCTAAGTGTATTGATTCGCACTGAGGACTTCTAATTTAATTTCTCCAACCCTTTTATATGAGTTAATAAGATTTGCGGAAGTTCCCTTTGAGTCTTTGACCACCTCCTAGTCGCAATAACAGATGAAGCTCTTGAAGAATTTCGTCATTGCACCGTTTATTATAAATTAAGATAACAATAAATGTATATAAGTTCAACTTTGACCTAGCTCTTACATGTAGGCATAGATAAAAGTTTGAAAGAATATAGCTTATGATTACAAATCCATCTTCAAAAGGCAGATGCATGTTACAGCCTTTTGACTAATATGAAAAGAAAAAAATAATCTTGATTGACATGTTGCTGCTGGAAAGACGTGTTTTCAGGCCTAAACAAAGGTCCATTCGGATGTGGAGAAAAAGGTACTGAAAATGGAGGCGTAGAGAAAACTGTGGACAGTTTTGCACTGTGGTTAGTTTTCTCTACCTGTGTTCTCTACATTCAAATAAAACATACAACAGTAAAAATAAGAGAACAAATTTGATAGATGAAATATCAAAAAGTTTTTCCAAGAACGCACAAGATGAAGTTTAATGGGATATTCTTTTTTCTTCGGATTGTGGATGGTGCACAAGTCTCTATGGCTTTCTCATCTTCAGCGGTCAAAAGCTCCCCATCTTTATACCCATTGAGAACCAAATCAGTCATAGGGTCAGGATAACAATCAGATAGATCATTAAAATCTGTAGGATTTTTCATGCACCCATCTTCCATATATATAGTGGTGTTGAAGCAAGCCCTACGATTAGGTCTTATGTTGAAGTGCCAACGGTGCTGTCCGCAGACACTATAACAAAGTCTCTACAAAGACTTCTTAACACGGACGCACCTCAAAATGGATGAAACTCGATCTTTTAATCAATTAACTCTCAGAATCTCTTCTCATAATGCCATATAAATAGAAAAAAAATAAGACTTAGGACTTAAGAAAACCAATTAAACTAGAAAACTAAAAAAATTGAAAGCCTAATTCTAATTAATTACAACTTAATAGTAAATTTGCAAATAAGTCCTAAACTTACTTGGGCCCTACACATGTGGCCTGTGATCTCTCCTGCATCATTCTCCTCCTCGGCTTGGAGAGAACTCGACCTCAAGCTCAGTAAATGTCCTCTTGGGTCAAAGATCAATAAGATGAACTTTGAATACATCTATGTATAGCTTATGTGTAGATTTTAGCTTGGGTCAGACTCTAGCTTGTATAACTTCATCTATAACTTCTTTCAATGGACGGATTCTGTGTGGATGTGCAACAAGTCATTTGCTCTATAGTTCAACCCCCACAACCACCACATAGGTTTTACGCTTGGCGGGTTTCAAACCCAACATGTGGAGAACCTCCTCCCACTTTCCTAACCATACCACCACAAATCAATTGGCGATATGAAATAGCACAATAATAGTTTTATGTGAGGGCGAGGGCGAGAACCACGATTATAACCGCTCAGGAGCGAGGGTGGACGTTGACCTCAACAATGTGCAATTGGATTGACTTCGATTACAATTCATACATCTTTTGAGATTTTAAAATATCTGCCTTGACGCCAGTTTTATCGATTGACACCTTTTGAGAAGATGTGAGAGCCTCTCATTGAGATCATTTTGAGTACTGTTTTTTGGCTTTGAGATTTTAACAAGTAAGAACTTGTGTGAATCTCTTGTCGAACACATCAATAATTACTCCCTTGGTGATCATTTTCTAAGTTGATATGCTTGGTTTTCATCCTCATAATAGTGGTTTGGTGATCATTTTCTAAGTTGATATGCTTGGTTTTCATCCTCATAATAGTGGTTTGGAGTTGATTGATTGCAATGGATAATTAAGCAATTGTTTCTTGGGATGCATTTTCTTTTGCAATTAAAAGAATTCGCTGACTTGATGTTGTAGATCTAGTTACCACGAACTTGTAGGTGAAAATGGATATGTAATCTGATGTCATTGCAGTAATAATTTTTTGCCATTAGTGGATGGTTGTGATGATGTCAGTGCTGCTGTTGTTTGTATCTCCTGCCATACAAACAGATCTATCCCAACCTGGGCCGAACTAAATGATGATGGGTCCAACCGATCTAAGCCTGAACTCAACTTGGATTGAACTCAGCCCAAACTCAGGCCTGGGCTTTCTGGGATGTGTCAACGAAGCAACTGTGTGGACAAAGGCTGATACAAAACAAAGGCCCTCCGGGCTCACCACAATAATAAATTCCGATCTCTACATAGGCTTTTTGCGAATCCACCTCAAAAAGGGATAAAACTTGATGATGCCAAAATAGGGTTTCGAACACCACCGGTCAAGTAATAAATGTAGTAAATGCAATAATTAAAGAAGAGAGAAAAGGGGTTATAGTGGTTCGGTCAAGATGACCTACGTCCACTTCATAAAGGCAAAGATTGCCTGTGGTGTTTTACTTCCTCAATGATTATTACAAACTAGAGGAATACAAGCGTCGAAATGAATAGAGAGAGATCCATCCTCCCCTAAGTGCTGGTGGGGCTCCTCGATTTATAGTCTATCCTAACAGACGGAGACGCTACTCTGCAACGCTCCCCCTTGGAGTCCTCGAACTGCCCTCGCGCTGGACGAGGCAGGTGAGGAACTGCCCTCACACTGTACGAGGCAGGTGAGATATTTCTCCACAGGACCTGGTAGGAGCGGGACTGCTTCCGAAGCAACGTGCTGGACGAGGCAGGTGAGGAACTGCCCTCACACTGTACGAGGCAGGTGAGATATTTCTCCGCAGGACCTGGTAGGAGCGGGACTGCTTCCGAAGCAACGTGGCCGCCCTGACTTGGTCTCTTCGTGGGCTTGGACCTGAGCTTCATCCTCATGGGTTGGGTCATTTGGGCCTGACTCATCAAAACTTATTCGATCTAATTAATCAATAAACTCTTAAATCTCTTCTCTAAAAAAGAGAAAATTTTGGCCCTAAGAAAACTAAAGAGATTGGAAATCTAATCCTAATTACAATTCAATAATAAATTGAAAATAAGGCTTTACACATATAGCTTGAGGTCTATCTCCATCAATTGTCCAGCCGTATGAAACTTCGGGCCTTGGGCCTCATATGCATTCTACAATGACATGGTCCCTACCAGCATTATAATTATAGGCTTGTCCCAGTAAAGGTAGACCCCATATTCTAGTTACTAAATGTGGGTATAACATTGTAAGTCTAAAGGTGGGTCCCATAAAAAATGTTTCCTATATTATAATTTCTAGAGGTGGGCCCATATTTAAATTCCTAAATAAGATCATTCACGCTATATTCCGGTAATAGTGGCCCCTACTATTTTTTAATAGTTAAAATGAATTCAAGAATATTCATAATTGATTTAAATTCAACATTGTTGACAAATATGACTTTCTTGATTTTATTTATTAGACAAAACTATTATGTTGTTACCAAATAATTTCCGCACACCATATTATCAATGGAACAATTTAAGAGCATGTTGCCAAACAAGTTTTGAACATGTCGGTCTTGGCACAACTTGGTCTCGATAAAACCAGGTCTCAGCACAAAACCAGTAACAATATTAAAATAATTTCAAATGGGCCCCTAGAGTCCGCCTGCATTTACATGCTTAACCATGTGGATTACAAACATGGACAGCTTGTAAAGGCACTTTGAGAAACAACAGCCCCTAATTTAAATCCCACAATCGCCCGAGAATTATTGGAAAATCTATAATTCTCGCACAATTGTTCGTAAACAAAAGGACGTCGTCAAAGTGGCGATTGTGCCCTTAACCGTTCAATATCATATGGCTATAGGATATTCCAAGTTGCGATATCCTATGGATGTAAGATATCGCAAGATTACCCCTTTCCGCCCAAATGCAAAATACATTTTCACCACGAATTTGGAACTCTGTTTCATCTTCGTTTCTACTCGTGGGTTCCCGTTGGATTTTACTATTCCATCTTCCTTCATCTAGAGTTTATACATTTTAGTCATCACATGTATGTGGGCCTATATCACTTTTTAATGCATAAAAAAATCAGCTTTATGTGGTATTGATAAAACTTTTTTTTTTTATTCTTCTAATAGAAATTGTAAATCACTTATTATCCTTACATGAACTCATTAGAGGGAAACTCATTTTGTATTCATGCCATATTCATAGCAAGATGATGAGAAGATAACAGAGGGAAATTCATTAGAGGATCAAAGACAACAATCGCAGTGAAAAAGGGCTTTACCTAGCTTTTCTCCATCTCTTATCCTACGTCCATAGGATGTCTCAATTTGGGATATTCTACAGCCATAAGATATTACACGGTTAAGGGTAAAACCGCGACTTTGACGACGTCCTTTTATGTACGAACAATTGTACGGGAATTATAGATATTTCAACAATTCTCGGGTAAATGTTGGATTTAGGGGCTACCGTACGGTAATTATCACCAGAATGTTATCAGGTGCAGTGGTGCACCCAACTTGCACACCAAAGATGAGGAGGCCCACCTCTGGGTCCATCCAAGTGGACCAAAAAACCCACCTATTTAATAGGTCCCACCGATTTCGCACCATTCTAAATAGACTGTACACCGTTAGATCGATTGTACACCCATTAAAGTTGCGGGGCCCTGATGGAGATTGTAAGATGATCGGATATGGGTCCCAATTTTGGCACATAGATAGGGCCCATCGAGATTTTCAAACCCTCCCTCCCAGGTGGGGCAATAGGTTGTTCCGCAGCTAAGAGGGCACGGACGCTCAAGGCCTGTTTGGCATCGTTCTAGTGTTGTTTTCAGTTTTGTGTTCGGATTAGCTAGGTTGTGCTGAGATCAGGTTGTGCCGAGTTTATACTGTGCAGAACTTGTTTGGCAACATTATATTAAATTACTCTACAAAAACATGCTGTATGGAACTTGTTTAGTAACATTATAAAAGTTTTGCTCCAAGGAGCAAACATAGGATTTACAATGTGGGACCCCACCTTTTATTATTTGCAGTACTATTATTATCATATATGAGACCCACCTATAGAAGCTACAACGTGGCACCTGACTACCCGCCTTTTAAAAATTAGAACATGGATCCCACATCCATTGGATTTATAATGTGGGCCCACCTTTATGAGAATTATAATGTGGGCCAACTTTTTGTAAATGTAAATATGGGATCCACCTTTAGAAATTAGAATATGGGCTCATATTCATAGGATTTACAATGTGGGTCCACCTTTTGTAAACGAGACCATGTGACCCATATTTATGAATTACAATAGACACAGGGCCCCACTTTAGAAATTAGAATGTGGTGCCCACCTTTAAAAATTAGAACATGGGAGTAGCACATTTATAAAATCTACAATGTGGGCCCGTCTTTATAGGAATTATAATGTGGGCCATACTTTTTGTAAATTGTGAACACGGGACCCATCTTTAAAAAATTACAAAGTAGTACTCACATTTAGAAATCCGAACATGGGGCCATCATTAAAATGTGGGGCCATACTTTTTGTTAATTGTGAACACAGGACCCACCTTTAAAAAATTACAAGTAGTACTCACATTTAGAAATCCGAACATGGGGCCATCATTAAAATGTGGGGCCATACTTTTTGTTAATTGTGAACACGGGACCCACCTTTAAAAAATTACAATGTGGTACCCACATTTAGAAATCCGAACATAGGGCCACTATTAAAATGTGATTGTGGACATGGGACCCACCTAGTGAAATTGCAACGTGATGCCTACCTTTATAAAAAATTTATAATGTGGTCCCACCATTATAGAATTATAATAGGGGCCCATCTTTTGTGATTGTGACCATGTAATCCACCTCTAGGAATTATAAAGTTGGGCCACCTCCTTTGGGATTGTAAACATGAGCCTATATTTACGATAAGTGAGAGGATTTAGAATCTTCAAATGATATTCTTTAAAAGGCAAGAGATAAGAAAGAAACAATTGTGCCAGCAAGTTGTTTCTTAAAAAAAATAAAGTTTTTTTGTTCCAACTTATGCTGGCGGGTTAAGATTTTGAGAATCCTTCCCATGAGAATAAAATTCGGAACAATCATTTACACATACCAAATATGTTTTCTACCCCCTTATCTCGTGGGAACATGGGAACATCCAAATGGCACAATGCCAAACGCACCCTCAATGTTTCCGGCGCGCACCTGATTAGGACTAGGCATGTAGCAGTGGCAGGAGCTGAGCAAGTTTATGAAGAAAATAAGGAGTCCAGTTTCTTATTTGAAATTGGGTTCTCAAGTGTTCTTTTTTATTTTTATTTTCAAGGGGTCTGATTGGTTTTGTTTGTTACAGCAGTTGAATAAATGACTTGATTCTCAAGTCCATATAAATTCTTATGCAAGGACATTTCCGAAATATGATCTGATCAGAGTGAGAGAAAGGAGAATCTCCATACAAAGTGACAAATGACAATACCATATTATTAAAAGGAAATTGGCATTTTGATCTCAGTGAAAATGCCATTTTATTAAGAAAGAGAATGTTAATGTATACAACAGTAAGTTGGCCATTGGCCAATAAACCATGTTGTCGCAAAAGAGACTAATAATTTATATAAAAGCCTACATTTAGTCCTCATCGTAATGGCCCAAGTATAAAATTTTAGCTCGTGTGGAAGCTCGTCGAAAGCTTATCAATCCCTTCAGAATCCTTGAAACCTCTTCCGCTTCAACATGTGGATTGGTATAAATATTCATCGTCTCCAGTAACAGGAGCACTGGAGAGTATATTTCTTATGAATTCCAAATTTAATAATGTTAGAATATAAAACTTGGAAAGGTAAAGAGTCAAGTCATGTCAGGACTCAAAGGCAAAGACGTCGTCATGACAGGATGAAAGAGGCTGTCAAAGCCACTTAAGAGAAAAAAGTTCGTTGAGGCAGAACATGGTCTCGCTATAGCGAGACTCAACCTCGCTATAGCGAGGGTACGCGCTGAGTCAGAGTTTGTTCAGGACTCTTTTCTAAGTGTTTGAGAAAGGACTTCTTTTCTAAGAGGATTATAATTAGGAGTCTTAAGCACGAATTAGGGGCTATATATTGGGTGTTTCTCACAACCCAAAGAAAAAGACACAAGATCATTTCTCAAGTTCTGAATTTGTGATCAAATTGAGAGAAATTTTCTCTAGAGATTTTTGAAGAGTTGTGCTGCCAAGTACTCTAGAGAGCAAGTTTCTTCTGCATCCCTTGTAGAAGATCATCTTCTTGCGTAGAAGATTTGAGGAGTCAAGCGTTGGATCTGTTGCAATCAACGTGTGATGTCGTTGAAGCGTGATGCGACACAAGGTAACTTCAGTATTTAGATAGGGGATATCTAGTGAAGAAATCAGAGTTTCTTGTAATTGCGAGATTCATAGTGTTTGATTAGATCCAGTACGGATCGGTGGTTTTTTACCCGGTTTGGGTTTTCCACCTTAAGTTTGGTGTCTTTGTGGTGTGTGCTTGTGATTTTATTTCCGCTGCGTAGTTTATTATTTTTGCACACTAGTGGGTTGATTTATTGAGTGGACCAATCTAGAGATCTCCAACCCTAAACCCTCAATTGGTATCAGAGCGGGTTACACTAATTTGCTGTGTTTGATCTAAAGAGATTTCTAGAATGGTGTTCAATCGAGAAGGGACATCAACTACTAAGCCCCCTTTGCTAGATGGTTCTAATTATGCATATTGGAAGCAAAGGATGATTGGGTTTCTTAAGTCCATTGATGATGATGTTTGGGATATTGTTGAGGAGGGCTACTCCAAACCAACAATTGTGATTACTGGACAAACTGTTCTAAACCTAAAGCTGAATGGACTAAGGATGAGAAGCATGCCTCCAATTGTAATAACAAGGCAGTGAATAGTATATACAATGGAGTGTCTGCTAAAGAGTTCCGTAGGATTTCCACTTGCAAAACTGCAAAAGAAGCGTGGGAAGTCTTACAGACAGTGTATGAGGGTACAGACACGGTGAAGCAATCTAAATTGCAAAGGCTGACTAAAGAATTTGAAACCATCGTGATGGAAGAAGATGAGACATTTGATCAATTTTATGTAAAGTTGAATGATATTGTCAATTCTGTTTTCAATCTGGGTGAGGAAATTCAAGAAAATAAGATTGTCAAGAAAATCTTACGGTCTCTACCTTCGAGGTTCGATTCTAAAGTTGATGCTATTGAAGAAAACAAGAATCTTGATACCCTCAAGGTAAACCAGTTGGTTTGAAATCTTCAAACCTTTGAAGCAAATCGTTTGGATAAAGGAAAATCAAAAGAGAAATGTATTGCTTTGAAAGCCAACTCAGAATCAAGAAAGAAACCCGAAAAGAAAATTGCGTCTGATTCTGAATCTGAGGCTGAAGATGATTTGGCTGAAATGTTCAATTGCTTCAAGGAGTACATGAAGTCAAAACAAGTCAAGTGGAAGAGTTCTAAATTTACGAAAAAGGATTCTGCAAAAGGAACTAAGTGTTTTGAGTGCCATGGCTATGGTCACTATACTAGTGAGTGTGCCAACAAGAAAAATGGTGCAATGAAAAAGGCTCTCAACACAACTTGGGAGGAACAGTCATCAGAAGAAGAACAAGATCCTTCAATTGAAACTTCTGAAACTGTGAATGGCAAGTTTGTGGCTTTCATGGCTAATTCTCTATCTGACAATGATACTGATGAAGATCATGCTGATGAGATGTCAGATCAAGAGAAAGATTATGAAGCGTTGTATCATAAAACATATGCTGATTGTGTTAAGATGTCCAAGTATGGCTACAAGATCTTTATCAAGTTTAAAGATACTCAAGAAGAAAATTCTGCATTGAAGATTGAATTAGAGCAAGCACTTGAAAAGATTCGTTTCTTGGAAAGTCAGAAAATCTGCATGGCTGAAAATTTGACCACTGAGAGTCAAAAACTTGAAAAGGCTGAACAAGAGATAGTGAATCTGAAGGAAGAGATAGTGGTTGTTACATCTGAAAAAGACGATTTGCAAGGAAGACTGAAGATCACTCTGTCTGAGTTAGAAATCAAACAAGCTTCACTAAACAAGATGAACACTGGTTCGAAGACTCTTACAAATATCTTGTGTAGTCAGAAGTCTCAGTTTGACAGAAGCAGTCTCGGTTATGATCATGGTGCATCCACTTCAAATGCTAAAGGTAAAATAATTTTTATTTCTAGTGTCGCACATGCTACTCCACATACTGCACATATACATAATGTGTCGAGTAGTATTAAGAAAAAGAATGTGTCACGCACTGCACGCACATCCACTTGTCACCATTGTGGAAAGAAATGACACATTCGTCCCCATTGCAAGAAGCTGCAAAGTCTACCCAAGACCAAGCAATGGCGGAAGAATTTTTCTCCACCCAAGACAACTCAAATATGGGTTAGAAAATCTGATTTGCCTAAGGAGTTTGCTCACACTGTGCTGAAAGTTCAAACTACAAAAGTGTGGGTGGCTAATCATAAAAAGCCCTATTCAAGGAGGTCAAAGTCCCCACCCCCAGTGCTGATACGAAGATCATAATGAGGGGGAGTCAAATTCGAGGGGGAGCTACTGCATCCAGATTGACGGAAGCTGCATGAGTATTTTTGTTTGTCAATTATGGACAAATTCAGGGGGAGAAGAATGAAGCCCAGAGGAGTTCTACAAGCTAAGGCAATTCAAGATCTACAGTGCTGATTTTTTTTTGTTTAAAAAAATTCATTGTATTTTGGGTTTTTATTTTGGGTAGATCTTATTGTATTGTTCTAGGAGATTTGTCCACGAATTGCCAAAAGGGGGAGATTGTTAGAATATAAAACTTGGAAAGGTAAAGAGTCAAGTCAGGTCAGGACTCAAAGGCAAAGACATCGTCATGACAGGATGAAAGAGGCTGTCAGAGCCACTTAAGAGAAAAAAATTCGTTGAGGCAGAACATGGTCTCGCTATAGCGAGACTCAACCTCGCTATAGCGAGGGTACGCGCTGAGTCAGAGTTTGTTCAGGACTCTTTTCTAAGTGTTTGAGAAAGGACTTCTTTTCTAAGAGGATTATAATTAGGAGTCTTAAGCACGAATTAGGGGCTATATATTGGGTGTTTCTCACAATCCAAAGAAAAAGACACAAGATCATCTCTCAAGTTCTGAATTTGTGATCAAATTGAGAGAAATTTTCTCTAGAGATTTTTGAAGAGTTGTGCTGCCAAGTACTCTAGAGAGCAAGTTTATTCTGCATCCCTTGTAGAAGATCATCTTCTTGCGTAGAAGATTTGAGGAGTCAAGCTTTGGATCTGTTGCAATCAACGGTGTGATGTCGTTGAAGCGTGATGCGACACAAGGTAACTTCAGTCTTTAGATAGAGGATATCTAGGGAAAAAAATCTGAGTTTCTTGTAATTGCGAGATTCATAGTGTTTGATTAGATCCAGTACGGATCGGTGGTTTTTTACCCGGTTTGGGTTTTCCACCTTAAGTTTGGTGTCCTTGTGGTGTGTGCTTGTGATTTTATTTCCGCTGCGTAGTTTATTGTTTTTGCACACTAGTGGGTTGATTTATTGAGTGGACCAATCTAGAGATCTCCAACCCTAAACCCTCAAATAATATGGTGAGTCCAAAGATCTCCACAGTTTGGAGGTGACTTAGCAAAATATCAAATTGTGTTTCTGCAGCCAAGAGCCCAGCATCTTCTTCACTTGGATTATCTTCTTTTTCATTAAAAGAATACTAAAATGACAAATTCAGAACCATGAAAAATCATCAGTATTGAATATTTTTAGCCCATAATGATCAAAATCCATGATAACCATGCCTGAAATGCAACTTACAATGATTTTAAGTTCTTTCAAGTTTGGCGAGCTTCTCAATATGCAAAGGGTAGCCACACTATCCTTTGAATGCAAGTTTATCTCAACTCCAAGATACTCCAGGTGATCATTTGTAGAAGAAAGCATCTTTGGAACACCGCATATAGAAAAAGCCTAACAAAAGAGGACAATTTGAAATTATCTTATTAGCAATGCACTGCAAAACCTTGTTTCAAACCTTGCATAAGTGTCTCATCACTCATGTATTCCATATGATCAATGAATTTAAGTTATATCAAAAGTAAATGCATTCCAGTTTTGACCATAGGTCTCTAAGTCAAACAAACTCCTGTTAGCAACCAGAGTCGAGTTGGGTTTTGTCACGACCCGGTCCCGAGATTTGATTAGCTCGGACAAACCCTGAGTCGCGAGCTCATACTTACTCCCGTAAATTCTGGATTAACAAAAGCTAAAACGAGATTTACAAGGGATATCAAATACAATACCTGTCAACTGTAGACAATGGCGGAAAATATACATTGACAAAATACCATACACAAGTTCAGTTCTATATTCAAGAAAGTCAACCACCGTATATTTAATACAATACGGGGACTTCTATTTATATCCAAAATCTGATTCTAGTTTGTGTTTCTAAAATGAATCCATTCGCACTCCGGGATCATATCCACTCGATTAAACCTCCTGGAGGTATCGGGCGGGCATCCTCCGCTGGTGGCGCGGCCTCAGCAGAACCGACATGGGCATCTGGGCCTGTGACATTCATCCATAGTACCATGAACACGACGGTTCAACAAATACATACATGTTATGATAGTTCTAAAGAATCAATGCAATACTTATAACATGTAAATCAATTCTTTACCATTTAAAATAACGGATCCAGTAATATCATTAAGTTGATATCTACTAGGACACTCTTTATTCAAGTATGGAATACGTCAGTGTCTTGATCAAAGATCACTAACTTCCACGAGGTTCCGGAACACCTCTACATCTGCTGCAGCAGAAATGGTTCATTATGCAATTCATATTCAATGTAATGCGTTCATAAATTCATGTGGTAACTAAACAATGTTTATCAGACTTCTAAGCCAAACAAATGAGTGAAACATTCATTTTCCAATACACGTACTATTTGGGATGAATATCATTTGTTAATCATGTATTCGGAAAATTTAGTTTACACTTATGTAGGCTTATACATTAACAGACTTCAGCCTTTATACATTAGGCTTCAATTTAAACACATTTCTATACAGTGTCGGTCAGGTCGTCGGTCACCTGTCGGTTGACCGATAGCTTCAGGTCGGTTGACCGATGATGCATCGGTTCAAATTCCAGAGAGCTGGAATTTACTGAACTAAGTCTTCATATTGTTGGTCCACCTGTCGGTCGACCGATCTCATCATATCGGCGGACCGACGATGCGTCGGTCGCTGAAGTTTACTGAAAAACAACAGGTTTTAACCTGTCGGTTCACTCGTCGGTCGACCCGTCGGTCGACCGATGACGCACAGAGGCTCATTTCGAGCTTCAGGTTTTCTGAAGCCAAACTTCTGGCTTTTAATCCATTTGTGCTCTAATCATTCTAATACATCATAATTCATAAAAACATGTAAGTACTTGCCTTTCACTTGATTTACCCCTTTTTAGGTTTGAGATGGAAATCACCCAACTTCAAATCCTTCCTCTTACATCACTTTTACTGGGCTCTTCTTCAAACTCGTTGACATAAGAGAATAACATAAGAGAATAAAGAAAGAAACGACCAAGTCTGAGAAAGACTCTTCTGCTGGCATGTCCTCATTTCTCCAACTCATAATTCTTGCTCCTCCTTTCTTTGACTGTGTTGAAACAAGACATGTGTTGGGACATGTGTTGGGACAAAGTATTCCAGCTCGTAGGTTCTTAACACCTCATGTAACACCTCATGCATTACATTTTGCACTTCAACCCCATTCTTCATCTTATTTACACTTTGAGCCTTAATGCCTTGCAAATCACTTCATTAACTTTTAATCATTCATTAAGTTGACTAATCACACTTAAACCACATTAAGCTCGATTAACTAAAGTTAATCAAGATTAACTTGGAAATGGGGTGTAACATTTCCCCTAAACTTTTAGAATCATTCGGTCCTCCGAATGCTAAATTATTTCAAATCACATACGAAATCAAAGCGAAAACTAATAACCAATTCTTATGTGACTTCATTGATTTATGACAAATTTATAAAATCTGAATTCATCTTAAGATTCTTGCATTTAACAATTAGCCTCAATTATCCACGAGTCATTTTATATCAATATTAGATCAAATCATTCATAGTTGGTCTATTATCTACAAGAATAGTACCTTCAACTTCATTGATTGCAACATCAGCCTGTTCTTTATTGACTGCATAAGTCAATCCAGCTGGCTGTGGCCTATTAGGCTGCTGTTGTCTTTGATATGGACGTTGTTGACCTTGCTGTTGATACGGGGTTCTATCAGTTCTTCTCCTCTTTGGACACTGAGCCATCTTATGTTCTAGAGAACCACAAACCAAACAGGCCCCGGTATTCCTCCAACACAATTCAGTTCTGTGAGTCTTGCCACAAGTCTCACAAACTGGCTTGTTCTCTTGATTATCAGTACTATCATTCGTATTACTCTTTTGTTTCTGCTTCTTATTCTTGGATTGTTCTCCCTTCTGGTACCATAAATCACTACTTTTCTGAGTAGTGTTGACAACACCCTTTTCTCGTTGTATCTCTTCAGCGGTATAGGCTCTATCCAAAACAGCATCAAATGTAGTAGGTATCTGACCAGCTACTACTACTGTCTTGTACTCTGGGTTTAAACCTATGATAAACCGCTTGATCTTCTTCTCCTCCGTATTCACCAAGTCAGGAGCATACTTGGATAACTTAAGGAAGGTATCCACATATGTAAACACAGTCATCTGACCTTGTTTCAGATTAAGGAATTCTGCTTCCTTTTGCTGCTGTATATGTTCTGGTATAAACTTTCTTTGGAAATAATTCCTGAAAGTCTCCCAGATTCCATCTTCCGGCATTGTTCTGAATGTATCCTTGATACTTCTCCACCATGTATTAGCTGATCCTCTTAGCATAGAGGAAGTCAGCGAGACCTTCTGCCTGGGAGTGCAAACAACTGTATCAAGTACATCTTCGATGTGTTCCAGCCATTCATCGGCTTGCATCACATCTTCGGTTCCTTGGAACTCAGTAGCTCCTCTCTTACGAAACTGCTCATACAGGATATTAGGATCATTCTCCTTATTCTGATTCACCACCTGATGTTCAATATGCTGTTGAACTGGTGATGGTGATGACATCTGCATCTGAGCCTGTATCTGGCTCTGAGTTTCTAACATCCTGAGCATCTGAGCATGCATACTAGCTTGAGCCTCTTGACTCTTGACTAGCTGTGCATTACTCAATACTAACTGAGCTTGCATGTTCAATTGTGCTTCCTGGCTCTTGGCCATCTGCTCTAGTATAGCAGCAAATTTAGCATCGATCTCCGATATAGGAGGGGGTGTGACTGCTGTAAAGTCATCCTGCCTAGATCCTGATCCAGAAGCCATGCTGGAAAACAATACATACGGAAGGTAAGAGTGACATCTCAACACTTCCATCAATATCAATCACATCAAGTGAAAGTAATAAACACAAATCAAATCAAGATTTGTTACGGGATTAACGTTCCTCACATCGTTTATAAGGTTACTAAGGCTTTTAACCTAATGCTCTGATACCATACGATAAGTATGTCACGACCCGGTCCCGAGATTGATTAGCTCGGACAAACCCTGAGTCGCGAGCTCATACTTACTCCCGTAAATTCCGGATTAACAAAAGCTAAAACGAGATTTACAAGGGATATCAAATACAATACTTGTCAACTGTATACAATGGCGGAAAATATACATTGACAAAATACAATACACAAGTTCAGTTCTATATTCAAGAAAGTCAACCACCGTATATTTAATACAATACGGGGACTTCTATTTATATCCAAAATCTGATTCTAGTTTGTGTTTCTAAAATGAATCCATTCGCACTCCGGGATCATATCCACTCGATTAAACCTCCTGGAGGTATCGGGCGGGCATCCTCCGCTGGTGGCGCGGCCTCGGCAGGACCGACATGGGCATCTGGGCCTGTAACATTCATCCATAGTACCATGAACACGACGGTTC
This sequence comes from Litsea cubeba, assembly GCA_012931725.1. NCBI lineage: Eukaryota > Viridiplantae > Streptophyta > Magnoliopsida > Laurales > Lauraceae > Litsea > Litsea cubeba. The sequence goes on along the minus strand of CM022947.1, from coordinate 135,962,840 downwards.
AACAAATACATACATGTTATGATAGTTCTAAAGAATCAATGCAATACTTATAACATGTAAATCAATTCTTTACCATTCAAAATAACGGATCCAGTAATATCATTAAGTTGATATCTACTAGGACACTCTTTATTCAAGTATGGAATACGTCAGTGTCTTGATCAAAGATCACTAACTTCCACGAGGTTCCGGAACACCTCTACATCTGCTGCAGCAGAAATGGTTCATTATGCAATTCATATTCAATGTAATGCGTTCATAAATTCATGTGGTAACTAAACAATGTTTATCAGACTTCTAAGCCAAACAAATGAGTGAAACATTCATTTTCCAATACACGTACTATTTGGGATGAATATCATTTGTTAATCATGTATTCGGAAAATTTAGTTTACACTTATGTAGGCTTATACATTAACAGACTTCAGCCTTTATACATTAGGCTTCAATTTAAACACATTTCTATACAGTGTCGGTCAGGTCGTCGGTCACCTGTCGGTTGACCGATAGCTTCAGGTCGGTTGACCGATGATGCATCGGTTCAAATTCCAGAGAGCTGGAATTTACTGAACTAAGTCTTCATATTGTTGGTCCACCTGTCGGTCGACCGATCTCATCATATCGGCGGACCGACGATGCGTCGGTCGCTGAAGTTTACTGAAAAACAACAGGTTTTAACCTGTCGGTTCACTCGTCGGTCGACCCGTCGGTCGACCGATGACGCACAGAGGCTCATTTCGAGCTTCAGGTTTTCTGAAGCCAAACTTCTGGCTTTTAATCCATTTGTGCTCTAATCATTCTAATACATCATAATTCATAAAAACATGTAAGTACTTACCTTTCACTTGATTTACCCCTTTTTAGGTTTGAGATGGAAATCACCCAACTTCAAATCCTTCCTCTTACATCACTTCTACTGGGCTCTTCTTCAAACTCGTTGACATAAGAGAATAACATAAGAGAATAAAGAAAGAAACGACCAAGTCTGAGAGAGACTCTTCTGCTGGCATGTCCTCATTTCTCCAACTCATAATTCTTGCTCCTCCTTTCTTTGACTGTGTTGAAACAAGACATGTGTTGGGACATGTGTTGGGACAAAGTATTCCAGCTCGTAGGTTCTTAACACCTCATGTAACACCTCATGCATTACATTTTGCACTTCAACCCCATTCTTCATCTTATTTACACTTTGAGCCTTAATGCCTTGCAAATCACTTCATTAACTTTTAATCATTCATTAAGTTGACTAATCACACTTAAACCACATTAAGCTCGATTAACTAAAGTTAATCAAGATTAACTCGGAAATGGGGTGTAACAGGTTTCAACCACAGGCCACCAAGGGCCATGTGACCCAGTGTTTTGGGTTCACCCTGACGGTAATTGTAGACCTTTGGTCTCTAGATTGCCTCCACTTTATAACTTTATGTGATGACTGTTGCCTGCCATCATCGATTGCAAGGACAGTTCTACTAAGACTAGTGCCAAATTTAGATTCTCATTTCTCAAGCTCTGGATGGTTTATTAGTTCCATCTCAATACATTATAAAGTGAAAGCCTAGAGATCCATGAAGGGACCTGTGAATAAGACCTTATGCCCACTGCATAGCGTAATAGCTTTTGCACTATAAAAGTTATTACTGGATCATTCTTCTTATAACTGAAAACTGACAAAATGCATTATTGTTACCTGTAGAAAACTGCCCGTAATTGCAAGTCTTTCAATCCTATTCAAACGCCCGAAAAACTCGATCAAACTGCAAGTGATACCCTGCTTACAATCACGCCAAGCACAATAGTCCGGGGGCACGTAAAACCAAATAGACGCATCAGTCAAAAGTGGAGTACTTCCAAGTGAAAGATCTCGAATATTTCCATTGAGCTCCAAGTAACGGAGATTTGGAGCATGGATATCGATACGCTGATGATAACCACTGGTTCTCAGTTTCAGGCTCTCCAGACGAGGGCATTTCGAAATCAAGCATGCAATATCAACTGCTGACATACTGACAACAAGATTCAGGGCCAAGAGGTTGTGGAAGCCTTTGAATGATGGAGGTACATCCAATTTGCAATGCGATAACTCCAAATTAAACAACTCTTTGACAGTAGAAGAGACTAGAAGGCACATAAAAGTAACGCTGACCATTCTGTGGAGTAGCCGATTCCATCATCATGAGAGTTAGATTTTTAATCCCATTCCTCGCTAGGAATGCGATCCAGGAATCAATGTGACTAGGGCTTAGGGTATAATAAAACGTGCACGAAAACTTGCAAATTGGGCCAACGTGACGCAAGAGAACTTGATTCACAACAAGAGTACGCTCCTTTTCTGATGAACGTTTCATCAAGCAATCCTTATCAAAAACTATATCAGGGATGGAAACCCACTTGTCCCTCCATTTTTTTGACAATATGCTTGTTCTAACTGCATCTCTTATTGGCAGACACGTGAGGATCAAATTGATGACATCCTCAGGTAGATCGCTAATCGGATCTACACATCGTTGTGATGTTTCACCTGCTTGTTTCTTTTGCTTCTTCTGCAATTCCAAAAACCAAGTTTCAATGAGAATATAAATTAGAAACTAACATCGCCATCAGTGGATGGATATATAACACTTAAGCGATCCGAGCCACTCCTCATTGTTCCCACCAATAACATCATGACATGACCCAAAAACAACCAAGTTTTTTTTTTTATTAGGTGCATTGTTATGTAAATTGAACACGGACCTGACCAATTGGTCATTTCTCTGCATCTCAAATCACCCATTTTCAAACGCACCCAACTTGAGGAGTTGGACCAGCCTGATTTTCATTCAAGTCATGTTGACATTAGGCGGGCCCATATGATGAATGCCTCATATCTTTCACTTCTCCTGCTGAATGGCTCATATCTTTCACTTCTCCTGTGCTGATAGAACTATAATTGTAGAAATATAACTTCATGGTGTACAAGATAGCCTCTATAGAGACTATTAACAGCACAGACGATAGAGAAACCCACCCACACTGATAGAAACTTTTTCCTAATCACTGGGTGACCACTATTAAGAAATTGTGGCAATCAAATGATCTTGAAAATTCAATTTCTTTCAAAAATTCCAGAATATTGAAAGATACAAGAAAACAATCGTTTTTTTCCACATTAATTGTTAAATAGCTTAATGAGTGCATTTACAGTGAGCCCAACTCATAATGGGGTAACCCCAATGGGTAGCACAGTTAGCCTAGGACCACGGTTTGCTTACAGAGGTTGAGGGTTCGAAACTGCGCTGCCAGGGAACAAGGGGGTTTTACCCGGCCTTGCCCCTGGGCTGGGCCCGTAGGGATTAGTTCGGCCCGAAGGGACACCCTGCGTTAAAAAAAGAAAAAAAAAACTCATAATGGGGCAATTTTTAAAGGGTTTGCATTCATTTTTAAGTGGATTTATTATAATCGGTTGGTTCATGTTAGGAGGTACAAGTGTTTTTAGCATTTTTGTCACTTCAGTGAAAACTTTTGGGTTTGTATGATTGTGGTTGTTTGTGTGTGACCATCAGGGCTGCAGCAATTGGTGTAAAAAAAAAGGACCCCAATCAGGTAGTCTGATCTCTTCCCGTCCATTTCACTTCATTCCCTGACAAACCCCAAAATCCCACAGCCGAATATCCAACACCCAACCAAAAAAAAAATGACTTTCACCAAAAGTATAAAAGAGAGAGAGAGCCGGAGTACCAGATTCGTCCTCATTGTTGCAAATCTATCACCGTCTCTCTCCCCGCACCACTGCCCTTCCTCTTCCACGAGTTCGAATATAGGCCTATTACGCCTCTTTGGGCGTGTATTTGTAGTCGGGTTGGAGTTTTTATTTAGAACTAGGACTCTGTAATGGTTTCCTCTTTTGCGACTTTTCTTTTCTACTCTAACTCAACTTTCCTTTTTCTCTTTTTGAGTTTTTTAACTAAAGAATCCTAAATTTTCAGAAAACCTCAAAAACACCTCTGTCTTTTATATTTTTACTAAAACACCCTAGAACTAACGGTTTAAGGTGACTATGGACTCTGGTAATGGTTTCCTATTTTGCGACTTTTTTTTTTCTAATCTAACTCAACTTTCCTTTATTTTTTTTCTTTTTGAGTTTTTTTACTAAAAGAACCAGCGACTTTTCTTTTTCTATTCTGAATCAACTTTCCTATTTTTTCTTTTTGACTTTTGTTGCTAAAAGAATCCTGGAAACCCTAAAAAACACATCTATATTTTATATTTTTACTAAAAACACCCTTTTACTAACGGTTAAAGGCGAGAAAAAAGCACGTTTGTCGTTTCCACTTTCAACCTGTTATTTCATTGATCATTTTGGCCTTCAATTGTCCGGCCCAGGTATCTCGTGAAGACAGTCTAGAGAGCTTATAGCATTGGAACTACTATGGGCACATTTGTGTATACAACCTTTCTGCAAAAAGGGGAAATTGCCACATCAGTAAATTTCATAGATATCATACAGTTACAACCAAATGTGTGCTCAGTTCAACAATAGGCCTCACTCTTATTGACATGAAACTTTAGCGTATATCCCTAGAGTATAAAAGATTCATTTTGAACGATTCAGATTATCTCTAAGTGGGCCCCACAATGAAGTCTGTGCCTGTTTGCTTGTTCTTAACATGGAGTTACTCGCATTTCTATCATGTGTTCAATCGAACGATGGGACCCTTATCTATTGAAATGAGATTTTTGTTTTAGGAAGTGTCATTAAAGGGGATGACATTCATTTTGAACATTTTGGATTATCATTATGTAGGTCCCATAATGGATTACCAGAGACCTAAAAGTTTATAAATAATAGCTACAACAAAAGATTCTGACTCATCTTCATCATTATCGAACATCTCCTCTTTGTTGAAGTCAAAATTTAGGATATATCAATGGAGGGGATGATATTAATTTTAAATGGTAAAGTGTTGTTTGAGATTTAAAAAAGTAAGGTCTATTTCTTCATTAGAATTTCTGGGGTTTTTGTTTGAAAATTTTTTGAATTCTCAAAATAGAGTGAAATTCTTAGATGCTCATTTAGACTTGAGCATTCAGGAATTCCACCAAAATATAAAGATGATGGAATTCTTGAATTCTCAAAGATCATTTGAGGCTATCAAGAATTAGTAAAGTAACTGACCCTAAGTTTTTGAGAAATTTGAAAGCCAAAAGAGGCGTTCACATGGTCAGCTTTATAAAGTCTAACCCATCAAACATTAAACTCATAATTTTTAAGAAATAATTAGTGCATTGCAGTCAGAAATTCCCAACATCAAAATAACCCTAAACAAATGGCCCCAAGTCATTGTGACAAACCGTGTTCAATTGATTGATGTGTTGGAAAATGCATTTGTAGACAATGATTTATCCAATGATGCCAGGGCAGAATTTCCCCTCAGAGCAAACCACATATATGCGTATGGGATCCTGTTGTTCATAGGGCCCTCTTGTATCCTTTACTATCATTGGCCGTAGGATGGATATAGAGGTCTCTTCTTGTGTAAGGGGTATGCAAAACATCAACCAATCAGATAAACCTACCTTGTGATTTGACACCCCTTAAATTCATTTTTCATTACACGCCAGATGATTTGTTTGTCATTTATAGGTCTTGTGACAATATGCTTGTCCTACCTGCATCTCTTATTGGTAGACACACGAGGATCAAATTGATGACATCAGGGCCGTCTCAAGACAATATGTGGCCCCAGGCGAAAGTATAAACGAGGCCCCTAGCTTCTATGTGTGACACGAGAAAACCCTCGTCCTTAATCCGGGTTAATTTGGGACCGGCAATGTACACTATGAGTAGTACATTGGCGGACTTAAAAAAAAATTTGGGTTTTTTTTTTTTTTTGGGTTTTTTTTTTAGAGCTTGTTGAGGGATTTATTTTTTTTAAGTGAATTTAACCTTTCTTGCCTTTTGTGATGCAAACTTATTGATCAATTTTTTGTATTCAAGGTTTTCCAAAATTTTCTTCTTAATAGATAAAATGGCTAACCCGCTTAATCCCTCTTCTGACATAGTTGATCATAGATAAGATTTTATTAACTTTAATTTCGAAAAACTTTTTTCGGTGGAAGCAACTGTAACCGGTACTGTTAATAGTATTCAATAAGCAATATATAAGTTTGGAAAAGACTCAATAGTATCCTAATTAGTGGACCCCATGAGTCAAGGTTGATTTGAAATGCCATTTTATGAAAAACAGGGTATTTTCTATAAAACAAAGGACTTATTTGAAATTCTGATTTTATGAAAATTTTTCAATGATGGAATTTTTCGATGATTTCAGTTTCATTAGAAAACGGGTCAAATTGTGATCAATTTTCTCTTCTAGCTCGAGTTCATTTGAATTCATTTAAGATGATTCCTAGCGAGATTTGATACCTTTAAAAACGTACTTTATTTTAGAATATTTTTATTTTTACTGTGCTTCTTCTTCGTCTATCTTCTTCTCTGGTTTGATTTTGGTTTTCAAATGTACCATGATTTTCTCTTTTTAGTTTTATCATGTTAATGTTACTAATCCAACAAAATTATGAGGCCCTCTCATGGTGAGGCCCCCACCACTTGCTTCACTTGCCTATAGGGTGAGCCGGCCCTGGATGACATCCTCAGGTAGATCGCCAGTCGGATCTACACATCGTTGTGATATTTAACTTGCTTGTTTTTTTTTCATGTTTTGCAATTAAAAAAATCAAGGGTAGCGTTTGGTTCGCTGAAATGGTTGTAGGCGGAAATGGAATGGAGACCGGAATGAGTCTATAATGGAATGAGGCACGAATAAACATTTTCTGATACGTTAAGGAATCAACCCAGTTGATTCCTGTTCCTGCGTTTGGTACGCTAGAATGAGTCCTGAAATGAAATAAAATTTACAGAAGACTGACTAAAATACCCTTATTAGATTTTTATCTTTGGCTCAGTCATTATATAGATTATATTATTATTAAATAGGTGGGGCCTACACAAGCTTTTATATTTTATAATCTTATAATAATAATAATAATATAGATTATATTATTATTATATAGGTGGGACCCACACAAGCTCTTCTATTTTATAATAATGTATAGATTATATTATTATTATATAGGTAGGGCCCACACAAGCTCTTCTATTTTATAATCTTATAATAATAATAATGTATATATTATATTATTATATAGGTGGGCCTACACAAGTTCTTCTATTTTATAATATAATAATAATAATAATGTATATATTATTTTATTATTATATAGGTGGGCCCACACAAGTTCTTCTATTTTATAATCTTATAACAATAATAATAATGTAAATATTATATTATTATATAAGTGGGGCCCACACAAGTTCTTCTATTTTATAATATTATAATAATAATAAAATATTATATTATTATTATATAGGTGGGGCCCATACAAGTTCTTCTATTTTATAATCTTATAATAATAATAATGTATATATTATATTATTATTATATAAGTGGGGCCCACACAAGTTCTTTTATTTTATAATTTTATAATAATAATAATAATAATGTATAGATTATATTATAATTATATAGGTGGGGTCCACACATTTTCTTCTCTTTTATAATTTTATTATTATAATAATAATGTATATATTATATTATTATTATATAAGTAGGGTCCACACAAGTTTTTCTATTTTATAATCTTATAATAATAATAATAATAATAATAATAATAATAATGTATATATTATATTATATTTATAGGTGGGGCCCACACAAGTTCTTCTCTTTTATAATCTTATTATTATTATTATAATAATAATATATAGATTATATTATTATTATATAGGTGGGGCCCACACAAGTTCTTCTATTTTATAATCTTATAATAATGTATATATTATATTATTATTATATAAGTGGGGCCCACACAAGTTCTTCTCTTTTATAATCTTATAATAATGTATATATTATATTATTATTATATAAGTGGGCCCCACACAAGTTCTTCTCTTTTATAATCTTATTGTTATAATAATAATGTATAGATGTGAAAAATGGTATTTTGGTCTCAACAAAAAGTAGAAAGGAATGGAATGGTCATTCATTTCCATCCCGGATGGAATGACCATCCCTCTACATAAGGGAATGAGATTCTTGAGATAATGGTCATTACGTCACTTTTTTGCGAACCAAATGCTTTAATGACCATTCCATTCCAACCTTCATTACAGCGAACCAAATGCTATCCAAGTTTCAATGAGAATATAAATTAGAAACTAACATCGCCATCAGTGGATGGATATGTAACACTCAGGCGATCCGAGCCACTCCTCATTGTTCCCACCAATAACATCATGACATGACCCAAAAACAACCAAGTTTTTTTTTTTTTTTAATCAGATAGACAGATACATTGTTATGTAAATTGAACGCGGAACAGACCATTGGGCGGGCCCATATGATGAATGGCTCATATCTTTCACTTCTCCTGTGTACAATTGTAGAAATATAACTTCATGGTGTTCAAGAAAGCCTCTATAGAGACTATTAACAGCACACATATGACAGAGAAACCCACCCTCGGATGTAGAAACTTTTTCCTAATAACAGGGTGACCACTATTAAGAAACTGTGGCAATCAAATGATCTTGAAAATTCAATTTCAACCTAATTCTTAAAAAAAAAAAAAAAAAAAAAAAACATTCCAAACATGCCAGAATATTGAAAGATACAAGAAAACAATTATTTTTTTTCCACATTAATTGTTAAATAGCTTAATGAGTGCATTTACAGTGCGCCCAACTCATGGGGCAATTTTTAAAGGGTTTGCATTCATTTTTAAGTGGTCCAGAATTTATTATAATCGGTTCATGTTAGGAGGTACCAGTGTTTTTAGCATTTTTATCACTTCAGTGAAAACTTTTGGGTTTTATGATTGTGGTTGTTTGTGTGTGACTATTAGAAACTTTAAGGGGTCGTTTGTCTACACCCATTTACATATGTAAATGGTGAATACGTGTAACATTTACGTATCAATCATGTTTGTCTACAATTATTTACGCATCTTGCGTGTAAATCAGATGTGTAAATGGTGTGAAAATGAGCCCATTTTCACACCAAGATTTGAACACCTGTTGAGGTGCGTTTTCAAAGAATACCCGTTATTGGAGGCGGACGGTTTGGTTTTGGGGCATTTCCGTGAAATAGGTTCCAGGTTCGAAACCCCTCCAATGCATTAGAAAAATAATAATAAAAGTGTTCTCATGGGCATTTCCATGAAAGAGGTTTTGGGTTCGAAATCCCCCTCCAACACATTAGAAAAATAATAATAAAAGATGTTTCAAAACGGATGATTTTAAGGGATAAGATTTGTAAGACAAAAAAAACATATTAGAAGATTAAGTAGCTCCAATGATTTTAAGGGACAAAATCTGTAAGACAAAATATATATTGAAAATAATGATTTTAAGGAACAATCTCTAAGATAAATATCTCAATGATTTTTCTATATCAACTTTTAACTAGTTAATTACCTTATTATTTTAGTTTTCTTCCAATATCTCAATGATTTTTCTAAAGTCATTTATTATTGCAATACTTAAAAATCTTTAAACATGTATATATGAATGTAAAAGAGAAGAAATAATGTATTTTATATAGCATTATGGCATCATTCAAAAATAAATATAATTAGCATAAAGCCTATGAGATGCATGGGTTAAGTTTTATGCAAATTGAATAATGAATTAAGATCAATATTGAATCAAATATCAATTAATAAATATAAATAATAATGTTATTTGCTTAACCATCAAAATATAAATTTATATTTAATTAACCAAACATGTTGGAATGTATTTTTGTGAAGGTGATCACTAATAGAAATGTATTTTTTTTAAAAGTATATTTCATGTTGAAAGACATGCTCTTTTTTAAAGATCTAAAATGCAAATGAAAATTTTGATATAAAATGGACCTTTTTTCTCCTTTTTTAAATCATTATATTAAAATTTAATTTAATGAATAATAAGTATCATTTATAAAATCTTTTAATACATTTACATATATCATTGAAACAAATATGGCAAAATAAATCACATATATAAATGATGCGAAAATAGTGTTATTAGACAAACGTTGTAAAAAAAAACGCATGTGTAAACGTTACATACTTAAAATTTGAATATTCATAATTTACATGTGTAAATTGTATTTACATATCCCATGTGTAAAAGACAAACGACCCCTAAGCGGCGGTAGTTCAATTGGCATAGGATCATTCCAAAAGTTGAAAGTTCGAAACCCCACTATCACACAAGGGCCGTAAGAGATTTACCGGGCTCCCCCTTAGCCCTTAGGGACATTCTGGCCCAAAGTCCGGGACACCTTAGAATTCCTTAAACTCAATCAGGCCCAAAAAAAGAAAAAAAAATTGACTTTCACCAAAAATATGTGATAGCTGGCGTACCAGATTTGTCCTCATTGCTGCAAATCTATCACCGTGTCTCTCCCTGCACCTCTGCCCTTCCTCTTCCACGAGTTCTCTTTCGGTGTGTTTTTATAGACTATGGGTATGATGGGGTTGGAGTTTTTTTATTTAGAACTAGGACTCTGGACTCTGGTATTGGTTTCCTATTTTGCGACTTTTCTTTTCTATTCTAGCTCAACTTTCTGTTTTTTTCTTTTTGACCTTTTGAGTCTTTTCTATTTTAACTCTGGTAAACACCTCTGTATTTTATGTTGAGTGCTGCTATTGGCACACAAAATTTTTCTTTTCAAACACAAATTCTTTCTACACACATCACTATAATTTAAAAATTACATTAATTCTTTCCACACACATTAAAATTTTCCAAAGTACCCATCCCTTCATTTCATTCTTTCTTCCCACACACATCCTCCCTTAGATTATCTTATATTATCTTGTTTTCATGAAAACTAGTTATGGGGATAGATTCTCATTTAATGTAAGATTTTACAAAAAATTCTACTGTTTTTTCATTCATTTGGGCTGATTTTCATCCATCATCGCAAGAGTTTATCACCCAGAAATCGTGACTGTTCGGTCTCTGAAATGCCGAACAAAATGCATCTGTTCGGTACTGTAGTTCCGAACAAAAGTTTATTGTCCGGACCTGAGTGTCCGAACAGTGTGTGAGGTCTACTGAAAACCAAGTGTTCGGACGTTATCTGCCGAACATATGCCTTCTGTTCGGATGTACAGTGCCGAACATATGCATACCGTTCGGACCTGAAAGACCGTACATATCGGGACCTGCAACTCGTTCCAAGCGAGAAAAAAAATTAAAGAAAGTGACATTTCCACTGCTGCTCTGATTGAAAGGCACCATTTGATTGTTGTTTTCTTCCTTCATTGTACTAGAAATCCTTTAGAGATAGAATGAAAAAAGATAAACTACAAGAAGAAGGAAAGATGAAGGAGATGGAGGAAAATGAGGTGCCCAAGAGCAGAAAATGGAGAAAGATGAGTTGCCCAATATGTTTTGAGTTTCTGGAAAGTGGAGAGTGAGATGGGTGGGAGGGAAGAAGAGATGGATGGGAGGGAGGAAGAAGAGATGGATGGGAGGGAAGAAGATGGGCTTGTGTGTGAAAAGAGGGGTAATGGATATTTTGGTCATTTCATAAAGGGGTAAAAACGTAATAAAAAAAAAGACAAATTCCTTGTGTTTGAAAAGAAAATTTTTGTGTGCCAATAGAAGCACTCTTTATGTTAACTAACGGTGAAGGTACCTCGTATTTCATTGACTATTTTGCCCCTTCAATTGTCCGGCCCAGGTATCTCGTGTTGAAGACCGTCTAGATAGCCTATTGCATTGGAACTACTTTTATGTGTTGGGAACTCCATCATGGAGCCCATGTAATGATCATTCGAACCGTTAAAAATTAATATTATTACATCCATTAATATGTTTTAAAACTTGATTCCAACAGGGGATAACTGATGGTGAAGAAGATGAGTCTGTTCCAACTATTGAGGGATGACACTCACTTTGAATGGTTCGGATAATCAATATTTATCATTATGTGTGCCCCACATTGGATTACCGGAAGACCAATGGAATGGGCACAATATATTTTTTGTAAAGAACTTTACAACTGCAAATCAACAGGCGTTATTGGCAGGGCCGGCCTTGGGGACAGCCCACACAGGCGGCTGGCTGGGGCCCCAAAATTTGGCCCAAAATGGGGGCCTCCAACCGGGGCGGCGCTACCTGCTTCTTAGTGGGGTCAATTGGTATCAGAGTCCAGATCTGTGCGTTCAGATCCTGCGATAAGGCTGTGGATCCTCGGATCTAGGACCTCTTCATCGTTGTAAGTTTTTCTCCCATTCCATCCTGTTTTCTGCAACATAAATGGGGAGGAAGACGATCGATTTGCATCATCTCGTGACTCATGCGTCTCATGCGTCAAAAGGTTTCCGAAACACGTTCTAGGAAGTGGAGTGGAGTGACAACACTTTTCTTTTTGCCTCGAGACACGCGCCAGCCAACAACGCCCAAGAGAGAATTTTTCAAACGCTTGCATCTGCAAGCCTTGGGATGCGTGCATATGCAAAGAGAGAACTTTTGTGTTCTCTATGCAAGTCAGAACACTTTCGGCCCGGCCCACATCATTACAGAGATCTGTTGCAGCAGCTTCTACGAACGTTGACGTCAGCGCAACGTAGAGACTGACGCAAACGCGGGTCCCAGCCCCCTGGGTCAAACAACACCTTTGACCGTCCGTAACTTCTTCATCCAACCTCCGATCGACGAGCGTTTTGGATCTGCAGATTCGTGGCGACGAGCACTATTTTGTAGACGCGACAAATCGGCATTCCATCATTCAGAAAAAAAATAATTGGACTCCGATCATTTATCGGTGGGTATACGGGTAGGGCCACACTTTATAAACTCGCCTAGGGCCCCCGAAAACTCAGGACCACCCTTGGTTATTGGCTATCTTAATAGACATGTGAAATCGTATATGCTCACACATATTAGAAGAGATGCCAACTTAGGGGGCAGGGGCCATAAACTTTCACAGCCCGGCATAAAAGGGGGCAGTGCCCGACACGACCCCGTTTACACCCTTAAATTAACTCACCTCAGATTCGGTTTGGCGGAGCTCAGCTGGACCACAGTTTGCTAAGAGGTTCGACTGAAGATTAGCTTAGCTAGTTAAAAGGGCTCTTAGCTCGAAAGAAATTACAACCTAAAGCTAGTCCGCTACAAGGATGGTGCGAGATTTTAGTCCCCACGCTCCATGAAGGCAGATTTGTAGGATGTCCATAGGGGAAAACTTTCCCTCATAGTTATATGTGTAATACAAATTATTTTGGAGAAGATTTTAAAATACTACTCATGCACCTAGAAGACTCGAATTGGTAGATGAAGTACAAGTCCAAATAGAATCATTTTTAATTAGGGTCCAGATCAGATCGAAGTTCAGGTTCAAATCCATGGATCTTATAATTGGATATGCTCATATGTACGCCTTTATCACTTGTGCGGTTGTGCCACATGATGGGGCTAACGTTGGGCCCAACCAATCATGAGCAAGGTAGGGGATTGAAAGTTCTTGATGGGCCCGACCTGCGACCTCTATGTAAGATTTTAAATTCACTAGATCATTCTAACCCCTTGCTCGTGACTTCTAATTATATTTGAATTGAACGGTTTTAAAAGGCACCTTTTTTCTGAGAAATTTAATCCAACGGTCAATATTATTTAGATCAGTGTAAATCACATGTATCTATGATATTAGAGTGGGTGATGGGCTTGGCTGGATCATAATGGTCCCATAATCCCACTTGCCCAAAAGAGGCCCGTGTTCTTTTTTTATATTTGCAAATCTAGAGAAGAGACTAAACCCTCTGAATACAACCCAAAAGCCTAAGTAACTTCTAAAGAGAGGCCGGTGTTTACAAGGGGGGTTTCTCTGCTCTAAAAAATAATAATGAGGAGGGAAAATGGAACTGTGATGCAAGTCTTCTGCCTTGCATTGATGATAACTTCACCCAAAGTGGGATGACAAAGGACAAAGTCCTGTGGCTGCAGCCACGGAATTAGATACTTAGTGATGATGGTCAGACAAGATGCACACGTCCCTTTACTAATCATGTGCACCACACACCGACAACGATGAAAGTGAAATATGATTGGTCCCCGGTATTGCTCAACACATTATGGTCATTGGAAAGAAAATGACATTTGATTGTCGGGAGCCAGCTGCAATTTAGGAAAGCATCTTCTTCTTCAAGGACGAGCCAAGATAAGATGTGATGAAGAGCTTGTGGCTGTCATCAAAGGAAACTAGTTTGTTTGTTTGGACGTGGTAAAAAGAGGAAATGGAAGGATCCATTTCGCAAGGGAAAGAGAGGGTTCGCCAGTTGGGCCTCTGGAATCTGGATCATATGAGAAATGTGGGCTGCACAGTGCACTCAAATGAATTTTATGTAAGAGGGAAAGAAAGAATACTAGGAAAAAGATGGTTCACATGAGAAATGTGGGCTGCACGCACTCATGGGTTTTTTCTCTTCTTCAAGTGGGAGAAAGCCATCTCTCACAAAATTGATGTCTTTGCACAAAGTACTATCATCCTTCTAAAGAGATTTACTGAGAAGTGAAAATTTAAAGAGATAAATGAGAGATGTTAGTCTCTGCTCCCCTTTTTCAAGAGAATAGGGACCATGAACCACTTATCCACTCTTCAACAACACGGCCAAGGCAGAAAACTCAAGATAGTCACTCCCAACCAACCAACATATTTTAGGAATAAACAGAGCATAGAGAAACAAAACTGAAAAACTAAGCACAAGTACTCAGAATAGGCATCTCGAGGCAAGGCTTTGTGCTACTTTTTTTATTTTCTCATCTTTCTTAGAATTCTTGTAACACTTACAAAATCTGATAAAAGAATGGCATGGGTGCCGAAGATGTTCTCTCTTCAAGCAAAACAATTATAATTTTTTTGTTACTCCATCAAATCAACTTATTGTGGAGAACAATTATGGAAAGGGAGGCCCCATTATACCTTCCAAAGCCATCTCATTCCAACAGTAGATGAGAAGATGACGACGGGAGCAGCATTCTAGTATTTGGTTACAACCAATGGGAGTTTTTTTTCATGACCTGCAGCAGTCCCATATTTTGTTTTTCCGCTAGTCTTCAGAGATTTACTTGGCAGTGCTTTCCAAGTCACCATACAACTGAGGGTCAGTTTGGTAGTACACAATATCTCCAGCGTCACTAACATAGTGATCTCGTTTCATGCTTTTCAATAGAGTTCCAATTAGATGAAATGGTAGGGGGGCTGATTTCTTTGGTTCCCGGTAATACTTTCCAAGCACAGGCTTAGCTGCCTCTGTCTGAAACATCATAAAAAGCAGCAACAGATGATTAATTTACCACTAACTACTGAATAAAAGATTCACTCATCTGCAGAGACAAATGCCAGTTTAACTAGAGTAGGTGATAAACACTCACTGCTTCTATTAAGTTGTAGTGAGGTATTTGTGGGAAGAGGTGATGTATCACATGAGTCCCAATATCATGGTGTATGTTGTTAATCAATCCATAATCACGGTCTAGTGTGGTCAGCCCTCCTCTTAGGTAACTCCATTCCTGTGAAATACAAACAACTGAGAGAATTAGTTATGTCCCCATATGTATTCTCCAAGTGGAATGAAGAACTCTAGAATAACATGTGGAATCCCTACAAGCATCTACCCTGGAATTTCCCTCATGTGCAAGAAATAGGTATTATTATGACATAAATATGTATAAGCTAGAGAAACACTATTTCTTCAATTAGGTGACCAATAGTTGTTACTAGGTTATTATATTTTTTGCTTTGAATGAGAGAGAGAGAGAGGGCACCTGCAGGCCATTTCTCCATGGTCATGGCAGAATATATGCTACCTGAAAGTAATCTTTATGCCCACAAGGCATGATACTTATTCTTTCCAAAATTTCAGTTAATTATCATCAAATGTGGTACAATCAATTTGAAATAGACATCCGAGAAAAAGATTTTCCATTCTCTAAATATTAGAAAGAAATTAAATTGCACAGTCCAATCTTTGCATATGCAGGGGACGCATGGTGACACTTGTGACACTCTTAATTAGAAACAATAAATGCATATTAGACAACAATCATCCCATATTTTCCTATATTTTAATAGTAATTATAAATTAATTAAATAGTACTACATATACATCTATGTTTATACCTTTTTTTTATGGGCATCTACATCTATCTTGATGGGTACATTTTATCACTATAACATAAACAACTAAAAATTACAAAATATTTTTGTATAACATTATATTCCTATGAAGGCGTGATGTTTTGGGTTTTTAAAACATTAATATAATTGACCTTGTATACATATTTGACTTATGAGACTCGCATCTTTGTCCATGTCAAAGTAACATAGATACAGAAGATTCTTTAAAATGCCAACCAAACTCATACCTTCCCACGGTACCAAGGAAGCTTTTGCTCATGGCCATGATGATGCAAGTAAGTCACCAAATCCAGCCACATAACAAATACCTGCATTTAGAGTTGACCTCACGAAAATTACTTGAGAATAAAATAAACCCACAAGAAACTCATGGTAGATCGATGCAATTCATTTAAAAAAAATGATATCCCGCAGAAAAAAAAAAAAAACACCCAAAATAAAGAGAATTGCACCTACCCAATAAGGCACACCATAGAGCTTAAGCATCTGGACAGGACCTGTGATGCAAGACAACCCCACAAGCACGGCCACCATTGCTGCCCAGCACACAGTAGAGGTGATTACATCTTTCTTTTCATTGGGGTTGAACAGGTCGCTATGCGGGTGAAAGTGAGACCCCTTCTTTCCAGGACTTCTTACCCACTGCAGCCCAAATCAACAGCAGTGTTATAATAGAGTTCAGTAAATTAGATCTGACCAAATCAAACATCTATCTTGATGGACCAATTCACGAACGGAGTTCAGTGAATTAGACCTGACCAAATCAAACATCTATCTTGACTGAGAAACTAACATTCACAGCATCCCACACTCACCAAATAGAAAGGATATGCAAACATGGGAAAGGGCACAGTAAACCGCAGCTTGCGGGAAATGTCATCCAAATTCTTGAAAATCTTCTCAGATAACTGATCGAAACAAAAGGGTGGAAACCAATAAACCAATGTTAGTTACAACTTTCTAAATGAAAAGGTAAAGAAGAAACAAACAGCCAAATAGGTAAAAGCTACTAACAGGGTGCCAAGATTCATCGTTCTCAACATGCCCATGGTTCTGATGATGCGTCCTGTGACTGATTCTCCTACATATATCAATCACCCAAACAATGCAATGCAATGGGATTCAGTAATCTATTCCTTCCACTTAAATAAAAAAAGAGACATTTTTCCGTGAAAGCATAAAGAGGAGGCTAAGATGATTACCATCCATGATAAGGGACTAGAATAGAGGAATGTAGGAGATGCCCAACAACACTATTTAATTTGGGATTGTTAGAGAAACTTCCATGGCCACTGCAAAAACAAGCCCACATACTAATTATTAGAGAAAACCCAAATCCAATGAAATCAAACAAGAACGAAGGGAAAAAAAACACATACCAATCATGTCCAAGAACAAAGAGAGCCCAAAACATGGTTCCCTGAGCAGCCCAATAGAGCGGCCAAACGACCCAGTTGTTAACATACGCAGCGGCGGCGGCGAGGCCGAAGACGACGACTACATCGCGGACGACATAGCTCATCGACCGCCATGGGTCCTTGATCCAGCAATGCTTGGGGATGGCGGCGCGGATCTCGGCGAGATTGAACGGCGGCGGCGACCCTGGATCAAAACCCGCTTCTTGAGTGTTCTTCTCCTCTATTTCTTCTTCCTCTGGAAGAGCAACACGGAGAGGAGCGCTCACCTTCAGACCCCAATCTCTATGTCTAGAGGAGATTAATGGAGGGGCAAGAGGGAGAGAGCGACATAGATTTGTGGCTCTTCTGCCTGTGGGTCTGGCGGTAAAGATGAAATCTTTTGAAAGACATTTCGTTTTCTTTGATCTGGGATGGGGAGGGAAAGGCTTCAAAGCGCATTCGGATAAAACCCAACTCGACATAGGGTTTTTGGGAAGGGTTTTGGGAACTGGGTTTTGCCAAAGTTTCTCCTCTTACAGAGATTGGTGGGAAGAGAGAGACACTGCGAAAGAAATAAAAAAATAGAGATGAGAGAAAGGTCGTGGGGCTGTGTTGTGCACGTTTGAGCCTCTCGTTCGTATGTGGTTGATCTGTTTGGTTTGGTTTTATGTTTTCCTTCTCTTCTTTTTCTCTCTCTCTGTTTGGGTAAGCTGCGATTGGAGGAAAATGGAGGTGATGAAAAAAGTATACGTAGATGTAGTAGTGTTGTGTTGTTTGATAAATGGATGGATGGTGGATAGGGGACCTCAAATAGCAAGGAGAAAGTCTACTGGGGCAAGTGGAGTAGGAGCTGCCCTGGTACTTCCTTTGTTTTACTTGGAAAGGTCCGAAAGGAGTCAGTTTCCATAAAACCTCCTTTTTCCAAGGAAAAGATGAAAAGTCTGGCGCTTGTGAATTGACCGGTCATTGCATCGTGTGATTCACGTTTGGTGATGAAAGTTTTGGCGAGTACAAGGATCTAACGATGCAGCTGTTAGACTTGCAACTTGTGAGTGGTCCATCAATAGCCCAATATCACAGCTGTTTTATAATCAAACCACCCATGTATCGGGTAAGGCTCTAATAAGGATTTACCCTCACCTCCGACTCATTATTGGACTTCCTAACTACAAAAACTAGTAAAATTCCGCGCTATGCACGGACCACGGAACCACCAAATACACAGACTGATATGAATTATTTTTAATAAATTTATTAATTAGTAGAGTTCTTTTTTTTTCTTTTTTGCTAATTTAATCTTTATGTTTTTTTCTAAATATTTTATTCTTTATGTTAGGCATGAATTTATTAAGAAATATCAAATAATCATAGACCTAACAAATTGACCTAATATATTTAAGTGGGATCCACCATCTCTATTCTAACCGTTCATAAAATTATATGATGCGGACTGGGATCCATTAATTGATTGATAATGATCAAATGATCATAGACCTGTCAAATTGACTAAACCTAATCTATTTAAGTGGAACCCCAAGATGAATGGGTTCCACCATCTATATTCTAACTGTCCATAAAATCATATGATGCGGGCTGAGACCCAAGAGTTCCTTGATAAAAATCAAATGATCAAATGATCATAGACTTCATAAATTGACCAAACCTAACCTATTTAAGTGGAACCCCCCAGATGAATGGGGTCCACCATCTCTATTCTAACCGTCCATAAAACCATATTATGCGAGATGAGACACATGAATTGATCAAGAAAGATAAAAAGATCAAATGATCGTAGACCTAACAAATTGACCAAATATTTTTAAGTGGGACCCAGATGAATGGAGTCCACCATCTTTATTCTAACCATCCATAAAATCAAATGATGCGGGCCGGGATCCATGAATTGAATGATAAAGATAAAATGATCAAATGATCATAGACATCACAAACTGACCAAACCTAACCTATTTAAGTGAGACTCCCAAGATGAATGGAGTCCACCATCTATATTCTAACCGTCCAAAAAAACCATATGATGCGGGCTGAGACCCATGAATTGTTTGATAAAGATCAAATGATCAAATGATGATAGACCTCGCAAATTGACCAAACCTAACCTATTTAAGTGGAACCCCCAGATGAATGGGGTCCACCATCTTTATTCTAACCGTTCATAAAACCATATGATGCGGGCTTAAACCCATGAATTGCTTGATAAAGATTAAAGGATCAAATGATTGTAGACCTCACAAATTGACCAAACCTAACCTATTTAAGTGAAACCCCAGAAGAATGGGGTCCACCATCTTTATTTTATCAGTCCATAAAATCATATTATGCGGGATGAGACCCATGAATTGATTTAAAAAGATCAAAGGATCAAATGATCGTAGACTTAACAAATTGACCAAATATTTTTAAGTGAGACCCGGATGAATGGGGTCCACCATCTCTATTCTAACTGTCCATAAAATCATATGATGCGGGCCGGGACCCATGAATTGATTGATATAAATGTAGCACATCTAGTGGTTGGCTTATTTAGGATCTGATGGAGAGATTTTAGGCTTTTGAGTGGAAGATGATCTTCATTGAGAGATTTTAGGTTTTTGAGTGTGTAATAGATATAGAGATTTTAGAGATAATGGCAACTCCGGAAATGACATTGCAAAAATTTGAGGTTGCGCCAGGTGTCTTTATGTGAGGAAGAATACATCCCTTTAGTAATGTAGATAGATAACTTAAGTGTAGGTAAACAATTTAAACTCACTTAAAAAGATGAGAAGTGCTGCAATTGTCTTTCTTAGTTGTTACATGTGCTAATTATGATTCCTCAATGGCACTGTTATGTGGTGGTTGTCATCCTTGACTGTCTTAAAAAAATAAAATATTAGGAGTTAATCAAAATATCACGTTATTAAAATTCCTGGTTACTTTACTGGAGATGAAGATGGATGACTAAAAAATACTTCTTCACTTTTTTATTGCACAATGTAAAGTGGCCTAAAAAAAAAAAGTTCAATAAGATAGAGGTCGAAAACATCCTTTTGTTTTTTTTTATGAAATGGTAACATCATAGCCAATTCACTAGCAAAAACAAGACCCGTGCTAAGCCCGGATCTAAAAATCTTACTAAAACTTAACTAAAAATTATAATAAAAAATTTTAATAAAGAGAATTTATTTGCTAGTTATTAGAAAAATAAAAAACACCTGAGCATTAAATGTTTAAGAAAATGTGAGAAGAGGGTATTAAATGTTTAAGGAAAATACTGCCAAGTGTCAAATTTTACTGCCAATGTCAAAATATAAAAAATTTAGATTGTTGACACATGGCAGGACTTTCCATCCATGGTTTTTGTCTTATAATATAGATAGATAAGCTTGATACCTGCCTAATGGACTCGATTAGAAGCATGACAGCCTGTGGGCAGGGGCTCTCAATATTTGAAATATCTAATTTATGACATCTGTGTGTTTTGGAAATGAGAACTATCCAATGAAGGGAGAATCTACTTTTACTAGAAGTTCTCCAATCATAATCGCTGGATAGAATCAGACGAGCACCATCAAGATGGATGAGTGCTAATTTGAGGAGTAGGTGAGTAGGTTAGTAGATGTGAGGTGTTTAGATTGTTCAGGGAAAGTGGGCCCTATGGGCCAGGTCATCGCATGCTTTAAGACCACCTGTTTATCTATGATAATTATCCATGGAGTTCGGATCCTAAAGTGGAAAGATCGCACAGGATGGTATTCAAGTATCAAATAGGACCCGCCCTGACTCACTCCTATTAGAGGTGGATTTTGGTAGTGTATTGGTGGGATACAGGTCCGATATGGTTATTTTCGCTTAATACCTAAGCCGAGTTAGTGTATCGGTGGGATACAGGTCCGGTATAGTTATTTTCGCTTGATACCTAAGCCGAGTTTCAAGTTTTGGTGTGTGTGACTCACCCACAAAGAGAGAACACCGCGTGTCGCTCTCCCGTAAAGAGGCTGTTGCTATATATGGGGAATGTTCATATGAATGTTCAA
Organism: Litsea cubeba; assembly: GCA_012931725.1. NCBI lineage: Eukaryota > Viridiplantae > Streptophyta > Magnoliopsida > Laurales > Lauraceae > Litsea > Litsea cubeba. The sequence continues at coordinate 135,941,171 of CM022947.1, read as the reverse complement.
AAAATGGAAGTGTTATGGTGAGAGAAAGATGCATATGAATGTTCCCCTATATATATCTATATTACTAAAGGGATGTATACATTTTATGAGACTTTTTAGAGGAAGACACGTGGCATGTCTTCGAGATGGACACGTGGCAGCAGCCAGCCTACAATGGTATTAGAAATTGCTTGATTAATTATCCTAAAATCTTTCAATGAGTTCCCTATTACCAACCATAATTATCCTAAAACCTCTCCATAATTAGGGTCCCACTTAAAAATATTTGGTCAATTTTTTAGGTCTACGATCATTTGAATGGACGGTTAGAATAGAGATGGCGGACCCCATTCATCTAAGGGGTTCCACTTAAATAGTTTATGTTTGGTCAATTTGTGAGGTCTATGATTATTTGATCATTTGATCTTTATCAAGCAATTCATGGGTCCTAACCGTTCATAAAATCATATGATGTGGGTTGGGACCCATTAATTGATTGATAAAGATGAAATGATCATAGACCTCTCAAATTGACCAAACCTAACCTATTTAAGTGGGACCCCCAAAATGAATGGGTCCACTATCTATATTCTAACCATCGATAGCATTTGGTGGTTTCGTGGTTATCCACGAGGTTTTTCTAGTACATATATATATATATGTATATTGCAAACAGTGCTTAGGATAAGATTTCGTAAGCTAATGCTTCTAGGTCCTACTATTGGTCCGTCCAAATTGACCAAACACACAACCCCATAAATCACACATGTCCACCAACTTTTGACTTGACTGATGGACCGACTGTATACCGTTTAGAATGGACCGTTGACTATTAAACTTTTGATGTTTATATGGAAATGATTGAAACCACGGTTGGAGTTGATTTTTTACAAAGAGGATGGTCCTAAGAAGTCCTTGAAATCCCCTATCTAAATCCCCATGTGGGTCTCCAAACGGACCCCGTCATACAATTGAGCTTACTTCAGCTAACCTTATTATAAACTTCAACTTATGAGAGCTAGCCTCATATATATATATATATATATACGGGTCCGCGCGCGCATCAATCCCTCACCATAAGGTGAGAGACACTTACGTAATTAAAAATAATTATGCGTAAGAAGGAAATTCATGTAAGTATCCCTCACCTTATGGTGAAGAATGGACGCACGTAAATATTTCTCATATATCGACCCTTGACCAGGCCAGGTTTGGTATCGTAGGAAAAAAAAAAAACCCACGGGTCGTGGCCCAGGTCGCCAATCAGGTCAGCTTTGGGTCGGACTAAACCCTAACCCGACTTCCCCATCGATATCTAAATAAAATCATCATCCTTGATTTTTCCATGTTCCCGCAGGAACCAAAAGAAACCGATACGCTCCCTCTACTCTTTCATTTCCACTCCCGCTTCGATGCTACTCTACTGCAGGCTCTCTTCCTCCTTTCCTCCATCTTCTGCTTCTCGCCTTCTCTTTCCCTTCAAGAAACCCTATTCTTCTCTCACAACAACAACATCATCATCGCTATCTCCTTCTTTTTCCTCTATCGTCTCCCTCATCTGCTCGAGACCTCTTCGATCTCGAAGCAGCAGAGCTAGGGCATACGCAACTGCTGCTCTTGCCACGGTCCAAGAATCCAAGGGAAGCGAGAGCTTCTTCGCGGACGAAGCCGTCACATGGAAATCCCTTGGGGTTTCTGACCAGCTCTGCACTTCTCTCTCTAATGTCGGCCTTCACAAGCCCTCTTTAGTTCAGGTCTATCCCTAACTCTGTGTTTTGCTTTGATCTGTATGATTTTAGCTCGTTTATCACCTTTTTTTTTTGGACAATCTCAGTGTTCTTGAACGAATGGATAGTAAAATCGCCGCTGCATGATTCGATTTGCCAACTTGATTAGAGGAAGTGTAATTGATAGAGTAGGAAAAAAAAAAAAAAGATTTTGAGAAAGCTTCTATGCGTACTTGTGAGCATGAATTTCGCAAACAGAGATGTATTCTTCAAAGCCAAAAGCCAAATCATCCTTTTATCAAGTGGACTTTGCACATTATCAATGAAGAGCAAATGTGCATTTGGTACAAACTTGTAGCATGCGTTGTTCATAATGGAGGTTTCGATAAGGCGAAGTGCGAACACATTGGTCCTGTTTTTTATTCTCTATTCTCCATATACTTTGGTGTTAAGATTTAGGAGTGTCAGCTGCTGTCACAAAATATCTAAGTTTTGTGATTCTGAGGAGGAATGAATCAAATGTACAAGAGAGATGCAAGTCGTATTTATATGCATTTATGTAATTTATTTTTGATGAGTTGGATCTATATAAGAAATTGTTGGATTTCACTTGCTTTTTATTACCTTGAATATTCAGTGTGATTCATTAAAACTGTTTGATAGTGTTTTTGGAGTTTTGTTAATGGAAAAAGAAAGGAAAAAATAACAGGAAATTGTGTCATTAAATTGATGAATCTTTCCAAGGAAATAGATAACTTAATGAGAGGATGAATGGATCCTCTTTTGGTGACAAAATCATGCAGCATAGGTGGAAGGAGCTCTTTTTCACAGCCATGAGGACGTCGGTTTGAGTCATAGCTACCTATAAAAAGAAGGCTTCCTTTTTTTGTGGAAAAAGTATTTGTCTCTTGATAATCTAAACTCTAGGGCCTGTTTGGATAGGCAAAAAATAGAGTAGAGTGAAGTTAAATGGGCCCTAACAGTCTAAATTTTCAACTCTACCCCATTTGGATGAGTCTGGCCCAATAGATGAAGTAATGTTGTGAGCCACATGTACTCCATTTCACTTCAACTCTAGATACTTCCATTTCTTTGAGTAAAAGTGGATTCTACTCTAAACCTTAACTTCAAAATAAGCATCCAAATGGAGTGAAGTGAAGTACTCTACTTTAACTTCAACCTACTTCTCTCCACTCCACTCCACATGTGAAATCCACTTCATTTCACTCCACTCCTCATTTATCCAAACAGGGCGTTTGGCACATTTTCTTCTTGAAAGGAAATCATTTAAAATGTTGAAATTTATTTATAACAAAGTTTCATATATTCATTTCTTCTTCTCAGTCACATTGTTGTCTTATTTTCCATGATATTAACATGATATCAATGTTGTAAAAATCGCTAAGCGGACGCTAGGCGGTGGGCATGGACTAGGGATTAATTCCCGCCTAGCCCGATTAATCCACTCCTAGTCCGATTAATCCCCGCCTAGCGCCTAGGCGGTGACCGCCGACTAGCGCCTAGACGCCGACTAGGCGGCCGCCTAGGCCGATTTTTGCAACAGTGCATGATATTGGTTATCTCGTGTGCTTGGCATATAACTTGCACTCACTCATTAATGGTTATTGTCTGACTATTATTCTGCATCTGTTTGGCATCGCAGGCAGCGTGTATACCACACATACTTTCAGGAAATGATGTCGTAGTTGCAGCAGAGACTGGTAGTGGTAAAACTCATGGCTACCTGGTCCCTCTTATCGATAAAATATGTGGAACGTCTGATCCTCATGGTATTCGCAATGATAGTCAAGAATCTCCCAACCCCTACAAATGTTCTGTTATCCTTTGCCCTAATGTGATGTTATGCGAGCAAGTGGTTCGCATGACTAGCTGTCTATGCGATGGTAATGGTGAACCGCTTCTGAGAATTTCTGCTGTGTGCGGGCGGCAGGTAATTATTTTTGCTCTGTTTTCTTTTTTCTTTTTTAAATTTGTTTTTCCCCTTACATATCCAGTAAACTCAGCAATAATAGGATATTGTTGATCAAAATGCATTTGCTTTATCATGTGTGGCCAAGCTAAATGTAAAGGTTGTTATGAACTTTCAGATCAAATAATGTTGCATTTATTCCAACTTTATCTTTCATGACAACCCACTTCTAACATTTACCAAAATTCTTTGCAGGGGTGGCCAGTATCTCGACCTGATATTATAGTCTCAACACCAGCTGCTCTTTTGAATTGTCTTTTTGCATTGGACCCAGAAAAAAGGCGTCGTACTGAATTTATACGTGATGTGAAATATGTGGTATAGGTCCTCACTCATCCATCATGCCTAATTGCTTTGGGAATGAGGTTTACAAAATTTAACCACCAAATCATTAAGTTCACAATTAATTGTTTAATCTATTTTTATACAATTAATGAATATTAAAATGCTGATGATGTTTGGCTACTCTCTCTCTCTCTCTATATATATATATTAGTATATATATATATATGAAGTATGTTTAATTTGACAATCAAATTTTCATTATCATATATTTGCATTGACAGGGTATTGTTGACTCGTGGACCCATTTTACTTTTATACATCTGGGCCCAATCTTTGATGTTCTCGACCATTGTTCTGAATTCTGATTCCCCACCAAACATGTGGGAAGCCCTATTAGTTTGTTTTATGAGATCCATGGTTTAAATCTCTTAGATGTTCTCTGTGTGCGTGTGTGTGTGAATTTAGTGTTTAGGTATGAGTAGAGGGGACTAGGGGAGGGAAGAAGAGAAGATGGAATAGATGCATTATTCAATATCTTCCCCTCCCCGTTAGTGTACCCAGAAGCCCAAATTCTCTGTTGGATTCCACAACCCCCCACCCCGCCCCTCACTCTCTCTCTCTCTCTCTATATATATATATGTATTGCTGTGGGATTTAGACTACAAGTTATCCATCTTTAGATAGCAAATTAATGGATCAAATGGAATGAGATTGCTTGGCATATGTTTTTCTGTTGTCAAGGGCTTCATCCTGGCCCCTAGCTGCATTGGCTTGTTCTGGTACATGGATAAAAGTTGAATCCTACATTCAGTAATACCGTTTCCTTGTTATTAATAATAAATGGGATGCATTTATATAAATTTTCGTGCTTCATTCCCTTTGCTAATATTCTCAAAGAAGACTAATTGATAGGTGTCATGAGATAGAGCGAGGGCAAGTTGCTAAAAATTTATGTATTTAACTCTTGCAATGGATGCTCTTGATGAGGCAAGCAGTGACTATGTTTTTTCTATTGAAAAAAAATAGAAGAAAAGGGCACTGATCAAGTAGCTAGGTTCCTACATATGCTGCAGTCTGTCATGAACCAATGGATGTAAGATGATAACATTAAAATAAAAAATATTTAAAAATTTTCTTTCACATTTCTGCATAGAAAAAATGATACATTAGCTAAAGGTTCTAGACCATACTTCTCTCACTGCTTTTTGGGAATTGCGGGATTTTTGTTCCTTGGGAAATCCTGAGTCTTACTTTCATTTTGCATTCTGTTGTTATCAAAAATTTTGGCAGGTGTTTGATGAAGCAGATATGCTACTCTGTGGAAGTTTTCAGAATCAAGTTATTCGTCTAATAAACATGTTTCGTTTTGATGAAAAGCTACTCTCTAAGATACAAGATTCTAAACAAGATCCTTCAAAAAAAATAGATGTTGATTCTATGGTAAATTTTGAGGAAGAGGATGAAGAGGTGATGCAACCAGTCTGTAACTCTGAAGAGGATGATGATGGTGAAGTTGGTGATGCCGATTTTGAAGACTTGGTAACAGAGGAATCTAAGGTAGAACCAAACAAAAGGAAAGACTGGAGGAGGGTCAGAAGAATTTATGTACGCAGCAAGCAGTACATTTTTGTGGCTGCAACACTTCCTGAAAATGGCAAAAAAACTGCTGGTGGAGTCTTAAAACGCATGTTTCCGGAGGCCATTTGGGTCAGCGGAAGTTACCTCCATTGTCATAATCCTAGGTGCCAAACCTTTTCACTTATTACCAGTTATTTGTTCGAGTTTCTATCTTCATATATTTTTTATTGCCATCTTTAGATGGACTTATGTCATATCAATACTTTATATTTGTAACTTTAACATGAAAAAGTAGTTAGTTATCAAGTTGATATTCTAGTGCCCCCTTTTAGGTTTTCATAATAGTGGGATCTCCTTTGATCAATTCAATTCCTTCACGTATACATTAAATTTGCACAGTTCCTGATTTCACACTTATGTCATTATTATGATTTCACTCTTTTTTTAATTATGATAATTTTGCCTGATGTATAGTCGTTAAATTTGAGGACCTAAAACTAAGGCTAGAATATTTGCTTAGTGTGAAATATCGTATTCTCCTAATCCATTTACAAACATTTTCATTGACTGTGCTTTTCTTGGTTGTCATGCATCCAGTTGGGCCCCACAGGAGGAGGGCATTTTTTAAGGGACATGTGGATCTAATCCCATGGGTGATCTTGTGCCCCTGGGACAAAATGGCCTAGAGCTCACGCACCAAAAAAAATCACAGAAGTGAGAAACTGCCAGGAATTCACACAAGACCCTGTTTGACACTCATTCAGACTGGATCCACCTTTAGATTTGGCCTTAATAATTCTGAGTCCTTTTCCCATCTTTGATCTTTGGACCATTATATCTCCACCATTTGATCACCTACCAAGCTGATTTTTGGACCACCTCTTATCCTTGTATAGGCCTTTTGCCCCTCCACCTTTTGAGTGATCTGCAAGTGGGGCCCCACGGGGCTTTTGCGGCATCACCCATTGTCGCCCACAATAACTGCCTCTCTGGACTCTAAGTACAGTGCACATACATTTATATTTGACTGCGTTGTTTTTTAAATTGCTACATTTGTAGTTTGTGCAAAATCGAACTGAATTGTTTTTTAAACTGCTACTTTTGTAGTTTGTGCAAAATCAAACTGAATTGATTAAACATTGCATCTGGTGCACAAAATTGTCAAATCTATTGCATTCCTCCAACTTCCCTCGTGCTTCTTTTAAACATTCGCGATAAAATAGTTGTTTGCCTTTTCAGATTGGACCAACGATGGATAGAAGTTACAACTGATACGCAGGTGGATGCTCTTATTGATGCTGTGAAACAAGGTTCTAAGCCTGAAGTCTTAGGTTCTGGTGCTGGTGTGAGTCGTACCATGGTATTTGCGAATACTGTTGATGCTGTTGAATCAGTGGCTAGAATACTGCTGAGAGTTGGAATTGAATGCATTTCTTATCATAGGGATAGCTCCTTGGAGGAGCGAGCTAAGAATTTAAGTGATTTCCAAGAAAGAGGTGGGGTGCTTGTTTGTACTGATTCTGCTGCACGTGGTCTGGACGTTCAAAATGTTTCACATGTTATTCAGGTATAAGTTTCTGGTTGATTAAATTGTATTTTTCCTTCCTTTTTTTTTAATGCTGTGCATTTTTTCCTTTGTAGTTCTTGTTTATTTACAGTATTGATCTCTAGAAACTGAAGCCTTGTGCACGATTAATCAAAATTTGGAAACACAATGGCAATGTATCTCAGAACATATGGAGCAGCTTTCACACAATGGGTGTTGTCCCAAGGGCTAGATAGTCATTTATATCGAAACTGAAAGTAGTCTAAAAAATGTGGAAATCCAAAGAAATCTGAAATATATTGTGAGGGAATTATGGTATAGTTTTCTCTTTCTTATATCCATATACTTAATCTTGTTGCTTCCCCAGGTTGTCCGCTCATTGCCTCCGCGGTTCAAATGTTGCAAATCATTTTGTGTTTGTCATCAATCTTATGACCTATGAAGCATGGACACGGATACGGGACATGGATACGATATGATACGATACGGACACGCAAATACGCCATTTCTCAAAAAAGTAGGATACGATACGCTGGGGATACGTTGAATTTTATTTATTTTTAAATATTTTTTATATGACTATGTAATAAAAATCTAACATTATTTCAATCAAAATAGCCATAATATCATTGATGTCATTCAAAGGAATGAACTCATTCATTTGCTAGTAAAGGGGCTCCAACGAAAACATACCAAAAAGGATGTAGCTTAGCAGAACATCAAAACACACAAATTCCAATCCAAACAACACAACAAAACTTACCAGAAAATCAGCATTTCATATCATTCCATTCTATATACCTTACTGAAAACAGAAAAAAAACCCTTTCAAAAATTATATATACCTTTCTGAAAATATATATATATATATCATCTCAGACACAAGTCACACAACTGATGTGTCAATCCCAGAAATTGTAGTTATATTATAAATAGGTCTTTTAGTTCAAATAGAATTAGTCTAAATTAGAACTCTTGTACAATTAGGTAGCTATTATTTAGGACTTGTTTTGCATTAGAACTCTGTTGATAAAGGCTATATAATAAGAAGTGAGGATACCCAAAAGAAAACACACGATTTCCCTCCAACAACTTTGTTTTCCTTCATGTGTGCATCTGATATGATATCAGAGCCTAGGGTTTTTTTTTTTTTTTTTTTCACATCCTCAACATCCAATGATTTGTAAGATCATCCTCAACATCTTCCAAGGTCTGGAAGCCCTCAGAGTTACTTCAGATCATCACTGATCATCCCCGATCATCACAGATCATCTCAGATCAAACGTGGCCCACATCAGATTTTCATCAGCCCCTCTACAGTTTTCTTCCATCCTGGTCGATTGGAATTATCAAGATTTCTGGTGATTTTTCCAAGATTTTTTTATCATCAGAGGTAGGCCATCTGCTAATTTCTAGGGTTATTCAATTTTATCCACAAGATTCAATCTCAGCCGTCCAGAATCTCTAATCTTGATCCTTTTTGAGGAATTCTTCTTCCATCAGTTGCGGAATTTATATTCCCTATCATCCCTTACTTCTGATCTGTCCAAAGATCATTAAGTGGGGCCCACGTAGAGGATTTTCCACTGACAAACCTGGACGACTTGCTCCAACAGTGCTACTGTTGCATCTGGTTCTGTTATCTCTGCCTTTTTCTCTGATTTGCTGGATGAAGCAGTAGAGGAAAAAGGAAAAGAAAGGAAAAGAAAGAGGGAGAAAAGAACCTGACAGGCGCTAGTTCTCCTTTTCTGCTGCTGACGATGTGGAGGTGCTGGCCGGAGGAGCGAGGCGATGGTGTGGTCGGAGGAGCGAGTAGCGAGGCGATGACGATGGTCAGAGCGAGGCGATGGTCAGGTGCAAGCCCTAGCTTCTCTGCTTTCTCTTCGTCTTTCTTTTTTTTTTTTTTTTTCCTCTTTCTCCTCTCCCCCCCTTCTTTTTATTTTTTCACTTAATTAACGTGTACCGTGCTTGTCGCGCGCGCGTCCCGCGCGTGTCCGCCAATGACTTTTTTTTTTAAAAAATCAGATACGCTCCATGCGTATCCCAGACGAATTTAAGGCGTATCCGTGTCCGATACGCCCGGGATACGGATTCGGGGCCCTTTTTCACGTGTCCGTGCTTCATAGATTATCTGAATCCAATCAAATACTGAACAACCATAAAACCTATTCATTGCGGTGTAGATGGAGTTAGGTCCGAAGGTTTTATCTTCTCGGGTGTTGAGAGTTACTGAGCTCCATCTTTCTGATATGAGTTGATTGAGATCTCCGGGCAAGTAAAATCTCAGAGTAGCATCTCACAAGATTTGTATTCTATCGTCGACAGTGAGTTGATGGGGGAAGTTGAGTTTTAAAGTTAAGATTTGCCAATACTTGATAAGGACCACTCAATTTTCAGTCAACAGGGAAAGTTGAGCTGTAAATTACTTAAAAACCCATTACTCCATTTGTACCACCCAAACATGGTGCAATAATACTTTCGACCGTTGGTAGGTCCACCTACTAAACTTTTCTATACAAGTAAAATTACAAACAGTCCCTTAGAGAAATTTGTTTTTTTAGTAATATCATATATTGGTTCAGGCATACTAAACCACTTTATCAGCAGGGCATAAGTCTGGAATCTTCCCTTTAGAAAGGGGTCCCATACATTGTTCTCAAAATCGAAATCGTATCACAAGTCGTTCAAGGGTCAAAATTGCATTGAATCATGAATCAGATGGATTTTTTTAAAATCTTTTTGTAGTAAATGCAAAAATACTAAGGTATTAAAAATATGTAAAATAATAGCTATTTTAATCCATCCACGTTGAGACTGACAAAAAAATAGCCATTCAGTTGTGGCTATTCCTGTTCAGACGAGTCACCTGAATTCTAACATTCCATACAACATGCATTGATCATAAGGTTCACACTTAAATGCTAAAATTTACTTGTAACTGAGATTCAGTTTATAGGTATGATTTTTTTTCCTAGTGTTAGATACAAGTTGTTGGATTTGTATCCTGAATTATGTGATTTTGACAACCAAATATTTGACTACCTAGTCATTGGTGACTGATGAACAATTCATCATTTCCTTAAAGTTGCAGAAAAGACTTTTTTTAGCACAAGATTTCCTTAGCAGAAACTATAGTGATTACTTGTAATGAATGCTAGTTTTACCTTTATCTTAAGATTTTCTTAGTTGAAATGTCTTACTTGATCCTTGTGTTAATGAGACACTTCTGTCCACCAGCCAGGTTTTATTAGTTTCCCATCTTTGCTGTTGTGATTCGTGAGCTTTTTGTTAAGAACTGTTACTAGTGTTTATATAACCTTGCAGTTGTGCCATCTACACCTTTTCATTAAATTTTATCCGATCAAGTGTGTAATTTTGTTGATCCAGAACAGTACCAAAATGAGAGTATCTATGCTTTCACTGACAAGGAGATTCGGGGATTACCTGGACCTCTCATGTCAAAGGCTTGCAATAGGTTATTTAAGTGGCGAATTCCCCTATTCTCATCTCTTTCAGTAATTATTCTCTTACACTGTGTTTGGGAAGGGAGGAGGGGAGGGGAGGGAAAATTTGAGGGAAAGGAAAATGGAGGGGACGGGAGGGGAGGGAAAATTTAATTTTCCCTCCTCTTGTTATAGTCAAAAAGGAGGAGGGGGGAGGAAAGTCCCCTCTTTGCAAGCCTCTTTCTCTCCTCCCTCCCTCCCCCCCCCCCCCCCCCCCCCCCACCCCACCACCACCACCACCAGCAGCAGTTTTGAAGGGAAAATTTGGGGGTAAAATTTTCAAAATGTTACCCCCAAATTCCCCTCTCCCACTTTCCCTCCCCCCTTCCCAAACACCCTCTATTTTAACTTTCCCTCCATTTTCCCCTCTTTTTTTTCTTTCCCCTCATTTTACCTCCTTCCCAAACATAGTGTTAAGTCATATTCATCTTTTAGTGCTCCATATAGGAAGTCTTATTGTCTACAATTTTTTGATGCTTTATTGGTTATTGCAACTAAAGGAAAAGGGAGAAGAAGATTTTGAAGAGAAGAAAAGGGAAAAATAAATTTCTTTCTTTGATCTTATTGCAGGCAGAATTTGCAACTTCTGCTGTAGACTTCTTGCACAGGATCGGCCGTACTGCTAGAGCTGGTCAATCTGGACTTGTGACAAGCTTGTACACAGAATCAAACCGAGATCTTGTAGCTGCTGTGCGTCAAGCAGGGAGACTGGATCAGCCTGTGGTAATTCTTGGACCTAGTTTACCTACATAATATTTTAGAGAATATCTTTTTAACACCTTCTGGAATTTTTTTATTTTTTATTTTTCTGAATGGTAATGCAAACCTGCTGAAGAATATTATCTGCTTATCAATGGGAAACTGTTGATTTTTATGGTTATACTACATTGATATCAATTTGTCAGTATGTCTACTTAATTTTTAAGTATTTGCTCACTGATAAAAATTTCATTGTTGTCAATCTTTAATTAGGTTGAAATTCATTTCTTTCTGATGAATATTTCTGGGAGCTGGTAATATATTTTGTGGAGACAAAAACTTGTGTGTTGGGGGCTGAGGGTCACAAGTTTGTAGGCCATACACTTTGTCCTTATGTAGTGTTGTGAAGCGTTTCGTAGTTTTAGAGAGTTCTTATTATAGAGAAGTGATTTGTAAAGGGAGGAGCACTTCCTAATTTCCTATATGTATGCAGGTTTTGTGGTTTTAGCTCTGTTGGAGTTATTAATTGATGAGTTTTAGTGTAGAACTCTTTTAGCCGACCCCAGATTTATGGATGAGGCATGGTTTGTTACTGCTTGCTTCTGCTGCTGATGATGATGCCAATCATCACTGCCAAGATTAAATTTGTTTTTTTAATCTCCTTTTCCATGAATCTTCCTCTAATGAAGACCAAGAACTATGACATAATCCTGGTTTTAATTGCGGTTTTCCACTTGCTCAGATACCAATTTGATGTAATCAGATTCTGCCTTTGTGGACTCCTAAGGAATAGCAAGCGCTTATCTGATGGGAAGAGCTGGTAATTCACTGTAAAAGATAACAACGTTCAACTCTCAAGCCCTTAAAAGAACCTCCAAATGGTACTTGGGCCCTTAGGAAACCCTCAACAATTATATAAAGGGCTTGCGTAAAAGAGACTGTGAGAGTGTACTTGGAGGAATATAACTTACCTATAGGAAATAGGATATCGTAGCCTCTTGAGATTTGTTTCAGCCAACAACAACAGTAATATTTTGGAATTGTAGGAGACAAATGAGGAAGAAAGGTGAAGAAGAGAAGTTGCAAGATGGAGAGAAGGATAATGGAAGCTGAAAACAAAAAGAAGATCGAACCAGGCCTTGTGCTGACTTGTTGGGTGGAAATCCAGGTCTCACACCAAATTTCGACATGGATGACGAACGAAGAAGCAATCATGAAGAGCGGAGCATGCACACATTCATAAATCCCAAAATCCATCTGAGCTAACTGGCCTAGATTGGTTTATTTGGAAAATTTAAAGCTAAACCCTGGCATAAAGTCTATACTTCCATTAAATTGAATTAGTCTTAACCCTTAATGTATTGGTAGCATGATTAAAGTAGTAGTCCACTAGTCCTAGTTTAATAAGAGACATTTGAAATTCCTAACTAGCAAGCCTGCTGGATGGCTGGGGGAACTTGTGCAATTGATGACTTGTGCAAGTGGGATGGCATCATGGCCAGGGCCTAGTGGGTCAGGTTTGGTAATTCGTAATTACTTTAATGAGTTCAAGATGGATTCATGAGTTTGGTTTTTTGTATTCTACTGTTTTATTCGCCTCCACTAAATATCATGACAACTTAGAGCTGATAAAGTGTCTTAACATTGTTGAAACATGTTCCATTGTCTTTAAGGGCATGTTTGTTTACATTAAAATACATAGGTATTCAAGGCGCAATGAACTCTACCAAAGGATTATTAAACAGGCGAGGGGTGAAGGATATAAGGTGGAGAAGTTGATAGGACCTTCACTTTACAATGGATTGAATTACTAGGGTGATGGCTGGGTATTCATTTCACATCTTCTTTTTATTTTGTTTCCCGGGAAAGAAAGATTATTTGATGCTCATTTTGGAAATTCACCTTTGATATTCATTTTTAACCACTTATTGTATAAATCCTATGTTTCAATTTCCTATGTCTAATGCAAACAAACAAGCCCTAAGTCTACTTTGGTACTTTCCAATTTCATCTACCCATCTGACCTTAAATATAAGGTAATTTGGGGCATGTAGAATTTTCATAAATGAAAATTTAAGTCATGTAGTGTTGCTATCCATCTGAATTTAGTTTGGATTGGCTCCTACCCGTGTCTGATTTGACCTGACTCAAAACAGCACAAATCGGGATTAGGCTGGACGTGCCACGGTAGAGTTAAAAAAATCATGCTTAAGGGTGGGTTTGGTATCTCATATCCAAACCTGTCAGGAGTTAGGGTGGCCGTGATGAGGCATATACTAGCCAGGTCGGGTTTGGAGTCACCCTAACCAACCACCATCCCATTGCTATCCTTTAGTCCAACGTAGCAAAGTTAAGCCCACCCAGCTTTGACTTAGCTTTGGATGCATGGGAGTAAAGGGGCTTTGACAACCTAATACCATAATTTTTAGTAATTTTAATTTATGAATGGTTTAAAGTTTCCTCCAATGGTAGCATATAATTCTTAAAAATATTAAAAATAGCGATTAGTACACATTAGCACTGTTGGAGGGTGCTGACTATCCCACCATGAGGTTGTGGGTTGTGATGTTACAAAAAGAAAATAAAAGCAGCTGTAGATCATAACTTCACAGATGGTATAGGTCTGGACCTGACCAAACTGTATGCCTGCTGACTCTACCAGTTTCAATACTTTCTCATCTCTATGAAGGAAACAGTCTCCTTGGATCTTTGTTCTCTAGGATGGAGTTCTGCTATCAAGTTGAAACATTAAGAGGAATGGCTTGAAAAGTCAACCAGTACCAACTTATGTAAGACATACCATAAAAACAAAATGCTCTCTAGTAGAATGAAATATTCTCCTTATTTGATATGATTCCTCCATCTGGATATTTTCCATGGTAAGAAAGCATTTATCTATATTTATATGTACCATTCAGAAAAAGAAAATCATTTATATTCCTTCTTGAATTCACATTCTTTTTTTAATGCAGGAAAATGCATTTAGCAGAAAAAGGGGTTTCCGGAAAAAGATTAAAAAGAAAGGTATGTCCATTAATCATTTAACATGTTATTTCACTCCAATGAGTCTTTAACTTCTATGCAGTAAATAAGAGACGTTACAATTAATTTTTTTCATTATTTCATGTGGTCTAGTTTACGTAGATTGAGCTTGAAGGAGTCATCATAATAACTTTTGCTAGAATTTTCAAAGTTCTATCATTACATGGTGCTTGCTAGTCCCATTATATCTGCTATCTACAAAAGGTCGATTTGTTGAGCATTGTGAGCCATTTGATTGAAGGCAATGATTTTGAACCATTCACTTCTTTCATATTCACCGTTCACTTTCTTTCCCTTTGATCCTATGACTAACAATTGCTAATATTTTTATTTTTTATAGATAGAAATCTAACAAACCCTCTTTCTTTCTAGTGAGATGTTGGCCTCCACGTCTATGTCTATATTCAACCTTGCAGTATGCTAATATGCTACCATTTTGAACTTTCTTCGTTAGGGTAACAATTAGATCCAAGACATGGCATGTAAGTGGGGCCCATTAGTCTATCCATATCAAGAGGTTTGTGTGGATTAGCTATGTAAAATATTAGGTTCATTAAACATTGTTAAATGTTTGATCAATAGCAGTGTTATAGAACCATTCTCTATTTTCTTCCATTCACTCATATTTCTTTTGATCAAAAGGATAGTGAGGCTAATGGGTTTCATTTCGTAGATTGATTATCTAACAAAACCCTCCTTTCTGTAGGGGGAAGCAAGGCCACACCTCCATGTCATATTCCTATATTCAATATGTTGTCATGGCATGCTATTGCACTAGTGTTATCTAGATCTTTTCAATCATAACGACATTTGGATACGGGACACATGGAATGTAGGTAAAGCCCATTGATCCTACCATATGTAGAAGGGTTTGGTGGATTAGCTTTCTATAAGAGATCGACTTCGTCAAACAATTTGATCAAAGGAAATGATTTCAAAATGTTTATTTTTGCTTTTATCATTTACTTTCATCCTCTTCGATCAAATGACTAGTAGCAATTAGGGCTTTTTTGTGTAACGCCATGGATGAGAACCCATGTTTCCTCTTCTGTAGAAATGGAAGTCCAAGGGGGGAGAGTCAGACATGAGTTTCCTCTCTTGCGTGGAAAATTCCCACAAAATTAAGGATTTTTCAGTCTTTTTGCTCCGAACAACCAAAAATAGTATCCTGTGGAAATATGACTTTTGCTTCCGTGGAAAACACCTTGCACTAATGTGTCGGTGCCCTAGTGAGTGTGATTTTCTATGCATAGCTAATCTTACAAACTCTTTTTATGGTAGGACTTGGGATACATCGCTGCATCTCCTCGATACATTAAAAGGAGGGCATGTTAGATTATCTATCTAAACATTTTTAACTCAATAGCGATTACTAGCCATATGATTAAAGAGACTGTAAGTGAACGGTAAAATATGGAAATTAGAAGTGGCTCAAAATCATTGCCTTTGATCGGATGATTGACTATGTTTGATGAATTTGTATTTCGATAGATAACCAATCCATCAAATCCTCTTTGATATTAATGGGACCAATGGACCCCTATTACATACCACTTGTATTAATGTACCTTTAAAATTCCATCATGACAGCATTGAATAAAAATGTTTATGATGACAGAGATGGGGATGTTACAAGTGGCTTTAATATATAAGAGGCTTTGTTAGACAATTATCTATAAAATATGATCCCATCAGCCTATCTAAACCAAACCAAACCAAACCAAGCCATTTCCCACTAGGTGGGGTCGGCTATATGGATTTGACAACGCCAATTAAATCTGTTTAGGGCCATGTCCTCCGTTAGATCCATGTAGGCAAGGTCATGTTTAATAGTTTCTTTCCAACTTCTCTTGGGTCTCCCTCTCCCTCTCCTACTCTTGGCAATCTCCATGCTTTCACACCTTTTAACAGGTGCCTCATTTGGACGCCTTCTAACATGGCCGAACCATCTCAGTCGATTTTCTCTCATTTTATCTCCAATCGGTGCTATTCCTACTTTGCCCCTAATCTCCTCATTCCTAATCCTATCTATCCTTGTGATCCCGCACATCCATCTTAGCATTCTCATCTCCGCAACTTCCATCTTCTTGACATGATTATGCTTTACTGCCCAACACTCTGATCCATATAACAACGCTGGTCGTACCGCCACCTTATAATATTTTCCTTTAACCTTGAGGGGGACTTTCCGATCACACAAGACCCCCGAAGCACTCCTCCATTTGGTCCACCCAGCCTGAATCCTGTGACTTACATCAGTATCAATCCATCCATCCTGTTGCACCATAGATCCACAGCCTATCTGATCCAAGAAAATAAAGTGGACGATACTTGTAGAAACTGTTAATGGTTCAAAATTATTGTCTTTGATTTGACACCTAACAACAAAAAAGAAAGTTGTTTGTATGAATAGTTAATTCACCAAGCCATCTTTAATGTGGTTGGACTGGTGGGCTTCATCAGGCATCAATTTAATAAAATAGATCTGGATAGACTGGATCTGAATTTGAAATAGTAAGATGTGGAGTGCATTAGTCTAATTGGACAAAGAGCTTCAAAATAAAATTTTCAGATACATAAGTGGAGCTATTAAATGGTATATATGATATAAGTCTAAATAGACTTTCAAATATGAACATAATTCAAACTATGTAGTCCCTTAAAACCTTTGTATCTTTTTAACATGTGAATTTAATCACCCTAGATTCAAATAATTGGATTAGAACATTAAGGGTGTTCTGGATCCTACATGCATGGCCTAGATTCGAGGTTTCTTCTGGATCCAAAAATAGGGTTCACATACACATTATTTGGAACAAGAGGATTTGGATACTCCACTCTAACAATGAGATACCTGTTTGCAACCAGCGATGGCAAATGGGTCGGGTCGGGTCAGCATGTGGGGTTCACAGGTTGGGCTCCAATCCACATCTGACCCTATTTTAAAACAGGTCAGATTTTTTCAACTTGCGCCCACGGCAGGTCAACCTGACAACCTGTTTTTTCAACTTGCACCCATGGCAGGTCAACCCGACTTAACCTGTTTGTGTGTGAGAGAGAGAGAGAGAGAGAGAGAGACGAGTTACAGATTATATAGGCTGGGTGGCAGGCTGAGCGTGTTAATCCTGACCCATCTCATTTTGTGGCTGGTCAGGAAAATCTGACCCATGAATACCTGTATTCTGTGTAGGTCAGGTTGGATGGGTCAAATACGGGTCAGGTCAAGGGTTATCAGCCCCATTTGCAAGCCTATCAATAGGAGAAAAGGAAAAGCGATAGCAAGACTCTTGAAGAACCAAGAAGGCCTTACCTCCTTACACGTCCTGGCATATACATACCACACCCACTAGAATCACAATGATAGAACACCTATGCATGGCATCCGCTGGAGTCACAGTGATAGAACACTAGAATCACAATGATAGAACACCTATGCATGGCATCTGCTAGAGTCACAGTGATAGAACACCTACGCATGGCGACTAATCTCACAGAGCAGCCCTGAGATCAATACCCCATATTTACCACCGACCAAATCTAGCCAAGAAAAAAAAAAAAAAAAAAACAATAGCAATCATCAGCTCCTTTCTGAGCCCTCAACTTCCTGGAAAATTGTTCTGATGCTACTATCTACATCAGTGTTGGAAAAAACACATGAATGATGATGGCAAATGGTCTCCTTTTTCCTATAGGGAAATGAATCACTTATTTCCTTCTCTCATCGCAGGATCCAGAGGTGTTAGAGATTCAAATGCCACCACAGACAAAGTTCTAGCATGATACAAAGATGAGATTTTAAGCAGATAAGTGTTTGGTATTTAACTCAACACACTGAATTTTGAAATGACACATCGGTACCTAATTTTAACTATGTAAATAGTCTTTTGGTTAATCTGTTTTGGTGATGGTCTGTATCTTTCAAAACATAGATTCATTTTTTCTCTTATACCGTCAAAATGCATAGCACAAACTTCCAAAATTGCATTCTCTCAAAGTAAGCTGCACATCACCCCAACTCTTATCGATTAAGAATTTTGTTCTGAGAGTGCTGATTAGTTGGGGGAAAATTGTGGTCTACAATTTGACATGCAGACGTGGCTTGTAGACGGGAATCATTCTTTCATCTGACACGTGTGGCAGAGGGTCCCTCCTGTTTCTTGTGTTTCCGGAATACAGAAATGCCTCCCTTCGGCTTCCAAAGATTGAAAGATCTTTGCCGGTACAGATGCCTTTCGTAAGAGAGTGCTAAGACTTTGGATTCCCAGAGCTACCAAGGAATGACCAAAGAACTTTTCTTGCTTAAAATAACATGATCAGTACAAAGTAAGGATCAAGCTTTCTTGCTTAAAATAATATGATCAGTACAAATTAGAATCGAGTTCCCGTGAGCATTCATCAAAGGACCAGCAAACAAATCTCTCTCTCTCTATAGTAAGACTTTGCCCTCTCTATGGAGCACTGTGTTAGGTTGGATGCAAAGGTCCCTTGATAGTTGATATAGACTGGACTTGACTAGAAGTTATTCTCATTG
This sequence comes from Litsea cubeba, assembly GCA_012931725.1. Taxonomy (NCBI): domain Eukaryota; kingdom Viridiplantae; phylum Streptophyta; class Magnoliopsida; order Laurales; family Lauraceae; genus Litsea; species Litsea cubeba. The sequence continues at coordinate 135,922,291 of CM022947.1, read as the reverse complement.
GATAATGATGAATGTAAGTTTAAGGGTTCAGTGCAATCCAACGGTGGATGTCAACTCATGACCGAATTTGGGATAGTGCTACACGGGCTGGATTGAGAACCCAAAGGCATGAAAGTGTAAATGATTAGCTTTTGGGGAGTCCGTCTTTTCTGCCTTGATGGAGACCAGCACCATTAGATTGTGGGTGAAGTGATGATTCGGTACATGAATATATTTTTTTAGCTTTGAGAAGTGATGATTCGGTACATGAGGATTTTTTTAGCTATGTGCTTGCATTCAAGTATTTGCTAGATTAACCCTATCGGGGTTTAGCTCAGTTGCCTTACGACCATGGTTTGAAGCTGTACTATAACACTGGAGCTATAGGGGATTTAGTGATTTACCCAGCTCCTCTTGAGCCCATAGGGATTAGTTTGGCCCAATGGGCTTGGACACTCATCGTTATATTTAAAAAAAAAAAAGAAAAAAGAGGAAGAAGAAGAAAGTATTAGCAAGATTGGTATCATGTATTTACTAAAGGGCTTGTTTCACATAATCCTATTTGAGAAGAAAAAAAAAAAGCCATGTCTCAGATGCTCCAATCATTGCCACCTTTTGATTTCGTTCAAATTTTTTCTCAACCAATATCTGGATAAAAGTTTTTGACTATGATGTTCTTAGCGTATGATGTCATGGGGCATCTACAAGGACCCAAAGGGTCCGTTTGTGCAACTGAGGTTTTGTGGAGACGGGACCGGCGCCTTCCCCATTGCATTTGGTGCAACAAGGAATCACCTCTTTTGAATTCTCCGGCGCATTCTTGAACCCCTCTTTTCCACGGGATCCCCGATCTGATTTTTTGATCTCCAGGGATAAGATAGCTTTTCACAAATAGACCCTAAAGGTAATTGCCTTTTGACTTTCCATTTGATAATTTTACTTTTAAAATAAAGTGTAGTGAAGTGAAATGAAGAGAGAAAATAAAATATAATTGGATTATGATGGTATTTTATTTTTAATTGTTTAAAATAGAATATTTTCTACTTTAGGGAAATGGATTTTTTTTGTTTTTTTAGTAAATAAAGGTAGTTGTTTTTTAACTTTTTACTTTCTTGAAAAAAGATTGAAGGAGTTTTAAAATAAAGTGCTTTTGATTTGATACTTAATTTTACTTTACTTGACTTTACCTCAAGTAAAATTACCAGCAGGGCAGAAATAGTTTTTTTTTTTTCTGTCCTTCCAATCACTCTAGACAAAACTGGGACGCAATACTCTAAAAACTCTTAGGCGTTGAAAGACAAGTGGTGGTGGAATCTTGTGAGTGATTGACTGGGGTGCCCTTCAAGTATGAAGCGTGTCTAGCGTTGCAGAATAGTACTCCAGAGGGATGCACAAATTACCAATGGGACCTCCCTGTTTCTTTACTAGGATTCATATGATTTGTCTAGAGGCTTTCAAGCTCTCCAAAAGCTAGCCTCATGAGGTGGAATTCTTAAATCTTCTGAGTGGATTATTGAAATTCCAGGATTTTAAAAGAGTTTAATATTTCAGAAATTCTAAGGGTCATTTGAAACATTATAAATGGCTGGAATTTGAAATTGTGGTAATAATAAGAAAAAAAAAAAAAAAAAACTAACATTTCAAATGCTAGCGATCGCCATTACATCATGTCAAAAATTATAGTAAAACTATAATCCTCCGTATCTCTTGGGTAACTATGGAACCTGTGTTGGACCGAGTTAAGACTTGTGGTCTTCTGTTGATTGTGGTCCAAGCGTTGCCCATTTGCACCTGTGGGACCAACTTGGTATGGCTTACATGGTGGGCCTGGATCCTAGTAGAAATGTGGATCATAGCAAAGCGTGCTATGTCTACCATTAAAAAAAAAAAAGTGCTATGGAGAGCCAGAAGAGGTTTTTATTTAAAAAAACAAAACAAACAAAATTGTTGTTCAGAGCAAGCCCAGTCATCCACCAGGTTGGGTACAATCTACTCTACCTGAGTCACCTCATTTTGATGAAAGACAAAGTCAAAACATAGGTTTAATTCAGCTGAGTCAAATATAAGTAATTGATATTTAAGATATGGATTAAGCAATTTAAAAATGATTGATTCAAATATAATAAACTTACTAATTAGAATTTAATATCATTACTACATGTCAATATATGTATATCTAAAGTTTATAAATATTTGATCTATTTTTAAGAAAAATAATTCCCAAGTTGTCTAGTTGACTCTCCCCCATTAACTATATTAGAGCTGGATGAGTCAAGCCCTAGCCACAGATTTTTAACCATGGTTCACTATGATCGACCTTTCTGGATCTCTAATCCAACAACAAAATAACCTTGGCATGGACCCATTCAAAATTAAAAAGACCCACCTTAAGGTGGAGGTCTAGGCCTGAATAATAATCATCACCACCGTCAAAAACCTTATTGGGTTGGCCTAAAGAGTTGTGTTCAAACCCTCAGCTAACTATGAGTCCTGGCCTGATTCCTGAATCCTAGAGGCAGTAACTACTATTGTTCATCAAATACTTCCTGTTAAGGCTCGAAATGCTATAGATAGTCAGGATCACCTGACCTATGACTAATGGAATGTACCATTCCAGCACTAATCCACAATCAGGTCATCAACAACAAAACAATCTGGACCGTCCAGTGATCTGCCATAAGTGGTGTTGGCGAATTGATTTGCAACAAAATTGCAAAGGAAGTCGGAGCACACCACAAGCAAAGATGGGATACCATTCGTGAGCTTTCTGAACATCTCCCTCGCTGTTTTGAACACGTACCACTGACCACTTTTGAATGGGAATATTCCCATTACTTCGGCAGCACGTCCCACTTGTATGGACAATTATATATTACATCCCAACTCCAAGTCTCTCTCTCTCATCAACCACAAAACACACTAGTAGAGGGGGGGCAGATAGATTTGCAATAATGAGTACTAAGTCGAGAACCAGGAATGATAGAAAGTCCATTTGTGAGACATCAATGGATATAGTACTAAACCTCGTTAAGGCGTCATCTCTTTCTCTTGCACAGATAAGCCTTGGAACATCAACAGCCGGATTTCCAACAGTGCCGTCTCCGCGGCCTTTCAGCAACGATGATGAATTGGTGGAGGAAGAACCTCTGATTCCAGGTAGTCAAAGACTGAGAAAGCGCAAAGGCAACAACAAGAAGCCCATTGTGATTCCGCCACCAGTCGACATGATACAGATTCCACAGGAAGTCAAGGATGTGGACGGGATGGCTACAAAGTTCATTGACAAGGTTCACAGAAGTTTCAAACTCTAGATTTAAAAAAAGATTAGATAAGATAATGCAGTTCCTAATTACAGTTTTGTTTCTATGCATGCATCTACCATATTATCCTATGTACTTAAAAACAAACTGATGATGTGTAAGTGTAATAACTCTCTCTCTCTCTCTCTCTCTCTCTCTCTCTCTCTCTCTCTCTCTCTCTCTCTCTGGGTTTGAAATGGTTCTGATTGGTTTTTATACTTTTTCACAGAATTCTGCAGTTGAGTATATCAAATATGATGTCACAATTGGGACTGTTCTACTTGAGTGATTTGAAATTAAATTATTTTGATATTTGGTATTGTCCTAACCTCAATGACATATTTGTGAAGTTTTGCTTGTTAGACCCAATAATGTAAGCACCATTGGAGGACAATACATAGGCTTACTTTTTGTTACCAAGAATTAAGAGAAAGAAAGGTATAAAAGGCCCTATGCATGGACGGAGAATAGCCAGAAACTTATTACATGAATTTAAGATCTTAAAGATCAACTGCTTAACAACTGCCAAAAATAAGGTAATTTACATAATTTTAGGTGGTAATTAACATTTCTAAACAAAATGAAATGAACTTCAAGGCATGGATTTATACCTGAAATGACCGTAAACGGTGAGGAAGATGGTATGGAAAGATATAAGAAAGAATGCACTAAAAAGGAGAAGTCCTGCACAAGAAAGATTCTACCTCTCAGAATGTCCCTCATGTCTGAAAAATAATTAAAAACCCAAAAATAATCAGCCTGGATGTGACTAAGGTTCCATTTTTGTCTTTTTATATTGCCATACCAAATGAAAATTTGGGTTAGTATCCATTTCTAATATAAATAATAAACATCCGATCCCTTTCCCTGTCTATTTTATAGGAAATGATATAATAGATTCAGACAACCATAACTGCATCCTCTACTACCCATGAGATGGATGATAGGAACCAACTAGAGGACACTGAATATCTCACGTTATTAGATATTATAGAGTTATTTATATATGCGAGGGCTATTTAGTAAGAAAAAAGTATCCATTAGAAAAGTGGCAGACAGGTTTTAAACCTTGAAAGTTCATGCTATTCAAGTCACTGCACATGGACTTCCATCAAATTGCTTCAATTTAAAGTTTTTAAAAGCTTTACAAATAACTATAATGAAAAAGTTGCAACCTTTGACTGGCATCTATACCATGCTACATCTTACTTACCCAGTTTCACCGGTATAAAGCCTGACGAAATTCTCGTCCATTTCTTGTATAAATATTTGGGGAGCCTCTTCCCTAACAAGCATGAAATATTTTTATCAATGAAATACACAACTATAAATCATACTAGACTGGTTCAAAATTGAGAACACCTTTTACTATTCATTCATCCAATAATACAGCAATATGTATATATGTGTGGGGTGTGTGTGTCGACAATTTCAGCTCATCCATTTACTTCAGTTTTATTGATTACTGATACAAAACAAGATTTATGAAAATGGTAGTGTGAATATAAAAGCTGGTACAGAATTTATGTAGTCGACCCCAACATAGTTGAGACAAGGCTTTGATGATGATGACGACTGATAAAAAATATATATACAAGGCTTGTGCGGAGACTACAACTGAGTTCCCAGTCACAATGGGATTGCACCAAGGGCCTGCTTGGCGCCCTAATTTACTACCCTTGGTAAAGGACCACTTGATGTCAGATATCTCAGAGGTGTTTTGGGTGTATATTGTATTGTATGCAGATGGGTGGTAATTAGTCAAACAAGAAGCTTCTTTCTAGAGTGTTCTTGAGAATAGCTAAATGGGAATCCAAGGAAAGAATTCAGCTATGTGAGCTTCAATCATGTTTTTGCACCGTTAGGAAGCCTCTCTTTGTTATGGGCCTATTGCAATTAAGAGATCAGTGGGTTGGATTTCTTCTTTTGAGGGGGTTTTGAAGTTTAATTTGGATGGTGTGTCAAGATGCAAACCAGGTTCAGCTGGAATTGAGGGAGTGATTCACAATGGTAAATGAGATGTTTTCATGGTGTTCTCCAAGTCTATAGGCAGTAAAGATTCTAATGAAGCAGAATTGTGGGCTATTTTGGAGGCTCTCCTTTTTCTTTTTCTTTTTGGTTCACCATACGAAGCTTATTGTGAAAATGACTCGTCTATTGCAATTATTTGGGTTTTGGCTTCTGCTAGAGGCCCTTGGAAGTTCCATTTCATTCTTAATGAGATCAAGAGTTATGTCTTCTACAACTCAAGTGGAGTTCTCTCATATTTTGCACTCGGCCGATGATATGGCCAATGCATCAGCTAAGCAAGGGTAGATCATCTTACTCCTTTCAATGTTTACAATTTGTAGTTTCCATTGGTTTAGGATGGTGTAGCTCTTGCATACCGTTTAGTTCTTCCAGGTTGTCTTGTTGGCTTTGCTCTCTTCTAATTAATACATTTTAGTTACAGATCAAAAAAAAAAAACCACTATAGAAGAGAATGGAGGACTTAACAGGGATAACATAAATAAACTTAATGCAAGGTGAGCAAAGTGGAACAAGCTAGTAGAGTATCATGTGATTGTTAAGTGCCACTTCAATTAAACAAGTTGTTTTTAGCACATAAAGCTTGTTTCTATGCTTTGTTGGGGCTAGCCCACGTTGAGCTGGCCTTCTTCCATGTTTTTGCCTTATTCATAATATCAGTCATCATTCCCAAAAAAAAAGGATTTAAAACATCTATCTTTTCTAAAATCCCAATAGATAGAAACATTCTTCTCTCTTGATATAATGTAAACATTTTGGTCAAACAGTATTGCAGGTAAAAATTTTCATTGTTCAAAAAAAAAAAAGAATTAAAATAAGCATTTCCAAAGTCCCAGTAGGTTGAGACGGTCTTCTTTTTCAATACGAATGCTACTCAAAAACCCAAAAAAAAAAAAGGTTGGTTAGACTGAAGTTCAATTTTTCAGCTCAATTATGCTGAAATACCAAGAAATCCAAATAACAATATTGGCTTTTTAACTTTTCATTTTAATATCTGATTAAGTTCAGCCAAAGTAGTTGTTTCCACTTGGATTTTATCCATTTTGGATGAATAGTACAAAATAGGATGATTTTTCCTCGATCAACTGCTCAAATGCCAAGGCTGAGTACCAAGCTATATTACAAATACAACATGTGAGTTACTCTGGTTGAAGCAATACATGGAAGAACTTGGGATCTAGCTAAAGTGCCCATTCCATTGATATGTGATAATCAAGTCACAATTCACACGGCATCAAATCTGAAATTACATGAGAGGATCAAACACATAGAAGCAGATTGTCACTTGATTCATGAAAAGATCACAACTGGTATTATTTGTACATTGTGTGGCCTTCAAGTGAACTCATGGATGTATTCACTATTGGCAATGATGTAGGCTTCAAGTGGGTCAATGTGTGTAAATATGGCACTGTCCTTCTCTGCTACTTAGACCTTCAGGCCTGGGCCACAGTATCAATGTTCCATAATTCGGTGGTTCTATCTGATAGTTTCTTTTCATTCATCCTTGAGAAACATTTTAATCTAAGATACTAAATTGCTTGCATGTACATGCTCAGAAATCCAATACAGTTGTGCCCAATCCAGCACATCTCAAAACATAGGATTCGTGGATTTGGCATTATACATAGATAATTTTAAGAACTGTCTATTATTCAATAACAAAAATAGTACGCAACATGAATACTAATAAAAGTAAGACAGAAATTTAACTGTAAAAAATAAGTAATAAACATATCAATTTGTATTACCTAGATTACAATGAAAACAATACTGAAATTAGCACTAGAAGAATCTGAAAAGTCATTTTTGACATGGGTACGTTGCTCATTTATGGAATCCATGGACAAGTTCTAGGCCTTATATCGAGCACAAAAGCTTCTAGCCATACAACTCATCTTCACATTGAAAGGAAGTAAAGAAAAGAAGAAAAGCAAGGAACAAGTGCTTACACTTCATTTGCTTCCTGGCATGTATAGCTCGAGGCAACAGCTAAAAGTTGTCCACTGTGGTTGTATGATAAGGATGCCACACTGTTAGGGTACCTTTGCAGCTGAAGGAAGGAGAATGCTAAGTTGATTCATAATATGTATGCCAAGAACATAAGGTATTGGAATATTGTTCTACTAAGAAACTAAAAAAAAAAAAAGGATGATTACAATGGAAATGAATCAAAGAAAGTTGCAGATAGTTTGTGAGTTCATGCAATTTAAGAAACTTAAGAGGATTTTAATGCTAAATTACATTATGCTATAAAAAAAATTGCAGTTCCAATTGACATCACTGATAGTACTTGATGAAACACAAGATTTAGACTTATAAATTAAAATTATTGAAGATAAGCACCAAACAGGGTTCAAATTTTCATGCTTCAATTACAATTTCATTATAAGTAAAGAGGTGCCCAAACAGTTAAAGAAATGACAAATAGATAAATCAATTAAGAAATTGCACATTCCGAACCAGACTCAAATACAAACCAAAAGGAAAAGCTCAAACTGCAACACGAATGAGCATCGAATAACTTCTATGTTAAAAAATTATTAAATAAAGTATCATACTAAATCTCATCTAACTACGCCAGTTTTTACTGCCGGTCCCAAGCCCAGGTAAATGAGGAGGGTTGCATTAGGTAGGTTGACAGCCAACGTAAAATTTTGTCACAATCCAAACATGAATTCTGAGAAAATAGGGGCGTGTTTGGCATCATGCTGAGGAGTTGTTCCCACGTTCTCACTGGATAAATCCATAGGGCACACGTTTGGCAAGCAAAATGACCTTTCCAAGTTTACTTCCCGCTCGAATTGTCCCACAAAATTTGACCCGCTGGATAAGAAAATTCGAAACGATTCATTTTCGTTTTTTTTTTTTTGGAAGAGTCTTGCCGGCACAATGGATATCTCCCAAAAATCTTCCCGCGTTCTTCACTCAAGATAAAGAGCATGGAGATCTCCTCCACTACTCTATGAGCAGATCGCCTTCTTCTGCAACAACCTCTGGTAAGTGACGTATCCATCTCCTCTTTCCTTTTGCATTTCTCTTTCTCTGTATCACTCCTTGCAACCCCTCTCTCTCACGGGCCTAAGTGCCTAACTATCCATTTCATCCTCCCCCTTCTTCTCTTCTCTTCTTTTCTTGCTTTTCTTTTTTCATTTTTCTTTGTTTTCCCCCCTTATCTCCTCTCTCATTTCCCATCTCCCCCACCCAGCCACCCCACTCGATCCCAATAACCTCTTTCTTCTTCTTCTTCTTTCTTTCTTTCGTTCTTTTCATCTCTCTTTCTCTTCTCCCAACCCCTTGATCTTTCTTGTTTCTTTCCCCATCTTTGAGTTCCCAGTCCCTCTCTTTCTCGCTTCTCTCTCCCCTACCCTCTGTAATGACAATTATCCCCATCTCCCTGCCCCCATCCTATCTTCCCTCCTCCCCAACCAGCCACCGCATATCTCATGAATTTGTCAATCCCATGGAGCAAGTGACAATGGCAATCCTTCTGAATTTGTAAATCATGGAAACTGTATCTGTTAACAAACAAGTTCCCCATAGCACAGTCTCACCGGAACAATTTAACATCATGTTACCAAACTAGTTCTGCACAGATTGGTCTCGGCACAACCCAGTCTCGGTACAACTTGAACAACACAGAAATGATGCCAAACACAGCCTAGATCGGAATCGAGAAACAAAATTCATGTAGCCGACCCCAACATAGTTAGGACAAGGCTTTGATGATGATGATGGCTAAATATCTCATCTAATATTGATAGAATTATCCCAGTCAGCATTGTTCTATTGAAATATATTTTCAAGATGTTTTAACACTGGCCGATAAAATTAAGAGAGCATATCAGAATAGTATCACAAAAGAAACACCTCAATCAGTCGTTTCCTATTCTGACCATCCCAGATAATAGCATATCCGTCGTTATCTCCAGTTGCAAAGGTGCCATAGCTGCAATTGAAAACAGAAATCAATGCAAATTACCACTCTATCCATAAACAGCCTAACTGTAGAAGAGCAAGAAAGGCATACCGTGGATGGAACACAATATCATTCACAGCAACCATACGATGACATCCATCCTTTGCTTTTGGACGGCACCGGAAAACACAACTGTTATAAAAGGAAATTTGTTGTTGCAACATTATAGCATAGCCATCTAAGGACAATCCCAAACCAATACTGAACATTAAAGAACAACAAACTGTTTTTTAGTTTTTCATAACTGTCATTTTCTCCTTGTTCAGTTGGCAGACAGCATTCACAAAGTTCCAGTTAACAAGAGTCTGACTCTCTGATAGCCAATTGTTTCTTTCTGCTCAACGTGGCCATCTTATTGGCCTTTCTAAGATGGAAAGGCATGAAAAGAAAATCCAGATAGTAATTCTTGAAACAAGGAGTTGAAGTTGACATGTTATCATCACGACAAATAATATATGATACAAGACATTTGAGCCCCCAAGGAATGCATAAACCAGGCCAAATAATATATGATAAAAGACATTTGAGCCTCCAAGAAACCAGAAACTAACCCCATTTCTGATGCAATGGATGTATCCAAAAATCTCAATGCAACACGTCCTTCTATTGAGCCAACCGCATATCCTGAATAACAGAAAGTACCAAATAGAATTAGTGAATTTCCAGTACACAGTTCGAACAAGAAATAACAATACAAGGCATCATCATTTTAAAAAAAATGGTGATCACTATTTGACAGTGCTAACAGTAAACAGGCTCTCTTTTTTAACAGGCATTTTCGACAGTGCTAACAGGCGCTTATTCCCCATTAAAGTTCCTTACAATTCCCTTTTGGCATCATTGCCTCTGGAAAAACAATTTAGTGTGTGTCTATGTGTTTGTTGCTGAATTCCGCAGCAATCAATTTCACATCATGCATGTAGTTTGGTAGTGAAACAAATGATATGCATCCAGATCAAATATCTTCTAAAAGGAAGATGCGTAGAAAAAGAAAAGAAATATTAAACTATAAGAATGGTACCTTGACAATTAGGAAATGAACAGAAGGAAGATATCTGAAGGAAAAGAGTGATACCTTGACAATTAGGAAATGAACAGATGCAAGATATCTGATAATCCATAGAGGACTCTTTCATTTTTACTGGCTCTTTTAGTCTTCGCAAGTCATACATTTCAACAGTCGATCCAATAACAACTAGTAAGTGAAAACCACAAACTGACATAGATTCCACCTCAGAATCTACCACCTTTGATTGCCCATTACTTCCATTTGCCATTCGGAAATCCCAAAACATTATTTTCTTATCCAAGCCTCCAGTGATTACTTGATCTGTGGACAAAGGTGGAAAAGAAAATGAGAAAACTATATAGAAATATTTCTAAAGAAGTTGGAGACTCATGCTTTGAGCCTCGACTTGAAGCTGGGCTCTCTCAAGAAACCACGTCCACGTACACCTAAAGCTTAAAGCACTTAAGGCTTGAGATTTAGGAGGCATATTAGAGTCTTAAGCCATTCATCTCATCTTCTTTTAGGAAAGATGTGAAAAATGACAGAAGTTCTTATAATTCTTCTTTTACTAATTAAAGACAGAAATTAGACTAAACAGCATTTAGAGCTCTATTCATCCCTAATTGACAGACCAATCACTTACTGTCTATTTTGTGTAACTGATGCATAAACCCTTACTAAAAGTGTGTCTATTCTAAATTGATCATTCCTTAGACCTTCATTGACTACATTAGATTGTTGTTGTTGTCAATACTGTTTATTAATGTTTAAATTGCTTGCCATTTGCTCTGAATGCATTTCATTAAATAATAACCATCGCCATCATCTAAGCCTTATCCCATCAATCTGAGGTCAGCTAAAAGAATTATAAAGTTATAGTCTAAGCAGCATATAACCAAATTTTCTTCAACATGCATAATGTGTATAAATTACTCCAAACTTTGGACACAATTGTAAGAAATAGAGTATGTCATTGTAAAAAATATCAAGTATGTCATTGTAAAAGATATCGACGTAAATGATGGTTTTTGCATTAAGAAAATATACACAATTATTTGTTAAAGTAAATTGCATAAAGTGTTGCAAGCACAAGCAATAGGTAGAAAGTGGGGGCAAAAAAGCATTCTCTACTACTGCTGCTGATCATGCACTAGTTACGTTAATGCTGCTCCTGATCCTATTCCTACTAATAGTTGATACTTCGTTAAAACCAACATTCCTTTTTATGAACAATTAATTCAACAGTAGCAACTTGATGAACAAGCACACACATGCGCATGCAAGCACGCACGCAGAGACACAAATGTAAACATGCACCCACACCCCACACATGTGCATGCATGCACACAAGGTCACAAGCACACAAAAGCATAGCATGGAAAAAAACACAAATAGGCAATACTGAGTAACCCAATATTTAAATACATATAAATAAAAAACTGCCCACTACAATCCAGAAAAATCAGCATGATCTGTGACAGGCTTTTGTTTCTAAATCTTGTCTTCATATGTCATTTGATAAAGAATATATGATCAAGGGGGCCATTCAATTTATGTGTGTGTGACCAAGTTCGCCATTTAGTAGTCAATAGAATTGCAAAATAGAAGTAGAATGCTAATAACAAAAGAAGGATGTACATATAACCAAGATGTAGAGTGGTCACATACTGGTTGCCTCAGAATACTCAACACATTTTGCCAAATCATCATGATTTCCCACTGTATCTTGGATTCCTGAACACAAGTCATACCTAAAAACATGTGTGAACCACGATATGTGACTAGACAGCAATAATTAAGAAAAAAAAAATCAATATAAAAAAAAAGGCAGATTATTATGAATATACATCTAAAACCTCATTGAATATATGCAAGAACAGGTAAAACTCAAATATAACATGAAAAACAGAACATGGGAGTACAACGCACAAGAACCCTTTTTTTTTTTGTGTGTGTGTCTTTCTTTTGTATAGATAACAACGTTCAAATTACAAATACAAATAAAGGAGATATATTCCACACCTTTAGCTTAAACATTAACCTCTCTAAATATATGAGTAAACTGAGGGTGGCAAAAAAGGTTGGATTTGAGTTAGGCACAAAGATGACAAGGGTGACCATGTAAACTTTTGGCATGTTGGAGTCTCAGATTGACCAATTGAACAATTCCTATTATGATGTTCAATAAGTATGCATGAGATAAATCAAACATGGAACCATGAGATGGATAAATCCTCCTACTACTTTCTGATATTTATGATGAAGAGTAGAACATTTTCTTCAAACAACTATAGCTTGCAAATAGGTTGAAGAAATGTGCCAAAAGAAAAGGAATTGCCTGTCTCATGAAGTAGCTCATACTGATAGCTAATCAGGCATAATAGTCGTAAACTCAAGTGCGAAATTCTGACTATTTGAAGACGGCTGCAACTTTCAAAATTTGTGCACCCGGGCAATCAAGTGGATCAACTACAAAATTAATGTATCACTCGGCATTGAGCTCACCTGGATCAATACTCTCTCCTCACTAATTCTTCCTCTACTACTGATATCCAATACATAGGATGGATGCCCTACCGGCAGGAAAATAAATAAATACATCTTGTGAAGGCAAATGATTTATAATTCTACATCGAGGCATGCGCGAATATGCAATTGGGGTTTGCCCAGTCCCTATGTGGAAAATCACCACAATCTTGCAATTTTAATCTTATCATCTTTCCAATTTCAAATGCCTGACTCCCAAAGTTCTTTAGTCATCGATTCAATACAAAATAAGAACACAAAAATTACCATTTCAATTGGCAAGAAGACAGCTTGAAATTCAACATTTCGAGAACGAATGATAGTTATGCAAATAGCTATGAGGGATTCAATTGGGATAAATGAATGGTCCACTGTCCACACCTTCTAACACAGCAATCAGATCCGACACTAAATGCGACAGTCTCTTCCTGGAAGCAGCAGCTGAGAAGTGCAGCCTCTGATGGAGCTTCCAATCGAAGGACAGAACTGCTCACATCGTATAATCTAAGCATCTGCAGATAAGAAAAAAAAAAAAAACTTAGATTTTACAAAGATAGCCTCAGAAATAGGAAGAAAAAAATAGAGTCTTGGAGGAGAAAGAGAGAGAGTGACCGAATCCCATGACGAAATGAGGAGATTGTTGGATTGCGGTGCGAATCTGATCCGGGAAACGGCGTCGGTGATGGGGTTTTCGAGGTTCAAGCAATTTCCATCCATTTTCCGATCCTCTTCTTCATAACATCGAATGGATTCTGAAGCAGTTCATCAGATTGAGAAAGAAGGATACGCAGATCAACTGTTTGAAGAAAGTCCCGAAGGAGCGGCCCAGGAAACTTGCGGGAGTAAAAGCAATTGTTTGTGGACTCCTCGAAGCTGTCGTTGATTTCGCGGCTAGAGTCGAGCGAGACTGACCAGTTGCCCCTGGGAAATTCGATGGAAATGATGGCGGGAATTCTGTTTCCTTTATCCCGCTCTTATGCCTATTTTGAATTTTTGATCTTTGATACCGACAGTTCCACAGAGTTCCACTGTACCAGCTGTCATAATTTTAACTTTTTTTAAGATCTGAGTTAAAATTCATGCTACTAATGACAAATGTCCTCTAAATTTTAGCACAAAGAGCTGGTGCCACTGTTTTCCGTATTAAAAAGTGATTAATTCAATCTTATTCATATTCATTAAAGAATCAAGGTTGAAAAATTCGTGAATCGGACTTGTCTCGTCCAATGCAAAAAAAAATATTTGCTCGATTAGGGAGAGTCGTATTTTTTTAATTATATATAAATAAATTTGTTGCTTATAAAATATAAAAAATATATTTCTTTACATGCGTTCATGATAATCAATCTAAATTAATAAATTTATACATGCAAGAAAGTACAAGAATAAAGAAAATAAAAAAAAACTATTGCATATTACATAATTTTTTTAGTCTAAATATCGAATGTAAAAGATAAAATATAAGTTTTAAATTACATTACAGTCGTCATTTTTAAATTATTGACTCTAAACCGCGTGCAAAATTACTTATAAGTTAATTTTAATTATTTAAAATTAGATATGCCTATTAAATGGTTCGAAATGCAAATAAATTATTAATATGAGATGATTCGGCCGAGTCTTCCCTATTTTTGACTCGGTCTTTCGGCAAAATGAGAAGACTCGGGAGAGTTAAAAGTCGAGAGTCCACTCTGAGAGTTTTCCAACCATATTAAAAATCGTATTTTTTTTAATTAAACTCTTAAACTTACAGTGAAATCAACTCACTTGATTAAAATAAAATTTAAATAGTTATGATCCTATACGAGCGGCTCCATGCGTGTTGCACTATGGGGCCAAGCTGCATAGTGCATACCCACTTCAAGATGAGCCTCTGGGATTCGAAGATCTAGGAATGGCCCTCCTACGTATAAAAAATCAGTCCACCTGATCATCCAAATCCTTTCATTCGTAACCCACAAGTTTAGCCTATTGGGATGGGTGATGAGACAATCCAACGTCCCAATCTAATCAAATGGGTCCAAACCCAAGAGACCTCCGAGGCTCCGACCCATACGGGTATTGGGACTCATTTGGGAGGGGGTGATTTGGTCCTCCCGGATGCACCATCAGGTGCGCTCAACTATGGGTGCGCACTATGTGCACGCAACACATGATGATTTCCTAGGGACATCACATGCACCAACGGCGGTTTAGCTTTACTCGGTATTCTCCGATGTCCAATTACATTGGTAAACTTTGCGACTGAGTTTTGCTCCATTAACCAGTAATTTCCTTCCTTCAAAAAAAAACTCAGGATCTTCTCAAGTCAAATCCGGGGAGGATTCGGACATTTGCGTGATTAATTAAAAGGGCCTACAATTACATGTGAGTTTCAAACTTGGGGTTTGTCGCATTGCTAGTTTGATCACTGGGAAGTTATCTGGGACCCCATAATGTATGGTTCATGGCAAACGAATAAGTTGACCATCTCAAATAATTCTTATATTGCATTTTCTATTCATTTGATGCTTTATTTTATTTTTGTTTTACGAAAAAATTACCAAACGGGCCCCCATGTACACAATATTTATGTATGTATTGACTAGCAACACTAAGCATGGGCCTCTATAAAAAAAAAAAGTAGTTTATTACAAAATTTAAAAAAATTCAGAAACTTATAAAATTAAATAAACTTTCAAAAAATATAACTTTTAAATCGTGAGAATCATTTTGTTGGTGCCTTACCAAAGAGAATCCAAACTAAATCAAATTGCTATCGTGTCAATATCATGCTCATTTGTATTACGGTGTCTCTCGTCTCACACCTCACCATAACAACAGCAGCAACAACAAAAAGAGAAAAAAAGGCTTATAAAATTAAACAAATAAAAACATAAAGAGAACCCCAACCAAATCAAACTGCAATCTTGCCTACAATAGGTTAAGACCCACAAAGGCATGGAACTTCGCGAATTTCCCATACGCCGCTCAGCAAAAGAACAATCGGTAAAAGGAGACACATCTCATTGTTTTTCATTAGATCAAGAAAATAAAGGGTTTAAAGGAAAAAAGAAAACACAGTATCACATTCACCCCCACCCCCCAAAAACATTGATTTTACGGACAACCAGATCATCATACCAAGATTCCTAACAAATCAATTTCCATCTAAAAATAAATTGAAAACATAAAAAAAAGCATGCACAAAAAAAAAAAAAATCACAGACACCACCATCACAGCCCTTGAATTTCATCAATACTACTACAACTTTCTTATTATATCGCTATTAGCATAGGATCTCAGAGATAAACCACCTCATGACATGGAGAGGAGTTTTTATTAGCTCTAGTGCCATCCCCACCAGTACCATCATGTATATACACTACAATAACAATTTGCTCCCCACCATCGCAATTGATAAAAATATCTATATCTATATCTATATCTATATCTATACCATATATAAAAGAAACAGTCTCACCTACTTGTGGTTGACTCCTTCATTTTGTCATTTTATGCTCTTTTTCTATACCCATACATATCTATCTATCTATATCTATAATTTAGGGCTGTCAATCGCGTCGTGTTAACGAATTCGTGTTAAAATCACATCAACCCATATACGACCCGTTACCTTAATGGGTCAAAAAATTTAACCCGAACACGACCCGTTAATTTAACAGGTGACACAACCCAACCCGTTAAGTGATTAAGTTATTTCAAAAATTATAAGAAAATCCATACAAATATATATAAGAAGAATATATATATATATAAGGCACACGAAACTGTAAGTGAGTATCTCGAGTGGATCCCACCTAAAACCCCACTATAAAACAATAAATTTCAATTTATTCTTTATGAGTATAGATTAATTATATATATTTTAAATAATAATAATAATGCATCTGAGAATTTATATACTTTGGGAAAGTATATCATTTCAATTAGATGGCAAGGCCAATGGTCACCTTTTTTTTCTTGTGTAATTAATCAACTTTGCTTATTTAAACATCTTAATCAAAATATAAGATAGCAACGAACTTACGTTAGCCATATTGCATTCTCTTGGTATAATGTGATGGTGCAAGAGACGGATTTGATTTGTAGTTTGTAACTTTATGCAACTTTTCTTCTTTTGAATAGATTTTGTTGTATAGAATTTTAAAAATGATAGATAATATAGTTGTTGATTTTTTATTTTTTAGCTATATTGCATTCTCTTGGTATAATGTGACGGTGCAAGGGACTTTTTTTTTTTTTTCGAGTTATGATTTGTATATTAAAGAGAAGACAACAACACAACAGTGAAACAGTTTTTAGGTACTGTGAACACAACCACCACAACACCAAAAAACAAATAAAAAATAATTAAAAGCCTCCAACTGGCTAAAACAACAAACCCACATGGCTAGAGCCAACAAAACCCACAAAACATTAGATGGGGCCATTGATGATGCAATTGTAGTTTCTAAGATGAGCTGCAAACCAGGACCAAGCATAAGCTTCTTTGTCAAAATGAGAGCAGATGGTTGAGTTAAGACTAGTGAAAAGGAGAGCCACCCTGTGAGCTTGAAACATGAGACTATTTAAATATGTTTGCTATTTGAATTTAGGTTTCTTACACCTATTATCACAAAAGTGAATTTATTTATTTACTTTTCATTTACCTTGTAACTGAAGTCATTTACATTGCTTTAACTTGATCAATTAGCTAAGGATTTAGTACACTTACTTTGTTTTCCACCTTAAATTGCTCCCTAAGATTTTTGTAGTGCTTGATACGGAAGGTATATGGGTAGATTTTCAAAAGCTTCTTAAATTAGATCATTTCAATTAGATGAATTTCTTTATTGCAGTTGGATCGCAGACTTTGGTCACATTAAAGGGATCAAATGGGAACATGGCTGTGTATGCTACATCCATAGTTAGCAATTCTTCAAACATGCATGCAGGAAACTGAGTTTTCGAGTGGAACATCGACTAAGAATATAGGAACGGTGGATGATTATATATGCAATAGTGACGCTACCAAATGATAGATACACCGTGACAGAAATCTGGCAAGTAGACCCAATTTAATGGCACGCATCCAACAACTATGGTTAATATGCAATCATCTGGGAAATTGAGACCACTGGAGGGAATTTGAGAATCTGACCGTAGGAATGTAAGAATAGAATTTTAAGCATAAATTCCTCCAAACAAGAATTGAATTTTAACTCAGTTTCTTCCATTGAACTGTGGCTTTTGTAAAAAAAAATTACATTCCCTTCATATTCCTTTGTTGTTGGAAGATAAAATGCATTTCCCCCCATATTCTTCTTCTTTTTGAGTTTTTAGTGAAACTGCTTTTGCCTCTTTTAGTCATCACTGATTTATTCTATTTTTAACTTCTTTTTTGAAGAAAAATTGATCTTGCTGAGTTTGTTTAATTTTTTGAGATTCGATTAATTTTGACTTTCAGGGGCTTCTTGATGATAAAGTTGAATGGGTAAATTCATTTCATTTAAATTCTTCTTGATATAGTTAAAGTCTTAATGTTTTAGGTAGATATTCACAAAAAAAAAAAATTGTAAAAAATGATCTTGGTAACGATTTTGTTGGAATCCAGCATGACGCTGAAAGCAATATTGGCATTGCACCCTTCTAAGTCTTAGCACACCTGTATGAATTATACCATATATTATGTATATACATGTATCTCTTGCTGAGGAACATACTAGTTATATTATGAGATATAAACATGTGGTATAACGATTCCATAATGTGCCAGTTCTAAGGCTGTGTTAAGTAGAGTTGCATCAAATTCACAGTTGGGTTTGAAAAATCTTCTACAATGTAGAGTGACCTTGTGTCTGTGTTTCTATGACAGCCAATTTGTGTACAATACTGTTTTGTTTCATCCAGGTTTTCTAATTCCCATCTCATTCCATTAGTGTCCATTTGGAATTTTTGTGAACTTAGTGGGGTTATCTCTTTCACCTTTTGTTCTTTGCAAGAACCAATAGCACGTAAAGGGTTAGTCTCTTAGATACAAAAATAAATAAAAAAGAAAAAGTGAAGTCAACCCATTACTTATGAAAAATGATAGGCCTTCATTTGATTTCCAATCAAATGTGCACATGAAATAGGTGCAACCCAAAATATCATCTCAATTAGATTGATCGATGCACGTTAAAAATGAAAATAGCTTTTTTAACCCAACTAAGGGGTTCGGACCAAGACACTCATGACACAACTCACACATTTGAGGTGAAGGGAATTCACACATGATAAGAGAGATAGACAACTCATATACGTGAGGTGATGAAATTTACACATGTAAGCTAATAAAAACTTACATATATATGTACAGAGGAAGGGGGCCGGGTTCGAACCTAAGACCTCCCAATGAGAATTGCTACTCCTTACCCCGTAAGGAACCGTTCTCTTAGTTAAACTCAAACATGAGAGTTAATGAGGGCAGCGCCTATTAGTCAAACTATCATTAATCATGTATTGATCGATCAAAACGTCCATATTTTTCTAATTGGAGTGCAAACAAGAATTTAAGCATCACTCGAACCCGATTTGGGTTTAAAGTCCAGAAATCCATAACGGCTCAAGCTGGACCAAGTCACCAAAAACCACCTATTATAGGCAAATATCATATTTTAAATTTCTTATAAAATTTCTCCGTCTCGACATTTAGACGTGCTAAATCTCATCTAAATTCTTAAAATATTTATATATTTTATATATTATGATCCAGATTACACTTCAGGCTCAGTTTGACATCTCTTATTCTTGCCTCTTATCGGTTTAAGACTGTTTGAAACAGCAAACAGTCTTGGGACTCATCTTGCAAAGTCTATTTGAAGTGGGTTTGAGATGATTTGCCTCCATTTGGTCAAGTAAAGGGGCACATTTGAATCAGACACAAATGTCTGAAGCGGAAAGAGTCATGTTGCTGCAGCGAAACCGACGTTCTTAGAGGACAGTCCGTTTTTTCATTTTTTATTTATTTATGGGACCCACAATAATCATCCAGACCGTTAAAAATATTTAAAAGGTCAAACACGGCCATGCGTCAAAATTTCAGCCATTGAATCTTCATATATATTGAGATATTTGGAAAATACTCCAGGCCCTTTGATTTACAGTTTTTTCTTTTGTGGGCCCCAAATGTAAGATCTGAACCGTTGGTTCCCTTTTAAGATCAATCATGGCTATGCTGCCAAATTTTAATACTTGATTCCTCACGGATCTCAAGGAATTGAAGTAACATCATGGACCGTTGGTTTAAAAAAGAATTGGTGGCTAAGTTTTGAAAGGGTCCACCTGCAGTCCTCTTTTTTATATTGTTTATAAGTTGTGGGACCATAAGTCATGATTCAAACCATTGGATGTATTAAGAAGAACAGGTACGGCTATGGGTCCAAATTCTAGCCATTGGATCATCATGGATTGTAAGATTTTAGCAACAAAAAACCCATATATTTTTATCTATTTTTTAAAAAACCATGGGCCCTAAATGTAGGATCCAAACTGGTAATTCTCTTTGTAAGCCTAAACGTGGCTATGGCGTCAAATCTCAATGCTTGATTCCTTATGCATATCGAGAAATTTATGGAAAAACTTTCAACCATTGCTTTAAAAATATCTATTTCAATCAATTTTTTTTATCACCAAACACACTATTTTTAAAACATCTATTTAACATGGGGCATTTGAAACAGATCTATTACATGCAGATCTAATTCACATAGATAAGACTCAACCGTCTTAGGTATTTCTTTATTTACTTTTTTTTTTCATTAACTATTTGGCTACAAGTTTGAATGTATATCTCAATATTAAATGGGTCGAATCACAATGAATAAAACAAATGCACTTAGAAAGCGGGTAAACTTTGAGACATTTGAATTAAAGGGTTGGAATAATCTGATTACATCCATTTGCGATGAGTTTGGAATCAATGTTTACCTAGAACGATAGATTGCAATTTGCAGTTTATGATTCATGGGTTGTTCTTCATGTCAAAGGTCTAAAATTTGTTGAGAGTAGGACGAGATAATTTTTATTTCTAGATCATTTGTGGTCATTCCTTCTAATTTGTAAGTACATTAGATTTTGGATATAAAGATTTCAAGTGGTTGATATAATTGAGTTAATTTGTTATGCAAATGGTGGATCATTAAAATTTAGGTTGTTGGAGAAGAGGATCAAGCTTGTCACCCATGAGAAGAAGAAGATCAATATTATCACTCCCTTACTAGAACTATATAGATTTTGCACATTGTGACCCATAGTCAACTGAGTCACCATCTAAATAATTGTGACAAAAACTCAGTGCCATAACTATCTATTCAACTCTAATTGGCATATCTCCAAGTGGATCATTTAGATTAGAGGCATGCTTTATAAACCAAAAACTGAGTTTTTCATGGCAATCCTCCTAAATGATAAGTAAATTCCAAGTTCCAGAAACTAATGTTTGAAAAAGCACTTTCATATTACTGTGTTAGATGTGTTAGGTTTGTCGAGAATTAATATGCTTTTGAATTAATATAAATACAAGAAATAGAAATTTATAGATGGCCCAATCATTTTCCATTGGATTGATCATATAGGCCCAAGTTAAACCATTTGCTCTGTCGACCCACTTACATTTCCTTACCCTTGCAAAATTAAAATAAGCAACCTGTATTTACAGGCATCGTACACAGGGATCATCTAATCAGGACCATCCTTTTCAATGGATAGTTTTGGACATTTCTTCCTGACTGGCTCACTGTTCACTTACGCCGGTTGGATGATGCGCTGCTAATCAACTAATCAAGATAGCGGTTAAGAACCTGTACAGATTTGAATGCAAGTGGGTTCCTATTCCTTGTATTTATATTAATATTTCGGATCATCTGATGCTTTAATCTAGAGAAATTCTGAATTTTTTTTTTTTTTTTTGCTAACGGAAGGTTCCCAATTTTTTGGGCTGGACTATTCCCTCCGGGCCCAGAGAGAAACTAGGTAAAACCCTTGTGGCCCTTAGGTAGTACTCAACATTCGGTTCCTGAAGAGAGTGGAACCGGGGGTCGGATATCAGGACCTCTAGCTCCGGACGAGGGAGAAATCGTAGTCCTGACCACTCAGTCAACCTCCTAAGGTTAGAGAAATTCTGAATTAAAGGAGTATAGCTCAATAATGAGCCCGCCTGTTCTAATCAAAACCGTTCAAAATAAACCCCCTGTGGCTATATGAGCTATGCTCTAAATTCACCTCAATCCAATTTTTTTTTTTTCGTTGAATTGACTATCTGATGAGAAACATGATAATGAACATGAATATGAACATGATTGTGTATGTCACCTATTTGGGATGAATCTATGAAATCAGATTGACTTAATATTTAGCATCAAATTGGCATGGTTTTTAAACAAGTTTTATAAACAAGAGAATGATATAATTGGAGGCTTGAAAACCGTTAGCATCAAGCAGACACATTTAGTCAAAAATCAAATGGATTCACAGTTTTTATTATATGCCCTACACTCAACATGTGAAACCTCGTGGTAAAAAAAAAAAAAAAAAGGGATGCAAGTAGGGATGTCAAAAGAGCCAGTGCCGACACCGTCTCGTGCCATGCCGTGCCGGCCCGTCTGGCCGGGGGGTCGGCCCAGCACGGCACAGCACGTGCCCGAGTCGTGCTGGGTAGTGTCTACCGTGCTATGGGCTTCATATGGTTCTTTCCTTTTGAGCCAAAAAAACAAAGGTTTTACACCTTTTTGCTTTTAGTAAAAAATTTAGATGCTCAAGTAATAAGAGAGTATTCAGGAATTTCACTATGTTTAAGAATTCAGAAATTCTCCAAAAAGAAATTCCTTGAATTATAGTAAGAAAACGAGCCTTGACTAGAATTCCTGACGGGAATTCTAGATATTGGGGGTTTTGGGAAATGATGTGACATCTTGTCCCTTGACATTTATAAATGCTTTATTTCTTGCCGAGCATATCTCAAAATTTCAATCAGTTGAAATGTCTCAAATGACTTTTGGAAATTCATAAATTCTATCTCCTTTGCATTTTGGTGGAATTTCTAGATGTTCAAGTCCAATGGAGCATTCAGGAATTCCACCCCGTCTGGGATCAGGAATTCCCTAGACGATAATTCTTCAAGTTCCAATAAATAAACATGCCCTTAGAGTGCCATAGGGAGTTCAGATATCTCCATTTTGACACCATTTGGTGGCTTCTCTTTGATAATATTAAAGGAATAAAATAAAATTTGGCCACTTCTCAAGACCAAAAGTATTTTAAGAAAAATCCAATTAGATCTGGCTCGAAATCTTTCATTTCAATAGAGTTAAAAATTAAGAAAATTGAAACAAACCAGCCCATCGGGCCTATAGGCCACTGCAGCAATTATTTCTCTCATCTTATTGAACTTTTGACAATTATTGTTCCAGGAAGGGAAGATTTTAGGACTCCAATAGGGCCTATAGCAATGAGATCAACTCCCGAGTAGGTTGGCATTAGTCGATCCAAACATCTAACTCCCGAGTAGGTTGGCATTAGTCGATCCAAACAGATCTGCATCTGCCTCCAGCTTTAAGCATGTCCCATACTTTATCTGTGTCGTGAACCTATTGGAGCTAAGACTAGATCTAAATCTTTATGAGATCCAATGGTTGAAAATTTTAAAACAAAATTGGCATCATGGAAAAAACTTTATTTGTCTTTAGGAGGGAGAATAACCCTTATTAAAGCATGTATGTCCAATCTTAAGGTTTACTATATGTCTCTATTCAAAATGTCAAAGGTGGTGATTGAGAGGTTAGACCGCATTCGGAGGGACTTCTTATGGGAGGGCCATGGGGAGAAGAAGAAATTGCACTTGATGAAGTGGAGTGAGGTGATCAAGCCTAAATTCAAGGGAGATCTCGGTCTTGGTAGTTTGGAGAACAAAAATTGGGCTTTGTTGGCTAAATGGTGGTGGAGGTTTGGGGAGGAAAATGAGACTCTTTGGCGGAGGTTGATTGCTACTAAATATGGTGAGGAGAAATGGGGATGGTGGCCTAAACCTGGGCCTAGTTACCATATATCAGGTGTTTAGAGGGCTATTGCCTCAATTGGGGATGATTCTAATGTAAGGGGGGAAACTTTGTACAGGGAGGTGGGTTTTCTGGTGGGGGATGGTCAAGCAGTTTGGTTATGGTTGGATGATTGGGTGGGGATAGGATCCTTGTGTTGCTTGTTTCCTAGGCTTTTTAGATTAGCGGTCAATAAAGAATCTTCTGTTAGTGATTGCTTTTGAGGTGAAGAATGAGTGCAAAGTGCGGGGAGTGTCTTTTAGGAGGACTCTCTGACCATTGGAAGGGGTTCGGTATGAGGAGTTATTGAGCATTCTTGCTAACAACTTTTTTTGCAGGGATTATAAAGACTCTCAGATTTGGAAGGCTTCCACTTCTGGGGAG
This sequence comes from Litsea cubeba, assembly GCA_012931725.1. Classification (NCBI taxonomy): domain Eukaryota; kingdom Viridiplantae; phylum Streptophyta; class Magnoliopsida; order Laurales; family Lauraceae; genus Litsea; species Litsea cubeba. The sequence goes on along the minus strand of CM022947.1, from coordinate 135,898,032 downwards.
TTCTCCACTAAAGCTTTCTACTTGGCCTTGGAGGGAACTCATTCACATAGGGCCACTTCTTCTCTTGTGTGGTTGGGTTTGGCTCCTCCTCGGGTCGAGGTTTTTTGTTGGTTGGTAGTTGCAAGAAAAGTATCCACAGTTGATAATCTAAGAAGGAGATGATTGACGTCTAACAACATTTCAAATACCTTTGTGATGTGCGGTAAGGAGGAAGAGTCCATATATCATCTTTTTTTCAGTGTGAGGTGGCCTTCAAGGTTTGGAGCAGCTTTATTGGCAAGTGCGGTTTTTCATGGTGCTACCCGAAGAGTATTGTGGATGTGGCAAAGTTTTGGTTGTGTGGGTGATTTGTGGGGCATTGCGGAATCTTATGGAGCATGATATCATTTCCTATCTTATGGTCAATTTAAAAGGAAAAGGAATGATAGTATCTTTAGGGTTTCTTCATCATCAACAACAGATTTGATATCCAAAATCACCTTTACGATTGCAAAATGGACTTTGGTTAGGAAGGAATTCTCTAATTTTACCTTTAGCGATATTATTTATAGATGGGGAGCTTGCATGGGGTGTTGCTCTTTTAAGGAGAGGAGAATAATCCCTTGGTTACCTCCTCCTTTACGGGTCTTTAAGTTTAATGTGAATGGTGCTTCGAGGGGTAAGCCAGGTCCGGCTGGGATTAGAGGGGTGCTTTGTAATTGTAAGGGGGAGGTGTTAATGATGTTTTCCAAGTATGTGGGCGTGTGAGATTTCAATGAAGCGGAGGTGCTAGCCATTCTTAAAGGTTTTCGTTTGTTTTCTGGTAGATATGGCGGTACTCTTATTATGGAAAGTGATTTCTCTAATGCGATCGCTTGGGTGTCTAAGCGAATGACTAATCCTTGGAAGTTTCATTTCCACCTGAATGAAATTAGAAAGTTATTTATTGGAATCAATGTTTCATTTCGTCATGAGGTTAGATCGGCTAACTCCATGGCAGATGTGTTAGCCAAGCAAGGGGTTGATAGGTTGCTTCCTTGGATGAGTGTGATTATGTAAGTGGTTGATATGTTGTTTCTTTGGGTGGATGTGTTTTTATTAATAGGGTTGGAGGTGGTGCATTTCTCCTGCACATCTCCTTCCTCTCTTTGTTTTTTTGGTTTTTTTGTATTTTGTTCCTTCTATTCTTTAAATGAAATCTTTCATTACCGTTAAAAAAAAAAAAAAACTGTGTCGTGAATCTAAGATTCAACAAGTCCTTGTACCTCCAATAACAATAGGAAAATATATTAAGTTTAGATTACTTGGGCACAGGGCTAGCTGATGCAGATTGTTAGAATCTATAGTCTTTAATAAAGTTGGTTTCAATTTTCAGAAAGTTCAACTAGGCAGGCCACAAGTTTACTAAGCTTAGCTTTGTTAATAAAGGAGTCAAATCTTGAGTGGACTAATTGATTATTATTTTTTTTTTTCGTTGGTGGTCAGGTGACTCAGGTCTAAGAGAGAGAGAGAGAGGTTTAGAGCTGAAGCTGTTAATGAAATGGGTCAGGTCACTAGGTCAAGCCGTGCTATAAATTCTGGAAGCGTGTTCCATTAATTTGGGGATAATGAAATAGAATTATTGATTGCTATAATGATAGGGTGCAGGATTTGAAATTGGTTTTGCCTATCCTCAAAGAATCCTCTGCAACGGTCATATGAATTAAATGGGTGGAGGGTTTAATGCTCATTTTAACTCGACAATGAGATGTAACATGAATGGGTAGCTCAGTTAAACTGTACTATTAGACTGGGGCTCGGCTTCCCTCTGGGTCCGGAGAGATTAGTCCAGTCCTAAAGGATTGGGAACTCTCCGATAGGAAAAAAATAAAAAATAACAATAAGATGTAATCCATTAAAAAAAAGATTCGTATCATGGATTGTGCCACTGGACATGTCTAAGCATTGCTCTTTCTATTATTATTAGATTAGAAGGATGAGTGGTTCGATCCATCCTTCATGCAATGTCATTAAAAAAACAGAGGTCCGATTTTTCTATGATCAACCCAGATTATATATCTAGTGGGATCCATCATGCTAGCAATGTAAAAATTCTGCAATAAATATTCCACGTACCTTTATCATTGGTGTGATCCATCGGACGAAAGACGTGAACGATTGAAATGTGGATCCTAATTGTGTTTACCTTTCGAATGACTGCATTTCATGATCCATCCGGATCAGGTATCTGGTTAGACCCATCATGTCTAGACAATTGAAAAAAGATTAAATTTTTTGCCTATGATGTATTTACATATAGGGAAATATTCAAGTGCATCAATCCCTCACCATTTTGGTGAGGGACGCTTCCCTTTTGGCAAGTGTCAAGTATTAAAATGATGAGGGATTGATGCACTTGAATACTCCCCATCTCTAAAGGTTACTAAAATAAATAATTGTGGTATAATTCGTGTCTCTGTTTCCATACCCCTCTGTTGTTTCATTTTAATCTGAGGCCCTGTTTGGCAAATCTTATCTATGTAAAATAGATCTACATTAAATAGATCTGTTCCAAATGACCCCATTTGAAATAGATGTTTTAAAAATAGTGTGTTTGGTAACACAAAAAAATTGATTGAAAGGGGTCTTTTTTAAGCAATGGCTGAGAGTTTTTCATAAATATCTTGAGATGCATACGGAGTTAAGCATTGAGATTTGGCGCCATTGTCGTGTTTAGCCGTACAAAGAGAATTACCGGTTTGGATCTTGCATTTGGGGCCCATGGGTGTTGAAAAATAGATATAAATGTCTGTATTTTTTTTATTAATATCTCAATATTTATGATGATCAAACGGCTAGAATTTGGACCCGTAGTCATTATTGATCTTCTTAACATATCCAATGGTTTGGATCTTGTTTATGGTCCTAAAACTTACAAAAAAAAACACAAAAAAGGACTGCCTGTGGCCATTTCAAAACTCAGTCAACCCATTCACAGTTTGTCAACGGTGGAAAATGTTTTAGCATGTTTCTTGAGATCCACATTGAATTAGAGGGTAATTGTTGGTCTCATAGTTGTTGTGGGCCTTGTAAAGAGGAGCAACGGTTCGGATCGTGATTATGGGTCCCATAATGATCAAAAATTGAGATCAAATGATTTACATTATTTTATATATATCTTGAGATCCAAGATAGATCAACGGTTGAAATTTTGACCTCTAGCCGTTTTTGGCCTTTTTTATACTTTCAACGGATTGGATCATCAACGAGGGTCCCAAAAATTGAAAAAAAAAAAAAAAAACGGACTGTCCAAAAAGAACGTCCGTTTCACTGTAGCTCCGCCTCTACCCGCTTCAGACATATGGCTCTGATTCAAATCTCCCCAGTTTCCAGCCCATTTGAAATAGAGGCAAATCATCTAAACATCATTTGAAATAGATGTTGCAAGATATGTTTCCAAACAATCTAAAAACTGTTTCATGCAGTTTTTAGACAATAAGAGGCAAGAATCAGATTTGTCAAACACAACCTGAGTCATTGTCTTGCCGAAAAATAAAAAAAAACTGAGTCATTGGTATTCGTATAATTAAGATTTTGGAAAGTTTGCATGGCGGGCCAAAGCATAAAAAAAAAAAAAAAAAAAAAAATAAAAATGAAAAAACAAACGTGAGTTTCCATTGAAAAAAAAAGTGTCTTCTTCCTGGAGAAGAAGATTATGTCTATACATATGAAGGCACAGTATGCAACTGCAGCTATTTCAACATAGTTGGGGTGAAGAGCACTTATATGATGTAAAAGTGTTTATAATAATTGAAATGTATGCTCTCATCTTTTCTTTTTTATGTGATTGGTATGTATGTTTTCAATCATTTGGACTGGACGAACCCCTTTCGGACCTAGAGGGAAGTTCGGTAAACTCCCCTTCTAGTCCTAGTGTGGTTGTGCAGTTTCGAATCTATAATCTTCGAATGCAAACTGTGGTGGTAAACCAATTGAACTATCTACTTGAAATTTTACTTATATATTTTTACAGTCAATGTAAAATAATAATTATATTACTATTCTAGTGAAGGCATCTTATTGCAGCAAACGTGTCAGATTTTTTTTTTTTTCAATCTTTTTAAACACTCTGTCCACTTTTATTGTTTTTCTCTAGATGCCCTTAAACGTCCTGTCAAAATTCAAAAGCATCTTGACCTGATCACCTTTATCAGAGGATACCTACTCACAAATAATTCATTCCTCCTTTGGGAAGTCTGGCTTAGGTGTGTCAGCCCCATCACTAATATTGTTTCTATTATTGCCCAACAAACTGCAAGATAAGTGTTAGGCAGCTGGGCCAATCCATGGATGGATCGATTCAAACTATTAAGTTTCATTCCCTCCCATTGCATATCGACAAAATTTCTTTTAATAGGACTTGGTCCAATCATAGGATTCAACACATAACTGATTATATAATTAAAATAGGATTTATAATGCATGATATTGTGCTAGTCAAGTTTTCAATCATGTGTTCAAGTCTTATTGTGCTTGTCACCTATTGATGATCCAGACTGTCCAAACTGCTAATCCTCTTGGGCATATCCTTATAGAGCAGAAAAGAGAGTCTATAATTAACCATCAAAATCCAAAGTGTTGGGTCCTAGCCCCCTATGCTGGTCACTAAAAGTTGAATTAATTCTTTAATCTGACTCAAATCTCTAGGCCCAAATGTAGACATAATATTCCTTAAATTTTCACAAAATGCTTCCCCAATTTCCTCCCTCGAGTCTAACCATCTTCCATCTAATTTTTTTTTTCCTTCTATTAATTGTGCTAAGGTGAAAAAAATTTAGCGTTCCTATTTCACCTTCTTTAAGCCATAATTCTCTAGATTTTTGTTGCCACGGTTCTTCTTTGGCTAAATATTCATCAAGTTTCCTACTAAGTTGAATTTCAATTTCAATATTGGTTGTATTAATTTCTTTATTCCTAACCCCTTCTAACTCCAAAGCAGTTTTCTTAATCATCTCCTCAACCTTCCAAAACTTATTTTTATTCCATTGTAAGAGGTCTTTTCCGAGAAGTTTGAGGGTCTGACTAAATACTATCCTTACTAATTTTACCAGCCCTTTGCCATCTGTTCAAGATGGTTTTTTCACAATCTTCATCTCTAAACCACCACATATTATGAAATCTAAAAGTATAGGGAAGCTTGGGAATTTTTGGGTAGGTCCCTGGGAAGTCTTGAATGCAAGGATTGCCAGAGCTGACTACTCTCTCCTTGGCTACATTATCAGAGGTCATAAAGACTACTGCATTTCTTCCTACCTTTCACTTTCACTTTTTCAATTTCTCATTTTCTGTTTGGCTTTTGCAATTATTTATACATGTGGTGGTTGGCAAAGCTGCCCTGTAATTAGATTTCTAGCTGACCAGAAGAAAGTGGAGTTTCATTTCCAGCCCCATTGGGTGGAGTAACAAACACAAAAAAAAAAAAAACTCACCCCCCAAGCCAAGTAGCCAACCTCTATAAAATGACCGTATCCCCTTCAAAACCCATACACAAACCTGGAATCCTACAAGCCTTCATTTCCATTTTATCCTTGGCTAACGTTCCCTCCACATGGGAGTCCAAATTCCAACTCCCCTCATCCTCTCTCTTCTTCAGCCGACGACACCCTTGATCCTATATCTTGAGTTTACAAGCATAAGGTGAGCATTTTATTATTTCTCTCTTTGTCCCCTTCCCTTTTTACCATGTTGGGTGGATTCTAATTTGATGTCTGTTTTTTGATGCATTGGCTTTGCTTTCTCTTCAATTTATGTATGTGTTTTACTGATCCTCTCTCTAATCTTGTGTTTTCATTGATTTAGGGCATTAATCACTTTATTATTTGATTTGTGATCCCTTACTGAACCTCAGAGGGTCTAAATTGGAACCAAATCGGATATAGACCTGTCCCATTGGCATTACTAATTTCAAAGCCACTATTTTTTTTTTTTTTTTAACAATGGGCTGTAAAAGTTTCAAAAAAGATGGGTTCAATACAAAGTCTTGAACCCATTTTTGGATTCTGGAATGGAAGGCATGGGAGTTTTCTTTATGAACAACATTGAAATATTCAAACAATTGTGCCCTCTGAATTAGTACTTAGCCTCCTTTTCTTTTAACCGTCTGGTGTTGGCCTCTCTCCTCCATCTTCTTCTGGTTTTGGATTCACCAGTTCACCGTCAGGCATAATCACAAGGTTACCCTTCTTTCATCATCACCTTTGGGACTGACATTTTATTAGTTGAGCAAATCATTTCCTATGGCTTTGAACAATCTGCTCCCCATTCCTCTACATTACAATGTTTTACGGTCTCACTGACTGTCGATCCATCCTCCATGCAATGATATTAAAAAAAAGGTAATCCCATTTTTTTCTATGATCAACCCAGATTATATATCTAGTGGGATCCATCATGCTAGCAATGCAAAAATTTGGAATACCCCTTAAAATTGTATTGGGCATGTGAATAAAGGCCCACGCCCCACATCGCCCCCATCCCAAAAACGATGGATGAACAGCAACAATAAAAAAAAAAAAAACCAAAACAAACCCTACTGCTTCTGTTATTCACTCCTCCTTTCGACCTCAGCCAGCCCCTTCTTGGCTTCTTCCTTCGAGTGCACGAATCGCTTCCCGTCGGATGCTTCTGTGGCTGTGACAATCACTCGGCTTCAGGTAAATCTATCTCCTTCTCTCTCTGTCGCCTCTCTCTCTATCTCCCTCACTCTCCCTCTGCGTTTCTCTGTCGACACTCTGTCTCTCTATCTTTTAGTCTTTTTAATGGTACTTCTATGTCATTGTAGACTCTCCCTCTCTCTCCTTCTCCCCCTTCTCTCCATATCTTCTATGAAGATTTAATGTGTGTATCCCAAATTTGAGAATGATTGGATCAATTAAGGGTAGGTTCTGGTTTCATGCCGTGAATCTCCATATATTCTGGCTAAATCAATCAGCCTGCACTTACATGCAAACTGGCTTGATGGGCTACAAGAAAGTTGGTGTGACCAAATGGTCTAAGTTGACATCTTTTCTGCTGAACTGAAACTATTTGGTTGGAAATTTCTGAGGGTGCATTGTTTAAACTTTAATGGGAACTTTTTATAAACTAGTCATTTGACCGATTCAATCCTTCATAAGCCTACTCTATAATTATTTGCAATTGATCCAATTTGACATTAACTTGGACTAATACCAAGTTAAAACCAGGGCACCTAGGTCAAAGTTTGGGATGATTTAATTTGAAATTATTTTAATAATACCTAATCTGTGTAGGTTTACCTATTTTCCTACCCATACATGACTTGGTGCGTGCATCACAGATTGTTTCTGATTGCATGTTGGTTGGCATGTTTTGTGTATTGTGTGTGCTTAGATATGACTCATCATTGGATTCGACCCCCTTTGAGCTTGTTAGACATGAATCATCATTGGATCTGATGGCAAGAATTTGCACATCATATTTCATTTAAACTTTGAGGACTTAAAAATAAAGTTTCAGGCTATGATCATTTGCCTCATATGATTACCAAAAGTGACTCTATTGTTTTTGTTGAGCTTTATTTCACATTATTTAGTTTTTCTCTCTCATTTAAGCTGCTAATAAACTGAAAGTATCGCTAACTATTCAAGTCAATTCCAGAAAACCTGTTTGTGAGGTTCTATGAACCTATGTTGAAGGATAAAGATTCTTTTTTTTTTTTTTTGGGTCTCATGATAGTAAGTTCTTTCATGCTATCCTTTATCTACTGGCAATTGGTTCAAAGCCTTTTTATATTCTATCAGTAGGATTTCTGATGGTGTATCAACTACCTAGGATTCTCTGTGTGCCAATTCTTCACCATCCAGCAGAGTTTATATAACGAACTCTTTGCTGAAAAAATGTTTTCACCCCATCATCAAAACCACAATTCATACACAGATCTGAGAAAATGTCTTCACTCCATCAGTTGTTCTATTTATGTTTTTTAAGTGACAATTAACCGTAATCGAACCATTTAATACGGTTAACTGCGGTTCGGTTTTTAATGGTTTTTTAGGATACGGTTACGGTTATGATTTTTAAAAAATGAAAACTGTAAAATACGGTTCGGTTAACGGTTTTCCTAAAATACTAGTGCTGTCCACTTATAAATAAAGGTGCCCTCATATGGATTGGTATGATAGAGATACCATTAGTAGCTCAAGAAAGTTTAAATATGTACTAGTTTTTGCATGATAATGATTATTAGTTCTTTGGAGTTTTCTAAAGTTTCTTTATTATTATTGTAGTATGGTTGCCAATTGATGTGCTAATTTTTTGAGGAATTTGGATTTGGGGGTTGCCAATTGATGTGCTAATTTTTTGAGAAATTTCTTTATTTTCGTTTGTTTTTTTCTTTCAGAAAGTTATTTTTTTTATACAGATACTATTTATTTTTAAATATGTTTCAAGCTGCAACTCCAATTTTTTTTTTTTTTTTACTTCTAGTTGATTTTCACTTCTATAATAAATATTTATTCTTCGGATGAGTTTTTTGAGATAAATAAAAGTTAGAAATGTGTTTCTTCTGGTTGACATGAAATGATTTCGTTCAATTGTTTGTGTTGCTCTGGTTTTGGAAATGCTTTTGATAAACTTTTTTTTTTTTCGAGTTAGAAGTAGCCGAAACATGCTCTCTTGATAAGTTAGAGAATAGGTTACACATTTGGATACGGGTGGTAACTTCACTATTCTAGTTTTAGTCTCCGTTTCAGTATTTCTTCCAATATGTTTTAGTTATTGACAAGCAATGTTTGGAGAAAGCATTATACTTTAATATCTGTCATTCCTTTTCATTTTTGTGCATGGTCAATTTGGATGGATGATAAGGTTGATTTCATGAATACCGGTGCTCAAAGTCCTGTTCATTTACTTTCGGGAATTTTACTGCGGTTGTGAGATTGTGGTCGTTTTGGTTGCCTTAAGTTCCTCTCTCGTACTTTTTTTTATACAGGAACGAGGCAGTATTCAATGGTGCTGCCGCATGCATAAGGACTATGTGGTATAGGAAAGAAAAAGGTAATTTAAAAAGGTGCAGGAGCAAATGTGAAGAGCAATAACTTTTTCCCACTAATGGTGGAAATTATTTTCATATGAAAAACAAAATTATTTATCATCAAAAGTAGGAGAGTTGGCTAACCTGTTAGCCATACTCATTTGCATATTATTTTCCATCTTTTTCCATGTCCAACTCTCCACTTTCTTATGTAAATGATATGAAAATGTTTCACATGCCCCCATAGCATTTCCCCTCTTTAGACCCTCTAACAAAACAACTTGGCTAAAGCCTTCAATTTATTTCTTTCTTTCTTTTTTTTTTTTTTTTTGCTTTTAATTAAGTCTTAAGTGCATAGGTATATAGAAAATATATCCACCTTATGATCTAGATCCTGTAACAAGGATTTTTTAAATAGGACGTATGGAAGAGTTTAAGGGCCACATAGGCCTACCAAATCCATGATGATTTTGGTAGATTTTTGTCTTTAAAGAATCAAGCCAATTGGATGTCACTTATGATCTAAGGCCATGAAATGGGGTCTTCATTCATGTGGCAACATAGAGAGTTACTTTTTTGGATTACAATATCCCTAAAGCCCTTTTTCTATCCACATGTCCTATTTTTTGAAGTAGTTTCGAGCTTTATGCTCGAAAAAATGCCTTAACTCTCAAAACCTTTTAGTGCACTGCTTTATCCCAATACCTAATGAGTCTATCAATTCCTTCTATCTACATAGGAAAATGGCATTTGGTCATGACATATATATCAAAGGTTTTTTAGAAGACAAATATATCAAGGTTACCATAAATATTTCCACCTTTGCGGGTGAATGTTTCATTATCTTTCATATTTGATACTAACTTGACCCTATGTGGGAAAAAATATTGGTATGCAAACTCAAACCTTTGGATTAGCGAACTCATGCTCTAGCCCAATAGTGGTCAATTTTAGTAAGGTCAGGATGTTTCATAAAAGGTCTTAGGTTGAAGCCTAGTTCGTTAGATATAAGAGTGTGTGGGTGAAAGCATGCCTAGAGTGTGGGTGAAAGCATGCCTGATATGGCATCAAAAGATATATCAGGAAAGTTAAAAAATTGGTCTCCTTTCACTGGATGATAAAAAGGGAAAAAGTAGGGAGAAGAGAAGAGAGAGGAAGAGAACACAATACCAACAAACTAAGTTACTACAGAGCTCATTGAGAAACCAATGGTTCTCAGTGTTAGAATTCAATCGTTGAACTAAAAAATTGTGGAAGTTTTTATTTCTTTTCACTTTATTGCAGTTATTTTTATTTTTGTGCCTGGGCTAAGCGCGGGCAAGTTTTGCTAGTTATAATTAACACCATGAGACCAAAATTGGTCTTTATTTACATTTCTTTCTTGTTTAAACATCGACTTACTTGTGATAAATGTTATTGCATATTTTAACTTCTATTGCAGAGGACTATGACTGCTCCTTCACCGTGGATGGAACTCAAAGGAAGCTCGCTAGCCCTTTCGATTGCCTGGAGACGGAGGCGACTATTGTGGAACTATGGAGGACAGTGACTAACGTCAGTGACTTTTATGTGAAAATGCAAGCAAGGGTTAAGGTAGATGTGGAACCTCTGGCTCTTGAATTCACGAAGACAACCACATCGCATAGATTTAAGATGATATTTCATATTACACGAAGCACGCGAGCTAACTATAAATTCGGCAGGCTAACATGGGTAGCTGGGAGGTACTCTGTTCGGATCCCGATTGCTGTTTGTATAATCACACGTTAGTATGGGTTTCACAGCGACGTGCCATAGCTTTATGTTGTGGTTATTTGTTATATTCACGGTTAGTTACACTAAGTGCTTTTGTTTAGAATGATGCTCTTTAGAAATCTTTAGTTTAGTTTCAACATGTGCATTGAAGTTGCCACCATGTGCATTGTTTAGTGCCGCCATAGCTTTAGTTTCACCATTTACATTGTTTAGAATGATGCTTTTTAAAAGATCTTTAGTTTCACCATGTGCATTGAAGTTGCCACTTCTAAAAGCTTTTGTACCATGCCAACAACATTAGTTGTGTTTTGTGTGAATTTAGATGATACTCTTTTTGTGGGTGAAATTTTTCAAAAGAAAATTAATTTCTGTTGATTTCTTCTGAGTTCTTTTAGACATTACTTGACCAACATAGGAGACTCATTTCTATTGATTTTCTATTGTCACCGGCAAGGAAAAAAAAAAAAAAAACCTCCGCCATGTTGCTCGTTGCATTGCATTGCCAGTCCCTAGCCCGGAAAAGGAGGAGGGTTTAAAATCCGGTTCACACCGGGTGTCTGCTGACAGTATAGGAATAATAACGGTCTTCATGGTTTTCCATACTCTTTTACCACCCCTCCCCAACCCCTCTAAGTGTGGAAAGTATCACTAACGAATGTCCTTGAGTTATAATAGTCACTCATTTTCTCGTGTATTCTCTTACACACAAAAAGCCGTGTAGCGCAATAAAATCAATATAAACTCTGATTACTGTTAATTATGCAGGACAAACTACATATTGACTAATCTAGAAAGGGTTTTAGAGTAAGGCGTGCCCATCCGAAGAACACAAGGTACACTTATTTTCAAACAACTATTTCATTTTTTTCACAAATAACCACCTTTATTAATTTGAAATTATGATTAAAAAACGTTATCTATAGCTAAAGTCTGGTTTCTTAATGCTTGATGAGTTTTGACATGTTTTAACATGCTACAAAAGTTTTACAGGAGACCATGACACACAGTTGGCAGGTGCTTAATGCTGCAACTACAAGGTTGCAGGTTCAAGTCTTGTTACCATTAAAAAGAATTAAGTTAGTTATTTAGACCTAATATGATTTTGAATTAAATTGAGGGACTTAATCTTATAAGTTCTCTTAGGTCTGTAATGATCTTTTTATACTATTTCCCCAAGTTCATCCAAACGATGTCAGATCTAGGAAATTTTCATACTATCAAAACCATATTGGGACTACAAGGTAAATATTCGCGTATGTAACAAGCTAAAGCTAACAATGGAATGAGAATATTTTACCTATCATTTTAATTTGTTATATTTTATATTCAAGAGGTCATTGCATAGTTGACGCTAGCATAGTTTAATGATTTCTCAAACTATGATGTTTATTTTTTTAATTTCTTTCTAATTATCTGTCAATTTTTATTAATTTTAGGAAATGAAAACTGGATAGTTTTTTTAATTTTGATTATTCAAGAAGTTAAATACATATTTAGCATTTTTTATGGATTCTCAAAATTAGGATCATCAATTCTTATTGTTTTACTATTTTTTTTTTCGTTATTCTCTGCAATAGATATCTATTCTGTTTTGTTTCCCCTTCCCCCTCTCTGTTTTGTTTCCCCTTCCCACTCTCTGTGGTATTTGGATTGGTGGAATTCTTCTTTCAAGCACCATGCATAAATGCATTAGCTTGCCTTTTCAAATGCCATAGTTCTGCATATTGATTTTTATTTGAATCCAAAACTATTGTTTATCTTTTGTGTTTTGCCTTTGCTATTAATATATCTCGAAAAGAGCAATAGCATCACTTTTTCTGGAGCCTCCAAGAAACTTGGAGCAGAGCATCCTAAAGGTGCAAGGTTTTTAGTCATCACAATTGATATGGAAGGATATGGATGGAGATGTGATGGTTAATTTTAAGGAGTTTGAGCAGATGATGAGAGGGGGAGGATTTGCCTCCTTGAGGGGGAGGAGTTAAGACTTAAGAAAGGGGCTTGTAAATTTTTATTACTTCTTTTGGGTAGAAAATAAATTTATTACTTTTTAATTACTCATTTTTTCTAGATTTATTTGAATTTGGACTACTACTTGTTCACCAGGCTTTGATCAATCAAAAGTAAGCCCCACATTAGCTAAATGAAAGTTGCCTACTGGAAGTTGTTTACTAGTAGTAATAATCTTATTATAACAGTGGTCATTTTTGAGGTAGGGAATCAAACTCCATTCATATTTAAGTTATTGTTTGATGGGGCCTACATACTTTATGAATGTAGTTTAGTTTGTTGTGTGTTGTAGCAGGTAGCATATCTTCCTTGTATATTTTTAATCATTTTTGTAAGCATAAGATTATTTTCCAACCCAGCAACATGTTGCACCAGACACCAATACATAGGAATCATCAAGGAATCTATTGTTGCACCTGACCAACATCTCGGAGGAATTTGGGCATGTTTTCACCAAACACTTAAAAAATGACTTTCGAGTGCCGAGGAAATGGAGCTCCAAGGATTCCTCTCGCTGCAGAAATGCACCCTATTTAGTTTCAAATCAGTTTAAAGCTGAAACTTCAAATGGGTTTTCCACTTCTATGAAAAGTTGTTAATCTTCAGATGAGTTTTATGATAAAATAAATCATTTTTTTCTAAAAAGTTTGAAATGCGTTTCTTCTTTTGTTTGTTTGGATTTCTTGTTAATGATGTGAAATGATTTGTGCAATTAATTGTGTTGCTCTGGTTTTGTAAATGCTTGTTACGAACTTTTTTTTAGTAAGAAGTCGTTTACACACGTTTGATCGATAAGTTCTAGAATAGGATATACATTTGCATTTGGGCGGCACCTCCACTGCTCCATTTTTAGTTTCCTTTTCATTATTTTTTCCAATATCTTTAGTTATCGACAAGCAATGTTTGGAAAAACCATTATATTTTAATTTTTGTCATTCCTTTTCCTTTGTGTGCATGGTCATTTCAGATGGATCATAAGGTGGCCTCATGAGCACCAGTGCTTGTAAGAGGTTTCCCCTTTTTGTTGAAAAAAAGCATGTTTGAGGGGTCATTCATTTTCTTTTGGAAAAAAAGTCTTGTTTCACAGGTTATTCATTTACTTTTGGGAATTTTACGGCAGTTTTGAGATTGTGGTCGTTTTGGTTGCCTTAAGTTCCTCTCTCATTTTTCCTTATCCATGAATGAAGAAGTATTATGTGGTTTTCTTTGATCCGATTATTTGTTCTTTCTACTTTTGTGATGTAGCTTAATTATTTTTCAAATTACAAATTTTGTTTTCCATTTTCTCTTTCCTAAGCTATCATCTATTTCTTTTTCTTTCTTTCTTTTTTTTTTTTTTTAAATTCTTATTGGTGTTAATAGGAAGGATATGGAAGGCTATGAAATGAGTAATTTTCTTTTTGACATTGCAGCTGCATCATGTATAAGGACTAGGTGGTATAGGAAAGTAGGAAAGAAGGTAATTTATTTCTTCTTAGTTTTTTTTAGTGCAATTAATTTAATGAATTTTTTTTTCTTTGGTAAATGCTCACACCTAGACAAACTCATTCAAGTACCATACCTAGACGCACTCACCCAAGTACCTCAATGTCAGCCATACTGCTAGGGATTTATCACCGGTTGTTTTCGGTTTTTTTTTTAGAACGGAGGTGCCTCACCAATGAGTTACATGTGGATTGGAGTGGATTTTGAATGTTTCCTTTTTTTTTTTAGTTTAACGAAATTAGTTAAAATGCTTTAAAACTTATGTGATAATTTGATTTGAACATTTACCGCAGCCCAACAATCATGCATACATAGTTACAAGCATGGGTTTTCAGGTTTTGCAGCTAGCCTCACCAAGTCGCGAGCACACCGCATTGCAGGTATGATGATAATTTTCCTTACGAACACACAAATATAGGAGTTATCTTTATTTCTACTAGAAGATTAGTAGTTATTTATTTAAATATTGCAATACATAGAATTTTGACACCAAAAGTATTGTTATTGTGGCATTCTTTCAAATGTATATACATTTCTATTTTTTACCTTATTTTCCATGTTTTAATATTCAATTTCTTTTATTTCTATTAAATTTTTATTGACAACAATTTTGAAGATAAAAATCTTGATAGTATATACCCTAATAGAGTGAGATTTGTTACAAAGATCTTAATTATGCAAACTAAACTAATAAATCAAAATTAGTAGCCAAATAACAAAAAATGGTAAAAAAGAAGAAGATGAAGAAAAGAAAGAAAGAAAAGCTAATTTTACTAAGATTTTTTTTATAGGAATATTGCCTGAATCAAGTAGCTTTGATGACAGTTGATACGACCCCATTCCATCACTGTGGAAAGGGATATGTTACGGAGAACAATTTAATTCTGAACATTATAACAGAAAGCTAGTCGGAGCAGTCTTGTTTCACGGGTTATTGATTTACGTTAATGACACATTTGGTAAGGAATTGCTGAGGAGGTGTTAATCATTGTTACTAGGTGCTTCTTTGCCACTGTGGATTTTCAAAATTCGATGGGGGGAGGTGGAGATCGGGGAATCAATGGAAGAGGACTTTTGATGGGTTGGTAGGATTCAAAAAATCCTCTCTTAATTTTCCTCTCCTTATCCAAACGTGGGTTTTCCTTAAAATCGAGAAAAATCATAAAGGACTCCTCTCCGAGAAAGTTACCCAAACATGCCCAGGGATTTTACTGCAATTTTGAGATTGACTTGATTATTTGTTTTATTTTTACTTTTGATATATAGCTTTTTTTTAATCACAATTTTTTGTTTTCCATTTTCTATTTTTTAATTTATCATGTAATTCTATTTATAATTCTTATTTATGTAAATAGAAAGGATTTTTGACATTGCAGCTACAACAACATACATAAGGAGTGATAAAGGAAAATGAGGCAATTGTGAGATTTTCTGATCCTCAATTTCCATTGGATTAGAAATTGAAGAATTCACGAAGGTGTCTCGTAATCCCATAAAGAAGATTTCCATAAAATATAATTTAACAGTGGTACCTGCAATTTAGAGCTCCGCTGCGAGTTACTGCTGCCTAGTCCTGCACCATCAGCAGCCCATCCCCTTTTGCTTCATTTGTTTCTTCTCTTTTCCTCATTTTTTCAAAACCGTGTTATAAAACTTTCATACACAATCACCTTATGCAGGCACAACCAATGTTTGATTCCAATCGGATTAATTTAGATTTGTAGTTCCTCCAAAATAATATGGAGTGTATCTTGATTTCTTGTATGATTAATCTCAGAATGGATAAAAGATTGGAACAATTTTATATGTAATGCAGGGCACAACTAATCTTTGATTCCAATCCGGTTAATTAAGAACATTAGATGTGTAGTTGTTCTAAAATAATATGGAGTGTATTTTGATTTCTTATATGATCAATTTCATAACGGATAGAAAATAGATTGGAACAATTTTTTTTTATGTATAGCAATGGCAACGTAAGATCATTTAATGAAATGGTTATTCGCCCCACTTTGATATAGAATATCCAGTGAGGATGATGAACCTGGTTATGTGAAGTCCGAGTCTCTGCGTAAAAATTGCAAAATTGGGAGATCGTCAAAAACCAGTACCATTGGCGTGTTGGTCACGGCATGCTGGTCAAGGGGTGAATATTTTTTTACCCCCAAAAAATAAAAAAAATCCTAACCGGTGACTGTATAATTTTTTATTTTTTATTTTTTTACCTTGGCTCAATTTCACTGCATTATTGATTTTCAAATAGGAATGTGGATTAAATATGATAAATGAAGGTTATTGAAACTTTTTTTCATTGAATCGGATCTAATAAGGACTTAATGATACTTCATTTTGAAAGAAGATGCATTTGCTGGAAATAGGATGATACTATTTTATCCAATCCACAGTCGCCATATATGTAAAATTTCTTTTTTAATTTTTTTCATTCTAAAACTGTAATTGAGATGGTGTATTAGCTTGTATAAGATTTTTCATAGTTGGCAATTATGAATAATTGGATGAAGCTGTATCGTCTGATTGGCAATTATGGTGATCCCGACTCTTTGATGTGTTGCTAATTTTGCGTTTGCTTGCATGTATTCAAGTCTCTTGTTCGATCGTACTACTACTAAGTTCTTGATTGCTCATACGAGGAGAGGCTGGCCAATGGCACGAGGGACAGTGATATCACTGATATGTGGGAAAGGATTCTTGTGTAATTTTTTTGTTTGGGTAGAGAGTTTTATATATATATATATATAATGGTTATGGGTTTATTTTTTCCTACTAATTTCAATCTCAGCCATCCATCACACTTTTTTGTGGACCCTATTTTACTATTCATCTCACTGTTTTATCAGAGAACTAAAATTCGAAAAATAAAAAAGCAGGAGAGCCGGATTCGATTTGGTTGGCCAGAGTGTTAAAAAAATTTAAAAGTTAAGAACATTAAAAAAAATAATTTTTTTTTAAATTTGGAGTGTAAACTCTTAAATTATAAAAGTTAATAAAACAAAATACTAAAAACCCTAAATATTAAAGCATAAATCATATATACTAAACGTAAATAAAAAAAATATTAACATAAACCAGAAATTCTAAAAACACTAAATCCTATAAAGTCGTAAACCCCAAATCCAAATAAGTTAATTTACGAAAAAAATTTTATCGTGTCAACGGCACGGGTTACTGCTAGTATATATATATATATATAATGCATGTTTCCAGTCCTTTGGGCCACAATAATCCCTACGGGACCAGGAGAGAAAGCCGGATAAAATTCTCATGTGCTCCAGTGTTGTAGTGTAGTTTCAAACCCGTGTGGTAGTGTAGTTTCAAACCCGCAACCTCTGGGTGCAAACCGTGATCTTAGGCCAACTGAGCTACCATTCGGAGTTGGGTAGAGATGGTTAAACGTATGGAAGAACCTTATTTTGAGGAAAGATTACTTCTGAGGGTGGGGTAGGTAAGGTGTTTATTTTATTTATTTATTTATTTTTCTATCGGAGGATTCCCAACCTTTGGGGCTGGACTAATTCCTTTGGGTCCGGAAGAAAGCCGGGTAAGCAGGCTAAAAGGTGTAAAGGACGCATGGAGAGGGGCCTTTCTCTTTGAAAAGAGAGGGTAAGAGTCCAGTGGAGGACCCAGGTATCCCCACCCTACCAGAAAACTTTTAAATAATCCCCTTGCAAGTTTTGATATTTACTATGTATTTTTAATATGTTTGCACCTTCCCACAATATTTTTTTTTACGTTATGCCTCCCCAGTAAAACTTTGGTGAGACTTGAGTGAAATAAAAGTAAAAATTATAGAATTGAAATTTGAACGTAGGAAATATAGAGAGATAAGAAGCTGTTTGGTAGGATAGGGTGGGGTAGAACAGGAAGCAAGGTGTTGCCGAGAGATTGTGCAGTGAGCCTGTGATAAGCATTGATGCCATTTCATGTGCAGCCATCCCTGAACAAATTTGATAGGGCCCACTTATGGCCGTACTGACTATAAAATTGAGAGGTCTATGATCATTTGATCTTTATCAATCAATTCATGGGTCCCGGCCTGCATCATTTGATTTTATGGACGGTTAGAATAAAGATGGTGGACCCCATTCATCTGGGTCCCACTTAAAAATATTTGGTCAATTTGTTAGGTCTATGATCATTTGATCCTTTGATATTTCTTAATCGATTCATGGGTCCCATCCCACATAATATGATTTTATGGACGATTAGAATAGAGATGGTGGACCCCATTCATTTGGGGGGTTCCACTTAAATATGTTAGGTTTGGTCAATTTGTGAGGTCTATGATCATTTGATCCTTTGACCTTTATCAAGCAATTCATGGGTCCCAACCCGCATCATATAGTTTCATGAATGGTTAGAATATAGATGGTGGACTCCATTCATCTTTAGGGTCCCACTTAAATAAATTAGGTTTGGTCAATTTATGAGGTCTATGATCATTTGATCTTTTTCAATCAATTCATGGGTCCCGGCCCACATCATATGATTTTATGGACGGTTAGAATAGAGATGGTGGACCCCATTTATCTGGGTCTCACTTAAACATATTTGATCAATTTGTTAGGTCTACGATTATTTGATCCTTTGATCTTTTTAAATAAATTCATGGGTCATATCCCGCATAATATGGTTTTATGGACGGTTATAATAAAGATGGTGGACCCCATTCATCTTAGGGGTCCCACTTAAATAGATTATGTTGGGTCAATTTGTGAGGTCTATGATCATTTAATCCTTTGATCTTTATCAAGCAATTCATGGGTCCCAGCCCGCATCAAATTATTTCATGGGCAGTTAGAATATAGATGGTGGACCCCATTCATCTTGGGGTTCCCACTTAAATAGGTTAGGTTTGGTCAATTTGAGAGGTCTATGATCATTTGATCTTTATCAATCAATTCATGGGTCCCGGCCCTCATCATTTGATTTTATAGACGGTTAGAATAAAGATGGCGGACCCCATTCATCTGGGTCCCACTTAAAAATATTTGGTCAATTTGTTGGGTCTACGATCATTTGATCATTTGATCTTTTTAAATCAATTCATGGGTCCCATCCCGCATAATATGATTTTATGGACGGTTAGAATATAGATGGTGGACCCCATTCATCTGGGATCCCACTTAAATAGGTCAGGTTTGGTCAATTTGAGAGGTCTATGATCATTTGATCTTTATCAATAAATTCATGGGTCCCGGCCCGCATCATTTGATTTTATGGACGGTTAGAATAAAGATGGTGGACCCCATTCATCTGGGTCCCACTTAAAAATATATGATAAATTTGTTAGGTCTACGATCATTTGATCATTTGATCTTTCTTAATCAATTCATGGGTCCCATCCCGCATATTATGGTTTTATGGACGGTTAGAATAGAGATGGTGGACTCCATTCATCTGGGGGGTTCCACTTAAATAGGTTAGGTTTGGTCAATTAGTGAGGTTTATGATCATTTGATCTTTATCAAGCAATTCATGGGTCCCAGCCCGCATCATATGTTTTTATGGACGGTTAGAATATAGATGGCGGACCCCATTCATCTTGGGGGTCCCACTTAAATAGGCTAGGTTTGGTCAATTTGAGAGGTCTATGATCATTTGATCATTTGATCTTTATCAATCAATTAATGGGTCCCGGCCCGCTTCATTTGATTCTATGGACGATTAGAATAAAGATGGTGGACCTCATTCATCTGGGTCCCACTTAAATATATTAGGTCAATTTGTTAGGTCTACGATCATTTGATCTTTTTAAATCAATTCATGGGTCCCATCCCGCATAATATGGTTTTATGGATGGTTAGAATATAGATGGTGGACCCATTCATCTTGGGGGTCCCACTTAAATAGGTTAGGTTTGGTCAATTTGAGAGGTCTATGATCATTTGATCATTTGATCTTTATCAATCAATTAATGGGTCCCAGCCTGCATCATATGATTTTATGAACGGTTAGAATAGAGATGATGGACCCCATTCATCTTGGTCCCACTTAAATATATTAGGTCAATTTGTTAGGTCTATGATCATTTGATCTTTTTTAATCAATTCATGCCTCACCTAAAGAATAAAACATTTGGAAAAAAAACATAAAGATCAAATTAGCAACAAAAAAAAAAGGACTCACAAGTTTACTAATTAATAAATTTATTAAAAATAATTCATATCAGTCTGTGCATTTGGTGGTTTCGTGGTTCTTCCAACTCTAGCTGCTTCCTGTGGTCCTCCCGTGATTTAAATGCAACTGCGACCGACCCGAGATAGTAAATACATGGATGAAAAATCAATAAGTGACATAATCAAAGAGTTGGAAACATAACCCAATTTTGCAATTTGCAAAATAAAACCTTTAAACTTAGTAATTTCTACATAAATTTACTATTTTTTCAGGAGGGTTGTAACAGAATTCCATATCCGTTTTACCCATCGATCAAATCATTAAAGAACAAAACAGTACATTCAGTTTCAATTGGAGATATGCATGCGCAATATGTAGCAGCCGCAGAATCGGCTGATTTGGGATCACAAAGTCTGTTCTAAAACCGTCTTTCAACGATCCCCAAATCCCAATTAGAGACAATCTGATGGTTTTCAATTGGGGGTTCTATCAGTACCATAATATCTAATCGCATCAATCCTAAAAGCCCTAATCGAAAATCAGATATCATGGCACAAACAAAAACCCTAATTCAATGCAACCCCTAATCCATCATCATCAGATGATGAATCCATATCTGAAAAACCAAACAGAAACAACTACAAAAAAAAAAAAAAAAAAAAAAAAAAAAAACAATCATTATTGTCTATTCCGAGCCAACCCCCAAATAAATAACTACTAATCTTCTAGTAGCTCAAGTGGTACCAGGGAAAGTCCAAAATACTTCTTATTCAAGAGGTTGAGGGATCGACTCCTGGGAAGGCCCCTGGGAGCCCGTCTCCTGAAGTGTATACAATAGGCCGCCTTTTTGTAGGGGATGCGAATCGCGGGCTCCCTAATCATGCATTTGTCCCGGGCAGGAGCGTGTCACGTACACAGGGGCCTCCCAAGGTTTCGAACCCGAGACCTCTCCCTTAAGAGATTGAATGGGTGAAACCTGGTTCCACTTGAGCATTGAATGGGTGAAACCTGGTACCACTTGAGCTACTAGCCCAAGTGGTACCCGGGGCCCTGGGCCCCGCCTATTCCCCGTGGGGGGACCCGCGATTCGCATCCCCTACTAGCCCAAGTGGTACCAGGTTTCACCCATTCAATCTCTTAAGGGAGAGGTCTCGGGTTCGAAACCTGGGGAGGCCCCTGGGTACGTGACACGCTCCTGCCCGGGACAAATGCATGATTAGGGAGCCGCGACTCCTGAAGTGTACACAATAGGCCCGGGGCCCTGGGCCCCGCCTATTCCCCGTGGGGGGACCCGCGATTCGCATCCCCTACAACTTTGATTTCCATCAATCCATCCCGGAACTTGGTGGTTAAACTCTACTACGGTGATGATAATGGAGGGGAGGCCCTGTGGAAAAATAGCTCCCTTCTTCTATATGAGGCAAACAAAATGGGCCTAAAAGCAAGACTGCTCATTGGTTATCAGTAGTCCTTTGATGGACAATGTTGTTTATCAATAGCCTCTTGATCTAAGACCAAAAACATGTGCGATTGAAATAAAACGCATCAAGGGCACACTCACAACCATCAAACAGGCAAAAATGGCACCATACATGGCATTTGATAATTGGAAGATGTCGCATCCAAAGAGCTCTTTTATTTGGCTATAACCATGATGCGGCATGCACTATCTTGAAAGAGTACTTATTGCAAGATAAAAGTATAATCCATCATGAAATTTGGAATGTCAAAAGCATGTTGGCTTTGCTCTAGCACTTCACATAGAATCCTATGTGGATTACACATCCTTGATATCAGCTACAGATGCCATTGCAACTTGATTTGTCTCTGTTGAAACTTCAAATTAGATCAACTGAAAAAAAAGTTGTTTAATCTTTATTTTCTTGCTAGATGTTACATCCAATTTCTCATTTGACCAATGCAAATGCTACATGTTGTGGAACATCCTTTAATCCTTTGTTCATTTAAAGAGTGGCACTCCTTAATGTTCATGGCATGGTTTGAACTCGTCACAATCTGAAACTCGTTGAGTTAAACACAAGGTTGTATGAGTTGGCTCTTAAATTGGGAATTGAATTTGTGATAAGCCACATTCATGCAGCAATCAAAGACTCTTACCAACCTATAATATTTGGACTTATTTTAAGAGGAACAAAAGTCTTCATGTTGACTAATCAAGTCTTCCCCAGCTTGTCCTGACATGGTTGAACGTCAAGTATTATATATTGCATCTCTCATTGTTGATTTTTATATATCATGATGACATTTCCTGCCTAAAATCTTACTGTAGTTTATGTAACGCGCTGTATGCAAATTCAATAGTATTCATAATCTATTATTTAATGGTGTATGATATAATGATTATTTTTCTCACCTATGGGAGTCCATGGATGGAGTACCTAGTGATGAACTGAGACTAATAGATTTGGATAGTTTACTCTTTCATCCTAAAAATCTGGACGTGTTTGACAATTAACTAGTTAAGTAAAAAGGAAAGTGAATCGAGATAAGAAATGACAAGGGATCATATCAAAAGTACAAAATTTTAAAATTTCCTCCGAATTTTTCAAAAGAAGTAAAAAAAGCAACATTCTTTTTGTCCACTAAAAGATAAAAAATCTCTACTTTTCTATAAAAAAAAAGTCAAAAAGATTTCATATCAAACAACTAAAAATAAAACACCATCATAACACCTTATATTTTATTCTCTCTTAATTTAATGCTTCACCTCACCATACTTCGATTCATCATACGTCCAAACAGGCCTAAAGTTCAACCCCTTATAGTCATACATCACATCCATGTACACTTGTCAATTTTGACTTCACTAGGCAAGGTCCCCATCTAATGTGGGTCCATCAATTCAAACCTTTGGAGCATCAAAATTACAAGAAATTACTTACTTGCAGTCGAGGGCACCCGTTCTAACGTGGGTCCATCAATTCAAATTCTTGGGGTACAATAAATATAAGAAACTGAGGATTTCGTGATGCTGAGGTCACTATAAATTGCCTTGGGTTGGTAATGTGAATAGAATTAATTATACGGTCTCCCATTTGCATTCTTTTTATTTATTCTGTCAACGCTCTAGGTAAGTTTGTCCCTTGCATGTTGGAAGAGAGAGAGAGGGGAAAAGGCCAAAGCATACTTTTCTTTAAGTTGACGAAGGGACGAGCATACACATGGGCACATTGAGAGGAGATTGATAAGAGGCAGGGATGTACCTAGCATTTTTATTTGAGAGGTGGGGAAACTAACAGTTTGTTTGATTCTTAGGACGAGCCAATGATTTTTATGTGAATTTATAATTTTTATTGCTTTTTTGAAAATAAATTTATAATTTTTATATAAATTTTAAAAGTACACCACAGTTTGACTGGTGTGAGCCCCCGAACATGCATGTACTTGGGTCTGTCTTTTGGTTAGGAGCAATGTTGGATGCAACATATTTGTGGCAATTTAGACATGAAAAAACAATGAATTTCAATAGATTTATTTAATGTATCTTTTTTCCTGTGGGGCCAATTTGAAATGTTGTAACTTTGACAAAGGTCATTTGGGCATTAAAAAAAAAAAACACTTGTGTCTGATGACTGTCAAAAGTACAGTGGAAGACCCACTAGCTCCTGATAGATGACGGTCTCTATTTGATACCATCTATCAAAACTGAAAATATTCACCAATGGACATTGATGGGAAGGAGAATTTGAAGGCTCAAGCTTCGGGCCAGCCAGAGTGCAATTGTATTGTTTTTTTTTTTTTTTAACCAATGACTGAATCTCCATTGCATCACAGTCAAACTTACCCTACATGCAAAAGGTCAAAAGAAAAAAAAAAAAAACCTCCATTTTCATTTCATTCAATGGGACCCACTGATCAATCCAAAGGCCCACCCGCACCCCGTCCACTAAGCTTACTTCTTAAATTGGCTTGTGTCCCGATTGGAATGTTCAAAGTCAAAACCAATATGAACTATCTGAATGAATTACATATGACCCCTTCAAACTTTGAGGCCCATTCACACTGGGTCATAATTTTGAAAGAATAGACCCGAGTCCTAAATTAAAGCGTATGTGATCGATGTCAACGTTCTCCTGTGCAGGCCCAACTTAGGGAGTAGCTAACGTGATGCAATTATAGTGAGGTTTGGCCAACCCCCCACTAAACTGACCTCAGACCACAACCACTACCCGTACAACTATTGAGCCCACACGCACTGACCTATCTTCGAAATCAAGAGTCCACATCCTTGAGGCCTTGACTTAGAAGGAAAAAACACAACTACTTGAGTTAAAAACGTTGGGTGGGGGAATAAATTTTCTGGGTCCCACACATGAAAAACTTATGTAGTTTTTATTTTCATGTAGTCTTTAAAATATGTAATAGCCTTTTTGAAAACTTTGGAGGTCCATACGTAAAAAATTATAAAATTTTCTAAAGAAAAGTTGAGTTTTCATAAATCGTGGAGGGGTCATATGTAAAAACTCATATATCTTTATAAAGAATAAAAGGGGTTCTCATAAATCTTGGAGTGGCATAGGTAAAGATTCATTAAATTCACTTAAGAAAGAAGGGGGTTTTTAAAAATTACGAGGGGGCCATGGTCCCTGCCAGCCCCCCTGGTTCCGCCGGTGAGCCCCACCGAGCCCCTCAAAGTAAATGGGCTTCTAATGTTGGCATGCATTCAAATCTTACCCTTAGCAGAGTTGGTCCTACTGGAAAATCGAATGTTTGTGAAATCATGACTAATAAGTATGTATGATATTATGTTGATCATGTTCTTCAGTAAGTGGTCAACATTATAGCGGCAATCAAACTTCTATATGAATAGAACTTAAAGTATATCCTAAAGACTAAAAACACATAATTTTACATTCTCAGAGAGTCTGGATTCCCCATCACAACTACATGGGTAACATATAACACATGCTAGATCTAGACTATTTAAGATGAATCACATCCCCTCTAATAATGTATGTTTATATATCTTTTTATTAGGAGTGAGTCTTACCATAAAATTGAATACATAAATGGATGCTTACGTGCTCATCAGTGCCGATGTGACGTTAATCAATTCTCAATCGGACGGTGGGAGCCACTCTTATTTAACAAAAATATGAGAATCTATATCCGAAGGGATTGGGATTCACCATCAACAGTTAAGATTATCTCTTTAGGGCCTGTTTGAATAGGCAAAAAATAGAGTAGGGTGAAGTTAAATGGGCCATAACTGTCTAAAATTTCAACTCTACCCCGTTTGGATGAGTCTGGCCTAATAGATGAAGTAATGTTGTGAGCCATATGCACTCCATTTCACTTCAACTCTAACTACTTCCATTTCCTTGAGTAAAAGTAGATTCTACTTTAAACCTTAACTTCAAAATAAGCATCCAAATGGAGTGAAATGAAGTATTATATTTTAACTTCAACCTACTTCTCTTCACTCCACTCCACATGTAAAATCCACTTCATTTCACTCCACTCCTCATTTATCCAAACAGGCCCATGGGCTCATGATGGAGATTACAAATAAAAAAAAAAAGAAAAAAAAAATCTCACTGTGGAGGAGTTTTCACTTTTCACCAACCAAGCCCCAACTCAGGATTTCTCTCCCAATCCGGTCTCAGAAAATAAACCCCTGGTGCGACATATCGTCCATGCACAGCAGGTTTCAAAATAGTCGTCCCCTCGTCGGTTTCCCACACCCGAAAGTCCTCCTTTACCTTTTCCGGAAAGTAATCCCAAAAAATAAAAGTAAAGTAAAGTGACAGGCCAAAGAAACCAAACAAAACGAAATGAAAAATCTCCAACGGCCAACTTTCACCCCTCTCCCTCGCTTTTTATTTCACACGGCAATAAGAAGAGGAAGAGATAGAAAGAGAGAGTGCAGGAGAGAAGAGAGACAGATGCGGACCCGCGATACTTCTCCCGTTGAATTCGGTCCGTTGCCACATCAAATCCCTTTCAATAAAAATCTCCACTCCCTCCCATTTTCCGCAAATCTCGCAAGCAAAAGAACCCAAGAGAAGAGAAGAGAGAGAGAGAAAAAAAAGCATTAACATTCCTCTCTCCTCTCTTTATATCATGACATGGGTCTCCTTTAACCCCTTTCCCATCATCAACTCTCTCCCTCCTCCCTCAATGCTATTATTATTGTGTAGCTAAAAAGCTCTTTTTCCTTTTCCTCTCCTCCCCAAAATTCCCACAATCCCATCTCTCATCTGGGCATTTGGGAACTTGGGGTTCTCTCCCTTAACCCAATTCCATCTGTATGCCCAGTTTGCAGTGATGGGTTGCATCGCATCCAAGCAGGCGGTGTCGGTAACGCCGGCTTTTGATTACTCTGGGAGTACCTACAGTGGGTCTGGGATGTCGGTGAAATCGCGGAGGGGGAGGAGGAAGAAGCTTGAGGAATTGGAGAAGAGGAGCATTAAGGGTGGAGAGGAGAGTGAATTGGGAGAATCGGGGAGGGGGAGTTCTTCCAATGCTGATTCAATCAGTATGAGATTGGGGAATTTGCATAAGTATATTGAGGGAGAGCAGGTCGCTGCTGGGTGGCCTGCCTGGCTCACCGCCGTCGCGGGGGAAGCTATTCAGGGATGGGTGCCTCTCAAAGCAGATTCATTTGAGAAGCTGGAGAAGGTAATTGAATTTTACCCATCCCACCCATTTTTCTTTTATCAAGTCATTTTTCATCTGTTTGTGTCTTTTGGGGTGGCTTGGATATGTTGAAAGCTCTGCTGGAATCTTAGTTTTTGCTGAAACCACTGTGTTTCGGTGCATCATCGATGTTTCTCTGAGAATTGGCTTTCTTGGAGGGTCTTTAATTATGAATCTCTCTACATTTAAGACCTGCCCTGTTTGCAATGCTCTCAAAATATGCCTTACTTATTTCAGTGATTGAAGTAGCTTAAAATTAAATGCATCAGACATTATTTTCAGGGAAATTGAAATGCCCCCAAAGAGTTTGGGTGGCCTGCACCTGCAGTATTTACATTCTTATTACTTGAAGGGAGCAAGATCTGCTAGACTTTACTCGTTGGCTTGATGCAACTGATGATATTGCCTTCTTTTTTTATTAATGGAATTGTTATGCTTGTTTTTCTTCAATCTCTTGCTCAATAATGATTGTTTACTTTGGTCATCTCTTTCATGTATGCTGTAGGAGATTGAAAAGCATTACCTTTTGGCTGTTGATAGGATTGGATCGCTTCCACCACAGATTGCATATCACTGAGAATACTCTGATTGTTATTGTTAGAACTGATTAAAATGGAGCGGAAGTTAGGATTAGTACTGAATATTCAGAAGGAGCAATCGACATCTACGGCACACATCTTTGTGCTATAGACAATGATAACCACCAGAGAGATGTAACTTTAATACAAGTAATGACCACATCAGCCTGCAAGGTTTGCCAAAGGCTTGTTGAAAGAGAGATTTTACAGACTCGACACTTAAACAGTGGAACAAACTAACTTGGATATTCATTCCACTGTGATAAACATTTTTCCATTGAAAACACACGTATTTTATGTTTACCTCATATGGTTGATGACTTTAAGTTAACCATTTGTTGTAGCTGGAATTATTGAATGATTGCTTACTAATAATCACTCATTTTAAATATCCTTAAACGTCATACTTTTTCTACTAAATGTTGTTATTCGCTGTTGATTTGAATATATAGATCGGACAAGGTACATACAGCAGTGTCTTTCGAGCACGTGATCTTGACACTGGAAAGATAGTTGCTCTGAAGAAGGTGCGCTTTGACAACTTTGAGCCAGAAAGTGTAAGGTTCATGGCACGAGAAATACAGATTCTCCGCAGACTTGACCACCCAAATGTTGTGAAGTTGGAGGGATTGATTACTTCCCGTCTATCATGCAGTATCTATCTCGTGTTTGAGTATATGGAACACGATCTTGCTGGATTATCTTCTTGTCCTGACATCAAGTTCAGTGAATCACAGGTGCATTGATGTTTCCAACACTATCATTGTTATTGTTGTTGGAAACTTACTTTGTGCTGATAGAGATCTCTCTAGTTTTAAATAGGATTTTGGGGTGTCACTGTCTCTCTCATGTATATCAGCACTCCATTACAAAACCTTTCTGCGGCCGGAGATTTGATTTTCTTTTACCTATATTGTGTAGGTTAAGTGCTATATGCACCAATTATTATCTGGGATTGAGCATTGCCACTCACGGGGTATCATGCATCGTGACATTAAGGGATCAAATCTTCTCATTAACAATGAAGGAATTTTGAAAGTGGCTGACTTTGGTCTAGCAAATTACTTTCGTAATGGGCAGAGGCAGCCACTAACCAGTCGTGTGGTCACTCTTTGGTATCGCCCACCAGAGCTTTTGTTGGGTTCAACAGACTATGGAACATCTGTGGATTTGTGGAGTGTCGGTTGTGTATTTGCAGAATTAATGCTTGGGAAGCCTATCCTACAGGGAAGAACTGAGGTGATCATTCTTTCCTTTTTGTCAGACGCTTGTCTTACACATTTTTTATTTTTATCGTTGATCCTTGCCTTGTGATTTAATAGGATAAGCCTATAATGATGATGAAGCTCTTCTTGTGATTTTTTTTCAATCAAAGTTTTGTACCTTTCAGAGCAATTTGCAGTTAACATTTTGCCATTATGTCGAATTTCCAAAATAACCAACTAATTTTGCTTATAGGTTGAACAATTGCACAAAATCTTTAAGCTTTGTGGTTCACCATCCGACGACTATTGGAAGAAGTCTAAACTGCCTCATGCAACAATTTTTAAACCCCAGCATCCTTATGAGAGTAGCCTTCGAGAAACCTGTAAAGGCTTCCAAGCAACTGCCTTGGGCTTGATAGAGACACTTCTTTCTGTTGAACCTTATAAGCGTGGCACGGCATCCTCTGCCCTTGCATCTGAGGTAACTCATATATTAGAATAGGTATTTTTTCAAGTGCCCTGTTGTTTATACTTCGGTGTTCTTGTTGACTTCTGTTTCTTTTCCAAGTTGTTTAATATTGTTCCAACAACGTCTTTAAGTTTTCCCATTTGTTGCGATTGGGGAAATGCAGGATGCTCCAATGATAAATATGGATAAATATTTATAGGATGTAGAAGCCTTAAATTTTAACCTTGAAAAGCACTGCAGGGCCACACCTTATGAATGCCAATCATGCAGTCGGATGGGATTAGGGGTGATACAATGTTAGAATGATTAGATGATCTTATGTCAGTGCCCAGAGTTAAGGTTTAAACAGGGTCCATGCTGATTTTTGTCCCACCCTTAATCATCACTACACACACATGCAGGTGTGATCAACTGGGGGATTGCACTCATCCTTATTGCATGCGCACTGTACAGCTCCTGTGGGGCCCCTGGGTGTGTGCCAAACACAAGGATGGGGGAGTGCATATCCCAATATTTGGATAAGGTAGACCCAAAATCCACCCGATGCCGTTATATGGCGTAGATATTATTATTAAGGCCCCATGATCAAGGGTGGAAAACCAATGAAAAAGTTTAACGTAAAACTCAATGGTGGATATGGTCTGGATGTGTCAAAATGGTATGGTTCCAGTTCACTAGCAGTAGCGGATGTTAGAAGGCAGATGGGATCACCACAGATGGGCCCCAAGTAGGTGTTATATGTATATATCTATAGACACAGATGCTGAAGACATGCATACATTATAACTGTGTGGACACCTGTTTTTAAGAGATGTGGGACCTCCAATGATCAATCCAACCCCCTCACTCCCACTAGCCCTCCTGAATGTCTCAAGCCTCAAGCTTGATAACCATCTGAATGTGACTCACTATTGGATTGAAATTCTAAATTATGATGCCTTTTAAAATTGTTAAATTGAGCGCCATGGATCAAGGGTTTAGGTTGATCTAAAGGACTTGAAATTTTGCACACAATTAGGTCCCATTTAGATCTTTTGATCCCCCACCTCTTCCATGATTGCTGTGGCCCCCAGTGAGCCCCACAAGCAGCAGCAGAAGTAGGTAGGGCGTGTGGAACCCCCCCCCCCCCCCCCCCCCCCCCCCCCTTTTCAAAAAAAAATAAAGAAGGAAAAAACCACTGCTGTAAAGGGATTTTTCATATTTTTACTTTGGCCCTCCCAAAAATTGGAAAACCCCCTGGTTAATAGAAAATTATAGTTTTTTTTTTTTTTTTTTAAATAGTGGCCACTCCTAGCCCCCACCCCCTCTCCGATTTCGGTTCTGCCCCTGCCCATAAGGCCATCCACATGGATGGTCTGTGTAGACTATTCACAGGAGAGCATGGCCCATTTATATGTTCGTATAAATTCTCACACACACAGAGACAAACATACCTATGTATATATGAGAGAGAGAGAGAGAGAGAGAGAGAGAGAGAGAGAGAGAGAGAGAGAGAGAGAGAGAGAGAGAGAGAGAGAGAGAGAGAGAGAGAGAGAGAGAGAGAGAGAGAGAGAGAGAGAGAGAGAGAGAGAGAGAGAGAGAGAGAGAGAGAGAGAGAGAGAGAGAGAGAGAGAGAGAGAGAGAGAGAGAGAGAGAGAGCTGTACCTGCTTGTTGTACACATGCCACTCATGTGGATTGGGGGAATGAGAAGGTCTCGATGTGGACCGGGGATCATCATAGATGCCCCAAAACATTTGACACAGTCTACAAGTTAAAGTGCTGGAGTTAAGAACAGCAGGTTGTGCCAGGGTCTTCTGGTGCTTGGCGCAGCAGTAAGACATATCCTCTATGGCTATATCATTCAAGTGTACAGGTTCAAACCTATGCAGGTTGTGCTTGACGGTAGTAAGTACTCTCTGCCACTGGGGGCAGAGCATGGAAGAAGTGAAAAAAGGTCATACAAGGGCCCCAGGGCTTACTCAAGCTTTGATTCACAACCCTTGTCTACAATAGCCTGCAGAATCTTTTGGAAGCCTTTTTAGCCTTTACTTGAATATTCCCCTCATATGTGTGTGCTTTCCTCTTTTGTCCCAGTTGGTTGGTCAATAAACTTGAAGAAGATGTTTACTACTTTACTTTTATATGGAGCTTGAAGAAGATGTTTACTACTTTACTTTTATATGGAGCAACTGTTATGCTGATAACCATTGATTTAAGAGTTCTCTTTTCCAATATGGGTGGCCCCTTGACATTCTCCTATCCTCATAAATCAAATAACCTTGAAGCAAAGTGGTTCCCACAAGATTTTGCAATAATTGGACAAGTGTGGGAATGTTACCACTTGATCATTAACTATAATATTATATAACTATATACTAATATTTCTTATCATAATATTAACTAAGATAATAATAGTACTATTAATTATTATTATAGTACTGTTATTATATTATTGAACTTAACTAAACAATTCATGCATGAGGAAGGTGCTCACTATCGCAACCTTGAGAGGGTTGTAGGTTCGAGTCACATTACCAATTGAAAAAAAAATCATGCATGTTCTTTTCAATGATGTCTCTTTCCACACCCAATGGGATACGCTTATGATTTAATATTTTTACACTTCTCAGTACTTCACAACGAAACCTTATGCATGTGACCCATCGACCTTGCCGAAGTATCCACCTAACAAGGAGATTGATGCGAAAAATCGTGATGCAAAAAGTCGTGAGGAGGCACGCAGGTGAGCTTATAACAGTCTACAGTCTACTAATTTAATGCTACAAAATAATTTTTATTGCATCTCATTAAATATTTCCATAGTGCATGAATTTACAGTTTTTTATTCTTTTATTTTTTTGGATGGAAGAAAATAATGATGTTCCAGTTAGGGCCAAAAGCCTGAAGCTAGAACAATGGACAACCGAAAGCTATACCCCTTACCATCAACTAAACTACCGATACATCCAACTATAATACCTATATACTAAGGTAGGCAATGTAGTTTCATGTAGCATATGCTTTATCCATGGTGTTTAATTGCTGTATCCATGCCACATTGGGCATCATAGAAGTTCAGCTTCCAGAATGATTGGTCAGGCAACATGCAACATAGATAAATGAACCAATAGAAGTGAGAGACAAATGAAACCAAAAGATATTGGGGAAACAGCTTCCTAAGACATTGAGAGTCCATTACATTCCTTGCCATTTCATATGGGCTGCCCCAAAGGATAATTTTAGCATGATGCCCCCCTTGGTGACTAATTCCTTTCTTTGCCCTTGACTGATGTTGATAGAGTTCATAATAGAGATTTCTCCTATACTCAACGATTAGTCTCTTATATATTAAGAAAATCAAGAGAAGCCAGCAGCACAGTTGGAAGGTGCTAATTGTCCTAACCTTGAGGCTGCAGTCTTCTGCTTATGTTGTCTACTTGTCTGTCAAGGAAGCTCAACCTTAGGGCAGCATCTGACTAGATGGGTTCTTATATGTTAAGAAAATCAAGACAAACCGGCCGCACACTTGGAAGGTACTAATTGTCCTAACCTTGAGGTTGCAGGCTTTGGCTTACGTCATCTGTCAAGGAAACTCAACCTTAGGGGCATCTAAGTAGATGGGTCTTTGAGGTCAACTGAAATCACTTGATTACACCACAAGTCAATAAATTATATTTGGCATGCAAAGCTGTGTATGAAGCATAGAAATAGCAAAAGAACTCGCTTGTTTCAGTATATTTCTGCCAGTCTACTGTTTTGTAGCAAGAAAAGGTGTGGTGATGAGTTTAGGGTTTAGGGGATTTCCATGCATTTCTTAAACTGCATGGAAAACGCTAAATTGGAGCTTGATCTAAACTTAAGTAATTGAATAATCAAAACATTGAGCATAACCAGGAAACTATTCCCTTTAGAGGCAATGGCTAGCTCTTTCTCATGAAGTAGGAGTTGGAACTGGTATACTTTTTGGCCCTTAATGTATATACAAGGTATGAAGGTATTTTTTCCATCTTAATAGCTCCCCTGCCAGGCCTTTCACTGACTAGAGCTGATCCCAGATAGATGATGGGATAAGGTTTCAAAGATGATGATTACTCACTTTCTCCCTGTGATTGATGTAGTGCGGGGACACATGGGTTTGGGAAATTTGAATGCTTCACAAAAACAAGGTATAATAGTGGCGTTTTGCCACAGATTTATTTTTCTTAGGGCCTGCTTGAATTGGGAGAAAGAATGTGGTTTTGGTCGTAGGAAAAACTGATAAAGCAGTTTTCTTCATCACCACTTTCCCATTGTTTCTCCTAATTCAAACTGCATCTATGTATGAAAAATCTTATGAAAGTGTGGTCTCAGTACATTTCTTTTATTGCATGTGGAATATTTGAAGTTCCATATCACATTACCAATCTGACAAAAACAAAAGAATTCTGCATCACATTGATGCATGATGTATAGCCTTACCCGAGGGCTGGTTTTCAAGCAAGAAAAGCAGTGGGTGGTTCTGTCACAAAACTATTCTTCCGGTTTTCTGAATGCTTCATTGGAATCTAGTAACTTAAACCAAAAATCTTGAACACGTAAAACTACGTTCACATTCAAGTTTCGGGTTAACATGGATTGAAGTTCTGCGTTGAAATTGGGGTTTGAGTTTGTACAGTTTCCAATTTATCAAATTAAGAGTTTCCAAATACTTCATTGGAATTTTTTTCTCTCTAGGAGATAGGAGCGTTCTTGTAATTTCTCCCATAAGTTTTTGCTGAGTTTGTGCAGTGGCCAATTTATCAAATCATTCTTTTTTCTTCAGGAGAAAGGCTTCCGGTAGAACACGTGGTTCTGAAAATACAAGAAGACCAACTAGAGCTTCCAAAGCTCCACGAGAATCTAATGACCGTAAATCAGCTGTACCTGTACAGGTATTTCTTATGGCTTGCAATGTCAAAGATCACTAGTAACAATTTTTCAGTTTATAAGCTGCAAATGTAACTATGCAAATATTTTAATTTGCAAAGTCAAATATTAAGTTTAATCTTTCTGCAGGAAACACGCATCAACTCTCAAGCGGTCCATAAAGAAAAAAGCATGAAGTTAAATCCTCTTTCCACGGAAGATGTTAATAGTGCTAGATTATGCCATGAGCTGCTAAAGCCAATAATTAAACCTCCTGAAGATGAAACCTTACATGTAAAGCATTCCTCTCAAGGGGACCTTCCTTTCTCAGGCCCATTACACGTCACTGCCTCTAGTGGTTTTGCATGGGCAACAAAATGGAAAGAGGAGAATGCATCATTAAGGTCACATAGTAGATCTAGTTCCAGAGGTATGGGTCCTGGTGCATTAGATTCCTCAAGTATCCTCCTTAGTGGGAGGGTTACTTCAGACTCAAAAAGGCAAGCAAATGGAGATATTCTACATGACTCTGTTAATTCCAAAGGCTCGTTTGATATGTCTAAGCGCTCAATGCTGAAGCAGTGGAGCCAGCTTGAGCGCCCGGATTCATTTGATGCCTCTGACATGTACCATTCGCAGGAGTTAGCAGCACTTTACCATAGAGATGAATTGCTGTCGAAGCGAAATATTCAGGTATTGTTACAGTTTATATTCCAATTTCATTTCCATTCGCCCTTTTTGTTGGATTTGGAGTTTTTATATTATATCAAAAGTAATAAAATGATACCAGGATGATAAAGAAAGAGTGGAGTACTCAGGGCCCTTAATTTCTCAGTCAAATAAAGTTGATGAGCTTTTAGCAAAGCATGAGCGCCATATCCGTCAAGCAGTGCGGAAATCATGGTTTCAAAAAGGTAAAGACTAAACTATTATGAACTATACATGTTGCATGCATTCAAAAGATTCTTGCATGTTTTAGCCAATCTTCGTGCAGCTTCGTCATGTTAATAACTTCCATTGGGTTTTCTTCCTAGATCTCATACGAACGCTTCTATCTGAATTTAGTTACACTTCTGTTTAATATTTTTATGTTATATTTTCTTATCAATTGTTGATCTTCTGTTAAATAATTCCTGTAGGATGGAAATGAGTTTCTAAGCTTTGTGTTTATAATCTCAACAGAAACTGCCCAAAAAATGATTGATTGCAGAAAAGTCGTGTTTTATGACTTTGATGGATTCTCAGCCTATAACACCTTTCTCTGAACTTCATGACCCCTACTACCTTCTCTTTCAACCAATCCTTGCCCCTCACCAGAATTTAAAAAAAAAAAACAAGAAAAAGAACATAAAAAAGGGTTCTAGAAAAGCAACTGTATTAAAACCTCTCAATTTGTTTACAGGATCTTAAAAAAAAAAAAATGATTACAGAGTCTTCTCTAACTTAATAAGTCAATAAAACTGAGATCAAGTATTAATTTCTTTCTTGTCAACTGAGACTTTGGTCCTCATTTGGCCTGAGCTGTGAGTTGACTCTTTTAAACATTGGCTATGTCATGAGTCAGATACTGTGAGACTTAACAGCTGTGTTTACAATGGCAGGGAGAAAGCAAGGAAGATAACACTTGCAGACTGCTTGAAGAAATCAAAGAGAAGCCTTTAGAAGCCTTTGTGGATTTTACTAGAGGGAAGGCCTTTGGTTTCTATGACTTAGGTACATTACAGCACCGGAACCCAAGAGTCTTGGCAAATTAAATCCACGACTATGGCCATGCAACATCACCAGCCATGTCACTGCACAAAACGATCAGAAGATTGCTAACATGATTATCACAGGAAACAGTAGGTGAGCTACTGCCATAACTACGCGTTTTGGCATGTAGATCAAGGGAATACACCGACTCTGAGTTGACTAGAAGTTGAGGCAAGGATGACTGACTCTCTTGATGGTCATAGGGCGAGCGACAAAGCAGGTCTATGCTGCTTTTTTCTCGCTGCAAATGTAGAGGGATTGTGATGCTCCTTCATCATGAGTGAATAGTTGTGGGTGGTATAAGGAAGCTGGCTTGTAGTACTCGTCTATCAGGTTCATTGAAGTTCCTGGTGATGTATAGAGATTGGCAGGAGGCGCGGCCCTCCCACTTCTCACTTGAATCACACATTGTCATTATCCAGACACCCGGCAACACTGAGTTATCTTGAATTACAATCTCCAAGATTATATATTGGGAAAGATTTTGAAGGATTTTTTTTCTTAACTACATTAGTAGCCAATTTCAAAGATCACAGGCATGATTGCATACTAGTGTTGCAGTTTATCTGCAACCAATGTAGTTTCAGGATATCTGGCAGTTTTGGTTTCAACTGGGGGCCATAAAGGGACCTGATGCTGTATTGCTCTGCCCTGGGGTATGAACATACCGACCACTGATTGAACAGACACTGACAAAATCTGAGTCAGCTAGATGATCCTGACCATTGAACCATTGAATCATAGAAATGTTCCATTGTGAGCTTAGGCTTTCTAGGGAGTGCTACAAATCGCCAATATTTTCTGTAACAAGATGGTGAGCTGATATAATTTTAATCTAATTATGACTTTCGAAAGTATTGATGAGGGGGTGTTGGGTTTATGTCTTATATTCCGGGTTTACCGGATTGCTCCATTGGGTTAGCCAGGGATCGGGTTTTGGGTCAGGAGTATTTTTGGTCATTGTACCGGGGTTTTTTTGGGGCTAAGAAAATGGAGATTATATATATATATATATGATGTAATCTGCAACCCTCTACTAAGCAAAGTGGAACAATAAAGAGAGTGAGTTTTCTTTGGTCGTGGACGTAGGCACTGTGACGAACCACATAAAATCTCTCATGTGATTTCTCTTCTTGTGTGTGGTTTCATTGATCGCAGATACTCACGCTTTCGCATGCATGCGCACAATAGGGGGAATATCAAATGCCCACGTCAAGAAAACTTTATAGGAGAAATTACTAGGGAGGAACTGCCTTTTCTTTTCACCCTCCCACACAACACATACAACTACAAGCTGAGAAAGGGTACTGTGCCTAAAATTCAGGCCTCAAATCGAACTATGGTGGCAATGGGTAGGGTGGGTTGAGTAATGAGAGGAAGTTCATATGTTAGGGTTGAGTAATGAGACTATGAGAGTAAGTTTTATATGCTAACACTGAACCTGACCCATTTATTAGGTGGGTGGAAGATCTCAAGCTCAGAAATTCTTCATCAACAGTTTGGGTTGGATCATAGTGCGATTGGTCAGGTTGAATTAGGTTCGAGTTAGGTTGGCTGGTTGGACAGCAAAAATTTAGTCAAACCAAACCATAGACTTAAATTAATAGGATTGAAAATGTAAGTCCAACCCAGCGAGCCTAGAAAAAGGTCTAAAGCTAGTGCCAACTGCCAACGTCTCTCTGGTTGGCTACTGCCCGACATTCACCCTAGCTGGCCCTAGTTTGATAGGGAGATTAAAGTTTAAACACTGTACAAGATTGTCACTTGCATACCCCTAATAGAAGGTGCCACATGCTGATCCTTCTGCACCAATACAGGTCATAATCAGGTGCCTTGAAGGCCTTATGGTCCACTTGGGGCAGTGGGACCCATAGAAAAAGGGGAGATTGAAGAGAGGGCCTACTTGGATAGGGGTATACTATACTCATGGTACAAGCTACAAGCTAACAATTCACTTAAAGCTTGCCCGGGGGGCTCGTTTGGAGGAACTTATACAGGAATTTCATATGTCGAAAACTTCTGACTATTGTTGTCCGCTCAACAGTTGGAATTTTGTGATCAAACAAGCGAGATTCCAAAATTCTAATGTTATTAGCTTTTGTCTTCTAGAATTCTTCAAATGTGTGCATCCAAATTGTAAAATGATAACCGCATGAGTGAATCTATTTGGGGGACAATATTTCAAGAATTTAAAAATTTCCGGAGCATAAGTTTGTTATCACAGTTGCACTTTCTCTGTCGAAATGATGGCTGTCATGGCTCAACCTTAAGCTGTTGGTGGGTTCACATTTCCCCTGGATAAAAGTGGGATTTCATGGAGATACCTGTGAAGTCAACTCCATTATAATATATAAAGCTGAAGGGTTTATAGTTGATTTGGACTTTGGGTTACAATTTTGACGGTAAGTTATTCTTCTTTCCTCCATTATCACTCATAACTACCCACTTCTTATCCCATGCAACACCTATTTTATCTCATATAATTATCCATGCTTATTCCCCACTTTTCCTCTTTTGATTTTGGTAAAACTTTTATTTTATTTCTAAAAATTTACTATTGTGCATTGTATTTGGACCACCATTCAAGTCAATGCTTATATTCCAATTGTATGAATATTTGATTTGTATTGTATGGGCATACTCGTGCTCAGCACGGGTTATTGGCTAGTTTGATATTATTAGTAGAAGCATTAGATGCTGAGTATAAGTCATTCTAATGGACGGTCCTAATAAAAACAAAAGAACGTATGACCAATGACCATTATCATCCTTCCATCATAAAATTATCCATGGTTAGTGGATAAGACTTTTGATAAATTATCCCTGCTTAGTGGATAAGACTTTTGATAAATTACTAATCCGTAAATATCTAACTTTTTTTGGTGAGCCACTACTAGCAAATGCTTTTTTTTTTTTGTTGACGGAGTTGTCTTATTTATTTATCTTTTTTTTTTTTCATAATCTAATCAATAAAAGAAACCTGCTCCCGTAGAAACAGAAAGAGAAAAAGAAAGAGAAGACCTTTTGTGCATATTAGGCCCAAGATTGGCCCATTTAATAATCAGGCCAGAAAAATTTTCACAGTAAAGCCCACGGTCGTAAACAGAACCAAAATCCAGCCCAATGGGGCTGGCCCGGCCCATGAGCATTGGCTACTGGGGTCAATGAATGCCAAGTGTCAGCTTTGACAAAGTCGTCAGTTCGTGGAGAGGCAAGTGGTCGTCATTCCATGTCTTTCAAGTCGTGACTCGTGAGAGTATCGTTGGCTCGTTCATGAAAAGTGCCTGTCATCTTCAGCTTTTTCATGGTACTCTACCGGAGTATCCTAATTCCTAATTAACAGACAGACACACAGATAGAGTGAGTGAGAGGGAGAGAGCTCGACCACGAACTCAATGTTATTTTGATAGATGTTGGGACGGTCAGGAATTCAATCGAAAGATTTTTCGTTAAAACCAGGTAATTTAAATCAAGAATCTTTCTACTCCAAACAGAATCAAAACACAAATCTTACTTTTGTTTTTCCAGATTCCTGCATAAAGAAAGCTCCCTCTTTTGTCTGTCATTTCACCCCACTTGATGCTCAGATTCCCTTCCCACATCTCCTAATTTAAACGTCAAGATCATGTTTTAATGCTTGATTTGGACGCTTCAGAGGAATCTCAATCTGGGTTTTCATTTAATTGCAGTTAGGAGGACTCTTCATGTCAAAATTCTACTATTTTGGGGTGAGATTGTGGTTCTTTATCTACTCTGTGCCGGGTGGTGTTTCCCCAGAAGATATTTTTTTGCTCTTTTGTGGATTTGTGCTCTGGAATCTGATGGATCTTTTATGCTGAAAGCTGTTTCTTGCATATATTCCTGAATTTACGTTGACTAGAAGTAGCTGTTTAGTGATATATTTCTGCTACTGTGAGATTGTTATTCTGGGTTTGGCTGTATTTTTTGTTGCATGATTTCTTGAGATTTTCCAAGTGTGCTGAGATCTGTAGCCGAATTGGACATCTGGGTTTGTTAGTACTTTTGGCATGATTTCTTCAACTTTCCAACTTCTGAGATTTACAGTGGAATTGGGAATCAGGCTCATGGACTTTAATTTGTGAACCCTTGCATCAAATTAGCGATTTATTGTCTTAAGATGCTTATATATGATGAAACTTATGCTCTGTGGGTTCTTCATTTTTTCCCCTTAATCTGCTGTGGGTTCCTAAGATTTTGTTAGGGATTGCTATTTGCAATTCGCATTCAAATCAGAAATCAGGTTCGGATATTTATAGTATTATGCTAAATGTTTGAAAGTTTAGGCAATGATCAGGTGAAGGAAGGATCAAACATGGATGATGGAGAGGTAGAGTCTTCAGACCACGTCTTGTTGTCAAATCCTGATATCTCTACTGATTTTCATGAATCAGCACCGGTTGAGACGTTCATCGATGAGTTCTTCAGGAACGCGCGGACATGTACACACACTCATACCTGCAATCCCCCTGGCCCTGATGCCGCACACACACACACTTGCTACCACACTCATACCCAAGTCATCTCAAACAGTGAAGATGACCATGAACAGAGCGAGAAGCAGCACTCTGTTTCCAAGTCTAAGAAGCCTTCAGGTAATAGAGAAGCAGTTCGGAAGTATAGGGAGAAGAAAAAGGCGCATACGGCTTATTTGGAAGAGGAAGTTAGGAAATTGCGCCTGCTGAACCA
Source organism: Litsea cubeba (assembly GCA_012931725.1). Lineage (NCBI taxonomy): Eukaryota > Viridiplantae > Streptophyta > Magnoliopsida > Laurales > Lauraceae > Litsea > Litsea cubeba. Next base: position 135,857,402 of record CM022947.1, on the reverse strand, counting down.
GCAACTATTGAGAAAACTACAGGGGCAAGCATTACTAGAAGCCGAAGTTCTAAGGCTGAGAACACTTCTGTTAGATCTAAGAGGAAAGATCGATGCTGAATTGGGTGTTTCCCCTTTCCAAAAGCAATGCAACCTTACAAGCTTTAAAGGAGCCAATTGCAATCTACGGTCTTTTAATGCTAGTGTAGGTCTTCAGTGCGAGGCAGATGTTCCCTGCCTTCTTCCTAATACTGGGGCACCTTCCCTTTCTGGAATTGATCGAAATGCAAAAATGTTTGCTTGGGAAGGACACTGTGAGCCTGCAATTGTAGACTGTCATTCTAACTCTAATGGGGCTATGGGACAAGATGTAGCAACAGCAGAAGCTCGGGTCAATGGCCTAATGCCGACAAACACTGGATGCTGCAGCGAGCTTGGACCTATCAACTACACAAGCTGAATACTTGCCGAGGATTTCACAAGTCATATGCAAATGGTGATTTTTAGACTATACAAAGGTAAGGATATATTTTCCTGCTTTGTTATAGGAAATTTTAGGATGATCCTATAATACATAACCGGAGGGAAGGTACTACTACTGCACAAAACATCAATAACATGCTATAAATATACACAGATACCATCTATTTATATGATAGGAGTTTGTTCTTCATCACAACAAAAAAATGTAATTTGGGTATTTCTGTAGCTTGGCATGTAATAACACACTGTTTGTTGTTTTTTGTGAATGTAACATAACAATAATTTCTACTGTGTATTTGTACTTTCTTCGAACTTTTGCTATGGTTTGTGCATGTAAGATTCATAGAGGGAGAAAAGGAGAAATGACATATCTAGAGTTCTGCCCGCAGTCTAAGGAAGGTGCTCATTTCAGTAGTTGATGTCACATTCAAAGTCATTTATAAGAGTTTTATAGTCCACTTGGATGGATCATTAGGTGGCCCGACCACGCGGTGCTCACCTTATTGTGAGCACTGGTGCTATATATGCTAGTTCTCTTGTGTGGATGTCTTGCACAGGGAGAGACAACTGGTGGGCCCCCTAGGCCCCACATGATCAATCCAACCTGTCACCCACTACCACCCCCTTGAAGGTCCTGGATCCCATGGGCTTTACACCGATCCATATGGGAATGACCATTGGATTGAAATTAAAAAAAAATTGATGGATTATAAAACCATTAAACCTGAGGTCCATAGACCTAGGGGTTGGAATGATTAGGCAGACTTGGAATTTTATATATGGGCAATTCAATGTATGGGCTGGTCCTATCTTGAACTTTCGATCTCCAACCTCAGCCATGATTGATGTGCCCCCAGCTGGGCCCTATGGGTTGTCTCGCAATTTATTGACACTCAGCTGTCTTGGGACGGTGGTAACGTTTTAGGCAGCTGCATTTTTCTTTAGGCATCGCTGGCATGCCATTGACAAAAGAATGTATAAATGCCTAGAAAGTTACTCCTGCTTTAAGAAAAGCTGAGTGCAAACAACCACTAGAGTGCCATTAAGCTGACCCTTGATAAATGGAATAACTCTTCATTGACAATGATGATGATCGATCAGTGGAATGAAATTGGGAATATGGTCTCTCTTATTTGTGTTGGTCAATCATCATTGTCGCCTTATCTCTGGGGTTTGATTTTTGAGTATACTGATAGATGTGTTGGTCAATTAATTAATTTTATATCCTACTAGAGATGACTCCATATTCTTTCTGCCTGCCCATATAAGTTGGTTGTCATGCTTTTTTTCTTGTTACTTGCATTTCCAATAGACCTTGAGATTTCCATTCTACACAAGATGCGACTCCTTTGTTTTATGTTCTACCAAAGATGGCTCCAGAGTTCCATTTGTTTTTCTTCAAAGATTGCAACTCTTGTCATACAACAGAAATGTCATCACTCTGTATTTCAATACATTTAGATTCTTATTATTTGCACTGAATATCTTGATAAAGGTATCATTAGAGTTGTTCCACACACTCAAGATATTTCTCATGTATTCTAAGTGAGCTTTACATAAGTAGATTCCATCAGGATTCAGGATGGCATAGAACGGTTAACCAGAATAAAACAACAGAGTGTCTGTTTCAGGGACCACATACTTCTTCAATGTTTAGGGCTGTGATAAGATATGAATCTGGTTGTGATAACTCTGCTTATAGCTATGCGCCTATGCCAGTAATGGATACTGCAATGATACTTAAAAAGTTTTAACAGTTATATGTATTTTTAACCCTTTAGAAAAAGATTTTAACAATTTTTTTTTTGTGTTTTTGCGATGTTGGAAAATTTCTGGCTCCCTGTAATTTTCTTAGGCACTGCCTTTATGTATGCCTTGGAGAATGTTTATCTTTCTGACTTATTTTTATAACGTGGGGATCTCGGTTAGTTGTTAATAATGGCACGTGAAATGAAAAGTTGGTGATGGTTAACTCATGGTTAAATCTGTGGTAAATATATCTACTCTTTCCCCTGCAGATATCTCACCTGTCACTCTTGACACTTAACATTTGTCCCCTTGATCAAAGCCTTCACCCTCACCATTTCTGCAAAAACGTCTTGGAAGGAGAACCAAGATGCCCTGTTCCCTATAATCTCTCTGGTGAGGAAGTGATCTGCTGAGCAAGTTCACCCCTTGATTTCATGGGCGAGAACACAGTTTTTGGTAACTAAACTAAACATAAAGAGTCCTATTCCCATCAAGAGAGATCTCAATGACCTTTTACCAGAGAGAGAGAGAGTAACTGAAATCCCAAGTTTTACACAAGGGAGACAAATCCTGCACATGGTATTGAGATCTAATAGGAAAAGGATTTCCCTTTTTAAGAATTACATTTTGAACATGGAGAGCTCACCCATGGACCGACATCCAAATGTAATTCTTAAGTGTCTCATTGGATGAGTAGAGGTTGCTCAATGAGTTGGGAACAGGAGCAGACCCAAGTAGAGCCATGTGGGTGTGGTCGCATCCAATGGCGGATCCAGGATTTTTATTTGGGTGGGGCTAAACTTTTGCTAGCATAATCATAAACATTGGTTTAATAAATGAATTTAAAAAAAAATGAAAAAGAAGAAGAAATAAATAGTTAAAACTTAATTTCTATAATTTTCTTACTACCTACTTTCCTTTATAAGAAAAAAGAGAGGCAAACTCTTATGTCAAAGAGAATTTGGAAGATTGAGAATGACAATAACATGACATGATACCATGGATTATGGAATTGAAGAAAACTCTAGAGTTCATTCAAAATGCTCACCCAATCTCGCTAAATCAAGGAAGCCTAGATCTCACTCTTAACACATAAAGCAAATGAGAACTCCATATGTTAATGGCATTTTAATAATCTACAAATCATTCTTCTATAAAACAAACACACCATTCTCCCTTTAAATATTCATATCTCTCCTTTTTCAATCCCCCGATTCCCATCTCTTTCTATATAATCCATTCTCTTTATAAAATTATCTTTTCTTTTACAACACCCAATTCCCATTTAATCTATTTTTATATATTTCTTTTTCAACTTCTTCAATAAAACAAAGTCTAACCCAAACACAAGACCCTCTTTATGCAACTTGTATTCTTTATATTGATCTTGTAAGGCTGCACTACAAGACTACTCAGCCATACTACAAGACTCCAATATATGGCAAGACTACAATATAAGATTACTCAAATCAAGACTCCAATATGTAGCAAGTGGCAAGACTGCAATGCAACACTATCTGCAATAGTTGTTTTGCTAGACAGCAATACAAGACTGAAGTAGGTGGGGCAGACTTGTTGAAATATGTGGGGCATAGCCAGGGGCCCATTGAGGGTATAAGGGATTTCTTGATTCCATCTGGGGCGACCACTCCAGATGGTTATCACCTGTCACCTGGGTCCACCCCTGGTCGCTCCTGTCAAGCCCCATGATGCTTCCAAAACTTATATGAAAAAATTAGATTTACTTTCAAAACTTCAATAAAAATCATGGGTCTACCTTCAAAATCCACATGAAAAATCCTCAGTTTGTCCCAAAATCAAACTACCTATTAGGATCCACACCCCTCAAACGAAAATCCTGAATCCACCATTAATTGGAAACCCCACCTCTCAAGTCTCACCTAAATCGACAGAGATCCACCATGGCCTTCTCCCATTCTTTATATGCTGCAAGTTCTCATTATTCACGAGTGCTCCTGACACGGTGCAAGTTTCACTCTCACATGTTTGGCCTCTCACCTCAGGTGTGTGAGTCACTAAAAAGGTACAACATGGCACCCAATTGGCATCCAACAGTCCTAAATTTGCCCTCCGTAATATAATATGAAAATGCAGACGGTGATTCCATTGTTGTCACTGTCTATACCATTAAATTTCTCAAGTGCTAGAAACATAGTTTTATGTTTGTCAGTCGGAGTAAAATCTTTTTCCGATGTATCTGTGAATGTAACACTTGTTCCAAATAGATTTGATGAAGCAAATGTGGTCAGAATGATTCACCATCATTTATCAGATTTTGAAGAAAGTTTTTTTTTTAGTTTAAATAATTCAAAGGACTTGTTTGGCAATTAAATTCTTAGAGCCTATTTGGTTGCAATCATATGGGGATATGTTGTCTAGAGATCATTTGAAAATTTCTAAATGCCTGCCCCCAAAGTGGTATTTCAAAATGCTTGAAATTTATAATTCTATTGGCAAAAAGTGACTTCAAATGGCTTATTTAGCAAATTTGTCACCATCTAAACTCAATCAATAGGGGATATAAAATTTTCATATACAACCCCTGCATAAATGCTTACAACCAACCAATCCCTGAGAGGAATTTCATCATTTTTCTTAAAAGTTGTGAGAAATTCACATTTGACGATTATAAATATCTAAGGATTTGGGCTTATGGAAATCCTTATCTTTGATTGTTTTTAGGTCCGACCTCCTCTATAGGATTTCCACTAATATCAAATTTTTATTCTTCTTTTTAGCTTATGTACATCAATATACACATATTTTGATGTAAAATCCTCAGTTGTCCACATTCTTAATAATAAATCCTTGTTTGGGCGACCAAAAAAAAATAAAAACCTAGTTTAAGCGTGCATCAAGAAAGAAAAAGTCTACATGGAGAAACTTTTTGGCCTGAATTTGTGACAACCCCTATGATATCCCTTGAATATCAATCTAGGGGTTGTCACAAATTCAGGCCAAAAAATTTGTCCATGTAGCACAACTGATCAAGAAATTAAAAAAGAAAATCTCAAACATGCAAGCTCATGTGGATTTATCACTTGTCCGGGTCTTTATCGAATACATGTCTAGATCTTTAGTGTAGGGCCACATAGAGATAATTCGGATTATTCAAGATGAATCTCATCCCCTTTAAAAAATATATACTTAAAATTTTCAAATTTAATTAGAGTGTTCCTACTATCCCATTGAATACCTATGGACACGCAATTAAAGCCACATCATCATCATCATCATCATCATCATCAATGCGACATCAATTTCCAATCACGTTTTTAATGATGCGTTCGATCCGAATACCTTTTTTGGTCCCTTATTTGGATGAATAGGGGCAACACGAGTCTCTTTCCTCCGCCCATGCGTGTCGCCCCGTTTGGACGAAACAGGGGATCCGTTTCAGTTTTATTAGAGATGGCAGTTGGTTGGATTTAAATGGATACCCAAAGCGGCTATGGTAGCGTGTTGGTACTTGGTAGGGTTATGATCGGATACAGTTTTTCATGTATTAATCCAAATCAGATCCGACCGTCCCTCTTTAACTTCGTTTATCTCGGCAGTTTCTTCGCCTGAAAACTACGCACCCGCGCACATTAGCATCGAGCCCTGCAATGACGACGCCACCATTACCAAGGAGTTTGCTGAAGCTCTCCTCCTTCATCAGCCGCAGTTACAGATCTGTAATAGATACAGATCTTCTCAGCGCCTTGCAATTCTTCTTCAGCCGCAGTTACGGATCTGTAACAGATACAGATCTTCTCAGCGCCTTGCAATCCGAGCTCAAACAAGAGAAATCTTCCAACCATTTCCAGGTTTGATCCAAACCTCATTTGTTTGCTCCCATGCGAAAAATAATCCATTCCTAACCCTACAATACAAACCCTAGAAATCTGGAGAGCTTTTCCCTCTCGGGATTAACCCTAGTGGATAATGAGTGAGGTTTAGATGATAATGATGGCTTGTGTTTTTCTTTAGTGGGATGAACAACCTTTCATAGAAAGGGTTTTTCACCAGTGAATTGAGTTTTCAACACTTTGGTGTCAATGTCATCTGAATGGTTTTACCTGGAAAATCCATCACTCATAAAAGTGGCATTTTTTTTTTCCTTTGGATACTTTACTTCTCACATAGTTCTCTCCTTACACACTTCCTCCACCATGTTTCTCTCCATCTTGAATTCTATTATTCTCTGATTGAGACTTTAGCTTTGACTTGCACTTGTCAAGGCCTTCCAGATGACAATATCATCATGCTGTCAGGAAAGGAACAGGATGATATAAGAGAATGGGATGAGTTGCTCTTACTGATAAGCCTAGGAAAAAAAAAAAAAATCAGTTTTGGAAGGCGACCATTTCACAGCCACAAGGTTGCAAGTTTGACTCACATTTGATACATTATTTGATTCCACTTTTAACCGATTTGGACTCTACTTACTGTCCATTTAGAAGTGTTGGAATATAGACTGCTGTTTCTAAAATCTAAACATTTGATTTGGATAAACAGTCAAGATTTTCCTTCAAAGCCTTACTCTGCCTATCTTAGGTTGGCTCTTTGAGTTTTACTTTTAACACTCCAAGTGGAACTCATATTGAAGTATGCCTTCCTTTGTAAACATATATGTATATATGTAATTGACTGCCAATTTGACGTAACCCTCATCGTGGTCATCATCCTCACTGGTATTTTTGCGTGTGGAATGTGGACCGTTTTTAGTGCGACCTACCACACTAATGCGGTGCATCATGACAAGGGACAAGGGAGAGCAGTGCAAGCGTTTCTCTTGAAATTGTAGCCTTTTCAATGTGGAGTATATGCACTTATGTAGGTGGCAGCAGCCATTATCCGATCACCATTCAATTTTGATCTGATAAATAATCTTTAGTCATGCTATAGTAGGTTGTCCAAATAGATCAATTGGGCCTGGATTTTGTACTGAACACACAGGGTCTCATTCTGGTCCTAAAAAATGCAGATTTTCCCAGGCCTAGAACAGTACTTGGTCACTCCTTACAAGAGATGAAGTTCAAATGATTCTGTTTGTGGAGATTTTTCTTTTTTCTGCCATTCTACGCTTGTATTTGAAACACACTGATTTTATAGATTGAACCATGGTCATGTCATCTGCGAAGTTCAAAGTTCAGACAGTAGCCAGTTAAGACACAGTTCTTTCAAGGCATTAAGCTTAGACATTAAGCCTAGAGAACTATCTTTCAAAAGACAGGAAGATTAGATTTTTCTTTGGAAATAATGTCATTTGACTGTACTGTCCGTGATTGCCTTCACAGGAACACCAAGGAGGCTCTCTTGGAGATTTTGTGGTGGACTGGGATGCTCCTCAATCCCAAGATGTAGTTTTACGGAGGAGATATGGTTTGGGAGAAGAGATTGCAGTCTCAGCTTTGTTGGGTCCCCCACATCATGAAGAGAGTGATTCCTTACCAAGGCATGCTTTAATGAAGGTGTGCATAACAAAGCCCAGTTTAAGCAATGTTTTGCAGTTCGATTGTGGTATTTTCGGTCAAGGTGTCAGTAGTTCCGCGTTTGAAATCCTCAGTGCTTACTATCTCCGATCACCAGATTGTGCAGGAGCTTCTGTCTATAGAGGGCCCTTGTACAGGTGAGATTGAGTTATCTCATATTTAATTACCTTTTTTATCAGTATAGTTGCCTTTTTCTTCTTTTCTTTTCTTTTAAATTATGTTGTTGTGGTCCTTTCTTTTTTAGTTTCTTAGTTGGTTTGGTGAACAGTGGTTTATTTTATATCTACATGCATTCAATTTCATGATTGACATCATAATGTTTGCCATCCAGCTAGGAAAAGTGTGCTACTGGGGATTACTTTTTAGTGTTTTTTTTCCCCCCTTTTCTTTCTTTTCTTTTTATATAAGACATTGAATCCTTGGGAATTTCAGTTTCACTATAATGAAATTAGGGAGTTTGCCTCTAGCATTAATGTTACTTTCCATCATGAGGTTAAATCAGCAAATTCTATGGCGAATGTTTTAGCCAAACAAGGGGTCGAGAGGATGTCTCCTTGGGTGGGTGTTATGTAATTAGTTGGGTGAATATCCTTATTTTTCAGTTGCTTTCCAAGAATTTTCCACAAGCTAACGTATCCATAATCAATAACGTCAGGCAATTTTTTATTAGCCTGGACCAATATATGTGAGACCAAATGAAAAAAAAAAGGTGAAACGGGACTAAATGAAAGTGAAAGTCAAGTCTTGGATAACTGAATTTTGTTTTGGATTGTTATCAACTCTAGGATAAACGATTACCTCCAACAAAAGGCCAATAAGCAGTGCAGGGATCAATTCCAAGGGACTCTGATTCTATAAGCAACTGTAAGACCTCTCTTACCTCAATAAAAATGGAAACAAATGTCCTTATGTGGTTATGAAACCACCAAACATAGAAAGAACAAAAAACGACCAGAGGGATCATCATACATGCAATGTCATCTGAAATTTCTTTTCTCGCAAAAACTTCTTGTAGGGATCGTCATACAGGCAATGTTATCTGAAATTTCTTTTCTCGCGAAAACTTCTGGAAAGAAAAATCTGCTAAAGTGATAAAATATTTGGAAACTATATGATGCATACCTGAAGCTGCTCAATCTTAACTTAGTCAATGTTGAATTTTAGCAAGCCTGGTGACAAGGCAGATAACATTTGACATGTATACTAGTTCTTAATTTACACAACTTAAACAAATGGATATGATGAATCAGCTTTGAAGAAACTTTTATGATATGTTTACAAATTAGAAGAATTTATTAGTTTTTTTTTTTCTCCCAAATGCATCATTTGGTAGGTTAGTGTTTCCTTGAGATTTTCAAACTTCATTTACCCAAGCATGGTTCCACATTCCATTGTAGTTTTTCAATTAATTGAGACCTATAGCATTTATAAATACCTCTCTAACATTACTATTTCCCTGCTACTTTACTTCTATGCAGCTCTTTGGACCCAGAGCTACAGAAAGCATTCAAAGAATATCTGATAAGTAGGGGGATTACTGTAGATTTCACTAACTTCCTCCTCCTGCATTTGCATAAGAAGGAACAGGATCAGTATGTGAATTGGCTTCACAAACTAGAGGCTGCAATAGTGAAGGATTGAGGTGGGACTTCTGGGGAAAGTGATTAATACATAAATGACTACCAATCCTTCAGAAAGCTGGGAAAGTGTTGCTTACTGCCTGTAACATCTCATCTGGGAATTTTTATGGTTGCAGGCTAATTATTCCTGATTTGAGTGTAATCTTTCAGAGAAAGTGAAATTGTTCTGTTGTCTTAATTTTATTAAACTCTAGTTACTGAGACTAAAACCAATTATTGCGGCTGTAAATGGGTCGGATCTTTGTTGACAATATAAATATACCAGTTTTGACCCTTAAATTCTGCTTGCTCGCTGATTTGTAAGCTATGTCTACAATTTAGTATTGTTTTTAGCCAAAAACATCATACTTATCAAGAATAAGAAATTTTCAAAAGATGTAGTGATAAATTTTATCCAGTGGGTGTGTTCACCTCAATATGTGCTGAACTAGATGACCAGGCCCAAGTAGCCAAATCTTATCCATATGGGCTGCACCTCAACCTAATACTGATTCTTTGCCCATTAATTATCATTACTATTATTGTTATTATTTTTTAACTCAGCGAGTCGAGTCAAAGTACCCCATCCGAACCGACCCATCCATCATATTATCTATATTACTAAAGGGATGTATACACTTCCTGGAGGAGGACACTTGGCATGTCTTGGAGATGGACACGTGGCAGCAGTCAACTTAAAATGGTATTCTGCTAATCTCTCATTTTCCATCTAAAATTTCTCCATCTCTCCCTCCCTAAAATCTCTCCTTCTCCATGCTAATGCAATCCCTAAAATCTCTCATTCTCCATCTAAAATTTCACTTCCAAGACAACCACACAAAATGGGGAAGAGGAAAATCCCAAATTGTAAAGGATTAAAATATAATCCTTAATTCCATAGAAGAAATCTGTGCTCTCTGTGGGGCCCACTTGGGGCCTACATCATTGTCAAGATTGGGACCTACTGATCATCCTAACCAATTCAACAGGAACCCACAAATTTTAATGGCTTAAAAAAAAAGAAGAAACAAATAGAGTGGTCGATTGTGGGCTCAATTGGTCAGAATGGGTGCAAACCTACATTGACCCATTATGATTCATGGGAGATCTCTGTTTTTTATCCATTTGGATATCATCTACAAATCTAGCAAGACATTTCTGTCACACCCTCGTGATTTGATTAAAATTATTTTATCAATCAATTCATGGGTCCCGGCCCGCATCATTTGATTTTGGACGGTTAGAATAAAGATAGTGGACCCCATTCATCTAGGTCCCACTTAAAAATATTTGGTCAATTTTTTAGGCCTACGATCATTTGATCCTTTGATCTTTTTAAATCAATTCATGGGTCCCATCCCGCATAATATGCTTTTTTGGACGGTTAGAATAGAGATGGTGGACCCCATTCATCTGGGGGGTTCCACTTAAATAGGTTATGTTTGGTCAATTTGTGAGGTCTATGATTATTTGATCTTTATCAAGCAATTCATGGGTCCATCCCGCATCATATTATTTCATGGATGGTTAGAATATAGATAGTGGACCTCATTCATCTTGGGGGTCCCACTTAAATATGTTAGGTTTGGTCAATTTGAGAGGTCTATGATCATTTGATCTTTATCAATCAATTCATGGGTCCCGACCCGCATCATTTGATTTTATGGACGGTTAGAATAAAGATGGTGGACCCCATTCATCTGGGTCCCACTTAAAAATATTTGGTCAATTTGTTAGGTCTATGATCATTTGATCCTTTGATCTTTCTTAATCGATTCATGGGTCCCATCCCACATAATATGATTTTATGGACGATTAGAATAGAGATGGTGGACTCCATTCATTGGGGGGGTTCCACTTAAATATGTTAGGTTTGGTCAATTTGTGAGGTCTATGATCATTTGATCCTTTGACCTTTATCAAGCAATTCATGGGTCCCAGCCCGCATCATATGATTTTATGAATGGTTAGAATATAGATGGTGGACTCCATTCATCTTTGGGGTCCCACTTAAATAAATTAGGTTTGGTCAATTTATGAAGTCTATGATCATTTGATCTTTTTCAATCAATTCATGGGTCCCGGCCCACATCATATGATTTTATGGACGGTTAGAATAGAGATGGTGGACCCCATTTATCTGGGTCTCACTTAAACATATTTGATCAATTTGTTAGGTCTACGATTATTTGATCCTTTGATCTTTTTAAATAAATTCATGGGTCATATCTCGCATAATATGGTTTTATGGACGGTTATAATAAAGATGGTGGACCCCATTCATCTTAGGGGTCCCACTTAAATAGGTTATGTTGGGTCAATTTGTGAGGTCTATGATCATTTAATCCTTTGATCTTTATCAAGCAATTCATGGGTCCCAGCCCGCATCAAATTATTTCATGGACAGTTAGAATATAGATAGTGGACCCCATTCATCTTGGGGTTCCCACTTAAATAGGTTAGGTTTGGTCAATTTGAGAGGTCTATGATCATTTGATCATTTGATCTTTATCAATCAATTCATGGTCCCGGCACGCATCATTTGATTTTATGGACGGTTAGAATAAAGATGGCGGACCCCATTCATCTGGGTCCCACTTAAAAATATTTGGTCAATTTGTTGGGTCTACGATCATTTGATCATTTGATCTTTTTAAATCAATTCATGGGTCCCATCCCGCATAATATGATTTTATGGACGGTTAGAATATAGATGGTGGACCCCATTCATCTGGGGTCCCACTTAAATAGGTCAGGTTTGGTCAATTTGAGAGGTCTATGATCATTTGATCTTTATCAATAAATTCATGGGTCCCGGCCCGCATCATTTGATTTTATGGACGGTTAGAATAAAGATGGTGGACCCCATTCATCTGGGTCCCACTTAAAAATATATGGTCAATTTGTTAGGTCTACGATCATTTGATCATTTGATCTTTCTTAATCAATTCATGGGTCCCATCCCGCATATTATGGTTTTATGGACGGTTAGAATAGAGATTGTGGACTCCATCCATCTGGGGGGTTCCACTTAAATAGGTTAGGTTTGGTCAATTTGTGAGGTTTATGATCATTTGATCTTTATCAAGCAATTCATAGGTCCCAGCCCGCATCATATGTTTTTATGGACGGTTAGAATATAGATGGCGGACCACATTCATCTTGGGGGTCCCACTTAAATAGGCTAGGTTTGGTCAATTTGAGAGGTCTATGATCATTTGATCACTTGATATTTATCAATCAATTAATGGGTCCCGGCCCGCTTCATTTGATTCTATGGACGATTAGAATAAAGATGGTGGACCTCATTCATCTGGGTCCCACTTAAATATATTAGGTCAATTTGTTAGGTCTACGATCATTTGATCATTTGATCTTTTTAAATCAATTCATGGGTCCCATCCCACATAATATGGTTTTATGGATGGTTAGAATATAGATGGTGGACCCATTCATCTTGGGGGTCCCACTTAAATAGGTTAGGTTTGGTCAATTTGAGAGGTCTATGATCATTTGATCATTTGATCTTTATCAATCAATTAATGGGTCCCAGCCCGCATTATATGATTTTATGAACGGTTAGAATAGAGATGATGGACCCCATTCATCTTGGTCCCACTTAAATATATTAGGTCAATTTGTTAGGTCTATGATCATTTGATCTTTCTTAATCAATTCATGCCTCACCTAAAGAATAAAACATTTGGAAAAAAAAATATAAAGATCAAATTAGCAACAAAAAAAAAAGGACTCACAAGTTTACTAATTAATAAATTTATTAAAAATAATTCATATCAGTCTGTGCATTTGGTGGTTTCGTGGTTATCCACGGGGTTTTGCTAGTATATATTAAAGCAAAGGAGGAGGTGGGCTGTGGGGGTGCCACCTCATCCCTAAAAAGTCTCTCCTTTCAGAAAAATACTTATAAAATCACACAGAGCTTTGGGTTTAATGTGAGCCACTACACTCCTCCCAAACAAGTCTCCTCCCTTAAAATCTCAATCCAAACAAATCTCCTCAAATCCCCTCCCTTAATCCTAGGAATAGTTATAATCTTAAATCTAATCCCTTAAATCTAGATCACACTACTATTTCTAGCAACAAAACTCCTCGGATTTGTTCACCCTAAAATCTTGATCACTCCCATTTTAAAGTAAACCTTATCTCATTTCTATGGGGCCCACTTTCATGGTGTTGGCAGTCGGAGAGAATGGGCATGACTAAATTATCATGATCCGAGAATAGATTAATCATCCACATAAAGTAGAAACAACAGATGGATTTGTGGGGACCACTTTGATCTCCCGATTGATAGACACCTTCAAAAGGCACCACCATCCAGCTTTGCCTATCAAACCAACGGCGCGGATGATGAAACACCCAACAAAAGGAACCAACTAATATGGAGCTGTATCAAGACCATTAGTTTCATGTTCTAAACCGTTAATTACAAGGTGGAATCCAACGTTCAATGAATAGAAAAAATAATGGACTCTAATGATCAATTATATTTGTTATTAAAATGCATATTAAAAATGCATTTCATTTCTAATTATATATACATGAAATATTATAAGGGTTGATATGAGACCTGTCTTTAATAATTGTTGTAGACAAGGCTACCTTTAAACACAGCATGATGCACCTTAATGAATTATGATAAGATGCTCACTTTTAAATATTACATCATGTGACCCCACCAATGCTCCTTGGAACACCACATCAACAAGGGCCTACTGACCAAATATTCAATTGGACACACCTTCCGACCTTCCGATATTTGGATATAAGCATCTCTTTAGATGTTACATCATGTAATCCCAATAAGGATCATCGGAATGACACATCAGCAAGGTCTCACTGTCCAATTGGACACACCTTGAAGGAATTAGGATATGAGGCCCACCGTTAGATGTTACATCATGTGACCCCACCAAGTTATTTTTTCTTTTTTATTAAAGTTATATATATATAATAAATATAAACTACTTATTTATTTCTATAAAATCTGTTCTTTTCCGATAATATCTCAGAAAAGAATTACATATTTCATTATATTTTTTGAGCCCAGGCACCATACCTCTCCATTTAATTATGTAAGCTTACACTTGTGGGGCCCACCCTTGGTCCATCCAAATGGACCAAACACACGACCTCCCTAAATTGTACATGTCCACTAGTTTTTGGTCAGATCCGAATTTATTGGACCGTTGGATCGACTGTGTACCGATCCGAATGGATTGTTGACCATTAAACTTTTGGGACTAGAAGAAGATGGTAGAAACCACGGTTGAGACTAATTTTTTGTAAAGATAAGGGTCACAGGGAGTCCTTGAAATCCCTCAATCACCACCCCCATGTGGGTCACCAGGTGAGCCCCACCACAAACTTCAGTTTACCTTAACCTAAGATTTAGCTTAGGAGAGCTACCCCTATATAAACAAACATTCATACTTATGTAATGATCAATGCCTTTAAATTCAAGAGGTCGTTATGTTATGTACGTTTACTTCTCATTTTATATTTATTTTCATTACATGTTAAAAAATTCTAATATTCAAAGATAATAAATTTCTTTCTTTTAGACTTATTTTATCTTAATAATATTTTAAAATAATTCTTAAAATTTTAATATATTTTTATTTTTGGCTCGGGCTAGCACGGGCGTTTGATATCTCATAAATTCAAAATGTAGTATCTTATTTTTTGCCCCGGGCTAAGAACGGGGCGTTGTTGCTAATATATAGGTAACACGATCTCCACCATCCTAATCCATTTAACGATTAATTAATCTTTTGAAGTCCCATTAATTGCAGATCGCTAACTGGGGCTTAATTAATATTCTGATGTCTGCGAGATTGGTGATTGGAGAAGCTCCGTTGTTCACAATCCGGGGTTGGTTGATTTTGCATTATTACCGGTTGGTCAATATGTTTTTTACTTTACAGCTGAAGCAGTTCTAAATGATTTGGATCTTCTTGGGAGCAAATTCAGTGGGTGGGTTCAAAACTCAAAACAGAAGATACCCTAATCATCTTTCAACCATTTTTTTTTAGCTGTTACTTGGCAGGTGAAGGACATAAGTAAAACATGCAAAAAAAAAAAAAAGTTTTTGCAAAATTGTGTTCAATTTCATGAGGCAATTCTCGTCTCCTCATTTTCTGTGAAATCATAACAATCTCATTCATTTTTAAGTATTGATCTCCTACTTTCACCCACCTTTTATTTCATTTTCTTACAACGTTAGTGTTATCATATTTTCCACGTTGAGAGGTGCCAACTGCCGAATCCATGTCAAAATTAATGTACATGAAATATTGCAATAATTTTTATTTTAAACATGTTACTTATACTTGTTACTTTTATATATGTATTATATTATATGCATTTATTAACAAATGATAGAACTATCTGCGTATCTGATTTCAAAGTGGAGGAGTTAAATAGAAACAGTTATAATATAAAGTTGCAGCAACGAAGTGACACAACATGAACGAAGTCAGTTTAGTGGCACCACTCTATTTAGTGGAAATGGTCAATCTCATATTACAATTTCTTTTATCATAGGTTGTCCTTGATGGAAAAAGAAATGCAATAGTATCTAGAAGCAACCATGTCCTCGCTGTACCTACTTAATTATCACAATCTAAGATCCTTGCAGATGCATATAGACCCTTAGCAAATGGAATAACTGTAAATGAAGTTCAGTGGATGTGAAACAATAAATAGCATGAGCAGAGTTAATCTGATGTTTTCATGCAGTATTCTTGTCTACATGGTTTGTTTTCTACCTCATCTTCAAACTCATTAGTTGCTTTACTTGAATCATCATCTACTCATCTTTATCCTTAAGAGGCTCCTCATCACTTTCTGATGTTGATACTGCTTCAATGAGCTGACATAGAACAACAATCGAATTAGAGTAAAGCATAAATAAAGAAAAGGAAAGATATTGAAATTGATAGAGTTTAGGATATGAAAAGGCTAAAACCAAATATTGCATATATTGCACACACAGTTATGGATAAGTAGATGATTGTGTATATCACTATGCAATTGGGGGAATGTAGAAAATGGAAACAGAAAATAGGTGGGCTAGCATTATTCAGCCTTTTTCTCCGAGGACCATTATTTATGGTAATCACCAATACTAATTTGGGATGGATGGTTGATAAAATGTCCACCTAATTTGATTTCTAATTTGCACATTGTGAGGGTTCTTACTAGAATGGATGCTAGTTCCACAACCAGTGCACAATGGAAGTAACAAATAAAATCAAAGTGAACTAGTCTACCATTCACACACCACAACAAGGCACGCACAATATTTTACATGGAAACCCTAAACAAGGAGAAAAAACACTATTCGAAATCAAGCACTATTGAACACTTGCAAGATATACTCACAACTCTCTTTTCCAGTCAATCCGTCGACCTAAGGACTGTAATTGTTCTTTCATAACTCCCGATGATTGAGAATAAGAAACTATCATTAGAGATTTGGATAAATTCGGTGATACACAGAGGCACTCACTGCAATTGGCCATTTTTCAGCCGAAAATATCCTGATGATTGACACGTGTTTGTATTAATTTCTCAAAAGGTAGTGGGCTTTTATTGGAAAACTACCTTTTGACACGTGTTTGTATTAATTTCTCAAGAGCCCTGCTACATGGCCTGATGCCAGGCCCGATAAGTGGCCTGGGGTGTCATGCCACTTATCGGGCCTGGCATCAGGCCAAGTAGACTTTTTGATTTCTCAACTGCTCCAACAGCTCAATATTCCCAATAAAAGCCTAGCTATAAGTTTTCAGGTAATTTTATCGTTGACACGTCTTTGTATTAATTATTACTTAACCGCTCCCAAGTCAAGCTCTCAGTTTTCAGGTTTTCTCGTTCAGACGTTATATTTTACGGGTTGAGTTGTAAATACAAGGGGTTGGGGCATTCGGCGATAGGTCTCTGAACATTTCACTTTATGACCTTAGATTCACAAAAAAAAAGTTATAGAGCCAAATGTCCCTCTCACACTTTTTATTACCTAAAATGTCTAATTTACCCTTTCTTTAGATCATAACCCATGATTGGTGGGATATCCCATTAATAATGGCCAACTAACATTTAATTGCTCACGATTAATGGAATCCCCAGATTTTCAAATAAATTCTAAAAATACACAAATAAATTTCAAAATAACGAAAATAAATTTTAAAAAATGAAATAATTTCAAAAAATGCAATAAGTTAAAAAAAAGAGCAATATATAATCAAATAAAGCAAATAAACTTAAAAAGATGCAAATAAGTTTCAAAATATCCAAATAAATCTCAGAAAATATAAATAAATTTCAAAAGACTCAAATAAATCTCAAAAAATGCATATAGATTTCAAAAAACGTAAATAAATTTGCTAAAAAACTCAGATAAATTTTGAAAAAAACTCAGATAAATTTACTAAAAACACAAAAAAATATGACAGAAAACAAATAAATTTGAACAACACTCAGATAAATTTGACAAAAACTTAGATAAATTTGACAAAAATTCATAAATTTGGCAAAACTCAGATAAATTTGAAAAAAAACTGAGATAAATTTGATAAAAACCGAGTGAAGCCCCTCTTCCCAGGCGATCAAAACCAGCCGCTGCAACAGGTAAACTGAAGATCAAAATCGGGCCCTCTCTTCTTCGATTTGTCTGCTGTTTCAATTCCGGTCTGAACCCAGAACCCAGACAAGCATTTCCGATTTGTAAAACCCCCACTGGAACCTTCTCTCCCTACAGTAGCTGTTCTCAATGAATTCTTTTCTGATAGAAAACCTCAAAGCAAAAATGACTTCTCCTTAAACCCATCTGCCCAAAAACCCCTCTACTTCTCTCAAATGAGCATCCTTTCCAGACTGCCCCCATCTCTCAAATGGGCTCTTCCCAAAACCCCCATCCACCTCTCCAATTAGGGGTGTACACGAATCGGATTGGTGCGGATTGGGCCAAATCCATTTCCAATCCGTTACTGTTGAAATCCGATCCGATTCGATCCGTGGAGGAACGGATCGTATCGGATTAATCCGTTCAATTCGTTACTGTACATTACATGGAAAAAGAAATAAGAAAAAACCCATAAATTTTGAAGCCACTGAATTAAAGGGGCATGAGTTGAGAGCTGTATGTCTATTCTATTCATAAGGTTAGTGACTTCTTACATTTTTTTTCTTATTTTATATATATATTAATTTATATTTAATGACAACGGATCAGATTGAATCCGCGGATTAAGGATGAAATCCGCCACCGATCCGTTGCTAACGGATTACACAATTTTCAATCTGTCACCAATCCGTTGGCCTTCAGATCGGATTAAAATCCGCGGATCGGATCGGATCGGATTGGATTGACGGATTGACGGATTTTTTGTACACCCTTATCTCCAATCCCCTCAAAACCCCTCAATTTGAAATAGGTTTTCTTCAATTCCACTCCAACTGCAAAAGAATCATAGCCCGAGGAAGAAGACCACTGAAAAAAATCACAATCTGAAATGGCTCTTCTCCGCCGACTACGATCCCTCCAATTTTGGAGTTGACGTGGCTGAGTGCGGCGCTGACGAACCAGGACCCGTGCGGCGATGGGCTCTCCGGCGCTGGTGGGCCGGTGAAGGATGCGATGGTGGCGCAGACGAGGGATTCCGTTACAAAATCAGCGGAGGCTGATTGAGGAAGATGGTTTTCCAGGAGGGTGGGGAGGAGAAGGCCCTGGATCTGGAGGGCAGAGGAGATGAGGGTTGAGACACAGAAGACCCACATGCATGTGATCACTGCATCGGCCACGGCAACCTTCACAGGACCACCCATCGCTCTCCCTTCTCCTTCCTTCCCTACAGCAGTAGTACGTAGTAGCCTTCTCCCTCTCTCTCTCTCTCTCTTATTCACTGTTGTGCTGATGGAGAAGAAAGAAGGGCCGGTAAGAGACGGGGCAGTGGCAGGTTCAAGGTTGTTCTCCACTTTCTCTCTCTGCCACCTTTTCTTTTTACTGTTTCTAATCCTCTCATTCCCACGCACTTCTTCTTCTTCTCCCATTTTGGTGTTTCCATTTCTTCTTCTTCTATCAGTCTTCTGCAACAGACATGTTTTTCTTCGAGGTCTCCCAAACCCCGATCTGGCCCAACAGAGATCGAAAAACCTAAACAAACCTAGGCTGGTTGCAAAAGAAGATAGATAATATAAGATTTGAAATTTTAAATTTCAAAAATTTATGGCTAAAACGGTTGAAAGGGCATATCAGTCTTGAAATATATAATCATGTGGATGTAGGGACCTATGGCAACAAACAATCTAGCTGAGTGGACCATAGGCTTTAAAGAGTTTTTCCTTGAACTGGAGGCTGGATACATTCACTTATAGGGACCTTTCGCTAATTTTGCCTAAATACAACGCAGAGGCGCTGCATTGTAGAATGGTGCAGGGCCCATCTTAAATGCATGGTGGGGCCAACATTCTTAAAATCCGATCCATAATATTCATAGTATCTAAGTTTTCAAGGAAAAATTCAGTGAGCCAACAGCTAGATTGATTATACATGAGTGACTCACTTCATTTCTTACTCTTTAAGAGAAAAGTAAGGCAAGTTTATCATGTGCTTTAATAGATTCAAATCCAATGGTGGCCATGTTACATATATGAATAATAATTTATAGGTTGATCAATATAAAGGGTCTAAGGATTGACCACAAGCTCCGATTTTAAAAAGGTAGGCCCCACCGTGCATTGATGATGAGGCACTACACCATACTACATAGCAGCGGCCTGCCCATTTTTTCCCCCGGGACTCACTTTTGAGGTTTTGATTTCCTAAATCTTGGTTATAGCTTTCCCACAAGAAAGTGACTTCTGGTTCTATAATTAGGGTCGAGTTCAGGTTCAATGGGTTGAAATGTCCCACATGCATCGTATCATGTGATCTTTCAAACTATTATCCCTCTAAACATGGCCGACATCATGAAAGATCAAAATCAATAATCTAAAAAGATAAGTTATTTTCATATTTGTAGATAATTGATTTGAGAGGTTTTAGGAACGTGTGGGGGATTTTCAGAGATTGATTATTTTCAAGATTTATAAATTTGTAGAAAATTGATATGAGAGAGATCATGATTATTTCTATTAGAGATTTTAGGTTGTAAGAGAGATTTTATGTGAGGTGATACATTAATTGAGAGAGAAACTTTAGGGGACTCAAAATTATCAAATGGATAGTTTTTCAGTACTTTAGCAGTTTGGGAAGGGGCCCACATCAAAGCCTTGAATTTTTTTTTTTTTGTGTGTATTTCTTTAAAAAGGAGAGCTTCATACATGCTGACATGGCGCCCTCTACAATCCCCTTCGTACATTTACACCCTTAATTAAATGGGTAAATTAGCCAAAAGTCCCTCAAATTGGTCTTGTAAGGCCCCCAGTATACAGCATTTCTGTTTAAAGCCTAAAGTCCCTTGCGCATGGCATTAATTAGGGCGGTAGTCCCTTAGCCTGTCACATCAGATTTTGTATGACTTATTTTCCATTCTAACCGTTTGAATAGGTGTCATGTAATCTAATCCTGGTTTTTAGCTCCAACTCATCGTCTTTCCCTGATTAGTGTCGAATTTAAATGTAGTAAGATGAGATTTCGAAAGGACCATATACAACTCAGCTAAAATGATATCAAACTCATCCCAGTCCAAAAGCAAAGTTAGATAGAACCATAACAAAGTCAGATAAAATCATAGACAAATTCATTTCAGACACAGATAATTTTATATCAGATTCAGATAAATTCAAACCAAATCTAATCAAACCAAACATAATCTAGTCAGATAATTTTATATCAAATACAGATAAATTTATATTGATGGGACATAACTTTTTTGTGAACTGGTTATGATTTCGAACACAGATAAATTCATAGAAACTCACATAAAAAAGCAAAGTTAGATAGAACCATAACAAAGTCAGATAAATTCATAAACAAATTCATTTAAATTCATTTCAAACATAGATAATTTTATATCAGATTCAGATAAATTCAAACCAAATCTAGTCAAACCATACCTAATCTAGTTAGATAATTTTATATCAAATACAGATAAATTTATATTGATGGGACATAACTTTTTTGTGAACTGATTATGATTTCGAATACAGATAAATTCACAGAAACTCATATCAAATTAATATAAATGCACAACAAACTTAGATAAATTAATTTCAAATTCAGATAAATTCACCTTAATCCAGTTTAATTCATATCACACTTAGATTAATTCACAGCAAATACAGATAAATTCATATCAAACTTATATAAATTCATACAAAACAGAGATAAGTTTAATTTAAAGTCAGACAACTTCATGCCAATATCTGACAACTTATGCAAAACTCAGATAAATTTACAATAAACTCAGAAAAACTCATTTAAAATAAAGTTGATACATTTCAAAGTCAAGTAAAATCATGTGAAATCCATTTAATTTCATACCAAACTCATTTCATTTTATAAGAATCTCAGATACATTCAGAAGAAAATCAGATAAAATCGTATGACAGTTAGATAATTTTACTTGGAACCCTGTTTAATTAATAACAAACGCAGTTAATTAAAAATTAAACTTAGATAAAATTATGTAATAAACAGATAAACTCATTTAAAGTCCTTTTTAATTGATGTCCGACTAAGACAACTTGAGAACAAGCTTAGATAAATTCACAGCAAGCTTGATAAATTCAGAGCTAACTTAGATAATTGCTTACGTTGCGGATCGTATGATGGTCTGAACTGTTTTGAGGCGGAGCGTGTCTGCTGATGTATAGAGAGGGTATTTTTGTCTTTTTGAGTGTGTCAGTTATAAAATAGGACTGCCGCTTCTACGAGAAACTATCTTGGACCCTAGGCTATAAAATGCAATGATGAAGGACCTTCCACCAAATGCCTCTAATTAAATCCGTAATGGTAATTAATCAAGTAAAAGCAGAGACATGTAATGCCATCATTGTAAATAGAGTGGGGGAATTTCAAAAAGGTATACAACTTTTAGCTCATTTCCAAAAAAATAGATGAAGATATGAATATTTTACAAAAGTATGGAGATTTTTTTGAAAAATATATATACTTTTTTGAACTATTCAAATCTTTATGTACTTTTTTAAAAAAATGAGTGAATCTTTTTTGACCTTTTTAAAGTTTTTACGGTAGGGTATAAAAAATAAATTAGACATGTCTCTTTCATGTGGGTGGGCACTAGTATAAAAAATAAATTAGACATGTCTCTTTCCTGTGGGTGGGCACAATTAATGAATGACATAAACAATACCGGCTGAAGGGTCGGAGTCTTTGATAGTTTGATTGACGCTGATGAGCGAAGGCTCTCTATATAAACACGGAAAGGGCTTCACTTGAGAGCACAGTTCTTAGATCAAGACAAGTTCCTCTTAAGAAGAGTTGCCATGGTAATTATCTCTCTCTTCTTTTCTCATATTTATCCTGACGAAGAGAATTCTACTTCTATCGGTGTTTCATATTGCCATTTGCTACGATGTACGATAATATCAGGGTGCACTTAGAGCCCGCCTTATGTTTACATTAGAATGTATAGGACTTAAATACATACTGTGTTTAAAAATGAAAAGCAAAGGTGAAATTTCAAAAGTGATCATCACATAGGATTAAATTTTTTTTTTCCAATATATTCAATTCCTATATATTCTAATGCAAACATACTATTTTCCGCTTAAATTTGGAGCTTCCATCTCTTTTCTATCTTTCTTTGTTTTCTCTTCATGTTTAGTTGAATATGCAGGCCGAGGACAAGCAAAAGGTTGGTTGCCATTCAAGTCAACCGAGAGTTAAGCCGGATGAGGTCAAGCAAGTTGGGCCTGAATCGCCTGCTCGTCCTCGTACAGACAACCACAACCGGGTTGACCACAATACTGTGAACCAGGGAACAGTCTTTGCCGTCAAGAGCGATGGGATAAAATTCAATATGTGCGACCATACCAATAAACCGTGAGATTCTAGGGTGCAGATTGGAGTCAGGCCACTTTTCAGGCCACCCCCATCAAGCCATGTAGAAGGGCTGATAAACCGTATACATATAAGTTGCTGCTACTGGCATTGGTTTCATCTACTATTATTGCTTGGTCTAGTTAGTATTGCCATCTAAAAGGCTGTTCAATAAACACAGAAAGACCAAATATCTTATGCTTGTAACCCCCCATAAATAATCCCTGCTGTCACTAAGGCAGCTTTATGGTTAAAAAATATGTGACAAAATCTCATGTTTGTATATGCTGTATTATTTGTATTGCGTGCAGTGCAAGACTATGTGGTAGTATGTTTTTACTTGTGAACTGATGTGAAATGTAATATTTGTTAAGAACAACTATTTGCTAACATCCGATTGACATTTCCAACCCCACTAATCAAGAGATCGGACCCTTGCCTGTTATTCTCGGAGATGACCGCAAACCGACCAGATCAATGCCATCCCTTTTATGGTTAAAAGATATATATGGTGAGTGGATTTGCCTAGCTCTTGCCCTTGCATGTTCACAATGGAACCACTATGTTAAATGGGTTAAATATAGCACATGCTGCATCGTGTAACATGCTAAAACATCGAGAATCACGTAGTGTCGTTGTGGTTAAGCACACTTTAGTTCCATCCAAGGATCGATTTCTGGGTGGACAGGTTTATTCCACCTCTCCTGGCCACTGGGCCAACTAAAAAAAAAGGTTAAAACAACGGGGGTTTTAAGCATTAATCAAGCTTAAATTCAAGTTTCATGATATAACAATTCAAGGATCGAATAAGCTAATTTATTTACAATGCAAAGATTAAAACGCTATTGCTATCTTGCTTTAAAACCGAATAAGAGAATTATAAAAAGCAGAATGATGAAAATGATAATTGAAACTTTTATCAAATAAAATGAAAATAACATTTCTAAAAAATCCCGTGTGTTGGATGCGTGAATTCAAGTGTACTATAAAAAGTGATTTACTTGAAATGCTCCTTTTTCAGCAAGAAACTTGTATCTATCAAGTCTTGCCTCAAAAGAAAAAAAAAAAAAAGATTTACCCTATCTAAGGACATAATATTATTACCTCCTAAAACAGTATATGAAGTTATTCTCCAAATAAAACAAATAATCACAATCTCGATCATATTACTGAAAATGATCATACTCAAGTCTTTATTAAAAAAGAGAGGATTTTACCGGAAAAAACAGATTAGGTGACCACCATACCGAAAAGGTAATTTTAAGTGCCATTGCACCAAATCAGTCATTTTGCCCGAAAATATAATTTTTTTAACATTCTCTACTAGGTCCCAATTGACCTTTTTTCTTTTATTGGTAAGGGTCCCTAGCGACCCTGCGTTCGACCCGTTCATATATTTTAGGGACTAGTAGCCCGTTTTTATCTCTTGTTTGTTTGTTTCTTCTTCCTCAGCGTTGACTGCAACTCCACATCAGCTGTCAGGTGTGTTTGCGGGCAAAATGACCGTTGACACCAAAAATAACACTTTGCCTCTTCAAGAAGCTACATGAAGCCGCATCCTACAACAAAAAGACAATGCTACTTCGAACATCAAATCTTGTTAGAATCAAATAAAAACTGCAAGATCCTTCACAATAGCCGAAAGAAGAGTACACATGAAGTTTCGGGCCATTTCAACATCATTTGGCCTAACTCTACTCTTCCAGCAGTTGGACAGAAGCTTCCGGTGGCGGTGAAGCCAGAGACCCTGATACACAAAACAGAGCACACAGTTGGCCTCAAAATGCCAGTAGAAGGCTCTACTTCAAATTCGGGGCCATTCTGACATCGTTTGGCCCAAGATGGAAACAGCTGCAGCAAAGTCAGCCCTCCCGGTGGCGACAACATCGAGGACATCAGATCTTCGATCATAGCATGCGAATGGTCTCAAAATACCTCCAAAAGGCTCTATGTCAAATTCAGGTCAAACCGATAACGTTTGACCATACATCAACCCTTAAACAACAAAATTAAGCCTCTAGGCGGTGAGAACCATCGAGGCCATTACTCATCAAACAGAGCACATGGGTGACTTCAAAATGCTTCCAAAGGGCTACATGTCAAGTTTCAGATAATTTCGACAACAGTTGGCCAAACTTTGACTCTCGGAAGCCAAATTAGGCCTCCCGGCGGCGGAGCTGTCCGGGACCATGATTTTCAATTAGAGCCAATGGATCACCTCAAAATAACTACAGTAGGCTCTCTGTCAAATTTCAGGTTAATCGAATATCGGTTGACCGTACATCCAAGTGCGGCATCTTCCTCGCGATAAAATCAAGTACACTTGCGACGGGACCCCACACGGCTTCAAAACTCTAACAAAAACATATAGTTAGTCTTATTTGTATCTCAGGAGGCTTCACCTCAAACTTCAGGTCATTCCGACATCGTTTGACCTAATCTTTGCTTCTGACGGCAAAATCGGCAACTCTGCACGAAAAAGTCTTCAGCTTTCTGATATGGAAGGCTTTTCGCCGAGTTTTCTATAGGGAAATCTGGCCAAAACCAATACAAAAATGTCAGAAAAAAAACCAAGAAAAAAAAAAGAATCAGAAAAATCGGAAAACAGCTGAGAACTGGCGACCAAAATGGACAAAAGTCCCCATGGTCGCCAGCGACCCTGGAAATCCTGGTCGCTGGATTTTCGCCGAAAGCCCAATTTTTTGGGTCTTTTTGCGTTCCGAGATGTTTGGCCTCTGTGATCTCCTAAAATCTGATTTTCTGGTTACAAAATCCCTCGATCTTTGTCAACATCACGGATCCGCCGCCGAAATCATTAGATCGTATCGGACGCTTCGAGATAGCCAACCGGCCAACTAAGAAAGCACACTTTCTGCCTGATCGATCGAGAAATTGACAGGACAGATGGTACCGGTCCACTGGTAGCAATCAATGTCTAAAGTTGCATGATCACCCGACATTAATCAGCATGGAGATCCATGGTTGGTCATCGTAAAGAGAATTCCAAAAGACGCGGCACGGCCCGCGACTTTCCAAAAGCCCCGGCGACCACTTAATGCAGTTAAGTATTCATTTTATGACAAGTTAATGCGGTCATTTACTCATTATTTTGGATGGACCAATCAGAAGCAAGGAAAAATGAGTTACAAGTCAAAGTAATCATGGCATTAAACAATGAAAATCCTCCCATCATGGAGCTTAAAGGCAATTCAAAGCCCTTAATTCTCCAACGGCCAATCAAAAGCCAAGAAAAAGGGGTTACAAAATAAATGAATTAAAAACTTGTAACCCCTTTTATCATTGCATTAAAAGCCCATTAACCCTCTTAATTGCCACCAAAAGCCTATAAAAGGAGGTCAATCCAAGAAGAAAGGGATCTAGAAATCAGACGGAAAAATCGCATCAAATCCAGAAAATACACAAGAGAAAACTTTGCAAAAGCATCCTCTGTTCTTGTCTGAAGGATGATGGTGAAGTCCACACATGGCTTGCGACTGTCAATCTGAACGAGTCTCTACAATCTCCTGAGAAGTTAGATTTCATTTTCTTGCTTTTTATTTCATTTTGTGTTTCTCCTGAGGATACAAAAAAAAAAAAAAAAAAAACATCACAACTCTTGTCTTTCCTTATTGATAAGAATTGTAAATCGCCTTTTACGGCAAAAATCACCTTCTACGACAAAATTGCCTTTCACGACAATAAAATCACCTTTCACGGCAAAATAAAATGAAATCGCCTCTTACGGCATTCAAAACAAATCATGTCTCTTTTCTTAAATATATGTGCAATGAAAAACTATAAAAAAAGTTGATTTCCTTTTCTATTTGCAAAGGTAGATCTACGGACCACCGCCTGTCAATTCCAAATAGAGTAGAAAATCTGACATACCCTTACAAAAAAAATATTGATGCTCTCTCCGCTCTCGGTCGCGAAAGGGTTGGACCCCATAGACTCTCACGTCCGCTGATCCTGGTAGCGCCGAGTGCGAAAAGGCGAGTCCATCAATGACAGATTTTGTACAAAGGCACTTAAAATTACCTTTTCGACATGGTGGTCACCTAATTTATTTTTTCTGGTTAAATCCCCCAAAAAAAAACTATAATCTAATAATGAAAAAATAACATGATGATTAGCATCTCATACTGATGAAGAAGGCTTCAATCAAATGCTCACATCACTAAGCCATCTATCTTTCAACCCAAAGCAAACACCATTATCGGCCTGACAAAGAAAGAGAGGGTCAGTTGTTAACTATTTATATGTTAACCTCAATGTGATATGAGCAGAGAAGTGTGAATGGAGATAGAAAAGCAAAGACAGAAAAGTATTTTACTCAGTAGTTGAGAATAGAAATATAAATCTTCTTACTGTGAAAAAGAAGTTTTTTGTTTTTGGTCAATAGGCTCTACTTTCCTACTTAACTAGAATATAAAAGACATACGCACAAACGTAGATGAATAATGGTTTGTTTGGTTATACATGTAGAACTGTATGGATATATTCATTTCTTTTATTCTTGATAAGGGCTTTTCATTGCAAACCTGGATTCAAGCAATAAAAAGTGGGTCCAAAAATAGGGAGCCATTTACTCAAATCCAACTTGGATGGACCTTTCAAAAATCTCAGGCAATCTCTTTACTCTTCCTATTTTTTTTTTTCCTATCTTTCTCTGTTGATTCTCTACTATCTACACGGTCAGATTTCAGGTATTTGACTTTTTTCACTTCATCTCTAATATTTTTCACTTCTACTCTAATATATATTGTTAATATTTTCTTTGTTTTAAAAATATTTGAGGATTTTACCCAAAAAATACCCAGTACTTAGACGTTAAACTTGATTGTTCCTTGAAAATCGCACCACACAAACGGGGTCCGTTAGACCCCGTGTGGTTTTTTTTTTTTCAATAAGAAACGAGTGACGCAGTGTGAAGCGATCATTCCTTCTCCTCTTCCTTCTTCTTCTTCTTCTCTCTTTCTCTTTTCTTTTTGCAACTTTCTAGGGTTTTTTCAAGATGCCGTCTTTAGAGGAAGAGCATTTCAGGTCAAGATCGACCGAACCCACACCATCCACCGTTAATTCCACCGCTGCTTCGCATCAACGAGCACCATGTTCCTGTGGGCCCTTTTCCGCATCGCCCTAACGGCGTCGTACCTCAGCTTCCAGAGCTTCGTCGACACCAGCAGCAAATACTTCACGGCGTCATGGGGCGGCATCCAATGGGAGAAGCAGGTCCGCAACAGCGCCCTGATCTGCCGCCCTGCTGGATGCAATGGGGAAGGGACCATCTGAAAAAGGGGTCATTGTGGGTTCCTTCCATCCGGCCATCCATTGGTTAAGTGAAGGAAACACGCTACCTGCCAAGAAAGCATAAAGTTCTATGCTGTTTAATGCAATCCAACCAGAATAGAACCTTTCTTCTCTGTATCATTTTCCCATCCCAATGTAGCAACCCTCTCCTTCATCTGGCCCTTTAATCTTCATTGACAAGCCATATACACTTCATGTTTATATTTATATATATATATATAGAGAGAGAGAGAGAGAGAGAGAGAGAGAGAGAGAGAGAGAGACTCAAAGAATCAAACAACCTCCCCTCAGCTCAATATCATCATGAAATGAGCAACCATTAATAACCCAGAAGAGAAACGAGGAACGATGCTAGCGTCACTCCTAAATTAGAGAGCGTCACTCCTCTCAAAGTAAAAAAAAAAAAAAAAATGAGATAAAGGAACTATTTTGTGCAGCCCCAACTACGGGGAACCATTTCGTGCAACGAACATTTACTGAGAATTTTTCCGTAAAATCCTCAATTTTTTTCTTTCTACTTTTAGTTTCTCCTAGTTTGACTTCAGTTAGATTTTCCCTCCATGGATGGCATAATAGGATCAACACTTTCTCTGTTGAAGACAAATCAAACTCACCTATAATTCTAAATAGAATTTTCTTTCCCCTATGAGCCTGGTGTTATCTTTAGCTTTTTCAAAGGGAATTTTTTAATGTAATTTCTCAATATTTATATTCTAAAAAAAATGTATACATCACGTCGGCCGAATCAACCTACTGTTGAAAGAATAGTTGCTAAACCGACCCCATTGAATAAGATCCATACACATGTCTGGAATTGAAAATTATACACTCTGTTAATTAACTCGCTCTGACTACTCAGATTCCTACTGGAAGTGAAAGTTAGGTTGTGCCATTCATTGGATGTTGTTCTTAATTCATTAGATGTTGTTTATTAATCCCATTTATTCTGCATGTTGGACCTAGTAATTCTACTGCAATACTAGATACAAATAACACTGCAACAATAAGGAGTTGAAATAACTGCAGGAGCTGAGACAAGTGGAGGAACTGAACAATATTGGAGTCTTCCAAATATAAATGCTCTCTTATATATTAATGAGGATTTTATCTAAAAAACGACCCTAGTTGGCCACTAACCGGAAGAGATACCCATAGTATATATGCTACGGAACAGGTATTCCCGCCTGAAAATATATATATTTTTTACTTATTTTCTACAAGCGACGACGTCGTCAAAGATTAACACAGCAATTTTCGCATTAGATTTGGTGAAGCAACGACGTCGTCATATATGAAAGCACATTGTCTTTCACTAGCTTTTGTGAAGGAACGACGTCGTCA
The DNA here is from genome assembly GCA_012931725.1 of Litsea cubeba. Lineage (NCBI taxonomy): Eukaryota > Viridiplantae > Streptophyta > Magnoliopsida > Laurales > Lauraceae > Litsea > Litsea cubeba. The sequence goes on along the minus strand of CM022947.1, from coordinate 135,827,394 downwards.
TATTAAAGCACATTGTCATTCACTAGTTTCTGTGAAGCAACGACGTCGCCAGATATTAAAGCACACTTTCTTCCACTAGCTTCTGTGAAGCAACGGCGTCGTCAGATATTAGAGCACACTTCCTTCCAAATTCTATATTCTGTAAGGCAACGACGTCGTCACTGACCATTGCAATTGAAAAAAATGATGCGTGTATTTGGTTTTATGTGCGAACACACTACAGTACATGGACATACAAGCTTCGTTTCTTGCCATAAAAAATCACATAACTTGGCAGCATTCAAAAATTCATATTAAAGATTCATTGTAGGTTGATTAAGGTTGGATTTCACTTGGATGTTTATGTTGGCAATTCACTCATCTCTATGTATGCCAAGACTGGGTGTATTGACTTTGCAGAGAAAGTGTTTGATGAAATGCCGATAAGGGATTCTGTTTCTTGGAATTCGATGATTGGTGGGTGTGCTTTAGATGGGGATGAGTGGAAGTCGCTGTCGTGCTTCCAAGAAATGATGGAGTGTGGTATGAAAGCTGATCGGTTCAGTGTAATCAGTGCACTTATTGCGTGTTCTTTGGTGAAACATGGGATGGAAATTCACTGCCATGTAATAAGATGTGGGTTGCCATCTAATGTCATGGTCCAAACAACAGTTGTAGACATGTACTGCAAATGTGGGAATGTGACTTTTGCAGAGCATTTGTTTAATAGTATGTTTCAGAGGAATATGGTGGCTTGGAATTCGCTGATAGGTGGGTATTCTTTGAATGAGCATCCCCATGAGGCATTGCTTACTTCTGTCGAAATGCAAGAGAGATATAAGATAAATCCCGATGCAATTACATTGGTGAACTTGCTTCCTGCTTGTGCTCAGTTAAGAAGTCTTTCACAAGGAAAATTGATTCATGCAACTGCAATTAGAAGAGGGTTTCTTCCCTTTTTGGGTGCAAGAAGTCGGAATCTCCCCCATGGCCGTGGAGGAAGAATTGCATGGATCTGTCGTCTCCCCCTATCATAATTCATCTCTCACGGATCATAGAAATCGCCTTGTATGCCCAAATCCCGTTGTTGCACAGGCATGAAGTGGCCCAAATCCCCTACCTAGATCACTCCGATCTGTAAACATAGCACAAGGTCAACCCTTTTTCAGTCTTCTTCTGCAATGACGAAACCTGCACGTGCTTGATAGAGTCCAGCCATCTTCGTCTCTCTGTTCTTTTTGTTTCTGCAACAAGGCTTGTAACAAATCTACACTGCAACCACAGAAACCAGAAGCTCAAGGGACTTAGGGATTTTCTTCATCTTCTCAAGGTGTTTGGGAGAGGGGAGCCTCTGGTCTCGAAGCTTGCAATAATCTTTGAGTACATAATATTTTCGGGTGTTATATTTGTAGCCCTCATCACTCCTCAGAAAACGATCCCATCAAGCGCAACGCAACCACACCTTGGGAGGAAGGGGGAAAACGATGGGAGGAAGATGGGGAAAATGGAGAAAATAGTGTTTCAAGAGCGACGACGTCGTCACAAGTTTCAATCATTAATAAAAAAAAATGGAAGTGGTCCCCTGGGACCACTTTCGTGCCATATTTACTAGTGGCCCAATTTTTGGTTGTAGGACATCTTGGGGTCTTTTTTAGGTAAAATTCTTTATATTAATTGACTCTTGGTAATATAAACAAGAGGATTTTACGGGTAAAAGCCTCATAGGATCCCATACCACTGATAAGGTCCCAGTAGCACCGTATAGATGGGAGGGTCCTCTTGGTGCGTTTTTTTTTTTCTGGTCATTTAGCGATATAGTCGATATCGACCATTCTGTGGTGGTTGCTCTCGATTTGCAGAACTCAAATAAAAATTGGGCTTTTCTCTTTTAGTTGCTGGTGATATGAAGGAATGAAGGGCGGCGAGCATGGGGTCATCTACGTTGGAGGAGGAGGGAGGATCACCATGGAGGGAGAGGAGGTGGGAGAAGAGGGGAGGGGAGATGGAGACGAAGTTGTAGGCGGAGATGAGAAAGAGGGCTGGGCGTGGAGGTAATGGGGGAGGGAGGGGATGGGGGCGAAGGACCTACAGACCCAAGGAGAGTGAGAGGAGGCGAGGGCGGAAGATTTGCATATTTGTTTTTTTTGTTCATCGCAATATGGTCGATATCGACCATTTTGTTGTGTTCAGCAAATAAGACAATCACATGTTGAAGAAAATCTAATTGACGACAAAAAAAAAAAATTAAAAGGGTCACATGAGAATCCCTCCAGTGTCCAACATGATACGGGGTCCTGGTAGGATGTATGGGGTCATACGGGGAGTTTTTCCGTAAATTCCTCTTTAAACAATTCAAATTGAAAAATACTTTTACATGTTTTCTTCTCCATTATATCATATATTATTCACAATTACTCTTCAACTTTTCCATTTTTTCCCAATGTAATCCTGTGTAATAAAGACATTCTTCCAATACCAAGTACTAAATAATTTAATTGACTCATTTTACTTATTTAATCATTTAGACCTTTAGTTTTTAAAGTTTTTAGAGTAAATTAGCCAAAAGTCCCTGCGCACGGTCTTCTAAGGCATCAAGGACAACAACTTTTTCTCTAATGTCTCTAGTCCAGACAGCTGGAGATACTTTGGTGAAAAGTCCCTAATATGCCACGTCATATATTTTCATGACTAATTTGCCCCTTTCAACCCTCATTCGAACTCCTGCCTTCTTCTTCTCTCTCATTTTCCATTTTCCATTCCTTTTCATGGTTTGGAGTATCGTTGCAGAGCACTTTTCATCGCCACCATGCCATGACTTCTGATTCTCTCAATTTCATTTCTTCAAAGATGGAATCAGTTTTGAAATCTCTCTCTATCCAAATCTCTCTCTGTACTCAGACAAATTTATCTGAATTTCTGATAAAACTCAGACAAATTTATCTGAGTTTGTGTCCAACTTGTGAGATATTTTTCTATGATATAACGGTGGAATCTTGACTTGGTCTCTTCATGAAAGTTGTAGCCCTAGATGTGTAGATGATTTTAGGGTTTTGAATCACCCGATTTGGACTTCGGAAACTCAAGTTATGGCTCATTGAAGTTTACTGGTAAAAACAGGAATTTTGGATCGGTTTTTCCGGCCTTATTTTGAAGCAACGCTTGGAGGCCCAAACGAACTTGAATTTTTGCGAACCAGACCTTTCTGAAAAGCTCAAGACGTCCTCTAAAAACTTCATGAAGACAGCTTTGTCGTTCTGAAACTCTAACGCCATCCAAACCTCAATGGAATGAGAGAAGTTCATTTGACAAATTTATCTGAATTTCTGATAAAACTCAGACAAATTTATCTGAGTTTGTGTCCAACTTGTGAGGTATTTTTCTATGACATAACGGTGGAATCTTGACTTGGTCTCTTCATAAAAGTTGTTGGTCTAGATGTATAGATGATTCTAGGGTTTTGAATCACCCGATTTGGACTTCGGAAACTCAAGTTATGGCTCATTGAAATTTACTGGTAAAAACAAGAATTTTGGATCGGTTTTTCCGGCCTTACTTTGAAGCAACGCTTGGAGGCCCAAACGAACTTGAATTTTTGCGAACCAGACCTTTCTGAAAAGGTTAAGACGTCCTCTAAAAACTTCATGAAGACCACTTTGTCGTTCTGAAAGTCTAACGCCATTCAAACCTCAATGGAATGAGAGAAGTTCATTTGACAAATTTATCTGAGTTTCTAGCAAAACTTAGACAAATTTATCTGAATTTCTGATAAAACTCAGACAAATTTATCTGAGTTTGTGTCCAACTTGTGAGGTATTTTTCTATGATATAACGGTGGAATCTTGACTTGGTCTCTTCATGAAAGTTGTAGCCCTAGATGTGTAGATGATTCTAGGATTTTGAATCACCCGATTTGGACTTCGGAAACTCAAGTTATGGCTCATTGAAGTTTACTGGTAAAAATAGGAATTTTGGATCGGTTTTTCTGGCCTTATTTTGAAGCAACGCTTGGAGGCCCAAACGAACTTGAATTTTTGCGAACCAGACCTTTCTGAAAAGCTTAAGACGTCCTCTAAAAACTTCATGAAGACCACTTTGTCGTTCTGAAACTCTAACGCCATCCAAACCTCAATGGAATGAGAGAAGTTTATTTGAATTATTGCTGAGCTTTGCCAAAACTCAGATAAATTGAATAAAAACAGGAATTTTGGATCGGTTTTTCCGGCCTTATTTTGAAGCAACGCTTGGAGGCCCAAACGAACTTGAATTTTTGCGAACCAGACCTTTCTGAAAAGCTTAAGACGTCCTCTAAAAACTTCATGAAGACCACTTTGTCGTTCTGAAACTCTAACGCCATCCAAACCTCAATGGAATGAGAGAAGTTCATTTGACAAATTTATCTGAATTTCTGATAAAACTCAGACAAATTTATCTGAGTTTGTGTCCAACTTGTGAGGTATTTTTCTATGACATAACGGTGGAATCTTGACTTGGTCTCTTCATGAAAGTTGTAGCCCTAGATGTGTAGATGATTCTAGGGTTTTGAATCACCCGATTTGGACTTCGGAAACTCAAGTTATGGCTCATTGAAGTTTACTGGTAAAAATAAGAATTTTGGATCGGTTTTTCCGGCCTTATTTTGAAGCAACGCTTGGAGGCCCAAACGAACTTGAATTTTGCGAACCAGACCTTTCTGAAAAGCTTAAGACGTCCTCTAAAAACTTCACGAAAACCACTTTGTCGTTCTGAAAGTCTAACGCCATTCAAACTTCAATGGAATGAGAGAAGTTCATTTGACAAATTTATCTGAGTTTCTGGCAAAACTTAGACAAATTTATCTGAATTTCTGATAAAACTCAGACAAATTTATCTGAGTTTGTGTCCAACTTGTGAGGTATTTTTCTATAATATAACGGTGGAATCTTGACTTGGTCTCTTCATGAAAGTTGTAGCCCTAGATGTGTAGATGATTCTAGGGTTTTGAATCACCCAATTTGGACTTCGGAAACTCAAGTTATGGCTCATTGAAATTTACTGGTAAAAACAAGAATTTTGGATCGGTTTTTCCGGCCTTATTTTGAAGCAACGCTTGGAGGCCCAAACGAACTTGAATTTTTGCGAACCAGACCTTTCTGAAAAGCTTAAGACGTCCTCTAAAAACTTCATGAAGACCACTTTGTCGTTCTGAAACTCTAACGCCATCCAAACCTCAATGGAATGAGAGAAGTTTATTTGAATTATTGCTGAGCTTTGCCAAAACTCAGATAAATTGTCTGATTCTGCTTTTGCTGACGTGTACAAGGGTGTTTTTGTCTTTTTCAATGAGTTACTTTTATAAAAGGACTGCCGTCAGTACGATAAAATGGTGTGGACCGTTTGCAATAAAAATCACAGTTGAGGGACCTCCGCCCAAATGCCCCAAGTTTTTAATCCTTGCCCGTGAGCGAGCGACACATGCCACACAAAAGGCTCCCCACATGTCACATGTGGTGGGCCCACTCAATTTAGGTCTTGAATGATATGAATGCGTTTGAGATGTTAACTCTCCTATAATCTCTCCCTATTCTTATCACAATGAAGAACTCATTGTCTAAAATCTCTCTCTCGAGGAATTTAATAGGAGTGGGACTTGTAGAATACTCCAATTTGAATTTGGCTTAAGGAACTTAATCAATATATATCTAACGACTCTTAGCTCTATCTGACATTTCATGGCGCGGTGCTGTGTATTTTTTGGGTAACCCAGCCAAGGGTGTTAAAACCCAAGAGATAACCAGCACACATGTGGTTTGGAACTGATATTATAAATAGAGGCTAAAAGCCTTTATGATATAACCTCTTTTGATAGTGAAATCCTCATGTTTTCTTCCGTGGACGTAAGTCAAAAGCCGAATCATATAGATCTTTGTGTTCTTGTGTGTGTGCTGGATCTTCTCTTAGGCCCACATCATCCTCCCCTAAAATATTTTCATATTATCTACGCATCATGTAATACTTAGCAATTCAAAATCCTAAAATCATGTGGAGCATATGGTTATTTGCTTCCTAAAATATGACTCAGTTTCCTATTATGGCTTTAACTTAGACGTTTCCAAACATTTTTTTTTCAATTCTCTTTTTTCACATTTACACCTCATCTTTTAAATTCGCAAACGCAACTGACTGTGTGTCTTATTAATTACACAAAAATCTCTATATAAATAATTTACTAATTTCTCTCAAAGCTCAAACATACTTCATACTTATCTTATATTAAAAATAATTCTTGGAATGCCACCGGGGAAGGATCGTGTGAGAGGAAGGTGCATTTGCCTTGCAAGTTTGAAAATCCTTAGTGTAACACATTTGAGGAAGTCACATATTTGCTTAGAATTATCAAATTTCCAAATTTAGCAACTGTGTGGGTATATTTTCGAGCCACCAAAGATCGACATCTCAGCAGGACTTGGCCTCCCCCCGGCAGCGCCGCCTCGTCTCTCAGCGAGTCTTGGTCTCGGCATCTTCCAACTCGGCCGCGTACCTCAGCTCGGCCTACTCCATCTAGGCCAGGTGCTCCCACCTCGGTCCAAGTATTCCACTGTGGCACTTATGCCTGGTCTCCAACCAAGTTAAGGTCGCTCCCGACCTCGGTCACTTCTGGCCTCAGTTCCATGTACCAACCTCGGTCACTCCCGGCCTCGGTCAACCATCTCGGCAGTTGTACTTAAAGACTGTCCAGAACGGATACTGACAGCTATCCTCCCATGGACACTCAAGCACGCTACAAGACGCGCAACAAGACAAGGGCACCGCCCATATCTACTGACAGATCGCACTCCACAGCTCCCAAGGCGTCAGGATATGGCTTGATGAAATAAGTGGGCTACGATGGGACTGTCATTGATGTCAAAGTAGGCTATGATAGGACAATTAACTACCTCCATGCCTCCTCTCTTCCCCTATATAAATATAGCTACAGCTACAGAGCAGGATATACAACAAGGGCCAACACCATGCACTGGAACGCCCCATCTTCTTCCTTAGAAATCTCCATCCTATTGTCTAGTTAATAAACTGACTTAGGCATCGAAGAGCCCTGCGTTGCCAAAGCCAGGGTCCTCGACCTTCTTCTTCCTCCCCCTTTAGGTTTCAGGCAGGCATCGGTTCTTCTCAAAGAGCTCCAGCTCCATCCTCCTATTCTTGTGATTCTCAAAATCACTACCCCTCGGTCTGTGAATTTTTGTACACTTACAGCAACTATAGGTGACAAAGTAGTAATTTAAATTAAAAAAATTGTTATTGAAACGAAAATGCCAAAAGCTGGATGCATATATGTTTTGAGTATGATATGATTGGGCCTAAAAAATACAAAACTAAAAATTCCAAGAAATATGCCAACCTATTGAAAAAAAAACTTTAATCGTACTATGGCATGGGCATCTAAAAGTGGATATATTACAAAGTAATGTTTTTGTGTTGTATGATGGTATCTTGTGCAATGTAAGACATGGTAGTATTGTTTACTTTGTCGACCAGACGCGAATCTGATTTGTAATATGCATTTCTGCATTAAGTAACTTTCTTTAAGGGGAGCTACTTGTTAAGAATAACTGCCTGCTAACATTCAGTTGACATTTCCAACATGACTAATCAACAGATCAGATTCGAGTTGGAGACCGATAACCGTTATTTTCAGGGATGACCCCAGGCTGACCTGACCATCGTGATCTGTATGGTTACATAATTTAACTTCTGAAAGGATGTGCCTAGATCTGGCCCATACAGGTTCACAATGGAACCTTCTGATGCAACTTGGTCGGTGATTGTGGTGACTGAAAGATCTCTATATAAACAATGCAGAGGTTTCGCTTGAGAGCACAGTTCCTAGCTCAACAATTCTTAGCTCAATGCTAGTTTGTCTTAAGATGCGTTAGCAGGTCTCATTTAACAAGTAGCTTAAGAAAGAAGATTCAGATCTTGGGTGTCTTTTGTAAGATACCATGTTCCAACCCAAACAATTATATGCAGAGGCTTCGTTTGACATTCGGTTTGACATTTCCAACATGACTAATCAACAAATCAGAGTCAAGTTGGACCGATATCCGTTATTTTCAGGGGTGGCCCCGTTGTCCCACTGTAAGACCCCGTCCCAAGTTAATCAAGATTAACTCTTGTTAATTAAACTTATGGCTGATTAAACGTGTTTAATTGAATTATTGAAGGCTTAGGACCAAATTGACTTGGTTTAGCCTAAAGAGAATGAATTAAGCTTAACAAGCTTGTAAAATGGATTGTAAATGGATTGAATGAGTTTTTGAACTCAAACTAGGAATTGAGGGACTTTTGTGTAAATATGTTTTTATACGTATTTCGTCGAATACGGAAACTCTCGATGTCAACACGTGCATCTCGAGGAGTACGTTCACTTTTGTCAAAGACTCGAAGTCATTTGACGAATATTGACTCAAGTGACCCTTCATTTGACTTGAATTGTAATTAATGGAGAATTATGGGACTAAATGCAATTTAGTTGCTTATATAAGCCAAAGAGATTTCAATTGAATCTCTTTTCCAAAACCCTAGCCTCCATCTTCCCTCTTTTCTCTTCTTTCTTTCATTTCTCTCTATCAAACATCAAGAGTGAAGTCTTGAGAGGGATTTCACAAGTGGATTTCATTCACTTCATCACCCTCTTCATCTTCCTCAAGTTCAAAGTCAAGTTTGAAGGTGTAAAGCTTGGGTTCAAAGAGTTTTTATCTCAAAACTCAAGCTATCAAAAGAGTTTTCTTCCTCAAATCTTCACAAGAGGCAAGTACTTACATGTTTTTGTGATTTATGATGTATTAGAGTGGTTAGAGCTCAAATGGACCAAGAGCCAGAAATTTGACTTCAGAAAACCTGAAGCTCGAACTGAGCTTCTGGGCATCTGTCGGTCGACCGACGAGCTGATCGACAGGTTTAGAACCTGTTTTCAGCAAATTCCAGATTTCTGGAATTCGGACCGATGAGTGGTCGATCAACCGATGACCTGACCGACGACACAAATCAGAAGTTGGAGTGAAATTCCAGCTTTCTGGAATTCTGACCGATGCATCATCGGTCAGCCGACGTGATGAGGTCGGTCGACCGACAGGTCGACCGATAACATAAAGACTCAGTTCAGTGAATTCCAGCTCTCTGGAATTCCGACCGATGCATCGTCGGTCAGCCGACCTGAAGCTGTCGGTCGACGGATAGGCCGACCGACAAGCTAACCGACACTGTGCAGAAATGCATTGAAATTGTCAGTCTTGAAGTCTAATGTATACAGGCTGAAATTGTTAATGTATAAGCCTTCATAGGTGTAAATTCAATTTTTCGAATACATGATTCAAATGATATTCATCAAAAATAGTACGTGTATTGGAAAATGAATGTTTCACTCATTTGCTTGGCTTAGAAGTCTGACTAGAATTGGTTAATCTCCACATTAGTATAGTCTTCAACCCATTGAACGAACTATACAGGATATGAATTAAATAAATGAAATGAAATGAGAAGTTACTAATGGTAACAACGTATTGAATTGAATAATGAACCAATTCTGCTGCAGCAGATGTGAGAGGTGTTCCGGAACCTCGTGGAAGTTAGTGATCTCTGATCAAGACACTGACTTATTCCACACCATTTGATATTACCTAAGTCATGTAATTGAACATGAATAATTATTGAATAAAGAGTGTCCTAGTAGATATCAACTTACTGATATTACTGGATCCGTTATTCTGAATGGTAAAGAAATGTTATATGTATTGAATTGTTTCAATTGATTAATGATAGCTAGAACTATCATACAAATGTATGTATCTGTTGAACCGTCGTGGTCATGGTACTATTGGTGAATGTCACAGGCCCAGATGCCCGTGCCGGTCCTGCCGAGGCCGCGCCGCCAGCGGAGGATGCCCGCCCGATACCTCCAGGAGGTTTAATCGAGTGGATATGATCGCTGAGTGTGAAAGAATTTGATTTTGTATATCGTTTTGGAATGTAATTGAAGTCTCCGTATTGTATTAAATATACGGTGGTTGAGTTGTATATGTCAAAGAACTGAACTTGTGTATTATATTTTCGTTAATGTATATTGTCCGTAATTTTATACAGTTGACAAGTATTGTATTTGATATCCCTTGTGAGTTTCGTTTTAACTTTTGTTAATTCGGAATTTACGGGAGTAAGTATGTGCTCGCAACTCGGGGTTTGTCTGAGCTAATCAAATCTCGGGACCGGGTCGTGACACCCACTCAAATTATGATTAAAGATCATTTTCAGTAATGCTATAAAAGGCTTTAAAAATGGACTAGAGCAGAAGTTAGCTGGATTCCAAGACAACAATAAGGGCCACCGAATCACATGCAAAGCCCATATAAACGGGTTCATTGTTCTGACCATGATACATAATTCATATAAACAGAGGACAAATACATTGCCAAAAAAATGGAAAACCAAAGTGAAAATTGTACGTACTAAGGATACAAACTTACTTGCATATGCTGCATGTTATTATGTCGGCTCGACGCAAGTCTTATTCTTGTGGGAAAGATTTCTTTGAAGAGGAAGGCCATAGACACGTCTAAATGACAGTCTATCTGTGAGGCTACACCCCTTGTGGGCCCTCATTTTGAATTTGAATATTATTAATTATGGTAATAGTAGTATTATTGTACTAATTAATAGGGATTAGTGATGGTAGATATATATTTTCCTAAGTCTTAGCCAATTTTATAGGAATTAGGACTATTGTGTATTTTATAAATTTTATAGGGTGTCTTTTATAAATTTTTATAGGGTTCTAGTTATTGAGGCCCTTACTAGTAAATAGGTTTCTAAAGGTGGGGTTTTCCACATGGAGAAACTTCTAGAACCTCTATAAAGATGTAAATGCCCATATCCTTATCCACAAATATCATATGCAAACTAAAAGGCCCTTTTGGTAATTATCTAAACCCTAACCTATATAAATGCTAACTATTGCATTGGGAATGGAACCCTAATATCCACTATCATTGCCTCTCATTTCACAAAACCTTAACTCTAGAAACCCTAGCTCAAAACCCTAGGCAGGAGGCATCCTACACCATTGCTACTACTATCTCCAAAGGGCTCTCTCTTGCTAATTTCTTCTTCTTCTTCTTCAAATCAAGGTATTTCTCATTCTCCCTCTTACACTATAGTTCCATTTCCATAGGATTTCCCTTTCTCCTTAGTTTTCGTTTCTAAGTTGCTTTTCTATTGTGGAATGGGTGTTAGGTTTGTTTGATTGATTTGGTTTGGGTGAGAGAAGGCCATTAGAGGTTTGGAGAGCTTGAGGTTGCTTCTTCTTGTTATTACCTTTGCGAATTTGGATTTAAGGCAAGTGCAATATACTCACTTAGTATAGAATGTGTGTTTACTATCTTTGATTCTTAAATTCTATTTATATGATATTAAGATGCTTAGATTTACCTTTGAGCTTGTGTTTATGGATTTTTGCCTATTGATTGATGAGTTCTCTCATTTGGAAGGTCAATGGTCCGGTTTGATGATGGATGGTTGGGCATTGAAGTGTTTTTGTTATTTTGTATGATTATATGATGGATGGAGGAGTTTGGGTTGTGTTGGATGAAGGAAAGAGTGAAAAACCCAGAAATTCGGGTCCTACAGCTGCAGCCCGCCGCAGGTCCGATCGATCGGGCAACAGGCCGATCGATCGGACTGTGTATGTAATAGTGAGACCATTAGGTTCGATCGATCGGACATCAGGCCGATTGATCAAACTGTCATTTAACAGTAAGACCTTTAGGTCCGATCGATCGGACAGGGTCAGCATTTGGGTAATGCAGGTCGGGTACACAGAGAATCAGGGTATGACCTGTGTACCGGGTCGATTGGCTGGCCACCCAATCGAACGGTCACACGGGGAGTCCCGGAATCCAAACATCAGTCCTTGACCTCTGTGTATCAACCTGCCACACTGCAAACTGTAAGTTCTGGGTTTGGACTCCATTTGTGTTGTGATCTATTGTAGGGCCCATTAATCATCCAAATAGACTTCCATTGATGTGCTAAGCATGAGTCAACGGTGTGGCTCAACCTTGACTCATGGGGACCACCAAGTAAGGTCTAGGGGCTTGAATCGATGTTGATTCGATTCTTAAATGACGTCGAGGATGCACGTAAATTCTAGAGCACCAAATACAGTATCATTGGCATCTAAAACTTCATTTAGAGATCCAATTAACTGAGATGGACCTGGACCCGAATGTGGATCATTACTTAGGATGGACTGTTGATATTCCCGTTGACTCTCTTGATTTGGACGTTTACCTTATCTATTGCATTACTGTCACACTTACGTCATTCTTGTTTGTTTATACATGTTAATTAAAAGAAAATTGGATGACCTGAACCTAGGTTTACTTAGAGGTGACCTGCTAATGTGATGAAGTGATTCATGACCCGTGTCTATGTCTAGGCGGGCCCTCATACCCCTAAGTTGGATGGATGATACCCTATGATGAAGGGGTTGGTCTTGTGTGGTCTTGTAACTCATTTTGGACCGGAATGGATTGATTGATATTGGATTGAGACTGGTGATCTCTCCTGGACCGTGTAAGATTAATGCCATGGCTTGATGGGCCTTAGTATGAATCCACTGATTGGATTTGAACTGTATTCTATGATTGAACTGATACTTGGATCTTTTAGGGACTTGATAGGACTTTGCTCGTGCAAGGCAAGCCTAGACAGACACAGACCTGTATTTGTTTCCTTTGAGTCGGCATTAACATTCACTCAGTTGTCTTAAGCTCAGCCTTTGGACTGATTATCACTAGTAGGAGCTATATGAGTGTTGAGTGGGCTATCATAATGAGCTATATTTTAGACGGACGGTGTGATACCTGGTCCGCTCTTTGAGTGATGAGTGTGATTGCGAGGCTCGTCATTCCCCAACACTGGTTACTTTTTTCCACCGTGACTATGTTCAGTTTGGGAGGGTCACGTCATAATATCCCGTGGTATCCAACTTATGTGAATGTGCCATCTTGTGTCTATTAGATTAGATATTCTTTCTATCTTGATTCTAACTGCTTATTACGCTCAATTACGTAGATTATGTATCATTGTTACTCTGATTAATTTTATAACTGTCTCTACTCTTTTAATGCATACATCCTATGTTATTTGTATACTGTGACTTACAAGATCTTTAGATCTGATCTATTCTTGGTGCTTAGGTTTCGACCTGACGACCAGGACGATGCGCTCACGCCTGTCGAGGCACCCATAGCCGGTGACTATGGATGGGGGCTAGCTGACCAAGAGGTGAGCTGGGTGATGGAGTGCCTACACCGTGGGCTTGAGTGTCCACTGTTCTTTTGGGGTTGAGTGCTTTTATGTTGTGAGTAGGGAGATAGTCTGTTATGTTTAAAACATGTTATTAACTATACCTTGATATTTAGGCTGGACTTCAGCCCTGTTGCACTTGATATATCTTTTATGATACCTTTTGTTTTCGCTTTACTCTTTACGCTTCCGCAATTTCAACCATTGATATATGCTGGTCAAAAAGTTTTAAATTGGATTCACTACGGACCTATGATCTTGGAAGTTCTCGGATTTTCCGGGAAGTAGTGCGCCAACTTCGGTACCTTGACGGTTATCTCGGTATTCAGAATTGAGGCGTTACACTATCCTGACTCAATTTTCTTGAGTGTCTCATGGTTAGCGCTCTTCAACAACATTTACATGCCTTACCATCTCCATGGCAACAACCGCTATGATTGGTATAAAGGTCCAAATCTTCTTTCCTTGTAGCAACATCATCATCCCTTGATTTTCCATCCCCCATTTGCTCAGCTTCATCATATTCATTTGATCCTTTGATCATTATCAAGCAATTCATGGGTTCCATCCCGCATCATATTATTTTATGGACGGTTAGAATAGAGATGGTGGACCCCATTCATCTGTGAGGATCTACTTAAATCTATATCTCTATTGGAATGTGCTTTGCATTCGGTTAACCACAGTCCTCCAAACTACAAATCCTAATTTTAGAAAATATATCAAAACAGGTGTCAAAATCTCCATCCATGCCAAGTCTCCTCTCCCTCCACTCTCCTCTCTCTCCACTAACTGACCCGCACAAATTCCTCCAAAAATAACCAACTTCCCAATTCGTAACTGCTCTCCTATCTACTACTACAATTACAGAGAATAATAAATAAAAAAAAAAGAAATCGGGTGACAGCAGAGGAGAAGGAGAGAGATATAGAAGGGAGAAGAAAACATAAGGAGATCCCATCATTTCCAATCAGCGATTTTATTTTGATGTCATGTTAATATATATATCTCTCTCAACTTCATTTTTCTTTCATTTATCCCAATTCTGTTTCTTGATTTGCTGCAACGCTGTAGCTTAGATGAATTTCTTATATCATTTGATGATTTGGGTCACCTTCATACTTGCATGAATGGTAATCCACATCAAGAGCTCTCAATCTCATCCCAATTCCAAGTTTGGGTTGCTAGATGTGTACTGGGTCTAACTGCAATCTTGTGATGAATTAGAGACCCAAGCTTGATATTAGGCCCAGTAATTTATATTTTGAAATTCTTTATTTAATATATTTTTCCTTTGAAAGAAAAACACATTTTATTGAGCTATCTTGAAACAGAAGCTTCACTCGAGAAAAATAAAAGAAATAACAGAACTATATTGACATATGGACCGGGGCATAGAGTAAATAAATTTTAACTGCAGTTAGGGGTTTAGGTTGATAATTTTACGTTATCTTTTTTTTTTAATGATATAAGTGATGTTATAAAGCCTTTTAATTGTGGTATGTAACTCATTGACGCTATAATCCGAGTATAATTTATATGTTTGTCGTACTTATCTAAGTACGAATCTCTAGCATTGGTCCTTGTATAGCACAGGGTTTCATAAGTATAATGACTCGATAAAAAAAGAGAAATAAATTAAAAAAAAGACTCATCAACGAAAAAGAAAATAAAAAAAATATAATGACCATATCCATAAAAAAAAAGAAATAAGATAAAAGGAGAAAAACCCAGCTTAGGTCAAACAAGAAAATAATAAAAAAAATATATTACACAATATTGACAAAATGAACCTTAATGGAAATACATGTAGCTGAAACACACTCTTACAGAAAGGACAATGATATAAAATAACTAAAACTTTTTGAGAAATTTAAAAAATACCCCAAATACAAAAAAAAAAAAACGTTTAACAAAATAAAATCCCGTGCTAACTTGCGAACAAATTAATTTTAATGGAGCAATGGATACAAGTAGGTAGGATTACTTCTGCAATAAAAACACAACCTATCTATCCAGTTTAATAAAAGGTTTGAAATTAAATATGTTCAGGATATTGTGAACCCCGTGCTATTCAAATTAAATATACTTGCTTTATATTTTTGTTTTATTGTGAATATGTCTTTTCTTTATTTTTTTTTTCTGCACGTGCCCGAGCTTCATCAAACCCCATTTACACCTCACCTAAAGAATAAAACATCTGGAAAAAACATAAAGATCAAATTAGCAACAAAAAGGACTCACAAGTTTACTAATTAATAAATTTATTAAAAATAATTCGTATTAGTCTGTGCATTTGGTGGTTCCGTGGTCCGTGCATAGCAGGGGGTTTTGCTAGTTTCTATGAGTGAATGGGCCTTTTCCCTTCATCTAAGGAGCGAATACTCTTCTTAGCTCCACATGTACTTTGACTACACATTTGCAAAAGACATGGGCACCATCACATGATCGATGGTCACATGGTTATGAAGCAATATCAACTTGATGATTGCACCATCATATGATTGATATGATGGTTACATATTCATACAATTTTGGTAATGTACCTAAATTACCAAGCCCATATGTAATGGTCCACCCATAATCGGTCAAAGATTGGTCATATTGCTTAGACCGAAAGACATGGACTTGATGTGTGCATTGGACCCAACATGACATGGTCTCAAAAATTGACTTGGACCTGAACATCTGCATTGGATCCAACATGACATGATGGTCACAAAAAGTTACTTGGGCTTGGATGTGCGCATTGGACCCAACATGCATGACATGGTCACACAAGTTGGCTTGGACCCATATTAATTGGTCCGAAACCGCTACCACATATATTTGAGAGAGTTTGATGGGACATGGAAACTTAATTCGATAGACATCCATTACTAGTCATATGGTATAACATGGGGTGTGACTCACATAAACAGGTGGCTAATTATGAACTTGGGAGTGAGTCCGATGGCTAAATGGATTTAGGCATGTCAACACATAAGTGAGCCCAATGCATAGCTGGGTTTAGGCCCATCTAACCAGGACCCATAACAATGGGTCTTATGCCCGATAGATTATCATTTTTTTAGCCTGAATTAGGCCTGAGCCATAAATTAATTTGGGTCGGCATCGACCAAGATTGGTCATATGGCTTAGACCAAGACTGGTCGTATGACTTAGGCCTGAATCAACCAAGATTGCTGATATGGCCTTGTCAGAAAATGAATTGAGCCTGAATCAACCAAAACTAGTCATATTGCTTAGGCCAAACAATTGGCTTGGACCTCATTGGATCTAACATGATATGGCTGTAAAAGTTGGCTTGACCATATATTAATCATATTAATCTGACCCGTAAATCTAAGAGATCTTGACGGGATCCATCAAATTCATAAGGGTGCAACTCCATGCCATATAGCGATCGCCAATCATGGGCTTGGGGTGGGGTCTAATTGCTAAATGGAAGTGGGGCTCAATGCATTCTTGGGTTTATACCCATCTAATCGTGACCCGCACCAAGGGTCTTGTGCCCAATAAAATTTTGACCTTTTTTTTTATGCCAACAATACCCATCCACAATCATGAATAAACAAAACAACATTCATTAATATAAGAATTGATATTATGAGAGAGAGAGAGAGAGAGAGAGAGAGAGAGAGAGAGAGCATTTTACTAAGGACAATAAAAGCACAATATTAAGGACAACACTGAGAAGCATTATTCGAAATAAAAACTGACAATAGCTTACAATATCTCAATAATTACTAATATGCGATGGACCTTCGAGTGACAAGGGAACCTTCTTCTGTCTAGGTTTATAGGGGAACCTTCTTCTGTTTAGGTTTATACTTGTTGACACCAAGATAAAAGTCTCTAACTCCTTGTAGTTCCAGCATAACATCTCGCATCTCCGATCGTTCCTTTGGTGCTTCTACGGAACAAGATATACCTATTCTCACCAACGAAAGCAAACACTCATGCATCCTACTTCTCATTTCATTGTAATCTTCATTAGATGAAATGTTCTCATTGCCTTCCAACAACAAAGGATGATCTATAATCTCTATCACTCTTTCTGGGAATGCCATTTTAGCAAGTTGATGAATATTCAAATTATCTTTGAATATATCATCAGTAGGTCTCTTTCCCATGAACATTTCCAATAATAGGATTCCATAGCTGTACACGTCGCCGTATGTAGAAACTTCACCACCCATTCCATACTCTGCATTTTATGTGAAAAGGAAATAGCACGACAAGGTTCAAAAAAAATTGTCAAAATCATTTTCACAAGCCCACAAACATCAGAGACATGAAATTCTCCTTATGATCTTCCTTAATAATGGTTACATCATATATTTACTCATCAAACGAATAACTATGATTTCATTCATATTTATAGTTATTTAGCTGAGATTTCATAATGATTGCTTTGCCCATGGATTTCACGAAGGCGCAAGTTTGTGCTGCCATCAGCAATTGATCATCAAAGCCTTATCCATTTTATATGCAAAATAAAAATGAAGTTCATATCATCTTAAGACGCTACTGAGAAAAAAGAAAGTTAAATCAACTCGGGCTGGACTTGCCTTTGTCCATCCAATTAGCAAGATTTGGAGCCGATTTTGTTGTGCGCATGTATGCGGAAATGTGAATTAATGATCGAACAATCAACCACACAGTAACAAGCAATTGTTAGTGCCACATTCCTATGAGCACTTGTTTTTGTATTGTCAATTCCGTGTCGAAGAATCCAAGACCTTGCCACTCAGAATTTCTCAAAGAAGATTCAATTCAAAAGGTCTGTCAAAGCTTTTTGGAAAGCCCAGGTTTCGTCAAAGATCAACATCAAGATGTGCTAACCAAGATCAGGTAATTGGGACCGAAACCATATGCCTTAGTGACTCTAAAAATCCTAGGCTAAATTATTATTTTGATTGGTTTTAGAAGATTTTTTTTTTAGCTTATTTAAAACTCAAAAATGACCCCAGATTTCGGCCAGCCAACCTCATGCGGTTAGAAGTTCACCCCCTAAGTCCACCTGTCCTAAGGCATCCAACATGATCATAACACCAGGTCACATTGAGGCTTAGTAAGCATGAGTATGTATAGAAAACTTAACAATAAATAATGTTTTATAAATTAATAAAGAAATATGAAGATTTCAAAACCGGTGTGATTTTGATTACTTTAATATTTTTCTTACAAAAGTTCTCTCTTATTCATACTCATGTAAGGCCTCACCAAACTTAAGAATAAACAATGTTTTATAAATTATTAAAGAATTCTAAAATTGTCAAAGATCGGTGGGCTTTTGATTTCTTTAATATTTGTTTTTACAAATGTTCCCTCTTATTCATACTCATGTAAGGCCTCACCAAAGCAATGGTTTAGTAATGGTTTTATTAACGTTGGAATAGTGCTCCTATTAGGTACACCCTACCTAACCATTTTATGACCGTTGGAAGTATCCGTTGGATTTTTTCTATAAATACATCAAGCCCATTTTCAACATCAATAAGTCCAATTTTTGAAGAGCCTTTGTTCTAAATTCTTGTAAACATTTCCCAAGCTCTAGCTTCTTCCAAACACACTTAGATTCTATCTTGAAAAATCCAAGGGCTTACTTAGCTCTAAGGAGTGTGCCTTGAGAAGCCAAATCTAGGGTATCCTAATCTATAAGGTTATCTCTCATTTCTACCCTAGAAATCAAACCTCTACAACTTGGTTGTGCATCTCAATGGAGTTTCATCATCAACACCAAGCTAGCTGCAAGAGGTAAAAAGCTTCGATCACGGTCAAAAGCTTCCTCGAATACTTTCGATCTTCATCAAAGGCAAGTGTTCGCCCTCCATTTAAATTTATATCTTTGTGACAGTGGATTGAATTTGTGTGTGTCAACCACTCTAAAAATTGTGTGTGGGGATTAGATCTGTGTGATCGAACCTCAGTAACAAAATTGAGTTAGAATCAGTACTTGTGTAGTTTGATTCTTTATAGTGGAACCAAGGGACTGTGTGACCCTTGAGAGTGGATGTAGGTCTGTGTGACTGAACCACTATAAATCTCTTGTGCCATTTTATCTCTTGTGCTTACTATCTTGTTTCAAATTAGAGTGTCTCTAATTATTTAAGCACACACACATTGAACTTATAATTCAAACAAGTTATTCTGTTATGTGTGATTATTATTCCAAGTTGAGATTAAAATTGGGCTAATAAGTTTAAAATTGGCATTAGAATTCCTTTTGTCCTATTCACCCCCCTCTAGGACTTATTCATTGAACCTAGTTGCACTTTCATTTGGTATCAGAGCAGGTTACTCCCTAAAGGTTTAACAACCCGGAGTAGATCTACTTCTTTTTATTAGTGTCCAATTACTAATCCAGAAGGTAGTGCTATAAACAGACCTCCATTGTTTGATGGTACAAACTATGCCTTTTGGAAAGCCCGAATGACCGTCTTCATCAAATCTCTTAACGGAGATGTGTGGGATTCTGTAGAGGATGGATGGACTCCTCCTACAGTCACAGATAAAGATGGCACTGTCCAGCCTCTTGCAAAGGCAAAATGGACAGCTGATCATAAGGCACTGAGAGACAACAATGCAAAGGCATTGAATGCCATAACTTGTGCCATGAATGCTGAAGAGTACAAAAAGATTATGACATGTACTACAGCTAAACAAGCTTGGGATCTTCTGGAAACAAATTACGAAGGAACAACCATTGTCAAAAGAGCCAAGCTCCAAATGTTGACTTCTCAATTCGAATCTTTAAGAATGAGGGAAGATGAAATGTTCGATGAATTTCGAACTAAGCTAATGGTAATTGTGAATGAGATGTGGTCACTTGGTGAACAAATTCCTGAAGGCAAAATTTGTAGCAAAATCCTTAGATCCCTTCCTGATAGATTTCACCCCAAAGTAACCTCTATAGAAGAATACAATGACCCAGAAACTATGAAAGTTGAAGAATTATCTGGTAATATTAGAACTTTTGAATTAAAGTTAAATAATGCTTCTAATAAATCCAAAGATAAGAAATCAATTGCTTTAAAAACCTCTCAATCAACTCAATCTAAAGGAGAATCAGATAATGATGAAGAAAGTGATAATGAAGATATTGCTCTTCTCACTAAGAAATTTATAAGACATTTTAAGAAAAAGAATTCAAATTTTAAATTCTTTAATAAAAATAAAAACAAAAGCATTTCTTCATCTAAGAGTCAAGAAAGAAAAGTCAAATGCTATAACTGTCAAAAACTTGGACATATATCTTCTGAGTGTCCAATGGAAAGGAAGAAAAAGACACTTATGGCAACATGGGATGACTCATCTGAATCAGAGTCAGAATCAGATGAATCACATCGAGATGAAACAGAAAATTACACTATTTTAATGGCTCGAAGTTTATGTGATCCATCAGTTGAGACATCTGAAAAATCTCATTTTGAGAAATCTGAGGATGAATATAAAAATTCAGATATTGAAGAATTTGAAGAAGAACCAGAATCTGAATATGATGGCTGAGATAATGAAGACAATGATGAGAATCTTTAAGAATCATATAATAGACTCTATGATGAGAGCTACAAGTTAATTAGTATCATAAGAAAACAAGAAGCAAAGAATAAAGTTTTAAAAGACAATGTTAAAACCTTAACATGTGAAATTAATATCTTAACCAATGATCTTAACGAAACCAACTCTAAATTTCAAATTGCCAGTGAACACATAAGAAATCATAAGAAAGAAGCTGATAATCTAAAAGAGGTAATCACTAATTTAAAAAAGGAAGTCACCCATCTAATATGGTATAAAGAAAAATATGAGTATTCTTTTACTCATGGGGAAGAAAATTTTGAAAAACTATTTAGAATGGGTAAATATCAAAGAGACAAAACTGGGCTGGGGTACAACAAAGAATCAAAACAAAACCCCAATGTCTCTACTAAATTTATAAAAGGAAAGGTTTCCTCTATCAATCAAAACATTCCTAAAGTTATATATAATTCTTATGAAAGAAAAAGATATATCAAATATGACTGGAAAAAGGAACCAATTAAAAAGAAAAACTCAGGCAATTTATTTTCTCAAAAACTAAATGGATTGATGAAACAAATTTATCAGCTAAAAACTCAATTCTATAATCATTCTAAAAAATTTTATCTACAAAAGGGAACCCAAAGAGATCTTTTCTTCAATATGAGTCTCTAGGTCATAGAGGAACTTCTCACACACAAAGGTATATGTGGGTACCTAAAAGTCTACTTGTTCACACAGCTCTTAAAGCTAGAGACCAATCTGTATGGTTCCTAGATAGTGGGTGCTCTAGACACATGACTGGGGATAAAACACTCTTCTCCAAATTAAATAATTTTGATGGTGGAACTGTCACTTTTGGTGATGGTAATATTGCTAAAGTTATAGGAAAGGGTACTCTGAATGTTCCCAACTTGCCTAAAATAGAAGATGTTTTATGTGTTGATGGTTTGAAACATAACTTGCTTAGCATTTCATAAATTTATGATAAAAACCATGCTGTCTTCTTTACCAGTCATGGTTGTGAGATTTCAAAAAATGGTAAAGTGATTCTAAGAGGTCTTAGGAATCAAGAAAACTGTTATGTTGTTGGTAATCACAAAGAAGCATCCAGTTCAGCCTGTTACATAGCTCATCTTGATGAAGCCCAACTATGGCATCAAAGGCTTGGACATGTGAACCATAGAGACTTGTCCAATTTAAACAAGTACGTAAAGGGCCTTCCAAAAATTAGCAGGAAGTCAAAAACAATTTGTGGAGAGTGTCAAAAAGGTAAACAAATCAGAAACTCTCACAAAAAGACTAAGTCCTTAAAGACTTCTAGATCCTTAGAGCTTCTCCATATGGACTTGGTTGGTCCAACAAAGAAAGAGAGTAGAGGTGGCAAAAAATACTTCCTTGTTATTGTTGATGATTATTCCAGATTTACTTGGGTTGCATTCTTGAGGGAAAAATCTGATGCATATGTTGAATTCAAAAAGATTGTGAAAAAAATTCAAGTTGAAAAAGGAAGAGCAGTTGCTAGAATAAGAAGTGATCATGGTGGTGAATTTGAAAATACTAGATTTAAAAAATACTGTGATAAGTATGGAATTCACCATGAATTTTCTGCCCCTAAAACTCCTCAATAAAATGGTGTTGTTGAAAGAAAGAATCGGGTTTTACAAGAGATGGCCACAGTTATGCTTCATGGAAAGAAACTCCCTAGAGATCTATGGGCTGAAGTAGTAAATACAGCTTGTTACATCATAAATAGGGTTTACTTGAGAACTGGCTTGAACAAAACTGCCTATGAATTATGGCATGAGAAAAAGCCAAACATTAGCTACTTTAAAATTTTTGGTAGTAAATGTTATATTCTCAAGGATAGAGAACATTTGAGCAAATTTGACTCAAAAAGTGATGAAGGCATTTTTATTGGCTATTCTCAAAACAGTCGTGCATACAGAGTTTTGAACACAAATACTGGAGCCATACAAGAATCTATAAATGTTGTCATTGATGACAAATTAAAAGATTCCAGTAATCAAGAAAACCCTGATAATGATGAGATAGAAGTCCCAACAGCTAAGCTGAATGAGCCTCTAATCTCTAAGAACTTGGTAAATATGAAACATCATCCTATGGACCAAATTCTAGGAGATCCTTTGGCCGGTGTCAAGACTAGAAGGCAATTGGAAAATATTGTTAGTTATCTTTGCTTTACTTCTATCATTGAACCTAAAACTGTTAATGAAGCTTTCTTTGATGATTGTTGGATAGATGCTATGCAAGAAGAGCTAAATCAATTTACTAGAAATGAAGTATGGGAATTAGTACCTAGGCCTATTGACAAAAATGTTGTAGGTACCAAATGGATTTTCAAAAATAAACTCGATTAAAATGGTACCATAGTTAGAAACAAGGCCAGATTGGTTGCCCAAGGATATTCCCAAATTGAAGGAATAGACTTTGAAGAAACATTTGCTCCTGTTGCTAGACTTGAATCCATTAGAATCTTACTTGCCATTGCTTGCTCTTTGAAATTTAAATTATATCAAATGGATGTGAAAAGTGCTTTTCTAAATGAAATATTAGAAGAAGAAGTTTATGTTGAGCAACGTAAATGGTTTGAAGATCCTAAGAAGCCTAATCATGTGTATTATCTTAAAAAAGGCTCTTTATGGTCTCAAACAAGCTCCTAGAGCTTGGTATGAAAGACTCACTCAATTTTTGGTTGATCACAATTTTGAAAGGGGAAGTGTTGATAAAACTCTATTTATTCAAAGAACAAATGACACTATTTTGATTGCTCAAATCTATGTTCATGATATTGTGTTTGGATCTACTTGTAATGATTTAACAGAAAGATTTGCTAATCTTATGAAATCTGAATTTGAGATGAGCATGGTTGGCGAACTTAATTTCTTTTTAGGATTACAAATAAAACAACTGACTGATGGAATGTTTATTTCCCAGACCAAGTATGCTAAAGAATTGGTTAAAAGGTTTGGATTAGATTCAGCCAAGCACATGAACACACCCATGAGCACAACTCTTGAATTATCTAAGGATATGAGTGGTAAGAATGTTGATCCTAGTCTGTATAGAAGCATGATAGGGAGCCTATTATATCTTACAGCTAGTAGACCTGATATTGCTTTCAGTGTAGGAGCTTGTGCCAGATATCAATCTGATCCCAAAGAAGCTCATTTGAAAGCTGTTAAGAGAATCATTAGATATGTTTCAGGGACTTCAGGATATGGCTTATGGTATCCATATAATTCATCTACTTATATTGCTGGATACTCAGATGCCGATTGGGCTGGAAATGTGGATGATAGAAAATCGACTAGTGGTGGTTGCTTCTACCTAGGAAATTGTCTAGTTACTTGGCACAGCAAGAAACAGTCATCCATTTGCCTCTTTCTTACCCCCCCCCCCCCCCCCCCCCCCCCCAAGAAACCCTATCTTAGTTAATAAGAAAGTCCCGGCACAATTACCAAAATACCCATGACCATGAACCCACTTAGTCTGGACCCACTACGCCCAACAATCTCCCCCTCCAGACCATGGGGAAGATGCCTTTGAACCCCTTACTAGGAGTCCAGTCCTGTCAGCTCTGAACACAGCTCCAGCTTTCCCTTAGACACGACCGTAGTCATCATGTCAGAGAGATTCTTGTCAGTGTGAATCTTTTCCAGCTTCATGAGATTCTTTTCAATGACCTCATGAATCCAATGGTATCTCACATCAACATGCTTCGTGCGGGCATGGTATGTAGCATTCTTGCTAAGATCCATAGCACTCTGACTATCACAGTAGACTACATACTCTCCTTGCTTCAAACACAGTTCTCGAATGAAATTCCTCAACCAAATCATCTCCTTCCTTGCTTCATTAGCAGCTATGTATTCTGCTTCGGTTGTAGACAATGCTGTACACTTCTGCAACTTAGATTGCCAGGAAATAGCTCCCCTTGCAAAAGTAAATAAGTACTCAGAAGTAGACAACCGACAATCAAGATCGCCTATAAAATCAGCATCTGTAAAGCCTTCAAGTACTGGTTTTAAGCCTCCGAAACACAAGCAAAAATCTGATGTACCTCTCAAATATCTGAAAATCCACTTCACTGCTTCCCAATGCTCTTTCCCAGGGTTAGAAAGAAATCTACTCACTACACCCACTACATGAGCAATGTCTGGCCGTGTACACACCATGGCATACATAAGACTCCCAACTGCTGAGGAGTATGGAACAGACATCATCCGTTCCTTTTCCTCATCTGTAGTAGGACATAATCTCTTACTGAGCTTGAAGTGATTGACTAAAGGTATGCTAACTGGCTTAGCATCTATCATATTGAATCTCGCTAGCACTCGTTCAGCATATTTCTCCCGTGACAACCACAGCTTATTGGCATTCCTGTCACGACATATTTGCATTCCCAAAATCTGTCGTACGGGACCCAAGTCTTTCATATCAAAAGTTTTTGACATGTCCCTCTTCAACCTGCAAATCATCTTACTATCCTGTCCAACTATCAACATATCATCTACATATAAAAGAAGGGTGATAAATCTGCCATTACCAAATTCTCGAACCTAAATACAGTGATCTGCAGCTGTCCACCGGTACCCATGACTCACCATGAATGAATCAAACTTCTTGTCCCATTGCCTAAGCGCTTGTTTCAGCCCGTATAGACTCTTTTTCAACCTGCAAACCAACTATTCTTTTCCTCCACCTCAAACCCCTCCGGCTGAGTCATGTAGATCTCTTCTTTCAGATCACCGTGAAGAAAAGCAGTCTTCACATCCATTTGTTCAAGTTCAAGGTCCATACTGGCAACTAGACCCAAGACAAGTCTGATAGAAGTCTTCTTCACAACTGGAGAGAAGATTTCATCGAAGTCAATACCCTTCGTCTGCGCAAAGCCTTTAACCACTAACCGTGCTTTGTGTTTTATCAGTTTTCCATTGTCATCTCTCTTAGCTTCTTCATGAGTTTTTGCTTCTGAGTAGCTCTCTGGCTCCCCCTCATCAGTAAGCAAAATAGAATCTACTGCAGGATATCTTGTTGATGGTTGACGCTCGCGAGTAGACCTCCTAGCCTGAGGTTCAGTGGTTTCTGACTGAGGAGATTGCTCCCCTTGCTCAACACCATGTTCATTTGGCAACCCCTGCGCCTCATCACGATCTGGATCGTTTTGTCCACCTTCTCCACCTGTAGTCTGCACTGGAGAAGGAGTCGGTGTGAGATCAACCACTCTATCAACAACTTCTTTAGACTTCTCAGTCTTTTCAATATCTCCAAAGAACTGGTCTTCATGAAACACCACATCCCTACTTCTGATAATTTTTATTTTCTCTGGATTCCATAACCTGTAGCCAAACTCAACTCCACCATAGCCAAGAAAAATGCAACACACTGCCTTATCATCCATCTTTAAACGCTGCTCCTTTGGTACGTGTGCAAAAGCCTTGCACCCAAACACCTTCAAATGAAAATAAGAAACATCTTTACCTGTCAATACCCTCTCCGGAAAATCAAAATCCAAAGGAACTGAGGGAGACCTGTTAATCAGCTAAACGGCAGTCAATACAGCTTCACCCCAAAATGGCTTGGGTAGCTGTGCCACTCTAATCATGCATCTCATTCTTTCAAGAAAAGTGCGGTTCATTCTCTCGGCTACACCATTGTGTTGTGGAGTACCAGGAATCGTTTTTTCATGTCGAATACCATGCTTCGAGCAATAGCCTTTAAACTGATTGGATGTGTACTCACCACCATTATCTGTGCGGAGACATTTCAAGAGCTTTCCTGTTTCTCTTTCAACCATGACATGAAACTGCTGAAATACCTAGAACACCTGATCCTTCGATTTCAACGCATAAACCCAGACTTTCTTGGATGCATCATCAATAAATGTGACAAAAAAATTATTGCCACCCAATGACTCCACCTCCATGGGACCACAAACATCATAATATACCAAATCCAACACATTAGATTTTATCGTTGATGTTTTAGAGAAAGAAACCCTATGTTGTTTACCAAACAAGCAATAATCACAAGGGTCAAGGGATGTACCTTTGGAATAATTAATCAGATCTTTCTTTGCCAACAACTGCAGTCATTTCTCACTCATATGTTCAAGTCTCTTGTGCAACAAATTTGGAGAGGATCTGTCTTCAACAGCATTCAACACACCTTTGCATAGCTTTATATGTGTCTTATACAGCGTATTACACGCCTTCCCTCTCGCAAAAATAAGAGACCCTTTTAGTGAGTTTCCACCTGCCATTTCCGAAGTAACTTTTAAAACCTGCACGGTCCAATGAAGTCTCGGAAATCAGATTCAACCGCAGATCAGGAATATGTCGCACATCTTTCAGCGTCATTGTGCAACTAATATTGGTTTGAATGCAGACATCACCGATCCCAACAATATCCGAATGACTTGTGTTACCCATCTTTACAGTGCCAAAGTCCCATGCTTTGTACGTCGTGAACATCTCCTTAGAAGGAGTAGCATGGTAGGATGCTGCTGTGTCAACAACCCACTCAACCTGATCATCTGTAACACTCAAACACTCTTCAACTTCACTGGTTAGAATCACTACTTCATTATCCAAAGTAGTTGTAGTGTTAGTGTCATTCTTCTGCTCATTGTTGGTTTCTTTATTTTCGTTCAAGGCAAAGCAATTCTTCTTAATGTGTCCCTCATTGCCACAATAAAAGCATTTTTCAGACTTTTTCTTAGTCTGTGATTCCTTGCCACCTCTGGACTTGCCACGACCTCCCATTGGTCCCCTACTCTTACTCCTCCCCCTTTTCTCAGTAACAAAGGCATGTGCATTATCTGTCCCTGTAGTTTTTCTCCTTGTTTCTTAATTCAACAAGCTGCTACTAACCTAACTCATTGATAACACATCATCTGGAGTAGAGTTGCTCACGGAAACAATCAATGTATCCCATGTGTCTGGCAAAGAACTTAGAAGAAATAAAGCTTGCATCTCATCATCAAGGATCATCTTCATTGTAGCCAGCTCATTCACAATGCATTGGAAATCATTTATGTGATCTTCAATTTTACGACCCTCCTTGAACTTCATGTTCACAAGCTTTCTAATCAGAAAAGTTTTGTTCACGGCATTTTTCTTCTAATATCTTTCTTCTAACTTCTTCCAAAGGGTTCTCGCATTGGTTTCATTAGACATGTGATGAAATATGCTGTTATCTACCCGCTGTCTGATGTGACCAATGGTCTTTCTATGCATCTTTTTCCAATCTGGATTAGACATCTCTTTTGGTCGGGCACTATCGCCCTCAATGGGATCATAGAGTCTTTGCAATAGAGTATATCCTCCATCTTAGGTTTCCAAATCAACCAATTGGTATGGTTGAGTTTGATCATGGTAGTGTTCACAGTGTTGTTCTCCATCTTAATTGAATAATCAAGAAAATATAAACAACTGTCACTAACCTCAATTTCTCCACCAATTTGTAGATCTCGTCACCACGAGCACGCTGGAAGAAACAGATCTGAAATCCGACTTTGGATGGCTCCGATATCGCAAAAATTGTGTTCTGCGCTCTGATTAGTCAAACTATCTTATTGACCATCAAACTGCTACTTTTCTTCCACGGATACATAGATCTACTCGCAACGAGTCTGTAGGCGTAAACGGATCTCCGATCTGATCTTGGATGATCGAGATATCGCGAGAATAATTCTCAGCCGTCGATCTGGTCAAACCCCTGTTGACCGTACTGTTTGCTGATGTGGCGCTGACGTCAACGTCTGATGGAATGGGCTTCCTGCTTCTTAGATCAGGCTGACCTGACCCAAGCTGACCTGACCTGGTTTGGATTGTGGGCTGGGCTTCACGGATCAAGCGGAACTGACCTAGACCCGCACCCAACTTGGACCTAAACCCAAATACACCTGGATTGTCTTCCTTCTTCGTTATGTTGCAGAATCGATGGAACTTAGCGCTCCTCCTTCCTTCTTCGTCTCCGGAGATGGCGCCGCGGCGGTATGGCGGCGGTCGACGACGATCGGAGTGAGTCCGGTGACTAGCGGCGGCCTTGGTCTTCTGCGGCGAAGATTTGTTTCGATGACAGCAGTGAACGATGCCCTTCTTCTCAGGGGAAGATCTGCGCAGCAGCTTGGGATTTCTGCAATTCCGGTTCCGACCAGATCACAGCAATCGATCCCCTATTTGCCTCATTCTCCGGCAACAAGCAGCCCTCTGTTTCTGCAAATAGAACCTAGAACCCTTTCTCTATTTCGAATTAGGAAATTCGTTCCGTGTGGCCCAGCAGAGATCGAAAACGATCTCTCTTTTCTGCGACGAAGAACCACACGCAGAAATCCAGTTATCCTTGATCCGATCCGTTGATCACAAGCGCGGCACAATTCAAGCACAATAAACCTAGGCTCTGATACCAATTGTTGTGCGCGTGTATGCGGAAACGTGAATTAATGACCGAACAATCAACCACATAAGAACAAGCAATCACACACAAGAGAATTACGTGGTTCGGCAATCTTGCCTACGTCCACGGGAAAGAACACTCGACTCTCCTTTAGGTTCACTCTGTATGATATGCAATACAGTCTCTCTCTGTGTGTCTATCACTCATGGGTTACACATTACATGAATATATAATGCTCTCTTTCTTACCCCCAAAAAACCATATCTTAGTTAATAAGAAAGTCCCGGTACAATTACCAAAATACCATGACCATGAACCCACTTGGTCTGGACCCACAAGGCCCAACAGATTTTGCCTTTGTCCAAGTATAAATCACAATTAGAATTGAGGACTCTAAGTCCGGGTCTGAGTCGGAGTCCAGAATAGCCATAGAGGTTCGATTTGAGTTAGTGAAAAGAAAAAAAGGAAGACACATTTCATGTCCTGCAACGCCAAAAAAATGCACTCCCTGATTTTGAATAGTTGGAATTGGAGTTTTGAAATCTACTACGGAATTAACCTGACAGGTAGTAGTGTTATCTTTCTCCAACTACTCTACATCATGTTAATTCTAGCAAAAAAATGGGCATCATATTAAAACCCATTCACAGAACCCAAATATGCAATAGAAAATGCGAACAATATTAAAAAGAGAAAAACCAAGAGAAGAAATGAGAATGCATGATGTCAAAGAGTATATGTTCGGGGGTTTAATATTTCATTGCCCATTAAACACTCAATTCTCAATTTCATGACTAAAATTCTGTAAATATCACTAGAGTCATTTGACTCTGGCATACTTTCTTTTTTTTACTTTTTTGCCCTCGATCGCATGATATCATGGGAGTTTAAAAATCCATGATATCATTGGATCCAAATGTTAAAAGTTATAAGCCTACCTGGAACCCATGATATCACGGGTTTTTAAAAACCCATGATATCTTGGGATTGAGGGCAAAAAAGTGTACAAGAGTCAAATGACTCTGGTGACATTTAGAGACTTGCAGTCATGAAAATGGGGATTGAGTGTTTAAGGGGCATTGAAATGTCAAATCCCCTACATATTATGATAACTATTTCAAGACATCCTTAGTATCATAACTTACCAAGGAGACTACAATATTTTGCTTCACAATAAATAATACATCACATTTATGTCTATTGTAAACTCTAAAATACACCTTGATAATATGTATAATATGCATATAATAAGGTTAAGTATAAGGCCATTTCTTTATTAGAAATTTATGGATTTCACATGGGTGGATATCTGGGAATTTCAAATACTAGAGTCTTGAAATCCAATTGAATTTTTTCATTTCTGAATTTCATGTTCATTGATGCTAAAATTCCTATTTAAGCATTGAAACAATCCATTTAATATACTTTGGATGAAAACTTCAAAGGTTAATTGTAGGTTGTACGGGTTATGTGGGTTGACTTGACCCCAATGCGGGTAAGGGAAAATTGACCTGTAACTGATTCATATATTATGTGAGTCGGGTATGAGGGTCATATATGGGTCGGGGTTGGGTTGGTGGGTCGATCGGGTTAGGTTTTGCTGGCTTTAGTTTATATTAGCTTTGCCATTATCAATCCATTTTTCCTCGCCACTTCTTTAGCATATTATACAACATACAATATTGCATATTCAAGAAATACACTATAATCTTGCTTGAGAAAACCTAGGCAACGCCCTAGTACCTCACAACCCACCCAAGAAAACCACCATTACATGCACATGCACAAGGAAAAATAATAAAACAAGATTAAATAAAGAGATTGGGAATCATTCATATTCGACAATCAATTCACTTACGTTTATCGTTGGATTAAGATATGACACCACGCTAAACAAAACTTGATCCGTTTTTTATATATCCGTTACCCATTTATGGATTCTTTTGGTTCCCTGTCTACTTTATTAGTGGTGACTCAATGTGACCTAAACAGTGTTCATAAGTGTCTAGCTATCCGTAAAATTGAATCTACATATATGTACGCGCACGTGTATTTGGAGGGCATGGGCTCACATTTAAAGAGTGTTCATGATAAGTAATTCAAATTAATAAATTTTTATAAGCACGGGAAACATTTTAATAACGAAAATAAAATAAAAAAGACTCTAGCAGATAACATAATTTTTTAGTCCAAATATCAAATGTAAGAGATCAAATATAAGTTTCAAACTACACTTTAGTCATCATTTTTAAATTGTTGACTCCAAACCTCATGCGTATTACTTAAAAGTAAATATTAATTGTTTAAATTCGGATCTACCTATTAAATGGATCAGAATTCAATATAAAAATGAGGTGACTAGGCCAAGTCTCCCAATATTTGACTTCGTCCTTGATCAAAATGAGATGACCGAAGAGAGTCAGCAGTAACCTTCGGAAGTTTTCCTACCTTTATTTTAAAAGAGATCATTCTTTTTATTTATTTCAATCTAAATGTGAACTGCCCACAAGCCACCATTGACACAACCAACTGAGCTCTCCTTGTTGTATTGAAGCGCAAAAGACTAAAACCATTAATTTGAGGACCAAAAGTAATGGGATTAGGCTGCTATATTGAGGCTGACCTTTTCATTCCCCAAGGTTTCATTGGTCTTTCGATCTCGGACCTCTCTTATCATTGGAATGACCCCATGTGGCTTCAACTAATAAGTGTGTCCAATACTGTGTGCAAATTTTCTCAAAAAAAGAAGAAAAAAAAAAGCTCTTGGGTATTACATATATAAAATACCAAAAATTGAAAAATGCATGCCAGGAGATCTATAGAATAATAACGTAAGGCATAATAAAAATATGTTACCTGGGGCGACATATCCAATAGATCCCTTTATCCCAATTGAGCTGGATTGAGTCTGAGAGCAATTACTGAGATCTTTGGAGAAAATCCTCGCCAAGCCAAAATCCCCCACATGGGCAACCATGTCTTCATCAAGAAGAACATTGCTAGGTTTGAGGTCACAATGAACTACTGGAGCTTCACAATCGTGATGAAGATAATCCAACGCACTAGCCACATCGATGGCTACATTTAGCCTTTGAATGAAGTTTAAACATGTCGAATTATGTTGCTCTTCATTTGGATGTAGCCATGTGTCCAAACTCCCATTGGGCATATACTCAAAAACCAACGCCTTGAAATCACTGCCAGTAAAATCAATGCTTGAGCAAACAGATAAGATCGTAACAATATTTCGATGTCGGATGCTTCTCAGAGCTTTGCATTCTGCTATGAAACTTTTAGAAGCTCTTTGTTGTTGTAACTTGAGAACTTTTATTGCAGCAGTCAATCCAATTTGATTAAGGAATCCTTTATATACAAAGCCAAAACTTCCCACACCAATTAAATTGGCTGATGAGAAACCATCAGTTGCTTTGAGAAGCTCTGCATAAGTTACCTCTAAAAACCGCTCTCCCAGTGAAGATATAATGGGGCTTTTCTTGCTTGACTTCTTCAACCAGTAACGAGCTAAAAAATATGACAACAGAAAGAGAGAGAGAACCACAATAACACCAGAGATGACTATTCCTATCAAAGGAAGAGCTTTCTTGTGTTTCTTTGGAGCTAGCGTGGAGCAGGGAGGTAACTTCAATTTTGTAATCCCCCCACAAAGCTTTCTATTTCCTTGAATTGACAATGCACTGGCATTTTGAAAAATTCGATGCTCTGGCACAGCACCCTCGAGATCATTGAAAGACAAATTTAAATACTGTAGAAACTGAAATTCCTCCAGATATCTTGGAATTTGCCCAGATAGGTTGTTATGTGAAAGATCAAGTTTCTCGAGGCCTTTTAAAGAACTCAAAGAAGAAGGAATATTTCCTTGGAAGAAATTGACTTGCATAGAAAGACTTTCCAAGTGAGTACAAGTGCCAAGAGTGCTAGGAATTTCACCCGAGAATTTGTTGTTGGAGACATCTAGGATTTCAAGATTCTTCAAGCCATGTACATCCAATGGAAAAGAACCAATCAACGAGTTCATATCTACAAACAGCATTCTCAGTGGAGGAATATACAGAACTTGTTTCGGCATGGTACCATTAAAATTGTTTCTGGAAAGGGATAATACCTCTAGGCGTTTGCAGTTTCCAAGGCTCCATGGAATACTTCCTTGTAGATCATTTCCATCTAAATAGAGCAGGTACAATCTTGTGAGATTTCCAAGGGATTCTGGAATTTGCCCTGAGAGTGTGTTATTGAATAAGCCGACCACTTCCAGCTTCTGTAGCTTCCCGAGATGAATGGGAATGCTACCTGTAAAAAGGTTCTCGCCCATTGTCAAAAAGTTCAAGTTGGCAAGGTTCTCAATTCCTGACGGGATGGCCCCAGATATCTGGTTATTATCCAAAATTAGTAGTGTCAGCTGGGATGAGAGGTTAGCTATTGAGAGCGGCAGTGCACCACTGAATCGATTATTGGATAAATCTAGGAAGTACAAATTGCTGCAATTGGTCAAGGAAGTGATGAAATCCAAGTCATCTTTCTCACCGCCAAGTTGGTTGTCTCCTAGATTAAACCGTAGAAGAGCTTGCAAATTTTCAAGATTCATAGGCACAGATCCTCTAAATCTATTCCCATCAAAAGCGAGATGTACAATCCTAGAAGCATTGCTCAGTGAATATGGTATGGGTCCCTCTAATAGATTACTGCGAAGAGAAAACCATTGGATATTTGGAAGATTGATGCCGAAATCAGGTGGAACGGTCCCATGCAGATTGTTAGCCGCCAGGTCAAAGGAAGTAAGTGATGAGATATTATAAAGAGAAGAAGGAATGGTACCCGAAAGCTGATCATTGACGAGCTGTAGAAGTCCCAACTTTAGCAGTTGGCCAAGATCATCGGGAATGTTTCCATATAGATCATTATAGGATAAATCGAGAAGAGTGAGAGATGAAAGGTTCCCAAGAGATGAAGGAATGTGGCCAATGAGATGGTTGACGCGAAGATCCAACCACATGAGATTTGACAGAGAGCCAAGCTCCGGAAGAATTTTACCATCAATCTTATTGCCATATAAACCCAATTTTTCAAGTTCTGAACACTGGGACAAGTTACCTGGAATCTCTCCATTGAAAGAGTTGTTTCCCAGATGAAGATAGCGGAGTCGTCGCAGACCGACTATTTCGGGTGGAATTTGGCCTTGGAAGCTGTTGTTTGCGAGTTCTATAATCCTGAGAAAGGAGAGGTTTCCGATGTGAGGTGATAAATAGCCTGCCAAGTTCTGGCTTCTGAGGTTCAAGGCTATGACGCGCTGAGGATGTCGCCTACTGCAAGTGACGCCACCCCACATACAGAAATGGAGAGAATGGTTCCAAGAGCTCAGGATTCCGTTGGGACCATCAGATATCTGGCCCTTGATGGCAAGCAGAGCGAGTTGATCCGACTCATTTCTTAGGGTGGCAGCTTCTGCAAAGCACAGCGAGTTTATACAAATAACTAGAAAAGTGACATGAAAGAGAGAGTACTCCTCAAAGAGTCTCCTACTCAGAATCGTTTTGGGGAGCTGCATACTGGTTTAGTTAAAGAAAAAGCATGCATTAGTGCTTGTTGGCTCAAATGATGCACACTCGTATTTATAGCATAGAAGATGGAAAGAGATAAAAAGTGATCGTTGGCTCCAAAACCCAGTTGGCTCAATGCGAGTCACCGTTCAAGCCCCACGTACGCTCACGCTATCCTCAACTACCCAAAAACCTCCGGTGCACCCAGTCCACACAAGAAGCCCCGAGAGCGGACTAAGAGATTGGAAGACTGATGTTGATCCTTATGGCGTTGGTTGCACGGTAAACGTGGCCGGACCAATCAGCCTATCTTTTTTATCCGGATTCATTGTCCTTGGATTTTTCCACAACCGTTCAGACAATTTTCTGTCTCTTCCTTTCTAAAGTCAGCACTAACATGGGATACCTTGTCTTCTTCCACGTTGCTAGGAACTTACCACTGCCCCAACAGTGGAATTTACAGCTTTTTCACAAGATTTTCGTCCTTAGTAGAACAGTTTTTTTTTTTTTCTCTCCCCTTGGTTATAGCTTTGTTGTACAACTTGAGTCACAGTACACTCCTCTTAGGCATTTTGATAGGTGGAGGATAATGAGAAATAAAACTGGAAGGACTTTGGATCAAACCGGATAATATTATGCATGCGTATAGGGTGGGACGTTACAAATGATATCATAGCCGACTCTCAACTATCAGGCGGGGCAGGCCAAGAGGGCTGGCAGGCTACTACACTGGAACGTGCATGTATATAGGGTGGGGTGCCACTAATTAACATGGAAGTGAATCAGGGCACATATGAGAGCCACTATGTAATAAGTCTGTCTCTTCCAAGCTTGCTCGATCGTGAGTAGGGCATATGGTAATTCTAATAAAAAAAGTCATTATTTATGATTTAGAGCTTATTTACATATTAAAACATTTGATAAACCTCTAATTGTAGTGTCTATTTTTAGAGTTTATTTAAAAAATTAAATCTTTTTCATCTAAAAAAAATAAGCTAAAGGGATCTGATTATTTTTAGTGTTGGTTTAGCTAAAGTGGATGGAGGTGGACAATATTGTAAAATTTACAAGTACTGTTTTGGACAAAAATAATCTTATAAATATTTCAAAATGCGCCAAATGGTGGGCTTGACATTGTAATTTAAAATAAGTGGACCTCAATTACTACAATTCATAAAGGCGGGCCCCAACTTCTTCAAAAAATAAGTGTTATCTTTTATAATTTCACCAAATAAATTAATTTTCAATTAGAACTTAAAAGTTGAAAGGTTTTATTTTAGACCTCATTCTAATTAGTTCTTATTAATTAGACTAGAGTTTCCAAATAGCCCCTAAGTCTTGCACATCTTTTTTGAACTCAAAAATTATGCCATGGAAAAAATAAGCACACTTTCTTTTCTCCATGGAATTTAGGACTAATCAAAAACAAACAAATCCTTTTCATTAAATATTTGGCAATCCATTTTTATCGTATTTCATTTTTTTTATCTCTTTGATTGGTGCAAATGCCTGAAATGTTAAAAACTCTTCATTTTGGAATTTGGATACCTTTTATTGTGAATTGGCCTATAGACCCAAGTTGTGGCTGACAATCGTCCCGTGTTATAGGCGACACGGCGTATGATATTGAGACTAGCGTGTGATATACTCCATAAATTCGTAGACTACTCTATGGGGGAATGTCTCAATCCAAGTTTAAGGGCCCTTTTGATAACTTGACTAGTAAAGTCAAGTAAAGTTAACTCATTCTAAACATCACATTAAAAGCACTTTTTCACAAAAGTAACCACATTTATTAACTAAAAAACAAAAAAAAAACTACATTTCACATATCAAAAGTCAACAATATTCCATCCCAAACAACTAAAAATAAAATACCATCATAACCCACTACATAATTTATTCATACTTTTCATTTCACTTCACTCCACTTGACTTTAATAGTAAAATGGCCAGCTCGCCCACTTTGTGATTTATCTCAACCGTTCACACACATAGAACACTCTTTGATAACCCAGGGGCTTCACCACCAAATGGGCTAGACTATTGAATTGAGGGTCAATTTTTTATTTAATATAAAGCCGTTAAACTTGTGGACCATGGACCATAAGTTAAAGACATAAGATTGACTGTATTTTCATATTTACTTCCACCATGAGGGTATATTTCCATCACCTATGTCCCATGATATGTAGGGCCTAGGCGTGCCCTAACAACTCGTGTGCACAATAAGGATACACTGAAATATCACCCACTCTATAGTTACTATTTTAAAAATAGCTTCACATAAGCAACCTGTTTTTTTTAGTAAGTCTTTAGCAGAATATGTTGCTTGGTTATAATTAGATGATATTATCTATCCATTTTTACAATAAAAGCATCTAAGGTCGGGATTTCTAGATTCTTAAGTCATTGTTGGATTCAAACTGTCCCTCAAGAAAGTGATGAAAGACTCAATGCTGGCCATTACTCAAATTCCAGCTTGACTTGGCGGACCAAGTGGAGTCAATTCCACACCTACCGACCGGGCACTCCATCCTTATGGATGTAAAAAAATAAATATATCTCTTTTTTATATACTTGACTGGTGAAGTTATACTATGAGCAAGGACCGAGGATCGAACCCTAAATCGTTACGTGATACTAAGGTGCGTTACCACTTATCAATAATTGATAAGAGAGCAATGACTCACATCTTGACTCTCTTCAAAGTATAGACTCTTTAAAGTTACTAATTACATTAATATATATATATATATGTGTGTGTGTGTGTGTGTGATTACAGCTTTTTTAGCCCCTAGAAGCCCGGGTACAATAACCAAAATACCCTTGACCCTGAACTCGGTCGTTGGCTAACCCAATAGATCACTCTAGTAAACCGGAATACAAGGTATAAACCCAACAAATTCCATGTCCAAATACATAGAGGTTGAGCTTGATTTGACTTCAAAAAATACAGGATTAAAACGATATAGATCATAATTTCATGCATATATACCTTAATGCCACAACAGAAGAAAGAGCTTAAAGCTCCATAGAATACCCAAAAAACGCATCCATATGTTTCAAAACATATATTCTTCCATACCTATGCTACAATAAGATGAAAATGCTAGTGATTGTTTACATTGACAGCTTTGGTTGGATGTATTGATCCCTGTTTGCACATGGTATTGAGAGGGGAAGGCATGTCAACTGCCCTTGGTTCCTCCTGGAACCGCCATGTAGACATCATGAATATGGATCAGCTGTCCATTCATGTCTCCCAGCCCGCATCATATGGTTTTATGGATGGTTAGAATATATATGATGGGCCCCATTCATTTGAGGGGTCACACTTAAATATGTTAGGTTTGGTTAATTTGTGAGGTTTATTATCATTTGATCCTTTCAACTTTATCAATCAATTAATGGGTCCCAGCCCGCATCATATGGCTTTATGGACGATTAGAATAGAGATGGTGGACCCCATTCATCTGGGTCTTACTTAAATATATTTGGTCAATTTGTTAGGTTTATGATCATTTCATTTTTCTTAATCAATTCATGGGTCACACTTAAAAATATTTGGTCAATTTGTTAGGTTTATGATCATTTCATTTTTCTTTATCAATTCATGGGTCCCATCCCGCATAATATGGTTTCATGAACGGTTAGAATAAATATGGTGGATCCCATTCATCTAGGGGGTCCCACTTAAATAGATTAGGTTTGGTCAATTTGTGAGGCAACTGGAGAGAAAAATAAAAGTAAAAACAATAGAACTTTATTAGAACCTCGATATGTGTAGGACGTGTCTGTGTGTACAGCTTAAGTCACCATAATAAAGGGAGAAATGCTCCTGCCAAAAAAAAATTTCCTTTTACTGTATGGTAGTTCATGTGAGTTGTATAGACATGGACAGTCAAAATTATTGATAGCTAGGTCAGACTGTCCTTCTGGTTCAACATTTGATGGGACCATCATATCCCGTTCTTCCAAGGAATAGCCTTTTTAAGTAATTACCGTTCATCTTTTAGGCCTCTCTATCATTAAACGAGCGATTAGTCAGAACTGATCTAAATGAAGTCCCTCAAATGAAAGGTTCAGATTGTTGCATGAACCTTTTCGTCGCAGATAATCTGGACCACCCATTTTGCAGGCCACTGATTTGACAATTAGGATTGGCAATGGACATTATTTTGGTTTGGTTGACCATAAAAAGTGGTTTCGATTCATGTATGTCTCATTGGATGATAGAACTATCTGCATGTATGTATCAAATGAACTCAAAGTGGAGGAGTTAAATAGAAACAGTAATAATATAAAGTTGCAGCAACGAAGGGACACAACATGAACGAAGTCGGAGTTTAGTGGCACCACTCTATTTAGTGGAAATGGTCAATCTCATATTGCAATTTCTTTTATCATAGGTTGTCCTTGATGGAAAAATAAATGCAATAGTATCTAGAAGAAACCAAGTCCTCGTTGTCCCAACTTAATTATCACAATCTAAGATACTTGCAGATGCATATAGACCCTTAGCAAATGGAATAACTATAAATGAAGTTCAGTGGATCGGATGTGAAACAATAACTGGCATGAACAGAGGAAATCTGATGTTTTCATGCAGTATTCTTGTCTACATGGTTCGTTTTCTTCCTCATCTTCAAACTCACCGGTTGCTATACTTGAATCTGTTAGTTTTATGGTCTCAATGCCAGAATATGATGTAATAAATTGATTCATTTCTTTATTAATCAATATATTCATGCTTTCCATTCATGAGATGAATGGTGTTTAATTATATTTCTGCACATAACCAATACGAATGACATAATGGTTAATGAGATGAATCGGAGTCCATAAGTATACTAGATGTAATACATGTGTATGGATGAGATCAACATACAGGAGATATGTATAACAAATCTTATACTTGAATATCTTCACAACCAGTGATGAGACCGGACATCTCATACTAACAAGGTTGCAGCACTTTGATCACTATGAGATAGTGTGATTTGTCTCGATAATCAGAATGTAAGATTCTGGATCATAATGCTGGTACATTGGATGTATTGAAGGACCATAAGAAGCACCTTATTAACACTGTCTTTACCTTAAGGTCTGCTCTCATAATTCCCTAGCAGTAAGCTCTCAATCCTGAGACATTAATGAACTCAAGTTTTTATCTATTCATTTGCTTTGAGTCACCAATGAGTGAGGCCAACTGTAGGTCAACACCTCAGTGATTTTGATACATGGTAGTAGAGCTGTGGGAACATTCAATGATCAAGATGAAATCTATCTCTAATATCCCCTTGTGCCAATTAATGGATTTATCATTGGTAAGTGTACACCCATTTCGATTAAGAGTTAATTGGAAAGGGACCATGATCATTATAATTAATTGGAGCTCAAGGATAATAAGATATGAATCTAAGTTTGGAAGACAAGTCCAATTGATCCATGGATATTGATGGAGGGGCCTACTTGTGGTAATGTGAAGTTTCGGGTCTTCTATGTAATATGCCTAAGACTGGAGTTCAATTGCATTTATATAGTGAAGTTATTTGCAATTAACTGTGGGTCCGGATTACACATGAGATGTGGGGTCACGAGTCCCAGTTGGAGCCAGCTTTCTAAGGAATCCCTAGTGGTCCCCACGCTAGCCCAATTATTAAAATACTAATTCTAGTTGAACTCTAAAAGGAAAGTTACTATTTCTATTTGAAGTGAGACTTCTAATAGTGGTAATAGTAGACTTACTAATTTTAGTAGAAGTGAGACTTCTATTTTAATTGGAAAAGAGAAAGTTACTAATCATATTTAATTAATGGAAGTAAGACTTCTATTTTAATTAAGTAAGAAGAGATAGTTACTAATTATTTGGAAGTAAGACTTCTATTGCAAAATTAGTAAGTGGGGCTTGCAAAAGCTATAAATATAGGAACCAAGGGT
Organism: Litsea cubeba; assembly: GCA_012931725.1. NCBI lineage: Eukaryota > Viridiplantae > Streptophyta > Magnoliopsida > Laurales > Lauraceae > Litsea > Litsea cubeba. Next base: position 135,786,628 of record CM022947.1, on the reverse strand, counting down.
TGGACGTCCACTACTAGTTGCATACATTGGGATTCACGCCCAAAGAAAATCAAGTCGAAGTGTTGGACGTCCACACCTCCCTTGTGCAAGTTGTTGCACGTCCACCTCTTCCATTTGTGCAAGTGTTGCACACATCTTCTCTTCTAGTTCCTCTTATGAGTTTCCTAGTAGTTTTCTCTTGGAGATCCCACTGTCTTCTTGAGAAAGAGAGAATCTGATACGGGACATAGCGTGGAAGATCAAGAGGTCTTGAAGATTGCTAATTCATCATCAAAGTAAGTAGCAAATTCTCAATTAGAGCACAACCGAGTTTCAAATATATAATCTACTTCCTTGTATGTTGTAGATTTATTTGTAGCTTATATGTTGCTGTTTCTATCTTCTAGATAGATTGTTTTACTGATCATGATGGCTAAGATTGAGCGTATGCATCCTGTATTGGGTTTTGTAGCCTTCTGGATAGTTGATCCCTGCATCAAGTAAGTCAAAAGTTTTTTGAAACATATCCTAGAGGCCCACCTATTTCCAATATAATCATCATCTTATCCTTAAGAGGCTCCTCATCACTATCTGATGCTGATACTACTTCAATGAGCTGACATAGAACAACAATCAAATTAGAGTAGAGCATAAATAAAGGAAAGGAAAGATATTGAAATTGATAGAGTTAGGGATATGAAAAGGCTAAAAACCAAATATTGCATATATTGCACACAAAATTATGGATAAGTAGATGATTCTATATATCACTATGCAATTGGGGGACTGTAGAAAATGGAAACAAAAAATAGGTGGGCTATCATTATTCAGCCTTTTCTCTGAGGACCATTATTTATGCAAATCACCAATACTAATTTGGGATGGATGGTTGATAAAATGCCCACCTAATTTGATTTCTGATTTGCACATTGTGAAGGTTTCTACTGCCGCGACCACGGACCGGGTTATGAGCCTAATCCGGGATCCGACTAATGATGCCGCGCCACGTGCATCTCTCAGTTGGCTAATCCGCACACGGAATTAAGAAAAGTATTTATCCATGCACGTGATTTCCCACAGGGTTCCGCGGTGAGGATTACACATCCAATTCAATCACATAAACAAGTCATGTACATTTTCAATATGTGGAAGCGTGTAGTAAGCCATGTTAGTACCATTCCATTTCACAACATGACTGAATTATATTTAATATGACAAGATATCAGAATGAGCAATGATCATTAGCATGTCTACCAAAAGTAAATGTTAAGGTCTATACAGAAGATCAATTGATTAGTGTAACGCCCCACCCCTTACCCATGCATGATATTGTCACACTGGCCTCACGGTTTTATTTCTGATAGGCCTCAACCCATCAAAAAGCCTCATGCAAGGTAAGGGTGTAAGCTCTACATATAATCCCAATCACTTTCCTCTCTATAGTCGATGTGGGACTCCGGGGCGTCACATTCCACCCCCCTTAAGGCTGCACGTCCCTGTGCAGTAGCCTGCCAGCCCTCTTGGCCCGCCCACATGGAAACCCGCCCACGGCAGGGGACCCACACTCGAACTAGTCGAGAGTCGGCTCTGATACCATCTGTAACGCCTCACCCTACACGCATGCATGATATTGTCCGCTTTGGCTCACTGGCCTCACGATTTTATTTTTGATGAGCCTCAACCCATCAAAAGGCCTCATGCAAGGTAAGGGTGTAAGCTCTACATATAATCCCAATTGCTTTTCTCTCTATAGTCGATGTGGGACTCCGGGGCGTCACAATTAGTTGCCCCAAAAATAATGGTCAACAAAGGCCAGTGCAACCAATAATAAACCCAAAAGATGTTAATCACAAGTTCCCAAAAATATGTTGAATCTCTAAGCCCGAACGAATATCTACATGACATCGTCAGCTTGCCACTCTATCACTCGTTGCGGTTCATCAACCGCCTCCTCAGGCTCCTCCTCAATGGTAATGTGTTCGGGACTTGAGTACCAAAATAAATGGATTAGACACGACGGTCTGGCAGGTGGGTCAAAAGATATGACAATAAGATAAAACAATGATACTTTGTAAGAGTGTAGAAAACCTGTGTATAAATAATGAATTTCATAAAAGACAATGCATCATTTATTAGGTAAAGACATGAGCAATATAAAGCAATAAAAGTACCAAGAATAGGAAACTGTCAAGATGGCAACCACACAAAGCTAAATCCTCTCTCACTAAGGTGATGAGAACAAGTCAGGGCGTTGACCTCAGTCACACGCGGTGAGGAGAGTCAACGATTTTATATATAAATACATATAGCTAGACAAGAACATGGCAGCGAACCGGATAACAAGACAAAACAAGATCCAGGCTGCAGCTGGCAGGGCAAGAGGGAGATCTCCAAGCCAGTGGATCAAAACAAGTGCATGTGTAACGAGACAAGATGCTCATGGGCACAAGACATATCGTATCAGGTCAAGTATGAACAAGATAGCAAAATGCTAAAGTAATATCCAGGCAAGACTAGTCACAAGGCATGAAACTTGAAATGTATATAAGTGAAAATCGGTAAAAATCAAGTACAAATGGATTCTCTACATTCTCTGGGTCTAGTGTTGAAGTCTAAGATTTGATTCAATGTAAATAGGGTCCCGTTTGTCGATTTTAATATATATTTGGTACTCCGTGAGAGTAAAGACATTTCGGGTCCTTACATACATTGACAAGTCTAAAAGACCTTAACAAATCATGATAAATGGATTTCTTCTTCAATATAGTTCCACATTCTTCTCCCATATAGTTCCATAAGTTCTTCAAAAGAAATCCATTAGGATTGAAATTTCGGTGAACCCTCGGTTGGCTTGTCGGTTAACCGACAGGGTCATGTCGGTCGACCGACAAGCTGACCGACGGCTAGCCGAGTTCAGAAATGGGGAGAAAACAGCTCTCGGGAATTGGAACCGAGGGGCTGTCGGTTCACTGTCGGCTGACCGACACTTCAGCATCAGAAATTACAGAAAATTGCAGCTCTCTGGAATTGGAACCGAGAGGCTGTCGGTTCACTGTCGACTGACCGACACTTCATCATTAGAAATTGCAGAAAATTGAAGCTCTCTGGAATTGGAACCGAGAGGTTGTCGGCTCGCTGTCGGTTGGATGTCGGTCAGCCGACAAGCTGACCGACAGCTGTGGACACAGTATTTTTGAAGCTATTTTTCAGTCTTTCATTCCTCCAAACATTCCTCATTTCTATACAATAACTCCCTATAATAACTGAGCTAAAAGCTCCTCCATTTCATCACTACAATCCCATCATTTGACCTCATCCATTCTTCCATTAAATCATCCATAAAAATGGATCCAACCTCCTCATCCCAATCACATTCAACCAAAGGAAATCCATCTCATGTAATAAATCAAAATTTATACAATCAAGATGTCATTTTCAAGAGAGTAATACACTAATGAGTGCATTTCAAAGCCCAATAAAAAGCATGACATGAAACCAAGCTTAAGTAATGAAAATCATTAATAAAGGCTAAGCACTTTCATAAAAACATGATCAATGAAAATAGATCGTTTCATCCACTTGCCTTAGGTCCAAAGCAAGCAAATCCAAGCCACTAATCACCAATCAAGCCAAGAAACACAACCTAAATAAAAACCCCCAAATACAAGCCCTAAAATATCAAAAGCAAATCAAAACAAAGGGAAAACTTCCAATAATGAATATGGAGAGTCCCTAGGGCTTAATAAACAAGAATCTAGAAGATTAGAAGGAGAGCTTAATTGCAAGTCCTTCAAAAAGGCAAGGTTATCTCTATGAAAAAACTCAAAGTTGATGAATCCTTTCAAAAATGGTACCAAATGGAAGCTCTTGAGAGGGTGAAGAAAACTTGTGAAGTTCCTCTCTTGATTTGAGCAAGGCTTGGTGGAGATAATGGAGGAGAAAGCAAGAAGAAAATGGAGGAGGCACTAGGGCTACTGGAGCTTCTCTCTTGCAATAGTAATTAGGGCAAGAAGTGAGGAAGAGAAGAGAGGGTTCCCTTATATATCAAAGAGGAGATGAGTCCCACAACTTAAAGTACTTCTCGGGCTCAAAACATCGATTTCGGGGCCTCAAATGATTTCGACGAAGAAGGCAAAGTTGATCGATGAAATTTTTAGTTTCCAAAAAGTATATGTTTTGCAAGTTTTGGTGACATTGAAAATCGTGTTCGGATTTTGGGTAAAAAACTATTTTGCCCTCAAATTGAGAAAAGTTGAGTTTAGGAGTTTCAAACGAGGGCGGGTTCAACATGAAAGTTGAAAAGCTAAACAAAACAAGTTAAACGGATTAAAAACACGATTTAAGGAAATTAAGAATAACCACCAAGCTCGCGTAAATCCGTAACAAGAACTCCCAAAGGGTCTCACAAATCAAGAAGGCTCTCAAAATTCCCCAAAACTATTATAAAAGCTATTCTAATCCAAAACTAAACCAAAATCCACTAAATATACTTAAAGCTAAAATACGACTTAATTAACACTAATCGAGGTCTCTTGGGTTGGGGTCTTACACTACTAGAATGGATGCTAGTTCCACAACCAGTGCACAGCGGAAGTAACAAATAAAATCAAAGTGAATTAGTCTACCATTCACACACCACAACAAGGCACGCACAATTTTTTACGTGGAAACCCTAAACATGGAGAAAAATCACTATCCGAAATCAAGCACTATTGACCAGTTGCAAGATATACTCACAACTTCCTTTCCTAGTCAATCCGTCAACTTAAGGACTGTAATTGTTCTTTCATAACTCCCGATGATTGAGAATAAGAAATTATCATTAGAGATTTGGATAAATTCGGTGATACATTGAGGCTCTCACTGCAATTGGCCATTTTTCAGCCGAAAATATATATCCCGATGATTGAGAATAAGAAATTATCGTTAGAGATTTGGATAAATTCGGTGATACATTGAGGCTCTCACTGCAATTGGCCATTTTTCAGCCAAAAATATCCCGATAATTGAGAATAAGAAACTATCATTAGAGATTTGGATAAATTCGGTGATACACAGAGGCTCTCTCACTGCAATTGGCCATTTTTCAGCCGAAAATATCCCGATGATTGAGAATAAGAACTATATATCATTAGATATTTGGATAAATTCGGTGATAATTTTAACTCTGCTGGGCTTAACTAGATGACCAGGGGCCAAGTGGTCAAATGGGCTGGACCACAAACTGACGTGATACTGATCCTTAAATTTTGTATCCTTATTTTAATTTAGTTTTCACATGGGAGGATAATTAAGCGGGTCGGGTTTGTGTCGAGTCTCTTGGCAAACAGGTGAATTGTGGACATAAACAGGCCAGGTCAATCTCGGATCCAGCGTAGTTCCTTTTATTCTTTTGGGTTGGGTACTTGTCATTAGTTGGGGGTGGTTAACATGTGTTCCAACTTCCACGGCACTGGGTCCAGTAATAATTTGCCCACTTAACTACCTTTTGACACGTGTTTGTATTCATTTCTCAACTGCTCCAACAGCTCAATATTCCCAATAAAAGCCTAGCTATAAGTTTTCAGGTAATTTTATCGTTGACTCGTCTTTGTATTAATTATTACTTAACCGCTCCCAAGTCAAGCTATCAGTTTTCACTTTTCAGGTTTTCTTTCAGACGTTATATTTTACGGGCTTGAGTTGTAAATACAACGCAGGGCGCTGCATTGTAGAATGGTGCAGGGCCCATCTTAAATGCATGGTGGGGCCAACATTCTTAAAATCCGATCCATAATATTCATAGTATCTATAAGTTTTCAAGGAAAAATTCAGTGAGCCAACCGCTAGATTGATTATACATGAGTGACTCGCTTCATTTCTTACTCTTTAAGAGAAAAGTAAGGCAAGTTTATCATGTGTTTTAATAGATTCAAATCCAATGGTGGCCATGTTACATATATGAATAATAATTTATAGGTTGATCAATATAAAGGGTCTAAGGATTGACCACAAGCTCCGATTTTAAAAAGGTGGGCCCCACCGTGCACTGATGATGAGGCACTACACCATACTACATAGCAGCGGCATGCCCATTTTTTTCCCGGGACTCACTTTTGAGGTTTTGATTTCCTAAAACTTGGTTATAGCTTTCCCACAAGAAAGTGACTTCTGGTTCTATAATTAGGGTCGAGTTCAGGTTCAATGGGTTGAAATCTCCCACATGCATCGTATCATGTGATCTTTCTAATTACTATTATCCCTCTAAACATGGCCTACATCATGAAAGATCAAAATCAATAATCTAAGAAGATATGTTATTTCCATATTTGTAGATAATTGATTTGAGAGGTTTTAGGAACGTGTGGGGGATTTTCAGAGATTGATTATTTTCAAGATTTATAAATTTGTAGAAAATTGATATGAGAGAGATGATTATTTCTATTAGAGATTTTAGGAGCTTTGTAAGAGAGATTTTATGTGAGGTGATACATTAATTGAGAGAGAAACTTTAGGGGACTCAAAATTATCAAATGGATAGTTTTCCAGTACTTTAGCAGTTTGGGAAGGGGCCCACATCAAAGCCTTGTATTTTTTTTGTGTGTATTTCTTTAAAAAGGAGAGCTTCATACATGCCGACATGGCGCCCTCTACAATCCCCTTCCCTATTACTTTAATATATATAATATATATGATGGTTCTCTATCGACGAATATATACATGGTGTTTAAGAGAAATATATGAGATTGAGCTTGGCATGCTTTGTCGAGTAGCTTAGCTCGCCTGAGCTCAAAGTTGGTTTGTGTTCATCAAGTCTGACATGAGATTAGCTGGCTAAGCGTTGAAACCTAACTCAAGTTTGGAATAGCAAGCATTGGCTTCGTACATTTACACCCTTAATTAAATGGGTAAATTAGCCAAAAGTCCCTCAAATTGGTCTTGTAAGGCCTCCAGTGCACAACATTTTACTGTTTAAAGCCTAAAGTCTCTTAGCCTGTCACATCAGATTTTTTATGACTTATTTGTCATTCTAACCGTTTGAATAGGTGTCATGTAATCTAATCCTGATTTTTAGCTCCAACTCATCGTCTTTCCCTGATTAGTGTCGAATTTAAATGTAGTAAGATGAGATTTCGAAAGGACCATATACAACTCAGCTAAAATGATATCAAACTCATCCCAGTCCAAAAGCAAAGTTAGATAGAACCATAACAAAGTCAGATAAAATCATAGACAAATTCATTTCAGACACAGATAATTTTATATCAGATTCAGATAAATTCAAACCAAATCTAGTCAAACCAAACCTAATCTAGTCAGATAATTTTATATCAAATACAAATAAATTTATATTGATGGGACATAACTTTTTTGTAAACTGGTTATAATTTCGAACACAGATAAATTCATAGAAACTCACATAAAAAAGCAAAGTTAGATAAGACCATAACAAAGTCAGATAAATTCATAAACAAATTCATTTAAGTTCATTTCAGACACAGATAATTTTATATCAGATTCAGATAAATTCAAACCAAATCTAGTCAAACCAAACCTAATCTAGTTAGATAATTTTATATCAAATATAGATAAATTTATATTGATGGGACATAACTTTTTTGTGAACTGATTATGATTTCGAACACAGATAAATTCACAGAAACTCACATCAAATTAATATAAATGCACAACAAACTTAGATAAATTAATTTCAAATTCAGATAAATTCACCTTAATCCAGTTTAATTCATATCATACTTAGATTAATTCACAGCAAATACAGATAAATTCATATCAAACTTATATAAATTCATACAAAACAGAGATAAGTTTAATTTAAAGTCAGACAACTTCATGCCAATATCTGACAACTTATACAAAACTCAGATAAATTTATAATAAACTCAGAAAAACTCATTTAAAACAAAGTTGAATACATTTCAAAGTCAAATAAAATCATGTGAAATCCATTTAATTTCATACCAAACTCATTTTATTTTATAAGAATCTTAGATACATTCAGAAGAAAATCAGATAAAATCGTATGACAGTTAGATAATTTTACTTGGAACCCTGTTTAATTAATAACAAATGCAGTTAATTAAAAATCAAATTCAGATAAAATCATGTAATAGACAGATAAACTCATTTAAAGTCCATTTTAATTGATGTCCGACTAAGACAACTTGAGAACAAGCTTAGATAAATTCACAGCAAGCTTGATAAATTCAGAGCTAACTTAGATAATTGCTTACGTTGCGGATCGTATGATGGCCTGAACTGTTTTGAGGCGGAGCGTGTTTGCTAACGTATAGAGAGGGTATTTTTGTCTTTTTGAGTGTGTCAGTTATAAAATAGGGCTGCCGCCTCTACGAGAAACTATCTTGGACCCTAGGCTATAAAATGCAATGATGAATGACCTTCCGCCAAATGCCCTTAATTAAATCCATAATGGTAATTAATCAAGTAAAAGCAGAGACATGTAATGCCATCATTATAAATAGAGTGGGGGAATTTCAAAAAGGTATACAACTTTTAGCTCATTTCCAAAAAAATAGATGAAGATATGAATATTTTACAAAAGTATGGAGATTTTTTTGAAAAACATATATACTTTTTTAAACTATTCAAATCTTTATGTACTTTTAAAAAAAATGAGTGAATCTTTTTTGACCTTTGTAAAGTTTTTACGGTAGAGTATAAAAAATAAATTAGACATGTCTCTTTCATGTGGGTGGGCACAATTAATGAATGACATAAACAATACCGGCTGAAGGGTCGAGTCTTTGATAGTTTGATTGACGCTGATGAGCGAAGGCTCCCTATATAAACACGGAAAGGGCTTCACTTGAGAGCACAGTTCTTAGATCAATACTAGTTTCTCTTAAGAAGAGTTGCCATGGTAATTATCTCTCTCTTCTTTTCTCATATTTATCCTGACGAAGAGAATTCTACTTCGATCGGTGTTTCATATTGCCATTTGCTACGATGTATGATAATATCAGGGTGCACTTAGAGCCCGCCTTATGTTTGCATTAGAATGTATAGGACTTGAATACATAAGGTGTTTAAAAATAAAAAGCAAAGGTGAAATTTCAAAAGTGATCATCACATGGGATTAATTTTTTTTCCAATATATTCAATTCCTATATATTCTAATGCAAACATACTATTTTCCGCTTAAATTTGGAGCTTCTGTCTCTTTTCTATCTTTCTTTGTTTTCTCTTAATGTTTAATTGAATATGCAGGCCGAGGACAAGCAAAAGGTTGGATGCCATTCAAGTCAACCGATAGTTAAGCCGGATGAGGTCAAGCAAGTTGGGCCTGAATCGCCTGCTCGTCCTCGTACAGACAACCACAACCGGGTTGACCACAATACTGTGAACCAGGGAACCGTCTTTGCCGGCAAGAGCGATGGGATAAAATTCAATGTGTGCGACCATACCAATAAACCGTATACATATAAGTTGCTGCTACTGGCATTGGTTTCATCTACTATTATTGCTTGGTCTAGTTAGTATTGCCATCTAAAAGGCTGTTCAATAAACACAGAAAGACCAGATATCTTATGCTTGTAATCCCCCATAAATAATCCCTGCTGTCACTAAGGCAGCTTTATGGTTAAAAAATATGTGACAAAATCTCATGTTTGTATGCTGTATTATTTGTATTGCGTGCAGTGCAAGACACTGTGGTAGTATGTTTTTACTTGTGAACTGATGTGAAATGTAATATTTGTTAAGAACAACTATTTGCTAACATCCGATTGACATTTCCAACCCCACTAATCAAGAGATCGGACCCTTGCCTGTTATTCTCGGAGATGACCGCAACCCGACCAGATCAATGCCATCCCTTTTATGGTTAAAAGATATATATGGTGAGTGGGTTTGCCTAGCTCTTGCCCTTGCATGTTCACAATGGAACCACTATGTTAAATGGGTTAAATATAGCACATGCTGCATCGTGTAACATGCTAAAACACCGAGAATCACGTAGTGTCGTTGTGGTTAAGCACACTTGATCCTGTAGTTCCGTCTAAGGATCAATTTCTCGGTGGGCAGGTTTATTTCACCTCTCCTGGCCACTGGGGCAACTAGAAAAAAAAAAAAAGGTTAAAACACTGCTGGTTTTAAACATTAATCCATCTTAAACTCAAGTTTCACGAGATAACAACTCAAGGATCGAATAAGCTAATTTATTTACAAAGCAAAGATTGAAACGCTATTGCTATCTTACTTTAAAACTGGAATAAGAGAATTATAAAAAGCAGAATGATGATAATGATGATTGAAACTTTTATCAAATAAAATGAAAATAATATTTCTAAAAAATCCCGTGTGTTGGATGCGTGAATTCAAGTGTACTATAAAATGTGAATTGCTTGAAATGCTCCTTTTTCAGCAAGAAACTTGTATCTATCAGTCTTGCCTAAAAAAAAAAAAAAGAGTTACCCTATCTAAGGACATAATATTATTACCTCTTAAAATAGTATATGAAGTTATTCTCCAAATAAAACAAATAATCACAATCTCGATCATATTATTGAAAATGATCATACTCAAGTATTCATAAAAAAAAAAAGAGGATTTTACCGGAAAAAATAGATTAGGTGACCACCATACCGAAAAGGTAATTTTAATTAAGTGTTCTTGCACCAAATCAGTCATTTTGCCCGAAAACATAATTTTTTTTTAACATTCTCTACTAGGGTCCATATCGACCTTTTTTCTTTTAATGTTAAAGGGTCTCAAGCGACCTTGCGTTCAACCCGTTCATACATTTTAGGGCTTAGAAGCCCATTTTTTTCTCTTATATGTTTCTTTCTTCTTCCTCAGCGTTGACTGCGAGTACTCCACATCAGCTGCCGGGTGTATTCACAGTGGTTCCCAGCGGTCCTCCATCGAGCCATGGTGAAAATGGAACTAGGAATTATGAAAAATGTTTCTAAAAAGTAAAAAATCATGTTTTAGGGCAAATTACAAACTCCACATTTCCTTTAATGTTCTCCACCAAACAACGACATGTGGCTTTATTGGTCTTCAAGAGGTAAGAATATCCTATGGAGGGGAAGCAAGTCGGCATGATTGTTTTTATCCAAGAATAGGGAATGAGGGATGAATTTCGTGCATTTATAAGCGTACACCGCAAGGTCGATAGAAACCCTTAACATTACTAATAAAGGTCGATTGAGACCTTACAAATAAAGTAAATGGGAGTTCTATGAAGGTTAGGATGGACCGAGGGTCTCAATCGACCCTTAACATTGTAAATGAAGGTCGATAGGGACCCTAATAGAGAATGTTAAAAAAAAATACGTTTTCGGGCAAAATGACTGTTGACACCAAAAATGTCACTTTACCTCTTCAAGAAGCTACATGAAGCCGCATCCTACTAGAAAAAGGCAATGCTGCTTTGAACATCAAATCTTGTCAGAATCAAATAAAAACTGCAAGATCCTTCAAAATAGCCGAAAGAAGAGTACACATGAAGTTTCGAGCCATTTCAACATCATTTGGCCAAACTCTACTCAACCAGCAGCTGAACAGGAGCTCCCGTCGGCGGTGAAGCCTGAGACTCTGATACACAAAACAGAGCATACAGTTGGCCTCAAAATGCCACTAGAAGACTCAACATCAAATTTTAGGCCATTCTGACATCGTTTGGCCCAAGATGGAAACAGCTGTAGCAAAGTCAGCCCTCCCGGCGGTGACAGCATCGAGGACATCAGATCTTCGATCAGAGCCTACGGATGGTCTCAAAATACCTCCAAAAGGCTATATGTCAAATTTCAGGTCAAACCAATAACGTTTGACCCTACATCAACCATTGAACAACAAAATTAAGCCTCTGAGGCCATCACTCATCAAACAGAGCATATGAGTGACTTTAAATGCTTCTAAAGGGCTACATGTCAAGTTTCAGGCCATTTCGACAACATTTGGCCAAATTTTGACTTTCGGAAGCCAAATTAGACCTCCCGGCGGCAGACCTCCCCAGGACCATGATTACCAAATCAAAGCTAATGGATCATCTCAAAATAACTCCAATAAGCTCCCTGTCAAATTTCAGATCAATCGGACATCAGTTGACCGTACATCCAAGCGTAGCATCTTCCTCGCGACAAAATCAAGTCTACTTGCGACGGAACCCCACACGGCTTCAAAACTCAAATAAAAGCATATGGTTAGTCTTATTTATTTCTCAAGAGGCTTCACATCAAATTTCAGGTCATTCCGACATCGTTTGACCTAATTTTGGCTTCTGATGGCAATATCGGCAGCTTTGCACGAAAAAATCTTCGGCTTTCTCGGAAAATCGAAAACTTTGCGCTCTGATATACAAGGCTTCTCGTCGAGTTTTCTGCAGGGAAATCAGGCCAAAACATGTACAAAAATGTCAGAAGAAATACCAAGAAAAAAAAAAGAATCGGAAAAACCGGAAAACGGCCGAGAACCGGCGACCAAAAGGGACAAAAGTCCCCATGGTCACCAGCGACCCTGGAAATCCAGGTCGCCGGATTTTCGCCGAAAGCCTATTTTTTGGGTCTTTTCTCGTTCCGAGATGTTTGGCCTCTGTGATTTTCCTAAAATCTGATTTTCGGGGTACAAAATACCTCGATCTTTGTCAACATCACGGATCCGCCGCAAAAATCATGAGATCGTATCGTACGCTTCGAGATTGCCAACCGGCCAACTAAGAAAGCATATTTTCTGCTTGATCGATCGAGAAATCAACAGGATAGATGGTACCAGCCCACTGGTAGCAATCAATGTCTGAAGCTGCATGGTCACCCGACATCAATCAGTATGAAGATCCATTGTTGATCATCGTAAAGAGAATTCTGAAAGACGTGGAACGGCCCACGACTCTTCAAAAGCCCCGGCGACCACTTAATGCAATTAATGACCCATTTTATGACAAGTGAATGTGGTCATTTACTCATTATTTTGGACGGCCCAATCAGAAGTAAGAAAAAAGGAGTTACAAGTCAAAGTAATCATGGCATTAACCATGAAACTCCTCCCATCATGGAGCTTAAAAGCAATTCAAATCTCTTAATTTTCCAACGGCCAATCAAAAGCCGAGAAAAAGGAGTTATAAAATAAATGAATTAAAAACTTGTAACCCCTTTTATCATGGAGCTCTAATGAATTAAAAGCCCATTAACCCTCCTAATGGCCACCAAAAGCCTTTAAAATGAGGTCATTCCAAGAAGAAAGGGATCCAGAAATCAGACGAAAAAATCAAATCAAATCTAGAAAATACACTCGAGAAAACTCTGCAAAAGCATCCTCTGTTCTCATTTGAAGGATGATGGCGAAGTCCACACATGACTTGCGACCGTCAATCTAAACAAGTCCCCACAATCTCCTGAAAAGTTAGATTTCATTTTCTTGCTTTTCATTACATTTTGTATTTCCTGAAGAGACATAAAAAAAAATCACAACTCTTGTCTTTCATTATTGATAAGAATTATAAATCATCTTTCATGGCAAAAATCGCCTTCTACGACAAAATTGTCTTTCACGGCAACAAAATCGCCTTTTACGGCAGCAAAAGAGGACAAAAACGCACCAAAAGTACCTTCCTGTCTATACGGTGCTACTGGGACCTTATCGGTGGTATGGGGTCCTATGAGGCTTTTACCCGTAAAACCCTCTTGTTTTTATTACCAAGAGTCAATTAATATATAAGAGAGCATTTATATTTGGAAGACTCCATTGTTCAGTTCCTCCGCTTGTCTCAGCTCCTGCAGTTATTTCAGCTCCTTATTGTTGCATTGTTATTTGTATCTAGTATTGCAGTAGAATTACTAGGTCCAACATGCAGAATAAATGGGATTAATAAACAACATCCAATGAATGGCACAACCTAACTTTCACTTCCAGTAGGATTCTGAGTAGTCAGAGCGAGTTAACACACTGTATAATTTTCAATTCCATACATGTGTATGGATCTTATTCAATGGGGTCGCTTTAGCAACTATTCTTTCAACCGTAGGTTGATTCGGCTGACATGATGTATAATTTTTTTTAGAATATAAATATTGAGAAATTACATTAAAAAACTCTCTTTAAAAAAGCTAAAGATAACACCAGGCTCATAGGGGAAAGAAAATTCTATTTAGAATTATAGGTGAGTTTGATTTGTCTTCAACAAAGAAAGTGTTGATCCTATTGTGTCATCCATGGAGGGAAAAATCTAACTGAAGTCAAACTAGGAGAAACTAAAAGTAGATAGAAAAAAAAATTAATTTAAAACAAAGAAAATATTAACAAAATGTATTAGAGTAGAAGTGAAAAATATTAGAGATGAAGTGAAAAAAGTCAAATACCTGAAATCTGACTGTGTAGATAGTAGAGAATCAACAGAGAAAGACAGAAAAAAAAATAAAGGAAAAAAAAAGAGGAAGAAGAGTAAAGAGATTGCCTGAGATTTTTGAAAGGTCCATCCAAGTTGGATTTGAGTAAATGGCTATCTATTTTTGGACCCACTTTTTATTGCTTGAATCCAGGTTTGCAATGAAAAGCCCTTATTAAGAATAAAAGAAATGAATATATCGATACAGTTCTATATGTAACACATTTGAGGAAGTCGCATATTCACTCAGACGGGAGTATTCCTATGCATCTATTGCTCACCATAGGGTGAAGGACACTCCTCTTTTTGGAAAGTTTCAAGTCTATGTATTTGAAAAGTCACTTTTGTACTTGAAACTTCCCAAAAAAGAAAGTGTCCTTCACCCTATGGTGAGTGATTGATGCACTTGAATATTTCCCTTGAACTATCAAATTTCCAAATTTAGCAACTATCTATAGGTGGCAAAGTAGTAATTTAAATTAAAAAAAATTGTCATTGAAACGAAAATGCCAAAAGCTGGATGCATATATGTTTTGAGTATGATATGATTGGGCCTAAAAACTACAAAACTAAAAATTCAGAGAAATATGCCAACCTATAGATAAAAGCTTTCATCGTACTATGGCACGGGCATCTAAAAGTGGATATATTACAAAGTAATGTTTGTGTGTTGTATGATGGTATCTTGTGCAATGTAAGACATGGTAGTATTGTTTACTTTGTCGACCAGACGTATATCTGATTTGTAATATGCATTTCTGCATTAAGTAACTTTCTTTAAGGGGAGCTACTTGTTGAGAATCAACTTATCAACATATCAGATTCGAGTTGGAGACTGATAACGGTTATTTTCAGGGATGACCCCAGGCTGACCTGACAATCGTGATCTGTATGGTTACATAATTTAACTTCTGAAAGGATGTGCCTAGATCTGGCCCATACAGGTTCACAATGGAACCTTCTGATGCAACTTGGTCGGTGATTGAGACTGAAGAAGATGGGATTTGGTTGAGTCAACAAGATGAGCTAGCAAGTCTCTGATACCAAGGAACTAGGTCGGACTCGGTGAGTTTAAAGGGTAAATGAATACAACACAATCCCACCCAAATTATGATACAAGATCATTTTTAGTAATGCTATAAAAGGCTTTAAAAATGGACGATATCAGAATTTAGCTGGGTTCCAAGGTGATAATAATCACATGCAAAGCCCATATAGATGGGTGCATTGTTCTGACCATGATACATAATTCATATAAACAGAGCACAAATACATTGCCATAAAAATGGAAAACCAAAGTGAAAATTTTACGTACTAAGGATACAAACTTACTTGCATATGCTGCATGTTATTATGTCGGCTCGACGCAAGTCTTATTCTTGTGGGAAAGATTTCTTTGAAGAGGAAGGCTATGGACACGTCTAAATGACAGGCTATCCTGACTCAGTTTTCCTGAGAGTCTCATGGATAGAGCTCTTCGGCAACGTTTACATGCCTTACCATCTCCATGGCAACAACCACTAGGATTGGTATAAAGGTCCAAATCTTCTTCCCTTGTAGCAACATCATCACCTCCTGATTTTCCATCCTCCATTTGATCTGCTTCATCATACTCTTCATCTGATCCAGATGACTCAGCAACTGAACCTCCCAACTGAGAGAAAAATAGAAGTAAAAACAATAAAACTTTATTAGAACCTTGATATGTTTAGGATATGTCTGTGTGTACAGCTTAAGTCACCATAATAAAGGGAGAAATGCTCCTGCCCAAACTTTTTTTTCCTTTTACTGTATGGTAGTTCATGTGAGTTGTATAGACATGGACAGTCAAAATTATTGATAGCTAGGTCAGACTGTTCTTCTGGTTCAACTTTTGATGGGACCATCATATCCCGTTCTTCCAAGGAATAGCCTTTTTAAGTAATTACCCTTCATATTTTAGGCCCCTCTATCATTAAATGAGCAATTGGTCAGAGAACTGATCTAAATGAAGTCTGTCAAATGAAAGGTTCAGATTGTTGCATGAACCTTTTTCGTTGAAGATAATCTGGACCGCCCATTATGCAGGCCACTGATTTGACAATCAGGATTGGCAATGGACATTATTTTGGTTTGGTTGACCATAAAAAGTGGTTTTGATTAATGTATGTCTCATTGGATGATAGAACTATCTGCGTATCAAATGAACTCGTGGAGGAGTTAAATAGAAACAGTTATAATATAAAGTTGCAGCAACGAAGTGACACAACATGAACGAAGTCAGTTTAGTGGCACCACTATATTTAGTGGAAATGGTCAATCTCATATTCCAATTTCTTTTATCATAGGTTGTCCTTGATGGAAAAATAAATTCAATAGTATCTAGAAGCAACCATGTCCTCATTGTACCAACTTAATTATCACAATCTAAGATAATTGCAGATGCATATAGACCCTCAGCAAAAGGAATAACTATAAATGAAGTTCAGTGGATGTGAAACAATAACTAGAATGGCAGAGGTAATCTGATGTTTTCATGCAGTATTCTTGTCTACATGGTTTGTTTTCTACCTCATCTTCAAACTCATTTGTCGCTGTACTTGAATCGTCATCTTCATCCTTAAGAGGCTCCTCGTCACTTTCTGATGCTGATACTGCTTCAATGAGCTGACATAGAACAACAATCGAATTAAAGTAAAGCATAGATAAAGAAAAGGAAAGATAATAGGTGGGCTAGCATTATTCAGCCTTTTCTCCGAGGACCATTATTTATGCTAATAACCAATACTAATTTTGGATGGATGGTTGATAAAATGTCCACCTAATTTGATTTCTGATTGTACATTGACATCACAATGAATCTGTTCTGTCAAAATTGAAGTATTTTAAAAGCATTTGGAGCAGACACCTTGATGTCACCCAGGGGCTAGGCTTTCCAAAAAGGCCCTGGTGCTCATGTCTGAGGGCTGGCTTGCATTTGGGCCACATAGCTTGCTGATATTTGAGCATACATCCTAGATGAGGCATGTGCCTTAGTCATGCCTGAAGTTGGCAGCATATGCTCCATTTTACACCTTGTTTTTGAGAAAAAGAGAGAATACTAAATATAAAACCCCCCCTAAAAGAGAGAAGCCCCCCCTCAAAATATATATATATATATATAAAAATTTAAGACTATTGTATCTATGGTTCACTTGGGTCGACCTTAATTACTTATTTAAAGGCTTAAAACAGGCAAACTGCAACAATTTTCTATTTGTATTGATGTATTTCTATATTTTTTAAGTTTTTATTTCTTAATAGGAAAAGGGGCATTAGGATGGCTATGCTCACATGTTGAGGCTCACACTCACACTTTAGACAATTAGAATGCCTCAAAATTTTAAAACATTAGTCAAAATACTGAAACTGATTGCAATTTTTGAGGTACATCTAAACACATCATGATTTTTTAAGATTAATTAAATATATACTTCGAATCACAAGATTATGAAAAGCATTTTTTTACTGTGTTTCACTTACACATGTTTTGCTTCTACTATCGACCCAATAAGAATGTTGATCATTTCGAAATTAAAACTCCATAATAGAAAATTACCAGTGCTTTCAAATATGACAAGCCATTTATTTTCTACCAAATCATTTAGTTATTTGTAGAAAAAGGGAGGTTATTCTTTATCATGAAAGGGTACAAATTACTACCCTTTTAAAATTTCAAATCACATGCTCACACAGGATTACACAATTTCTCAATGAATACCAATGCCGTCAAATCATAAGATTTTAAATAACTCTCATGCAGCAAAAAACGTTCAGCCTTCTCACATGCAGAAAATGTTAAGCAATAGTAGCATCATCACGTTGTAGGTAAGAAAATTCTATTTTTAATATATATAAAAATAATAATTTAAATTGAATTTTTAACTTCCCTATTTTTCTATCCTATTTCTGACTCAGTTGAATGAGTACCCTCAAGCATATGCATGCATGCATGCATAAATACACACGTGCGTGTCTCTATATATATATTAGAGAAATGCTCCTATGGGCTGTGAGAGGTGTCTCTCACCGCTTTTGGTGAGAGACGCCGTTATGGGGCCCACCCGGGGCCCCACTAATCATGGGACTAGGGGGGATGGAAAGAGCCATCTTGGAAGTGCTTGTTAATGACCAGAAAAACACAAAAAGCTTGAGTTGTTAGTGAACGGCACAACAATGTATATCAACACCCTCCATCAAATGGGGAGCCGTTCGAATTCAGAACCCAACAGACAGATGAGACTAGACAAAACAGACAAATGGAGGTAACATGCCTCCCAAGGGTTTCAAACTCGTGACCTCTGGCTTGGATACCATGTTAATGACCAGAAACAACAAAAGCTAAAACTGTTAGTGAACAGCACAATAATGTATATCAATAGTGCCTAGATATCAAGTTTGGGGTCAATTCCATGTCTCTAACCCCTTCATCCGTGACCCAAAAGTTTAATGACTTATATTAAAGAAAAAAAAATTGACCCTTGATGCAACGGTCTAGCTCATTCGAATCAGTGCAAACTCAATGGATCTAGTTTAATTCAGGGGGTCCCATGTGTGAGGACGGTTTGAATTGGTGATTGGGTGGGCCCCGGCATGGTGTGTGTATGTATGTATATCATGTAGTTATTTCATATACATATACATATATGCTCTCACCTTACTATGAGAGATAAGGTGGAGACCCTCACATTTAAGTTGTTGGCATTGGATAGTAAGGTGAGGGCCCCCACCTTATCTCTCATAGGAAGGTGAGAGCATCTGTCATATGAGCATCTCCCCATATATATATATAATAACTAAATGATACACTGCATCATTTTCTACATGACATTTTGCATCATTGTCATGCTGACCTAAGGTCAGTGGGATAAGGCTGAGTTAATAATCATCATTGTTGTGGTTGTCATCATCATCATAACCTTATCCCAACTATTTGGGGTCAGCCTTACATGTCCGACTACTTAGTATGTAATTTTTAATACTGAAACCATTTTCCATTTACACTTTCTCTGACCCAATTCTCTACTGTGGCGGTGTTAGTCATAATCAATAGAATACCCAAGCTGTTGTTGTTGTCACTATTGCTGTTGTTGTTGAAGGCCTCACATGAGCACCTAGGATTTCTCCATCAAGGTCTTGAAATTGAAACAAGAACCTCAATATTAGAAACAGTACTTCAATTCATTACAAAGGTGAAGGAATTGACCATGTTGAGTAGCATCCTTCACCCAATGTGATGAAGTGTGAGAAGGGGTTGCACTTGCACTGTATGCCATAGTGCATGTACCTCAACATATAATCAGTAGTACCAACAAAGGCTTTCCCATGGGTAGGAGCACACCTCACTGGTAAACACAAAGCACCAATGGAAGTAAGAACTATTTTAATGTGGATAGAACCTTGAAGAGGGTTCTTGAATACAAGGGCAGTGAGACTTGGAGTGGTGACAAATAATGGAACAAAATGTCATATGATAATATAAGGGTGGAAAATTGTAAATCCTTAGAGGTCCAACTTTCCGAAAGCACAAGCACTGCCATGTCCATGTATGATTAGAAACAGACAGTGAAGACTAAAGTCTTCTAAATGTGTTGAGTCTGAAACAGTATTACTCTTGAGATTTCTCATATAGTGCTACCCTTAAGATTCTGAAATAATCTAATCTTTAGACTAAACACATGAATTTATAGACTGAAAATTTAGAAATGAATTTCACATGAGGGAATGGAGCAGATGAAGATCATAATAGAAAATGAAAGGCTGACATGGTATTGATGAGGACAATATTGATTATAATCAGGAAGATGGTGAGAATGAGGATAGTGGTAAAAGCAAAGAGAATTGTGATCATTACTAGGGGGTGGGAGGACCAAAATTTAAAAGTTGGGAATTTGTGGGTTTTGTCTGGTAAGGCTGCGTACACATGCGCCCACCCTCCCCCTACCCCCGCTTAGCCGGGGAGCACTTTGTGCACTGGGTGAGCCCTTTTTTTTTTTGTCTGGTAAAAGCAAAGCTGATATGTGTAGTTTTGATACTTGAATAGGAATTGAGAAGGGGAAGTTCAAAAAGAATATCAAAAGGTAAAGGGAATCAGAGATTAAAATTTTCCATTTGATTAGTTATAATCAACCAATTAAGATTAAGGATAATGATGCTTAAGGTGTTTCCTGATGTGGGTTTTATTTTGTTACTGTCAGATGCGATGGAAAGACTTCTGGGTTTTTAGATCCAATCGATCTTTGCTCTTTTAGCTCTTTGGCTGAAATGCTTACAATTCAAAATATAGGATGATTTTCACCTGCGCTCCGCTCATCCATGCTGGTCATCACACAGGACCCAGTGAAGTTCAGGGGTGTCCCTCCTTTGGTGATGGTCCGGATCCACCCTCCCGCGGGAGCGCATGTGCAGGAGAATATTTTCCTCTTAAATATGTGTGTGTGTGTGTGTGTGTGAGAGAGAGAGAGAGAGAGAGAGAGAGAGAGAGAGAGAGAGAGAGAGAGAGAGAGAGAGAGAGAGAGAGAGAGAGAGAGAGAGAGAGAGAGAGAGAGAGAGAGAGAGAGAGAGAGAGAGATTTTATTTAAATAATAGGCTTTTCCGCTATATTTCCACTTACAATACAAGCAATAACATCAACAATAATGGAAAATTCTCTGATTAGAAAACTAGGAAATTTGATAGGTTCATTTTGTGATATGAACCATAAAACAGGGCCAACCTACAAATTTTTAAAAATTCCTTAATTGCAATAACCAGTACTATAAAATATAAGACTCTGTTGATCACGAAAATGGTAGCTTACAGGCTCATTACTGCATGGGGTGCAGCCAATTACGTGTTTCATGAATAATCTATGGCAATTCCCCATTATATAAATAATAATAATAATAATAATAACAAAAATAATTCATCAATTACCTCCTTTGCATGCCCATCCGGATGCCATGGTGAACTTGAGGAAGAAGTATTTCGCATTGCTTCCTCATCTGCATCCACTCTTGAACCATTTGTGCTACTTGTGTAGCTTGTTCCTTCTGCTCCATTTGGCCAAGAACCAATACCAAAATTACCAAATTGAACATTAACGGGCTCAGCATCATGAACAAAGAGTGGCCCATAGATTGGACTTCCAACTTCACTTTGACCATTGTTGGACGCACTAAGCTCCCCATTGTTCTCTACAATTGAGAAGGGCCATGCTTTGGCAACAGAACCATCTGAATTGACAACAGCCATGTAACGGCGAAATGACCCCTGCCTTTGGATCATCCGAAGCATCCCCTTAGAACTGATTGAATTTGTGTCACAGTGCTTGCAGTATTCTTCATGTATAGCTTTAACAGTGTTTGTGGCCATGTCATATAAGCTTAACCCTGTCTGACGCTTCCTCAAGCAGCTAAATACGGTTGAATGTATGGAAGCTACACTGCGATCGACATTTGTGTTGTTCACTTTTGGAACCAAATGCTTGTCGGCCCTTTTGCATAAGAAGTCTTGTATGGCACGTATGTTCTTAATGTACTTAACATACTTATTTTTTGATGGATCTAGGGCCATATACTTTGCACGAATAGCAAATCTTTCCAAATGTTTTTCTTCATCTGCTATGTATATGAGGAAGGGGATAATGGATGGATGCCTCTTCATAAGACCCATCTAGAACAGAATCAAAGGCAAGTAGGCAACATGAAGAAATTATGGCACGTCTACCATTCAAAGCAGAAAAAAGGAAGAAATTATGAAACATCTAAAAGCATCCAAAAGTTAAAAATTGAAACTTCACTGATGAAATCCTGATAATGTAAGCAAGGCTGACTCATCCTAACAATAATCCTTTAACCATGGCAAAAGAGAGGAAGATGATGCATGAATGCATGTATAGTGTGTCATGAATATTGATGCACTACTATGTAACTGGAGCCCATAACTTGGCAATGCAAACCATTGAGCTATAGAACACTATCCTAAATGGAATCACCCAACAAATCTTCAAGGTTAGAAGGTCCTAGGTAGATTGATGATAGGTGGGCCACACAAGAGGATTGCACATACAGTTGGCTGTTATTGTATCATTTTCCATACATCTTTTTTAATGAAATCATTTTCCATACATGGCAAAACTAAAAGGAGAGTGATTGGTAAGGTTGACCAAACATTGTGGTCAAGGTCAAATCAAATGGATGAAAGAGGGGTCCACCTTCTAAA
Organism: Litsea cubeba; assembly: GCA_012931725.1. Taxonomy (NCBI): domain Eukaryota; kingdom Viridiplantae; phylum Streptophyta; class Magnoliopsida; order Laurales; family Lauraceae; genus Litsea; species Litsea cubeba. The sequence goes on along the minus strand of CM022947.1, from coordinate 135,764,085 downwards.
GATCTAAATGTTCACTTTCTACACCCGCGCTGTCTACCTAATAGTGTGCTTCAGGAAATCAGGCTTCAGCTCTTCTCTGAAAGTCACATTAGCCATTGATTGAGGAAAAATGCTATTAAAGAATTATTAAATTTTTATCAATTAGATTTATTTTCTAGGAAATTGGGGCCCATATTGTACATAGATGTGTGCAGCTTCCATCCCCCCCCCCCCCCCCCCCACCCCCCAACCCCAAAAAAAAAAAAAAAACACACACACACACACACACAAAATAACTCTAAAATTTCATGCCAATTAGAAATATATTCACCATTGGATTAGAAAACCACGAAACTTTGAGGCCCAAAAATATAGGATTAAGATCATCGAATTGGAATGTTATGTTATATGGACCACCCCTAATCCGCATCAACCCCTTTCAATTCTCCCAGTCCTCTTGATTGGCCTAAATACATGATTAGCATAATTGGAGACTCTCTCCCTCCCAAAGAGAGATAGAGAGACCAGATGCACAATATCATGGTGCATTCAAAAAAATTAGAAAGTGGAGCCAACTTCTCAAGTGATGTCCTTAGATTACAATAGTTTTGTTCACATTGTAAGTTGTAACCTCACATCATTTAGATAAAAGTGATATTCACTATTGTTTAAGGCAACATTCATGCAATGATCTCATAATTTATCTTCAGACAATGAAAATCATTCCAATCCCAATTCCCAATAGTAAATATCAGCAAAGATTGATTTGGTTCAATATGCAAATCACGGGGGTTGTTACTGGTCCAATGGTCTTGTTTACCTTGCAAAGGAGAGGGAGGCACAGTGCATATTTTGTCAACATGGATCACAATTCACAAGTAGTGGTAGTATCTAAAGTCTAATAATTTATCTTCAGGCAATGAAAATCACTCCAATCCCAATACCCAATAGTAAATATCACCAAAGATTGATTTGGTTCAATATGCAAATCATGGGGGTTGTTACTGGTCCAATGGTCTTGTTTACCTTGGACAGGAGAGGGAGGCACAGTGCATATTTTGCCAACATGGATCACAATTCACAACTAATGGTAGTATCTAAAGTCTAAGAGGATTGATCCTATACAGATACGGGTTGGTAAAATCTGCACTAAGGCACACCTCTTGTCAAGGCATATTGTCGATTCAAGTCAATCTGTCATGAGTATTGCAGAACACATACATGGATAGAGAACTATTACCACAAAATTGAGACTCAAATGCACACCCTCAACCACCACTGATTCCTTCCGAACCTCCCATGCTGTTATTAGCCTGTCTAGACTGTCGATAACCATTTCACTCTGTGCTTTGTAGCCCTCAATGGCCAGGACCTTGGACCCTACTTGTTCAAAAACATTAATGTCTGTGTTCTGTTTATCAGTTGGACTCACCCCCAAGAAGCTACAATTAGTTGTGACATCAGTTTTCATTTGTGATGCTTCTGATTCCTCAATACCAGTATTTGCAGGTGTAGAAGATACTCTTCTATCTTTCTTTTTTCTTTTTGCCTCAGCCACAGCAGCAGGATCGAGGAACTCTCCAGCATGATAAGTAGATGCCCACAATAATGGATTCTCCTTCTCATCAACAAAACTCCTCATCATATGACGGACTGAATCAGTAGAGACAACAGTTGTAATTCCAAGCCTGCTGGCCTACACATTGAAATAGAACAGTATGAGAAGGCAATGTTCTCCTGCGAGCAGACTGCATATAGCTTATATGCATTCCAACTTGTGGGGCCCACTTAGATGCAAGTTTATCAATGGGAGAAGGGCATATGGAAAGGTCTCCTCATTGACGAGGGGGATCCAAAAAAATCAGCCCCACCAAATTATCCTAGCTCTTGATAAACAGCATTAAAGTTAATGGCATCTTAACCCAAGATTTTCCTAAGATTTAATCCAACAGTGAGTGAAGGTTTGGTGAGTGTAAAACTGACCTGATGCTAGATCATGTGATGAAAAGAGTATCAAAGGGGCTGAATTGTGCTGGACTTGTAGTGGCTCGTAGGAGAACATTTTCCCAGTATGAGATACTGACTTTTTTCTTCTTTTTTTTTTAAGTTAAAAATACCTTGTTAGTTTAAACATCCATAATTCCCACACAAAAATAATAGAAAAAGATGAATGAGGCTAGTACAACTTCATTAAGTAATGTGTGCATGAGGACCATTAGAATATTCTAAACATGCACAAAGCATTATTCCAGAGTAATAAGGAGGACAAAAGAAGTACCAGTAAAGAAGAAAGAGTTGACTTGCCACATCCACTGGTACCACAAAGCAAAACAGTAACTGATTCCTTCCTCTCGCGAAGTCTATCGAAAGAAAAAGGAAAGACAGTGTTCAGGATGATTGCAAACTACTCATATGTGAGTAATCTATTGTAAGCACTAGAAGAGTAGCACAGGAATGTTTTGCCAAAATGCAAAAATACCTGCAGGCCAGATTGATGTCAGAACGTTGACTAGGCCCTACATAACGATACTCTTGAAGAGAAGCACAAATAACATCCAAGAATCTCTTTCTTTTTACAGATACACTAACTTGTCTTTTATAAAGATTGAATGGCCTATTGTTACTTTCTATTGAAAGGTCCCTTTTCATGTTCTCAAACAACTGAATTCTTGACCTTTCTAAAGCCTCAAGATTCTGTTCATTTGCATTGGAGAACATATCCACAGCAGAAACCGAAGTGCCCTTTGCATGAAAATCTTTTGTCATTTGTAGATTTTCTCCCTCTAAGATGTCAAAAACTCTTCTGCTGATCTATTATGAAAATAAATACATCCATGTAAGTTTCAATAACTGCACAGAGAAAGATGAAATGACATATCAGAACTTCAAATACAACTACTCTAATTAAGTTGCACAAGCATTGAGATTATTAACCTGAAATATATCAAGATGGTTGGCAACTAAAAGGATCATGGAATCACCCAGATAAAAATGCCTAACAGAAGAAATTGTACAGCTGGATAGTATCTAATATTCTAATTCCTACAAATTCTCCATTTCTTTGATTTATGATTCAGATTCAGTATTATATATGCTATCATTTTTTTTTATTTTTTTTATGATTGTCAAGGGGAATGTTGCTGTATTTACTTTCTTTCTTATTAGAAGTCTTAACAGGATGTACCGATGTAGTATGTTGGCCAAATATGGGGTAGATACTAGATAGAGAAGTAATGTTCACGTGCAAGCCACTTCCACTGTACCTGTTTTAAGGGCACTTAGTAATATACTTTAATACATAGTTGATACTTGATAGCTTTTATACTTTAACATATCTTGTTTCTAAAATGAACTTTTTTTAGCACTGATCATAAATAAACAAATAAATAAAGCGATAATTTCAAAATGGCTGCTTAGTTTATTGCATGATTTAGAGAAGGATCCGGTGAATTGCGATATTGAACCAAATCATTTTAGTCCAGCAGATTTGTTCTTTCTGTTGTATCATTTCCAGCCAAATTGAGCTGCCAACAACATTTAGTAAAGTTTTTTTCTTACGTGATAAAACTGCCTTTATGGCATCCGCCTCTCCTAACATTTCTTGTTGCAGTGAGAGTGTTTTACCCTTCCAATTTTATGCCACCCTCCTTCATCATCACCTGAAAAAGATCCCCCATCTCACCTTCCATATAATGCACCAAACTTTTTTATTTACTAGTAAAACGACTTGAACCCACCACCTCAAGGTTTCAATATTGAGAACCTCCACAGTGCCACGGGCTCTTGTCATATAATGCACCAAAGATCAACAACACAATTATTCCAGTTCCATTCAGAAAACCTTAAAAAGTTCATGACATAAAGTTTAATCTGTATTTTTCTCTTTCGGATATCTGGAAATCTTTTGATACTGCAAGACATGTTGATGTGGCACAGAGGATTAAATTCCCAAGAAGAAGACAAATACTTCTCAGTTCCTAAAGGGCGAGGAACCAAACAGTCTTAGTTAACATTACAGCATGCTAATTTGATCACATAAAAGAAAAACAAACCATGGCAGACGCTCAGACAACAACTTGCACCTGTTTTAGGGATGACACTCCTTGAATATTTACATATTTTGAGGACCTACCTCCACCATCACTATATATCATTTGTCTGGATCATGAAAAGAAGACATATACTAACCAAGGATCAAAATAGCGGATGCGGCGGGCGTAGCGGCGAGTAGCCAAAACTCTACGTAGCGGGCGATACGCAACGGTTGCGGCGATACATAGCGGTCTAGCGGTATCAATTTTTCAAGTGGTCAAAAAATTTTGAATCATGTGTAGTAGCAAATCTTATGTTACTTTTAGTGATTTGGAACCATAAAAAGGTAGAGTTAGAGACAACTTTAGGAAATGCTATTGGGGAGAAGAAATAGGAAAAATAATATTTTAAATTAAAATTGCTTAGCTATACTAGGTTTTAGACCGTAGCGCCACTATTTTCAAAATAGTGTAGCGGCCTCAACCGCTATGGCTGATAATGCGACCGCTACGTATTTTGAACCATGATACTAACAACAAAAGACTAATAAGTGGTGGAAGAAAGAGTAATCCAAGCAAAACAAAGAGGAACAAATAAATAGCAATCCAGATGACATTATATAAGAAGCAGAAATTTCCATATTTCTTGATTAAAATAGTTACAGCATGAACTTACAAATGGAAAATTTCTAATATGCATTAATGATCAAGCCCAAGTGACATTGATAACTTCCAGTGTCAAAGCTATTGTTGAAGAAACAAAAGATATTGTGGGAATTCTAATAGGAAGAGTGATTTCTTGAGAAATTCCTATCAGTAAGAAGTTTGTCCAAGGATGAACAGCTCAGCTTTGCAATGAACTCTTTATTTGGGTAGCTATTGAACCACCTCTTTCTTGATGGCAGGGTGCAGTTTTTGGGTCAGTCACCACGTACTTTAGACCCACCAAAAGGTACTTCCCATCTCATAAAAGAGTATTTGAATTGAGAAGATTAAAAAGTCCTCAACATGTAAGTCACCTTTCTCGCTTATCTTCTCACTTTGTAGCATTATTTGAATGATGGGTATGATTTCGGTTCTGTTTTTTTTAATTCAATTAAAGGTCAGTTCTCAGTTGTGGACATTGTCAAGTTTGTGCACCGGAAGGCACTAATGGAATTGATTTTTCTTTCTAACCTGCAAAATCGCACATTTTCATCCGTAGTTCATGTCTTTGGTGATGAAATTGTCTGATTATGTCTGTACATATTACTAACCTGGATTCGAAATTCAAATTGTGCTAAACTGGCTTTACATGTAGTGAGTCAAATCAACTATCTCAATTACAGAAGAAAAGAGGCAACATTTTTCACCACCTTCAACAACTTCCAGTGAAATCTACTAATTTGAAGGTTTGAGGAGATGGGAGGGTCTGTGCAAATAAAAATAAATGGATCTTGGCTTTGGATTCAGTAATAAGGTAAAAAGGAAAAAGGAAAAAGGAAATGATGAGTTTAGTGGCAGGGAAAACCCTTCACACAAGGTCATTTCACCATTCAAGCCACTGTCAGCCATCCAATTTAGCCAAAAGGATGCAGAAAACAAATTCCCACACCTGTTGGACTTAAATGATGTTCTCAATTCATATGACCAAAAAATTATCCAAAAACTTAGGGACAGTGCTGAAATTGTCACATAAATGAGTGGAAACAATTTATTGACAGTGGAGATCCGGTTGAAAAATATTCCATTTCTAACACCATATCAACATGACAGACACATCAATACTGATGATAAGAAATAAAACTACTTTTGTCCTTCTATTTAACAGTTTTAATGCATTTCCATTTACATATCCATTCATTAATAAACTAGAATTTACTTAATACACATTTTCAGTATAGTATATATTTGCACAAACATGTTAGTTTTTCCTAGTTCCTCATGTCAATGCCTGACACTAAATGTGTGACCCTTTTCCAAGTCACAAGTCACACAGAACTAGAGTAATAGTCCATGCATTAACAAACTAGAATTTACATAATACACATTTTCAGTATAGTATATATTTGCACGAACATGTCGGTTTTTCCTAGTTCCTCCTGTCAATGCCTGACACTAATGTGTGACCCTTTTCCAAGTCACAAGTCACACAGAACTAGAGCAATAGAACAAGAAAATACCTTGAAAGTATGGTGTGCTTTGCATCCCAACAGCTGCAACACACTCTGCAACACTGATCGTGTGTACCAAAATGATGTATTTGGCTGAGGTTGATAGCTTGTTTCTCCTGCCCTATCCTTTTCAACATCCTCATCATCAACAACAACAACGTAACAAAGTTTTCTAGCAGCCATCATCAGCTTCTCAGAGCAGCATGTATTCAAAATATTTAGCGGTAACTGCCAATCCAGAAAACCAAACATAAGCTTTCTTCCTTTTTTTTTTGAAGTAAAAGGCATCGATATATGTATAAAGGAAATTATTATGAGGAAAAGCAATGTGAGAGGTCCCGTGATTGAGATTGTGGTGACCAGGCCTAATAACATAACATCGGCATGAACTGGATTTCACATCCATTGGAGCCTAACATGGAGAGAATTAGTAAATATTTTACTTTGGCTTGTCCAATCAAAAAGATTATAGGCCTACCTGACGGAGACCACCAAATGAGGTCTAGATCATGCCAACACGAACCCAATTGCAGCATCTGATAAGAGATGTTAGAAAAAGGGCACCTCATGTTGTCATTCCATATGCCCTAATCCAAATTATCAAATCCTATATTCTATTTAACTGATTAAGAAAAAAAAATCCTAGACCAAAATCATCAAGAAAAAGAATATTCTTCAAGACCATCCTACATTGGATATTCGTTAAGTAATTGTACAAATAGCTTTCATACGCAATTTTTTTTACCAACCAAACCACAATTTGACAAACCTAGGAACTTGTATCTGAAAATATAAAAGTGAAAATATATTAAAAAGAAAAAATTATGCTTCTTATCAATGAGGTCATAAACTGGGGCACATTAAGATATGAATAGCATATTACATCCTTAACATTAACTGTTTGCAACTAGAAATACCATTGTGTGCCAAGAAGAAGAGGACACTTTCTACTTTATGGTAATCATCCACAATAAACGATTCATCATCATCATAATCAAAAGCCTTGTCCCAACTATATTGGGGTTGGCTACATGAATTCTCTCCATCCATTCCAATCTATCTTGAGCCGAGTCCACCATAAATGCAGCACGAGGGAAATTATTTTCCAGTCAATGGGTGATCATCCAAGACCACAACTCATTGAGAAATCAGACTAAAAAATAAAAATAACCTAGATAACTAGGATTTCCATGTTTCAAAGTTTGTGTAAACACTCCCACTCCCATGTCACAACATCTCTTCCGATTGAAACATTCATTTGATGGGGGTATAGCCCCTTTGTTAACCAGATTATTCAACATAAATTTCAAGTACAGGAAGAATGCATGAAGAATGGAGAAAGGACCCTTTTTTTTTTTAAAGGTAAAGTTTTATTGCTCCAAAAGCAGAACCAAAAAAGGCATTGTGGACCCTTGTTACAGGAGATATTCAGGATTGTGCAAACAATCAAGACATCAAAATTTATGAGCAAATATAGCAACACCTAGAAAGAGTATTAAGAGAGACCATGACAATACAAATAAGAGATAGACTCTGAACATGAGGACCATGAAGATAAAGACGGTTATGATGAAGTTCTACGCCTCTGAAAGTATACAAAGCCTTTGTTTCTTCCTAATAGGCACTTCTATTTGTAAAAACAAACAAGAATTTTGGAGAAATAAGTGTAAAAGGATTTAGGTTTAGTTTTGAGTGTATATAGTAAGTACTAAACAGGTCTATTTGGGACCTATGCAGAAAAGGACACTGAAATACATGTCTGCATCCCCAAATATTGTGTTTTGGGGTTTAATTCTGTGACAATATTTGTTCATATCATAACCAATTTGTATCCTTGGATATCAGTAATGAAATATCATTATTTCATAACCCCATCTGAGTGTCAATTTCAGGAATGTCTAGTAACTCATATTCGCATTGAAGTTTCTGAAAGAGACATTAAAATTGTGGAATGATTGTTAGAAATACATACACTTTTCAAAATAATATACTATACAAACCATCCAAAACAAACAAACAAAAGCAACAATACGATTCAAAAGTAGACATCCAAATTAGTATCTATTTTTTGGCTTAGCCAGGATTATGTACCTAAACAGAGTCCTAAAAGCCCCACCTATCCCTTTTCACTAAAAGGGATGCCAAATTGAACAAATCCAAAAACGTAATCAGATAAGTCAATATCAATATACAAAACAAATTGATCAATGTAATGCTTTTTTTTTTTTTACAGTTAAGTTGTATTTATGTACCTAACAAGATATGTATTTGGTACAAAACCTCACCTCTGCTTTTACTCGGATAAATTCAAGGTGAAAGATTTCAAAAGCCAAAAGAAATTAGGCAAGTTCCACTATTTTTCACCAAAGGATTCTCAATTGAATCCAAAAAATACCAGTTTCGAAGAGATCTTAATATATTACTTGCCAACCAAACTGCCACATTACAAGTTCTCTTGTAGATCGAGCATAGTAGACCAAAAATCACACCGACTAGATGATCCTACTCCTGCCCATCAGATTCCAAATTTGATTGTTAAGACTCCCATCATTCTTGACCAATTCAACCTGGCTTGGTTTTCAAAAAGAGATTATAGCACTGCTCCCTTCATGATGACAATCCAAACTGTCCGAATTGTGGGACACTTACTTGACCAAGTATGGCCCCAAAATACAAAGATCAGATGACCCACCATCTCATTTCAACAACTGAATCAGATGGTGGATGATCTCTCTTTAACCATCAATTTAATGCCACATATCAGGTATTTGGGGTTGTCCATCCAACAATATTTCTGGCAATGCTTCATTTAAAAAGGGGGTCAGTGATAAGTACAGCACGAATTCATAACATATGAACAATGGGGTTCCTACAAAGTTGAGAGTCGTAAAAAAAATGCTCATATTACTATCTAGCATCCCAACAGTAAATGAAAATGTTTACAGCATGCATGCCAGCATTCACCATAACCTTTTCAGTTAAAAAGGAAAAGAACAAAAAAAAGACATAATTCTCAAACAACAATCTCACATTTACCTCATCTTGCAGTATCCGATCAATATACTCAAACCCATCAACACCCACATCTTAATCACTGAAATCAAATAAAATGAACGTAGAAAATTTGAGCTTTCTATTCAGGCATTCATGGAAGAGTAATCATAAGACCCTGGACGCACTCAAGTCCATTGAAAACAGAGCACAGACTCGAATCCAAACCAACGGTAGGAATAATGAAATTCCTAGTTCGAATGACAGGAGAAAAAAGAGAAGAGAATAAAGGAAGAACAACGGTGGGGAGATGAAAAGCTCACTTGCGGATGGAGAAGGGTATTCGACTTTCACCGTGGAATTTTGAAGGATTTGAAAAGACACTGTGCCTTCCGTCACGAATTCTTCTTCGATTTTCGAATTAGAATCGCTTTCGAAAGACACTGTGCCTTTCGTGCATGACATTGATCAAAGTCAGATAATTTGAAATAATATAATAAAGGAGACTAGTGGCATATATCGCGGGAGCACAGTTGAAATCGTGCTCTCTACATTGGCACCTTGATTTTCATGGGTCAAAGCATCAAAATAATCTAACTTTATGTTGATTTCTACTCAAGTTTCCATCCTTTTAATTGTAACGCCTGTATTTTAAAAAGGTCAATCGAAATTTAGATTGAAGATATGGCCCGCCCATAAATTAAAAGGAATTGATGAATCTATGTGATAATAATTCATAAAATACAAATAATGGAGAATTTTCTCCTGCAAACAGCTGTGGGACACTTAGATAAATATCTATCAATAAGAGGAGGACAGATGAAGGGTTTCCGGGTAAATAAATCAAACCCACCAAATTATTCTAGCAATTGATTTAGTAGTCTTAAAATTTAACAACACTCTAACTATAGATTTGTTTGAAATTCAATCCAATGTGGAGCAAAAGACATAAATGTAAAATTAGTTTTTGTGCCGGATCATGGAATGATAAGATTATCAAATGAAATGCAATTATCAAAAGATGAGTGGGTCTCATGGAGCTGGACTGCATATTCAGTATCTTTTTAACGATGATGAATTACAATATGCTGACACATTAAAACAAGCCAAAATGTGGGACCTCCTTGATATAGTTGAGATAATCAAGGAACACATCCCAATAGTACAAAGACTTAAATAGTGGGGCAGGGCCCATTTGATGGTTGTGCAATGCAAATTCAAGCAATAATTGATCCAATCACATATTTTCCAAAGAATTTGGTGTTACAATCGAACTCCTGATTTATAGGCCACCAAATAAAGGGTTGTAAAAGATGTACCGTGGCGAACCCAAGTACAAGGGTATGGGCGCTGAAGCCTCACCCTACCTGAATTTTTTTAAAGAAAACCCTAGAAATTATGATAATTAGTATGTGATTTTTTCACATTTGCCATTTCCACAATATTTCTTTTACATTAAGTTCCCCCAAGTTAAATTTCAGATCTTGAAGATGCACCAATGGGCTTGTGGCCCATTCTTGTTGATCACTTGAGAGGCTTCAAGTCCAGAGATATCATAGATGAAAAGATTTATACATCTTCCTTCCATTCTCATTCTGTCCTTCGATTTGGTAGAGATGGTTTGTAAGGTGGAGGTAATTTCGATTTGGTTCTCCCGCGGTGCGCGCATATTTGATCTGACTTTAAAATGTTTCCGAGGTCGCCAACGGTTGCGGCAAAAGACTTCAACGTAACGATACGCGGCATTAGGTAGGAACGGACGAACGGTCTCTTACCGATATTTTGAACCAAAATCTCGCGATATTACAGGTCACTCTACTTTACCGTTCAAGTAATCTCTCTCACAACATAAACCCTTTCTAAACCCTAACTCTCCTCTCTATTTACTCTTGTAGAGCTTCTTCCAGAAATATCTAATTCCCCTCTTCCATTTTCATCGCTTCGCTCTTTTATATAGTGTTTGAATAATCTGCACCTACGGGCGGGATCTGAGCAAGAGCGTTGAGGTAGAGTCGATTTGCATTTGTAGAAATTTGTCCCACCATCATCCATTGGATTGATTACATGAAATTCGATGCAAGTCCATTTCAATTGTCATGTTACTATTTCTTCTATAATCTTTTGAGTCTATGGAACTGATAATGAAGGGAAATGAAAATGTGATCACAGAATTACAACATCCAAAAAAACATTGCTCAAAAGTTGCCCTAAGGGCATGTTTGGACCGTGGATTACTCCATGCAATTTTAAGAAGCCTGAAGAACTCCAATGTTTGGGGCTGTTGTGATTTGGAAATTTTTGGATCATTGTAATCTAAAAAAAAAAAAAACCTTCAAACATTCAATGGAAAAAATCCTCCAAACGGATAGATACACATATACATTCTTAATTTATTAGGCCTTTATCAAAGTTGGTCAAATCATAATTCAGTTTCCCCTCCCAGCGAGGGATGAAAAATTGAGCACTATTAATCCATCCCTAATGTTGTATTGGTAAATTGTCTTCCAAGGCTATGTGTTGCTGTGTTGTAGACTATAGATGAGCTGAAAAGAGGAAGATGGAGTAGCCAATGGCAAATGCATGAGATAGTTATAGGCTTTTCAAGTTTCTAGAAACATGCAAATTATTGAATGCAGAGAATTAGATGGGTGTGTATGGGTCATTATTAATGACTATCTTGAGATGGTTCTGTGTTTTTCAGATATTGTCACTCTTGTAAATTACTGAAAGGAGGAGGTAAAAATGCTGGAGAAGAGAACATTGCCTCGCCCTGTTCATTTAGGAGCAAGTACATTTTGGGGATGTGTCTTTATGATATTTGGCTTCATTTCTTTTCTGATGTTCTTTTATGCAGCTGTCCTATCTAAGATGCTTCCTGCATCTGGAAATCAATATATATCTGCCATCCAAAATGACAGGTACTGTTTTGATTGCTTTGACTTGTCATTTCGAGACATTATTGTAGTAGTAGTAGAACTATTTTGTATTAGAGGCACCCACATACTCTGTTGATTTATGTTAATTTCTGTAGCTGTAATTCCTGGTTTTAGATGTGGAAAGGAGCACCTTAGTCGTGTTCAAGTTTTGCATGTTGACTGGCTGGTACTTGTAACCACTCTACAAGGCACGTCATTTTTTAAACATTTGCTACTATTGACTGTCATGCATATTTCAGATACACAGGCACATTTCAATGCCAATAGTTGGCCAGAAAAATATCTTCCATCATGATATTTTGGTAGCACATATATCTTCTTATTGATAATTAAATGTGTCCAATCCTATCATATACACTACAATGTAGTATTTTTGTTGTATTTTCAGATGTTGTGTTTCGTGTTGGCCTTCTACATGACTTCTTGTTTCCTTGCCTGACACCAAAGCACTTCTGTATGTTCAAGTTTTACCAAGTATACTCCCTTTCCCGAAAGAAATTGCCTAGTTTGATATTTGTATCTTTGCCAAACACATGGACACAATTGAATACTTGCAATAGAAAAAATTACCTTGTTTGAACTTTTTTATTGATATATTAGCTGCATTTCTATGCTATTTATATAGATTTAATATATTTTAATTCTTATCATAGGTGTTGTAACAGAGAACTAAGATATTACTTTTTAAATGTTTTAACATATTTGTAAATGTCTTTGTCCAATGCTGAAACCCATGTTTTATTTTATCCCCAAGTAACATAAGGTTGGAACTGGTTGCATGATGTTGTAAACATGAGGAAGCAACCATTCAACAAAAAAAAAAAAAAAGGGAAAAGGAAGAGAGGAAACATGATGAGGTATTTATTTAACAAAACACTTATTTTGTTCTAAGTGGTCCCATTATTAGATCTTCTAATCATAATGATCTCAACTTGTGCTCACACTACTCAATTAGATCCATTACACGTGAAACAGGTTCCTCTTGACATATGAAAAAATGTTCCACAGTCCACACCATAATGCCATACCAAATGACCAAAATGTGCTTAGAGGCTGTGGTCCCCACTTTAAGCTTTCAGGACCCTTAAGTTGTAGTATCAAAGTCATCTCAACCTAAAGGCAAAGCTACAGTAAATCTGGCAAATCCTAAGCAGACTTCAAAAAGCAAAATTTGGAGAAAGAGGGCACAGCAGCTTGTTGCCTTAATGCAAAGAAGGGGGAAAAAGGATGGGACAATAGTTCATTGTCATTATCCATATTGGACGAAGGGCAACATGTGTATATCATCCCTGGTCAAGAAAGGGGCACCAGTCTCGTCATCCCTGATATGAAAAGGGAGGGTCAAGCTCGAGTAGCTACTCCAACACAATTATACATGAGTGGAGTCAAGTTAATCTTGAGCTTGGCTTTTCCACCCTAATATTACCATCTACAAAATATATTATTATTTGTATAACTCATATATAACATTATAAGCACATTTATCACGTGTGGCCCATTGGAGTATATACTACATTATGTATGATATAAAAGAAAAAAATTGAATGGATGACTTTGTTAATAATAAGAGGCTTAACAGTATACGAGAAATATACTGTATAATAATTATTATTTTTTGAATGGTATAATTTGTACAATTATATAAAAATATTTAAGATAAAGACCAAACAAACAAAGCCGCGATGAGAAAAACAAGTTCTAACTTGAGCTCGGCTTGATTAGCGCACACAAGCCAAGCTGGCTCTACTCATTGACATCCCTACAAGGGGACAACGTCCTCTCGTCCTCCTTTGTTGCAGACATAAACAGGCAGTTATAACTATTGTTGGTCATTTGGCATATGGCAAAAATACACTATGAGACATGGTATTTAATAATTTATATTGAGGATTCAAAACTGCAGGTAAAAATTCATTTTCATGAAAACAAAAACAGAGAACACCAAGAAGTTGGATGGTAATATGTTTAAAAGTGAATTTGATGTTCTTTTTATGGCCTCTTATTTCCAATTTTGTGCTGCTTTCCAAACAGATACTATTGCTTGCTGGTGCCACTGACACTTCCTGTTGTAGTGGTGGCTGTATATTTGCATTGGCTCAGCATGAAACTCTTCAAGCATGCTTGAGTTACATATGTGGATTGGAGGATCAGTACATATGACGAGGTTGTCCATTTACTACAGCATTGCTTCTCTACTATGTTATTCTAGGAGCATCTGATGGTCATATTTGTTTGCTTATTTCATATTTATTTGAGACTAGAGCCTCATTTTAATGCATGGAACTTAGCTTGGAATTCATGGAAGCAAGATTCCTAGTGTGGTAACTGGTAACAGTGAATTCCTCTTGTCCATAATTTTTGAGGAGTCCTGTCGTAAGAAGCTGGGAATTTTCTTGTCCATGGTCCCGAAGATTCCATGCATCCAAACTACCATATGCCTGTAGCAGCATTTATTCAGTTCCACAAAAATTTGTATTCACCAAAGTAATTTCCATTCTGGATATACGAATTGGGTATTGCCAACAGATGTAGATGCAATGTTGGTGTATCTAGCTTGATCTGCACTGATAGAAGGGTGCCTTGTTGCTAGAGAGATAAAGGTCCAGACACGAATCACTAGGGGGTCTGCCACTTGTACACGACGTAATGATGCTGACACTGTTAACCATCCAAAAATATGTTATTTGAGGATAATGACGGTGCTTCCAATATGTGGGATGGAAATCCAGATCCTCTTGATGTTTCAAGTGCATATGACAATTGACAACAATTTAGGCTGTATTAATTTACCCTTTATAAACCTCATCTGAATGCAGTGTGTTTGGTGGAAATGATTCTGGGAAGTGCATAATTCCAAAATGATGCTCTCCCCACATAACGATATTTGATGGTCCAACTCCACGGTGTTTGTGTTTTGCTGATTTAAAGTTTATATGTTCAATCAAATATGCCTAGTCTGCAAACAAACAGGCACTTAATGATAGTGTTTTAAGTTGCCAGTTTTGGAGAATCACACAACTTTCTAAAACTCACCCAGCACCAACTGGATCAGCAGATGGGATGGTTTCTTCTGTCGATCTGCTAGCTATCTTCCCTTCTTTTTCACGCAGCATGATTTGAGAAATCATTGTTTACCAGCAGTTGCAGCCTGTATAATGTGTAGACCAGCATATTTAAGACACTCGTTATGTATGCAATACCAATTAGTCTGGATGTGTAAACTATCTACACATCGCTCACTCAAAATAGCCAATTCTGACTGCAAAAGTGAATCTGATTGTGTTGACAAAGATGCAAAAGCAATCCAATGCATCCCCATGAAATGAATCCATTTTCATTGAAAAATGAATTCAGCTCTATGTTGCACGTAGATCTCTAAATGCAGATGATTAGAGAGCATGATTGGCCATTTCTAACATTTTGAAACTATGTGGACCAATATTAAGATAGGATGAGAATATTTTCAAAATGTGAGGAAAACTAAAAATTGCAAAAGTTCCACATTGTCACCGCGATAAAATGGTAAAAGTAATCAAACGTTGGTTTTTGATCAGTTATATATTTTTCTCCATCTATATATATATATATATATACGGTAATATTCAGGTGAGAACTAGTTCTCACATATTATATGAGAATTTTTTTATGGGGCCTAATTGTTGGCCATATTTGGGGATGAGACTAGAGGGGATGGAAAGATCAATGTGAGATCACTCCAACTATCAAGTTTGACTCCAAACGCATGCCCCTAACTCCTTCATCCGAGGCCCACAAGTTTAATGGCTTCATATTTAAAAAAAATATTCAACCCTCGATTCAACGGTTCAGTCCATTCGGATGTGTGCCAATCCTTATATATATATATATTTATTTTTTGTTATTTATACGATAATGTCCCAAGAAAACCTCAATTTTCCCTTTTTCTTTACAGAAAAAGACAGACTGATATTTACCTAAGATAATATATTCCTGAGAATAATGTTTGTCATAGTGGTGGACTGGGCTGTCTTCAATTGTTTATACTCATTTCATTGTTCAATCAGTTAATTACAAACTCCAACAGAAGAACAACTAAACTTACATGATACAACTCCAAAAGGTTGGAGGTTGATAGAATGGTCAGGACCACGGTTTCTCTTTCTTTCGAACCTAGAGATCCTAGGTTCAAACACTAGGCAGTAGGCCCGAGTCCAGTTCATATATATATAACTTTAAAATCTGTCCTACAATTTGAATAATTAGTAATAACCGAAACACACTGGCATTTGAACCAGAGAGCAGATGATCAAAAACTGTCAACGCAAACCTGGACTGAATTGCCCATGAGGCCCAAAATCAGGCTCATAAATCATAACTGAACCTTCTAGTGTTTTATGTGGGGAATGGATATCAACTAGGGTTAAGCCAATTTTTTTGTAGCGAGTTCACCTCCATAGTGGATTAGGGCATACTAAATGTCACTGATCATTAATGATTGACACTTATTTGTGGTTTCTTACACTTTTGTAGTTGCATTTTTTTTTTATTCAATCCAATGGTCATGGTGGTTGATTTAGATTTATATGATAAGTTTCGATACTACTATAGGAAATATCACTTTTAAAAAGTCACGGTGTTTTGATGGTGTTGGGATATTTCCTTTTGAGATCTTTTTACAGTATTTTGAGATAATCCATAGAAAAATAAATTAAATTTTTACAACAATAAAATATACTTAAATTGTCTTTAACTTAGTAAATAATTATCAAACTCGGTGATAACGGGCATAAGTTGGGGTGAAGTGTGAACCCATTTTTCTGGCAAGTTCAATTCAATGCATGTCAATAACCAGAAAGGATAATTAAGCTCACAATGGATGCGGGTGCTCGTGGCCCAAGCTTGGATTAAGTGATGGAAAGCACAAAGCCTAGCCCAATTGACTAAATGGGCGTGCTTGGGCTTGATATTTATGGCATGCATCGGGCATGAGTCGGGACAATGTATTTCTAAAGTCGGGTTGGACCTAGATATGCCTCAACCCGCCCTGCCCACCATTGATTAAATAGGCGGCTTAGGCTTGAGATTTACAGCTCGCATTGGGCTTGGGCTGGATACGAACTTGTGTTTCTAAATTCAGGTTGAGCCCGAATATTCCTTGTTTTGGCATTAGCCAACCTATGAACACCCCTAACAGTGGATTAGGGTTCACCAACTATCACCGATCATGTAATATTAACACTTATTTGTGTTTTTTTCCCTCTTTTGTATTGCGTTGTCTTTTTTTTTATTCAATCCAACAGTCATAATGGTTGATTACTTGATCTAGATTTACATGAAAAGTTTTGACAGTATTATCATGAATATCACTTTTGAAAAATTATGGTATTTTCGAGTGTTTTTTTTTTTTTTTTTTTTGGTAGAAACATCTGGAGATGTTAAAAGAGCATTTTGAAGACGTTTCGAGATTTCCTCATAACATTTTGAGATAATGCCATAGAAAATGAATTAGAGTTCAAAAAACAAAATATATTTAAATTGTAGTCATGTTTGTGAGCACTGTGACACGAAAGAATTCCGATTAGATTCATTAAAATTTGAGCCTGTTATGTTGGATAGGCTGATTTTGGCAGGTTCATGACTTAAATATTTGTTATTATTAATAAAAACCATTCTTATTAAAGAAGAAAAAAAGAAAATCATTAGAAGCCACCACACAAGAAAATCATTACCCAGATTGCATATAACTTAAATGCACTCTAACTTGTAGGGCCCACTTAGATGCATGTTCGTCCTTAGTAGGAGGGCAGAAGGAAGGGTCTCCTCATGGATAAAAAGGGATCGGAAAAAAAAAAAATCAGGCCCTAGTTCTTAATTTGACCACCTTAAATTTAATGGCATCTTAATCATAATTTTTTTTTGAAGATTTGATCCAACGGTGAGTGAAGGTCCAGTAAATGAGAAGTTGGGCCTGATACTGGATCATGGATGGAAAGAGTGCCAAAGGGCTGCATTGATAAAAGGCAGGACCATAAAATAGAAGCAAACCAACTCATTTAATCAAACTGGAAGAATTAAGTTGACCTTTTTCTTTTGTTTTTTGAGGCATCTGCCGAGAACCCTTCAAGAATTTCTGAAATCATTGCATAAATTTCTGCAAGGGCCCTGCATTGTTTAAATTTGTTCCAAAATTAACATCTCTCCTAAAACAAAAAATTTCGAGATGAGTCATTTGGTTGCTAGTTCCTACAGTTTCAAAAAGATCACTTCTCACCAGTTTAAGAGATAAAGTAATTAGTGTAAACTAGGGATCCCCATTTCCCACTTTTCAGCAGAAACTAGAAAGGCTCCATCCTACTTAGAAACCATTCATTCCACATCCGTCCAACATAAAATCCCAAGAACCCTCAAGCTTAGATTTACTCTAAACATGTAGCGGATACGTCAGCAGGAAATCATTTCAGGTCCTCAATAGCAACACACAAAACACATTGGCTATGGTCTGGGATCAAGTATGCTAGAACTATTTACTGGTTTTGATGTGCCTGAACTGATTGTGTAATGATTGCACTAAAAATGAGGGATCTGATTAGATTCAGTTTCACTATTTCTAAATTTTTACTGAACAAGAAAACTGCATTTCCTAGAAGGAAATGATTATTGTCATTCCAAACCCACAATTACTACGATATTTGCAATGCAAACTTCTATAGTTGGTGATTCCAAAAATATTCGGAATCAATATAAAATAAATTATGGGTTTCACATGTGCAGCACAGAAGGACCCTATTAATCTTCATGGAGATAGTGTGTTTAAAAAAAAAACACATATCAACAATCTGGATTATGTGTTGACTAGTTTAAGAAAGTACCCAGGTACAGTCACACATCCATAAAACTCCTGTCCTCTTCATTTCCTAGCTCCTTCACCAGTTTTAAACAAATGTAGTTGAGAACTTGACCACAAAAACAATCCTCAATCTTTCACTTTTTTTTTTATTAATGAAAATAATTACAATAATCGTCAATTATGGATTTTTATGGCCCCTTTCACTGGGAGCATAGAGTTTCCTCACTAATTTTTGAAATATTTGCTGAATCCACTAATTTACCAAGAGTAAGTGATGTGGACGGCGGATCGAGATGCGGGGTGGGTAGAAATGGAGATGGAAGATAAGGGGGGTGGGTAGAGATGAAGGTGGAGATGGAAGATGAGGCGGTAGGTCAGGAAAACCTGAAAATCTTGGCCTCACGCCAAACTTCCGATTCACAAGCAAGGAAAAGCCTCCCATTGAGGAGAGCATAAGAGAGCAAAACATTCACAATTTTTTTCGTTAATCAAAAGTCTAATCTGAAAGAGGCATTACAATGCTTTAAATAAGAGAAAACTAAACCTAGATGGCTAGATTTTATCCCAACCATCTAAACAATCATTCGGTTGAAATTAAAACATCTCATCTTAAATAAATAAAAGACATAAACCATGAACTTTTATTGATTAAAAGGTCATTTTTTCATAGTTCTAATTTCATCCGTTGAGAAAGCACCTAATCCACCAAGACATTAAATTTGCCTCTATAGTCTATAAGCCCCATTCACATTAAATTTTCAAAATTCAAGTAACAAATGCCTATCTTTCATTTCCTCTGAGGTTTGAAACCAAAAGATGTACCTATTTCACCAACTGGATATCTTTTCCCAAAAAAAGCTGCCTCATTACAGCCCATTTCACAAGACGCATCATTGTAAGTTTCTACGACGTTTCTCGAGTTGTCGAAACCTAATTATTTCTTTTGATTTTTTTTCCTTTCTATCTGAGTTGACTTTAACTCATCCTGTCCAAATTGCACTAAGTATTGCTGCCACAAGAAACATAAAACTGTCTTAACCACTTGCATAATTTAGTCACAGACCTTAAAAAATTTAACCCTGATCAACACCAAAGATCAAGCAACTCAATCTATACTAACCAAGCAAGTCCCATAACCTATAATCTGAGTTATAGACTTATGCAATCATGGCAGAAGATTCCTCCTGCTTTACGCCTATTTCACCTAACAAGCTACCTTATATTGGCAGGCCATCAATTACCTTATGAGCCCCACTGCTACAAGATTGCCACCAAACTTCATCCAAATACTCCCCACCTTTACCACAGATGCACCAATATACCAGCCATTCAAATCACATCACTAGCCAAGACCTTTCCGCAACTCTCTTCATAATAATGTCATTCCATGGTCTGTAACATAAAATCTAAAGCTACTCATAATCTCGCTCACTGACTCTCATTCACTCTGCTGGCGTGGACTAGTTTGGATGTCCTGAGAATAAAAGATGTTAACCACCAGTCATTGCATGTTTCTTGATATCTTGGAGTTCAAAAAGCTAGCCATCAAATATTGAAAACTAAGAGTTGAAAGTAAATGGTGTAAATTTGCAGGAATTATGCTTAATAGCACACTCCAATCCTAGTGTTTTCCTTTGTAATGTATGTAATTTCTTTTTTCAATTGACGTGTTTGCCTTTAAACAATCTTAACAGTGAGTGTCAACAGACAAGCATCCACATATGTTTCATAAATGCATCTGAAGCAGACAGTCGCCACATCTAGGATCAATTCACTTACAGGATCATTTCTTAACATCATTCAAATTATCTCTTCATGTTAACTTTTCACCAACGCATGTGTGACTCGAGGTTCTCAATACTAGTATAACATGCAGACTTACTCAGGGTTCTCTCATAATCATCGTTCCACTTCTAGGGTTATTTTTCAACTTTGCTCAAATCGTCTCTTCATTTTACCCTTTCACCAATGTATGACTCAAGGTTCCAGATATCTGATAAAACAAGCAGAGTCGCAGAATAATGTGTAATCATCATCCTCTTATCCTATCCATCGATCCGGGCTGTCCAAACATTAAATACCTAAGAGACAAGCAAAGAACAATCAAAGCCTAACTAGTTTAGTAGTAAAAAAGATCCCTTGCATATAAGATGAATCCACTTCAGGGTCGTATTTTAATCTCATCGGAATCTTCTCTTCATATTAACCTGTTTCACCAGTGTATGACTCGAGGTTCAAAAAACAGTATACCATACAGACTTTCTTGCTTTTATATACACATAATGCATCATCGTCTTTGTCATCACCATCGTGGAAAAAAAATTTTATAAAATGCAGCCTTATGCCATCAAGGTAGGATCAGCGAAATATATCCTACTCAATAGATAGGCAAACAATAACCAAAGCCTAACTAATTTAGCTAGACAATAGCTCTCTTTAAGAGTGTGCAACAAGTGATACGTGTGCGAATGATAAATTGATTCAGAGTACCTGTGTCTTTGTGACTTTCATTCCTAAAGAAGGCTATAAGGTTGATAATAAGCAGAACATAAAAAGGCCAAGGTCACCCATCCTAATACTCCCATTCCCACAAAAAGGAAAGAAAAATAGCAATCAAAACAATAGTGCTTAGATATAGAGTAGCAAGAACCTGTATCACAGTTGAAAGGTGCTCACTGTTGCAGCCAAGAGGTAGCGGCTTGGAGTCATGTTACCAATTTTTTATGAAAAAAATAAATGCTTAGCGGTGGAATACTAGTGTTGTAACAGAATTTAACTCATCCATTTAACATGACCCAATAGAAGTTTGTGTATTAGATGTATGAGCCCTTGGTAACTTGTTTATCCCATTTGCTGCATTCTCGAACAGTTTTTTCTTCTAGGAATGTATGCAATGCTCCACCACAAATATAGTTTTCTAAAGTTTAAAGACATCCACAAGTGACTGGATAACTAGGAAAAAAATGTTTAAGTGGCTAGAGTGAAGAGGGGATCATACATGTTCTATCTACCATAATTAAGTAAAGACGCTCTCTGAACAATAGCAAACATTAACCACCAAATAACTACTACTTGAACCTAAACAAGTACATTGCCTTTGCATGACAATAATATGCTGAAGTGAAAACATTGAACATGAAAAATAAATACATTTCCAGCACTGCAAAGTTAAATTCTATAACATCACGGTCTCACCAGAGTCTTCTGATCCTATGTCTGACCCTAGAAGGGCCCTCCTATCTTGATAAGCCATCAATGCTTCAGGAGCTTCCTCCTGATACTTGGTCACAAACTTTCTTAAGAAGTTCAATTCATTGCATGACATCACCGAAATCAAACTGAAATCCTTCCTCATCAGATTCCTTGACATCAGGACTCGCATCACTGCGCATCGCGGAACAATCCTAGTTTCAAAACTAAGCAAGAGAATGTTGGGCCACCGGCAAATATCAGATGCCTTAGTCCCCAGCTCCTTTGCAACAAACTCCAGTGTTCTCTTTATCTTCTTCTCAGATACGATCATACACATGGGTTGCTTCTTGAAAGCTGTAAGAATCTCATCCTCAGACCATCCTACTCTCCTATAAACCTCCAATTTCCTCTCCCATGTAGATCTGCTCATTACGGACATGACGCGAACTGCAATTACAAAAGCTGAACTCAAGCGATCAAATCCAAATCCCTCTACAGTCTTGACAACCTCGCTAAATTGATCGGGCATCAACACGAGAGTTCTTGGGTGGGTTATGATCAACCACATGATCCGTGATTCGGGTACGCCGTGATTCCTTAAGATAGAGATATTGGGCACAAGTTTTCCATGGAGTCTTACTTGAAGAACTTGTGCCGAGCGCCTAAGGGTAGCATTGATGTTCTCATTGGTACGTACAAAGCTCTTAAGGAAATCAAAGGATGGGATTATTTGTTTGGTTAGGCTTCTTTCAAATATGGAAGGGTTTGAGGAGAGCATCTTCACGATGACCGGACCAGTAACACCCGAACCCAAGAAGAAATCCAGCTTGGGTTTCAGGGTTTTCTTTGGATCAGCCAAGAGCAGTGGTGGGAACTTGGTAATGAGTTTTGTGATGTGGGGTTTGGAGAATCCATGATTTTTTAAAAGTGCAAGTACAGAGTCTGGTTTTTCATGGTTTTTTAGTATGGCTCTCTTAGAAGCTAATAGAGCTGATTCTGGGGATAACCCACATGAGTTTATGAGGTAAGAGACTGTAAATGAGGGATCCTCTGTGGTGGGGGAGTTTGAGAGAGAAGATACAGATATTAAAGATGAGGGTTTCTGAACAAGAAAGACATAAAAATTACCTCTTGTTTTTGAATCTTTGATACTATTACCGAACTGCAGTAGGTTTCTACCGAATCTGAAACTAAACATGGATGTATGGAATGGAGTGATAAAGATAAATGATTCTGTTTGGTAAGAGAAGCGTAAAGAGGATTGCATTCAGGGAGAATAACAACTTACAGGGATTTTATAGGGACTTCGGAGTTTTTTCCCTTCCCAGGCCGAGAACGAAAGAGAGCTAGCTGCCCTTGATCTGGGATCTTGGGTTTAGCCTTGTTTTAATGCGGGGAGTGCACTGCTCCAGACTAGGTCCTTGCCCAGGTTTTTAGTAGTGCTAGGTTTAAGCCGGAATATATCACATTTTTTGTTTTTATAAAAGTAAATGAGAAAGTCCACTTGGACGTAATGGGGGTTCGGTTTTTGGACCGTCCCCCTATGTCCAAGTCCAAATAGGGGGACGGTCCAAAAACCGACCCCCCATTACGTCCATCAGGGGCGGACCCATGTGTATTCATGGGGGTGCACCTGCACCCGGTAAATTTTGAAAATCCCTTTAAAGGGATATGGGCCATGCACCCCTGCCCCACTTAAAAATGCATCTCGCACCCCCATTTAAAACCCATCATTGAAATGCACCCACATCAAATCGAGAAATCCTCTCAGTTCACCCATATAAGAAACCTAATTTTCCCGTTCCCATCATATCGCACCCCTCAAACGAAAATCCTGGGTCCGCCACTGACGTCCATGTAGCATGGCCCAAAGTAAATTTATCCACGTATGTGGGCTTTGTTGTTGTATTTGTGGGCTTCTGTTCCTGCGTGTGCAGATTTTGGAACAGAGCCCTCTCGGTTGGGGTTACAAAATAAAACTAAGAGGGTAAGCTCATTTTTACCCTGAATTAAGGCATCCTAAAAATATCATTGATGCATATTTGTAGTTTCTTACTATTTACCATCGCATTGATGATAGTTGATTTAAATTTATATGACAAGTTTTGATGCTATTGCCACAAAAATCACTTTTAAAAAGGTTGTAGTGTTTTGACGGTGTTGGAATATTTCTTTTTGAAAAAATTATTATTAAAAATAAGATAATTTTTAAACAATAGAATGTACTTGAATTGTACTTACGTTTGTGAGCACTATGAGATGATAGAAAATATACTTAAACTTCTAGTCAGCAGTCAGCAGTTTTGTCTTATGAAATGTTTACTATCAACTATATTATAAGTTTTACAAATTGTAATTTATTGACTAAAAGGGCCTGACTACAAAATGCTTGGAGTAGGGCTCACCTTGGGTTGGGATAATACCATAAAAATGAATTAAATTCCAGAAATAAAATATATTTATATTGTACTTATGTTTGTGAGTGCTGCCATACCGTGGAAACTGACTTGGTAACTCATTATTTTTGGCTTTTTTAAAGGCCTACATCAATTATGTTATAGGTTTTACATATCATAAATTATTGATTAAAAAAAAAACTTCGAAGAATGACTCATTTTTTCTTCTTCTATCTCCTTTTTTGCTCATAACTCCTTCTACTTCTGCCGACTAACTCCTACAACATTGATCTCAACAGTGTTAGAATTGGATAAGGGCCCCCTTGACACATAAAGCACTCCATTCTCACATATAGCCACTAAACCAATCATTTCTCTCATCCCTCTTTCTCCCCACAGCCCAAACAAAAACCTTCTCCCAACCAAATGACACCCTTTCTTCCTTGAACCATCCTTGCCCTCCCACCTTTCTAACATTTTTTTTTCTCGGCCATCGCTGCCCTTGTAATCATCTCATTTCATTCTTTTGCATCCCCCTACAACACAAATCCAACACACGACACTTAAACGAGTACTATACTGCAACTGCGACGCATCTCCCACATTTTCCTTTTACCGTCATCTTAAACTAGCTTCACCCATTATCCCCATCCAACCGCCATTATTAGGCTACTGCCATCTAAAATAAGAAGTATTTTTCCCTAAATCTGTCTTAAGTGGCAGTATCGATGCTTAATTGTGAAAAAGAAAAAAAAAAAAAAAAAACGTGTAGAGATATATCCGCCGTTACATGAAGGTTAGCATGGGATATCAGTTCAAATAAATGATTGCAGCCCTTAGTTTTAAGTCTTTAAATTTTAATGTCCTCGTAACATTATTTATGTTTAATTGTAAAAGTCAGCGATAACAATATCTAAAATTATATAAGAACTGAGTTTTGACAATTCATGGGAACAATATGTGCGAAAAGGTTCTGATTAACCATGCCCTAAAAAGAAGGGTGCATTCTTATAAAAATTCATAAATAACTATAGATATGACCAGATATACCAAGACCATCAAAACCCGAACTCAATGTGGCTCAAAATTTATAAACTCAATAATTGCCTTTAACTCGACCAAATAATAACAGACATAATTTGGGGCGAGTCATCATTAAACCTGAGCCACAACCCGGCTTTATTATGGGTGGGTTTGATGGATTCCCATTATATTCATAAATTTTGATTCTATCATGAAGGAGAGGCTTTAGAATTTGGCTGCAGAACATAGCACCCCCATTTATGACTTATTTATTTGTTATCAACAAAAATCATTATTATTGAAAAATAAGAAAATCATTAAGTCGCACAAAATTTTCAACATGGCCAACGTTATTCCAAAAGCAGATGGGGGTGCTCGTGGCCCGAGCTTGGATTAATTGATGGAAAGCCCAAAGCCCAGCCCAATTGACTAAATGGGTATGCTTGGGCTTGATAATTATGGCATGCGTCGGGCATGTATTTCTAAAGTTGGGTTGAACTTGGATATGCCTTAGTCCAGCTCAACCCGCCCTGCCCACCATTGATTAAATAGGCGGCTTAAGGCCTTGTTTGGCATCTCTACTCTTTTTCTGACAGACCATTCAAAATAGAGCCATTAAAAAAAGAGCTATAAAAAGAAGAGGCTAGAACAAAAAAAAGTGTTTGGTAATTAACGGGTCTACTTCAAATATATCGTTTGGTATGCCCTCTATTTATCTCTTTGTAGAGGGGTTTGCCTCTTTTTAGAGGGGTATCTTCTGTCATAATGTAAAAAATGAACTTCACCTTTATATATTATTCAAGAACACATGTAATCAAAGGACTCAATTGTTTTGCTAGTTTTATGGCATCTTCATTTGTTTTCACTTTTGGTTGAAGAAAAAGTAATCGTCCAGGACTGAGCCTCAGACAGAACGGATGTGAACATCAGTGAGGAAGTGTACATCTACACATGCTAAAACCCCATTTTCACACATCTGAGCCGCACCTGTTGAAACCATGTTAAACACTTTATATAACCCAATAGGATGCCCTTTATGTGGAAAATCAGAAGAACTGAATACCATCTTCTCCACACTCTCTGTTTGTGCACATGCTTCCATTACATTGATTACTCCTCTCACCTCCAAATCCACCATATTCTCCTGATCAAACCAAAACAAACAACCAAAAACATCACCAAATCCAACAATAGAGAGAGATGAGTTCTTCTTATTCCAGCTATTAAACTAAGCAGAAGAAAAGTTTTATGTGATTTTAGAAGTAATCACTTACATCATATCCATCAAGACTGTCCAGACAACAGAACAAAGAAGAACATCCCTTCAAAGCTCCAAGAATGCTCAGGTAGTCCAAAATATCCACCACAAACAACTCCAATCTCTTTTCCAACTTACCCATTTCCTTGATGTTCTTCATTATCTCTGTCTCCCCTGTATCCAAACCAAGAAAAATAAAAAGCAAATTCAACATTCACTTACAAAACCAAAAACCCACAAACCAAAAGGAAAGAAAATTAAAAGGAGAGAGAGGGAGAGAGAGAAGCAACCACCATTGTTCTGAACAGCTGCATGAACTGAAGAGCCCCTGCTCAAGAGTCCTTTAAGAATCCAAAAGCCCATGTAGGAAGAAGCATTAAGAACACAAATGGGTGATCTAGGGAGACTGTTTTTGGCATTTGGGAGCTCTGAAATCGTCATCTTGATGGATTTCTTCAGTGAAAAAGAGAGAAGAAAAATTGGATCTCGTTATTCTTCTCCTCCTTCTTGTGTTTTTGTTGAAGAGAAAAAATGGTTTTTTGTGAAGAAGTTGTTGGAGTTCAGGTAAGTTCTTTTTCACAGAAGGAGAAGAGGTAGGGTTCGGAGGTTTCAAGTTAGAAAGAACGAGAAGTGAGGCTTTTTTCAAGGGACTTTCGTTGGCAATAAAATTCCATCGGGGGCAGTTTTGTCATCAAAATTGGGTTCCGCCTCTGCTTTTTCAAGAGGCATTGCCTCTTATTTCAACATGCCCAATTTTGGGGCATTTCCTTTTTAGAGGCTTTACCTCTTTTGCTCTAAATTGTGTAGAGTCTATAAATCATTGCCAAACACCTCTAATTTTAAAACCTCTACCCCCTTTAGAGAAATAGAGGTTTAGAGGTAAAAAATAGACATGCCAAACATGGGCTAAGTCCGGCTCACATTGGGCTGGATATGAGCTTGTGTTTCTAAATTCAGGTTGAGCTTGAATATTCCTTGTTTTGGCGTTAGCCAGTCTATGAACACCACTAACAGTGGATTAGGGTTCACCAACTATCACCGATCATGTAATATTAACACTTATTTGTGCTTTTTCCCCACTTTTGTTATTGCATTGTTTTTTTTTTTTTTAATTCAATCCAACAGTCAAAATGGTTGATTACTTGATTTAGATTTACATGAAAAGTTTTGACACTATTATCATGAATATCACTTTGAGGGTTTTTTTTTTTTTTTTTTTTTTTTTTTGTAGAAACATCTGGAGATGTTGAAAGAGCATTTTGGAGACGTTTCGAGATTTCCTCATAACATTTTGAGATAATGCCATAGAAAATGACTTAAGAGTTCAAAAAACAAAATATATTTAAATTGTAGTCATGTTTGTGAGCACCGTGACTCGAAAGAATTCCGATTAGATTCATAAATTTTGAGTCTGTCATGTTGGAGAGGCTGATTTTGGCCGCGATTCCTGACTTAAATATTTGTTATTATTAATAAAAATCATTCTTATTAAAGAAGAAAAAAGGAAAATCATTAGAAGCCACCACACAAGAAAATCATTACCCCTGCACGTGCAGATTGCATAAACTTAAATGCACTCTAACTTGTGAAGCCCACTTAGATGCAAATTTATCCTTTATAGGAGGGCAGAAGGAAGAGTCTCCTCATGGATAAAAAGGGATCGAAAAAAAAAAAAATCAGGCCCTAATTCTTAATTTAACCACCTTAAATTTAATGGCATCTTAATCATAATTTTTTTTAAGATTTGATCCAATGGTGAGTGAAGGCCTGGTAAATGAAAAGTTGGGCCTGATAATAATGGAAGGAAAGAGCACCAAAGGGCTGCATTGATTAAAAAGCAGGCCCAAATGGGCCCCATAATGAGAACAGTATCCTTTCATCCAGACACATCCCATTGTCAATAAGGCACTGGCCAACTTTTTTTATTTTATTTATATATTTATTTTTGCAGCCAACCTTAACATAGTTAGAACAAGACTTTGATGTTAATGATGATGAAATATTTATTTTTGTCTGGGCAAGCTTAAATCTTAAAGAATCTCAATCCATCGTGGAATGATTAAACCACCCCCCACCCCCCCCCCCCCACCCCCCAAAAAAAAAAAAAAAAAAAAAAAAAACAAAACAAAACAAAACAAAAAAAAAAAAAAAAAAAAAAAAAAAAAAAAAAAACGTACAACCTTAATTCTTCTTGGACTCGTTTGGCACAGGGTTAGTTATTGAAGGGCATCAGTTGACTCATCAGACAACACTCTCTGATCAGAAGGAACCTGAAGAAGTCAGTTATAACCCCAGTTAGAATGCATAAATCAGCTAACTCATAATGGAACTCTGAAAAAATCAGAAGGAAATATGGAAAAGTCAGCTAAACCCTGATTAAACTTTCTAAGGACGTCTCCCCCTAGGAATTCAGTTGACTCCAAATTGGAAGGACCATAAAATAGAAGCAAACCAACTCATTTAATCAAACTGGAAGAATTAGCTTTTTTCTTTTTCTTTTTTATTTTATTTGAGGCATCTGCGGAGAACCCTGCCTGGAATTTCATAATCCATACAGACCCTTCAAGAATTTCTGAAATCATTGCATAAATTTCTGCAAGGACCCTGCATGGTTTAAATTTGGTCCAAAATTAGCATGCTCAATCCATGCCCGGAAATATCGCTTCGATGGCCAGCTTAAGTGATTGAGCTTTAGTGTCTGTCACATGTTCTATGGCTAAAAACTGCTCAATCACACATCCCCGCTTATCCACATAGCGTATAACAACGGCCATTTGCTCTTTGATAGAGATATCCCTAGACTCATCCACCAAAAGAGAAAATGATGCATCTCCAAGCTCGGAAATGATAGCTTGAATGGTTTCTATGACAGCCGCATTCACAATGTCTTTTCGAATCTTAGGAGAGGTCAATTTTAGATTCTCAAGAGCATTTCCCAATATAACTCTTCTAATAGCTTCATTCTCATTGGCAAGTACTTGCAAAAGCTCAAGGAAGTTACCCGTATTGTTTGAATCTTCAGATTCATCATGACCACGAAAAGGCAATCCGTGGAGCAGAAGAAATCTAACAGAAGCAAGTGTTGCCTTCAAACGGATCCGATAATCTGTTCGAACTTGACTTGATTGCTTGACAATAATCGTCTCAATGTGTTGCTCTTGATTCAATAAGTTCTAACACTTCTCATATGCTTGATTATGAACACTATTCGGGCCTCCCACGTGATTTTCAATTCTTTCTTTTTTCCTCCAACTTTTAAATCCTTGAGTTATAAAAGCATCATAACGCGTTTCCTCCCCAAAAAGATAACAACACATGCAGAATGCAGCATCTTTTTCTATGCTGTACTCCAACCAACTGCTGTAATCCTTAAACCAAAAGGGATTAAATCGCCTCCTATCTTGTCCACACCCTGTATAAGGAAACTAATGATCACGAGGCTGACAAGGGCCTTTTTGTAGATATGCTCTTCGGATTTGGTCCCTATCCATAGGATGATAGCTTGCGATTGGATTCTGTAACCCAAGATCTGCGGGAAGATCAGTTAAGTTAACCTCTACACGCCTTTTCTTCGAGGATGATGGCATTTCATCATTCTTATCATTCTTTGAAGTCAGAGACGGTGGATTTGTAGTTGATTGTTTTTTTGTAATATTTTTCCAAATCTGATTCAAAGATAAGGTCAATTACATCAAAATCCTCGCCAACCACAAATAATCACCATTTAGAACATAGGTTAAAGACATGATTTTAAACAATTTCTTCTTTTTATAAGGAATCCTACTACTAATACCTATTTGTAAATAAACTTTTAAGCCACAACACCCAAATCACGAATCCTCAAGAAATTAGCACACAATTTGACAAGCAAACTACAACAATAATAAAGAAACTCTAAAGAAGTAATACACATTATTCCATAGTTTTAATGATCATGTTGATTGATTGGTTAATGGTTCTCCTTTCTTTTCTTTTGGATCTCGATTTTTTTTTGTTTGTACATCTTAAACTCAATTGATGAGGAAGAACATACATTATGTATTCTGTTCTTTCTCTCCATAGTTTTAATGATCATGTTGATTGATTGGTTAATGGTTCTCCTTTCTTTTCTTTTTCAATCTCGGTTTTTTTTTTCATTTGTACATCTTAAACTCAATTGCTGAGGAAGAACATTATGTATTCTGTTCTTTCTCTTCTCTCTTTCTCTCTCTCACACACACAGATATATTTTTTCTTATGAAATATTACTGGGTTTACAACAACATATGATGGCTGATGAAAGAATATTTGTTGGGTAACTCTCTAAATGTTTTACTTTGAAGGGACTATTGGTAGGGGCAGATGATTTTCGGGGCCATAACGTTCTTTGAGGTAGTGAAATAGATGGATTAGAGCTATTAAAAGGGGAAACCATGATGTGTGTGGACAATTAGATGATGAGAAAAACCATGGATTAGAGACCCATGTTTAATCCATTCATGTGTATCAAGGATAGGATTATGAGAAATTGGGTTTGAGAGTCATTGTTAGTCTCGCTCTTTTACCCACCTTATGTTGTGTTTTTATGCACACCAACTATATGTTAGAATGTACGAATCAACTGTGATTGTCTTCATAAGTTCATCATAGTATTTTTTTTAAAGTAAATGCATCCATCAAATTACATTATGTTTTCAACTACATTGATATTAACTTCACTTTTAAATTCCAATTATGCTTCTGAATACTTATTTTTGTATGATATTTTCATGCCACAGAATATGTTGTATACTACATTGATGTTTCGGTTAAGGAACATTCAAAAAGTATGAAAGCTAATTTCTCTCCTCTAGTAACAATATGGTTCATAACTTGATGCGTCAATTGCACGATTGCAGCATGTCAATCTCCTACCACTGCAACAATTTCACCCGACATATTATAATAAAATAAGTTGATCCCCTTTTTGCACGAGATTGCATCAGAAAGCAACTGAAGTTTATCTTCAAATTTCCTCATCAGTCCAAAGTGAGGAAATAAAAGATGTGCTATAACCTATAGAACATCACATGCATCTCCTTATCTCATTTACCCAAATCAAATCAAATAAAAAATCACAACTAAAAGAAGAAACAAAAGCATAAATGTGATCGACTCAACAATCAAATCGCCAAGTCCAACCAAAGACGAAAGGGCCAGAGGCCTAGAGACAATATCTCTACACTTTGATTTCCCTAATTCCCTCCATTTATCAAAGAAAGAGAGACAGAGAGAGAACATATTCATCTCAGAATCTCAATAACCCTTTTCTCATTTTTAATAGAACAGAGGGCACTGAAATCATCACTTCAAAAGAAAAAAGAAAACTAAAACATAAACCCTAATGTGCAAAGGAGGAAGAGAGGAAGGAAAAAAAAAGAGAAGAAACTGCACAAACCCTAGCCAGAGAGGGAGAGGGGGAGAGAGGCGACAGAGAGAGGGAGAGAGAGTTACCTGAACCGTCGAAGGAAGAGGGTAGGTCAGAAGAGCCGAAGAGGGAAGGTCGAAACTTGAAAGAGGATTCTAGGTTTTTTTTTTTTTTTTTTCCGTTCTACCTTTTTTATATGCGGCGAGGATTTTATTGATGTTGGGCGTGGGCCAAGGCCCAATACTATTTGAAGAGGAATTTGGAATTTGACCTGGGGCGGTCATGAATACGTGGGTCCACCTCTGTTCACATGTGCAGCACAGAAGGACCCTATTGATCTTCATGGAGATAGTGTGTTTTAAAAAAAAATACATATCAACAATCTGGATTATGTGTTGAGTAGTTTAAGTACCCAGGTACAGTCACACACCCATAAAATCCCTATCCTCTTCATTTCCAAGCTCCTTCACCAGTTTTAAACAAATGTAGTTGAGAATTTAACCACAAAAACAGTCCTCAATCTTTTACCTTTTTTTTTGT
Organism: Litsea cubeba; assembly: GCA_012931725.1. Taxonomy (NCBI): domain Eukaryota; kingdom Viridiplantae; phylum Streptophyta; class Magnoliopsida; order Laurales; family Lauraceae; genus Litsea; species Litsea cubeba. The sequence continues at coordinate 135,731,374 of CM022947.1, read as the reverse complement.
TAATGAAAATAATTAAAGAAGTTTTAAATTATGGATTTTTATGGCCCCCTTCATTCAGAGCAGAGAGTTTCCTTACTAATTTTTGAAATATTTGCCGAGTCCACTAATTTAATAAGAGTAAGTTGATGTGGACGGCAGATCGAGATGCGGGGCGGGTAGAGATGGAAGATGAGAGGGTAGGTCGGGGGGCGGGTAGAGACGGAAGATGAGAGGGTAGGTCAGGAAAACCTGAAATCTTAGCCTCATGCCAAACTCCCGATTCACAAGCAAAGAGACGCTTCCCATTGAGGAGAGCATAAGAGAGCAAAACATTCACAATTTTTTTCGTTAATTAGAAGTCTAATCTGAAAGAGGCATTACAATTTAACCTAGATCTAATCCCAACCATCTAAACAGTCATACGGTTGAGATTAAAACATCTTATCTTAAATAAATAAAAGACATAAACCATGAAACATTGCTAAATAAAATAAAACATAAAAGGGATGGGATGGGCCCAATGGACCAGGTCGAGATAGATGGGCGGGGCCCATCGACTGGTTGACCCAAGGGGTACCATGGGTCTGTCCTACATCATAATATCACAAAAATCAATAACTTTTTCTTGCATATTGATTTGTTTGGTTGGTTGAAAATAGTTTTTTAATAAAAGAAAAAAATGGGAGTGAGATGAAAAGTCACACCTAAAGATCCGAACCCATGCAACACTTCAACTTACCCTCTCCAAATAGTCAGAAACCCTCACAATCCCATCAATGAAATAGCAAGTGGAAAGAATTCGCCAATTTTGAGATTGTCACACCTACACCAAACATGAGAGAAGAATCATTTTCTTATAGCTATGACTGCTCGCCAAAACCAGATGCAGATATAAGAGCACTCATGACATCCTAACCATTATTCGCAATCAATATTTATTAAGAATAACCTCCTGCCATAGACCACCCCTTCTCATTGCCTAATTGTCACCACCACTTCCCAAGTAAATCTTTATTCACCCTTTTTTGCTTTTGATAACTCTTTATTCACCTATTTAATCAACCAAAATCCAATACCACCCTCCTTTATAGGCAAAATGATCCCAAATAGCTTTTGCCTCATTTGAATTTGCAATGTGGATCGGATTAAAAAGGTCATTTTTTCATAGTTCCAATTTCATTCGTTGAGAAAGCACCTAATCCACCAAGACATTAAATTTGCCTCTATAGTCTATAAGCCCCATTCACATTAAATTTTCAAAATTCAAGTAACAAATGCCTATCTTTCATTTCCTCTGAGGTTTGAAACCAAAAGATGTACCTATTTCACCAACTGGATTTCTTTTTCCAAAAAAAGCTGCCTCATTACAGCCCATTTCACAAGACACATCATTGTAAGTTTCTACGACGTTTCTCGAGTTGTCGAAACCTAATCATTTCTTTTGATTTTTTTTTTTCCTTTCTATCTGAGTTGACTTTAACTCTTCCTGTCCAAATTGCACTAAGTATTGCTGCTGAAAGAAACATAAAAGTGATCTTAACCACTTGCATAATTTAGCCACAGACCTTAACAAATTTAACCCTGATCTACACCAAAGATCAAGCAACTCAATGTGTACGAACCAAGCTAGCCCCATAACCTATAATCTGAGTTATAGACTTATACGATCATAGCAGAGGATTCCTCCTGCTTTACATCTATTTCACCTAACAACTGACCTTATATTGGCAGGCCATCCATTACCTTATGAGCCCCACTGCTACAAGATTGCCACTAAACTTCATCCAAATACTCCCCAACTTTACCACAGTTGCACCAATATATCAACCATTCAAATCACGTCACTAGCCAAGTCAAGACCTTTCTGCAACTCTCTTCATAATAATGTCATCCAATTGTCTGTAACAGAAAATATAAAGCTACTCATAATCTCACTCATTGACTCTCATTCTCTCTGCTGGACTATTTTGGATGTCCTGAGAATAAAAGATGCTCACCACCAGTCGTTGCATGTTTCTTGATATCTGAGTTCGAAAAGCTAGCCATCAAATATTGAAAACTAAGAGTTGAAAGTGAATGGTGTAAAATTGCAGAAATCATACTTAATAACACACTCCAATCTTAGTGTTTACCTTTGTAATGTATATAATTTCTTTTTTCGATTGATGTGATTGCCTTTAAAAAATCTTAACAGTGAGTGTCAAGTCACTGTCAACAGACAAGCATCCACGTATGTTTCATAAATGCATCTGAAGCAGACAGTCGCCACATCTAGGATAAATTCACTTACAGGATCATTTTTTAAACTCAACTCAAATTGTCTCTTCATGTTAACTTTTCACCAACGCATGTGTGACTCGAGGTTCAAATTTCAAAATACTAGTATAACATGCAGACTTACTCAGGGTTCTCTCATAATCATCATTCCACTCCCAGGATTATTTTTTAACTTCGCTCAAATCGTCTCTTCATGTTTACCCTTTCACCAATGTGACTCAAGGTTCCAAATACCCGATAAAACAAGCGGAGTCGCAGAATAATGTGTAATCATCATCCTCTTATCCTATCCATCGATCTGGGCTGTCCAAATATGCTCTACCTGTTAAGTAGTTGTTTGTGCAGTTTCCTATCACCAATTAGTTTTGAGATTACTGGCTAGCAACTCTGACATGGTATCAGAGCCTCGGGTCTTGAGTTCGAAACCTTGCCGGGCAGAAATGCCCCATGCCGCGTTGTGTGTTTGTGCGGGCCCAAAATGCGCAGGGCAAAAAGGCCCCATGCCGCGTTATAGTCTTGTGCGGGCGTGTGCTTCAGATCCGGGCAGTGTCCCGCCCGAGGGGGGGTGTTAAGTAGTTGTTTGTGCAGTTTCCTATCACCAATTGGTTTTGGGATTACTGGCTAGCAACTCTGACACTACCTAAGAGACAAGCAAAGAATAATCAAAGCCTAACTAATTTAGTAGTAAAAAAGCTCCCTTGTATATAAGATGAATCCACTTCAGGGACATATTTTAATCTCTTCTAAATCTTCTCTTCATATTAACCCTCTTCACCAGTGTATTACTCTAGGTTCAAAAAACAGTATAAAATACAGAGTTTCTTGCTCTTATATATATATATATATATATATACATACTGTGGCTAAGTTGGGCAATTAGGTTAGGAGTTATATTTTCACTTGGGTGCCAACAGCACTCAACCAGGAGTGCATTTATTTAGATTTATATGACAGGGTTTGATACTATTATCAATAACATCAGTACCTTTGAAGTTTTATGGCATTTTGGAGATGTTAGGGAATTTCCTATTGCGATTTCCTAGTAACATATTGGGTTGGGATAATACCATAAAAATGAATTAAATTCCAGAAATAAAATATATTTATATTGTACTTATGTTTGTGAGTGCTGCATACAGTGGAAACTGACTTGCTAACTCGTTGTTTTTTACTTTTTTAAAGGTCTACATCAACTATGTTATAGGTCTTACATATCATAAATTATTGATTAAAAAAACACAAAAAAAAACAAAAAAAACTTCGAAAAATGACTCATTTTGAGATAATGCCATAGAAAATGAATTAGAGTTAAAAAAACAAAATATATCTAAATTGTAGTCATGTTTGTGAGCACTGTGACTCGAAAGAATTCTGATTAGATTCATAAATTTTGAGCCTGTCATGTTGGAGAGGCTAATTTTGGCTGCGGTTCATGACTTAAATATTTTATTATTATTAATAAAAAAACATTCTTATTAAAGAAGAAAAAAAATCATTAGAAGACACACAATAAAATCATTACCCCTGCGCAGATTGCATATAACTTAAATGCACTCCAACTTGGTGGGCCCACTTAGATGCAAGTTCGTCCGGAGAAAGGGTCTCCTCATGGATAAAACGGGATAAAAAAAAAATCAGGCCCTAGTTCTTAATTCCCAACCTTTTTTTTTCACTTGATCAATGCATAAATTAACAAAAAAAAAAAGTACAACCTTAATTCTCCGTGGACTCGTTTGGCACAAGGTTAGATATTGAAGGGCATCAGTTGACTCATCAGACAACACTCTCTGATCAGAAGGAACCTGAAGAAGTCAGTTTTTTTCTTTCTTTTTTTTTCGGTAGAAAACTGCAGAAGTCAGTTAAAACCCCAGTTATAATGCATAAATCAGCTAACTCATAATGGAACACTGAAATTTTTACTGAACAAGAAACTGCATTTCCTAGAAGGAAATGATTATTGTCATTCCAATCCCACAATTACTACGATATTTGCAATGCAAACCTTTTCCAATTCCATATTTGGTGATTCCAAAAATATTCGGAATCAATACAAAATAAATTATGGGTTTCACATGTGCAGCACAGAAGGACCCTATTGATCTTCATGGAGATAGTGTGTTTAAAAAAAATACATATCAACAATCTGGATTATGTGTTGAGTAGTTTAAGAAAGTACCCAGGTACAGTCACACACCCATAAAACCCCTGTCCTCTTCATTTCCTAGCTCCTTCACCAGTTTTAAACAAATGTAGTTGAGAACTTGACCACAAAAACAATCCTCAATCTTTTACCTTTCTTTTTCTTTTCTTTGTTTTGTTAATGAAAATAATTAAAGAAGTCGTCGATTATGGATTTTTATGGCCCCTTTCACTGGGAGCAGAGAGTTTCCTTACTAATTTTTGAAATATTTGCTGAATCCACTAATTTACCAAGAGTAAGTGATGTGGTCGGTGGATCGAGATGCGGGGCGGGTAGAAATGGAGATGAAAGATAAGGGGGGCGGGTAGAGATGGAGATGGAGATGGAGATGGAGATGGAGATGGAGATGGAAGATGAGGGGGTAGGTCAGGAAAACCTAAAAATCTTGGCCTCACGCCAAACTCCCGACTCACAAGCAAGGAGAAGCCTCCCATTGAGGAGAGCATAAGAGAGCAAAACATTCACAATTTTTTTCGTTAATCAAAAGTCTAATCTGAAAGAGGCATTACAATGCTTTAAATAAGAGAAAACTAAACCTAGATGGCTAGATTTAATCCCAACCATCTAAACAATCATTCGGTTGAAATTAAAACATCTCATCTTAAATAAATAAAAGATATAAACCATGAACTTTTATTGATTAAAAGGTCATTTTTTCATAGTTCCAATTTCATCCGTTGAGAAAGCACCTAATCCACCAAGACATTAAATTTGCCTCTATAGTCTATAAGCCCCATTCACATTAAATTTTCAAAATTCAAGTAACAAATGCCTATCTTTCATCTCCTCTGAGGTTTGAAACCAAAAGATGTACCTATTTCACCAACTGGATTTCTTTTTCCAAAAAAAGCTGCCTCATTACAGCCCATTTCACAAGACACATCATTGTAAGTTTCTACGACGTTTCTCGAGTTGTCGAAACCTAATTATTTCTTTTGATTTTTTTTTTCCTTTCTATCTGAGTTGACTTTAACTCTTCCTGTCCAAATTGCACTAAGTATTGCTGCCACAAGAAACATAAAACTGTCTTAACCACTTGCATAATTTAGTCGCAGACCTTAATAAATTTAACCCTGATCTACACCAAAGATCAAGCAACTCAATCTGTACTAACCAAGCAAGTCCCATAACCTATAATCTGAGTTATAGACTTATGCAATCATGGCAGAAGATTCCTCCTGCTTTACACCTAACAACCGACCTTACATTGGCAGGCCATCAATTACCTTATGAGCCCCCACTGCTACGAGATTGCCACCAAACTTCATCCAAATACTCCCCACCTTTACCACAAATGCACCAATATATCAACCATTCAAATCACATCACTAGCCAAGACCTTTCCGCAACTCTCTTCATAATAATGTCATCCAATTGTCTGTAAAAGAAAATCTAAAGCTACTCATAATCTCACTCATTGACTCTCATTCTCTTTGCTGGACTATTTTGGCTGTCCTGAGAATAAAAGATGCTCACCACCAGTCATTGCATGTTTCTTGATATCTTGGAGTTCAAAAAGCTAGCCATCAAATATTGAAAACTAAGAGTTGAAAGTGAATGGTGTAAATTTGCAGAAATCATACTTAATAGCACACTCCAATCTTAGTGTTTACCTTTGTAATGTATATAATTTCTTTTTTCGATTGATGTGATTGCCTTTAAAAAATCTTAACAGTGAGTGTCAAGTCACTGTCAACAGACAAGCATCCACGTATGTTTCATAAATGCATCTGAAGCAGACAGTCGCCACATCTAGGATAAATTCACTTACAGGATCATTTTTTAAACTCACTCAAATTGTCTCTTCATGTTAACTTTTCACCAACGCATGTGTGACTCGAGGTTCAAATTTCAAAATACTAGTATAACATGCAGACTTACTCAGGGTTCTCTCATAATCATCATTCCACTCCCAGGATTATTTTTTAACTTCGCTCAAATCGTCTCTTCATGTTTACCCTTTCACCAATGTGACTCAAGGTTCCAAATACCCGATAAAACAAGCGGAGTTGCAGAATAATGTGTAATAATCATCCTCTTATCCTATCCAGCGATCTGGGCTGTCCAAATATGCTCTACCTAAGAGACAAGCAAAGAATAATCAAAGCCTAACTAATTTAGTAGTAAAAAAGCTCCCTTGCATATAAGATGAATCCACTTCAGGGACATAATTTAATCTCATCTAAATCTTCTCTTCATATTAACCCTTTTCACCAGTGTATTACTCTAGGTTCAATAAACAATATAACATACAGAGTTTCTTGCTTTTATACACATATAATGAATGCATCATCGTCTTCATCATCACCATCGTAGGAAAAAAAAAGTGTAAATGCAGCCTTATTCCATCGAGGTAGGGTCGGCGAAATATATTCTACTCAAGAGATGAGCAGAGAATAACCAAAGCCTAACTAATTTAGTAAGACAATAGCTATCTTTGTGAAGAAGAGGGTGGTACCAATCGTTGAACCCTCGACCACTTGTATATACTCATAATCAAGCAACCAGTGAGGCACAAGGAAGATTGGTAGACAACAGCTATCTTTAAGAGTGTGCAACAAGTGATACGTGTGTGAATGATAAATTGATTCAGAGTACGTGTGTCTTTGTGACTTTCATTCCTAAAGAAGACTATAGAGGTTGTAATATGCAGATCAGAAAAAGGCCCAGGTCACTCATCCTGATACACCCATTCCCACAAAAAGGAAAGGAAAATAGCAACCAAAACAACTGTGCTTAGGTATAGAGTAGCAAGAAACTGTATCACAGTTGGAAGGAGCTCACTGTTGCTGCCAAGAGGTAGCGGCTTGGAGTCATGTTACCAAATTTTTATTTAAAATAAATGCTTAGCGGTAGAATACTAGTGTTGTAACAGAATTTAATGCATCGATTTAACATGACCCAATAGAAGTTTGTGTATTAGATGTATGAGCCCTTGGTAACTTGTTTATCCAATTTGCTGCATTCTCAAACAGTTTTTCCTTTTAGGAATGTACCCAATGCTCCGCCACAAATATAGTTTTCTAAAGTTTAAAGACACTCACAAGTGGCTGGATAACTAGGAAAAAAAGGTTTAAGTGGCTAGAGTGAAGAGGGGATCATACATGTTCTATCTACCATAATTAAGTAAAGAAGCTCCCTGAACAATAGCAAACATTAACCACCAAAGAACTACTACTCAGGGGCGGATGAAGGGGGGGGGGCCCGGGTGGGCTGCAGCCCACCCAAGATTTGGGCCCCCAAAAAAAAATCTAGTTTTCAAAAAAAAAAAAAATCCAGTTTTCCAAAAAAAAAAATTGTCACTATTACTTTCACAACTTGTAGTCTTAGCTTGTACGCATGGGTTTAAATCCTGTTATTTCTTCTCTAATAAAATATCAGAGGAATTACCCTACCATTGTTGCAGCAGACAGTAATTCTCATAGCTTTGATAAAACTTCATTGTGAGCTGAAAATGAAAAGAAAAGAAATAAAAAAAATTAGGAAAAAAAAAAAGTAAAACCGGTCGTCTTATGTATAATGTATTGTATATTGATGATTATTTACTATCTTAGGTTATAATGTCGCATCATCAAGCGCCCAAAAAATCAATAACTCTTCTATCATTCTATAAGAGAAAAGAGGATAAATCTGAAAGTGGCGAAACTTCCACATCTATTCCTGATATTTCAAAGCTTGATGAGGATGAGCGACGTCCTACCAAAGTTCAAGTTGTTGAAATTGAAGGAGTTGAACCTTCTTCTCGAGTCCAAAGAGTCGTAGTTGCACATTCTTCCAAAGCTCAAGAAGTTGCACCTATGGAAGTTGATGTCACTTTTTCATTTGAATGTGATCCGGGTAAACGCATTGCTATATATGAATACCCGCTTAACAAACATGATGAAGTTCGGGTAGCTTATCTTAGAATGGGACCTTGTCGACCTACTCATGAGAAAGAAAAAGATTATCCGGTGACCATATTTGGAAAGCAAGGCCGACGGTTCAATACTAATTGGTACAAACTATTCCCTTGGCTAGAATATTCACTCCACAAGGATAGAGCATATTGTTTTTATTGCTTTCTCTTTGAAACAAATCCTCCGAAGCATCCGGTATTTACCATTGATGGGTTTCAGAATTGGAAGAAGGTTAACAATGGGAAGAAGTGTCCTTTTTTGAAACATGAAGGTGGTCTTTGTTCTCCACATAGGTCGGCGACAATGTATTGTGAGAATCTAATGAAACCTTCTCGACATATAGATAGTGTTTTCAATACACTTTCTAAAGAAGCAATTGCAAATAATCAGTTGCTTCTCCGAAATGTTATTCAATGTATTCGGATGCTTGCATTACAAGGGTTTCCTTTTAGAGGACATGATGAATCGAAGAAATCAAAGAATTGTGGAAACTTCATTGCAATGTTCGAGTTTTCGAAAATGTTGAACAAGAAAGTTGCCGAAATAGTAGGTGATTGTCCAGGAAATGCCAAGTATACCTCACATGGTATTCAGAAAACACTTTTGCATATATTTGCCGAAAATGTGAGAAAGAAAATACGCGAAGATATTGGTGATGCAAAGTTTTGTATCCTTGTGGATGAAGCACAAGATAATTCACATAGAGAACAAATGTCCATTATTCTACGATTTGTTGATCGTGGTGGTTTTGTTAAAGAAAAGTTTTTGCTATTGTTGGTGTTGAAGACACTTCTCGCGGATTGCATGGTTATTTACATCGAAAGAGAGTTTGCTAATGAAGTCGACATAGAGTTGGTAATAGATGAATTTGATAAGAAGCCACGCAAGTCAAGATTTCACTAGTGTCATGTTTTAACTTTTGTTTGTCTTTTGTCAATCTTGTCAAGATCTATTGTGAAGACATTTTTTTATTGATTTTGAGTAGTATAATAAAAATGATCACTCTTTTGGTATGATGCTTGTAGAAAATGAATTATGAAGATAGTACATAGATAGTTTTTGGTGAACATTGTTGTTATTTTTTATAATTTTTGGTGAGACATTGTTGTTATTTTTTTAGTGTAACTTAAGTGCAGCCCCCCAGATTAGAAATCCTGGATCCGCCCCTGCTACTACTTGAACCTAAACAAGTACATTGCCTTTGCATGACAATAATATGCTGAAGTAAAAAAATTGAACATGAAAAATAATACCTTTCCAGCACTGCGAAGTTAAATTCTACAACATCACGGTCTCACCACAGTCTTCTGATCCTATGTCTGACCCTAGAAGGGCCCTCCTATCTTGATAAGCCATCAATGCTTCAGGAGCTTCCTCCTGATACTTGGTCACAAACTTTCTTAAGAAGTTCAAATCATTGCATGACATCACCGAAATCAAACTGAAATCCTTCCTCATCAGATTCCTTGACATCAGGACTCGCATCACTGCGCATCGCGGAACAATCCTAGTTTCAAAACTAAGCAAGAGAATGTTGGGCCACCGGCAAATATCAGATGCCTTAGTCCCCAGCTCCTTTGCAACAAACTCGAGTGTTCTCTTTATCTTCTTCTCAGATACGATCATACACATGGGTTGCTTCTTGATAGCTGTAAGAATCTCATCCTCAGACCATCCTACTCTCCTATAAACCTCCAATTTCCTCTCCCATGTAGATCTGCTCATTACGGACATGACGCGAACTGCCATTACAAAAGCCGAACTCAAGCGATCAAATCCAAATCCCTCTACAGTCTTGACAACCTCGCTAAATTGATCGGGCATCAACGCGAGAGTTCTTGGGTGGGTTATGATCAACGATATGATCCGTGATTCGGGTACGCCGTGATTCCTTAAGATAGAGATATTGGGCACAAGTGTTCCATGGAGTCTTAGTTGAAGAACTTGTGACGAGCGCCTAAGGGCAACATTGATGTTCTCATTGGTACGTACAAAGCTCTTAAGGAAATCAAAGGATGGGATTATTTGTTTGGTTAGGCTTCTTTCAAATATGGAAGGGTTTGAGGAGAGCATCTTCACGATGACCGGACCAGTAACACCCGAACCCAAGAAGAAATCCAGCTTGGGTTTCAGGGTTTTCTTTGGATCAGCCAAGAGCAGTGGTGGGAACTTGGTAATGAGTTTTGTGATGTGGGGTTTAGAGAATCCATGATTTTTTAAAAGTGCAAGTACAGAGTCTGGTTTTTCATGGTTTTTTAGTATGGCTCTCTTAGAAGCTAATAGAGCTGATTCTGGGGATAACCCACATGAGTTTATGAGGTAAGAGACTGTAAATGAGGGATCCTCTGTGGTGGGGGTGTTTGAGAGAGAAGATACTGATATCAAAGATGAGGGTTTCTGAACAAGAAAGAAATAAAAATTACCTCTTGTTTTTGAATCTTTGAAACTATTACCGAACTGCAGTAGGTTTCTACTGAATCTGAAACTAAACATGGATGTATGGAAAGGAGTGATAAAGAGAAATTATTTTGTTTGGTAAGAGAAGGGTAAGGAGGATCGCATTCAGGGAAAATAACAACTTACAGGGATTTTATAGGGACTTTGGAATTTTTTCCCTTCCCAGGCCGAGAACAAAGAGAGCTAGCTGCCCTTGATCTGGGATCTTTGGTTTAGCCTTGTTTTAATGCGGGGAGTGCACATCTACTACGGTAAGCTCCAGACTAGGTCCTTGCCCAAGTTTATAGTAGTGGTACTTCTCACCATAATGTCTAGGATTTAAGCCGGAATATATCACATTTTTTATTTTTATAAAAGGAAATTTATCCTCGTATGTGGGCTTTGTTGTTGTATTTGTGGGCTTTTGTTCCCGCGTGTGCAGATCTTGGAACAGAGCCCTCTTGGTTGGGGTTAAAAAAAACTAGGAGGGTAAGCTCATTTTTACAGTGAATTAAGGCATCCTAAAAATATCATTGATCATATGATGATTCATTGATGCATATTTGTAGTTTCTTACTAGTTAACATCGCATTTTCATTTTTATTCAATTCAGCTGTGATGATAGTTGATTTAAATTTATATGACAAGTTTTGATGCTATTGTCACAAAATTCACTTTTAAAAAAGGTTGTAGTATTTTGATGGTGTTGGAATATTTCTTTTTGAAAAAAAAATATTATTAAAAATAAGATAATTTTTAAACAATAGAATGTACTTGAATTGTACTTACGTTTGTGAGCCCTATGAGATGATAGAAATACACTTAACCTTCCGGCCAGTTTTGTCTTATGAAATGTTTACTATCAACTATATTATAAGTTTTACTAATTGTAATTTATTAACTAAATGGACCTTGAGTACAAAATGCTTGGAGTAGGGCCCACCTTGGTGCGTGACACTCGAGTGATGCTGGGTGATGAAAAATACGAGATATCATCACTATTAAATGATTTTAGCTTTTAATGTTTAGTCCTCGAAATTTAGTAGCTATACATTATTAATTTTTTATTAACAATATTTAACAATAATGATGTATAAAGAGATATAAAATTTGGGTTATGAGCGACCCAGGTCCTAAAAAATAATATTGTATAATTTCATATACATAGATACATGCATATATACACGCATTTGTAACTAGCTATAAATATGATACTTGGACCTTTGAAACTTGAACTCAACTTGGGTACAAAATAATTACCAAATAATTATGAAATTCTGCGATAATGGGCATATGCTCGGGTGAGAAGGGAGTTCACCTCAATGCTTGCCCATGACAGTGGACGGATGCTCATGGTCTGAGCTTGGATTAAGTGATAGAAAGGTCAAAGCCCAGCCGACTAAATGAGCATGCTTGGGCTTAATATTTATGGTATGCATCAAGTGTAAGTCAGGATATAGGCCTATATTTCTAAAGTCGGGTTAGGCTTGAGATTTATAGACTGCGTTTTGACAATTCATGTGAACAATATGTGCGAAAAGGTTCTGATGAACCATGCCCTAATATATTTACATTGTAGTCATGTTTGTGAGCACCGTGACTTCAAAGAATTCCGATTAGAATCAAAATTTCATAAATTTTGAGCCTGTCATGTTGGATAGGCTGATTTTGGCTGCGGTTCATGACTTAAATATTTGTTATATTAATAAAAACCATTCTTATTAAAGAAGAAACAAAGAAAATCATTAGAAGCCACCACACAAGAAAATCATTACCCCTGCGTGCAGATTGCATATAACTTAAATGCACTTTAACTTGTGGGGCCCACTTAGATGCAAGTTCATCCTTAGGAAAGGCAAAAGGGTCTCATCATGGATAAAAAGGGATCGAAAAAAAAAATCAGGCCTAGTTCTTAATTTAACCACCTTAAATTTAATGACATCTTAATCATAAATTTTTTTAAAGATTTGATCCAATGGTGAGTGAAGGTCCAGTAAATGAAAAGTTGGGCCTGATAATCATGGATGGAAAGAGCACCAAAGGGCTGCACAGATAAAAGGCAGGCCCAAATGGACCTCATAATGAGAACAGTATCCTTTCATCCAGACACATCCCATCATCAATCAGGCACTGTCCAACTTTTTTTATTTTATTTATATATTTATTTTTGCAGCCGACCTCAACATAGTTAGAACAAGGCTTTGATGTTAATGATGATGAAATATTTATTTTTGTCCGGGCAAGCTTAAATTTTAAAGAATCTCAATCCATCGTGGCATGATTAAAAAGAGATCAGACTTATATCCAAAGGAAATGACATCTCCACCCTCCTAAAAAAAACATCTTTTTTTCACTTGATCAATGCATATAAAAAAAAATTACAACCTTAATTCTTCTTGGGCTCGTTTGGCACAAGGTTAGTTATTGAAGGGCATCAGTTGACTCATCAGACTACACTCTCTGATCAGAAGGAACCTGAAGAAGTCAGTTATAACCCCAGTTAGAATGCATAAATCAGCTAACTCATAATGGAACTCTGAAAAAATCAGAAGGAAATATGGAAAAGTCATCTAAACCCTGATTAAACTATCTAAAGACGTCTTCCCATAGGAATTCAGTTGACTCCAAATTGGAAGGACCATAAAATAGAAGCAAACCAACTCATTTAATCAAACTGGAAGAATTAAGTTGAGCTTTTTTCTTCTTCTTTTTTGAGGCATCTGCGGAGAACCCTGCCTGGAATTTCATAATCCATACAGACCCTTCAAGAATTTCTGAAATCGTTGCATAAATTTCTGCAAGGGCCCTGCATGGCCTAAATTTGTTCCAAAATTAACATCTCTGCTAAAACAAAGTTCTTCGAGATGAGTCATTTGGCTGCTAGTTCCTACAGTAATGGATAGATGCCTCAAAAAGATCACTTCTCACCTGTTTAAAAGATAAGTAAATAGTGTAAACTAGGGGATCCCCATTTCTCACTTTTCAGCAGAAACTAGAAAGGCTCCATTCTACTTAGAAACTTAGAAACCATTCAATCCCAAGAACCCCCAAGCTTAGATTTATCAGATAAGTCAGCAGGAAATCATTTCAAGTCCTCAATAGCAACACACAAAACACATTGGCTATGGCCTAGGATCAAGTATGCAAGAACTATTTACTGGTTTTGATGTGCCTGAACTGATTGGGTAATGATTACAGTAAAAATGGGGGATCTGATTAGATTCAGTTTCACTATTTCTAAATTTTTACCAAACAAGAAACTGCATTTCCTAGAAGGAAATGATTATTGTCATTCCAATCCCACAATTACTACGATATTTGCAATGCAAACCTTTTCCAATTCCATAGTTGGTGATTCCAAAAATATTCGGAATCAATATAAAATAACTTATGGGCTTCACATGCAAAGGCGGACCCAGGATTTTCGTTTAGGTGGGGCTAAACTTTTGCTATAATTTTTTCACATCAACAATAACAAAAAAAAAAAAAAAAAAGTATTCCATGTAAATAGACGCAAAATATTTAACTATATCAACTTAATATATTTCTTGTTTGAAATGATGACTATTCATTTCTCCAAAATTTACAGTATAAGAGAAGTATACTGAAAACAAAAAAGTCTCCCAAAAAATAAGGGGAAACCAATCATTCCCAAAAAGAAAGAGTTCACAACCTCCAAAAAATTCGGGTATCAACCCGAAGAAAGAAGTACATATTAACGATTGGACATCAACTAACATACACTTCTTTCATCAAAAGTCATCTCAACTCTAAAACAAAGTTTTTTACAATGGCCCTCTACGGCTCTTCATGTTTTGAAAGCGTTGCATGATCGTCTCATCATCAATGCTATTGAATATGTCCTTCTCGATATACACAAGCAAACAATCATTCATCCACTCATCTTCCATTCGATTTTCATAGCAGAAAATACCCCCTCAACAGTAGCAGTGGCAACTGGTAGGGTTAGCGCTAATTTCAAGAGCAAATAAATTAAAGGATATGCAATGTCCCTTTCTATTTCAACCATCTTCTGAGCAAGGCCGCTAATTCATTTCACTCCGAAAAACTTACTATTGGTGCGCATATCAGTGATATAAGTCAAAAGCTGACTATCAAGTCTTACCTGATCTAAGTCCGAAAATCATTTGGATATAATTGAGAGAGCCGGATCAATTTTTCCTTATCGAAAGCAAAGAATGAATCACTTGGATCCAAGCATGCCACACAAAGAAGCAACTCGGTGTTCACCACATTAAAGCGACGGTTGAGCTCTTGAAGTTGCGAATCAATAGTAGCATAGAATATGTCGACTCGAAAATGATGGAGATTTGTCAATTCAGCTTTACGTCATGATCGCTTTCGTCCAACAAACATATCATTCATACTGGGAATGATGATTTCATATTTATCACAAAATGAATGGACTTCAAATAGGAGAGAATCTCACCCATCATCTCTCATCATTTGCAGCCGTTGCTTCGACACTCTCACTTGTTCCATGGCAGTGATAATATTTTAATCTTTTCGCTGCAATATCTTTGATAATTCATTGGTGATCCCCAATATAACTATCATCAAATGCATTTTAAATGCAAAATCAAAATCATCCAATACACTCAATAAATTAGTGGCAGAGCCCTTGTGTCCACTCGTATTATCATATGAGATAATTTCAAGCACATCAACCATTGAGGAGAACATGAGTAGCAGGTCAATCAATGTATCATGATGCGAGCCCCAACGTGTATCTCCCGGCCTCTTGAGGCTAGTCTTCTGATTCAAACCCCGTCCACTTTCAAGATCGCCCGAATCGAGAGCATCAACGACTTTAGCAGCCTGTATATTTTGAAGCATGTCGTGACGTTTGCAAGAACCTCCAACAACATTCAACACCATAGAAACCGACTCAAAGAAAGCATCGATTAAATTGTTATCTTTTGCAACAGCAACGAGTGTCAACTGAAGCTGATGAGCAAAACAATGAACATAGAATGCGGTGGGATTCTCATTCTGAATGAGCCTTTGTAGTCCATTAAACTCACCCTTCATATTAGCAGCCCCATCATAACCTTACCCACACAAACTTGACATGCTCAATCCATGCCTGGAAAATATCGCTTTGATGGCCAGCTTAAATGATTGAGCTTTAGTGTCTATAACATGTTCTATGGCTAAAAACCGCTCAATCACACATCGCCGCTTATCCACATAGCGTATAACAACGGCTATTTGCTCTTTAATAGAGATATCCCTAGACTCATCCACCAAAAGAGAAAATGGTGCATCTCCAAGCTCGGAAATGATAGCTTGAGTGGTTTCTATGGCAGCCGCATTCACAATGTCTTTTTGAATCTAAGGGGAGGTCAATTTTAGATTCTCAGGAGCATTTCCCAATACAACTCTTCTAATAGCTTCATTCTCATTGGCAAGTACTTGCAAAAGCTCAAGGAAGTTACTTATATTGTTTGAATCTTCAGATTCATCATGACCACGAAAAGGTAATCCGTGGCGCAGAAGAAATCTAACAGAAGGAAGTGTTGCCTTCAAACGGATTCGATAATCTGTTCGAACTTGACTAGATTGCTTAACAATAATCGTCTCAATGTGTTGCTCTTGATTCAATAAATTCTGACACTTCTCATATGCCTGATTATGAACACTATTCGGGCCTCCTACGTGATTTTCAATTCTTTCTTTTTTCCTCCAACTTTTAAATCCTTGAATTATAAAAGCATCATAACATGTTTCCTCCCCAAAAAGATAACAACACATGCAGAATGCAGCATCTTTTTCTATGCTGTACTCCAACCAACCGCCGTAATCCTTAAACCAAAAGGGATTAAATCGCCTCTTATCTTGTCCACACCCTGTATAAGGAAACTAATGATCACGAGGCTGACAAGGGCCTTTTTGTAGATATGCTCTTCGGATTTGGTCCCTATCCATAGGATGATAGCTTGAGATTGGATTCTGTAACCCAAGATCTGCGGGAAGGTCAGTCAAGTTAACCTCTACACGCCTTTTCTTCGAGGATGATGGCATTTCATCATTCTTATCATTCTTTGGAGTCGGAGACGGTGGATTGGTAGTTGATTGTTTTTTGTAATATTTTTCCATATCAGATTCAAATATAAGGTCAATTACATCAAAATCCTCGCCAACCACCAATAATCACCATTTATAACATAGATTAAAAGACATAATTTTAAACAATTTCTTCTTTTTATAAGGAATCCTACTACTAACACCTGATTTGTAAATAAACTTTTAAGCCACAACACCCAAATCGCGAATCCTCAAGAAATTAGCACACAATTTGACAAGCAAACTACAACAATAATAAAGAAACTCTAAAGAAGTAATATACATTATTCCATAGTTTTAATGATCATGTTGATTGATTGGTTAATGGTTCTCCTTTCTTTTCTTTTTAGATCTCGATTTTTTTTTTGTTTGTACATCTTAAACTCAATTGCTGAGGAAGAACATTATGTATTCTGTTCTTTCTCTCCATAGTTTTAATGATAATGTTGATTGATTGGTTAATGGTTCTCCTTTCTTTTCTTTTTGAATCTCGATTTTTTTTTTATTTGTACATCTTAAACTCAATTGCTGAGGAAGAACATTATGTATTCTGTTCTTTCTCTTCTCTCTTTCTCTCTCTCACACACATAGATATATTTTTTCTTATGAAATATTACTAAGTTTACAACAACATAGGATGGCTGATGAAAGAATATTTGTTGGGTAACTCTCTAAATGTTACTTTGAAGGGACTACTGGTCGGGGCAGATGATTTTCGGGGCCATAAGGTTCTTTGAGGTAGTGAAATAGATGGATTAGAGCTATTAAAAGGGGAAACCATGATGTGTGTGGACAATTAGATGAAGAGAAAAACCATGGATTAGAGTCCCATGTTTAATCCATTCATGTGTATTAAGGATTGGATTATGAGAAATTGGGTATGAGAGTCATTGTTAGTCTCACTCTTTTACCCACCTTATGTTGTGTTTTATGCACACCAACTATATGTTAGAATGTATGAATCAACTGTGATTGTCTTCATAAGTTCATCATAGTATTTTTTTAAAGTAAATGCAGCCATTATGCCATCCATCAAATTACATTATGTTTTTCAACTACATTGATATTAACTTTACTTTTAAATTCCAATTATGCTTCTGAATACTTATTTTTGTATGATATTTTCATGCCACAGAATATGTTGTATACTTCATTTATGTTTCGGTTAAGGAACATTCAAAAAGTATGAAAGCTAATTTCTCTCCTCTTGTAACAATATGGTTCATAACTTGATGCGTCAATTGCACGATTGCAGCATGTCAATCTCCTAAGTCCTACCACTGCAATAATTTTGTTAAGTAGTTGTTTGTGCAGTTTCCTATCACCAATTGGTTTTGGGATTACTGGCTAGCAACTTTGACATGGTATCAGAGCCTGAGGTCTCGAGTTCGAAACCACGCAGGGCAGAAATGCCCCATGCCGCGTTGTGTGTTTGTGCGGGCGCAAAATGCGCAGGGCAAAAAGGCCCCATACCGCGTTATAGTCTTGTGCGGGCGTGTGCATCGGATCCGGGCGGTGTCCTGCCCGAGGGGGGGTGTTAAGTAGTTGTTTGTGCAGTTTCCTATCACCAATTGGTTTTGGGATTACTGGCTAGCAACTTTGACAAATTTCACCCAACATATTATAATAAAATAAGTTGATCCCCTTTTTGCACGAGATTGCATCAGAAAGCAACTGAAGCTTATCTTCAAATTTCCTCATCGGTCCAAAGTGAAGAAATAAAAGATGTGCTATAGCCTATAGAACATCACATGCATTGTCAAATGGGTCAGTGGGTCACAGCCCAATGGGTCAGTGGGTCACAGCCCATGGCAGATAAAGCCCAACTTGTGGGTCAAAACAAGCCTCGTGTGTACAACTATGTAATTTATTCTTTGCCTTATTAGGAGATATGATTAGATTATAATTAGCATACAATGACTGTAATTTAGTTGATTACCTCAATTACTGTAACACATATAGCAACTTTAATCTATATATTCAAGATCGTGACCCTCAAAAGGAATCATCGAATTTATAAAGCCTTTTCTCTCTTCTTCCCTTGCTGGCTTTGACATGGTATCAGAGCTGTGTTTCTAAGTGAATCTTCTCTATCTTCCAAGCATTGGAAGTTATCATGGTCTCTGAGAGACTCTCTGGGTATATATCTTCTTCATCTTCCAAGCATTGGAAGTCGTCAGATCAAGGTGTGAGCCTTGTCAAAAATTAGTGCTTCAGCTAATTTTTATTCTTCAAGATCCAAGGAATTGTGGATTCTCCTAGTCATCTTCCAAGATCTGGAAGCCCTTCAGAGATCATATCTCCAGCCTGATCGTCTTTGATCATCTCTGATCGTCTCAGATCATACGTGGCCCACCTGCGATCATCATCTGCTACTCAGCAGAAGCAGCCCATATTGGTCGCCTGGATTTATACATATATATGAAGATTTTCTCACGATTTATGGATCATCAGAGGTAGGCCATCTACCATTTTTTGTAGAAAATCAGTTTTGTTCATTTCTTTTCATCTCAGCCGTCCAAAAGTTTGGATTTGGATTCGTTCTACGTGAGACCACTTCCAATAGTTGCAGAAATTTGTTGTGAACCCATCCATACTCAGATGTGTCAACAGATCACTTGGTGGGGCCCACGTACACAACCCAACTCAAAATTTTGGGTCATCAGGTACTGTTTAGTGCACAGTTCTGTGCAAAAGTTGCTGTATCAGCAACTGTTCTATTGCTGGTTACTGCTGGTTCTTCCTACTGCTGTTGTTGCTAGTTTGTTACTGCTGGAAAGGAAATTGGATACTAGTCTCTAGCTATTGATCTGATCAACAATCAGATCCCTCTGTGGGCCCCACACAAGGATCCCACCTCAATTTTTCAGTTCATCTGGACTGTTTTAGCACTTTTTTTGTGTTGTTTGCTGTTGGATGCTTCATCAGCCGCTAGTTATTACTGATTTCTGATATGAGGGCTGTCTTTCTTCTTTGATAGATTAGTAAAATGGATAAACATGAAATTAAATTGATCAAATTTAATGGAAAGAATTATACTTCCTGGTCCTATCAATTTCAAGTCTATCTTGAAGGAAAGGAAATGTGAGGACTTGTTTCAGGATGGGATCCGCGACCTAAGGAAGATGAGAAAAAAATACTCTCTTGGAATACTAAGGATGCCACGATAAAAACCTGGATTCTTGGTTCTGTTGAACCACAATATATCCTGAATCTCAAATCGTACAAGACCTCCAAGGAGATGTGGGAATATCTGAAACAAGTGTATCACCAAGGGAACTCTGCCCGTCAATAACAACTTGAACTGGAGATTGCTCAGTATTCCCAAGGCACCTCTTCCATCCAGGACTACTATACGGGTTTTCTCAATTTATGGGCAGAATATGATGAAATCAAATACCTCAATGTATCTGAGGCAACTCTTTCTGAGATTCAAAAATTACAAGCAGCTTCTCATAGAGATCAATTCCTCATGAAATTGAGATCTGAATATGAGATCCTTCGTTCCAATCTGATGAGCAGAGTTCCATCTCCATCCCTGAATGAGTGTCTTAATGAACTCTTGCGAGAGGAACAAAGTCAGCTCACTCAGCATGTTTTGAAGCAACAGTCCTCAGGAAACTCTCCTGATGTCGCATATGCTGCCACTGCGAGTTACACCCCTGGTGTCTCTCACGGTCCGGGAGGGATCGTTCATCATACTACTTCTGCTGCTAAAGGAAAACCCCCTGCAAGAGATATCAGCCAAATCCAATGCTTTGGCTGTAAGAGTTATGGACACTATGCTTCACAATGTAAGACCAAGTTTTGTAATTACTGCAAATCAAATGGTCATGTTATTAATGATTGCAAAAGGCGGCCACAAAATCGCACTCCACGAGCATATCATGTCAACACTGCAGATGCTACTACTTCCAGTGATAGTTCTTCAGCACCGGTCATGCCTTCGCCACCTCCTGCCTCCACTACTGAGCCTATTTAACAAATGATCATAAATACCTTCTTTGCACTTGGCATTTCAGGTAACCACCAATCATCTTCCTCTATATGGTTTATTGATTCTGGAGCTTCCAATTACATGACCTCCTCCACCACTCATCTCTCTAACCTACAACCATACAATGGCAATTTGCAAGTCCATACTGCTGATGGTCAAAAGCCTCCTATTACAGCTACTGGTGATATCATTCATTCCTTACCTCTCACAAATGTCTTTCTATCTCCTCATCTAACTACAAATCTTCTGTCTGTTGGACAAATGATTGATGATAATTGTAATGTATCTTTTTCTCGCTCTGGTTGTGTTGTGCACGATCAAGTGTCGGGGACGGTGATCGCGAAGGGGCCTAAGTGTGGACGCTTGTTTCCTCTTGTTATGCCTTTCTCTCAAAATAAACAGATTTCTGCTTTTTCTTGTTTTTCTCCTCAAGATGTTTGGAGGCTCAGGCATAATAGATTAGGCCATCCTCATTCAAAATTGTTATCTTTGATGTTGAACACTAGTAGTATTAATGAAAATAAAACATCTTTTAGTCATATTTCTTATAAGTGTTCTGTTTGCAAACTTGGAAAAAGCAAAGTTCTTCAATTTTCTTCCAAATCTACTATGGGTTCCAATTGATTTGACATTATTCATAGTGATGTCTGGGGGATTACTCCTGTATTCTCACACACATTTCAAATATTGTCACATTTATTGATGATCATAGTAGATTCACATGTGTTTATTTCTTGCACTCTAAATCTAAAGTCTTTGATCCTTTTCAAAAATTTATGGCATATGTTGAAAATCAGTTTTCTACTCGCATAAAAGTTCTCCGATCTGATTCCAGAGGGGAATATATGTCCCATCAATTTCAAACTTATTTACAAAAACACGGGATTTTATCGCAGCGATCGTGCCCTTACACTCCTCAACAGAACGGAGTTGCAGAACGAAAAAACAGACATCTCCTCGATATTGTTCGTTCTCTTCTCTTAGAATCATCAGTTCCCGCGAGATTTTGGCCCGAAGCTTTAGCCACTGCAGTTCACTTAATCAATCGCTTACCATCTCATCGTCTCAACAATCAAACACCATACTTTCGTCTCTTTCATAAAGATCCTACTTATACTCACATGCTCATTTTTGGATGTGTTTGTTTTGTTCATCTTCCTCCTACTGAACGTACCAAATTAACTGCACAGTCCGCCCAATGTGCATTCCTTGGCTACACATCTCACCAAAAGGGGTATATATGGTATGATCCTGTGGTCAACCGCCTTCGCATTTCTCAAAATGTCACATTTTTTTTTAAAATCAACGTATTTTTTCTACCCATTCCTCGGATTTACCTATTTTTTCTCATCTACCAGATTTTTCTGACACAATCTCTTCTCCACTCATTGTTTATAAACGTCGTCGTCATAAGGATGTTCCACTACTGCCTCCCCCTCCGGATCCCTCGCCGACACCTAATCTTGCTCCCGCTGCATTACCTAATGCTTCATCTCCACCTCCACTTCGACGCTCTACTCGTCTCTCTAAGCCTCCAGAAAAATATGGGTTCACTCACACATCCCTGCTTGCTACCCTCTCCTCCATTGCTATTCCTACTTCTTACTTACAGGCGGTGAAGCATGACTGTTGGAAAAAGGCTATGCACGAAGAACTAGTTGCACTGCAGGAGAATCATACCTGGGATATTGTTCCATGTCCCTCATCTGCAAAACCTATCGGCTGCAAATGGGTTTTTTCGGTCAAACTTAAGGCTAATGGCTCGTTGGATCGTTATAAAGCGCGGTTAGTCGCACTGGGCAACCGACAGGAATATGGCATCGATTATGAAGAAACATTTACTCCAGTTGTAAAAATGACAACAATCCGTACTGTTCTTGCCATTGCTGCTTCCCACTCATGACCTCTTTACCAATTTGATGTCAAGAATGCCTTCCTTCATGGTGATCTCAAGGAAGAAGTCTATATGCAACTTCCCCAAGGACTTACGGGTGTCTCGGCAGGTGACTGTGCGCGCTTACGACGCTCTCTATATGGTCTTAAGCAAGCTCCGCGTGCTTGGTTTGAGAAATTTAGGGATACTCTCCTTCATCTATAGTTTTCTCAAAGTGCCTCTGATCCTTCTATGTTCCTTCATCGCTCCTCAAATGGGATTACTGTCCTCTTGGTGTACGTGGATGATATCATCATATCTGGGACAGATTCTGGCATGATCACCCATCTACAAGCATTCTTACATGAATCTTTTCATATGAAAGACTTAGGGCCACTCACATACTTTTTAGGCCTTGAGCTTCATCAGTCAGAGAAAGGTCTCATCCTCGATCAACACAAATATGCTATGGATCTCATTGAGATGGATGGGCTTCAAAACTCAACTCCTGTAGATACACCTGTTGAGGCCAATCTTCAACTCGCACACGATACGAGGTGATCTTCTTCCTGATGCCACAATGTATCGCCGTTTAGTCGGCAGCTTGATCTACTTGACTATCACTCGGCCCGATATCTCATATGCGATGAATCTGGTTAGTCAGTTCATGACACAACTACGCCATCTCCACCTCGTTGCTGTTCGGCGCATTCTTCGCTATGTTCTTCATACACCATCTCGTGGCATTTTCTTTCTTGTGGGCAATTTGACTACTCTCATCGCTTACTCAGATTCTGACTGTGCTGGTTGCCCTGATAATCGACGGTCTACCACGGGTTGGTGCATGTTCTTAGGGGACTCGTTGATCTCCTGGAAGTGTAAGAAACAAGATAAAGTCTCCAAATCATCCACGGAAGCAAAATATCGTGATATGTCGGCCGCCACCTCTGAAATTGTCTGGCTTCGGGGTCTCCTTTCTGAGTTTGGATTTCCACAATCAGGTCATAAACCTCTCTATGTCGACAATACCAGTGTCATACGGATTACTAAAAATCCTGTCTTCCATGAACGCACAAAGCATATTGAAGTGGCCTGTCATTACATACGTGATGAATTTGTGCGCGAAGCCATCACTCTTCCTCATGTTCCTACAGGTCTTCAAATTGCCGATATATTTACTAAGGGACTTCCTCGGCCACGACACCAATTCTTTGTTGGCAAATTGATGCTCGTTGATTCACCCGCATCAATTTAAGGGGGGGGGGGGTCAAATGGGTCAGTGGGTCACAGCTAAATGGGTCACAGCCCATGGCAGATAAAGCCCAACTTGTGGGTCAAAACAAGCCTCATGTGTACAGCTATGTAATTTATTCTTTGCCTTATTAGGAAATATGATTAGATTATAATTAGCATACAATGACTATAATTTAGTTGATTACCTCAATTACTGTAACACATATAGCAACTTTAATCTATATATTTAAGATCGTGACCCACAAAAGGAATCATCGAATTCACAAAGCTTTTTCTCTCTTCTTCCCTTGCTGGCTTTGACATGCATCTCCTTATCTCATTTACCCAAATCAAATCAAATAAAAAATCACAACTAAAAGAAGAAACAAAAGCATAAATGTGATCGAGTCAACAATCAAATCGCCAAGTCCAACCAAAGACGAAAGGGCCAGAGGCCCAGAGACAATATCTCTACACTTTGATTTCCCTAATTCCCTCCATTTATCAGAGAAAGAGAGACAGAGAGAGAACATATTCTTCTCAGAATCTCAATCACCCTTTTCTCATTTTTAATAGAACAGAGGGCGCTGAAATCATCACTTCAAAAGAAAAAAGAAAACTAAAACATAAACCCTAATGTGCAAAGGAGGAAGAGAGGAAGGAAAAGAAGAGAGGAAACTGCACAAACCCTAGCAAGAGAGGGAGACAGGGAGAGAGGCGACAGAGAGAGGGAGAGAGAGTTACATGAACCGTCGAAGGAAGAGGGTAGGTCAGAAGAGCCGAAGAGGGAAGGTCGAAACTTGAAAGAGGATTCTGGGTTTTTTTTTTTTTTTTTTCGTTCTACCTTTTTAATATGGGGCGAGGATTTTATTGATGTTGGGCGTGGGCCAAGGCCCAATACTATTAGAAGAGGAATTTGGTCGCGCGTGGGCCAAGGCCCAATACTATTAGAAGAGGAATTTGGTCGCCCCAGGTCATGAATACGTGGGTCCGCCTCTGTTCACATGTGCAGCACAGAAGGACCCTATTGATCTTCATGGAGATAGTGTTTAAAAAAAATACATATCAACAATCTGGATTATGTGTTGAGTAGTTTAAGTACCCAGGTACAGTCACACACCCATAAAATCCCCGTCCTCTTCATTTCCTAGCTCCTTCACCAGTTTTAAACAAATGTAGTTGAGAACTTGACCACAAAAACAGTCCTCAATCTTTTATCTTTTTTTTTTGTTAATGAAAATAATTAAAGAAGTCTTAAATTATGGATTTTTATGGCCCCTTTCATTCAGAGCAGAGAGTTTCCTTACTAATTTTTGAAATATTTACTGAGTCCACTAATTTAATAAGAGTAAGTTGATGTGGACGGCGGATCGAGATGCGGGGCAGGTAGAGATGGAGATGGCGATGGAGATGAGGGGGGCGGGTAGAGATGGAAGATGAGAGGGTAGGTCAGTGGGGCGGGTAGAGATGGAAGATGAGAGGGTAGGTCAGGAAAACCTGAAATCTTGGCCTCACGCCAAACTCCCGATTCACAAGCGAGGAGAAGCTTCTCATTGAGGAGAGCATAAGAGAGCAAAACATTCACAATTTTTTTCGTTAATTAGAAGTATAATCTGAAAGTGGCATTACAATTTAACCTAGATCTAATCCCAACCATCTAAACAGTCATACGGTTGAGATTAAAACATCTCATCTTAAATAAATAAAAGACATAAACCATGAAACATTGCTAAATAAAATAAAACATAAAAGGGATGGGATGGGCCCAATGGACCAGGTCGAGGTAGATGGGCGGGGCCCATCGACTGGTTGACCCATGGGGCACCATGGGTCTGTCCTACATCATAATATCACAAAAATCAATAACTTTTTCTTGCATATTGATTTGTTTGGTTGGTTGAGAACAGTTTTTTAATAAAAGAAAAATATGGGAGTGAGATGAAAAGTCACACCTAAAGATCCGAACCCACACAACACTTCAACTTACCCTCTCCAAATAGTCAGAAACCCTCACCATCCCATCAATGAAATAGCAAGTGGAAAGAATTCGCCAATTCTGAGATTGTCACACCTACACCAAACATGAGAGAAGAATCATTTTCTTATAGCTATGACTGCTCGCCAAAACCAGATGCAGATATAAGAGCACTCATGACATCCTAACCATTATTCGCAATCAATATTTATTAAGAATAACCTCCTGCCATAGACCACCCCTTCTCATTGCCTAATTGTCACCACCACTTCCCAAGTAAATCTCTATTCACCCTTTTTTGCTTTTGATAACTTTTTATTCACCTTTTTAATCAACCAAAATCCAATACCACCCATCTTTATAGGCAAAATGATCACAAATAGTTTTTGCCACATTTGAATTTGCAATGTGGATCGGATTAAAAAGGTCATTTTTTCATAGTTCCAATTTCATTCGTTGAGAAAGCACCTAATCCACTAAGACATTAAATTTGCCTCTATAGTCTATAAGCCCCATTCACATTAAATTTTCAAAATTCAAGTAACAAATGCCTATCTTTCATTTCCTTTGAGGTTTGAAACCAAAAGATGTACCTATTTCACCAATGGGATTTCTTTTTCCAAAAGAAGGTGCCTCATTACAGCCCATTTCATAAGACCCATCATTGTAAGTTTCTACGACATTTCTCGAGTTGTCGAAACCTAATTATTTGTTTTGATTTTTTTTCTATCTGAGTTGATTTTAACTCTTCCTGTCCAAATTGCACTAAGTATTGCTGCCACAAGAAACATAAAAGTGATCTTAACCACTTGCATAATTTAGTCACAGACCTTAACAAATTTAACCCTGATCTACACCAAAGATCAAGCAACTCAATGTGTACGAACCAAGCTAGCCCCATAACCTATAATCTGAGTTATAGACTTAAATGATCATAGCAGAGGATTCCTCCTGCTTTACATCTATTTCACCTAACAACCGACCTTATATTGGCAGGCCATCCATTACCTTATGAGCCCCACTGCAACAAGATTGCCACTAAACTTCATCCAAATACTCCCCAACTTTACCACAGATGCACTAATATATCAACCATTCAAATCACGTCACTAGCCAAGTCAAGACCTTTCGCAACTCTCTTCATAATAATGTCATCCAATTGTCTGTAACAGAAAATCTAAAGCTACTCATAATCTCACTCATTGACTCTCATTCTCTCTGCTGGACTATTTTGGATGTCCTGAGAATAAAAGATGCACACCACCAGTCATTGCATGTTTCTTGATATCTTGGAGTTCGAAAAGCTAGCCATCAAATATTGAAAACTAAGAGTTGAAAGTGAATGGTGTAAATTTGCAGAAATCATACTTAATAGCACACTCCAATCTTAGTGTTTACCTTTGTAATGTATATAATTTATTTTTTCGATTGATGTGATTGCCTTTAAAAACTCTTAACAGTGAGTGTCAAGTCACTGTCGACAGACAAGCATCCACGTATGTTTCATAAATGCATATGAAGCAGACAGTCGCCACATCTAGGATAAATTCACTTACAGGATCATTTTTTAAACTCACTCAAATTGTCTCTTTATGTTAACTTTTCACCAACGCATGTGTGACTCGAGGTTCAAATATACTAGTATAACATGAAGACTTACTCAGGGTTCTCTCAGAATCATCATTCCACTTCTAGGATTATTTTTTAACTTCGCTCAAATCGTCTCTTTATGTTTACCCTTTCACCAATGTGACTCAAGGTTCCAAATACCCGATAAAACAAGCGGAGTCGCAGAATAATGTCTAATCATCATCCTCTTATCCTATCCATCGATCTGGGCTGTCCAAATATGCTCTACCTAAGAGACAAGCAAAGAATAATCATTAATCAAAGCCTAACTAATTTAGTAGTAAAAAAGCTCCCTTGCATATAAGATGAATCCACTTCGGGGACATATTTTAATCTCATCTAAATCTTCTCTTCATATTAACCCTCTTCACCAGTGTATTACTCTAGATTCAAAAAACAGTATAACATACAGAGTTTCTTGCCCTTATATATATATATATATAACCCTCCCCTCAGCTAAAGCTGAGGAGAAGGACCGCTCACCACGTGGGAGCCCAACATCCCCACTTAACTTGCCATCCACATGCTTGCCCAAAAACAGTAGCCCGCCAAACGTTTTTCATTTCCCCGCTCTCAGACGACCCAGCCCAAAGCAAAACCCCAAATCCCATTTCGCCCTTTTCTCACTACCGCTCCTTCTCTCTTCATCTCGCGATTGATTCTGGGCGACGAAGCTGCAATCGATTTTGTCCGGCAACCCCGGCCTCTCCTGCGACTCTGCGAAAGACGAACCTCCCCGACCCTAGCCTCTCCTGCGATCGTCCCCAAGGCATCTGCCCTCTCCTGCACCCTAGCCTCTCCTGCGATCGTCCCCAAGGCATCTGCCCTCTCCTGCGACTGCGAAAGACAGCATCTGCCCTCTCCTGCCATTGCGAAAGACGGCATCGTCTCTCTCCTGCGACTGCCCAAGTTAGGAATCTGCCCTCCCTCCCTCTGCAGGTTTTTTCTTTTTCCTCTCTTTTATTTCTTTGCTACCTCGTTTCTATTTTTGTGGGCTGCGACGAGGATGGAAAACGAATGGGTGACTGGTTTCTGCTGGTTGCAGAGAAACCAGTGTTTATCTTTCAGAGGAAGAAACCCATAAAATCCCTTTTATATGTATTTCCTCTGTAATGGATTTGTGTTTCTTACCCATTCTCATGTGCCCTTTCCCCCTCGTCTTAGTTTCTCATGTTAGTATCAGAGAGAGAGAGAGAGAGAAAGATAAGACACCCAAAGGTTTGTTTCTTTTCTCTTTTGATGAGAAATAAAAGAACCCCCAAAGACCATTTTCTTCTCTCTTTGGGTATATGATAGTCTTGAGAAATTCTGGTAGAGATGATACAGTGGCTGTAAATTGTTTTATGTTTGATGAACAAAAGTCTGCAACACTTTGCATTTTGGATGGTTTGAATGGTTTTCGATGGATTGGTTTTTTCACTTTTGGATGGTTTTGGATGGTTTGATATGGTTTGTTATAGGATTTATGCAAGTATTCTCTCTGTTCTGTTTATCTGCCCGCTCTCTCTCTGGAGTATGGGTTTGATATGGGGTTTTGGATGGCCTGGATTTAGGAATATTTGTGTGTTCTGGCATGTTTTTTTTTTATTATTTTGGTGTTTTTTTGTCAGCCCACTGGTCCAATGGAAGGGATTAATCAATGGCTTTGGGTGTTTTGTTTATCATCTATCTATGTTCAAGCCCACTGGGTGATCAGTGTGGATATATGACCATATGTGCAGTGAATGTCATCCTGTCATATGCAATTGTGGCGTCCATGTTTTCAGATGGGGAAAAATTATGGGTCTTGTTTACAGTTGGTGATTTTTCTGTTATACAATTTCGATAATCAGAACGTTGATTTTGAGTCTTGCCAAATTGAGGCAAGTCCATGTATGACCCAGTTATGTGCATGATTTGAAGTGAATGTGGCAAAATTTGTTGAAGACAGATGGGTTTCTTGACTTACATTTGACTTTGATTTGGTGTTTTTTGTTTAGGTTCTGGGACACAAACATGCACTCTGCTCAAAAGGGTGTAGAAGACAACATAATATAAGTCATCATCCTCAATTTTCCCATGTCATCTTCAAGTATGTGATATGAGAATTACTATTTTTTATATTAAATGGTATGTATTTGTAATTAAACCTGAATTCATCTACTTGGCCTGAGTTCTTAGGTCAAGAATATATAGGCAGGTCATCCTCATTTCCATCACGAAACTTAGAATGGGCTCCAAAGTGCCCATGTGGATATGGATATATGGTTTTAAAGACGTCTCTACCACATCCAATCCTGGCCGTAAATTTTGGAAATGTCCAGATTTACATGTATATTCTATCTTTCCAACTCCATTCATTAATAATTTTATTTTGTTCTCCAATATTCATTATATCGTGGTGAATTTGATTGCAGGGAGGAAAAGGTTGTGGTCTTTTCACTTGGATAGATGAAGTCGGAACTCAATGTGTACCGATGTCAAATGTTTGTCAAACCCAAATTGCAATGAGACTAAAAGAAATGAAAGACTCAATTGAAGAGCTGTGTCTAGGAGTAAGACGTCTGAGTGAAAGCATAGAGACTCAAGTTTGGGGAAGTAGATGCAAAAATAGATTAGAGACGTATTTTATTGCGATTCTACTCCTCTTTGCAGCGTACATATGGTGTGGACAAAATGGGCGTGCCCATTTCTTTGAGTTGATGTAGACATTGTTCTCTTGTGGGAGGCACAATATCATTTTGTTTTATTTTGGTTGTTGGACATGAATGGTTCGTTTAAGAACAAAATGTTGTCCTGATATGCTGTCTTTTTTGGCCATATAGGTTGTGGTCTTTTTTTTTTTTTTTTTTTGTAGTTCAGTTTTAATGAAAAAAAATTAAATGCCGTCTCTTTGTAGCATATAAGATAACATTATTATGCAACTGGATACAGTCTTAAGACCACTTTTGAGTTGTTTGAGGTGATGTCATCTGAGAAAAAATCATTATGTACTAACTCGCTTTTCTCTTCGTGATTCAACATAGACACACCATCTTCTTCTTCATCACAACGATGGAGCCACTAACAACAGAGACTAAAAGGCACTAAAAAGAAAAAAAATATGGAGGGGAAAGAATAGAGAGATGGTTACTATAACGTTATCCTCCTTTGATTACACATGCTTTGTGTAAAATGGATCACATGATCTCCACTCTCCAATTGTACTTATATAATGTCTGATCAAGGTTGCCTCATTTTTTTTTCTGACCATCTATCTCTCTCCCGTTTGTCTACAGTTGTGTTTCAATGCATTTGACAAAGCTGCAGATCTTGGTGTTTTGAACCATCCAGTGCTCAACTTTCCATACTACCAAAAAAAAAAAAAAGATGTTTAGTGCTCCACCTTGATTGTTCAAAACTCACTCTCTCTAAATTCTGAGGTTGGTGCTATTTTCTCTGTTTGCAGTTGGTGGAGATTGTGCCCTCCGCTCTTAATAAATCGAAACTAAAAAGGTAAATATAGGGCTGTCAAAATTAACCGTAAAAACCGAACCGCCCGGCCGAACCGACCGTTTGGTCGGTTTATAGATTTTTTTTCAAAACAAAACCGACCGAACGGTTTTTATAAGTTTTTTTTTTTTCAACGGTCAGTTTTTATAATTACGTATAAACCGTTCGGTTAAAACCGAACCGACCGAACAAAGTCTTTTATCAAAACCTCACTTAAGGCCATGATAGTTGAATAGTGTGGTTGGCTGGCACATGACGAAATAACAACATAAGTTATTAATTTGTAGAACTGAAAAACAGACCGTGATTTGTGTACATACTTGTATGATTACATTGAGCACACCGTTTTTTTATTTTTCTAAAGTGACATTATTGTCTCCATGTGAATTGCTTGTAACTGTAGGAATTTGGATCATTCAAGCCAACCCTCACAAAATCTTTGAGGCTAGCCTTGTATCCATAAGTAGGGCTCATCTCTTCATTGTAAACTACTCATAAATCATACTGTCGTCTTCAATTTGGGTGAAAATTTTCTCTTTCCTGAACACCCCCCAACCCCAACCCAAAAAAGAAAACACCCAATTAACCGAAGACCGACCGAAACCGACCGAACCGAAATGTCGGTTTCCAATGTCCAGTATATGTACTTTGGTCGATTTTGGTTATCGCAAAATTGTAAAACCGAAAGTTTCGGCCCGGGTGTCATATATCGTTAAACCGACCGAAAACCGACCACTTACAACCCTAGGTAAATACCATTCCAAAGTTCACTGAATGCCTTAATCAGAGTCGTCCGACCTCTCGCTACTATCAAGATTAAAATCTGGCTCATTGTATTCATCTTCACTACGTAATCTGAAATAATTATATGTTAAAAATGAAAGATAGAGGATCAACACAAGTATGTCGTTATTGTTTACCTATTCAACAGTACCGGACAATTGCGCTTGTCATGTGATACACCACGTTTGTTGCAACCACGACAAAGACATCCCGTTGTTGCTTTCTCCTTCGATGATTTTAGCCTCTTAGCGCGTCCTTTTGTAGTAACCTGTGGCGGATCATGATATTCTGGCACATTGCTGCCTATAATTTCTTGCTCATCGCGCACACCTCCTTCTGATGCATCGTTTGATTTGACTTGTCGCACGCTCAATTGCAACTCCGCATGCTTACTAACCAAGACATCGTAGCATTCTTTCGATGAGCTGGCTTCTTCAATTAGTGCATTGAAAATACAAGATAGATGATTATGTCTCGCCATAAATGAGTCTGCACAATAAGATCCTATCTCAACTCCATCTTTATCAACAAATGTTCCAACTCTAGCCTTTTTTGTCCATCGCCTCAAAATGTAATGTTCGGGCAAATATCTGATGCAAAATTGCCTCATGACAGACAATACATGACGACATGGGATGCCTTGAAACTCAAATTTTTTGCATGAACAAAAAGCGAGCTTCTCCTCTTTCTTCCACAAAACATCTCTTTCGATTTGATTTTCATCCGTCAAATCTCTCACGGTAAAGACACAACTGACATCATCTTCATTCACAAGTAATGGAACGATTGACATAGTCATGAATAGCTCATCTTGAAACTTATAAAAAAAATTTCTTGTATATATTTCCGCCATTTGCTTTTCCATTGAAGAATATGCCTTCAGCTTCGGTCTCCCATTGCTTGATTCGTAATCCTATTTGTTTTCAAGATATCTTAACCGTTCAACGCCTTGCTCGAAACGCAGTATAAAATCAAGAAGTGTGTTCTTGTATTCTACATAGTGCTTCACAAAGGCATTCATACTTTCACTTCTCGAGGTAGTTGACATACCGGCAAAGAAAGTCTCTTTTAAAAAGGCCGGTACCCACATATCCCAAATCTTGAATATTTGTGCCAACCATTCATTGTCCGCAACCTTATATTCTGTTATGGTCCTTTTCCATTCACATTCAAAATCAGCAGGAGAGTCAGAATTATGCACACATTTTTTTATACTATCAATCAAACCTTCATTCTGAATAGCTACACCACCTAAATAAGAAGGTAATTTGTCCAGAATGTGCCATAGGCAATACCGATGAGTACTGTTCGGCATGACTTTTTGTATGGCCTTTGTCATCGCCAAATCCTGATCTGTTATAATTCCTCTTGGTGGACCACCCAACATTGCTTCAAGCCATTTATTAAATAGCCATTCAAATGACTCGGCCTTTTCATTTGGGAGGAACGCACACCCAAATAGTGTTGTTTGACCATGGTGATTGCAACCTACGAACGCACCAAAGATTAATCCATAACAATTCGTCTTATACGTTGTGTCGAATGTTACAACATCACCAAAGACACTGTATGCTGTACGGAATGTGGTTCGCCCAAAAAACATGTGTTACTTTGTTATCTTCATCTCTCTCTATATTACATACAAAGCCAGGACTCATTTCTTTTCGATTCTCAAAATGTTGAAATAACATATGCCCATCTAGTCCCTTTTTCTTTTCCTTTTCATTTCTACGATGATTTTCAGCATCTTTATCTATAAATCCAATCTTATCAAGTCCCCCCGATTGCTTTCCGAACACTACCATCTGTTGGGTGCTTCGAATATTGGCAGAATCAAGTGTATTTATTAATTGTTTCTTTGATTCCGGTACCTCTCTATGCGATCTCAGCATGAATCTCTTGTGAGGAGTGGCGGGGGCATGGGAATGCTCAGGAACAAACTTGGACACTATATAACCACCTGATTGATCTTTTTTAATTTGCAACTGAGCCTTACAGTTTTCTCTTGTTTCCATCCAACGCCTTTGAACAAATTCCTTATCTTTCCAATGTTTCTCATCTGTTTTACCCTCCTTTGAACAGAAATATCGCTTCCAAAGTACCTCCCCATCCTTAGTTCGAGTCGAATCTTTTCTTACGCTAAACCCAGCAAGCTTCGCGTAAGTATTATAAAATTCGTACACCTCCATTAAATTATCAAAATGCATTCCCACTTTTGGGGTCTTATACTCTTCTACATCTGGATAATGCAAACATGTTGTCGATGAGGAGGTTATATCCATCTTTAAACTGGACCACAGAAAATATATATTATGATGCTGAATTGTTCATATAAATGCAAACATAAATAAAAGAAAGTGGGGATGAAAGAAAGAAAGAAAGAAATGGAACTACACTACAAGTAGCAGGCAAGTTCCACCATGAGAGTCAAACAATGAACAATTTAAAGTTGCAATCGAAGAAAATTTGAAATTAAGATGTAATATGGAAGGTATTTTGGGCAGAAAGTATCATGACTTAGATTCATTTTGGGCAGAAAGTATCATGACTACACTACAATTATCTTTAGATAAAAGTTAGTTGATATGAGAAAAACTTTGCATTTAAAGGGTAGTCAACTAAAAAGCTAGCCTACCAATTACCCACTGTCAACGCAATGTAACACCATCCCCCCTCCCTTTATCTCACTAATTCGACCAACCTACCTTGAATCAATTTTTCATACTTGAAACTACAGAATTTAAAATACACTTGATGGCAACAGCCTTCTTTGGTCATATAATCATCATATAGTCAATCCACTCAAAAGAAAAGAACCAACAATACCAGGTTGCTAGGTGGTCAGTGGGTCGACCTCTCCATTATCATTCACAAATGACTAATTCTAATCAAATGCAGGCCATCATTTCATCCTTTTCCATTATCATTCACAAATGACTAATTCTAATCAAATGCAGGCCATCATGCAGCCTCCAATCACTGCAACACCCCTGTTTTCCCATTTCATCAAAATGCAAAGTGTTGCAGACTTTTGTTCATCAAACATAAAACAATTTACAGTCACTGTATCATCTCTACCAGAATTTCTCAAGACTATCATATACCCAAAGAGAGAAGAAAATGGTCTTTGGGGGTTCTTTTATTTCTCATCAAAAGAGAAAAGAAACAAACCTTTGGGTGTCTTATCTTTCTCTCTCTCTCTCTCTGATACTAACATGAGAAACTAAGACGAGGGGGAAAGGGCACATGAGAATGGGTAAGAAACACAAATCCATTACAGAGGAAATACATATAAAAGGGATTTTATGGGTTTCTTCCTCTGAAAGATAAACACTGGTTTCTCTGCAACCAGCAGAAACCAGTCACCCATTCGTTTTCCATCCTCGTCGCAGCCCACAAAAATAGAAACGAGGTAGCAGAGAAATAAAAGAGAGGAAAGGAAAAAACCTGCAGAGGGAGGGAGGGCAGATTCCTAACTTGGGCAGTCGCAGGAGAGAGACGATGCCGTCTTTCGCAATGGCAGGAGAGGGCAGATGCCGTCTTTCGCAGTCGCAGGAGAGGGCAGATGCCTTGGGGACGATCGCAGGAGAGGCTAGGGTGCAGGAGAGGGCAGATGCCTTGGGGACGATCGCAGGAGGGGCTAGGGTCGGGGAGGTTCGTCTTTCACAGAGTCGCAGGAGAGGCCGGGGTTGCCGGACAAAATCGATTGCAGCTTCATCGCCCAGAAGCAATCGCAAGATGAAGAGAGAAGGAGCGGTAGTGAGAAAAGGGCGAAATGGGATTTGGGGTTTTGCTTTGGGCTGGGTCGTCTGAGAGCGGGGAAATGAAAAACATTTGGCAGGCTACTGTTTTTGGGCGAGCATGTGGATGGGAAGTTAAGTGGGGATGTTGGGCTCCCACGTGGTGAGCGGTCCTTCTCCTCAGCTTTAGCTGAGGAGAGGGTTTCCCTATATATATATATATATATATACTGTGGCTAAGTTGGACAATTAGTTTAGGAGTTATATTTTCACTTGGGTGCCAACAGCACTCAAACAGGAGTGCATTTATTTAGATTTATATGACAGGGTTTGATAATATTATCAATAACATCAGTACCTTTGAAGTTTTATGGCATTTTGGAGATGTTAGGGAATTTCCTATTGCGATTTCCTAGTAACATATTGGGTTGGGATAATACCATAAAAATGAATTAAATTCCAAAAATAAAA
Organism: Litsea cubeba; assembly: GCA_012931725.1. NCBI lineage: Eukaryota > Viridiplantae > Streptophyta > Magnoliopsida > Laurales > Lauraceae > Litsea > Litsea cubeba. The sequence goes on along the minus strand of CM022947.1, from coordinate 135,695,327 downwards.
TATATTTATATTGTACTTATGTTTGTGAGTGCTGCCATACTGTGGAAACTGACTCACTAACTCGCTGTTTTTGACTTTTTTAAAGGTCTACATCAACTATGTTATAGGTCATACATATCATAAATTAATGATTTAAAAAAAAAAGACTCATTTTGAGATAATGGCATAGAAAATGAATTAGAGTTCAAAAAACAAAATATATCTAAATTGTAGTCATGTTTGTGAGCACTGTGACTCGAAAGAATTCTGATTAGATTCATAAATTTTGAGCCTGTCATGTTGGAGAGGCTAATTTTGGCTGCGGTTCATGACTTTAATATTTTATTATTATTAAAAAAAAAACATTCTTATTAAAGAAGAAAAAAAAATCATTAGAAGACACACAAGAAAATCATTACCCCTGCGCAGATTGCATATAACTTAAATGCACTCCAACTTGTGGGGCCCACTTAGATGCAAGTTCATCCAGAGAAAGGGTCTCCTCATGGATAAAACGGGATCGAAAAAAAATCAGGCCCTAGTTCTTAATTCCCAACCTTTTTTTTCACTTGATCAATGCATAAATTAACAAAAAAAAAAAAGTGCAACCTTAATTCTCCGTGGACTCGTTTGGCACAAGGTTAGTTATTGAAGGGCATCAGTTGACTCATCAGACAGCACTCTCTGATCAGAAGGAACCTGAAGAAGTCAGCTTTTTTTCTGTTTCTTTTTTTTTTGGGGTAGAAAACTGAAGAAGTCAGTTATAACCCCAGTTAGAATGCATAAATCAGCTAACTCATAATGGAACTTTGAAATTTTTACTGAACAAGAAACTGCATTTCCGAGAAGGAAATGATTATTGTCATTCCAATCCCACAATTACTACGATATTTGCAATGCAAACCTTTTCCAATTCCATAGTTGGTGATTCTAAAAATATTCGGAATCAATATAAAATAAATTATGGGTTTCACATGTGCAGCACAGAAGGACCCTATTGATCTTCATGGAGATAGTGTGTTTAAAAAAAATACATATCAACAATCTGAACTATGTGTTGAGCAGTTTAAGAAAGTACCCAGGTACAGTCACACACCCATAAAACCGTTGTCCTCTTCATTTCCTAGCTCCTTCACCAGTTTTAAACAAATGTAGTTGAGAACTTGACCACAAAAACAATTCTCAATCTTTTACCTTTCTTTTTTTTTTTAATGAAAATAATTAAAGAAGTCGTCGATTATGGATTTTTATGGCCCCTTTCACTTGGAGCAGAGTTTCCTTACTAATTTTTGAAATATTTGCTGAATCCACTAATTTACCATGAGTAAGTGATGTGGACGGCAGATCGAGATGCGGGGCGGGTAGAAATGGAGATGGAAGATAAGGGGGGCGGGTAGAGATGAAGATGGAGATGGAAGATGAGGGGGTAGGTCAGGAAAACCTGAAAATCTTGGCCTCACGCCAAACTCCCAATTCACAAGCGAGGAGAAGCCTCCCATTGAGGAGAGCATAAGAGAGCAAAACATTCACAATTTTTTTCGTTAATCAAAAGTCTAATCTGAAAGAGGCATTACAATGCTTTAAATAAGAGAAAACTAAACCTAGATGGCTAGATTTAATCCCAACCATCTAAACAATCATTCGGTTGAAATTAAAACATCTCTTCTTAAATAAATAAAAGATATAAACCATAAACTTTTATTGATTAAAAGGTCATTTTTTCATAGTTCCAATTTCATATGTTGAGAAAGCACCTAATGCACCAAGACATTAAATTTGCCTCTACAGTGTATAAGCCCCATTCACATTAAATTTAAAAATTCAAGTAACAAATGCCTATCTTTCATTTCCTCTGAGGTTTGAAACCAAAAGATGTAGCTATTTCACCAACTGGATTACTTTTTCCAAAAAAAGCTGCCTCATTACAGCCCATTTCACAATACGCATCATTGTAAGTTTCTACGACGTTTCTCGAGTTGTCGAAACCTAATTATTTCTTTTGATTTTTTTCCTTTCTATCTGAGTTGACTTTAACTCTTCCTGTCCAAATTGTACTAAGTATTGCTGCCACAAGAAACATAAAACTGATCTTAACCACTTGCATAATTTAGTCACAGACCTTAACAAATTTAACCCCGATCTACATCAAAGATCAAGCAACTCAATGTGTACGAACCAAGCTAGCCCCATAACCTATAATCTGAGTTATAGACTTATACGATCATAGCAGAGGATTCCTCCTGCTTTACACCCAACAACCTACCTTACATTGGCAGGCCATCAATTACCTTATGAGCCCCACTGCTACGAGATTGCCACCAAACTTCATCCAAATACTCCCCACCTTTACCACAAATGCACCAATATATCAACCATTCAAATCACATCACTAGCCAAGACCTTTCCGCAACTCTCTTCATAATAATGTCATCCAATTGTCTATAACAGAAAATCTAAAGCTCCTCATGATCTCACTCATTAACTCTCATTCTCTCTGCTGGACTATTTTGGATGTCCTGAGAATAAAAGATGCTCACCACCAGTCGTTGCATGTTTCTTGATATCTTGGAGTTCGAAAAGCTAGCCATCAAATATTGAAAACTAAGAGTTGAAAGTGGATGGTGTAAATTTGCAGAAATCATACTTAATAGCACACTCCAATCTTAGTGTTTACCTTTGTAATGTATATAATTTCTTTTTCGATTGATGTGATTGCCTTTAAAAAATCTTAACAGTGAGTGTCAAGTCACTGTCAGCACTCAACAGACAAGCATCCACATATGTTTCATAAATGCATCTGAAGCAGACAGTCGCCACATCTAGGATAAATTCACTTACAGGATCATTTTTTAAACTCACTCAAATTGTCTCTTCATGTTAACTTTTCACCAACGCATGTGTGACTCGAGGTTCAAATTTCAAAATACTAGTACAACATGCAGACTTACTCAGGGTTCTCTCATAATCATCATTCCACTTCCAGGATTATTTTTTAACTTCGCTCAAATCGTCTCTTCATGTTTACCCTTTCACCAATGTGACTCAAGGTTCCAAATACTCGATAAAACAAGCGGAGTCGCAGAATAATGTCTAATCATCATCCTCTTATCCTATCCATCGATCTGGGCTGTCCAAATATGCTCTACCTAAGAGACAAGCAAAGAATAATCAAAGCCTAACTAATTTAGTAGTAAAAAAGCTCCCTTGCATATAAGATGAATCCACTTCAGGGACATATTTTAATCTCATCTAAATCTTCTCTTCATATTAACCCTTTTCACCAGTGTATTACTCTAGGTTCAAAAACAGTATAACATACAGAGTTTCTTGATCTTATACACATATAATGAATGCATCATTGTCTTCATCATCACCATCGTAGGAAAAAAAAAGTATAAATGCAGCCTTATTCCATCGAGGTAGGGTCGGCGAAATATATTCTACTCAAGAGATGAGCAAACAATAACCAAAGCCTAACTAATTTAGTTAGACAATAGCTATCTTTGTGAAGAAGAGGGTGGTACCAATCGTTGAACCCTTGATCTCTTGTATATACTCATAATCAAGCAAGCAGTGAGGCACAAGGAAGATTGGTAGACAACAGCTATCTTTAAGAGTGTGCAACAAGTGATACGTGTGCGAATGGTAAATTGATTCAGAGTATGTGTGTCTTTGTGACTTTCTTTCCTAAAGAAGACTATAGAGGTTGTAATATGCAGATCAGAAAAAGGCCCAGGTCACCCATCCTGATACTCCCATTCCCACAAAAAGGAAAGGGAAATAGCAACCAAAACAACTGTGGTTAGGTATAGAGTAGCAAGAACCTGTATCAAAGTTGGAAGGAGCTCACTGTTGCAGCCAAGAGGTAGCGGCTTGGAGTCATGTTACCAAATTTTTATTTAAAATAAATGCTTAGCGGTAGAATACTAGTGTTGTAACAGAATTTAATGCATCAATTTAACGTGACCCAATAGAAGTTTGTGTATTAGATGTATGAGCCCTTGGTAACTTGTTTATCCTATTTGCTGCATTCTCAAACAGTTTTTCCTTTTAGGAATGTACCCAATGCTCCGCCACAAATATAGTTTTCTAAAGTTTAAAGACACTCACAAGTGGCTGGATAACTAGGAAAAAATGGTTTAAGTGGCTAGAGTGAAGAGGGGATCATACATGATCTATCTACCATAATTAAGTAAAGAAGCTCTCTGAACAATAGCAAACATTAACCACCAAAGAACTACTACTTGAACCTAAACAAGTACATTGCCTTTGCATGACAATAATATGCTGAAGTAAAAACATTGAACATGAAAAATAATACCTTTCCAGCACTGCGAAGTTAAATTCTACAACATCACGGTCTCACCACAGTCTTCTGATCCTATGTCTGACCCTAGAAGGGCCCTCCTACCTTGATAAGCCATCAATGCTTCAGGAGCTTCCTCCTGATACTTGGTCACAAACTTTCTTAAGAAATCCAATTCATTATATGACATCACCGAATTCAAACTGAAATCCTTCCTAATCAGATTCCTTGACATCAGGACTTGCATCACTGCGCATCGCGGAACAATCCTCGTTTCAAAACTATGCAAGAGAATGTTGGGGCACCGGCATATATCGGATGCCTTAGTCCCCAGCTCCATTGCAACAAACTCCAGTGTTCTCTTTATCTTCTTCTCAGATACCAACATACACATGGGTTGCTTCTTGATAGCTGTAAGAATCTCATCCTCAGACCATCCTACTCTCCTATAAATCTCCAATTTCCTCTCCCATGTAGATCTGCTCATTACTGACATGACGCGAACTGCCATTACAAAAGCTAAACTCAAGCAATCAAATCCAAATCCCTCTACAGTCTTGACAACCTCGCTAAATTGATCGGGCATCAACGCGAGAGTTCTTGGGTGGGTTATGATCAACCATATGATCCGTGATTCGGGTACGCCGTGATTCCTTAAGATAGAGATATTGGGCACAAGTTTTCCATGGAGTCTTAGTTGAAGAAATTGTGACGAGCGCCTAAGGGCAGCATTGATGTTCTCATTGGTACTTACAAAGCTCTTAAGGAAATCAAAGGATGGGATTATTTGTTTGGTTAGGCTTCTTACAAATATGGAAGGGTTTGAGGAGAGCATCTTCACCATGACCGGACCAGTAACACCCGAACCCAAGAAGAAATCCAGCTTGGGTTTCAGGGTTTTCTTTGGATCAGCCAAGAGCAGTAGTGGGAACTTGGTAATGAGTTTTGTGATGTGGGGTTTGGAGAATCCATGATTTTTTAAAAGTGCAAGTACAGAGTCTGGTTTTTCATGGTTTTTTAGTATGGCTCTCTTAGAAGCTAATAGAGCTGATTCTGGGGATAACCCACATGAGTTTATGAGGTAAGAGACTGTAAATGAGGGATCCTCTGTGGTGGGGGAGTTTGAAAGAGAAGATACTGATATCAAAGAAGAGGGTTTCTGAACAAGAAAGACAGAGAAATTGCCTCTTGTTTTTGAATCTTTGATACTACTACATAACTGTAGTAGGTTTCTACTGAATCTGAAACTAAACATGGATGTAGGGAATGGAGTGAAAGACAAAAATGATTTAAGAGAACTGAGAAAGGTAAGGAGGATTGCATTCAGGGAAAATAACAACTTACAGGGATTTTATAGGGACTTTGAAGTGTTTTTTCCCAGGCCGAGAACAAAGAGAGCTGCCCTTGATCTGGGATCTTGGGTTTAGCCTGTTTTTTATGCGGGGAGTGCACATCTACTAGGGTAAGCTCCAGACTAGGTCCATGCCCAAGTGTTTAGTAGTGGTGCTTCTCACCATAATGTCTAGGGTTTAAGCAGGAATATATCACTTCTTTTTTTTATAAAAGAAAATTCATCCACGAATGTGGGCTTTGTTGTTGTATTTGTGGGCTTCTCTTCCGGCGTGTGCAGATCTTGGAACACAGCCCTCTTGGTTGGGGTTAAAAAAAACAACCGGTCTACATGCACCGAAAAACAAGCCTGAAAAAGGCCCTGAAGCTCTCCCCTACCCTAGGATCTCATTTCAAAAGGAGATCCTAGGGTAGAGTAGGTTTCAGGGCCTTTTTCAGGCTCTTTTTTTCGGTGCATACAGACTTTTTGTAAAAAAAACTAGGAGGGTAAGCTCATTTTTACCGTGAATTAAGGAATCCTAAAAATATCATTGATCATATGATGATTGATTAATGCATATTTGTAGTATCTTACTATTTACCATCGCATTTTCTTTTTTATTTAATTCAGCTGTGATGATAGTTAATTTAAATTTATATGACAAGTTTTGATGCCATTGTCACAAAAATCACTTTAAAAAAGTTTGTAGTATTTTGACGGTGTTGGAATATTTCTTTTGAAAAAAATATTATTAAAAATAAGATAATTTTTAAACAATAGAATGTACTGAATTGTACTTATGTTTGTGAGCACTATGAGAAAATATACTTAACCTTTCAGTCAGCAGTTTTGTCTTGTGAAATGTCTATTATCAACTATATTATAAGTTTTACAAATTGTAATTTATTAACTAAAAGGGCCTGACTACAAAATGCTTGGAGTAGGGCCCACCTTGATGCACGACACTCGAGGGATGCTGGGTGATGAAAAATACTCGATATAATCACGATTAAATGATTTTAGCTTTTAATGTTTAGTCCTCGAAATTTAGTGGCTATACATTATTAATTTTTTATTAACAATATTTTATGATTATGATGTATAAAGAGATATAAAATTTGGGTTATGAGCGACCCAGGTCCTAAAAAATAATATTGTATAATGGGGCCAGCTCTCCTAAGCTGAAGCTTAAGATAAGGTAAGCTGAAGTAAACTCAATTACGTAGTGGGGCCCACTTGGGGATCCACATGGGGATGGGGGTGGGGGGATTTCAAGGACTCCCTGGGACCCTCCTTCCTACAAAAAATTAGCCACAATCGTGGTTTCTATCATCTCCATCTGGGCACCAAAAGTTTAATGGTCAGCGGTCTATTCGGATTGGTACATAGTCGATCCAACAGTCTAGTAAATTCAGATTTGACTAAAAGTTGGTGGGCTTGTGCAATTTAAGGGGATCGTGTGTTTGGTCCATTTGGATGGATCAAGGATGGGCCCCAAAAGCGTTAGCTTACGGAATCATATCATAGGCTTAAGCTTAGGAGAGCCTTGCTCTTGTATAATTTCATATACATAGATACATGCATATATACACGCATTTGTAACTAGCTATAAATATGATACTTGGACCTTTGAAACTTGAACTCAACTTGGGTACGAAATAATTACCAAATAAGTACAAAATTGAGCGATAATGCACATATGCTTGGGTGAGCCCACTTTTCTAGGGAGGTCACCTCAATACTTGCCGATGACAGTGGACGGGATGCTCATGGTCTGAGCTTGGATTAAGTGATAGAAAGGTCAAAGCCCCAGCCTGTTCGACAAAATGAACATGCTTGGGCTTAATACTTATGGTATGCATCAAGCGTGAGTCAAGATATGGGCCTATATTTCTAAAGTCGGGTTAGGCTTGAGATTTATAGACTACGTTGGGCTTGGGCCGGATATGAGTGTATTTCTAAAGTCACATTGAGGCCGAATATGCCTCAACCGGCCCATAAACACACACCTGTCAGTGGATTATGGTTCTCCATATATCATTGATCGTGGGGACTTTTACTCTTTTATAATTTGCATTTTATTTTTATTCAAACCAACAGTCATGACGGATGGTTTAAATTTTTTTTTCTTTTTTTTTGGCTAAGTTGGTAAATTAGATTAGGAGTTATATTTTCACTTACAATGGTAGACCCAAGATTTTTATTTGGATGGTGCGGGCAATGGTCAAGTGAAGAAGTTTAATGATAAAAAAGAAATTTTAATATACTATTAGAAGAGTTTGTCGAATTACAAGGGTGCGGTCACACCCGCGTGTGACCATTTGGGTACGCCCATGTTCACTTGGGAACCCCGGCTGAATCCCTGGGCATGGCTTTGAGACTAGGTGCCAACAACACTCAACCAGGAGTGCATTGATTTAGATTTACATGACAGGGTTTGATACTATTATCAATGACATCACCTTTTAAAATATTATGGCATTTTGGAGATGTCAGGGAATTTCCTATTGCGATTTCCTAGTAACATATTGGGTTGGGATAATACTATAAAAAGGAATTAAGCTCCATAAATAAAATATATTTATATTGTACTTATGTTTGTGAGTGCTGCCATACGGTGGAAACTGACTTGCTAACTCATTGTTTTTGGCCTTTTTAAAGGTCTACATCAACTGTGTTTTAGGTTTTACATATCATAAATTACTGATTAAAAACAAAGAACCTTCGAAAACACGACTCATTTTTTCTTCTTCTATTTCCTCCTTTTTTGCTCGTAACTCCTTCCACCTCTACCGTCTAACTCCCTACCTGTACAACATTGATCTCAACGGTCTTAGAATTGGATAAGGGCCCGCTTGTCACATAAAGCACTCAATTCTCACATATAGCCACTAAACCAATCATTTCTCTCATCCCTCTTTCTCCTCACAGCCCAAACAAAACCCATCTCCCAACCAAATAAAACCCTTTCTTTCTTGAACCATTCTTGCCCTCCCACCTTTCTCAACATTTTTCTTTCTCGATTTCTTCACAAAACATCGCCCATCTCTAAACCATCCCTGCCCTTGTAATCATCTCATTTCATTCGTTTGCATCCCTCTGCCACACAAATCTAACACACGACACTTAAACAAGTACTATACTGCAACTGAGACCCATCTCCCACATTTTCCTTTTACCGTCTCTTAAACTAACTTCACCTATCACCCCCATCCAACCGCCATTATTAGGCTACCGCCATCTAAAATCAGAAATATTTTTCCCTAAATCTGACTTAAGTGGCAATATCGATGTTTAATTGTGAAGAAGAAAAAAAAATGAGTGGAGATATACCCGCCCTTACATGAAGGTTAGCATGGGATATCAGTTCAAATAAATGATTGCAACCCTTAATTTTAAGTCTTTAAATTTTAATGTCCACGTAACATTATTTATTTTTAATCATAGAAGTCAGCGATAACAATATCTAAAATTATATAAGAACCGAGTTTTGACAATTCATGTGAACAATATGTGTGAAAAGGTTCTGATTAACCATGCCTTAAAAAGAAGGGAGCATTCTTATTATGGGTGGGTTTGATGGATTCCCATTAGATTCATAAATTTTGATTCTATCATGTTGGAGAGGCTCTAGTTTTTTGATGCAGAACATTTATGACTTATTTATTTGTTATCAACAAATATCATTATTATTGAAAAATAAGAAAATCATTAAGTCGCACAAAATTTTAAACATGGCCAACGTTATTCCAAAAGCAGATGGATGGGTTCCACTCATATTAAATTTATCAACAGAAAAAGGTCACGGAGTTTTGATGGTGTTGGGATATTTCCTTTTGAGATTTTTTTACAGTATTTTGAGATAATCCAAAGAAATCAAATTAAATTTCCAACAATTAAATATGCTTAAATTGTCTTTAACTTACTAAATAATTATCAAACTCGATCCATTTTTCTGGCAAGTTCAACTCAATGCATGTCAATAACCAGAAAGGATAATTAAGTGCACAATGGATGGGGGTGCTCGTGGCCCAAGTTTGGATTAAGTGATGGAAAGCACAAAGCCCAGCCCAATTGACTTCATGGGCGTGCTTGGGCTTGATATTTATGGCATGCGTGGGCATGTATTTTTAAAGTCGGGTTGAACTTGGATATGCCTTAGTCCATCTCAACCCGCCCTGCCCTCCATTGATTAAATAGGCGGCATAGGCTTGAGATTTACAGCTCGCATTGGGCTGGATACGAGCTTGTGTTTCTAAATTCAGGTTGAGCCTTTCCTTGTTTTGGCGTTGGCCAGCCTATGAACACCCCTAACAGAGAATTAAGGTTCACCAACTTTCACGGATCATGTAATATTAACACTTATTTGTGTTTTTTCCCTACTTTTGTAATTGCATTGTTTTTTGTTTATTATTATTATTATTCAATCCAACAGTCATAATGGTTGATTACTTGATTTAGATTTACATGAAAAGTTTTGACACTATTATCATGAATATCACTTTTGAAAAATTATGTTATTTTGGAGTTTTTTTTTTTTTTTTTTGTAGTAACATCTGGAGATGTTAAAAGCAATCCAACAGTCATAATGGTTGATTACTTGATTTAGATTTACATGAAAAGTTTTGACACTATGATCATGAATATCACTTTTGAAAAATTATGTTATTTTGGAGGTTTTTTTTTTTTTTTTTTTTTTTGTAGTAACATCTGGAGATGTTAAAAGAGCATTTTGGAGACGTTTCGAGATTTAGTCAGAACATTCTGAGATAAGGGAATTTTACCAAATAAATGTCCCTAAACTCGTATTGGACGGATTTAATCACAAATACACCAAAATACCCATTTTGGTGTTCGTACAGGGATTTTTGACGCCTTTACCCATCCCTGTTTCGAACGACATCGTTTTCAATCTCATACCCTAAATGCATTGAATGATTTCGTTCTCCTTTCTTCCCTAAAATTTTTCCTCTGCCGCCATTTTCTCTCTTCCTACACTACCTGCTCGCGCCTTCCCTCTCCTTGCGTTGCAGCTGCAGCTCTCTCGTTCCCTCTCCCTCTCTGCTCCATGCTCTCTCTTTCCCTTTCCCTGACGTCCCGACTCCTGTTCTTTCTCTCCTCCCTGCTCTCTAAGCGATTCCGACAAGATATTTCGGTGGAACTCCCGAAGACTGCTCCAACGTTGGTATCTAGTCGTAAAGAATCTGTTCAACGGTCTGGAATCTCCTTCCCTCTCTCTCTCTCTTTGTGCGTTTCACTTGGAGGTTGAAGATTTTGTTTTGTTTTTATTTTGCAAATGAAAAGGTTGATATTTCTAAAGTGGATTTTGACAAGTTTGGATCGATTATTGGAGAAGTAGAAAGCCTCCATCAGTTTGGTAATTTGAATAAAGAAAACCCCAAATCTTTTTTTCTTCATTTTCCCCATCCTTTAATAATGCCTCTAGTTTTCATTAGATTTTACTGTGCATTGTTGGATTTCTAGAGTTCTGTTGATTACGGGTTTGGTCAAGAGTGAAAAATGCAGTATTCCAGTATCTTGGTATGATATTATTATGGGTTTTGTTCCATTGTCACAAGTATTTATTGGAAGATTATAATATCTGGAAACTGTGGGGTTTTTCTTGTCTCTTGATGTAATGGCTAAAACCCAAGCAATTATCAATAAATCTTTCCACTACCCATTACACATAATCCATCAGCATTACTCAATCCTGCCTAAGGTCCATGTTAGTGAAGTTTACTCATTTAAACTACTAGGGATAAGACAGACCCATGAAGAATTTGGGTTCTGGTAGATGAAATATTCTTGAGTATAGATGAGAGAAGCATTAGAGTTAGAACCTGAAATTTATGTTGATGACATTTGAATATTTGCGACACAATATTTGCTGCAGAGCAGCAGAAGCCTTGATTGGGGTGAGAATGGAGTTGATTGATGCTGCATTTCCTCTCCTCAAAGATATACTGTATACCTCTGAAGGATGCATCTAGTAAAATTCCGTTCTTTTGTCCTGGCATTCAATCACAATTCACATGACTTTTATTTGTCCTAGATCGTATGCCTTTTTTTTGTCTCTAATAAATATATGGTTCAATAGGTGTTGTCGCCACCACAGATGTTGTTGAAGCTTGTACTGGTGTGAATACAGCAGTTATGGTTGGTGGATTTCCCAGGAATAAGGGAATGGAAAGGAAGGATGTGATGTCTAAAAATGTATCCATTTACAAGGCTCAAGCATCAGCATTGGAGCAATATGCTGCTAAAGAACTCCAATAGTTTTTTGTAAAACCGGCTGACATCATCTTTGAATGGTTCTTTTTTTTTTCATAGTTGTTATTCTTAGTCTTGTTTATGGTGAGGTTATGAAATGTTATATAAAGGGATTGTAATGTTCTTGAATTCCCCTATTCTCCTCTGTTCTCCTTTCTTTTTATTTTTTTCTTTGACCTTTTTGTTTGGTGGCACAAAGTCTGGAACCCTTGTTGTACTTTGTAATTTATAAAGAATAACATTTTCACTCTATTATTCAGAAGAATGCTCATCTTCTTGTCAGTTTTCTTCGTGTGCCAGATTCCAGAATACCGAAAGGTTCAAACCCTCATCGAGGAGTAGACTTTCTGCGCCAAATTCCAGGGAGCCCAAAGGTTCGAACCCTCAAGAGGAGGGTGTGAACCTTCGAGGAGTGGACTTTCTGAGCCAAATTCCAGGGAGCCCAAAGGTTCAAACCCTCAAGAGGAGGGTTCGAACCTCCAGACCTGCACTTCGTGTGCCAGTTTCCAGAATATTGAAAGGTTTGAACCCTCAAGAGGAGGGTTCGAACCTTCAAGGAGTGGACTTTCAAAGCCAAATTCCAGGGAGCCCAAAGGTTTGAACTCCCACGTTGATAGTTCAAACCTTCATGAATATACTGACATATCAATCTGAGCAACATCCATGAGTCTTTCCCATTGTTTAAAGATCACATTTTAAAATCGAGGCCATCAACTTGCTGGATAATAAATTTGAGACTGGAAACTCTAAAGGACGGTAACGATTTTGTTATTGGAATATAACCTCCGTGAGCCTTACTCCTTGTTTATGTATCTCAATATATAGTCAGGGCCAATCTCGTTGCTTAACGGGCAAAAAAGTCTAAAGGATTGTAACGATATCATTATAAAAAAAAATTAGAAATCACTAATCTGCGTGAAATTTATGAGTCTTTTCATTGTTTATGTATCTCAATATATAGTCAGGGCCAATCTCGTTGAAAACTCTAAACGATCGTAACGATATCGTTATCAAAAAATTTAGAAATCACTAATCTGAATGTCATATTGTTGATTTGATTGGGACCCTTAAACAACACATTGAGCTTTTCAAACCTTCAAGCACTAATCAGAAAACGTTAAGGCCTTGAAAGAGAATCTGCTGTAAAGGGAGCTCTTGTACATTGAAGCAGAATAACCCATACCATATTCAAGATAAGTTATTCTCTAGTTATTGAGGATACATCAAAATATACAAATTATGTTCTCTTTTAGTTATTGAGGATACATCCAAAATATAAATCAAAATATGTTCCCCCCTGGTAAGTATTTTCAACATTTCAAATCTAAACAACGATGTGGACAATTTGAAGTTATATCTCATCCAAAAAAAGAGGAAAATGATGATTCATCCTCTTGGAGGTGGATCTCTACATGTCTGTCTATTATGATCACGCTTCTTGCAATGAGAGCATGTTACTTGTTACTTCATTCTGTCCTGTGTTCGTATCCGATTTTTTTCGATCTTCCAGGCTGTCTGCAAGCTGCCGGGGGCAAGACACGCTCGACACTTCTAAGACCCCACCGTTTTCTGTCGCGCGTGGCATTGATAACATCATTATAAGTTGCTCGATAACAATCACTGGAGAACTAATGCTCACAGAAGTCGTACGGATCATACCGCCTGCGTTTAATCGTACAAATGCCATGTGAACAAGGAATGATGAGAAGGTCCCATTTGCGGCATGTGCATGACCTTCGATCGAGGTGAACAACATCCGTGTACTCTGGAAACAATACCTGAAATTTAAAAGAGGCCATATGAGTTGAACATGTTTAAAAGAGCATGATGTGGTAAACATGTTATTTAGGGGGGGGGAATCTTTAAGAACTTGAATTCTGACTCATACGAACTTGAATTTTGTGCCCGATATTGTTTTTTGATAACGATATCGTTACCATAATTTATAGTTTCTTCATCCATTTTTTGTGTCCAATAAGAAAATAATCGTGACTTTATATTGAGATGCCCAAACAATGAGAGAGACTCACGATTTCACTCAAAATTTAGTTTTCAAGATTTTTTATAACGATATCGTTACAATTATTTATATGTTCTTCGCCCATTTTTTTCCTCCAACAACAAAATGACAATGACTTTATAATGACGTGCATAAACAATGAGAAAGACTTACGGACTTCACCCATAATTTTCTTTCTACATCAATGTTGTTGTTTTTTTTCAATGAATGTTAATATACATTGAACCAGGTTTCCCATAAATAACAAGAACATTTTTTGTGATTTGTAAATTTTATTCGACTAGTTAAAACTCAAAATAACAATAACATAGTAAAACAACAACAACTCCTTCATAGTTTTTCCTCTTTTTTGGTTCTTGGGAGTGCTCAAAGTCATGTACTATATATCGCCCCCTAACAGAGACATTTGGTGTCAGTAACCAGTTGAGCTTTTACTTTACTTGGCGCAAGTTGTCATAGAAAAAGCTTAAATGAATTACGCAAGACAAACATTACACACCTTACAGTTGCAAGTTATGGCTATCTGCTTCATGTTGATGAAAACCAGAAGCTTAGAGAACAAGTTGTAAAGACTTCATTGAGTTAACCATGCATGGTCAAGTTATGGGTACACTTGTTAGGTTTTGGAAATAGGTTCTGGCCAACTTGTAAGGGCTTCTTTTGAAACTTCAAAGATAATTCCTACTATTCCAGTTTTTGGGGGATTTAAAGCACTACTGAAAGAAGCCAATTTACATCTAATCAAGGGTTTAACTTCAACCATATTTTCAAACCCTCCATTCTAATTATAAGGATTCCATGTTTTACATTTAACCAAGTTTGAAATGCAGAGAAACATATCGAAGTTTCCCCAAAATCTATCGAAGTATCGGCCAAAATCATACACAAATCTTCATGGGTTTTTCCGTTCAGTGATTATAGAAATCAATTCGAGCAAGAATAAATAAAAACCAACGTGATTGAGGGGGGGAATCATGGCCATTATGGAGTGTTTGTTTGCACTCATTGGTATATGTAGATAATGCATAGAGGCAACAGTTACATGTTACCAAATCTGTCTAATAAACGGTCAGGGACTAAGAGAATATAGTTTCACCAGGAGAGAGAAAGAATTAGGAAGACTTGTACACAGTGTAGTGCTGGTTGATGGTGAAAATACTGACATTTCAAGTAGCAATGATATTCAAATAAATGAAACTTCCCAGGAGAGTGAGACACAATTAGGAACACTTCTACACATTGCAGTGCGGGTTGATGGTGAAAATACCGACATTTAAAGTAGCAATGACATTCATATAATTGAACTGTTATATAAAATTCATAAATTTTTATCATAGATGTTATTGCTTTATTAGTGATTTCTAAATTATCATGGGCTCATTCTCCATAATCAAGATGTTCTACATATACTCTAAATTTTGATCCATAGTTAGCTATGATGTTTCCTTCTGCACTTTCTCGTCAATCTACTCAAAATAACCAGATTCCACTTATAGGTGCCTAAAAACGGAGACAAAAAACTGCTACAATCTGAGCCCCGCTTGGATTGGATGATTTTGATTTGGAATGGAAATGAGTATTGTGCTTTCTATTTAAGTTGCAAATGAATTGGAAAACATATCTCAATGCAAAATTCATGTTACCTAAAAATTAAGAGTGGAGCAATGGCAAAAGGCATGTAGCTTTGCTTGTCAATCCAAAAGCCTATCCCCTTATCCCCTTAACATTTAATTTATATTCTAATCTGACCTACTCAGCTACTCAAATGAAGTTGGTAAATTTTTTCCCTTTACGCATGAAAGCGGGCCAGTTCGAGGTTATCAAAAGGTTAAAATTGGCAGAAGTTAGATCCAATTTTCCTACTTTTGATGGGTTCCTTATCATCAAAAAACCATAACAGTCAGAGGTTTCTATCAATTCAATCTACACTACAGCTATTTTCTATCAGTCTCAAATTACTAATATTAGCAAGATGGAGACACAAGTATTTGGGTTTTTTCAAAGGCTACAACTTCCAGACAACTATTTGTCTGCAAATACCCCAAACCTGTCACCTTAACTGAAATCTCAGGAAAATACTGAAAATGAAAATAAAAAAAAAAGTCTGGAAAATACCCAAACCTGTCAACTATTTGTTTGCAAATACCCCAAACCTGTCACCTTAACTGTTATACATACTAAAAATGAAAATAAAACAAGAAAATAGAGAAGGTGAAAGAGATAATAACTGAAAAAATCACCTTAACTGAAATCTCAAATGGACGATGACGTTGGAGCAGTCGTCGGGAGTTCCACCGGTGGATCTGGCCGGAATCGCTTAGAGAGCAGGGAGCGGAGAGGGAGAGAAGGAGCCAGGATGTCAGGGAGAGGGAAATAGAGAGCAGTGAGCGGAGAGGGAGAGGAAAAGAGAGAGCAGGGAATGGAAAGGAAGAGGGAAAAAGAGAGCATGAGCCGCAGCGCAGTGGGAGGGAAAGAGATAGCAGGAGCGCAACGCAGGGAGAGGGAAAGAGTGAGCGAGGCGCGGAGGAGAAAGAGAGAAAAAGGCGGTAGAGGAAAAAGTTTGGAGAAGAAGGAGAACAAAATCGTTCAATCCTTTAAGGGTATGGGGAATGAGATGACGATGTTGTTCGGCAGCTGTGGGGGTAAAATCGTCTAAAATGCCTGTACGAACACCGATTTGGGTGTTTGTGTATTTCTGATTAAAATGGGCTAATACATGTTTAGGGACATTTATTTGGTAAAATTCCCATGAGATAATGCCATAGAAAATGAATTAGAGTTCAAAAAACAAAATATATTTAAGTTGTAGTCATGTTTGTGAGCGCTGTGACACGAAAGAATTCCGATTAGATTCATTAAATTTTGAGCCTGTTATGTTGGATAGGCTGATTTTGGCTGCGATTCATGACTTAAATATTTGTTATTATTAATAAAAATCATTCTTATTAACCAAACCAAACCAAACCAAGCCTTTTCCCACTAGGTGGGGTCGGCTATATGGATTTGACGACGCCAATCAAATCTGTTTAGGGCCATGTCCTCCGTTAGATCCATATAGGCAAGATCATGTTTAATAGTTTCTTTCCAACTTCTCTTGGATCTCCCTCTCCCTCTCCTACTCTTGGCAAACTTCATGCTTTCACATCTTTTAACAGGTGCCTCTGTTGGACGCCTTCTAACATAGCCGAACCATCTCAGTCGATTTTCTCTCATTTTATCTCCAATCGGTACTATTCCTACTATGCCCCTAATCTCCTCATTCCTAATCCTATCTCTCCTTGTGATCCCGCACATCCATCTTAGCATTCTCATCTCCGCAACTTCCATCTTCTTGACATGATTATGCTTTACTGCCCAACACTCTGATCCATATAACAACGCTGGCCGTACCGCCACCTTATAATACTTTCCTTTAACCTTGAGGGGGACTTTCCGATCACACAAGACCCCCGAAGCACTCCTCCATTTGGTCCACCCGGCTTGAATCCTGTGACTTACATCAGTATCAATCCCTCCATCCTGTTGCACCATAGATCCAAGGTACCTAAAGTTTTCTTTTTCTACTATCTTTTGTGTGCCCAAACTTACTTCTATGTTACCAGGTGTCCTACTTTGACTAAACTTGCATTCCATATATTCCGTTTTGCATCGACTTAGCCTAAACCCTTTTGTCTCTAATGTTTTCCGCCACAATTCTAGTTTAGCATTCACTCCTTCTCTCGTCTCATCCACTAAAATAATGTCATCTGCAAATAGCATATACCACGGCACCTCATCCTGGATATGTCTTGTAATCTCATCCATAACTAGGGCAAACAAGTACGGGCTTAACGCTGAGCCTTGGTGTAGACCAATCGTGATAGGAAACTCCTTAGTTTCGCCGCCAGTCGTCCTTATAGATGTCACGACTCTATCATACATATCCTTTATCGCCTCAATATAAGCGACACAAACTCTTTTCTTTTCCAGAACTTTCCAAAGAATCTCCCTACGAACCCGGTCATAGGCCTTCTCCAAGTCAATGAACACCATATGTAAATCTCTCTTACCTTCTCTATACTGTTCCATTAACCTCCTCAGGAGAAAGATAGCCTCCATGGTTGATCTCCCAGGCATGAAACCAAATTGATTCTCTGAAATATTTGTTGTTCTTCTTAGTCTTCTCTCAATAACTCTCTCCCATAATTTCATCGTATGGCTCATCAATTTAATCCCGCGGTAGTTCGCACAGTTCTGAATATCTCCTTTGTTCTTGTATATGGGTATAAGAATACTTTTCCTCCATGCATTAGGCATCTTCTTGCTCTTTAGCACTACATTAAAAAGCTTTGTCAACCAACTAATACCATCCTCCCCCAAGCACCTCCAGACCTCAATAGGGATACTATCTGGCCCAACCGCTTTCCCATTCTTCATTCTTTTCAATACTTCTTTAACTTCTTCCCTACTGATTCTCCTATAGAACATATGATTCGCTTCTTCTCTAGAAATGGTAAGCTGCCCCAATTGTATGTCACTACTACTGCTTTCGTTAAATAACTTGTAGAAGTTGCTCTTCCAACACTCCTTTATCTCCTCTTCCTTTACTAATACCTTTTCATCCTCATCCTTAATGCATTTAACTTGGTTTAAGTCCTTGGTCTGCCGATCTCTAGTTTTAGCAAGCTTGAATATCTCTCTTTCGCCTTCCTTAGTGTCAAGTCGCCTATATAGCTCCTCAAATGCCTTTGCCTTGGCCTCACTAACTGTCTTTTTGGTTTCTCTTTTTGCTTCTTTATACCTCTTCAAGTTCGCTTCAATTCGATCCTTTTGCCAAGTTTTAAAGCACTCTCTTATTAAAGAAGAAAAAAAGAAAATCATTAGAAGCCACCACACAAGAAAATCATTCTTATTAAAGAAGAAAAAAAGAAAATCATTAGAAGCCACCACACAAGAAAATCATTACCCCTGCGCGCAGATTGCATATAACTTAAATGCACTCTAACTTGTAGGGCCCACTTAGATGCATGTTCGTCCTTAGTAGGAGGGCAGAAGGAAGGGTGTCCTCATGGATAAAAAGGGATCGAAAAAAAAAATCAGGCCCTAGTTCTTAATTTGACCACCTTAAATTTAATGGCATCTTAATCATAATTTTTTTGAAGATTTGATCCAACGATGAGTGAAGGTCCAGTAAATGAGAAGTTGGGCCTGATACTGGATCATGGATGGAAAGAGTACCAAAGGGCTGCATTGATAAAAGGCAGGACCATAAAATAGAAGTAAACCAACTCATTTAATCAAACTGGAAGAATTAAGTTGAGCTTTTTTCTTTTGTTTTTTGAGGCATCTGCCGAGAACCCTGCCTGGAATTTCATAATCCATACAGACCCTTCAAGAATTTCTGAAATCATTGCATAAATTTCTGCAAGGGCCCTGCATGGTTTAAATTTGTTCCAAAATTAACATCTCTGCTAAAACAAAAATTTTCGAGATGAGTCATTTGCTTGCTAGTTCCTACAGTTTCAAAAAGATCACTTCTCACCAGTTTAAGGGATAAAGTAATTAGTGTAAACTAGGGATCCCCATTTCCCACTTTTCAGCAGAAACTAGAAAGGCTCCATTCTACTTAGAAACCATTCAATCCACATCCGTCCAACATAAAATCCCAAGAACCCTCAAGCTTAGATTTACTCTAAACATGTAGCGGATACGTCAGCAGGAAATCATTTCAGGTCCTCAATAGCAACACACAAAACACATCGGCTATGGTCTGGGATCAAGTATGCTAGAACTATTTACTGGTTTTGAAGTGCCTGAACTGATTGTGTAATGATTGCACTAAAAATGAACGATCTGATTAGATTCAGTTTCACTATTTCTAAATTTTTACTGAACAAGAAACTGCATTTCCTAGAAGGAAATGATTATTGTCATTCCAATCCCACAATTACTACGATATTTGCAATGCAAACTTCTATAGTTGGTGATTCCAAAAATATTCGGAATCAATATAAAATAAATTATGGGTTTCACATGTGCAGCACAGAAGGACCCTATTGATCTTCATGGAGATAGTGTGTTTAAAAAAAAATACATATCAACAATCTGGATTATGTGTTGAGTAGTTTAAGAAAGTACCCAGGTACAGTCACACACCCATAAAACCCCTGTCCTCTTCATTTCCTAGCTCCTTCACCAGTTTTAAACAAATGTAGTTGAGAACTTGACCACAAAAACAATCCTCAATCTTTTACCTTTTTTTTTTTTGTTAATGAAAATAATTAAAGAAGTCGTTGATTATGGATTTTTATGGCACCTTTCACGGGGAGCAAAGAGTTTCCTTACTAATTTTTGAAATATTTGCTGAATCCACTAATTTACCAAGAGTAAGTGATGTGGACGGCGGATCAAGATGCGGGGCGGGTAGAAATGGAGATGGAAGATAAGGGGGGCGGGTAGACATGAAGATGGAGATGGAAGATGAGGGGGTAGGTCAGGAAAACCAGAAAATCTTGGCCTCACGCCAAACTTCCGATTCACAAGCGAGGAGAAGCCTCCCATCGAGGAGAGCATAAGAGAGTAAAACATTCACAATTTTTTTCGTTAATCAAAAGTCTAATCTGAAAGAGGCATTACAATGCTTTAAATAAGAGAAAACGAAACCAAGATGGCTAGATTTAATCCCAACCATCTAAACAATCATTCGGTTGAAATTAAAACATCTCATCTTAAATAAATAAAAGACATAAACCATAAACTTTTATTGATTAAAAGGTCATTTTTTCATAGTTCTAATTTCATCCGTTGAGAAAGCACCTAATCCACCAAGACATTAAATTTGCCTCTATAGTCTATAAGCCCCATTCACATTAAATTTTCAAAATTCAAGTAACAAATGCCTATCTTTCATTTCCTCTGAGGTTTGAAACAAAAGATGTACCTATTTCATGAAATGGATATCTTTTCCCAAAAAAAGCTGCCTCATTACAGCCCATTTCACAAGACGCATCATTGTAAGTTTCTACGACGTTTCTCGAGTTGTCGAAACCTAATTATTTCTTTTGATTTTTTTTCCTTTCTATCTGAGTTGACTTTTAACTCATCCTGTCCAAATTGCACTAAGTATTGCTGCCACAAGAAACATAAAACTGTCTTAACCACTTGCATAATTTAGTCACAGACCTTAAAAAATTTAACCCTGATCAACACCAAAGATCAAGCAACTCAATCTATACTAACCAAGCAAGTCCCATAACCTATAATCTGAGTTATAGACTTATGCAATCATACCAGAGGATTCCTCCTGCTTTACGCCTATTTCACCTAACAACCTACCTCATATTGGCAGGCCATCAATTACCTTATGAGCCCCACTGCTACAAGATTGCCACCAAACTTCATCCAAATACTCCCCACCTTTACCACAGATGCACCAATATACCAGCCATTCAAATCACATCACTAGCCAAGACCTTTCCGCAACTCTCTTCATAATAATGTCATTCCATTCTCTGTAACATAAAATCTAAAGCTACTCATAATCTCGCTCACTGACTCTCATTCTCTCTGCTGGCGTGGACTAGTTTCGATGTCCTGAGAATAAAAGATGTTAACCACCAGTGATTGCATGTTTCTTGATATCTTGGAGTTCAAAAAGCTAGCCATTAAATATTGAAAACTAAGAGTTGAAAGTGAATGGTGTAAATTTGCAGAAATCATGCTTACTAGTACACTCCAATGTTAGTGTTTTCCGTTGTAACGTATGTAATTTCTTTTTTCAATTGATGTGTTTGCCTTTAAAAGATCTTAACAGTGAGTGTCAACAGACAAGCATCCACATATGTTTCCTAAATGCATCTGAAGCAGACAGTCGCCACATCTAGGATCAATCCACTTACAGGATCATTTCTTAACATCATTCAAATTGTCTCTTCATGTTAACTTTTCACCAACGCATGTGTAACTCGAGGTTCTCAATACTAGTATAACATGCAGACTTACTCAGGGTTCTCTCAAAACCATCGTTCCACTTCCAGGGTTATTTTTTAACTTCGCTCAAATCGTCTCTTCATTTTACCCTTTCACCAATGTATGACTCAAGGTTCCAGATACCTGATAAAACAAGCAGAGTCGCCGAATAATGTGTGATCATCATCCTCTTATCCTATCCATCGATACGGGCTGTCCAAATATGAAATACCGAAGAGACAAGCAAAGAACAATCAAACCCTAACTAATTTAGTAGTAAAAAAGCTCCATTGCATATAAGATGAATCCACTTCAGGGTCGTATTTTAATCTCATCGGAATCTTCTCTTCATATTAACCCTTTTCACCAGTGTATGACTCGACGTTAAAAAACAGTATAACATACAGAGTTTCTTGCACTTATACACATAATGCATCATCGTCTTTGTCATCGCCATCGTGAAAAAAAAAAGTGTATAAAATGCAGCCTTATTCCTTCGAGGTTGGATCAGCGAAATATATTCTACTCAAGAGATAGGCAAACAATAACCAAAGCCTAACTCATTTAGTTAGACAATAGCTCTCTTTAAGAGTGTGCAAGAAGTGATACATGTGCGAATAATAAATTGATTCAGAGTACGTGTGTCTTTGTGACTTTCATTCCTAAAGAAGGCTATAAGGTTGACATGTTTAGCGGTAGAATACTAGAGTTGTAACAGAATTTAATGCATCCATTTAACGTGACCCAATAGAAGTGTGTGTATTAGATGTATGAGCCCTTGGTAACTTGTTTATTCCATTTGCTGCATTCTCAAACAGTTTTTTCTTCTAGGAATGTACGCAATGCTCCGCCACAAATATAGTTTTCTAAAGTTTAAAGACATCCACAAGTGACTGGATAACTAGGAAAATAATGTTTAAGTGGCTAGAGTGAAGAGAGGATCATACATGTTCTATCTACCATAAATAAGTAAAGAAGCTCTCTGAACAATAGCAAACATTAACCACCAAATAACTACAACTTGAACCTAAACAAGTACATTGCCTTTGCATGACAATAATATCCTGAAGTAAAAACATTGAACATGAAAAATAAATACCTTTCCAGCACTGCAAAGTTAAATTCTACAACATCACGGTCTCACCACAGTCTTCTGATCCTACGTCTGACCCTAGAAGGGCCCTCCTACCTTGATAAGCCATCAATGCTTCAGGAGCTTCCTCCTGATACTTGGTCACAAACTTTCTTAAGAAGTCCAATTCATTACATGACATCACCGAAATCAAACTGAAATCCTTCCTCATCAGATTCCTTGACATCAGGACTTGCATCACTGCGCATCGCGGAACAATCCTCGTTTCAAAACTGAGCAAGAGAACGTTGGGGCACCGGCATATATCGGATGCCTTAGTCCCCAGCTCCTTTGCAACAAACTCCAGTGTTCTCTTTATCTTCTTCTCAGAAATGATCATACACATGGGTTGCTTCTTGAAAGCTGTAAGAATCTCATCCTCAGACCATCCTACTCTCCTATAAACCTCCAATTTCCTCTCCCATGTAGATCTGCTCATTACGGACATGACACGAACTGCAATTACAAAAGCCGAACTCAAGTGATGAAATCCAAATCCCTCTACAGTCTTGACAACCTCGCTAAATTGATCGGGCATCAACGCGAGGGTTCTTGGGTGGTTTATGATCAACGATATGATCCGTGATTCAGGTACGCCGTGATTCCTTAAGATAGAGATATTGGGCACAAGTGTTCCATGGAGTCTTATTTTAAGAACTTGTCCCGAGCACCTAAGGGCAGCATTGATGTTCTCATTGGTACGTACAAAGCTCTTAAGGAAATCAAAGGATGGGATTATTTGTTTGGTTAGGCTTCTTACAAATAGGGCAGGGTATGAGGAGAGCATCTTCACCATGACCGGACCAGTAACACCCGAACCCAAGAAGAAATCCAGCTTGGGTTTCAGGGTTTTCTCTGGATCAGCCAAGAGCAGTGGTGGGTACCTGGTAATGAGTTTTGTGATGTGGGGTTTGGAGAATCCATGATTTTTTAAAAGTGCAAGTACAGAGTCTGGTTTTTCATGGTTTTTTATTATGGCTCTCTTAGAAGCTAATAGAGCTGATTCTGGTGACAACCCACATGAGTTTATGAGGTAAGAGACTGTAAATGAGGGATCCTCTGTGGTGGGGGAGTTTGAGAGAGAAGATACTGATATCAAAGATGAGGGCTTCTGAACAAGAAAGACGTAGAAATTGTCTCTTGGTTTTAAATCTTTGATACTACTACCTAACTGCAGTAGGTTTCTACTGAATCTGAAACTAAACATGGATGTATGGAATAGAGTGAAAGACAGAAATGATTTTGTTTGGAAAGGAGGATTGCATTCAGGGGAAATAACAACTTACAGGGATTTTATAGGGATTTTGGAGTTTTTCCCCTCCTTCCCAGCCGAGGACAAACAGAGCTGCC
Organism: Litsea cubeba; assembly: GCA_012931725.1. Lineage (NCBI taxonomy): Eukaryota > Viridiplantae > Streptophyta > Magnoliopsida > Laurales > Lauraceae > Litsea > Litsea cubeba. Next base: position 135,670,990 of record CM022947.1, on the reverse strand, counting down.
CTTGATCTGGGATCTTGGGTTAGCCTTTTTCATCCGGGGAGTGTACATCTACTAGGGTATGCTCTAGACTGGGCCTTGCCCAACTGGTTAGCAGTGGGACATCTAGATTAATGTCTAGGGTTCGAGTGAGAATATATCACATTTTCTGTTTTTATAAAAGGAAATTTCACCACGTGTATGAGCTTTGCTGTTGTATTTGTTGCCTTTGTTTGGTGCGTGCGGGAACCGAGCCCTCTTAGTTGGGGTTAAAAAAAACTAGGAGGGTAAGAACATATTTTTACTGTGAATTAAGGCATCCTAAAAATATCATTGGTCATATGATGATGCATATTTTCTTTTTTTTTTTTCAATTCAGCTGTGATGATGGTTGATTTAAATTTATATGACAAGTTTTGATGCTATTGTCACAAAAATCAATTTTAAAAAGGTTGTAGTGTTTTGACGTTGTTGGAATATTTCTTTTTGAAAATAATATTATTAAAAATAAGATAATTTTTAAACAATAGAATGTACTTAAATTGTACTTACGTTCGTGAGCACTATGAGATGATAGAAAATATACTTAAACTTTTTGTCAGCAGTTTTGTCTTATGAAATGTTTACTATCAACTATATTGTAAGTTTTACAATTTGTAATTTATTAACTAAAAGGGCCAGACTATAAAATGCTTGGAGTAGGGCCCACCTTGATGCATGACACTCGAGGAATGAAAAAATACTTGATATCATCATGATTAAATGATTTTAGCTTTTAATGTTTAGTCCTCGAAATTTAGTGGCCATACATTATTAATTGTTTATTAACAATATTTAACAAGAATGATGTCTAAAGAGAAATAAAATTTGGGTTCTGAGCGACCCAGGTCCTAAAAAATAATATTGTATAATTTCATATACATAGATACATGCATATATATATATACACGCATTTGTAGCTACCTATAAATAGGAAAAACTACCGGAAAAGTCCCCTTAGTATGTCATTGGTAGGATGACAATCCACTAGGAGTTTAGAGACGGGATGGGTCTTTTGGATGTGTTTTAGTCTCTCTTTTTTTTGTCATTTAGGACATTGTCGATATCGACTACTCTATACAGGTTGTTATTGATTTGCAGAACTCAAATAAAAAGTGGGATTTTCTTTGTTTGTTGCCGGTACTGCTCTAGAATGGTGGATGTGGCTAAGGGAGGCAAGGAGAGGGATGATATGAAGAAATGGAGGGCGGCGATCATGGGGACGTCTTCGTCGGAGGAGGAGGGAGGGAGGAAGAGGAGGGAGAAGAGGGAAGGGGAGACGGAGCCAAAGTTGTAGGAGGAGAAAAGGAAGAGGGCCCGGGCCTATAGGTGGTGGGGGAGGGAGGGGATGAGGGCCAGGGACCTGCAGATCCAAGGGAAGTGAGAGGATGCGAGGTTGGATGATGCTTAGGTGAACCTGCAGATTCAACGTTAATGTCGTCTTCTTTTTTTTTTATTCGCGATATTGTTGATATCGACAACTTTTATCTGTTCCAGCAGCTACTGACATACAACTTTTAATTCATCCTACTGACGAAACTAGTCGATATCGACAACTTAATGTTGTCAGTATCGATAACTTTTATATGTTCCAGCAGCTGCCTACTTACAACTTTTAATTCATCCCACTGACGAAACTAGTCGATATTTTATCTGTTCCAGCAGCTGCCTACTTATAACGTTTAATTCATCCCACTGACGAAATTAGTTGATATCGACAACTTAATGTTGTCGCTATCGACAACTTTTATCTGTTCCAGTAGCTGCCTACTTATAACTTTTAATTCATCCCACTGACGAAACTAGTCGATATCGACAACTTAATGTTGTCGCTATCGACAACTTTTATCTATTCTTGCGAATTCCGAAGGCTGTGGAAATGACAACAACAGCATCAAACAGCTTCATGCAATTCATAATAAACAACTCCTTTATCAATCCACCCCCAACATAGCAAAAAACCCACCCCCCTCTCTTTCTTCTCCTCTTTGGCAGCAACTGACAATCTGCTTGTCACTCCTTTATCAATCATTCTATATACATGCATTCAACCATTCTATATACATGTTGTGGAACTCTAACACATACATTCACTATTATTAGTTGATAACATATCTTAAATCTCCTCATTGTATATCTCCAAAACAACAACTTACACGAATTGTCCAAAACCAAAACCCCCACCACCTCCATCGCCGCCTTCTTCTCCTCCCGTTAAAATATCCCTTACAGCTCGATAGACAATCCCGGGTTGCTTTGGGCACCAAAACATTGTATGGCTCTTCCCTGAGCCCGTGGGACCGTACATCATGATCGTGCATTTTGAACCCAATTTCACGCCATTGATCCTCGATTCAACGAACTTCTTGTAGAACCCATCAAGATCTTCCTCCTCCGAAACCGAGGCCCCATCAAGGCTGAAATCACGATACCCAAGATCGGTCCGCACCCGAACCATATGCCCATCAGAGGATATCCGCTGGGCTGAAGAGGGCTTCTCTTTTCAATATGGGTAGTCACGAATCCGGCCAATGACTTCAACCGAGTGGTCTGTTTGTGGGGCTTCTTTCGTGGCAGAGATCCGATTGGGAGACGGGTGGGTGTTTTTTGCAGAGGGGAAATGCAAACGATGCTTGGAATGAGGGGTTTTTGAAGGGGTTGTTGAATGGCCTGAAACTGGTTTAGATGAAGGTGTTGAAACCTCTTTTAAAACCCTAAAACCCAAAACGAAAATCGCCATTATCCAAGACCAAAATGAAAATCGCCATCAACCAAGCCCAAACCTTTTAATGGAATCCAACGACCACTTTGGCTAATTTCATGTAGAAATTTTTTGAGAAGGAAAATCGCCAGAACACAAGTTGGAAACGATGAAAAGGGTCTGACAAAGAAATGTAGACATGTGGCAATGTATAAAGGGTTTACGCAAATTTATCGATATCGACAACATCGCTAAACGACAAAAAAATAAAATAAAGAAACTCACCCAAAGGACCCCTTCCGTCTCTAAACTCCTAACGGGTCGTCTCCTTACTCATGGGCCAATATGGGGATTTATTCGGTAGTTTTCCCCTATAAATATGATCAATATACTTGAACTCAACTTGGGTATGAAATAATTACCAAATAATTACGAAATTCAGCGATAATGGGCATATTCTCGGGGGAGCCCATTTTTCTTGGGAGGTCACCTCAATGCTTGCCGATGACAGTGGACGGGATGCTCATGGTCTGAGCTTGGATTAAGTGATAGAAAGGTCAAAGACCAGCCTGATTGACAAAATGAGCATGCTTGGGCTTAATATTTATGGTATGCATCAAGCGTGAGTCAAGATACGGGCCTATATTTCTAAAGTCGGGTAAAGCTTAAGATTTATAGACTCCGTTGGGCTTGGCCCGAATATGAGTGTATTTCTAAAATCACATTGAGGCCGAATATACCACAACTCACCCTCAACCGGCCCATAAACACACACCTATCAGTGGATTATGGTTCTCCATATATCATTCATCGTGGGGACTTTTACTCTTTTATAATTTGCATTTTATTTTTATTCAAACCAACATTCATAATTGATGGTTTAGATTATTTTTTATTATTTTTTGGCTAAGTTGGGAAATTAGATTAGGAGTTATATTTTCACTTGCAATGGCAGACCCAATATTTTTATTTGGATGGTGCAGGCAACGGTCAAGTGAAGAAGTTTAATGATAAAATAGAAATCTTAATATATTATTATCAGAGTTTGTCGAATTACAAGGGTGCGGTTGCACCCGCGTGTGACCATTTGGATACGCCCATGTTCACTTGGGAACCCTGGCTGAATCCGTGAGCACGGCTTTGCGACTAAGGTGCCAACAACACTCAACCAGGAGTGCAATGATTTAGATTTAAATGACAAGGTTTGATACTATTACCAATAACATCACCTTTGAAATTTTATGGCATTTTGGAGATGTTAGGGAATTTCCTATTGCGATTTCCTAGTAACATATTGGGTTGGGATAACACCATAAAAATGAATTAAATTCCCAAAATAAAATATATTTATATTGTACTCATATTTGTGAGTGCTGCCATACCGTGGAAACTGGCTTGCTAACTCATTGTTCTTGGCTTTTTTAAAGGTCTACATCAACTATGTTATAGGTTTTTAACTTCGAAAAATGACTCATTTTTTTTTTCTTCTATCTCCTCCTTTTTTGCTCATAACTCCTTCCACCTCTACCGACTAACTCCCTACCTGTAAAACATTGATCTCAATGGTCTTAGAATTGGATAAGGGACCGCTTGTCTCATAAAGCACTCAATTCTCACATATAGCCACTAAACCAATCATTTATCTCATCCCTCTTTCTCCCCACAGCCCAAAAAAAAACCTATCTCCCAACCAAATGAAACCCTTTCTTTCTTGAACCATTCTTGCCACCACCTTTCTCAACATTTTTTTTTCTCGGTTTCTTCACAAAACATCACCATCCCTACCCTTGTAATCATCTCATTTCATTGTTTTGCATCCCGCATACACTGACACTTAACGAGTACTATACTGCAACTGAGACCCATCCACTACAACAAAAAACACCATTGATGACACCCTTTGGTGACAAAAAACCAATGCTGACACGGAATGCACACAAAGGTGACAAATTTTTTTTTACTTGTCACGAAAAGCCTTTAACCAAATACCAAATAAAAAGGAGATACGGTGGCAAAAAGAATTTGTCACTAAAGATGTAATTTTTCCCTCTCCCGCCTCCACAGTGCCCTTTTCCCTCTCCAAGCCCTTTTCTCCTTTTCCTTCTAATCCCTAAGACCCTAAACGCATTTCTCTTTTACCTCCATGACCTGAACGCACGATCTCCTCTCATCTCCTCTCCTCATCGCAGCCCTTTCAACTCCGGAAAACCCAGTCCATCTCCTCTCATCTCCTCTCATCCATTTCTATCTCTCCCTCCCTCTCCAGATCTCTCCCAGCATTGCACGACCCTCATCGCCAGCACTGGCCAGTGTTGGAAGGTGCCCCAGCAGCCAACGGATCGATCATCTTCTTCCTCGCGCCGCCGGTCTCCTCCCCTGCACCAGGTGACCCCTCCCTCTTCCTGCGCACCATTCCCCCTTGCTCTCTATTTCTTCTCTATTCTCTCTCTCCCTCGATCCCCATCTCTCTGTTTCCTCCCTGTTTACTCTCCTACCTCCCTTCCTATATTCTTCTTCCTCCCCTGTCTCCCCTTGCCGGCACAACTGCACACCACTCCCTCTCTCCCTCGGTACTCTTCTTCTGATCTTCTTCTTCTTCTCTCTTGGTTCAAACTGTCTGTCCCCAAGGTAAGTCTTCTACTCCTCCTCCTTCTTTATTTACTTGTTTTCTTTTTCTCTGTATAATCTGAAATGAAAGTTGGCTTCTTGAAATGAATTTTGTTTTTTGTTTCTTCTTTTTCTGGTTCTGTAATCGGTATATTGGCTCAGATTTAGGATACTCTTGTACAAGAGTAGGCTCTCATTACTTTACCACCTGAGATATACACTAGAAGGCCATACACACAATGTTTTTGCTGTTTGTTTTCATCCGGAGCTTCCCATTATAATAACAGGTTCTGAGGATGGAACTGTTTGCATATGGCATTCGACCACATATAGGTTTGTTTGTTCACCTACTCAAATATTATATTCTGAGTTGCAATTATGAGGATCTGTTTCCCTTTTTTAACTGGTTTCTTGACTGTATAGGCTTGAAAACACACTGAATTATGGTCTCGAACGAGTATGGGCAGTAGGGTACATGAAAGGTTCACGGCGGTAAGTTTGTCTAACCCATCTCTTATGCTTACCACAATGAAATTTCTTTTTCCTGCATAATAGTGTTCTATGTAGCAATTTATTTATGCAGCGCTAGTACAGTTATGTTTATTTTTAACATTAAAAAGTTCTACAAAAAGGGTCTCATTGCTTTACCACCTGAGATTTACACAAACCTTAAGTGTGCTTTAAGACTTATGGTGTCTGCATCATGACATTTTGGGTGGGCCTCCAGGCATAAGCCATTTATTCCTTTTCAAACATTGGTATTGCCAAAAATTACTTTCTCTCGGTCTGGCAATTATAACTCTGTACTTGGATGACTAAAATGATTGTGAACTAGGAGAGAAATCTAATCGTTTCATTTATGAACCCGCTTATGAATGTCATTCTAATCTAGAAGTGTTATTGTTGACATTAAACAACTAGTCCTGCTGGAAATAACTAGTCCTGCTGGAAATTCTTTAGCTATGGCACCTATATGTGTTTGAATATGTTGCCTATATGCTTTTAATAGTCACCCATCAATGATCACACTTTGTCAATGCTTATGAGACTTATATGTGTTTGAATTTTGCCACCATAATTTAAGATGTCAGTGGAGGATTCACTGTTCCCATGATGGCTACTGGCTCAATGTCTACAAGGCCAAGACATTCCCTATCTTTTCTTCTGGGCTCTTCAACTCAATGGGCCAGGAGTATCACATTTCAAGCATTGTCAACTCCAACTTTCAGCTTGACATGGATGCCTACAAAAAGAATGGGCCTCTCTCTCTCAACACCTTCTTTGCTATGACATACGGCATCGGCTTCACTGCTCTCACCGCCACCATCGTCCATGTCTTCTTGTTTCATGGAAGGTGAGATGAATTCCAACTCCATTTCATGTATTGCCTTCAATGAGAGGAGAATGGATGTCCACACAAGACTGATGCGCAAATACAAACAAGTACCTGAATGGTGGTTTGTGTGCATCCTCATTGCAAACATTGCATTGACTATCTTTGCTTGCGAGTACTACAATGAACAGCTTCAATTGCCATGGTGGGGCGTGTTGCTCGCATGTGGACTTGCCTTTTTCTTCACCCTCCCCATCGGAATCATCACTGCCACGACAAATCAGATGCATATGCTTTGTCTCTTGTCTCAAACAATCAATTATTTTGACATTCTCAAAATTATTATCTGATATATGATACACATACCTGATGCCGATGCTGTTGATGAACAGTCGCCGGGCTTGAACATCATTACCGAGTATATTATGGGTTCTATACTACCTGGGTACCCCGTCGCCAACATGTGCTTCAAGGTGTATGGATATATCAGTATGACGCAGGCTCTAACATTTCTACAGGATTTCAAGCTCGGCCATTACATGAAGATTCCTCCTAGAACCATGTTCATGGCACAGGTTAGTCTAAAATCCCTTCTCTTCTTATTTTAACAGTTTCAACTAGTGTAAGTTAAACATCTGTACACAGGTAAATTAGTGATTGTAGGCCGAGTGAATCATTTTTGTATCCAAGTCATATACTGAAAATTGTTGCAAAAATCTTCTTTACTGTCAATTTGTGCACATCCTAGATGAGCCATGAGCAAAGAGCTGAAATGTGAAAGGAAATAAATAAATTCGCTTGTTTCAACTGTCCCATTTGATGCTAGCTTGGTCATGACCCAGTAGTGGGAGTTTGGCGCTGATTGAATGCTACAGATGGTTTCTACACTGAATTCAGTGATAATTCATGGTTCAGGCACATGGTCTTTCATCTTTCAGTCGTTACAATTTTACAATTCACAGTATGTCACAAGCGAAAGTCCGGGTATTTTATATATATTCCTCTTCACAGGTGTGGAACGTACAAGAGTACAAAGAAGAAGAAGTGGGTAACCCCGATATGTGAGCAAGTACATGTGAGCATTAACCATAGAAGTCGCATCACCAACGTTATTTTTGTATTTCATGCAATTTATTGATTCTATATTTTATTTGATAATAGGTTCAACTTGAGGTACGCCACCGCGAGGATGAGTCACGTCACAAAGATGATGAGGCACTTGGGCTACCAGTCACCATGCCACAAGAGGAGATGCCAATGGAAGTTCTTGGTAAGAAGTTTTATGTGAAGTTAATTTCTTTTGATTTTATATGGTTACCTGTTTGCTATTTCTACTTATAATATTGTTACCATAGGAAATGGAATTTATGAATACATCATTTCTGCTCTCTTTTGCATGACTAGCAGCTATAGATCACACATAGCATATGAAGATAAATGCATTTTTTATTCTAATGAAGACAAATGAAGAAACCATCAATTATGAGATACATTCACCTCGATTAATTAGATCCCATTTGTGATTAAACATGAAAGACCATGTAATTTTCAATTAATAAATCTATATCAAGGAGTGGCCAAAGGCCCCAAATTGTATCTACTTTGGAAAAATGTATCATAACGCTGTGGAGAAGAGCAGGCTATGGCTACACCCTTCCTATGGCTATGTTGTTAGCTTTCTCAATCTAATGTGATTTGATTAAACCTAAATTGTGTGTTCAGGTTGTCACTTGTAGCTAGATACATGCAATCCTCAGCATAGAAACAAATGCCATCTCAGCATTGTTATTATGTTTTGCGTGGATCAGTGTAGTTCATCTATAGGTTAATTGATCCCAATGCTAATCAATGGTTTTGAAAGATAGTGTATCAGAGAGACTTGATTGGTCTGGTTGGTCCTATGAAAATGGGATTATAATTTATAACCACTGTTGTATGTGATTAAACAACAAAAATCGGTCAAAGAAAGTGATGGGGCCACAGTGGAACAAGAATGAAAAAGGTCAATAGTTGAAGGGCTCACAGATATTTAAATGCAAGCTCCTCAATGCGAGCCCTTAAGATGCAAAGAGACCATTTGTTTCTTGGGCTCTGAATTCCTAAGATTTATAAGGGCCACTGTTGTTTTGCATAGAATACATAGGAGTTTACCACAAATGTGATAAAAAAAATCCAAGGTGTATATAAAAAAATGACCATCAAATGGACGTATTCAATTCATGTGTTCTAATGCAAACAGGCCCTGAGCATTTTATTCTTATCAGAGAGGTGGAAATTGAAGAAACAACAAATGGCCATCAAAGGATCTCTCCCTAGGTACGAGTTTATTGTCCTATATTGCTTTAGTAAATCAATTCCTAGGAAAGTGGGTTCCCATCTCTATCTCCACCTCATATCTTTCACTGTTCACCCCTTTTTTTTTCCCTTCCTACTCACTTTCCCATGAAGTCCTAGGAATGCAGATTTACTTAACATATTCAGTCTTCTTAATTCCCATGCTTTGCTGGAATGGTCAAATTTTATATACCACCACATACCCAAGGAGGCGCATCAAAATTACAATACAAGAGCCTTTTCATTTCATCAACAGGGTATTAATACAAGATTGCAACCGTGAAAACATCCCAACTATGGTACTTGCCACATAATACATGCACATGCAAATCATGAGTACAACTTTTAAATTACTAATAAGCCAAAGCCGATTTATTTGATTTACTTCCTCAACTGCTTTCCCGATTAATAAGCCAAAGCCTGAGTGATCACAGGACTTCCTCAACTGCTTTTACTTGTTGCACAAAACCTTCTAAAACTATCGAGATGGAGTTACTTGTTGAATAGTATCATTTTATTTTATCATACATTTATTTTGAGTTGTGTGCGTCGTAACATGTTAAATAATTATATATTTTTTTGTTACGATTTTATACAGGTAGGTAACTATCGAGATGGAGTTACTTTTTGGCAGTTAACCAAGATGACCAAGATGGAGTTGAAGACTTTTTGTAGTTAACTGGAACACTTGTTTTGAATTATTTTTGTAATTATTTTGACACGACACACCGTGTATGGATGTTTTGTAGTTATGTTAAAAGTATTAACTTTGAAGTGTTTATTGTTGAAGGATGAATATTTTGAAGGCTGTGAACTTGGATATTAAAATGTTGACTTGTTGGATATTTGATTTGAATGATATTTTGCGTCTTTTGTGGTATAAGTTTTGCTAATGTGTATCTAGATACAAATATTTGAAACTTTGTAAGCAGGTGCGAAATGATAATTTGGGTGGCACAAATATTTTGATTGTGTTTTTTGTGACAAAAAGAGCATGTCACCATTGTGTGTCAACCTGGTTATATTATTGGTGACACACATTTAGTTGTCATGATAAATATTTTTAGTGACAATTTTTGTCACGAAAGATCTATTTTCTATGACACCCATACTGTTGTCACCATTGCTTTTAGTGACACCCTACTATGTCACAGAAAATCTGTTTTCAGTGACACCATATTTTTGTCACTGTTGACATCATTTCGTGACAAGTGCACATTTTTTGTCACCATTGACTTTTAGTGTCATGGATACAATGACACCCCCATCCCATGTCACCAATGATAATAGGTGACAAAAATTGGGCCTTCGGTGACATTTTTTCATGTCACCAATTGTGTTTTTTGTTGTAGTGATCTCCCACATTTTCCTTTTAATCTTAAACTAACTTCACCCATCATCCCCATCCAACCGCCATTATTAGGCTACCTCCATCTAAAATAAGAAATATTTTTCCCTAACTCTGACTTAAGTGACAGCATTGATGCTTAATTGTGAAGAAAAAAAAAAGGAGTGGAGATATACCCGCCCTTACATGAAGGTTATAGCATGGGATATCAGTTCAAATAAATGATTGCAGCCCTTAATTTTAAGTCTTCAAATTTTAATGTCCACGTAACATTATTTATTTTTAATTGTAGAAGTCAGCGATAACAATATCTAAAATTATATAAGAATTGAGTTTTGACAATTCATGTGAACAATATGTGTGAAAAGGTTCTGATTAACCATGCCCTAAAAAGAAGGGAGCAGTCTTATTATGGGTGGGTTTGATGGATTCCCATTAGATTCAAAAATTTTGATTCTATCATGTTGGAGAGGCTCTAGATTTTGGATGCAGAACATTTATGACTTATTTATTTGTTATCAACAAAAATCATTATTATTGAAAAATAAAAAAATCATTAAGTCGCACAAAATTTTCAACATGGCCAACGTTATTCCAAAAGCAGAAGGTCCGGAGTTTTGATGGTGTTGGGATATTTCCTTTGAGATTTTTTTTTACAGTATTTTGAGATAATCCATAGAAAAATAAATTAAGTTTCCAACAATAAAATATACTTAAATTGTCTTTAACTTACTAAATAATTATCAAACTCGGTGCATAAGTTGGGGTGAAGTGGGAACCCATTTTTCTGGCAACTTCAACTCACTGCATGTCAATAACCAGAAAGGATAATTAAGCGCACAATGGATTGGGGTGCTCGTGGCCCGAGCTTGGATTAAGTGATGGAAAGCCCAAAGTCCAGCCCAATTGACTAAATGGGCGTGCTTGGGCTTGATATTTATGGCATGCGTCGGGCATGTATTTCTAAAGTCGGGTTGAACTTGGATATGCCATAGTCCAGCTCAACCCGCCCAGCGCACCATTGATTAAATAGGCGGCTTATGCTTGAGATTTAATTGGGCTGGATACGAGCTTGTGTTTCTGAATTCAGGCTGAGCCTGAATATGCCTTGTTTTGGCGTTAGCCAACCTATGAACACCCCTAACAGTGGATTAGGGTTCACCAACTATCACCGATCATGTAATATTAACACTTATTTGTGCTTTTTCCCCATTTTTGTGATTGCATTGTTTTTTTTTTTTTATTCAATCCAACAGTCATAATGGTTGATTACTTGATTTAGATTTACAAGAAAAGTTTTGACACTATTATCATGAATATCACTTTTGAAAAATTATGGTTTTTTTTTTTGTAGAAACATATGGAGATGTTAAAAGAGCATTTTGGAGACGTTTCGAGATTTCCTCATAACATTTGGAGATAATGCCATAGAAAATGAATTAGAGTTCAAAAAAATATATACATTTAAATTGTAGTCATGTTTGTGAGCACCGTGACTCGAAATAATTCCAATTAGATTCATAAATTTTGAGCCTGTCCTGTTGGAGAGGCGGATTTTGGCTGCGGTTCATGACTTAAATATTTGTTATTATTTATAAAAATCATTCTTATTAAAGAAGAAAAAAAAATCATTAGAAGCCACACAAGAAAATCATTACCCCTGCACAGATTGCAAATAACTTAAATGTACTCTAACTTATGGGGCCCACTTAGATGCAAGTTCGTTCAAAGAAAGGGTCTCCTCATTGATAAAAAGGGATCGAAAAAACAATCAGGCCCAAGTTCTTAATTCCCTACCTTTTTTTTGTCACTTGATCAATGCATACATTAACAAAAAAAAAAAATATATATACAAAGTACAACCATAATTCTTCTTGGACTCGTTTGGCACAAGGTTAGTTATTGAAGGGCATCAGTTGACTCACCAGACAACACTCTCTGATCAGAAGGAACCTGAAGAAGTCAGTTATAACCCCAGTTAGAATGCATAAATCAGCTAACTCATAATGATACTCTGAAATAATCAGAAGGAAATATGGAAAAGTCAGCTAAACCCTGATTAAACTATCTAAAGACGTCTTCCCATAGGAATTCAATTGACTCCAAATTGGAAGGACCATAAAATAGAAGCAAACCAACTCATTTAATCAAACTGGAAGAATTAAGTATAGCTTTTTTCTTCTTTTTTTTTTTTTTTGAGGCATCTGCCGAAAACACTGCCTGGAATTTCATAATCCATACAGACCCTTCAAGAATTTCTGAAATCATTGCATAAATTTCTGCAAGGGCCCTGCATGGCCTAAATTTGTTCCAAAATTAACATCTCTGCTAAAACAAAGTTCTTCGAGATGAGTCATTTGGTTGCTAGTTCCTACAGTAATGGATAGATGCCTCAAAAAGATCACTTCTCACCTGTTTAACAGATAAGTAAATAGTGTAAACTAGGGATCCCCATTTCTCACTTTTCAGCAGAAACTAGAAAGGCTCCATTCTACTTAGAAACCATTCAATCCACATCCGTCCAACATAAAATCCCAAGAACCCCCAAGCTTAGATTTATCAGATAAGTCAGCAGGGAATCATTTCAAGTCCTCAATAGCAACACACAAAATACATTGGCTATGGCCTAGGATCAAGTATGCAAGAACTATTTACTGGTTTTGATGTGCCTGAACTGATTGGATAATGATTACACTAAAAATGGGGGATCTGATTAGATTCAGTTTCACTATTTCTAATTTTTTACTGAACAAGAAACTGTATTTCCTAGAAGGAAATGATTATTGTCATTCCAATCCCACAATTACTACGATATTTGCAATGCAAACCTTTTCCAATTCCATAGTTGGTGATTCCAAAAATATTCGGAATCAATATAAAATAAATTATGGGCTTCACATGCAGAGGCGGACCCATGATTTTCATTTAGGTGAGGCTAAACTTTTGCTATAATTTTTTCACATCAACAATAACAAAAAAAAAAAGAGTATTCCATGTAAATAGACACAAAATATTTAACTATATCAACTTAATATATTTCTTGTTTGAAATGATGACTATTCATTTCTCCAAAATTTACAGTATAAAAGAAGTATACTGAAAACAAAAAAGTCACCCAAAAAATGAGGGCAAACCAATCATCCCCAAAAAGAAAGGGTTCACAACCTCCAAAAAATTCGGGTATCAACCCAAAGAAAGAAGCACATATTAACGATTGGACATCAACTAACATACACTCCTCTCATCAAAAGTCATCTCAACTCCAAAACAAAGTTTTTGTACAATTGCCCTCTTCGGCTCTTCATGTTTTGAAAGCGTTGCATGATCGTCCCATCATCAATGTTATTGAATATGTCCTTTTCGATATACACAAGCAAACAATCATTCATCCACTCATCTTCCATTCGATTGCGCAATCGATTCTTAACGATTTTCATAGTATAAAATACCCCTTCAACAGTAGCAGTGGCAACTGGTAGGATTAGCGCTAATTTCAAGAGCAAATAAACTAAAGGATATGCAACGTCCCTTTCTGTTTCAATCATCTTCTGAGCGAGGCCGCTAATTCCTTTCACTCCGAAAAACTTACTATTGGTGCGCATATCAGTGATATAAGTCGAAAGCTGACTATCAAGTCTCACCCAATCTAAGTCCGAAAAATCATTTGGATATAATTGAGAGGGCCGGATCAATTTTTCCTTATCGAAAGCAAAGAATGAATCACTTGGATCCAAGTATGCCACACAAAGAAGCAACTCGGTGTTCACCACATTAAAGCGGTGGTTGAGCTCTTGAAATTGCGAATCAATAGTAACATAGAATATGTCGACTCAAAAATGATGGAGATTTGTCAATTCAGCTTTACGTCGTGATCGCTTTCGTCCAACAAACATACCATTCCTATTGGGAATGATGATTTCATATTAATCACAAAATGAATGGACTTCAAATAAGAGAGAATCCCACCAATCGTCTCTCATCATTTGCAGCCGTTGCTTCGACACTCTCACTAGTTCCATGGCGGTGATAATATTTTAATCTTTTCGCTGCAATATCTTTGATAATTCATTGGTGATCCCCAATATATCTCTCATCAAATGCATTTTAAATGCAAAATCAAAATCATCCAATACACTCAATAAGTTAGTGGAGCCTTTGTGTTCACTCGTATTATCATCTGAGATAATTTCAAGCACATCAACCATTGAGGAGAACATGAGTAGCAGGTTAATCAATGTATCATGATGCCAACCCCAACGTGTATCTCCCGGCCTCTTGAGGCTAGTCTTCTGATTCAAACCCCGTCCACTTTCAAGATCGCCCGAATCCAGAGCATCAACGACTTTAGCAGCCTGTATATTTTGAAGCATGTCATCACGTTTGTAAGAACCTCCAACACCATAGAAACCGACTCAAAGAAAGCGTTGATTAACAACAAGTGTTAACTGAAGCTGATGTGCAAAACAATGAACATAGAATGCGGTGGGATTCTCATTTTGAATGAGCCTTTGCAATCCATTAAGCTCACCCTACATATATTAGCAGCCCCATCATAACCGTGCCCATGCAAACTTGACATGCTCAATCCATGCCTGGAAAATATCGCTTCGATGGCCAGCTTAAGTGATTGAGCTTTAGTGTCTGTCACATGTTCTATGGCTAAAAACCGCTAAATCACACAGCCCCGCTTATCCACATAGCGTATAACAACGGTCATTTGCTCTTTGATAGAGATATCCCTAGACTAATGCACCAAAAGAGAAAATGGTGCATCTCCAAGCTCCGAAATGATAGCTTGAGTGGTTTCTATGGTAGTCGCATTCACAATCTCTTTTTGAATCTTAGGGGAGGTCAATTTTAGATTCTCAGGAGCATTTCTCAATACAACTCTTCTAATAGCTTCATTCTCATTAGCAAGTACTTGCAAAAGCTCAAGGAAGTTACCCATATTGTTTGAATCTTCAGATTCATCATGACCACGAAAAGGCAATCCGTGGTGCAGAAGAAATCTAACAGAAGCAAGTGTTGCATTCAAACGGATTCGATAATCTGTTCCAACTTGACTTGATTGCTTGAAAATAATCGTCTCAATGTGTTGCTCTTGATTCAATAAGTTATGACACTTCTCATATGCTTGATTATGAACACTATTCGGGCCTCCCACATGATTTTCAATTCTTTCTTTTTTCCTCCAACTTTTAAATCCTTGAGTTATAAAAGCATCATAACGCGTTTCCTCTCAAAAAAGATAACAACACATGCAGAATGCAGCATCTTTTTCTATGCTGTACTCCAACCAATTGCCGTAATCCTTAAACCAAAAAGAATTAAATCACCTCTTATCTTGTCCACACCCAGTATAAGGAACCTTATGATCATGAGGCTGACAATGGCCTTTCTGTAGATATGCTCTTCGGACTTGGTCCCTCTCCATAAGATCATAGCTTGAGATTGGATTCCGTAACCCAGGATCTGCGGGAAGATCAGTCAAGTTAACCTCTACACGCCTTTTCTTCGAGGATGATGGCATTTCATCATTCTTATCATTCTTTGGAATCAGAGACGGTGGATTGGTAGTTTATTGTTTTTTGTAATATTTTTCCATATTGATTCAAAGATAAGGTCAATTACATCAAAATCCTCGCCAACCACCAATAATCACCATTTATAACATATATTAAAGACATGATTTTAAACAATTTCTTCTTTTTATAAGGAATCCTACTGCTAACACCTGATTTGTAAATAAACTTTTAAGCCACAACACCCAAATCGCGAATCCTCAAGAAATTAACACACAATTTGACAAGCAAACTACAACAATAATAAAGAAACTCTAAAGAAGTAATACACATTATTCCATATTTTTAATGATCATGTTGATTGATTAGTTAATTGTTCTCCTTTCTTTTCTTTTTGGATCTCGATTTTTTTTTTGTTTGTACATCTTAAACTCAATTGCTGAGGAAGAACATTATGTATTCTGTTCTTTCTCTTCTCTCTGTCTCTCTCTCACACACAGAGATATATTTTTTCTTATGAAATATTACTGGGTTTACAACAACATATGATGGCTAATGAAAGAATATTTGTTGGGTAACTCTCTAAATGGTACTTTGAAGGGACTATTGGTAGGGGCAGATGATTTTCGGCGCTATAAGGTTCTTTGAGGTAGTGAAATAGATGGATTAGAGCTATTAAAAGGGGAAACCCAGAGTGAGGGGATAGTTTCTCTATTGATGTGTGTGGACAATTAGATGATGAGAAAAACCATGGATTAGAGACCCATGTTTAATCCATTCATGTGTATCAAGGATTGGATGATGAGAAATTGGGTTTGAGAGTCATTGTTAGTCTCACTCTTTTACCCACCTTATGTTGTGTTTTATGCACACCAACTATATGTTAAAATGTATGAATCAACTGTGATTGTCTTCATAAGTTCATCATAGTATTTTTTAAAAGTAAATGCATCCATTATGCCATCCATCAAATTACATTATGTTTTTCAACTACATTGATATTAACTTTACTTTTAAATTCCAATTATGCTTCTGAATACTTATTTTTGTATGATATTTTCATGCCACAGAATATGTTGTATACTTCGTTTATGTTTCGGTTGAGGAACATTCAAAAAGTATGAAAGCTAATTTCTCCTCTTGTAACAATATGGTTCATAACTTGATGCGTCAATTGCACGATTGCAGCATGTCAATCTCCTACCACTGCAACAATTTCACCCAACATATTATAATAAAATAAGTTGATCCCCTTTTTGCATGAGATTGCATCAGTAAGCAACTGAAGTTTATCTTCAAATTTCCTCATCAATCCAAAGTGAAGAAATAAAAGATGTGCTATAGCCTATAGAACATCACATGCATCTCCTTATCTCATTTACTCAAATCAAATCAAATAAAAAATCACAACTAAAAGAATAAACAAAAGCATAAATGTGATCGAGTCAACAATCAAATCGCCAAGTCCAACCAAAGACGAAAGTGCCAGAGGCCCAAAGACAATATCTCTCTACACTTTGATTTCCCTAATTCCCTCCATTTATCAAAGAAAGAGAGACAGAGAGAAAACATATTCTTCTCAGAATCTCAATCACCCTTTTCTCATTTTTAATAGAACAGAGGGCACTGAAATCATCGCTTCAAAAGAAAAAAAAAAAAAACTAAAACATAAACCCTAATGTGCAAAGGAGGAAGAGAGGAAGTAAAAGAAGAGAGGAAACTGCAGAAACCCTACCCGGAGAGGGAGAGGGGGTGAGAGGCGACAGAAAGAGGGAGAGAGAGTTACACGAACCGTCGAAGGAAGAGGGTGGGCCGGAAGAGCCAAAGAGGGAAGGTCAAAACTTGAAAGAAGATTCTGGGTTTTTTTTTTTTTTTTCTTTCTTTCTACCTTTTTTATATGGGGCGAGGATTTTATAGATGTGGGGCGTGGGCCAAGGCCCAATACTATTAGAAGAGGAATTTGGAATTTGGTCGCCCCAGGTCATGAATACGTGGGTCCGCCTCTGTTCACATGTGCAGCACAGAAGTACCCTATTGATCTTCATGGAGATAGTGTGTTTAAAAAAATACATATCAACAATCTAGATTATGTGTTGAGTAGTTTAAGTACCCAGGTACAGTCACACACCCATAAAATTCCTGTCCTCTTCATTTCCTAGCTACTTCACCAATTTTAAACAAATGTAGTCGAGAACTTGAACACAAAAACAATCCTCAATCTTTTACCTTTTTTTTTTTGTTAATGAAAATAATTAAAGAAGTCGTTGATTATGGATTTTTATGGCACCTTTCACTGGGAGCAAAGAGTTTCCTTACTAATTTTTGAAATATTTGCTGAGTCCACTAATTTAATAAGAGTAAGTTGATGTGGACGGCGGATCAAGATACATGGCGGGTAGAGATGGAGATGGAGATGGAAGATGAGGGGGGCGGGTAGAGATGGAAGATGAGAGGGTAGGTCAGGAAAACCTGAAATCTCGGCCTCACGCCAAACTCCCGATTCACAAGCGAGGAGAAGCTTCCCATTGAGGAGAGCATAACAGAGCAAAACATTCACAATTTTTTTCGTTAATTAGAAGTCTAATCTGAAAGAGGCATTACAATTTAACCTAGACCTAATCCCAACCATCTAAACAGTCATACGGTTGAGATTAAAACATCTCATCTTAAATAAATAAAAGACATAAACCATGAAAAATTGCTAAATAAGATAAAACATAAAAGGGATGGGATGGGCCCAATGGACCAGGTCGAGATAGATGGACGGGGCCCATAGACTGGTTGACCCATGGGGCACCATGGATCTATCCTACATCATAATATCACAAAAATCAATAACTTTTTCTTGCATACTGATTTGTTTGATTGGTTGAGAATAGTTTTTTAATAAAAGAAAAATATGGGAGTGAGATGAAAAGTCACACCAAAAGATCCTAACCCACGCAACACTTCAACTTACCCTCTCCAAATAGTCAGAAACCCTCACAATCCCATCAATGAAATAGCACGTGGAGAGAATTTGCCAATTTTGAGACTGTCACACCTACACCCAACATGAGAGAAGAATCATTTTCTTATAGCTATGACTGCTCGCCAAAACCAGATGCAGATATAAGAGCACTCATGACATCCTAACCATTATTCACAATCAATATTTATTAAGAATAACCTCCTGCCATAGACCACCCCTTCTCATTGCCTAATCGTCACCACCACTTCCCAAGTAAATCTTTATTCACCCTTTTTTGCTTTTGATAACTCTTTATTCACCTTTTTAATCAACCAAAATCCAATACCACCCTCCTTTATAGGCAAAATCATCCGAAATAGCTTTTGCCTCATTTGAATATGCAATGTGGATTGGATTAAAAATGTCATTTTTTCATAGTTCCAATTTCATCCGTTGAGAAAGCACCTAATACACCAAGACATTAAATTTTCCTCTATAGTCTATAAGCCCCATTCACATTAATTTTCAAAATTCAAGTAACAAATGCCTATCATTCATTTCCTTTGAGGTTTGAAACCAAAAGATGTACCTATTTCACCAAATGGGATTTCTTTTTCCAAAAAAAGGTGCCTCATTACAGCCCATTTCATAAGACCCATCATTGTAAGTTTCTACAACATTTCTCGAGTTGTCGAAACCTAATTATTTGTTTTGATTTTTTGTTCTTTCTATCTGAGTTGACTTTAACTCTTCCTGTCCAAATTGCACTAAGTATTGCTGCCGCAAGAAACATAAAAGTGATCTTAACCACTGCATAATTTAGTCACAGATCTTAACAAATTTAACCCTGATCTACACCAAAGATCAAGCAACTCAATGTCTACGAACCAAGCTAGCCCCATAACCTATAATCTGAGTTATAGACTTATACGATCATAGCAGAGCATTCCTCCTGCTTTACATCTATTTCACCTAACAACTGACCTTATATTGGCAGGCCATCCATTACCTTATGAGCCCCACTGCTACAAGATTGCCACTAAACTTCATCCAAATACTCCCCAACTTTACCACAGATGCACTAATATATCAACCATTCAAATCACGTCACTAGCGAAGTCAAGACCTTTCGCAACTCTCTTCATAATAATGTCATCCAATTGTCTGTAACAGAAAATCTAAAGCTACTCATAATCTCACTCATTGACTCTCATTCTCTCTGCTGGACTATTTTGGATGTCCTGAGAATAAAAGATGCTCACCACCAGTCGTTGCAAGTTTCTTGATATCTTGGAGTTCGAAAAGCTAGCCATCAAATATTGAAAACTAAGAGTTGAAAGTGAATGGTGTAAATTTGCAGAAATCATACTTAATAGCACACTCCAATCTTAGTGTTTACCTTTGTAATGTATAATTTCTTTTTTCGATTGATGTGATTGCCTTTAAAAAATCTTAACAGTGAGTGTCAAGTCACTGTCAACAGACAAGCATCCGCGTTTGTTTCATAAATGCATCTGAAGCAGACTGTTGCCACATCTAGGATAAATTCACTTACAGGATCATTTCTTAAACTCACTCAAATTGTCTCTTCATGTTAACTTTTCACCAACGCATGTGTGACTCGCGGTTCATATTTCAAAATACTAGTATAACATGCAGACTTACTCAGGGTTCTCTCATAATCATCATTCCACTTCCAGGATTATTTTTTAACTTCGCTCAAATCGTCTCTTCATGTTTGCCCTTTCACCAATGTGTGACTCAAGGTTCCAAATACCCAATAAAACAAGCGGAATCGCAGAATAATGTGTAATCATCATCCTCTTATCCTATCCATCGATATGGGCTGTCCAAATATGCTCTACCTAAGAGACAAGCAAAGAATAATCATTAATCAAAGCCTAACTAATTTAGTAGTTAAAAAGCTCCCTTGCATATAAGATGAATCCACTTCAAGGAAAAATTTTAATCTCATCTAAATCTTCTCTTCATATTAACCCTTTTCACCAGTATATTACTCTAGGTTCAAAAAACAGTATAACATACAGAGTTTCTCGCTCTTATACACATATAATGCATCATCGTCTTCATCATCACCATCGTAGGAAAAAAAAAAAGTATAAAATGCAGCCTTATTCCATCGAGGTAGGGTCGGCGAAATATATTCTGCTCAAGAGATGAGAAAACAATAACCAAAGCCTAACTTATTTAGTTAGACAATAGCTATCTTTGTGAATAAGAGGTGGTACCAATTGTTGAACCCTTGACCTCTTGTATATACTCCTAATCAAGCAACCAGTGAGGCACAAGGAAGATTGGTAGACAACAGCTATCTTTAAGAGTGTGCAACAAGTGATACATGTGCGAATGATAAATTGATTCAGAGTATGTGTGTCTTTTTGACTTTCATTCCTAAATAAGACTACAGAGGTTGTAATATGCAGATCAGAAAAAGGCCCAGGTCATCCATCCTGATACTCCCATCCCCACAAAAAGGAAAGGAAAATAGCAACCAAAACAACTGTGCTTAGGTATAGAGTAGCAAGAACCTGTATCACAGTTGGAAGGAGCTCACTGTTGCAGCCAAGAGCTAGTGGCTTGGAGTCACGTTACCAATTTTTTTATGAAAAAAAAAAATGCTTAGCAGTAGAATACTAAAGTTGTAACAGAATTTAATGCATCCATTTAACGTGACCAAATAGAAGTTTGTGTATTAAATGTATGAGCCCTTGGTAACTTGTTTATCCCATATGCTGCATTCTCAAACAGTTTTTTCTTCAAGGAATGTACGCAATGCTCCGCCACAAATATAGTTTTCTAAAGTTTAAAAGACATCCACAAGTGACTGGATAACTAGGAAAAAAATGTTTAAGTAGCTAGAGTGAAGAGGGGATCATACATGTTTTATCTACCATAAATAAGTAAAGAAGCTCTCAGAACAATAGCAAACATTAACCACCAAATAACTACTACTTGAACCTAAACAAGTACATTGCCTTTGCATGACAATAATATGCTGAAGTAGAAACATTGAACATGAAAAATAAATACCTTTCCAGCACTGCAAAGTTAAATTCTACAACATCACGGTCTCACCACAGTCTTCTGAACCTATGTCTGACCCTAGAAGGGCCCTCCTATCTTGATAAGCCATCAATGCTTCAGGAGCTTCCTCCTGATACTTGGTCACAAACTTTCTTAAGAAATCCAATTCATTGCATAACATCACCGAATTCAAACTGAAATCCTTCCTAATCAGATTCCTTGACATCAGGACTTGCATCACTGAGCATCGCGGAACAATCCTCTTTTCAAAACTAAGCAAGAGAACGTTGGGGCACCGGCATATATCGGATGCCTTAGTACCCAGCTCCATTGCAACAAACTCCAGTGTTCTCTTTATCTTCTTCTCAGATACGATCATACACATGGGTTGCTTCTTGAAAGCTGTAAGAATCTCATCCTCAGACCATCCTACTCTCCTATAAACCTCCAATTTCCTCTCCCATGTAGATCTGCTCATTACAGACATGACGCAAACTGCAATTACAAAAGCCGAACTCAAGCGATCAAATCCAAATCCCTCTACAGTCTTGACAACCTTGCTAAATTGATCGGGCATCAACGCGAGAGTTCTTGGGTGGGTTATGATCAACGATATGATCCGTGATTCGGGTACGCCGTGATTCCTTAAGATAGAGATATTGGGCACAAGTGTTCCATGGAGGCTTCGTTGAAGAAATTGTGACGAGCGCCTAAGGGCAGCATTGATGTTCTCATTGGTACGTACAAAGCTCTTAAGGAAATCAAAGGATGGGATTATTTGTTTGGTTAGGCTTCTTCCAAATAGGGCAGGGTATGAGGAGAGCATCTTCACCATGACCGGACCAGTAACCCCCGAACCCAAGAAGAAATCCAGCTTGGGTTTCAGGGTTTTCTCTGGATCAGCCAAGAGCAGTGGTGGGTACCTGGTAATGAGTTTTGTGATGTGGGGTTTAGAGAATCCATGATTTTTTAAAAGTGCAAGTACAGAGTCTGGTTTTTCATGGTTTTTTATTATGGCTCTCTTAGAAGCTAATAGAGCTGATTCTGGTGATAACCCACATGAGTTTATGAGGTAAGAGACTGTAAATGAGGGATCCTGTGTGGTGGGGGAGTTTGAGAGAGAAGATACTGATATCAAAGATGAGGGTTTCTGAACAAGAAAGACATAGAAATTGCCTCTTGTTTTTGAATCTTTGATACTACTACTTAACTGGAGTAGGTTTCTACTGAATCTGAAACTAAACATGGATGTATGGAATGCAGTGAACGACAGAAATGATTTTGTTTGGTAAGAGAAAGGTAAGGAGGATTGCATTCAGAGAAAATAACTACTTACAGGGATTTTATAGGGACTTTGGAGTTTCCCCTTTCCCAGCCGAGAACCAACAGAGCTGCCCTTGATCTGGGATTTTGGTTTTAGCCTTTTTTATCCGGGGAGTGCATATCTGCTAGGGTATCCCCCAGAGTGGCTCCTTGCCTCAATAGTTAGTAGTGGGACTTCTAACCTTTAACGTCCAGGGTTCGAGCCGACACGTTTACTCTTTTTTTGAGCTTTTTTCTTTTTATTTTTAAGAATCGAATGTTAAGTCCACTTATGCTACCAACTTACTCCAACTCATAGAGTTGGAAACCCTCTATTAGTTATAAAAAAAAAAAAGGTCAGGATAAACCTCTTCTTCTACTTCTATAAAATTCTTTTCTCCACATGTGTGGCCTTTTGTTATTGTATTTTTCGGCTTCTATTCTGACGCATGCATACTTTATCTTGGAACCCATCCCTCTTAAAAAAACTTAGGAAGGTAAGCTCATTTTTTACAGTGAATTAGGGCATCCTAAAAATATCATTGATCATAAGATGATTCATTGATGCATATTTGTGGTTTCTTATTCTTTATAATCGCATTTTCTTTATTATTGAATTCAGTTGTGATGATGGTTGATTTAAATTTATATGACAAGTTTTGATGCTATTCTCACAAACATCGCCTTTAAAAAGGTGGTAGTGTTTTGAAGGTGTTGGAATATTTCTTTTTGAAAAAAATATTATTAAAAATAAGATAATTTTTAAACTATAGAATGTACTTGAATTGTCCTTACCTTTGTGAGCACTATGAGATGATAGAAACTATCCTTAAACTTCCAGTTAGCACTTTTGTCTTATGAAATGTTTACTATCAGCTATATTATAAGTTTTACAAATTATAATTTATTGACTAAAAGGGCCTGACTACAAAATGCTCGGATTAGGGCTCACCTTGATGCATGACACTCGAGGGATGCTGGTTGATAAAAAATACTTGATATAATCATGATTAAATGATTTTAGCTTTTAATGTTTAGTCCTCAAAATTTAGTGGCTATACATTATTAAATTTTTATTAACAATATGTAACGATAATGATGTCTAAAGAGATATAAAATTTGGGTTATGAGCGATACAGGTCCTAAAAAGTAATATTGTATGATTTCATATGCGTAGATACCTGCATATATATATATATATAGGGAGGCGGTCCTGTAAGGACCATCCTTACGGTCCTTACGGTTCGGAACGGCCCACTGGGGCCCACCTCATGATCAATCCAAATTGACCACTCATTCATAACCTCCTTATAGGCAATGAATCCCATGAATTTGCATGGATTCGGATGAACCTGACCATTGGATTGAGGGTCAATTTTTTTTCTTTGTTATAAAGCTATTAAACTTGTGGACGTTGGATGAAGGGGTTAGAAATATTAGATTGACTTCAAATTTGATATTATATATATACACGCATTTGTAACTAGCTATAAATGTGATCAATATACTTGGACCTTTGAAACTTGAACTCAACTTGGGTACCATAAATGGCTTCAACTTACCAAATAGTTACGAAATTTAGCGATAACGGGCATATTTTCGGATGAGCCCATTTTTCTAGGGAGGTCACCTCAATGCTGGCCGATGACAGTGGACAGAATGCTCATGGTCTGAGCTTGGATTAAGTTAAAGAAAGGTCAATGACACCTTGATTGACTAAATGAGCGTGCTTGGGCTTAATATTTATGGCATGCATCAAGCTTGAGTCAAGATATTGGCATGTATTTCTAAAGTCGGGCCAGGTCATGCTATACCTTAGTCTGACCCAACCCACCCATGCCCCTTAGGGACTATATTGACTAGATAGGCAGGCCACGGGCTTGAGTTTGAGATAATTTATAGATTGCGTTGGGCTTGAGCTGGATATGAGTGTATTTCTAAAGTCGGATTGAGGCTGAATATGTCTCAACTCACCCTCAACCGGCCCATAAACACACACCTATCAGTGGATTATGTTTCTCCATATATCATTGATCGTGGGGACTTTTTACTCTTTTATAATTTGCATTTTATTTTGATTCAAACCAACCGTCATAATGGTTGATATTAGCTAAGTTGGGCAATTAGATTAGGAGTTATATTTTCACTTGGTTGCCAACAGCAGTCAACCAGGAGTACATTGATTTAGATTTATATGACGGGGTTTGATACTATTATCAATAACATCAGCACCTTTGAAGCTTTATGACATTTTGTAGATGTTAGGTAAATTTCCTATCGCGATTTCCTAGCAACATATTGGGTTGGGATAATGCCATAAAAATGAATTAAATTCCAGAAAAAAAATTTGTATATTGTACTTATGTTTGTGAGTGCTGCCATATGGTGGACACTGACTTGGTTGCTCGTTGCTTTTGGGTCTTTTTAAAGGTCTACATCAACCATGTTATAGGTTATATATATCATAAATTATTGATTAAAAAAACTCTTGGAAAATTGACTCCTTTTTTCTCCTTCTATCTCGTCCTTTCTCCTCCTTTTTTTTTTGCTCCTAAGTCCTTCCACCACTAACGACTAAGCCCCTACCTATACAACATTCTTCTCAGCGGTCTTAGAATTGGAAAAAGGGGGAGCTTGTCACATAAAGCACTCCATTCTCACATATAGCCATCTAAACCAAACATTTATCTCATCCCTGTTTCTCCCCGTATACCAAACAAAACCCATCTCTCGACCAAATGAGACCATTTATTTCTGAAACCATTCTTGCCCTCCAACCTTTCTAAACATTTTTTATTCTCGATTTCCTTCACAAAACATTGCCCATCTCTAAACCATCCCTACCCTCGTAAATCGTAATAATCTAATTTCATTCTTTTGCATCCCTCTTCCACACCAATCCAACTCACGACACTTAAACGAGTGTTGTACTGCAACTGAGACCCATCTCCCACATTTTCCTTTCACCATCATCCCCATCCAACTGTCGTTATTAGGCTACCACCATCTAAAATAAGAAGTGTTTTTTCCCCAAATCTAACTCAAGTGGTAGTATCAAAGCTTAATTGTGAAGAAGAAGAAGAAGAAATGAGTGGAGATATACCCGCTCGTACACTTAGGTGAGCATGGATATCCCTACCACACAAAAACAAAAATAAAAAAGAAAAAAAAGAAAAAACTAAACAAAAAGGGCTCCTGGGACCACTATCATGGATACATACGTTTTCATCATGGCCAACGTATCCTACAAGCACATGGATGGGTTCCACTCATATCAAATTTATCAACCGAAAAAATACAGATGGAAAGGTCTTCTTGTGGATGCAGGATATAAAAAAAAATCCACCAAAATCATTATGCACCTTGATTTAGCAACTTATAATCTAATGGCATCTTAATTACATTTTTCTTTTGAGATTTGATTCAGCAGTGAGTGAAATCTTAAGAATCCAAATCCATCGAAGCATAAATACAAAGAGATCAGATTGATGTAGGCATGTCAAACGGGCCGTGCCGGCGCTAAAATTCAGGCCGGCCCGCCAGGAAAACCCCTGGCACGGCACGGCCCACAGTGGGGTAGGCTGGAGCGGGCCGTGCCAGCGGGCTGGCGGGCCTTTTTTTTTTTTATAGACTGATATAATTACCGTAACGGTGTAACATAAGCGTAAGTCCGTAACGACATAGGTTTGAATTTGATTTTCGATCAATAGACATTAATTTTTCAATAGTTACTTTTCTAAACATTTGACAAATGATTGAGTGGTTCAAATTAATTTATAGATATTTACTCACATATTACTTAAGTACTATATATGAATTTTCTTTTTCTTATTAGTATTAAAAATAAAAATTAGAACACAAGCAGGGAGAATGACAAAGATATTTAAGTGGTTCGGTCAAACTCGACCTACTCTACTGAGAAGAGAGAACCATTTGGATCTTAACTTCTTGAAGGTTTCTAAATAGGATTACCTTCAAAACCTTACAATCTTTTCAGGAAAAAAAAAAAAAAAGAATGAACAGCTTATAAATTACAATGAAGAAAAAAGTAAAAAATCAGATTTGTAGTCCACTAATGTATTCTGCTGGATCAAAACCTTCCATTAATGATGTTAACTCTTGCTTCCTCTTATCTGCCAAGTACCAGTCTCGTAAGCAAACACAACACTCCACCATTTCTTCAGTGAGATTTGTTCTTCTGTCATCTACTACACGTCCACCTGCACTAAAAGCCTGTTCTGATGCTACAGAAGACATAGGAATAGTCAATAGATCACGAGCCATGGCTGCCAACACCGGATAAATGCTTTCTTGTTGCTTCCACCAGGCTAAAAGGTCAAAGCTAGATACATCCTGCATCCTAATTACACCTACGTCAAGATACGATGATAACTCCGTCACAGTGTTGTTACTTGAGCTTGAGCTGGATGCCATGCCCGTGGACAGGGAAGAATACCACACATCCCACTCACCAACACCTGTCTGCTAGACTTCTGAATTGCCCATACTAAGCCCAGCTGTACCCATTTGCTCACAATAAAATTGAGAAAGTGCTTGTAAATTTGCCCTTATATTTGAAAAAACATTTAAACCTATATAATTCATATTTTTATTTATTCCATCAATAAAAAACTGTACACCACTTAATTTTAACCTATGATCAAATACAGCAGCTAAAGAAAATGTCATTGGAGCCTCTTTCCAATATTTATTAAATTTTTCTTCCATGTCTCTAATAGTGCTACCAAGTAAAAAATGATCTCTAAATCTACTGAATTGTAAAGTAATTTTAAAAAGTTTCATTAAAGCTTCATTAGATGTGGGATAATATATCCCGGAAAAAAATAATGTTGAAGTATAAAAAGGTTCTAATAAATCTCTTATATGGGCACATAACTCCCAATGTTCATCACTAATCATTAAATCTTGTGCATGAAAAGCACAAAATTCATTCAAAACAGTTTTTCTAGAAAGTGCCTTGTTTAACAAATCATACATAGAATTTCATCTATGTTCAACTTCTTTAGGCATTTTAATAGCTGATACGCCTTGCCTCGTACATATTTGGGCATACAATTGTCTTCTTTGTACGGAGCAAAAAATAAATCTAGCAATGTCTTTAATAGCATCTTTATAACTTGTAATATGCTTTAAACCAACCTTGCAATAGGATTTAAGATGTGACATACACATTTATTTTGAAAGATATAACTATCTATCAAAGTTGCAAGTGGCATCTGCATTCTCATTAATTCAATAGCCACTGTATTATTACTAGCATTATCTAAAGTTACAGATAAAACTTTTTCCTTAATACTATATTCATCTAGTTTTTTCAAAATTAATGTACTTATCCTAGTTCCATTGTGTGGCCATTCAAGAGTGCTAAAACTAAGTATACGTTTATTCATAATCCATTTTGCATCTATATTATGTGCAGTAATACAAAGATAACTATCACCCCCTTTAGAAGTCCACATATCTGTGGTTATGGATATTCTACCAGGAGATTCTGCAAAATAGTTTTTTATATTTATTTTCTCTTCCTGCCAGAGTCTAATATCATCATTTCTGGCTGTATTTCTTGAAATACTGTGAAATTGTGGTTGACATTATTGCTGGATCCATTGTTCAAAAAACTCATTTTCAACAAAAGCAAATGGTAATTCGGATAAAACAATCATTTTAACAAGACCTTGTCTAGCACTTTGTGAATTAAAAGAAAAAAAAAAAAACCCAAACTGCTACTACTACTACCACCACCAGTAGCAGAATTTTGGGTTTGTGAACCAGGCCCCCCTGTCCCTGCATTCTCTGGCTTATGCTTTTGTAAACATGTTTTCCTATGTCTTGACAAATGGCCGGTACCCTCTTTTAACTGGGCACTATAAATCTTACCACACAATGTGCATTTTGCCTTTTCATCATTCTTTCCATTTTCAATAACATCATACCTTGTATATATATCCCAAACTGCTGAAGTTCTACTCCTTTTGTTTGGTTTATGGGAACTCTGATGAAAGGGGGTGGTAAATCACCTACTTCATCCTGTAATTCAATAAAATCTTCTTCTACCTCTAAATTAATGGAAGAAGCTTCTGTGGGAAATCTTCTAGCCATATTTCAAAAGAATAAATTTTTAAATAATAACATTAATATGCTAATAGCCTTCTTTTGTGATAATTTATTATAAGAAAGGGGAGAAAATGAGAGTTAATATAATATAATATAAACTTATATATATGGAATCTCAAATCTAAATATTATAAATACCTCTAAATCTTTGAAGGCCCCTTTAATCTTGTCTCTTGATGACTTGATCTTTGGTCCTCCAAAAACTTCTTAGAGAGAGTGAAAGAGTTGAATGCTTTGAGAGAGAGTTAGAGAATGAGAGAGTTGTGTAAATTGGTGAGAAATGAGTGTGTAATTGGTGAGGAATGAGAATGGGAGGGTTAGGGTATTTATAGACTTAGTATAATGAAAAATGACACAAAATACCCCTTATATGACCGTTTTATAACTGTTGGGGGGTAAAATGGTATTTTTTTAAAAAATAGCCGTTTTTTTGGCCGTTGGGCGTGCTGGCGGGCTGGCGGGCCTATACTGGCGGGCCTGGCGGGCTGCAAGGGCTGGCCCACTAGGCTGGCGGGCCTGGCGGGCCGTGCCAAACGGGCCAGCGGGCCTGCGCAGCTCAGCCCAGCACGGCCCGCGTCATGGGCCGCGCCCAGTGGGCCGTGCCGTGCCGTGCCACGGCCCACTTGACATCCCTAGATTAATGCATCAAAAAAGAAAATGACATTTCGATTCCCAAAAACATCTCTTTCTAATTTGGTGGGCCACATAAAACTTACCGCGTGTCTTCCCCAATATGACTTTTCATCCTGGTTGCTGCTCCTCTCGCTACAACAAACCCCAAATCCAACCACAAGTGTCAGTCATCACAGCTTCCTATCCTCTCCGCTCTCTCCATCTACGGCCCACAACCAACAATCCAAACCACTGATCAGATGGGCCACACCACCAACGGCCAATAAGCACATACTTCAACGACCCATATTCACACTATAAAACCCGAGTTCCCACCAATCTCCCCTCTTCAAATCCAGTTTCGTTGTCTTCCTCTTGATCCTTTCTTCTTTCTACTTTCCAGATCTCGAGAGAGAGGAGAAATGTTGACCGACAGAGGCGACATCGACAAAGATGAACTTTTTTGCAAATAGCAAAACTGTTGGCTTCGTGTGGTTCTTATTTTCTTGAGCTTAAAAATAATGGTCTTAAGCTAAAAAAGTTAAAAAGATATGTTAAAAAAAGAGTATGATAGATAAATTTAAGTGATTCGATCAAATTCAACATACTCAATTGAGAAGAGAAACATTTGGATATTTTCTATTTAAAATTTTTTCAATTGGATTACCTTAAAAACCTTTACAATTTTATGAATAATAAAAGAATAAAAAAATAAAAGAATTTTTTTTATAATTACACTAAAAATATCAAATATCTCGTACCATACCTCTAGCGGGTCTTACCCAATCAAACTGACTGTGCCTGGCACAGCGGCTTAGCACGGCCCGTGCCATCGTTCAGGCCGAAACATGCCATTACACATTGACTACCGTGCCGGCTGGCCCATTTGACATCTCTAACAAGAAGGATTATTAGGTTATGGAAATGACACGGGATATCAGTTCAAATTAAATGATTGCATCCCTTAATTTCAAGTCTTTAAGTTTTAATGTCCCCATAACATTTATTTATAATTGTAGAAGTCTTAGATAACAATATCTAAAAATTATATAAAAATTGAGTTTTGACAATGCGTGTGAAAAGGTTCTGATTGACCATGTTCTAAAAAGTAGGGAGAATTATTATAGAGTTTCATAAATAAGTATGGATATGACCAGATATACCGAGACCATTAAAACTCGAACTCAATGTAGGTCAAAATTTATAAACTCTACAACGGCCTTTAACTTGACCAAATAATAATAGGTATAAGCTGGGGCGAGTCACCATTAAACCTGAGCCACAACCCGGCTTTATTATGGGTGGATGGATTCCCATTAGTTTCGAAAATTTTGATCCTATTTTGTTGGAGAGGCTTTCCATTTTGGCTGCAGAACATAGTACCCCATTTATGACTTATTTATTTGTTATTAACAAAAAAACATTCTTATTGAAAATTTTTTTATTAAGTCACTCGAGATTTTCATCATGGGCGTTATTCACAGAATAGAATATAGCTTATGGGTTCCACATATATCAAATTTATCAATGGGAAGAAGGCAGATGGGAAAGTCTCAAGGTGATAAAGTGGAATAAAAAAAAAGCCTCACCAAAATCATTATACCCCTTCATTTAGCAACCTTAAAAATTTTTACAAAAAAAATAAAAAAATAAACAACCCTGAGTTTAATGGTATCTTAATTGCATTTTTTAGAGATTTAATTCATCAGTGAGTAAAATCTATCTTTATTTGGGAACTTTACATGTAGAGTGGAGTGAAGTAAAGTATTAAATAATAAAATATAAGTGGGTTACGATAAAGTTTTATTTTTAATTGTTTAACAAGGAATCTTTTTTACTTTTTCATAAAAAAAAGTGAGCGTTTCTTTTTTGTTTTTAATAGAGAAAGGACATTGCGTTTTGACTTAAGATTTTTTTTTAAATATTTTTTTTAATATAATTTTATTTTTAATAAATTGGAGACTTTATTTCACTCCACTTTACTAATGAAGTACTAAAACAGTGATCCATCGCGGATGATTACAAAGAGATCAGTTTGATTAATCCAAAAGAAAATGTAATTTCGATTTTTATTTGCTTAGCTGTCAAATACCCTTGCTTTCTCGATAGACACAAAACTTACCGCATGTCCATGTCCATGTCTTCCCCGCAAACTGACTTTTCGTCCCAGCAGCCGCTCCCATCGCTAGGCGCTACGGCGAAACCCCAAACTCCCAACGTGTCAGCCATCACAGCTTCCTATCCTCTACGCCCTCTCCCTGTAGGGGCCCACAACCAACAATCCAAACCACTGATCAGATGGGCCACACCGTCAACGGTCAATAATCATATTCTTTCAACGGCCTATATTCACCCTATAAAAGCCGAGTTCCCACCACTCTCTTCGGATCCAGTTTCGTCTTCTTCCTCTTCTGCCTTTCCTTTTTTCTACTTTCCAGATCTGCGTGTGAGAGAGAGGAGAAAATGTCGACCGACAGTGACGACATCGACGAAGACGAACTTCTGCAGATGGCTTTGAAGGAGCAATCGCAGAGGAATGTAAGCTACCAGAGGCCGTCGAAGGGCTCGAAGCCCGTCGTAAATCTCGTCCGGGCGCCTCCGCCTCCTCAGTTCTTGAACGAGACGAACGCCGCCTCCAAAAAACCTAACGCTCGCCGGAATACGGCTGATGACGACGACGATTCTGAGGTGGAGCTGCTCAGCATCTCCTCCGGAGACGAGGACTCGACGAAGGATCCAGGCTATGCGGCGAAGGGACGGACTCCGGCCGCTGTGAGGAGGGGAGGAAGAAGCGATTCCGGCGATGGAGCGTGGCAGGGTGCTGAGCCTGATTGCTGGAAGCGAGTTGATGAGACTGAGGTATGTGATTGTTTTGGTTCGTGGATTAGGTTTTGGTTGTCATATCCGCGGATTTGTCTTCTCGATCGGAAAAAAAGTGTTTTTTTTTTGGGTTTTGAATTTGTGTTCTTGCAAACAGGCCGTGCGATTTTTTGTAATGATCCTAATTCCATCAGGGGAGAGAGATGGATTTGAATGATGGTAGTAGAACTTTTGGATTTTGGCTTCTTATTTTCGAAGAAAAGTTCCAAGGGGAGAAGAGAAGAAATCTAGTGTTCCTTGATGCTTCTCCGATGGTTAGAATTTCTGTTTTGTGCGCGAATCTCTCGTTCCTCTGTAAAAGATAGCAAAACATTGTGTTGTTTTCATCTCTCATCAGTTCTCCCAATTCCCTCTAGCCTGCACCATCCATATAGGATTTCATGAAGCCCGATCGAGGGGCTAGCCATTGATTAAACCATTTTTTATTCTGTTTATATCCACTGCCAACATGGAAGCACTTCTTTCAACTTCCCAAATTGGAAAGATGAAGCTTTTGAAGTCTTCTACAACACCCAATGTGGAATTCTTACCTTGGCTGGCTCCAAAACCTTCATCCCTACGGCTTTCCTTCTCTGAATTAGTAGAGAACATGGGACAACCGCTGGAACCATCAAGGCGTCACATCATACTTCTCTTTTGAAATTGAGTAAACTTTCAACTTCCGAAGATTATTTTCTAAAGAACCTGACCAACACCCATACTGCCAACACGTCAATGAATTTTATCTAGAGCCATGTTGCGAAGCCGGAGCTAACAAATAAATGCTCTACCAATTCAGTTGTCTCATACCATCTAAAAAGGGATCAAATTTTACATTCTCTACACTGTAAGCAAACCCTGCTTTCACAACACTATGTCTTTGCATAAGTTTATTCTTGATGAGCATTTGCCTGTAACTGCA
Source organism: Litsea cubeba (assembly GCA_012931725.1). NCBI lineage: Eukaryota > Viridiplantae > Streptophyta > Magnoliopsida > Laurales > Lauraceae > Litsea > Litsea cubeba. The sequence continues at coordinate 135,637,305 of CM022947.1, read as the reverse complement.
GACCAGCATTACGCCCCCTCTATCAGTGACAAAATAATACTTCAAACGAGAGAATAAGCAGTATATTCCAATGAGTTGTGGGGCCAAAATCCTTTAAAAGAAGGATTAAGTTGAATTTTCACCTGAATTTTTTTTTGTCAAGGGAACCTAAAAGAGAAAATCCCCTCAGTTTCAGGCTTGGAAAACTCTCCTAAACATAAAGCTCCACACAACTCCCCAACACCCATAACTCTGATTGACTGGCAAGCGCTTCCATTGATATGAATCCATTCAAGTTTGGGTACTTCAAATTGAGATATTCATTCCAAACCTAAACATCCTCCTACAATCCAACTCTATCCCTTGATCCGTCTCAAAATTAGACATCCCCAAGTAAAATTGACCCATCCTGACCATAGTTATCACACTCTTGATATATCATTCTAGACTCCAGGCACCCTACTTTCCTCACAAAGTCTCCAATACTACTTATTTAACAATGCTTACTTTCTCCTTTTATCCTTACTAATTTGTACCTAGGGATGCATCAAGCAAGTGGGCTGGGTTTGGGGCGCACCTAATGGTGTATCTGGTTCTTCTTCCATTTTGTATAGGATAAGATTCGTCTTTGGATCCAGATTGAACAAGGATCCAATGTGTTGGATTGAAAATCTGGATTTATCGTCAACTATTGGATCCAAGAACCAAGACAAAATGTGGGGCTCATATGAGTACATCTGGATAAGTGGCACTCAAAATAAATTTGTTTATTAAACAAGTGGCATTCTTGAAATGACAATATGGTTCAACCTTTCTACACTCTCAAACGACAAGATTATCCAAGTTAAAACATATATTTTTTGGTACATGGCTAGAATCGGTTCTGGAACTGGATCCTTGATTGAACACACCAGGGTCCCTATGTGATTCTTAAAAATTATGGATCCTGTATGTGTGGATCTAAATCGTAATTTATCCTGTATAGGCAAACAGGTTCTGTACTCATTTTCTTCTCGAATTGGTGACTTGGATATTCGGATAATTATATATTCATATTATACCCATTGACACCCTCATTAAGACCCATTTTCCTTTTGGTTTTGACGTGTCTACTCAATTAATTAAGTGAGCATTACTGCTGCTGCTTTTTTATTCATAACTGTGAACCATATGTCACTTGTGCTTGAGTTGATAAGACGCAAGATATATTGAGCATATGCTTCTGTTAACAGCTTGCCCGTAGGGTTCGTGAAATGCGTGAGACAAGAACAGCGCCTGTTCAACCCATTGAGCAGAAGGGAATGGCGGGTCGAAAGGGGCTTACACACTTACCTTCCTTGTCTCGGGGGATGGAATTTGTTGATCCACTTGGGTTAGGGTAAAATTCTTTACAATTGCTGAGTTCTTGCTTGGTCGTATGATTCACGCAGAGAATTGTTGTGCTTTTTTAATGAACTGTTACTCACTGCTATCAATTTGTTTCATCCATTTTTAGAGAAAACTCTCTCTCTCTCTCTCTCTCTCTCTCTCTCTCTCTCTCTCTCCATATTTTATAGGGAAATCTGTATCCAGGCTCAAACCAATGTGTATCTGCCATATCATATTGCATTGTAGGTTCTTTTTTTCCGCTAATAAATTTGGAAAAGGTAAAAATCTCTTACATATAAAAAAACCCTAGAATTTATATTTGTTTTATATTAACAGATTGCACCTTTGTATCATACTTGATGCTACCAGAAAGATACTGTTTATTCTTGCCTGATTCCTGACCTGTTAAATGCTGTCAGAAGTTAAAATGTCTAGAACCTCTGGACTAGACTAGGGGTTAGAGTGCGCCCCCCACACCCCCCAAAAAAAACACCCACCCATCCACCCACGAACCACACACACACACCCCAAAATAAAATAAAATAAATCACTCTTCTGTGTTTTGTATAGACCCTGCCTTTTCTGTAATTCTGATTTTTTAATTTGAAATGGTAATTTAAAAGGAAGGGTTTTTACGAAAAAAATCCCTTAAAATTGAATAAAATGACAGAGGACCCAAGCTCTTCAAACAACGGCAGAGGGCCTCCTGCCAAATTTTTTTTTTTTTTTAGAACTTATTTCACCCGCATTCCACTCCATGATATCATGGAATAACAAATATCCATGATATTGTGGAATGAGGGTAAAAGAGTCAGGAAAAATCTTAAAATATTGGCAGGTGGTTGTTTTACTCGATTTTAAGGGGATTTTTTTTTCTTAAAAATCTCTAAAATAAAAAAAAACTTTTGACAAATTGGTAATTGTGAAAAACCTCTGCCTTCAAAATCTTAATAAAGCACCTTGGCTACCATCCTCGGCTGTAGCTCAGCTAGCTAAGGACGTGTGTGTTTGTGTGGGTGTGTGAGTTCGAGTCCCTCATGTGGCAAGGGAAAAAATGAAAAAGGAAACAAGGCTTCTGGACTGACATTCCATGATGGGTCATAAGCAAATTCTGGCATGTGTTTTAGTCACGCAGAAGATTAAAGTGTGCTTATTTTAAAAAGGGTTGGTACTTATTGAAAGAACTATGTTTGGAAAAATGCATCTATCGTTTTGCTCTCTCTCCGTCTCTCATACATACATGATGCATTCATATATGCATTGTTCTAAAAATCAAAATCATATTGCAAATCATTCAAGGGGTTGAATGAGTCGTATCATGAACCGTAGGTTTGTTCATTTTTCTTGTAAAAAAAATGATAAGTAATAAAAATTTGAAAAATAAGAGAAGTAGTTGTTCATAATCATAATCCAACCATTTTCCATCTATGGTAGCTGCAATACATTGACAAAAAAGATTATGATACAAACATATGGAAAACATCATTGACATATATTACCATATCATAAATGAAATATACGTGAATAGTTAAATATGTTTAAGATATCAGTGTTAATTAGAAAATAAAAAAAATTATGGTACGTCATTGATATATTAATACATCATGAACATCATAAATGATATATGTGAGTAGTTAAATATGTTTAGGATATAAATGTTAGTTAGAAAATAAAAAATTGCAATATCTCTTTTCTTTAAATAAAAAAAGAAAAAAACATCAGCGTGAAGTTTAAGACTTTTTAGGACAACAACACCCCGCCCCCCTTCTCTTCTCCTCCTCTCTCTCCTTCTCTTCTTCTTCTTCTTCTTTTTTTTTTGGTAGAAGGACAAAACTCCTTAAGGGCCTGTTTGGTTGCAGCAATTCACCTTGTTTGGGATCTCCTGACAACTGCCGTAGGTCGTCTCACTAGAAATCTGAATTCCCTGTTTGATTCAGGAGAATTCATAAAAGTGGAATCCTAAATGATACTTTTGCCATACATAATTCTCAGAAATCCAGCAGTCCAAATGCCAACAGCCTTTTAGCATTTTGGAATTCCACATGGGGGACCACATTTAGAGAATTCCAAAATGCCCCCGACAGGAAATCTCCAATTGCTTGCAAGCAAACAGCCCCTAAGTGTGGTCGACCTATTCCTTAACGTTTGTATACTCCCCAACACCCCAAGATTTATCAAGAGGTTTCTTTTTTTAACTAGAGAACCTCTAAAAAGTAGATGCACTTATAAAACGAAGTAAACAATTATCAATATTAGCCATTCAGCCATGGCTATCCTCAACTAGATGAATTGCTTGAATGATCAGATTCAATAAAACAAGCATTCACTAGTAAATAAGATTCATTGCATAGATATGAATTGTTGCCCTTCGGATTCGATAAGAATCACAGGATTCTAATAACTGTAAATATCCTCCTTCTCTGTTTGTCCGCCTATGGATTATAACTGACTGAAGAGACCTGGTCGATTTCCATTTTACCCCCTATACGTATTTAAATTTTAGATGAGTAGATGTTTTGTATTTTGGACTGAATTTACTCAGAATTATTGTTGTGTATTGGCAGGATAATAGATAGCAGGTCATTGACGTTGATCAATGATGCTTCAGAAAGCTCTCCAGTTGGTAGAGACAAGTTTGATAGAGATACTCTAGATCCACACACCCGTGGTATTCCAGTGTTTATCCTTTTTTTTTTGTTATGTTAAATGGAATGCTTTCTCAAAAAATTATTGGAAATGAAACTTCAATCTTCATCTTCCTTTGGTAGCATACAACACTTGCATGTGTTTTCCATCAATTACTCCGATACTGTCTTAGTGAAAACATGCACATTATTTGTTAGTTATTGCAAGTAAAACACTTTCAATTTACAAATAAGCACGCACTCTTTTGTTGGTACTAGAGTAACTCTATCTTACCACATCATGTTGGTCATACGCTCAATAACTGCATGATTAAGGTCGTATTACTTTTATCCTCAATAGCCTTTCTTACGGATTTAAAATTAGCCTATGGATTTTTGTTTTTCCTGTTTCTTCTCCTCAATAGCCTTTCTTAAAGTTGTCTTTACCCTTATATGGTTCTAAATCACTAATAAAACATAATATTAAAAAAAAATTGACCACTTAAAAAAATTCACAGTGCTATGCCGCTACTTATCGTTGCGATTGATATGTATCGTCCGCTACGTAGCATTATAGCCATTGGCGGCTACATTTCCAGCCGCAACTGCTATTTTGATCCTTGCTCCTATCATTTCCATTTTCAGAGAGACTCATTTCTGAGCAAAATCTATTTTTCTGCCAGTCTATGAAAATTGTTAGTTTTAGAATAGTGATTGAGCCGCAAAAGTGTCATACAAACCTTGGGATATTTAGTAGTCAAAGTCTTTATTTGCCCATTGCTTGATGTCAAGATGTCATTCTGTTATTGATGTTTCTGCATTACTATCCCGTTCAAAGAATCTTCCTGTTCAGTTTGTAGGGTTGCATTTTATTGCCCATTACTGTTTCTTAAAGCACTTAACTATCGGAACATGCATTTTTTTTTTGTTTATTTCCATTTTTCATTGCCTAATTATTTCACATATGTCCTCTCTCTCACTCCCTTTTTTTATGGGGTTTATGTTTGCAGTAAAATTGATGTACTTTGCGGAAGATTTTGATGCAAAGCTGTTCCTGTCCCATATACACCAAGACACACCTGCGGCAGATTTGGAGTCAGGTGCACTTGTTTTGAAAACAGATCTGAAAGGAAGGACTCAACAGAAAAAGCAATTGGTTAAAGAAAATTTCGACTGTTTTGTCTCCTGCAAAACAACAATTGATGGTATGCTACTAGTTCTGACTAATGGTGGATTTTCTTTTTATTAATTTTTTTGTTTATAGGGTCATTGCTTTGGTGCAATGGTAAAAGTCTCGGGTGCCATGCGTGATAACGCAGGTTCGAGACCTGTGAGCAGCCACTTTGTGCAAAATTGCCAAAGGTTGGGTCTGTCTCCAGTCTGGACCCTCCCAGGACCCTGCTTCGGCGGGACCGCACTGGGTACCTTTACCTTTTTTTTTATTTTTATTTTTTTATGTTTTTGATAGAAACCTGGCTGATCTGGTTTTTATGTCATGCAGTATGTCTGCACTTTCTGCATGCACATTCACTTACCATTTTAACTTTGTTATAATCTATACAGTTAGTGTTGTGGCTTCTGATTGTATATTGTTTGTTGTGGATTAGCAACCTGTGTTTTATTCTTACTGCAGTGAAGTAACGTTTAATGTTTTCTGCAGATATTGAGTCAAAACTGAGACGGATAGAAGAAGATCCCGAGGGTGCTGGTACTGCTCACTTGTATAATTGTATTCATAACGTCAGTTCATTGGCAAATCGAGCTTTTGAACCCCTATTTGAGAGACAGGTGACAAATCCTAGCCTGGAACGTTTCTTGCATCTTTGATTTTAGGGATTTTCATGTTATAGTGGAAATGTGTTACTTATATTCTAAATTATCACAGGTGCAAACTGAAAAGATCAGGTCTGTCCAAGGAATGCTCCAGAGGTTCCGAACGCTATTCAATTTGCCAAGTTCAATTCGTGGGAGCATCAGTAAGGGCGAATATGATTTGGCTGTTAGGGAATACCAAAAAGCAAAGTCGATTGCCCTGCCTTCTCATGTACATAAGAATGTCTCCTCTCTTAAAGAACTGCATTTTACATCTAGTAATGTTTTGGGTGCTGGGGACATAATTGCTATCTCTTGAGTTTTGAATATTTGATTCTTGAGATTGACTATACCGTACACAATACACATTCATTGTCTAGTAATGTTTTATATGCTGGGAAGAGCATTGCTAATATCATCCAAGTCATCACCATTGGATTATTAGCATCCAAATCATTACCTTTGGATATTGATATTGACTACAGCAGCCTCTAGCACAGTTGGAATGTGCGCATTTACCCTTAAGGTTGCTGGTTCGTCATGTTACCAATTGAAGAACGGATATCACAAATTAGGGATTAGTTATTCTTGGTCCAACAAGATTGTAATTCTTGGGAGTTGGTTGGTTTCATTTATGAAAAGTTATTTTGCTATGTTTTATTTAGTGGAAAATGAGCAACTTGGATAATTGAGTTTTCATTAATGGACAAAGACACTTGTTTCTAGAAAATGGTCTTCAATTAGGGAAGTTGGAATTTTTTATCTTTGACTTGAGTTTTTACCTAACAAACAGGGGACTTAAGTTTCTGAATCGAGACTTTCAACTTGTTGGGCTGCGCTTTGAATGATTTGTGTTGAAAATATAGACTAGGATGAAGGATCTTCGCCATCCAATTTTCTACATCGAATATGGGCTGTTGCTGCCAACTGGGATAAGGCTTTGTTGATGATAACGATGGACGGTGGTGATTGCTATTACTGTGAAGGAGTAAAATCTCAGATGAAAGTGAGGCAACTGACCTGCCTCGACTGGATTTCAAGTCCCCAATGAATCACGACTCAACTGAGTTGCATGCAATATGGTCTTTTTTTTTTAGAGATTAACTTGGTTGAGTTGACTCAGTTTTCATTTTTTTTTGGGTAAGAGACTCAGTTTTTGTTGGTGACGGTATAAAAAACGAAACCAAAATTTATTTCCTTAGTTGCTTTGGGCCCATTTTCATGGACAAATTTTGGAGGTTGTCAATTGAAGATTTGTATTTTCAAATGAGTAAGATTTTTCAGGTCTTGCTTCATCTGGCATGTGCTGCACCAGTCAGTGGTTTTAAATGGTTTGATCATCAGTCCGTGGGCCTCATATTCATGAACTCGAGACTCGAGGATACTGTGCAAAAATCTGGGCCAATGATCATGTTATTAGGAATGACTTTGTTACTTGTTAGTTGTTAGTCATCTGTTCTTGTACAAACATTATTTATATATCTTGGTATTGGAAGTATTTCTTTATAGTTAGAAACTTACATCTTTGTTTGAATTCATTGCTCTGTAGAAGTGTTATTTTTGTTTCTATTTATTGGAAAACAATTTCTTTATAGTTCCAAGATTATGAACATAAGGTCTTGTCTTTGAGGTCCTATCTTTTATCTTATTTATATTTCTTTAACCTTTATGTGAGTTAATAGATGGAGATGATAATGTTTGGTTTTTGAGGGGTCTCTTTTTTGACATGTCTGTGTCTGAACCCAATTAAGGGCGGGCCTTGGCGGTAAGGTCGCTCCTTTGCGACCTTGGCGTCATGGGTTCGAAACGCGGAAACAGCCTCTTTGCTTGCGGGGTAAGGCTGCGTACATTTGACCCTCCCTAGACCCGAGCTTCCCTTTTTGTGTTTGACCCCAACTCATACAATAGTTGGTGGTTTGCTTGATTGGACTAGGGCTTTAATTTCTGGACTTGGCCCCATCCAAGGTTAAGGCTTTTGGCTGATTGCCACAGCTATCAAATTCTTGACTCTATATCATACCAAGTACAGTTATGCATTGTGCTCCTAATGCATGTTTCATGTGTTTGGGCGGCAAAGGAAAATGTTGGATATTTGTTTATTTATTTTATGGTAGCTCATATCCTGTGGTCCTTCTTCCACATATTTGGTTGTCTTTGGCCATACTCTTTTTGGGGAATTATGGGAGATCAGTTGACTGGAGTCGGGCAAAATTATTTGGAAAATGCCTAATGCCTCTTGTAGTAGCATGGGGGATTCAGAATGCGGAAAAAGAATATTTGAAGGAGCCACTTTCATTTTAAGGTCTACCATGAAGTAAATGAAACCCTGGCTAATCGGTTGGTGCTTAAATGAAGGGGAGTTTACATGAATTTTGGCTGCTTATCTCAAAGGGGAGTGGGTTGCATCTCTCTGGATTTTTTTCTAGTGTCAAAAGGTTGTGGAATTTGCAAAAGCTGTATCCTGGGTGATGGAATTATGATCCAAATTGGGACTTGTGGAAATCCAGGACCATGTTTTGAGGTGTGTGTAAAATGAGAATGGGGAGGTTAAGATTACATATTAAAAATAGTGGGGAAAAGTGTGGGGCTTCGGCCGTTAGAGAGAGAATCCTTGCAACTATTTGAAGGGCTGTTTCTCATGCACCCAAGGCAAGATGAACAGCCGTGTGGCGGCTAGAATGGATGTGAATGAGGTCAAGAATTGGTATTTTTTTTTTTTTTAACTTCTGGTGAATAAAATTCATCATGTTTGGAGAGAAGCCAATAGGTTTTGCACTTTATCTTGCAAAGGTGGGGACTAGAGATAAAGAGAGTGCAAATGGTTGTACTTTTAAATCTGTGCTATTGTTGTTAACCTTGTCTTCATCTTGAACAGAGACTATCTTTGTAAATGTCGCCTTAATTCTTCAATAAATATGATAGATGCTAAAAATTCACCACAACCACTGCCATCATCATTGAAGCATTGTCCCATCTACCTAGGGTTGGCTTCGGTGAAATCTAGTTTTCCACTCAAACCTATTTTGAAGCCACATTTTCTGAAACTCCACATTCTTATTCTGACCGATTAATTCCAAATCTTTATTTGTCTTCTACTCCTATTCAACTTGTTGCAAAAAAAATTTCTGATTGCTATTGAAGTTTTTTACTGGTATTAACTTCCATAGTATGGAGTTGAAAATTTTGAGTTCCTGTGATGTTGTCTTTGTGGCTTCTTAGTAACCTTAATGATGTTAACATCTCATCACTTTCAGGTGGGAATATTAAAACGTGTCCTTGAGGAGGTTGAAAAGGTGATGCAAGAGTTTAAGGGCATGCTTTACAAATCAATGGATGATCCGCAGATAAATCTTTCAGATGTATGCTCATTTCCTTCTTTCATTTTACTTTACTACCTTATGCAATCACTTTAGCTAAAGTATTAGAATGTTTTTATAAATTTTATCTTTTATGAATCTGGTTTTGAACAGTTTTAGTTTTGCCTACCAAGGAGCATGTCAAGTATGCATTTTGACATTATTAGCATTTTAAATATTCAAAATTTGAGTTCTAGGAAATTTATGATTCTTCTCTATTCAAGAGGATGTTATAAGCTTATGTAGAACAGATTGTTTGGCACTTCAACTGCCACTCATTTGACCAATTTAGAAAGAGGTATGCAACAAGGCCTTATGCTACTTGATTGATGACCTTGAAACAATATCACTTCACGGCAATTCCATAGTCTAGTCATCGACCGGTACGTGTCTGAAAAGATATTTGTTTTCTTTCAACATAGAAAATTTTACTGTAAAACTTGTTGAAGTTAACATTAGATTCAAAGTTAAAAGGCTGCTTTAGGTTTAGGTCGATAATCAAATACCTATTTAGTTAGCTTCACATATTCTTATGATGCAGGTAATTAGTGCCTAATTCTTGTATTCAATATATGAGTGAATTCTAGGCAAATGCTATGAAATGGGTACCCATCAGATAATGGATTCAATAGTTTGAGACCATTACATTAGATTTTCCAATGGAAGTATGTTCTTGATCCATTGAATGAAATTAGGCTACTTGGATGCACAACTGCGGATGCAATCTAATGTAATGGTCTCAATTTTGTTTTAGGGACCATTGGTATTTGGACTTTATAAGGGCCAAAATTGTAATTTTGTCTTTTGAGAACTTAATTTAAACAAGGAGATCTTGCAGAGGATACACAAACCTCCATCCTCTTCCGAAGCCGCAAGTTCTCTCTCTCAAGTCTCAGCCTAATTTCCCTTCATCACCTTTCTCTTTCTTTTTTCTCTTAAGATTAAGCTTGGTATCTCTTAAGATCAATGCAGGAAACCTTGGGCCTGTTTGGTAATTTTACTTTTAAAATCAAGTGAAATGAAGTGAAGTAGAGAGGGAATAAAATATCTTATGATGGTATTTTGTTTTTTGTTGTTTGGTATGGAATCTTTTTGACTTTTTATATGGAAAAGTGAGTTTTTTTGGTCTTTTAGTGGATAAAGGTGGTTGCTTTTTGACTTTTTTTTTTAAAAAGATGAAGGGAATTTTGAATTAAAGTGCATTTGATGTGACATCTTGTTTGAAGAATGGAGGCTTTACTTTACTTTTACTATTCTAGTGAAGTGCCAAACGGACCCTAATAGGGTTTGCATTATGATGTAAACCCCATCCGCTGAAAATATGTCCTGGTGAAGCTCCCAAAACCCAAATATAAAAGCAGACGGCTGCAATTCTGCTCTTTTTTATTTTGTTGAGTAGCGATCGTAGATTTGAGACTGGCAAAGACCTTACCAAATTCTTATATCGACGAGGGCTTCATTATCTTCTGCTTGTCTTGGATCCTTATTCAGGTTTCGGCGAGTCCATCTGCAAAATCTTTAACACCGTTTGTTTGTCTTCAATCCTCATATAGGTCTCTACGAAGGGACCCCGATCGACCTGGACGAGGATGGAAATGAGCAGATGGTGTCAAAGCCCTCAATCTCATCGATGGGCAGTTCGTTGAGACCTGGATGAGGATCAAAGACAAGCAGAAGATAACGAACCCCTCATCGATTAGCTAAGAAGTCATTCCCTTCGAAAATTAGAATCCGGTAACAGCGCCAATGTTGGTCTTTGTTAAATCTAGATCTATGGTCGCTATTCAGCAAAAAAGTGCAAACTGCAGCCATCTGCTTTGGATTCGGGTTCTGAGGGCTATATGAGCATTTTTTTTTTCTCTGGATTTCTTCACCAGGACATATCCAAGGGAAAACGAAAACATACAATGAATGGGTTTGCATCATAATGCAAACCTTGAGATTTCCTGCTTTGATACCAAATTTAATCTTAGATAAGAAAGAGAGAGAGAGAGAGAGAGAGAGAGAGAGAGAGAGAGAGAGAGAGAGAGAGAGAGAGAGAGAGAGATCATGTATCTTCTGCATGATCTCTTCCTTTATATTAAGTGCTCAAAAGACAAAATTAGTCTTTTGCCCATTTAGAGTTTGAGACCATTACATTAGATTCTCAATAGTTTCTACATCCCACTTGTGGATCCTGTTTTGTCTATTTCATTGTTAATACTTTATTCATTTTTGGGATCTAGTATTCAAATTTTTATGTTTGTTCAAAGTTACAGTGGTTATATGTATGATATCAACAGATTGCCAGCAATAACTTTTGACATACTCTTCAATATCAGTTCGGTTCACATGTAGTGTTTGAGGAATCTTGTACAAGTATGTTCAAGTCACAGTACAAATTTGTAAAACAGAGAAAGCGTAGAGTGGACCATATTTTGACTTATTAGACAATTTCTATTTTGTACTACATATCCCTTGGTTTAGAGAGGTCTGTTGTTTCTACTTTCTAATACAGATGGGTTTGTTTTCTTTATTTCTGGCACTCTGTTATTCTTAATTGGAAGCTCTACATGCATTTTCAGGTAGTGTATTCCTTGGAATGTGATGTTCCTAACCTTTGTCATATGTTTCTACTAGCTTGAAAACACTGTCAGGCTATTGTTGGAGCTGGAACCTGATTCAGACCCTGTTTGGCATTATCTAAATATTCAGGTTAGCTAAATTTTGTGCCGAGAATTTTTGTGAGAAGTAATCCATTAAAATGCTTCTTTGTTGTGGTTTCATCCCCTTCATCTTTTGCTGGGTAATGCATTGTTCACCAGAATTCCAATCCAGATCTTTATGTTTGTTTCTCTTGGCAGAATCGTAGGATTCGAGGATTGCTTGAAAGATGCACTCTTGACCATGAAGCAAGGATGGAAGCTTTGCATAATGAGATACAGGAACGAATGCAATCTGATGCTAGATGGAGGCAGATGCAACAAGATTCAAACAAGTCTGTAAGTGATTCAATTTTCACTCACCAAATGCAGTTCCTTTTGCATCCTTGCTACTTGATAGGACTTTTTCAATCAGTTTCATGACTAAACTCATTGGTCATTGGTCAATGATACTTAAAAAAAAAGTATAAAATGTATGAAGTCATTAAATATTTAAAATATAAAAATTATGGAAGACCCAGTCTGATTTGACTTGATGAGTTCAAATTCAACTTTCCTTTTCAAATTCTAAATCGAAGTTTCAGATATGTCTCCCTTCAATCCAGATGAGTTCAAATGGTTGAGTTTCATGTTGACTCAAATACATATGTTAACTGAGCTTGACTTTGTTGTCATCAGTACTGCCATGCAGACATAGCACATGGACACTCTTTCATGTGCTTGAAAGATTACTCATATTTGTCATGATATTTCTTGGACATTACTGCTTCTAAGGTTCTTAATTTACTTTTCATAATTGGGACACGGCTTTGATGATGATGATGATGATGATGAACATTATACCATTGAACTAGTCTATTGACATCATTTACCCTGTGTTCTCTTATATTACTATCAGTCAGATGTCGACTATTCCCTTCTTCTTGGGGACAATCATTCATCAGAAGATTCACAACCAGACATGATGGGGGAAGAAATAGATGCTCTTAGAGGGAGGTATATCCGCAGGTTAACTGCAGTGATTATCCATCATATACCAGCATTTTGGAGATTGACACTTTCTGTGTTCAGTGGGAAGTTTGCAAAGGTATTTCTTAGTTGCTCTAATACTATACTTTCCAGTTTCAATAAATTACTAGTCATTCCAGTTTCACTGCAATAAGAATGTTCAACTTTAGAGAAATCTATGTTGTCTTTTCACTTCCATGCTGGAATTGGGTTAGCATTCTTTTGCTTGTGCAGCTTATAAATGCTTTCCTGACGTAAATGCTATTACCTCTTTCCACTTTCTGTCTAAGCTGTTTATTGCACTCTTCTTATGATGAATGATCACGAACTCTAGTGATGTTATTTCATTGGTGTGGTTTTATTTTTGGATCTTCTGTAGTTGATCAGTTGGGGGATCGGTTAAATCTGAACCTTTAAAGCCTTAACGAGTTTCCGGGCAGTCTATATGAATTGGATTTCTTTTTTTTTTTCACCATAATAAGGGGGGAATCTGCTTACTACAGATTTTATGAGATAAAGCTCCATTGTACCTTTAGTTTCTATCTAACCCATGAGTTTCCAGCCTGGTCTCTCTCTCATTATTTTATTTTATTTTTATTTCCATTGGTAAACAAGCAGGTGACTTTTTTGCTGCTACCATACTCATTTGGTGTAGGTCTGTGTTATCAGTAGTTAATTTATAACCAGCTCCTTAATGGCTTGTTGAAAGCATAGTTATAGATATCTGTTACACAAGAAAAGCGGCCTTTATATGACTGTATCCACTTAGGGTGCCATAAATTGGAAAGATTTCTGGCTGACAAAAGGATATGTTGAAATAATTACCTAATGACTTGGTGAAGTCATCAGAAAGCTAAGTTACATGAAAAGTGTTGAAGCATTGGAATCTGATACCATCATAAGGTGCCTGATATGACAATCCCAAAATATAGGATTTATGGACTTGGCATAATATTCAAAAATATTTTCTCACAAATTATAATCATACGAAAAGAACATCAATAAAAAATAAATATAGAACAATTCGAAAAAAAAACCCTAGAAACCTTATTATTTAACCTAGTTATCTGATTTGCAATGTACATTTGAGTTTGCAGTTCGTGTTTTGATACTTAATAGAATTTGAAGATTTGATGGGTAGGCTTATTCAATTTATTCTTTGATTTGCTTTCCAAGTTCGAGTTTGACGTGTTCGATGCACTAATTCTTCTATGTAATCTGATGTGGTTGGTGATGATTCGTGGGTCTAATCTCTAATGGGACATGTATGTATATATAAACAAGTACACAGAAATATTTAGATCAAAACCATTCTCCAATTTCTTATGTGTGAGCCACTTTATTTTCTGGGCCATCTGGACAACTTATGATTTAAGTCACTCTTTCTAAACTATCCCCTTGGAATTTCCACAAGCCCAAATTTGACACTCATCAGTCTCATCCAACGATTACTCACAGTTCTATTTTTTTTTTTTTTAAATGAAGGCTTCTAAAACCATTAAACTTGAGGGAGCTCATGTCTAAAATCCTAACCATTTATTTTAACTATCCCTCCTTTATCTCTGTTAGATTCACTTTATTCGGCTTTAGACACTGTCAGATTGATCACTCATAATACATGGTATGCTTTAATCTTGTGTCCTGCACATGATCAATCCAATGATTGGCTCAATTCCATTTGAAGTGAAACTTGGCTCATAGATAATACATATGGCGATGATAATTGAGTTTGGAGTTTAGATGGGGGGCCCACTGATTGATTTATAGGGACGATCTCAAACTATTCTTTAAGATCTGGCAAAAGACATGGATTTAAGAGGATATAGCCCACAGCCAAATCACCAACTTCTCTGCTGTACATAAATATCAATACCTAAATGCTGAATGGATGAACCTAACTTCATCTGAACCTAATATGCACGGACTATATGAAAAATTGTGCTTGCTTAAACGTTATCATCAATGCCAGTCAATGTACTCATATAATTGCCAAAAATAGTTAAAGCATACAGTACATCTGAATTTTTAAAAAAATCTACTTTTAATAAAATTTTGATACCCTTCAAAAGGAAAAAAAAAGGAAAAAAAGCTATTAGTTCATTGTTACAATTGTTGGTACAAATCTTAGGTCACCGCAATGGAAGGAGATATGTGAGATTTCTAGATCAATGTGCAGATAGGGGATGGATGAAGTTTCACCCCTAAACTGGGCCATCAAACATCTTGTGGCTACAAAATTTAAAATTTTAATGCCTATGAATTTTCACTTATCCAGGTGAGCCCGACAAGTGTCATGGCCCGACAAGTGTCATGGCCAATATCTTTACTCCCTTGATCCCATTTGGGGAAAAAAGAAACAGCGAGATCCTAATCCTAATCCTTAATGATTCTCCTAATCAATCAGTTGCACTGTCCTAAAATGTTTTTTTTTTTTTTGCCATCTATCAGATGTTCAATCAAAATCTAATAATTATCTTACCTATCTAAATTATATATCCATCCATCATTCAATTTATCTCAATCAGTGTGAAATCTTGATGGTGTAATAACTATTTTAATTTCTCTTAATTTTGATGTTGTCATAATCTAAATTTGACAGGTGTCTCTCTTACCTTGGAGTTTCACGAAAGCTACTTCATCTATTTATCTGAAAACACGATTTCAGTTCTTGACTTCTGAAGATTTTCTGTTGATTGGGGAATGTTTTGAGTATTGATAAATAAAGCTGAGCCTCTTTCTAAGAAAAATAAAGGAATTAGAATATTCTTTTCTGTGTTTTTTATTTTGTATTGTTTTGTTTTGTTTTATTTTATTATTATTATTTTTTTGAACTACTGAGATTGAAATCCTTCCTCCTTTCAAAAAATTTCTGCTGATTTTGGGAGTCGTCGGGTCTTAATAAGCTGGAGGTCTTTTTATGAGAATTAAGGAATGAGATTCTTTTTATTTGCCTTGTGCCTCTTTATTTCTTGTTGCTTTCTTTTAAAATTGTTGTTGTTGTTTTTTGGGTGCACTTCTGAGGTTGAGGTCCGTCCTCTAAGATGGAATCTTTTGATTTTTGATGGACTAAATTATTTTTTGAATGCAGTCTTCCCAAGGTTCAGAAACTATTGTTAAACCTGCCACAAATAAGACTGACGATAAAGTTAGCGATGCAAAATACTCGAGTCATTCTCTTGATGAAGTTGAAGAAATGGTACATAGTACTATATCTGCATATGAGAGTAAGGTATAGATTGTCCTTTCTCAGTTTTAACCTTTCTTTGATATTATAATGTTTTTCCTGTTATAATGATTGTAGAACTTATGTTGCTTATTGTTGAATGTTGAGTGCTTTGGTAATTGTTTAGCTTTAACACGTGTGTATTCATTCATCCTTTTACAGGTCTTAAGAGGCATCACTTTATGCCTTTGTATCCTTTTTGGTTCATTTCAAAGACCGCAACAAGATTAACAATCCCTTCTTTTATTGGTTCTTAAAACACCTCGGGTTTTGACCTTATGATGCAGCCCAAGAGGGGTTGCCACAGGATGGGCTTTTGGATAAGGGGCCAGAACCAGCCCTTTTCCGTAGGCCAGGCCCATGAACTAAAATCCCACTATGTATAAGATGAGACCCATGGGCCTCCACATTTCTAG
Source organism: Litsea cubeba (assembly GCA_012931725.1). NCBI lineage: Eukaryota > Viridiplantae > Streptophyta > Magnoliopsida > Laurales > Lauraceae > Litsea > Litsea cubeba. The sequence goes on along the minus strand of CM022947.1, from coordinate 135,620,877 downwards.
TTGTCATGAGGAGTCCGTTCACCTAAATGTGCAGTCCAACACATGTTGGAATATGTCACTAAAATGATATAGGACCCATCCAACTTGTACGCTAGGCATGTGGGACCACCCATTAATGTGATAAGCTTGGAAAGTAAAGCTAAAGGCTAGACTCTATGATCTATATTCATGTATTCCTATAGCTGTAGAGACAATTGAATGATATAATAGAAGCAATGATTGGGCGATTTTCTTTTTGTTTGGTGTTGGAAGACCAGTGCTGAATCCATGGTCATGATTTACAATATTGGGACTTCAGCTTCTGAGGTTGACCTATTGGTATCTTCCCCCTACTTGGCTGTGTTACGTTGCGATGAGTAGTAACATTTAGTGAAAAAAATGAGAACAAATTTGGGATTTTTAGAGGCTCCTTACAAGTATTTTAGTGATTCAGCAACTCTTTTTTTTTTTTTTTGTTGTTGTTGATTTAAATTCATAAGGTGACATTTGTTGCATGGTAATTATGAGCTTTAGTAGCAAAGATGAACCAGGAGGGGAAACACCTTTTTCTTAAAAAAATCAGTAAGAGGGAACCTTTCTTACAGTTGGCTAGATTAATTAATCATGTCAGTTTAGGAGCCATAAATTTCCACGTGTCAGCAACCTAGATGAATGATTAGCATCAATCCTATGTTTTTGGAATTGCTTTACTGAGAATCGTGTTACTTGTTTTTGGAATGGTAGTTGAATTTGAGAGTTTGTGGGATTTGGTTGTTTTTATTGGTTTGTTTTGTTTGAACATGAGCCCATACTGAAGTTTTCCAGCACCAAAACCATGTTCTTTCTAAAATCATTTTACTGAGTTTTTATTTTTTGGTTTTGTGGTGTGCTTGTTGCATGGAAGTTTTTCAGATGTGGCTGTTTTTCTTTTAAACTCAATCATGAACCAATGATTTGGTATTCTGTCTGATAATTTAACTATTTCTAGATTTTTAGTAGATGTATTGTTTTGGTTTGTTTTGTTCTCTGTATTTTGCTAATTGCAAAAGATGGAAAAAGATCATTCAATCAACTCTTCCTGATGCAGGTCTTTAACACATTTCGGGATCTGGAGGAATCAAATATTCTTCGCCCATACATGAGTGACGCTATAAAGGAAATATCTAAAGCATGCCAAGCTATTGAAGGGAAAGAGGCTGCTGCTCCCAGCACTGGTAGCTAAAGTCATTTTCAAGCTTCTTTGTCATCTAATCCAACTTTATTCTTATGGTGTTTTTTTGATTGTGCCAGTCAAAACCTTGCGTATACTTCAATCAGAAATCATGAAGATCTACATTTTAAGGCTGTGCTCATGGATGCGGTCAACTACAGAGGAGATATGTAAGGAGGAATCATGGATCCCTGTTTCTACTCTTGAAAGGAACAAATCACCATACACAATATCATTCTTGCCTCTGGCATTCCAAACATTGACAGTCTTGGTAATGGATCAAATTAATGCGTAAGTCTTTTACCTCATCTGGCATTAGGAAAATTACTTTACTATTGTGAGGATCCCTTATCAGTTGTGGTAGTGTGATTTTCTAACCTTAATTTTTTTTTTCTAATAAAACTTTTCGGTAAGTACTTTATTTGTTTTTTGTTTTTTTAATGTTAAAAATTAGATTTTTTTTCAATGAAGTACTTGATGATTCAAGAAGAAAGTATGTGCCACAAGCCAAGCAGCTCCAAATCCAAAATCATATTTCTTTTCAAGCTGCTCATGTACAAAATATCTGTTTCAAGTTGGGGTGTTCTTTTATCTGTATTTCCCCGTGTTTAGGCTTTATTGTATTTGCATCTCATGTTCTTTGATTATATTCAGTTGTGTTTCTGGTAACTACAGTCATACATCACCCTTGTTTCTATAATGTAAGTATAAAGCGGAACTTAAATTCATGCTTGACTTACAAGATTTTTCCTCAAACCTTTTCTCATACAATTGTGGTTTTTTTCCTTTAAATAATTCTTTCACAGTTGTCGTCCGTTGACAATTTTTCTCCATTTTTTGTTCTTCACAATTGCAAGATCTGTTTTTCCCCAAGCTTGGCTTTCTAACTTAAAGCATTTTTCATGTTTGTTTATATTATTGGATGGATTTCCATATCTTATTTCTTCAATCTATGTTTTTTTTTCTCTCTTGACTTAGGATGATTCAGAATATGAATGAGGCAACAATGTCAAATGCCATGTTTCTACAATTCCAAGAAATTAAGGAAACTGTGAGACTGGCCTTTTTAAACTGTTTCCTGGACTTTGCAGGTATCCTCGACCATCACAACTTAAAGTCTCAATTAAGTGAAATTTGTTGTTTTATTTTTAATTCTCCACACGCGCGCGTACTAAAACAGTGGGTTCTGCATGTCCTGCTTGCCTCTCAGGTTATTTGGAGCGAATGGGAGGTGAACAATCTCTGAGTAGGTCAAACAAAGAGACAACAAATTTACAAAATGGGCACTTGCTGGAACCTGAAAGTTTTTACCCTGCAAATGTTGTTTCTGATTCACATCGAAAGTTGTTGATGATATTGAGTAACATTGGGTTTTGCAAAGATCAACTTTCTCATGAGCTGTACAACAAGTACAAACATATCTGGCTGCAGCCTAGGTATTATCTAGCTCCACCCCCACCCCTTTAGCTCTCTCCTGTGCCCTTTTTTTTTTCCCTTTTCCTTGCTCCTTTCTGGCTGGAAGCTTTACTAGATAGGAATGGAGACATCTGAGTTTTATCCCTTTTGATGTTTAATCTATGCACAAGCATGAATTTCTTTGTTGTCCAACACTTTCATTTTTATTATTACTTTTTTGACGGGGTGCACTTTACGTTTAATTATGGTTTTTACGGCTTTTGTGCAAGTGTTAGGATCATGGCCATATTTAGTGTCTGCATCCAATTTTCTCTTTTCTCTAACAGTCTTGCACAACTATAGGGAAAAAGGTGAAGGGGACTCCGATGTACAGGATTTGGTATTGTCTTTTGCAGCACTTGAGGAGAAGGTCCTTGAACAGTACACATATGCAAAGGTACAATGCAGATTTTATCTTGTATCCCTGCCGGCACAAATGGTTCTTGTTGAGATTTACTTTTAGTGCTGGACTACCGCAATTGTGATCCTAGTGTGTTTTTTTTTTTTCTGAATGGTAATTGTGCTACTAGTTTTGTAGTGTAGTTACAGGAATGGGAGCACTTTAGTGGGCATTTATTTAGTAATAGTAAAGGTGGAGTTAACATAGGCATGTCAAATGATGTTTTCTACTTCACCATGTTTGGGTGAAAAAAGTGGAGTGGAGAAGTAAACTTATGATGTGACACCACTTACATTTTACTACTCCACAAGCCTCAGATGTAGGAAGATATTGGTCATGTCACTTTCATTGCCATGTGGGCTCTTATGTGGCAACATTGGAAGACCAAGTGACAACATTGGGTACCTGAGTCTTTAGCCCAATTAATATGATTTTGAGAAGAGGTTTGGTATTATTTTGAATTTCTTGGAACTCCTAGTATTTATTTTGCCTAGTAATTAGTTCTTAGTAAGTTGTGTTTGCTTTGGGAGTATGAGTTGACTACTTAGAAAGTTGTAGTATTGAATATAGGTATCCTTGGCATTAAGCATGTATTCATGAGAGAAGACTGCTATATATATCTTGTAAGAGTCCAATGCTAGGGAAGATGATGTTTGTTTTATTTGATTAATGTTAATTCAGTGGAGAGCCTAGCTCCTCTGTCTAATCTCTTATTGTGATTGTAGTTTCTTCTTGCTGTCTCCATTGTAGCTTTCCCTCATCAGCCTCTTTCTGTTTACCATAAAAAAAAAAAAAAAAAACGTGTGATAAAGTGTGGTGTAGTATACTTTATGACAAAAGTTCATTTTCTCTACAGTCCCTCTCTCACCTATACTTCAACTCATAATATCCAAACAAGGACTTTACCCACCTCCACATTTAGTTTAACATACGTTCCCTTTACTTTATCCATGATTTGTCATCCACCTCACCTTTACTCCACACATGTAAACAAAGAGGCCGGGGACGAGGAATTCAAATGCTTGTTGAGCTTAGATGTGATGTAGATAGACCTCAGGTCACATGTTAGGGCCCAAGTAGATTTAGGATTTTTTATTCACTAATTATAGTCCTTAGTTTCTAATTTTATTTAAAAAATTGTAATTAGGATTAAGTTTCCAGGATTATTTAGTTTCCTAGTTTAATTAGGTTTCTTAGGCCCTAAGTTATGTTTTTCTATTTATGTGGCATTGTAGACATGGATTTTCAGAGTTTGATTAATTGAAATTGGGTTTTCCTATTGAGGTGCGTCCTCGTTATCGTCTCTGCGCAGACTTGTTGAAGTGTTTGCGGACACGTGCTTCAGCATCTTCGAGCAAGCCCTAACCCTAGGGCCTGCATCAATTGGTATCAGAGCTGAACGATCCCTCAATCGATTGACGTGATTACCCCTATGCATCTCATCTCCATTCTATTGCCCATCTTCCTTTCCAACAGCATCCATCCAAACCATCCCAGCCTGCCAAAACCTAAAACCCCGGCCTACCCTCCCTGCTTTGCTGATTTCCACCCTTGTATACCCAATCTCATCACAGAACCCATCTCTGATTTCCACCCCTAACTGAACCCCCAATTCCAATCCCTAAAAAAAATCCTAAATTTACTTGGGCCCTGCACATGTGGCCTGGTCTATCTGCATCATTTAATGATGCAGAATTGCAGATAGACCTCAGACCTGGTATTAAGGAACAGGTCTGAAGCCTATTTTCAACTGCAACCTCTATATGGACCGGGTCAGGGCCGTCTAACCTGATTTCGACCTGGACGTAGACTCAGCCCACTTTGGTCCCTCGTTCTTCATGTCTCAGAAAGAAGAAAGGACTTGAGAAGAAAACCCCTCTTTCGGTTCCGTCCTATGAGCATGTATTGAACTCCAGGGGCAATCCTTTTTTCAAAACTGTCCAAATAGTGTGTTTTTGGTTTTGTGGTACTAATGTTTCTAATCTCATTTCAGCCACTTATATGTATGTATTCATGCATGAATGTACGTATGTGTATATGTATATAAACATAATACATATATCTGGAATAGAACAGTTTTGAACTTGTAGAAAATCTTTCCCTTTTGTTTTTTGCCAGATTGGTTCACTGGTTAGGAGTGGTACTTCCAATGTGAGGACCAAGGATTGGCCCCTGGTTGGTATTGTGAGACTTGAGTGCCTTGTAACTGAGCTATCAGTGGTCCAATGGTCATTCTATAGAAAACCTCTTTGCAATGTCTCATTTCTTCTAACATTAAGGCGGTCATTCTATAGAAAACCTCTTTGCAATGTCTCATTTCTTCTAACATTAAGGCGGTCATTCTATAGAAAACCTCTTTGCAATGTCTCATTTCTTCTAACATTAAGGCGGCCCCGCAATTATATTTCTATGAATAGTCATTGGATCATGTAGGGACTTAGATCCAGTGTTTTTAAAAGTGAGAGGCGCATGCTAGGCGAGGCGCGGGCTTCATTGAAGCGAGGCGCACATTATAGATTAAAAATAGATATTTTGGTATAGACAAATAATTCACAAATTAGAACAAAAAAGGCAAGGAATATTAGAAGAATTCTAAAAGTCATAAAGCATCCATCACTCTAAATGCTAAACATTCAACCGAAGTACCAAAATCCATCAAACACCAATACAACTTCAAAGTGGCTCAAAGCAACGACACAAATGCTCCTAAGGAGGACCTAGAAGTCATCCTCAACATCTACACCAAAAAAAAAAAAAGAGCTGCAGAAACAAGCAGCAGAGATCACCAAAACAAAAGAATAGAATGCAGCAAAAGCTTGAAAAAATTGCAGTAGCAGAACAAAAAAAAAAAGAAACATCTGCAGAAAAAAAAACAGCAGCAGCAGCTAAACGACATGCTGTAACAAAAATAGAATGGAGCAGAAGAGCAAAAAAAAAAAAAAAAAAAGCAGCAGAGCAAAAAAAAAAAAAAACAGCATACCTTCAGTTGACATCTATAAACAATTCAAAAAAATAAAATAAAATTAAAAACAACAAGCATACAAAAGGGATGACCAAAAAGCATGATCTGATGAACAGGAAAAAAAGAAGAAAGCAGTGGCAAAAAAAAAAAAAAAGAGCGGCAAAAAGAAAACAGTAGCAGCAACAAAAAAAAAAAAAAAAAACAGAAAGCAGAAAGAAAGAAACATAAAAGCAGCAGAAGAAAGGGAAACGGTAGAGCAGCAGAAAGAAAAGAAAAAGAAAAAGAAGAGCCGAACGTGATGTACCTGTGCAGCGGCAGCTCTTCTTCTTCCGCCGGACGCGAGGAGAGGAACTGCAGCCGAATGCGAGAAGAGGAGCTCTTCTTCTTCTTCTTCTGCCGTTTCTCTCTTTATTTTTTTTTTCGTTTTCATTTCTTTGCTGGTACTTAGGGTACAAAGGGCCACATCCAAAGGCATGACTTTAAGCCCACAAAATTTGATATAGCCCCTTGCATTTTTTTTTTAATTTTTTTATTTTTTGAAAATTTTAAGTTATGGGCTGCTTTGACCGAAGCCCACTAGGCTCACGCCTCACCTCACGCCTCAATAAAAGGCGCGCATCTCATGCACTTGTATGAAATCGCCTCGCCTCAAGCATGTTGAGGCGCCCATGGCTCGCCTGGGTGCGCCTTGCGCCTTAGGCGTGTGCCTTTTAAAACGCTGTTTAGATCATGTCAAATGTATTAAGAGCAATGACCAAAAGGTTCTAGTGAAGGACAACGATATCAAAGAAAGGTGGAGGGAATATTTTAGCATACTTTTAAATGAAGACTACATAGGAGACATAAGAACAAAAGAGGATACTTCAGTAGCAAAGCATACTTTTTTTCGTAGAATTAGAGTGGTAAAAGTGAGAAAAGCATTAAAACAAATGAAGACAAGATAAGGCTACGGGTCCAGATGACATCCTGATTGAGGCTTGGAAATGATTAGGAGAAGTTGGGGAGATTTGGTTAACTAGATTCTTCAATAGGATATCAATGACAAAGAAAATGCCGGATGAATGGAGAAGAAGTGTTGTAATACCTATTTATAAGAACAAGGGAGATATACAAAACTGTACCAACTAATCGTGGGATTAAACTTATGAGTCATACTATGAAACTATGAGAGAGAGAGAGAGTAATTGAACAAAGACTTAAACTGAAGACCAAGATATCTGAAATTAATTTGGTTTTATGCCAGGGAGGTCAACGATGGAAGCTATCTTCTCACTTAGGCAATTAATAGAAAAATATCGAGTAAAGAGGAAAAATTTGCATATGGTCTTCATCGATCTAGAAAAAGCCTACGATTGGGTACCCAGAGATTTAATTTGGTGCGTTTTAAATAAAAGGAATGGTCCAAGAAGTTATATTGACATTATTAAGGACATGTATGAATGAGCAGTAACGAGTGCGAGAACTACTTGTGGAGAGACAGGGGAGTTCCCAGTGACCATAGGTTTGCATCAGGGGTCAGTCCTAAGCCCTTATCGCTTTGCATTGATTATGGATGAGGTAACTGCTCATATTCAACAAGAAGTACCTTGGTGCATGTTATTTGTAGATATTATTGTGTTGGTAGACGAATCAAGAGATGGTGTGAATGTAAAACTCGAGAGATGGCGGAAGGCTTTAGAATCCAAAGGCTTTAAAATAAGCCGTACAAAGACGGAATATATGGTTTGTAACTTCAGTGGCATATAGAAATGGCTGAAACTACTGTGAGAATTGAAGACCATGAGATACCACAAAGTGATTCTTTCTGCTACCTTGGCTCTATAATTAGTGAGAATGGGGAGATTGATGAAGATATCAAACATAGGATTAAAGTGGGATAGTTGAAGTGGATACTTGCTTCGGGAGTGCTTTGTGACCGACGAATGCCAACAAGATTGAATGAGAAATTTTACAGGATAGCAATTAGACCAGTTATGACCTATGGAGCAGAATGCTGGCCAATCAAAAAGCAGCATATGCACAAAATGGATGTAGCAGAGATGAGAATGTTGAGGTGGAAGTGTGGTAAAACTAGGAATGATAGAATTAAAAATGAGTGCTTTCGAGAGCATTTAGGGGTAGCAACAATAGGGGATAAAATTAGAGAAAATCGTTTGAGATGGTTTGAGCACGTCCAATGTAGTCCGGTAAGGAAAAGTTTGGCCATGAAGGTTGATGGCCCACCAAAGGGAAGGGGTAGGCCAAAGAGGACGTTGATGGAGGTAGTAAAGATAGATATTAAGAAGTGTAACTTATTTGAGTATTTGGCTCAAGATAGATCGGAATGGAGAAACAGAATTTGTGTAGCCAACCCCAACATAGTTGGGACAAGGCTTTGATGATGATGATGATGAGTCATTGGATCATCGTTGAAACCCAAAGAGAATCCCTTTACATCATCTCAATTCTCCTAACCATTGTTCTAAAAATCAAAATTGTATCGCGAACCATTCTAAAAGTTAGATCAAATCGTATCATGAATCATTGGTTTTTTTATTTTTATTTTTCAAAATAAAAATAAATAAAAAAGAAAAAAAAGGAAATAGTAGTTATTCATGATATGTCCGTTTTTCATCTATGGCAGCATCACTGTAACAATAAGTCTGATAAAATTATGTGAAGAACATCATTTATATATATTATCATAATGACGTGTGTATAGTTGCATATTTAATATACCAATATTATAGGACAAATAATATAGTTTCAGTACTCTTTTTTTTTTTGTTTTCTTTAAATAAAAAATAAATAACACCCAAATCATCAATGTTCCTCTTGAAGTCTCGGTGCATTTGTGTAGAGCCGTGGAAGCGTTTCCTCTTCTGCAGCACTGCTCTTCGACCCTGCTACGTAGGATTCCCACTCTGGTGCGGAAACGAATGCTAAATTCCGGGTTTCCTTCCTTGACTTGTCGCTGCACCAAACGCACCGGAAAGTCCAGCGCTTTGTCGCCTTTCCTTTCCGCGGCTAAAGGCACTACACAAATGCCCCCTTAAAGAAGTGTTTATGAAGAAAGTCGAAAAAATTATAACAACAGAGAATATGGCACAAAAACCTATATGTATGATCGAATGCTTCACTCACATTCCTATTCCTTATTTATCTTTATAGGTCCCCAAAATCCTATAAATGCTTTAGAGGTTTCGGTTATCAATTTTTCGTTAATCAATTGATAACCTCCTAAAAATAGGAACACTGATAGAAAAAGAAAAACATTAGCCATTCTGGCTATGGCTATTCCCACCCAGACGAATCGTTTGAATCGCACGGTTCGATAAAATAGCTGTTGAATCCTAAGATTAATTTGTAAATGTGATTCATTGTACAGAGACAAATCTTTTTCCTAAGGATTCAATACGAATAGTAGGATTCAGGATATGAATCGTAGGATTTTGATAACAATGCTCCTCATAATTGATGCCGACATTTTGATTAAGGACATGTAGTATGCAAGAAAGATGGGCTAGAATAGCTTTGACGAGGGTGATTCTTCTGCTAAAGGATATGCATCTCCTATTCCATGAACTTTTTTACTCTTTCTACCATGGGTTCTTAGGTTGAAAGTGGCCAAGGTTTGACGTCCAAGGGTAACCCTGATTATTTAACCGAAAAGGTCCCTCTTATGCAACCCAGTTTAGCAGCAAGGGAGACAATGAGAAAGCAATCAGTCTTGATCCCTGCAATAGAGCCCCTGGCGGCATTAACCTTAAGGACAGGCTCATTAATAGCCTTGTGTCCAGGAGCAATGGCAGACCCAGGATTTTCATTTGGGTGGTGTGGGCAATGGTCAAGTTAAGAAGTCAAATAAGAAAATAGAATTTTTTTATGGTATTATTAAGAAGTTTCTTGAATCTCGTGGGTGCGAGTGCACCCACGTAGCAACACTTAGGTCCGCCCCTGTCTAGGAGCATTATCCCAGCGAGTACCTGCCTTTTGCTTGTAGGTCATTGCTGGTTTTATCTGGTCAGGCTTTCATTTGAAGATACAAGATTAGATTTATCAGCATAGATCGTTGTGGTGACTAGGGTTTATCAGCATCTAGCTAAAAGTGTAAGTGTGTTGTGATGATTCATGAAGACAACAAGACGAATGGTTTCCTACAGTTTTGATTTTGACTTAGTGTTACTGGGTCATTGACAATTGGGGTGTAAAGAGCTAACTGAGCTGAGCTTAGTGCAGCTTAATCTTGGCTTAAACGCTATTCATGCCAGCTTGGGCTAACATGAGCTAGAGACACTCTAGCTTGCCTTTTACAAAATTGAAACAAGCTCAAGCTCTCAAGCTCAGCTTGACCTGGGGCTGGATTTGATTTGATGTGGCTGACATCCGAAATCAAGCTATGCTAAAGCAGGCTTGTGCTCTTGTGACAATGCATACAAGCTTGATCTATACACAAGCTCAAATCTGTCTTGAAATAAACTTGAGTTGAATGTATTATGTATTGAACGGTCGTTTGAGGAGACAATGTGGAGAAAGTGGTTGAAAGAACTGTTGCATAAGGTGGAAGAAGTGGTCGTTTTTTCCAGTTCTATGTTTTTACTTTTCTCTTCCAATTGACCCAATATTGTATTTAGTACTATTACCCTTTTATTTATTTATTTTTTGAAGCTCCAGGTTAATGTCTTATGTATTAAATAAGCACTTAGAACACACAATATATTGGCTGAGCTTGATCCAAGCTGAACTGAGTAGGATCTGGCTTAGCTGGGATCATGAGACAACCAAGTTGAGTTCTCTTCTGCTGAGCTCAAACTCGAGCCGACTTCCAAGCCCAGCTTGTCCTCTTACATCCCTAATTATTTGCAGATCTAATTGTTATGTGGATGTCAATAATGTAGTTATGTGGAAGTATCTTTCAGCAGTCAGACACTTGCTGCTAAGTGATTCACGATTTAATTTGTGTGTCCTTTCTTTAGGCAAAATTGATGAGAAGTGCTGCTACAAACTATCTCTTGGATGGCGGAGTTCAATGGGGCGGAGCACCTGCTGTCAAAGTACGAAATAGCAGAAGCTACAGGAGTTGTTTCTCTTCTTACTGTATAAAAAACATTGGTTCAATATGGCTTCCCATGAAATTTCATTAAATACTGCTTGCAGGGTGTTCGAGATGCTGCTGTGGAATTATTGCACACTCTAATAGCTGTGCATGCAGAGGTATTAAATGAGCTTTTGCTGCTGTTTACTACATTATTTTTAGCAGTATTGGTAGAAATTATGAATGAATGTTTATTAATAGAAATTACCTACCAGTATATAGTTAAGTATATAGTGTAATACATCTAGAGTTCTATACTATATTTAGATATGTAAAGTTGTAAGCCTGGAAAAAAATTTAAACGACCATATGTTTTTTTTTAGCAACAATTAAATTTTGTTAGATAGAAAACTAGATTACAACCACTCCCACAAGGGAGAGAGATTATAAAAGACTTATACCATAAACAAGAAGAGAACTAAAGAAACAACCTCCCAGCAAACCCAGTGGTCGATTGAACTTCATGATGGAAGGTCACTGGAAAAGAAAAGGCCTTAATCTCATTAGAACAAATTTAAAGCTCCCACGGCTTCTATCCAGGCTAACCTGCGAGATAGCATTGAATGAAACACACTCCACAATCGATCTCCCTTGAAAGGAATGAGAGAAGATTGTCAAAGCCTCTAATATTGCCAGCACCTTGTCTTCATTAGAATCCCTTACCCCCACTCCTTTAGGGTGTGTTTGTGAGATGAGAGGAATCCATTGGAGAGAGGAATACCTCGGCTTCATCCCTCACTTCTTTAATAATCCTTTGTTGGAGCCTATTTAATTCCATACAAACAAACGAGCCTTGGGAAAATTAATATGTAAAATTTCCAGTTTGGATTGGGTGGGTCTCCCTTTACATTGCTTCAATACTACTCTTCAGACAATAAAACTTAATCCTGTTTGTCAATTTAAATTCAAATTTAATTTTTTGGATTCAAATTCAAATTTAGAGAGTACTGTCACACTCATACGAGTGTCCCATGACAAAATCCTATTGTCCATCTATGGTATCCTGGCAGGCTGGTACTTCTACATGTCTAGCGTATTTGTGTTTCGACCGATACAATACTTGTATTAGTACTTGATATTGCACCGATACTTCTAGGGTACAATTTTAGCATATCATATTTACCAAGTCCAACATTTAATATGGTGCTTTTAGTTTTCTTACTTCTCAACAAAAAGAATGTTGGAAAGGAATGTAAACAATGGTAATTTTAATAATTCAAACTGTTCTAAAGAAAATTTTAGGGTACCCATATCCATATCTGTGTTCTAGATTTCCTTAGAGCAAAGTCGTAGTTTTGGTCCGTGTTTGTGTTCGTGGTCGTGTCCTTATCTGTATCTAGGCATCATGGCTATCCATACTTATCTTAGATCCCCACCATTGATCTTCAGATCCACACCATAGACTTTTCAGGCTTTCTTAGAGCTATCCAAGCGATCCAGATTTCTTCAGCCAAGGCAATTATCCTATCTGATTCGTCATCACCTTGCAAAGATAAGACATTAAATGATAATTTTAACATAGATACATAGCCACTCCTTGTCTTCCATCAAGCTTCTTCTAATGATGCTGCTCAGCTGGCCCTCCACCCACTCATATAAACTGCTGACAACAGAGCTCCTACTTCAAGCCACATGGAAGAGGGTGGGACCTAGACTATCAACATATGTTACCCTTCTAATATACTCTCTCTTCCAGCCCACTGTTTCTTAACTCATTCACTGATTTTGTGGATTTGGTCAAGGGTTGGCCTTAATAGTGTTCCCAACAAGCAGCTTTGAAGTGTTTCCCTGGGGATCCATAAAATAATGTATGGTTTGGAACATTCGAAGTATATTAAAAGATAAACAAGTGCTACAAAATGAAAGGACAAATATAAATGATGTATGTATGTATCTTAAGTATGATGGTGTCCTTATTTGTGACTCAGGCTACAGTTTTCTTGAAATGATGGGCTGTGCTTGTTACCAAAAATGGTTCCTATAAAGAGAATATTAGCACAGGCCATTGGAATACGGAGATAATGGTCATGTTTCTTTTGATCTCTCTGGAATAGAATCCTACTTTATAAGAATAGAGGATTTACTACGGAAGGATTACGCTATTTACATATCACCAATTTTACATGCAGGTCTTTGCTGGTGCTAAGCCGCTGCTTGAGAAGACACTGGGTATACTGGTGGAGGGCTTGATTGATACTTTTCTCAGCGTTTTCCATGAAAATAAAACTAAAGATCTCAAGTCATTGGATGCAAATGGTTTCTGCCAAATCATGCTTGAGGTGAATTTGCTCAAACTTTTTCCCCCTTTTTTTCTGTTTCTTGCTTGGTTGATGAACAGTAGCATGCAACTGATATGCTTCTCCTACTTCTTTGAAGCATTAACCATCCTCTGCTTAAGTAATAGCATTTCTCTGTCCCCCTCTTGCAGCTCGAGTACTTTGAAACCATACTGAATACGTATTTCACACCTGATGCACGTGAGGCACTGAAGTCATTACAAGGACTACTTTTGGAGAAAGCAACTGAAAGCATGGGTGACTCATATGAGAATCCAGGGCATCAACGCAGACCTACTCGTGGAAGTGAAGATGCGCTCTCGGATGATAGACAGCTAGGGATGACTGTTGCACCAGATGACTTAATTGTAAGATTACATCCAGCTCTCTGCCTTTCATATGAAGCTCATGATGCAGCTCTAGGTCATTATACAGGAAAATGATACCCTTTGTTGTTCTACACTTCCTCGAATTTCTGAATATGGTTATATCATATACATTGTACTCTGTTGCTTACTTTTCTGATCTCCCTCTCTAATTATAAACCCGAACCCCATATCATGTACATAAGTCGTGATAACCAACCAAATCTGTACATGAGTTACTTCTAACAGTAACCAGACACAGATATTGGTGCATATATCATCTCCCATGTCCAGTTTCTTGAAGAAAACATCAATCCAACTGTATACTGCATTTTGCCGATAATTTGTTGTTTTAACTTGAAAATGCCTGAGAACGGCTCCTTACCTTGGTGGTAAGCAGTCACAGTACTCATTGGGAGGTCTTGGGTTTGAACCCAGCCTCCTCCCTCTTTGCATATGAGTTTCCATCATCTCACATGCGTGAGTTTCCTCTCTTCGCATGTGTGAGTTTCCATCACCTCGCATGTGTGAGTTGTGTTTATCTCTCCTCTTATGTGTGAGTTCCCATCACCTCACATGTGTGAGTTGTGTCATGAGTCTCAGGGTCCCAGCCCCCTTTGCTGAGTTTAAAAAAAAAAAAAACTTATAAATGCTTGCTTGCAAAAATTAGAGTGTGTGGAGGCCGATGTAGTGCTCTTTTGCATCCATCATGTTTGTGTTGAAATGATATGCTTTTAAGATAGGTATTTTGATTTCACATAGATAAAAGGGCCCCAATTTTTGTTTCAAACCGTTTCACTAATCTTACATTGTGTGGAAATCCTCCTGTGTTTGCGCAGGCACTCGCCCAGCAGTATAGCTCTGAACTGCTTCAAGCTGAACTAGAGCGAACTCGTATAAACATAGCGTGCTTTATGGAACCATTAGATTCAGTTCCGGAAACTCTAAAATCCACGTACTCTTCTTTCCGAGGAACTTTGGACTCTCCGAGCAGAAATCACAGAGCGCAGGCCACTGGATCTCCGGCCTTCTCTCGGCAAAGGCGTAGATAGATGATCATGTAATTCTTTTACTTACCCTCCACTATTGTAATTGGTGTGTTGTAGTTATCTATTTTAATTGAAATTTTCCTTTTCATTCTTTGGCGGTGATGCTGCAAAAGCTGAGGTAGTTGATGTTTGTAAAAACGTTATTTGAGGATCTACCTTTATTTATTGAGTTTTCATTATTTCAATCAGTTGTGGGTGCTGACCTCATTGGGGGGGGGGGGGGGTTGGAACTATCTCTTAGGCCTGCAGATTGCATTCATGCTTGACTAAACATTTAGACTCGATAATGGAATGGTCTTGAACAAGCTTTCTCCAGGGTTGACCTGGCCACAACCAGCTGGATTTCATCCTTGTCTGCCTTTTGAGGTCTCTTCTATTACCTCTGCTGTTTTGTAAGGAATTCCTTTTAACGTCAATGAAAATTGAGAGGAGGTTGATTCACTTGGTACTTCTCAAAATTCTGTTCTTTAATGAAATTACTTTGTTAAACAAAGCACGTGATAATTTTGCTGTTCTGTCTGAAGATTAACTAGGAAAAGACATGGAAGAAACAAAGAAAGGCCGAACTGGTCCATTGTTCAAAAACTCATTTAAAGGCCGAACTGGTCCATTGTTCAAAAACTCATTTTAAACTTATCCTGAACTGGCTTTATTTGATTCGATTGTTAAATAAGTTTTGTGTTGATACAATGGCTAACATTGTTATTGCTTGTCATTGGTTATCTCATGGAATGCCTTGTTAGATTGAGATTGTGTTTGAGGCCATTGGTTATTGATTTGATCACGCTACTAACAGTCGGTTTATGCATTAGTCGGGACTTGGAAACAGTTGATTTAAACTGTTGGTTCAGCGCCTATGCTTTTTAACTAGCTAAGTAGCATGCACTCATTTCCAAGATCAGAAGAGCCCTACAAGTAAGGATGTTCATGGGTTGGGCTGAGGAATAGCAGTCCCAGCCTGACTTTAAAAACACAGGTTGTGTCCAGCTCAAGCCTAACATGGCCCATAAATGGCAGGCCCCAAGACTGCCCACTTAGTTAATCGGGAGCTTTATGAGCTGTATGGGCTTAATTGGAAGTTTTATCACTAAAATAATAAGCATTCTTTATTCGAGCCAGGCTGGACAGCACTTTGGGCTTTCTATCACTTAATCCAAGCCCAGCCTAAATATTAAAAAAGCCCTGCCCAGGTTATACTTTCAGGCCCAGCTCAAAGCATGCTGGGCTAGAATTGGGCCCATGCTTATCCGGCCCATGAGCACCTCTACCTACAATTAATGGGTTGGGTATTCGGGGTTTTTGATGCGACAACTTAAGATTGCAACGTATCTTGGTTTATCAGAAACAGAGTCGCCCGCACTCTTTATATTTTGAGAATTTCCTCATGGCAATCGATCATTCGCTGCTTACCCCAAGCCAGAAAAAAAAAAAAAAAAAAAAAAACTTAAAAAGTAGACTGATTCAAAAACGAGCCACCTAAGTTTGGAAAATTTTCTCATGCATAATGTTTGCATGCATGCAATCCAGATTGTGGGGCTCACTTAGAGCTTGTATATCAATGGAGGGAAAAGGTAATGGTCAGCAAAAATCAGCCCCAAACCAGACTTTTTTGAGAATGTAATCCTATAGTGAGTGAAGGTTCAATGTGGCACCAGATCATAGGATGAAGAGAGTGCAAGGGGCCACACCGATCAAAGGTGGCCCCAAGTGGGCCCCAGAGTGGACTGCACTCGTAGGCAAAAAATTTCTCATATGTTATATGTACCAGCACCATAAAACATCAACATGCGTGTGTTGTATAAGAATTGTTTTTTGAATAGTAAGTGTGTATATAAGATTACAATCGGTATATGAAAATCGAAAGGCTAGCAGCACTCAGCTGGTCGGGTACTTGTGTAGTTTGGCCAATGCAGAGAGAGAGAGAGAGAGAGTTCCAGCTTCCAAGTGGCCCGTTCCCACCAGATGTTCTAAATCATGAGCATTGATAACTTCATTCTCCAAGAAAAAGGCCTCCTTTTCACACCAAGTTCCAAAACGTACTATCAAGACTACATGTAAATACAGATAGATGGGTATTAGGGACTTCCGGACACGCACGATATATTCGTTCAAATCTGTGCTGATCAAGACCGTAGAATGCTTGTTCTTTGAGACTATACCCCTGAGAAGTATCATTCAGTTGTCAGATGAGACTGCAGGAACAATACCTTCCTACAATATCATGTAGAAGATCCTTTGTGGTTGACTACTTGATATTTCTATGCCCCCATGATTCCTGATGATCCACATGGAGCATCTAAAACCAACCCACTCAAATCGACCTACTCTATCCTAACCCATGAATTAGAATGCTGTTTTGAGACCACTCTGAGATCTGTGACCTGTCTCACTGGAAAATTTGCCAGTGTAAATAGGATAAAATAAAAAGGAAAAAGGATGCAATTCATAATAAAATGCCCCATTCTTTAGTCTAATACAACTCACCTGTGATCAATCCACACCTATCATCTTGTCAAGTTGCCTCAGCCCAATTTGATACTACTAAACCATCACCAACCTATGATGCACGACGGATACTTCAAAATGGACAACGTATCGTGTCATATCGTATCCGATACTTCACTTTTTATGTGTAAAATACGTATCCTTTCCGTGTCTATAGCGTATCCTAACCGTGTCCATGCCATGTCTGGGCATCATAGTCACCAACTGCTGGATTGAATCATGCTGAAAGCTGAACCTACAAAACCACTGGATTTTGAGGCCATAAAAACAGGGATTATGATCATTTGATTGGAGTAATATTTGGTCTTAATTCATATCAAGCCCTTCCATTCCTCTGCATAGTACAATGAATGTAGAAAGATGGCTATACAAGAGTTTCTGAGGGACGATTCATTGAATGATTGGAGCAAATGCACTCAGAAATATCCCGCATATGCTAATGCCATTTGCCTTCTGTTTGGCTTTTGGTAGGTTGGCCACACGGGCTGGCACATTATTGAGAGGACTCTGGCCTGCACTCAAAGTTTGTATCTAACCATCATAATTCATTGGCTAACACCATTTGCAGTGGTCCGCCAAATAATTCTAACACTCCTTAACCATCATCACAAGTAAAACAATATAGATTTCAGCATTGAAGTTCAGCTATATTGTTCTTGATGAAGACATGGAGATTGGCATGCCAGTTACCCTAGTGGCAAGCTTTTCCTTCCATTGCTAGGGATCAATCCCTAGTCTGCCTAATGGCAGGGCAGGTGCCTTACCATTGATCCAACAGTTTGCTGGCCGGCCATAGGAAAGTTGTTTTGAGAGGGGGCAAATATTAGGCATTGGGAACCACATCTAGTTTGAATTTGGAATATATACAGTTACTGCTTTTTTTATAAAAAAAAAAAAATAGGGAAGAAAACAGTACAGTGCAACAGTTGAAGCAGGTGGCCCAGCTGCCTATTTCAGTGTTTCAAACCATGAGATTCAGCCAACTAAAAATGTTATTGAATTGAGTAACTTGACCAAGTTGGCCAGACTCAGAGACTGACTTGACCCAACAGTCAGTAGAGTGAGTTGAGTTTTTCAGGTTTTAATACGGAGATCTGTTGGCAATCTCAGATACCAAGCTATGCAATGTTATAACTGATGGCAACTCAAGAGTTCAGTTTATCTTCTTGAAATAAAATAATAATAAATAAATAACCCAGTTCAGCAGTTCAGTTCGTCACACATCTTGATCTGGCTCCTTTTTCCCTGCTTCTACATTTAGCCTCAGGTCTGTACTCCAGCCTTTGTGCCTGAATGTTTGGTTTAACCATTACCATTTAGCCCAGTACTTTATAAAGTAAGCTTCCACAGGTCTAAAGAAATTTGGGTCAGCCAGCCCTTTAGACGCGCACTGACCTGGACTGCCTCATTCAGTTATTCAGTGAGCCATGCACTCCAAACTCTGCACAAAAATGACCAGAAGGAAGCCTGAGTTGGGATGTGAACTGGTTCAGTGTTAGGGAGTACATACCTTCTTCTTTTCCAACAATCATGCATAAGTCTCAGAGGGGTGAAGTTATTTGTGAAGTTCTTACCCTCTGGTGATGTTTCGTAAATAGCTTCTGGTAGAAAATTAAGTACGATGTTAGGTTAATATTATGTCCAAAAGATGCAATAAAGGGACAATGTAGTAATTTCACAAATATAGTTTTAAGAAATACCATGAGGTAATAGGACTCTTGTGTGCATCGGTTGAAAAACCCAGTTTACTGGAGGATCCCTTTGCTCACACAAGCATGCATCCAACCTTCCATGGAAAATTCCAATGTCAAGCACCAAAAAGAGAGAACAGACTATTTATCAGAACAATGAGCATTCCAGGTTTAATAAATGATATCATAAATGCATTTAACAAATAATATAAACTATATATCACAACAAAGGGCATTCCAGGTTTAATAAATGATATCTTAAATGCATTTAACACATAATATTGATCGAACACTTCAAATTTCAGCACATCAACAAAATTCTAAGAGAAGTCTACACACTCCAAATCAACAGCACAGAATCCATCTCCAATATTAAAAAAAAAAACCCAAATATAAAATCCAAATACTAAATTTGTATTTCTTAAAGTAGTTTAGAATTTCTTTGCACCAACCCTTCTGTATCGCCGCAGCAATGGCACCTTGTGTTTTGACCCAAGAGGCCAAGACTGTCCATGTCATGAGCTAGGGTCTGGGCAGCAGTGACATGAGCTTGGGAGTCGAACACTTCACCTTGCTTCCCGAACAACTCTAATCATCATCAACCCACTTTGGATGCAGTCATCTAACACACAACATACAAAGAAGATCCTAGCAATAGTATAAATTATTCCCAGAGAATGGGCGACACCGAACACATTCCACTGCATTTTTCAATTGTGAATGCCAAAGATCAAATAACTGTGTGTCCTATGGGAGATGCCCACCACCTCTCAATGCCCACCACCTCTCAAGTCCAACACTAGTATCTCCTACAAAATGAAAGCTGCTATATCTCTCCTGTTTTTTTTTCAAGGCAAGAACCAACTACATTCATGACAGTGGAACAAATGAGCAATAGCTACTAAAATAACAAACATTAGCACCACTATTGAGGAAATACGCGAGAGAGTACATCTGAACCTTAATAGCAAAAAATGTTTAGAGTTTGAAACACTAACAGAAAATGAAAAATGAACTTATATGAATTTGAAACATCAATAGAAAATGAAAAAGGAATTTATATTATACAAATTATAGTGAATGGTTTTGACCATCTCAATTGCAATTTTGACCTATAATACCTAGATACTTTAAAGTAGGCAATGCAACATGTTGTATTGTATACGATACTTGACTCTTTTTTTTTTTTTTGTGTAAAACCCTTGTCTCTAACCATTGTTATCAAAATCCTACGATTCGTATCCCGAATCTTAAGAAAAACAATTCGTATCTATGCAACGAATCCCATTTACAGACGTATCTTAGGATCCAGGTGTGAATCCTACTATTCAATACTTGTTTCATTGAATCTTATGATTCAAGCGATTCGGCTAAGCGAGAATAGATACAATCAATAAGCTAATATTACCCTTTTTTTTTCTTTATTTATTCTTTCTTTCTTTTAGCGCTTTTATTTTTAAAAGGTTATTTAGTAGTTAACGAAATATCCTAAGAATTTCTTGCTGCTTTGATAAGGTTTTAAAAATGAATAAACAACATGCATTTAATTAAAGCATTCGACTATACGTATGGTGCTTGTCTATATCTTCTTCTTTTTTTAATCTATTTTGGTTTTTTTCTTCATGAACACTTTCTTAACTTCAAGAGATATCCTATCGTGTAAGATTGATGGTTTAAATTTTATTTTTATTTTTTATATTTTGATTTATAGATAATATTATATATATTGATACTGCTTATTTTTATATATCAAGTTTGGGCATCATAGATTTGGGAAATATTCAAGTGCATCTATCCCTCACCATAGGGTGAGGGACACTCCCCTTTTTGGGAAGTTTCAAGTACATAGAGAGTATTTTTATGTACTTGAAAAGTCACTTTTGTACTTGAAACTTCCCAAAAAGGGGAGTGTCCTCACCCTATGGTGAGGGATAGATGCATAGGAATACTCCCCCATAGATTTTGACTGCTTAATTTTGACTTTCAATAGAGCCAGCAGATTTTATTTTTAAATATTATAGTAACAAAAACTATATTATATATATTCTAATGTATTCATAAGAATTTGAACTAACAATCTCTCATATCTTTAATGCTTTTGACTTTTGCTGCACAGCTGCAGCATATAAGATTTTTACGTCAAAACTCATTAAAATTATCTAAAGTAGTTGTAAATGATGCAAGGCAGGGCTATCTAATCCCACTCCGAACTCCACTGCACTGCACTACATAAGATTTTTGTAGCAAAACCCTAACCCGTCCCAAATCCAATTAGGATCACTATACATATCCATTCATGAGGAAGCAGCCACTTTCGCTGGGCAATATAAGGATAAAGTATTTTTGTTATTTCATTAATTATAGTTGGATTTCAGCTTTTTTTTTTTTCTTAATTGGAACCTTGAATTGCAACGTTTGATGTCAGGATACTGTTCTAATATCATATTGAAATTTATATTTATCTGCAGCATTTATCAAAGTTCTATTATGTATAATGTAGATTTTATGTTGAAAATATGGTTGGTTGCTACTGTGCTAAGCACAGGCATGATTTGCAAGTTCTTAAATTAAAGCATCCAATCAAATGCTGCGTAATATAATCAACAAAATACAAAATAATGTGTTATTTTATAATCAATGAATACGTGAAACCTGAAGAATTTACAAGTTTGGGGGAAGCCTGAGACAACTCAAGGATACAGCATAACTGCATCAGTAGAAAACGTTGTCTAGACTGTTACATCTACGAAGACATTCTGAAATTGTATTAGATACAAAACTATCAGCCGCAACACCGTCAGCCACCATCCTATTGTACAGCATTAAGGCTTCAGCGAATCTTTCAACCTTGTAGTAGGCATGAATCAAAATTCCATATGCCACAATATCAGGCAACAGACCCCTGTCTATAGCACAATGAAAAGCCAAAGATGCTTCTTCCATTCGACCTTCTTTGCAAAGACCATCGATAAGGACACTGTAACTGACAATATTTGGAGAGATGCGGCTTCCAAGCATCTCTTCATGAAGTTGAATTGCATTCTGACAATGTAAAGATTTGAAATAGCCATCAATCAAGCAGCTATAAGTAACAACATTGGGTACAGGACCGTTTCTAAGCATTGTTGTGAAAACTGACACTGCATCCTCCATTCTACCTTCTTTACAAAAGGCGTCGATTAGAATGGTAAAAGTAATAGTGTTGGGTTGGAGTCCTTTGCCCATCATATCTTCATAAAGTAGAATCGCTTTACTCAAGTTTTTCACACAGCAGTAACCACTGATCATTGTATTGTAGGTAACAACATCGGGGTGCAACCCCTGTTCTACAAGCTGATTGAAGAGCTCAGGAACCTCTCCTAAACGGCCCTCCTTGAAAAGACCATTTATGAGAACATTGTAAATGCCAACATCAGGAATGATGCCGCTTCCAAGCATCATCTTGAGAATCCTGAAGGTTTTCTGTAGATTATTTAGCTTGCAAAACCCATCAATTAAAGTGCAGTAAGATACAACATCGGGTGAGAAGCCCTTCTTTAGCATTTGAAAGAAAAGAATCAATGCCTCCTCCAATTTGCCTTGCTTAGCCAATCCTTTGATAAGCACACTAAAGGTAATTGCATCAGGGGATAAATTATCCAGTCCCATTTGTTTGTAGATTTTCAGTGCATTATCTAACCTCTTTGCACTACAACAACCATCAATTAATACATTATAAAGAACAATGTTAGGTTCTATACCTCTCTTTACTGATTGGAAGAAAAATCTTAGAGCATCAACCATTCTTCCTCCCTTGCTAAGACCCTCTATAAGCATGGTATTGACGACAACATCAGGAATATGACCCTTAGTGATCATGTACTCATATAAATAAAATGCATCTTTCAACTTCCCAGAATCGCATAGGCAATCAATCAGACTACTATATGTAAAAATGGTCGGCTCAAAACCGTGCTTCATAATCTTACAAAAGAGCCCACAAGCCATCCCTATCTTGCCTTTCTGACAAAACCCATTAATAAGAATGCTATAAGTGATTACATTTGGAGAAATGCCCCCTTCCAACATTCTTACATATAATTCAAACGCCTTCTGTACATCTCCAATTCTAACATACCCATCAATAAGCGAACTGAAAATCACAACATCTAGCCTAATCCCACTATTCAATGCCATTGAAAGAAGACTATCTGCCTCCTCCATCCTACCTACCTTACAAAAACCATTAATAAGAATACTGTAAATAATTACATCAGGAGCTATACTCTTCTCCATCATAATCTTATAAAATCCCATCGCCTCGTCCAATCTACCCTCCTTACAATAAGAATTGATCAAGGTACTATGCGTTATGACATTTGGGCTCGGACCCATTTCTTCCAGCACAGAGAAGAAATCCTTTGCAATTCCCATCTGATTCCAGCACAGGCTATTCAGAATCTTGTTACAATCAGCAATGCGCAACTTGACGCCCCTCCTGACCAATGCCTGATGAAAATCCAAACCCTTTAAAGCCTCCCCCTTATTGAAAAGGGCACTGATCACGACGTTGTACACGGATAGATTGGATTTTGATGCTGATTCAGAGAGTTTGTCATAAATTTCCAATATTGAGTCAATTCTGCCCATATCAATCAACGAATTTAACAGCGCAGAGCGGGCATAGGATGAAACAGAGACCCCCATTTCGCACATCCGCCGGAAAACCTCGACCGACCCATCGACCATCCCGGCGCGACAGTAACAATCAACAAGGAGGCTATACACAGTGCTAGGGTTAGAACCATATACCTGAAAACCCCGCGAAAAACCGACGAACGCATCCGAAGCAGAAAACCGTCGGATCATCCGATCGAGGACCCACCGGGCGGGGTCGAACATCCGCCGGGAGAGCAGCAAATGAGCGACGGCGCAGAAGGACGGAAGAGTGTGGGAAAACCCTAGAAATTCCTCGGACCATTGGAAGAATCGGATAGCGGAATCGGGTCGGGATCGGAGGCGGTGGAGGACGGATTCGGCGTGGTCGGGGCGGAGGAGGTCCGAGAGGGGGATCCGATCGGGAGGAGAGCCTTGGGCGAAGGAGTGTGAGATTTGGTCTAGGGTTTTTTGCAGGATTTTAGGGTTTTGGGGAGATGAGGAAAGGAAGCGAAGAAGAATCGAGGAGGAGAGGTTTTTGAATGGTAACAGCTTTGGGGCTGGGGAAGAAGAAAGCATAAGCATCACATCTGATTGTTCGTCTTCTACTTCGTTTTCTGGTTTCAAAACGAACTACATGGCCCTAAAAACAGACCTCTGTCGTGAAGAAGAAGTTGGTGGTGATTGTGTAGTTTTAATAATTGGTGGTTCTGAGAAGAACAAATGAGTGACAGTGAGAGAGAGCGGCAACATTCGTGGGAGAGTAGAGTAGAGTAAAGTAGGAGTAATGGCTGAGAATAGGACATATGGAGGTGGAGCCCACTTGATCAAAATCTCACCCGTTAAAGAAATAATAAATGGACTATTTTGATAGTGATCCAAAACCTGATCACCACATTCAAACCAGCCACATTAGTAGTAGTGGTAGTAATAAAGAGTTCTTTTAAGAGCCGTGCTACAGAGCCCGAATTTTTGTGCTCGGGCTCTATTGAGCGGTGGCACAGTCCCTCATGAGAACCGTAGATTTCATGTGCCCGTAGGATCCAACGGTTCCCCATGAGGACTGTGCCACCGTTTGGTCACACAATATGTTCAAGGTAGCATTACAGCATCAAACATATATGTATGTGGTAAGCAGCAGCATCATTATCTATCTCTCTCTCACTGAAGTTACATATCCTATTCTTTAACTAGCCAAGCGAGCGAGTCATGTACTCATGAGTCATGTCCCCATTAAGTTCTAACAAGAAATTCATCCTTGAATAACAAAACAAGGACTGCCCTTTTTAAAATTCAAGATGAAACCCACTGTCAACTGGCAAAACAAAGGATACCCAACATTGTTACGAGCAAGACTCCATCTTGTCAACAGCCTTCTTGATACTTGTAAGAAACGATGTCACCCTAAAAAAAAGATTGAATTTTATTCCCAATCCTGCTAGCTTATTCTAAGAAAACCCAATACTTAAAAAATTAAAATCGTTCGTAGATCTAGTTTTATGTTAAGATCTGTCTTTCTTGATGGTAGATTTGGGATCTTAATACACTAAGATAAATGGATGAGATATTGGGATTGTTCCATGGTGATTTGGATGTTAGATCCCTATGTCAAGTGAATCAAAGTTTTATAAATCTTACATGGAAGGCCCACCTGCTTCTAAAATTGTGTTCATGGGTTCATATGACAGAGCAGAAGACCCATGTGACTAAGAGTCCAGTCCCACATAAGAGTCGAAATCTAAGGAGGGACCCATGCTTTGTCCCTCTCGTAATCATAGGAGGGACAAAGCAGTTCCACGTAATTAGTACCCTCTGCTTCGTGGAGGATTATTCCTCCAATAGCCACCTGGTGTAAGGTTAACAATGAGAATTTTTAAGTTTGGGTTACGTTCATGCCATATGTGATTCGACTTACTTAGGATAAAACCTAACTTGGTGAAATAATGGTGTTAAAGAGTCTCATTCCTAGTTTGATAAGCAGAATCCTTGGGTGGTGCGGTAAGATTAAACAAGAATGCTCTCTGAAATCTTTATGAATGCAAGTCGATGTATAGTTCTACAATTGAATTATGATCAACAGTTTGAGGTGTGCATGAACATCCAATAGCAGATCAAACGATGATGCAATAGAAATAGTTTTATGTATTGGTTATAATAAGCAGCAAGTTTCAATCTAACTTGGACCAACTTGGTAAGAACGGATCATTATCCGAGTGGTAGGAGCATTTCCCACTTGTTCGGGTTTTCTTTCCACTTGTACGGGCTCCTTTTCTACTTGAGTGGGCTGCCTTCCTGTGTATGCCGGACCAAGCTGGCAAGGGTCTAACCTAGATGGTGGATTAGGGCCTCTTGCTGACTGGTTAATGATGAGAATGTTTGATTATTTTAGATGGGAACATGAGGCTAGAAATGTTAAATGGGTTGAGCTAGCATGACAGTCAACATGTCGTGACTTGGCCTAGCCCAGTTAATGGCACGGGCCGAGGTGCCAAGCACGAATGGGCACGGCCCACAGCATGGCACACACTACACTCCTTGGGCCCAGCGGCTATAAAACAATTATAGGGGTATTTTTTATCTTTTTAAAAATTTCAAAGTCTATAAATAATCTCAACCCTTCCATTCTCATTTCTCACCAAAATATCCAACTCTGTCAACACTCTCTAACTATCTCAAAGCACTCAACTCTCTCTCTCTAAGAAGTTTTTATGGGGGATAAAGATCAAGTCATCAAGAGACAAGATAAAAGGAGCCTTAAAATTTTTTGCGGTATTTAAATCATTTAAATTTGAGATTCCATATTTATATATAGTCTATAATATATTATATTAACTCTTATCTTCTCCCCTTTTTTAAATTAATTATCACAAAAATCTCTATTACTATTATTATATAACTTTTGATTTCAAATTTCATTTTTGGAATATGGATAGAAGATCTTTTAGAAGAATTCTCACATAATCTTCTTCCGTTAATTTAGAGAAAGAAGACGATTTTGTCCAAATGAAAGAGGAAGAAATAGGGGAACAAGTCCAAGCACAATCAACTAGTTCCCATAGAACATCTCAGAGAGCTAGAACTTCTGTTGTATGGCAAGAGAGCTAGAACTTCTGTTATATGGCAAGCATATGAGATTATTATGGTTATTGAAGATGGAAAGGAGGCTCCTAAGGCTAAATGTAAATATTGTGGTAAGATTTATGTTGCCGAATTAGCTGGGGGTACCGGCCATTAGATAAAAGGCATAGGAAAAAGTGTGAACCCAAACATATTGTGGGGACTCAAGGGGAAGTGGGGTTAGGGATACATACCCAAATTTCTTTTTCTAGTGGTGGTAGTTTGAGGCTTTTTTCTTGTAATATTGTTGCTGCTAGACAATCACTTGTTAAAATGATTGTCTTACCTGAATTACCATTTGTTTTTGCTGAAAAGTAAGTTTTTTTTTTTTAAGAATATATCCAAAATAATCTGTGCCCACAATTAGAAAGATTTCTAAAAATACTGCTAGAAATGATGCCATTAGACTTTGGCAAAGTGAGAAGGAAAATATTAAAAAAAATACTTTGAAGATATTCCTGGTAAAATAGGTATAACTACAGATATATGAAAATCTAGAAGTGATGACAGTTTTCTTTATATTACTGCACATAATATAGATGTATAATAGATTATTAATAAATGACTAATTAGTTTTTTTTTTAAACTTAAATGGCCACACACTAGCCAAATAATAAGGTTCTTTATTTTGGAAAAACTAGAAGAATATAATATTAGGGATAAAGTTATCGTTTTTACTTTAGATAATGCAGCAGATAATATAATGCCATTGAATTAATAGGATTGCAAATGCCACTTACAAACTTGATAGAGGTATCTATTTTCCAAAATAGCAGTGTATGTCACACTTAAATCTCATTACCCAAGTTGGTTTAAAGCATATTACAGTGGCAACGGAAAAAATTAAAAAAATTGTTAAATTTATTTTCAGCTCCGCACAAAAAAGACAATTATGTTCCACAATATGTGCGAGGCATAATTTGTCAGCTTTAAAAATAAACTCAGATGTTGAACATAGATGACATTCTACGTATGATTTATTAAATAAGGCTATTGAGAGAAAAATAATCTTAAATGAATATTGTGCTTTTAATGCACAAGAATTATTATGACTGAGGCACATTGGGGGTTGTGTGCCCAAATAATAGATTTATCACAAGTCCTTTTTACTACAATATTATTTTTCTCCAGGGTGTATTATGCCACCTCTAATGGAGCTCTAAATTCTCTTTTAGAAATTATTTTTCTTTTTAAAAAATACAGAGATCTTGATTTACTTAAGGACGTTTATAAAAAAAATGGAAGATAAATTTAATAAATATTGGAAAGATGCTCCAATGACATTTTGTTTGGTTGCTGCGTTAGATCCTATGTTAAAATTACCTGGTGTACAATTTTTTTTTGAAGAAATAAATAATAATATGGAAAACAAAGATTTAGATACTTTTTCAAATTTAAGGACAAAATTACAAACACTTTTTCAGTTTTATTGTGACCAAATGAGTATGATAGGGGTTACTATGACCCCTCAACAAGTCCAGTAATCAGGTGGAATTTGGTGGGTCTCTTTTATAGCAGACTGGACATAGCCTCCAGTTCAAGTGAAGTTGTGACAGAGTTAATTTTGGTGTACTAGAGATGCATGATGCATCTAGTTTCGACATTTTAACATGGTGGAAAACACACAAAAATAGGTTTATGGTGTTAGCCGCCATGACTCGTAATCTACTAACTATTCCAATATCTTATGTAGCATCAGAACAGGCTTTTAGTGCAGGTGGGCATGTGGTAGATGACAGAATGATGAATTTAGCTGAAGAAACAATGGAGTGCTGTGTTTGCCTATGAGACTGGTATTTGGCTGACAAGAGAATGCAAGAGTTGGTAGAAAACTGAAAATTATGATCCGGCCGAATACATTACCGTACTACGAATCTGATTTTTTTTTCTTTTTATTGATTGTAATTTGTAAATATAAGTTTCTTTTATCTTTTTTTAATATTTTTACTCTCCAAAAAGATTGTAACTGTTATAAAGGTAATCCTATTGAAAAACATTCAAGTAGAAAATATCTAAATAGTTCCTCCTCTCAGTGAATTTTACACTTTTTTGAAAATATCACTTTTCACTATCATCACCACTACTTTTGCTAAAAAGAAACTGGCCAATATATCAACTATTTTGAAAATAAATAAAATTAATAGAGCGAGTTTGAGAAATTGTTTTTTTCTCTTGGTTAACGCACCCCGTCATTTGACTACTAAAAAAAAATATTTACGAGCATTGCATTTTCTATCACATACGTTGAGGCTAAAGGGAGTTCAAATATCATCAATTTGGCATCATTTGGTGGCTCCTATTTGATAAAAGTAAAAAATAAAAATTCGTGACTTCTCAAGTTGGGGCCAGCTCTCCTAAGCTGAAGCTTAAGATAAGGTAAGCTGAAGTAAGCTCAATTACGTAGTGGGGCCCACTTGGGGACCCACATGGGGATGGGGGTGGGGGGGATTTCAAGGACTCCCTGGGACCCTCCTTCCTACAAAAAATCAGCCCCAATCCTGGTTTCTATCATCTCCATCTGGGCACCAAAAGTTTAATGGTCAACGGTCTATTAGGATTGGCACATAGTTGATCCAACAGTCTAGTAAATTCGGATTTGACCAAAAATTGGTGGGCTTGTGCAATTTAAGGGGGTCGTGTGTTTGGTCCATTTGGATGGATCAAGGATGGGCCCCAGAAGCGTTAGCTTACGGAATCATATCATAAGCTTAAGCTTAGGAGAGCCTTGCTCTCTCAAGTTATGCGACAAATGGGCCTATGATTTCATTATTTCAATACAATTTGACGAAACCTCACACGCACACACACAAAAACAAAAGGTGGCAATGATATGTGATTGATTAGTACTTTCAATCTCTCTCTCTCTCTCTCTCTCTCTCTCTCTCTCCCTTGCTATACATGATTGGTAGAAATTTGAAGTAATGAACTGTTTTAAGACTAATCTTCCATGTTTTGTTTTTGAATTTTAAGAGTGGAATTTTGAAGAAATCTTTATAGATATCACTCTATATTTCCTCTCCATCTTTTCTAGGGGTGGATTTTTGTTTTTCCTATTTCTTTTTTTTTTATCCCTTTCTCACAATCTCAAATTATTCCATCATCTTTTTATTATCTATTAATATATCTTACTTTTCCTCTTTTTTAATAAGTTTTGGCAAGATAAGTTTCTAGGGTACTTTTTAAAAGAGTCTATGTTTTGGTCAATTTGCATTTGTACAACTATAAAGGGCAAAGTGGCTTACATGACTCCTTTTGTGTGGCAAGCCTAGGGCCTGTTCTGGAAGGTGAAGAGGCCCACATGGGGTTGGCCGTTGGCGCAAGATGTGAAGGGGTCCAAAGACTATCTATTTTAGGTTTCAGGACTCAGCTTGTTGCATGTCTATAGCCCACAGGATTGAACCTGACGTTATTGACTAGGGCCGTTTTGACCTCACAATCCCAACCGTGCATTATGGGTTTCTTGGGCACTTTTACATTGACTGCTTCCTAATTTTGGTCCTAACGTGGGAATGGACTCCTACTCAAATGGGTCCAAACTCCATCTGTTCTTTCATATGAACCCATGAACACAAAGCTTAAGCTATAACATGATTTTGTTGTTCCAGGTCATTAAAAAGGTTCCCAGATTGATTTAGAATTCTAAGGCAGAACTCCTTTACCTAGCCCAGTTTCTTCAAATAAGGCTATAATGATGATGAGGACGATGGTGAAGTATGAATGTATGATAGTGCCCTCTACTTCAGGTTAACAACCAAAAAAAATTCACTTTGATTTGGGTAAACAAGGACTGAAATCACTGTGAACTGGGTTTTAAGGCCTCGAATAAATCATTAAAGCACTTTTAGGAGAGATCACCTGAATCATAGCCATCAGCATCACACAACCTCGCTGATTTATATCCAAGCAATCATTTTGATCTCCAAGACATGAATTATGCATGTTTAACATAATTCATGCTATAGATGACATTTAGAGGGTACAAATGGAAACAACTTACTTTATGATGGAATCTGCAACTCGTTCCAGGCGAGAAAATTTTTTTAAAAAAGAGGCATAAAACTGATTGAAAGGCACCATTTGATTATTGTTTTATTCCTTTATTGCACTTGAAATCCTTTAGTTATAGAATGAAAAAAGATAAAGTACAAGAAGAATGAAAGATGAAGGAGATGGATGAAGATGAGTTGCCCAAAGAACATAAAATGGAGAAAGATGAGTTGCCTTTTGAGTTTTTCTGGAAAGTGGAGAGTGAGATGGGTGGGAGGGAAGAAGATGAGCTTGTGTGAAAAGAGGAGCAATGGATATTTTGGTCATTTCATAAAAGGGTAAAAATGTAATTAAATTTCTTGTGTTGGAAAAAAAAAAAATTTGTGTGCAAATAGTAGCACTCAATACTTATACTGTGGTCCAACGATTATGTTTCGTTTCAATCTAAATATGTGACCAATGTGATTTATCATTTAAAATTGACTGATGAGTGTACCGCTGATAAACCCATAGCCCATAGGCCATACAGAATTCTATGCTCTGCCTTGTAGATGGTGACCTTTACCTGATCCTACTAATGATCCATCGTGGGGCTTCTAGTTTTGTATACAGTTACATGTCCGTCACAACAGTTTGGATTACTTGCAATTTTTGTTGGGACAGTGGACCACCACAAACTCCACATTGATATGATATTGTCCACTTTGGGCCTAAGCCCTCATGGATTTGTTCTTGGGTTCTACCCAAAAGGCCTCATACCAATGGAGTACTTAGTCCAACTTATATGCCCATAATTTTTCTCAATTCTAGCCGATGTGGGACTTTGGTTGCACATCCCCAACAATCCTCCCCTCAAACAAAGGACCATATCTTTTTGGATATTTTTACCGGGCCTCCCCTCAAACGATCATCCATCCGTCCGCTCCATCGAGAAGAGCCAACTCGAGAGCTTCACCACGGATCCACCAATCGTGAGTACTGCGCTTTTCCTGCGCATCACTGGACCCACCACCTTTTGTTTGGCAATCTGAGGATTCTCCGGGCTAAGTCTGGGACTGGGCTCTGATACCACTTGTTGGGACAGTGGACCACCACAAACTCCACATTGATATGATATTGTCCACTTTGGGCCTAAGCCCTCATGGATTTGTTCTTGGATTCTACCCAAAAGGCCTCATACCAATGGAGTACTTAGTCCAACTTATATGCCCATAATTTTTTCCAATTCTAGCCGATGTGGGACTTTGGTTGCACATCCCCAACAATTTTGTCTCGTCTCACTCTGTTCAGTGTTCATTGTGATGTGATGGTTCAGATTCTTCACCATCTCTGTGAAACTAAGGGCCCCCTCCCCCTCCCTCCCTCTTCATAGATTTGTCATCCTTGTCTAGCTAAGGGCCCCCATTGTGAATTCCACTTGTAAAGTAAAGTCACGTTAAACATCACATCAAAAGCACTTTTTATAAAAACTCCCTCCATATTTTCCAACAAAAAGTCAAAAAGCAACTGCATTTACTTACTAAAAGACAAAAAAACTACAATTTCCCATACAAAAAGTCAAAAATATTCCATTTCAAAAAACTAAAAATAAAATACCATCATAACCCACTTATATTTTATTCTCTCTTGATTTGATGCTTCACCTCACCATACTTCAATTCACCATACATCCAGACAGCCCCTAGAGGTTTTCAATTATAAGGTCAACCTCTTTATTTCCTGAAAAGTTAACAATATTCTGATACTTCATTCTCCAGCTTTAAAATCGAATCAAGTGTTGTGCCGACATAGAGATGTCAAGCGGGCCGTGCCGGCCCGGCCCGCCAGTCAACGATAGTGCTGTAAGCGGTCGATTTTCGGTCGGTTTTACGACATATGACGCCCGGGCCAAAACTTTCGGTTTTACAATTTTACAATAACCAAAACCGACCAAAGTATATATACTGGACATTGGAAACTGACATCTCGGTTCGGTTGGTTTCGGTCGGTCTTCGGTTAATGGGCTGGACCTAATTTTGTTGGGCTTTAATAATAAGATTTTCAAAAATCTCATAGCTATGTCTCAAAGGCATAAGAGACCACAATGTTACCAAATACTAGTGCCTGACTAATAAAGCATGGACATAAAATACTATAACTGTCGTGCCATGCATATCCGGGGAACATCAAAAGTGATAAGATATGATCGTTTGAAATGGTCTGATCAGTCTCAATGATGTATTAATCCACTGAGTAATTGAAAATGCTTCACTGTCAATTTACAGTACAGCCATCAGGAAATTACTGTAAATAATGTATCAGGAAATTACTGTAAATAATGTATATCAGGGGAACATAAAAAATGCACCTTTAGAAATAATGCTTAACTGTCAATTTACAGTCTCAATGGAGCAGCTTTCCTCTCTATCATAGAATCCACTTACTACAAATGCA
Organism: Litsea cubeba; assembly: GCA_012931725.1. Taxonomy (NCBI): domain Eukaryota; kingdom Viridiplantae; phylum Streptophyta; class Magnoliopsida; order Laurales; family Lauraceae; genus Litsea; species Litsea cubeba. Next base: position 135,587,739 of record CM022947.1, on the reverse strand, counting down.
CCCTTAGAAAGCTCAAAAAGTTTTAAATCACCTTTTCCTTTGTGACGAGAAGCCCGCTTCCTGGGAAGAAACCCAAGAAACCCATGCCTGGGATGTTCAAACTTCATGTGCGACATCCCTTCGCCCCTACTTCACCATGCCACAACCTTAAAAGAAAAATGAAAAAAAAGAATGAAACTGACTACATGGTATTCTCCACAGAAAGCCTCTTACTGATTACAAGAGATACTATTATATAGAAAAATAAAAAAAATCTTCCAAAGAAGTAAAATAAAAGAGAGAACACCCAAGCCCTCAACATTAAAAATAACAATAAAAAAACCACCATTATATACAATTACATACCAAGACAATTTCTAGAAAAAAAAGTGGGCGGGCCATCAAGTAGTAATTTGTTCGGTCGGTTCGGTTTTAACCGAACAGTTTCCACATAATTATAAAAACCGACCGTTTGAAAAAAAGAAAAATTTACAAAAACCGTTCGGTCGGTTTTGTTTTAAAAAAAATCTATAAACCGGCCAAACGGTCGGTTCGGTCGGGCGGTTCGGTTTTCACGGTTAATTTTGACAGCCCTAGTCAACGAGTCTATACTAAGTCTATACTAAGTCTTATATCATTTTCCATTATACTAAGTCTATAAATACCCAAACCCTCACATTCTCATTCCTCACCAATTTACACACTCATTTCTCACCAATTTACACAACTCTCTCATTCTCTAACTATCTCTCAAAGCATTCAACTCTTTCATTCTCTCTAAGAAGTTTTTGGAGGTCCAAAGATCAAGTCATCAAGAGACAAGATTAAAGGGGCCTTCAAAGATTTAGAGGTATTTATATTATTTAGATTTGAGATTCTATATATAAGTTTATATTATATTATATTAACTCTCATTTTCTCCCATTTCTTATAATAAATTATCACAAAAGATCCCATATATACATATTTACTATTATTATTTATAAATTTATTTTTTTGAAATATGGCTAGAAGATTTCCCGCATAATCTTCTTCTGTTAATTTAGAGGTAGAAGAAGATTTTATTAAATTACAAGATGAAGTAGGTGATTTACCACCCCTCTTTCCTTAGACTCAAAGTTCCCATAAACCAAACAAGAGGAGTAGAACTTCAGTAGTTTGGGATATATATAAGGTATGATGTTATTGAAAATAAAAAGAATGTTGAAAAGGCAAAATGCAAATTGTGTGGTAAGTTTTGTAGTGCCCAGGGGGTACCGGCCATTTGTCAAGACATAGGAATACATGTTTAATAAAGCATAAGCCAGAGAATGCAGGGACAGGGAGGCCTGGTTCACAGACCCAAATTTCTACTACTGCTGGTGGTGGTGGTAGTAGTAGTAGTGGCAGTTTGGGTATTTTTTCTTTTAATGCACAAAGTGCTAGACAAGGTCTTGTTAAAATGATTGTTTTATCCGAATTACCATTTATTTTTGTTGAAAATGAGTTTTTTGAACAATGGGTCCAGGTATTTCAAGAAATACAGCCAGAAATGATGCCATTAGACTCTGGCAGGAAGAGAACAAATATAGAAAAGTACATTACAGAAATTCCTGGTAGAATAGCCATAACCACAGATATGTGGACTTCTAAAGGGGGTGATAGTTATCTTTATATTACTGCACATAATATAGATGTAAAATGAATTATTAATAAACGTATACTTAGTTTTAGCTGTCTTGAATGGCCACACAATGGAACTAGAATAAGTACATTGATTTTGGGAAAAACTAGATGAATATAATATTAAGGAAAAAGTTTTATCTGTAACTTTAGATAATGCCAGTAATAATATAGTGGCTATTGAATTAATAAGAATGCAGATGTCACTTGCAACTTTGATAGATAGTTCTATCTTTCAAAATAGATGTGTATGCCACATCTTAAATCTTATTGCAAAGGTTGGTTTAAAGCATATTATAAGTTACACAGATGCTATTAAAGACATTGCTAGATTTATTTTTTATTCCGCACAAAGAATTGTATGCCCAAATATGTGCGAGGCAAAGCGTATCAGCTATTAAAATGCCTAAAGAGGTAGAACATAGATGGAATTCTATGTATGATTTGTTAAACAATGCACTTTCTCGAAAAACTATTTTGAATGAATTTTGTGCTTTTCATGCACAAGATTTGATGATTAGTGATGAACATTGGGAGTTATGTGTCCATATAAGAGATTTATTAGAACCTTTTTATACTTCAACATTATTTTTTTCGGGATATATTATCTCACATCTAATGAAGCTTTTTAAAATTACTTTACAATTCAGTAGATTTAGATATCATTTTTTACTGGGTAGTACTATTAGAGACATAGAAGAAAATTTTAATAAATATAGGAAAGAGGCTCCAATGACATTTTCTTTAGCTGCTGTATTTGATCCTAGGTTAAAATTAAGTGGTGTATAGTTTTTTTTATTGATTGAATAAATAAAAATATGAATTATATAAATTTAAATATTTTTTTCAAATATAAGGGCAAATTACAAGCACTTTTTCAATTTTATTGTGAGCAAATGGGTACAACTGGACTTAGTATGGGCAATTCAGAAGTCCAGCAAACAAGTGTTGGTGAGTGGGATGTGTGGTATTCTTCCCTGTCCATGAGCAGGCATCCAGCTCAAACTCAAGTAACACTGTAACGGAGTTATCATCGTATCTTGACGTCGGTGTAATACGAGTGCAAGATGCATCTAGTTTTGACATTTTAGCCTGGTGGAAGCAACAAGAAAGCATTTATCCAGTGTTGGCAGCCATGGCTCGTGATCTATTGACTATTCTTATATCTTCTGTAGCATCAGAACATGCTTTTAGTGCAGGTGGACGTGTAGTAGATGACAGAAGAACAAATCTAACTGAAGAAACGGTGGAGTGTTGTGTTTGCCTACGAGACTGGCATTTGGCAGATAAGAGGAAGCAAGAGTTGACATCATCAATGGAAGATTTTGATCCAGCAGAATACATTAGTGGACTACAAATCTGATTTTTTAATTTTTCATTCATTGTAATTTATAAGTTTTTCATTCATTTTTTTTATTTTTATTTTCTTAAAAGATTGTAAGGTTTTGAAGGTAATCCTATTTAGAAACTTTCAAGAAGTTAAGATTCAAATGCTTCTCTCTTCTCAATGGAGTAGGTCAAGTTTGACCGAACCACTTAAATATCTTTGTCATTCTCCATGCTTGTGTTCTAATTTTTATTTTTAATACTGATAAGAAAAAGAAAATTCATATATAGCACTTAAGTAATATGTGAGTAAGTATCTATAAATTATTTTGAACCACTCAATTATTTGTTAAATGTTTGTATAAGTTTGAACTACTTTACGTATATATTAATTAAGGAAAATATTCAAGTGCATCCATCCCTCACCAAAAATTGTGAGGGACACCCCCCTTTGGAAAGTGACAAGTACAAAAAGGGAGTGTCAAGTACATAGACTCCCTATTTTGTACTTGCCATTTTCCAAAAGGGGGTGTCCCTCACCAAAAAATGGTGAGGGATGGATGCACCTGAATACTTCCCATTAATTAAATGTTTAGGAAAAGTAACTATTGAAAAACTAATATGTCTATTGACTGAAAAATAAATTCAAACCTATGTCGAAAAGTAACTCTATCAGGAAAAAAAAATGGATGCACGCCTGGCCTGCCGACCCAGCCCAGCACGGCCTGCTCCAGCCCGCCCCATTGCGGGCCGTGCCGTGCCAGGGTTTTTCCCTAGCAGGCCGTGCTGTGCCGGCCCGGCCCGTGGCACGGGCGGGCCAGAATTTAAGTGTCAGCACGGCTTGTTTGACATGCCTAAAAGAGACTTTTATTTTGGCACGGAAGTGCATTGCTACCCTTGCGTTTTGCCATAATTAATGCAATCCTAGGGTTAAGATGTAAGTGCTAGAGGTTTTGCCATAATTGATGCAATCCTAGGGTTAGGATGCAAGTGCTGGAGCACAATTAGGGTTCCGAAGAACAATCACTTGAAGAAGAAACAGTCTCCAACGAAAAATCCACACAGGGAATTTTATTAACTCAATTCAAATCTGAGATCATTGATCTCTACAATGTTCTATTTATAATAAAAAAACTTAAGCCATAAGAAAGCATTCCTAATCAAACTAGGAAACAAATAATAATCCTATCCAAATTAAAAACTAACCCTAATTACAATCATTGCTAAACTTAAACTAATACTAATTAAAAATAAGAGAATTTCATGGGTGGGTCCCACATGTGGCCCACGAGTGTATGGCAACCGTGTGGTGCTGCATCAATAATGCAAGTATCATGTATACTCCTCATGAGAAATATTCTACTACGAGCATTTTGCATATTATGGATGTACGGTCCAGATAGAACTTTCTTGATGGGAAGGTTCCTTTACAGATACAGTTCATTCAAAAAATAAGCCCCATCAAATTATTCTAGTCCTTAATTTAAGGGCATTAAATTCTCTTACACTGTAGAGTTAACAAATAAACTAAATGTACCGAGCTTTTGTGCGGCGATTTCACTATTGTCTACTACATTCCTCTACGCTGTTGGATTAATGTAATGTTTTATCTCGAACATTCAAAAGCATTAAATATACTGAGTTTCGTGGGACAATTTCATTACTATCTACTACGCTCCTCTCTGCTGCTTGATGATTAATCTAATGTTGCATCTCCAACAATAAAAAGTCCTTTGTTTTTTTATTTTACATATGAACTTTGGCCTAATCCATGACGACTTCCTCTAGAACAAAAACCTAAATTATGAACATAAGTTATCTAAAGAAAAGTTATCCTAGATGTTATACAAGATGAGAGCTTCAAGTGGGACATCATTCTATAAGTTAAACAACCTAAATTAGATTACAAAACTACATAATACAAGCATCATACGCAAGTAAACTACATGGAATTAAACCCATAAATATGGAACATGATAAACTCCACTTTATTTTGAAAGCCTTTACCATGCCTAAGACTTCATGAAAAGGAGTCATGAATGAGGCAACAGCACAATTCATGCAAATGAATCTTAAATTACCGAGCGAACAACAAAAGAAATCCTTAGATAGTGCTTGTCACCTAATGAGCTGGCAATCCTCGATCCTCCTCCACACGGCCAACGCTGGGGAACTCTACATGAATCCATGAATATGTCAATGCTAGAAGGTCAGATAATCAAAGGTAGTATACAATTTTAATTTAATTAGCCCTTAATTCTCTTCATTTGACTTCTCATCAAATGATCAATTTTCCTTTGTTGTTTGAATAAAGAAGTGGAGGGGTCAAGGGCGGATCCAGAAAATCCAAGAATTTGAAAAAGAATGAACCAACGAAAGAAAAGGCCATTCCCTTCCACCCTTGGGAGGGGTAAGAGAAAGTATGGCAAACCATGAAGATCATCATTGGGCATTGAGATAAAATAGTGTGCTAAAAGGCCTCGAGGGTTTCAACTTTTTTTTTTTTTGACAAAATCTCACAGCTACTTCTAAAAATAGTATATGTAGAAAGTGTGGACTCCTAAAAAAATCGGGTCCATTCAACGTTGCCAAATGAAATGAATTGCATGTAACTGCCTTAGATCAAACAGCTAATGACATCCAATGGATTCCATTATTTGTCAACAATAGACCAAAAGACACCATACTCATCTTGTATTTGGTTCGCTGGTACTGCTCATAAACTCTTCCACATGTCCTATTTAAAAGAGTATATGAAATCTAATTGTCATGGAAGTTCTAGAGGATATAGATCCTAGGGTAGATATTTAAACCTTTACATCAATTACTTTATCAAAAGCAATCTATCAAAGGAGAGTTCAGGTAAATTAGGTTGTGGCAGCGAATAAACATGGAGAACGGAAAGGGGGCATGTGAAACATTGCCATATTAATATGAAAGTAGAGAGGTTGAAGATGGAAGATTATGTGCAAATATGGCTAGTGGAAAGGAGAACCTAATTTTCCCACTTTTGATAGTATATTATTTCCTATCCTCTTCCCAATGAAAATAATTTCCACCACAAGTGGAAATTTGATGGTCTTCACCTTTGTTAATCCTCCCTTTTAACATTGTCTTTCACCTTTCGCCCCTCTAAAAAATATTCGCTTTCATAAGTTAACAACATGAAAATGTCAAACGTCAAGGATGAGAGCTAAACAAACTAGGATGATTGCTGGATTTTCAAGTGCTAATGTGGACAACAAGGCAACACATAGTTTGCTAATGAAACTATCATTTTCTGTGATGCATCTTTATATTAGGAGTTTCTTTGAAAAATATCTTGTGGTGGTTTCAGATATTATCAGTTCTAAAGATTAATTATGGAAAGTGTGAGCTAATTGGTATTCACGTCCTGGAGGATACCGCAGTTACTCATTCGGCTGATAATTTTGGTTGTAGAGTCGGTTTGTCTCCCTACCAAATATTTGGGTTTGCTGTTGTGTTTGGGGCTTCCGAAGAAACATTTATGAGATGGTGAGAATTGATTAAAAAGAAAAAAAAAAACACAGTTCACGGAAGGAAAGACATTTCTCAATGGGTGGTCGGGTTACCCTTATTTAGTCCATTATTTTAAGTATCCTTGTAATTTCAATTCAAATGTCCAAACTCCAAAGAGCATGGTAAGGCGATTATTGTCATGTTTCAAATGTCCAAAGAGCGTGGTGTGGTGATTAGTGAAAATCCTACATGATTTTTCTCTGAAATGGTATTATGGAGAGAAAGAAGTAACATTTGGTTAAATGGGAGATTGTATGTACTTCTACTAAAGGTGGTTTCGAAATTCGATCGGTTGAACAGATGAATAACACTTTACTTGGTAAGTGGTACAGAGGGTGGGTGATACGTCTCAAGGACTTTGGAAGGAAATCCTTATAGATAAGTATAAAGTGGGAGGGAATGGGTGGAATATTTCTAACCAAAGTTATAAGTCCTCAGGCTTTTGGAACTCTAATCTTTTAGTTAAAATTGATTTCAATTAGTGGATAATAGACAAGGTCCATGATGAGCAGCGGCTTCATATTTTGCATGTGGGCAGGATTCTTTTAAGTGTCAATTTCCTACTCTATGTTCTGGATAGGAGGCAGCTGCTTTTATTCTAGGAAATTTTCAATCAGACGGTGGTTCATGAGATTTTCATTTCTGTAGAATTTTGTCTAATAATGAAGTGGAAGTGGTTGCTGTTTACGTTAGAGGGGATTTATCTGTCAGGGGGTAGAAGGGATGAAAGAATATGGTCGACTGATGATAAAGAGCAGTTCTATGTCAAATCGTTTTACGATGTATTGGTTGGTACTAATAGTGGGATGGGGGTTTGAAGCGGTTTTGGGATCCTCACATTCCTCCGTGAGTTTAGGTTTTTTGCTGGGTGGTAGGTAAGCTTAAAAAAATCCTAACTGTGGATCTACTGAAAAGAAGAAATTGTATCCTTGTTAATGGATGTCATTTGTGTTTAAGGGATGAAGAAATAGCTAACCATATGTTGGTTCATTGCAGTTTTGCACATAAAGTATGGGTTTCAATTATTAATATGCTCAATATTTGTTTGGTTATGCCTTGTATAGTAACGGAATTTATTCAGCAATGACAGTATAGAGGCAAGTTAGTCCATGGTCGAATTTTGTGGTGGATGTCTTTATATGTTGGAATGTGGAATATTTGGTTAGAGAGAAACAATAGAGTTTTCTGAAATAAAAGCAAATCAGAAGATGAGATTGTGCATTAGATAGTTTGGAAAGTCTCGGAATGGGCAACTAGGAAGGTTGAGTTTGAAGGAGTTTCTTTAGACGCTCTGCATATAGATCCTGGGTAGCCAATCTAATTAAGGAATACCATACTAAATCGATCTAGCGAATCAGTTGGATTCCACCTGTCGTTGGGTATTCTAAAGCTGAATTTTGATGGCAATTTTATCCAGCACATCCATATGGGGAGGATTGGAGGTGTTATTTATGATTCTTTAGGGAAGGTTGTTAAAAAAAATTCTGGTCCTGTGAATTCTATGGATCTAATGGAGCTGAAGTCTATGCCTTATTGAATGGTTGCCGAGAGTTGGGTAAGTTGGATGGTTTCAAAGCAATTATGGAAAAGGCTATTCATTTTATGCTATTAAATGGGGACTAGGAAAATCTTCTTTTCCTTGGTTATTGGTGGACTTGTTGGAAAAGGTGCAAGATATTTCATATATCATTTAGAAGCTACATTCCAACATGTTTGGGTGAGGCTAATGAAATGGCAGATTAAGTTTGCAAGGGAAGGAGCGTTACTTATCTAAAAATTTGGCTCGGGATAAGACTGGAATGGAGAAACAAAATTCATGTAAGCCGATCCCGACATAAATGGGACAAGGATTTCATGATGATAAGGAAGATGATGATATTTATGTTTTATGTCTTTCTTATTGTGTAATTTTGTCTGATGCTTTTTGTCGGGCTTTAACTTTTCCCATTTGTTTGAATAGAAATTATTATTATAAGAAAATATCAAACATCAAGAAACCCAAGTGTGCCTCAATTTGTGTAAGGTTCACTTAGATGTACGTCAATCACAGGTCTTAGGTCTTTCTTTATTTACACATCTTTTTTCTCTTTTCATTAACTATTTGGCTACAGGTTTGAATGTATATCTTACATAACCAAGAGCGCTGTAACAAATCTTAGCCTTAGGATTTTTTTTTATATCAAAATAGTCTCACAATACGTTCAAGATTTTTTGTTCTCATAAAAAGTAATGAAGAAAATCTCACTAAATATATTAAGAAATAAGCTAAAAATAGAAATATGCATAAATCTAAATGAAAACCAAAGTCGTAATACTTTTAGTGATAAGATCAAATTGTTGGAATAATAGGCATACAATGGTAAAATATATATATATATATAAATATCACAACATTTTTTAAAAATAATCACTAGCCTTTTGACAAAAATAAAGGTAAATCTCATGTAGGTGTGTTCGAAAGGGAAATTAAAATCGTACCAGCTAAACTAATTGCTTGCGATCTAGTAAGGTTGGCCACAAACCCTGGGATTCCCTCGTAACCCGGCATAATGGACTTTAGAGCTGCTTCCTTGCTGCAATATAACTCTTGTTTTTTTAAATTGAGGCAATTTGCACAATATGAAAATAAGATGTAAGATTCATATATATGCAAAAAAAACTACATATAGCTCTAGAGATTGCAAGACTCTGATTTATTATAACTCTACCTCCCAAGTAAGGAAGCAAGAATGTCTATATGTGTAGCTGTAAAACACTTGGGATCATCACGCTCCGTATTTCCCCAGGAACCAATGTCCACGTAATAATTCTGAAATACATAACAAATATCACATTTCATATATAGTGTAATTTGAAACCAGGATTTAAATTAGCATATCATAAGGACTAATCATATATTCCACCAAAATCCATAAGTGGATATTCATGACCACCCAATAGTTAAAGAGTTAAAGAGTGATATTCATGACCACCCAAGTCACAGGAGAATGATTTGATCCAACGATTAGCCTTCTTAAAAAAGGGCATCCTAATGCAATGCAAAAGGACATATACTGACTAGAAATCCAAATCAACCCAACCTAAAAGATGATAGTTGACCATAGGGAAATCTAAAAGATGTCAAAGTTTAGGCATTCTAGTTATTTAAATCATGACCATAGGGCATCAGAGATTTATTTTAAAAACTCCGCAAATTGATTAAATCAGTACCTATCTATGAGTTTGAAGGCATTTATCTACCTTATTCTGCTCAGAACTATCAGCAGCGGCAACGTCAATCCCCTCGAAAGCCTTGTCGTCGTGGCTAGAGGACATGAATGTCCTCACAACACCCGCATCTTTTCTGACAATGATTTAAAAAAAAAAAAAAGGATCTATCTATCAAACTTAGACAACAAAAAAATGGAAAAAAAAAAAATAAACAGATAGAGATTAAACCTGGGATAGAGGACGAGGCCGGAGAGAGACAAGGGCGAGATGAAGTTGTGATCTTTGAGAGATGGATATGAAAAGAGACGAGAGGCCATGAGGCGAGCAGGAAGAGAAGGACGAAGATGCCTCAGTAGCTTCGCCATTGAAGAACAAAAAAAAAAAAAACGCGAATTCAAGAGATTTCTCTCTGCTGGGAACGTTATTTCACACAAAAGGTAATAGAAAGTAGGAACCCTGTACTTGCTTCTCTCTGTCCTCTCCGTTGGCTCCGGATCTTGCGCAGAAAATCAAGTCTTTGTAAGATCGGACAGCCAAATTTAGGATCACAATGAGAGTCTTTGGTAAGATCGGACTGCCAAATTTAGGATCCGGACGGGTTGCTGCTTGCCGAACCCAGCAATCAAAATTTTAGTATCTACGCGCATGGGCTTGGGCTCCTCTTCTAACGTTTGTTGGCTTTCCTGAAGCCATGGTTGTGGCCCTGTGGGCTTCTTCTTTCCTTGGGTTTTCTGGTCCCAGCCCTTGGGCTGCGGTTCAAGGGAAAAAAAAAACTTGCATGCAAAATCTTGGATTGAGTTTATATGAGTTGGAATGAATTTATCTGGTTTTAGTGCGCATTTGTGTGACTTTGTAGCAAAATTATCTCACTCTAAAGTAAATTTATTTGAGTTTGTATTAAATTTATTTGACTTTGTAATGAATTTGTCTCGGTCTATAATTGAGTTTATTTAAATTTGACTTGAAATTATATTAGTTAAAACGAATTTATCTGAATTTTTACAAATTTATCTAATTGTATACCAAATTTATATGATTATGTAGCAAATTTATCAGAGTTTATAGCAAATTTAACTGAGTTTGTAACAAATTTATTTGACTTTTTACAATTTTCTTAGGGTGTATATCAAGATTATCTAAGTTTCTAGCAAATTTATTTGAATTTGTAGGAAATTTATCTGACTTCATGATAGATTTATCTGAGTTTGTATATGGTACTTCCGATGCGATTTTCGATATTCCGCAGTGAATGCAGATGTCTAATATGAATTATGAATGTCGGGACTTTGGAATCCGGAAATTACAGAATGAAAACTGAGACCCGATGGGCATATCCCTGTCACAATGGACTTCGGCGCGCACACAGTGGCGCCCAAGTGGACACGCGTTTCTTTCAATATTTTTCACGCGATCCAGAATGTAGGATCATAAATCCGAGGGTCCTGACATCATTGCATGCAATAGGAAGTTTGGATCTAAAGAGATGAACGCACGTGAAACCAGTGGCGGACCAAGGATTTTTATTTAAGGAGGGCTGACAATAGTCAACTAAAAATATCTATCATTATTTTATTATACCTTCTTCAAATTATCAATGGCAAAAAAGAAAGCCAGTCAATTGTATTTCCTATGATATGAGAGTTATTTTGACGGAATCTAAAACTCGTTTAGCAGCAAAAAAAAGAAGGGAGAAGTGGAAAATCCCTTCTAATTAAAAGCGAGACAAGCTTAGAGGTTGAAAATTCCTAGATGATGAAACCTCATTTGGTAATTAACTCATGTTGAGCATCTGCCACAGGATAAAACGATATTTAATACTTTTTTTTCCCGAGTCAAATTATATGTGTAGCAATTCTATTATAAGATGTGCCAAAGTACAGCTTACCTCTATTCTCTTCATTTTTTTAATCAAGTGTCTAATTTGTCATGTAGAAAAACTGAATATTGTGCACTTCGGAAAGTCCTTTTTTTTTTATAGAACTTTAAAAAGTTTGTTAAAACAAATCCATGTAGTCTATTAAAAAGAATAACTAACAAACGATTTCATAGATTTGGCCTATTGCCTTTTTGGCACTTTGATTGGAAACATCCTTTCAAAACCATCATTCGATCTTCATTCAAAATATCAGATTTGTTAAAAGACGCTGCCAATTATCTGATATATAAAGCTATCAGATGTACTGACAGCATAAGCAGAAGGAAAAGTTTCTATTTCGATTATTGATTCGTGGCCTTGGATCGATCTGCTTGCAAACTTATGGTTTTAGATTGATGGGATCCTAAAAGGATTACGATGGATGGCCACCCAAACTCGCTCTAGTAACTCAGCATGAGAAGTCATTAAGTCAAGAGTCCTGCTACATGGACTAATTCATGGACAGAACCATGGACTAACTCCATGAATTAGTCCATGTAGACTTTTTGTTAAGTCAAGGAGTGAAATCAATTTGACCGTCTGACCCATTAGTCAGGGGAGACTTGGTCTGATTACTTTCCTATAGTCAGGTTGAGATTCCAAGTATCTAAACAATTAAAATAATAGCAGTCTACATGACAATCTTTAATCCTTCCAATGAAGCCTATAACACCACTCACATCCGAGAGATTTTTTCCTCTAAATTCCTTTTCAACATGCAAGTTATTGCACTCCTCATCTGAAATGAAACTGTCTTCATGAAGGAAAATGACAACTGATGATGCCAAAAATAGGTTTCGGACACCACCGGTCAAGTAATAAATGCTAGGTGAAGATGTAGTAAATAAATGAGAGAGAGAGGGAATTTATAGTGGTTCGGTCTGTATGACCTACGTCCACTTTGAATATGGTGATCTTTCATTGATAAGGTGGATTACAAGCGAGAGAGAGTAAGATGTTCATCTAATCATCCCCCCTCAGTGATAAGAGGGCTCCTCTATTTATAGTCCTCCCCTAACAGATGGGGACGACTTCTCTTTGGAGCTTCAGAGCTGTCCTCGAGGGACGGGCCAGGTGGAGGCAGGTGAGATATTCTCCGCAGGAATTGGTAGAAGCGGGACTGCTTCCAAAGCGACGTAGATGCCTGCCTTGACTTGGTCACTCCGTGGATCTGGACCTGGGCTTCCCTGGTGGATTTGGATCTGGCTCATCATATTCTAGGCCACTTGGGCCTGACTCATCAACAACAACAACAACACAGCCTGTAGTCCAATATTAAATGAGATTCATCATGCTTCATTTTGTAAGATTTTGTAGGATAAAGGAAGAGAAAACATATACCATAATAGAAAGCCCCTATGCCTACCGGGGAATCTAGCATTGATCATTCTTGCTTAAACACAAAGCCTTTTTAACAGATTTTAAATAAGAATATCAATATATGATTCAAGACCTACATCTATTTCATATTTTCATCAATATCTTATAGAAGAAAGAAGGAACAAAAAAAAAAAATAAAAATAAAAATAAAAAAAAAACATTAGGGAAGAAGAACCCATGGCACAAATAACTACCAACAGACATATACACATTAATTACAATCCAACCAAGGCCCTACTCAAAACGTCAATAGAGAGTTGTTGACGTCGTAATTCATCTTCTCCAAGTTGGGTACCACGGCAAACTTAATCATCGGCGGCGGCCCGCAGGCGAGCGCCAAAGTATCCTCAGACCCTTCAGGTAAATGCTCTCTTAGAACACTCTTAGTAATGAAACCAGTACTATACTTCCAACCCTCTTTCATGTTCTCCACCACATAACACACCTTGACATTCGAATGCTTCCTCTCCCACTCATCCAACTCCTCTCTCAGCAGTATATCATCCTCGGTCCGATTTGCATAAACCAGATACATCTCCGTTTCATCGCTGGGGTCTTTTAAAATTGCATGCATTACCTGATACATGGGTGTAATTCCGGTGCCCCCGGCGAGCATGGCAATGCGCCTCGTAAACTTGTGTTTACCATTGACGGTGAAATTGCCATGGTGCGCAGGTGGAGAAAGAAGTGCAGGGAAGAAGGAAAAGAAGAAGAGTGGGTACAGGTGGGTGCAGGGAAGAAGGAAAAGAAGAAGAAGGTGGGTGTAGGGAAGAAGAAGAGAAGATGATGCAGGAGCAGGCGCAGGTGGAAGTGCAGGTAGGTGCAGGCGTAGGTGCAGGGCTGAGATGGGTTTTGGCTCGGGTTGAATGGGCTGTAAAGTGGGTTCAAGTATGATGATTGGCTAGGTTGTAGGTAGGTTGGCTGGTCCAATGGGTTTGTTGGGTTAAGAGCAGCACAGTGGGTAGTTGTGAGGGAGAGAAGAAGAAGAAGAAGGGATGGTGAGGCACCTGCGTAGTGGGTTGTGTAGGTCGTGTATAGTGTGAGTGCAACGACTGGGGAAGATGGGTGTGCAGGTGGTGATGAAGGTGCAGTAGGAGGACGAAGAAGAAGAAGAAGAAGAGAGGAAAAAGGAAAGAAAGAAGAAGAAAGAGAGGGTGGTTCGAGTGGAGTGCAGTGAAGATGGGGGAAGAGAAAAGAAAGAGAAGAAAGAAAAAGTGCAGTGTGTTGTGCAGGTGGTGAGAGATTGGTGCGGTGAAGGTGTACCAGGTGCAGGAAGGAGAGAAAGAGGAGAAGGTGGCCAAAGGAAGAGAAGAATAGAAAACGAAAGAAAGAAAAGGAGATGGGTTCAGGGGGTGCGCAGGAAGGTGTGCAGTGAAGAAGGAGAAGGAGGGAGAGAAAAAAGAGAAAGAAAGAGGATGATGGTGGCGGCAGTGAAGATGCAGCGGTGAGGGAGGAAGGAGAAAAGAAAAGAGAGAGAGGAAGAGAGAGATAGTGTGGTGATGTGCAATGGCAGCGTGGTGCGCAGGGAGGAGGAGAAGGAGGGGTACCTGGCGCAGGGGGAGAGGTCCGGCGGAGATGAAGCCGATGGAGGGTGGAGAGAGATGGGTTGCGGTGCTGCTGCGTGCGTGCAGGGACTGTTGTGTGAGGCTGCTGTGTGCGTCAGGTGGTGGAGAGAGATGAGGGAGATGGGCCTGTGACGATGAAAGGGAGAGGATGATGATGATGGTGGAGTGAGGGGAGATGCGATGGAGAGAGAGATATCAGGGGGTGATGGATGGTTGATGGAGAATGGTCGTGGAGAAAAAGAGATGGGTTCAGGTGGTGCTGTGTGTGATGCTGGGCAGATGTGTGCGTGTGTGCAGGTGTGGGTTGGAGTGAGAGAAGAACAGAGAGGGAGAGAAGAACACAGGGAAGGGCAATTCAGAAAGTGGCAGCGCAAAAAGCAGGAGGATGCGCCACGTGTCCTCCTCTCATGAAGCCTCCCCCGCCACGTGTCGCTCCCCCGCGAAGAACCTTAATATTTAATATATACTAGTGGAGTAGGCCTGCGCCCAACGCAGGCCATGATAAAAAGTATATAATAGTTTAATTAGAGATATTTAAAATTTTTAAATAAATTATAAATAAAAATTAATATATAATTGATAATACAAACACATTTAAAACTGAACTTAAAAAATTAAGGTAAAAAAATAAGTAAAATGATCTAATTGAGTCATTTTTTATTGATTGTGATTGGATTAAAACTGTAACATTGAGTAATAGAAATCGAATGAAAAATAAAGTGAAAGAAATTTATGGATCGTCACAAAAACCCCAATGCAAAACGCAACTTCTTTTAAAAGAAAATTGTAATTTCACGTTAAAACATTTACTAAAAAGAATACAAAAGAAAAGAAGTAAAAAAAAGAAAAGAAAAGAAAATCATACCTCTACTACTTGAATCTGACCAAAATAAAAGGAAGAAAATTACAAAAAATAACTACAATAAAAATAAAAAAATTATACACTTCTCGTGGAGGTGGATCTTGCAATGCACTGTGTAATGGGGCCCATTTATGGATTTTCTGACTCCCAGACATGATTGGGGGCCCTAGTAAATTGGTTATGATCATCCAATTAAGGTGATGTTTAGGCCATATTGCAAGTGGGGCACTCTCATCATTGTACACTTCTCGTGGATGTGGATCTTGCAATGCACTGTGTAATGGGGCCCATTTATGGATTTTTTGACTCCCATACATGGATCTTTTTTTTATTTGGATGTGTGTGTAGGTATATGTAGAGGGAGAGATTTTAGGGAGGAGAGATTTTAGTGGATGTGTGTAGAGGGAGAGATTTTAGGGTATGGAAGGGCAATTTCGGAATAAAGGGATGTAAAAAGTCTGAGGACGCGCCACGTGTCGCTCTCCCACGAAAAACCTGCTGTCTTTTATTATATAACTAGCGCTTCAGGGCCCACGCCCAATGCGGGCCTTTAATTCATGGGAGGAAAACCCAGTTTAAATTGAAAGTAGACACCCAGTAAATATACAAACTACATTTAATACATGGGTTATGCAGAATAAAAATGGATTAATATGTGATCGTTACAAATTTAAAATGGAAAAATAAAGGAAGCTAGAAAAATTAAATTACAAAGTTTGATCTCATATAATATCAACTCGATTCAAAGTTTGAACATTTTATTGTTAGAACTATAAGCCAGTAGATCAACCAATTTATTTTTTTCACTGGTAAAAGCATGAAATGAAAATTTTAAAAATATATAATAAAAAAGATACAACAAAGGATATTAGAAAAGATTATTAAAATCAATTCATGCCTGATTGTGGATGTTTATCATAAATCCTCGTCATCCCATCGTTTGAAGTATGAGCTGTCACCTTTATTACCAAAAAAAAAACCAAAGAATTGTAATTAAAACCATCAACTCATAGTAATTCAATTGATTAGAGCACACACTTAGTATTCAAATCACAAAGAAATTATATAAAAAAAATATATAATATTAGTAAATGAATAAAGAAGAAAGAACCAAAAAATAAATTTATTAAATAGAAGAATAACATAGTAAACTGGAGTTGGTTGGACTGTCATCATGTCCTAATATTTCCTATCACAATATAATTCATCTGATGCTAAAACAATTGATTTTACCATGTCCACCATCTCCAAATTACTTATAGATTTTGAGAAACCTATCAATAGTCTTGATCAGAAATTACTACTGGTCTTGAATTGCACTGTGTAATGTCCCATAAATGTGACTTCCTTTCTAAGGTCGCCCGCTTATCATAGGGCGTCTGATGGATGCAAATCTCAACCGTTCCAAATGAGTTAGATTATTAAATAATGTCTCTTGAATAAGGATCACTGGATAAGTTTCAAATTTATTGAACTTTTGGTGATATAGTGTACAACCCGTAGGTGAGAGAGAGAATAGGAGATTAAGTAGAGAGGATAGTGAAGGAAAGACATAAGATAGATTTTAGGGGGAGACTAGGCAGATATTAGAGATTTTTTAGGAGATCTTAATAGGAAACCTTGTGATATTATGATAAGGCAAGAACGGATCTTAATTGGAACGTGAGGTATTTACAATCTCCTCCACTTGTGAAATTATAAGGACATGGGCCCCTTTAATCAAATGGTGATCATCTGATCCAAATATGTCTCTGTCTATGTGATATCTATTTGATAGAGAGAGTTTAGATATCGTCAACAAAATTTTAAAGATATGATTAGATGCGTACTAGCAACAAACGCCCGTGCTAAGCCCGGGCCCAAAAAGATAAATATGTTAAAAATTGGAAATACATATCAAAAGGATAAATATTTGAAAAATGATTAGCTAATAATTTGAAATGACTTGTGTTTTTAATATGCACTCTAATAGTAAATATAGCAAAATTATTCCTAAAAATACTTTATTTTTTGCGGGATCACTAAACATGAGTCACATGCATAATAATATATTAACCCTTATATTAATGCTCACAACACTATCATGTGTTCAATCTAACTGTGCGGCCACACAAAAAATATAGATGATCATATTCATAGCGACAATATGGCATGGTAATGTATTTCCATTTGTATGATGTTTATGTGATTTAAAAATAAACATAAATAAAAACTTAATATTTTATTAACTATAATTGGAAAGAAAATAAGATATACTAATTCTCGAGAAACAGGAAACACCCAAGCGATTAATGTGTCTCATCTCACACAACTGTGTAGAGGTCAAAAAGGCATGCAGGTATCACAAAAAAAAAAAAAAAAAAGTAGTATCACTTACCTGTCTAGCATAAAATAAAAATAGGCATATTAATTCTCAGTTTAAGAATGTTATCACTTGAGTCTTCCAATATGATATGAGTATTCCAGTATCTGTGTTGCAAACCATCTTCATGTGAGTGAAGGGAGTGGGCCCCACAACATGTGACTCACTTACATAGCAACTATTGATCATCTGAAGCTTTTTAATTTGTAGAGATCCTCTTCAAACCTAAAGAAAATGCATAAAAAAATAATTACTTATAGTCCTCAGTTAGAGAAGTATGATTTTAGAATGGGACCAGTCAATGAGAAAATTGTATAGAGGACATATAGTTACTGTAAAGTGGTTTTATATTTAATTAGAATTTAAGAATTTGATTAAACACATTATGTAATTTAGTTTCTCAAGATTATCTCAACCTTTAAAGATGGTACGTGGATCATTCAAGTGGGGCCCACTGGTGTCCACTTATTTGATATGTTTTTAGTGTCATCCATGTATAATGGGTCTCATCAGGTTATTTAAAGTCATAGCACAATAGAAAAATTTAGACCTCATTTTATCCCCTTTTTTATATGTGGAACGTTGGTAGAGCATTATTTTCAATTCAATTCAATTCAAACTTGTATAGAACACTTTTCCAATTCAATTCACCATAATATCAATAACTTGAACATGGCACTCTTAATATGTTGATGTTGAGTTCCATTCCTGTTGGGGAGTGGACCCACTCAATTAGACAGGAGAAGAAGATGAAAGTAAAACCTGAAATTGGAATGGCCATGAGGCCAGATTCCCTCCAACACTTTGTTCAAACCGTCTCGCTCCTCATAAAGGCGCAGGGTAATAATATTACGAAAATACCCTTACACGACAGTGGGCTTGATTTAACAGTCTGACCCGGATGTAATCAGGCTCCACACATAACAATATATTCCAATATTACAATAAATTCAAATATAAACTTTATATCTTTTTAAAATATTTAAATCTTCATTTTTTTAATTAGACAAAAGTTTCATATATACCTTATTGAAATCTTCCCAAAAATTATGTAAAACTTTTATATTTTTCTGAAATATTCAAATCTTCATAAATATATATATTTAAAATTAGCCAAAAGTTTTATATCTTCTTCAAAATCTCCCAAAAACTAATATCACACAGAAACTTATACCAAGGATTCATGTACCCACATATCTAAATATATATACATAGGAACAGACATGATACCTAAGAAAAGAGGGAAAATAATAGAACCAGTACTTCAGCACAATAACTGATGACTAATTAATTCCCTTGTCCGGGAACAAAGTATCCACCGAGTCACCCCTATCTGACGACTCATGGTCCAGCCCAAGAAAAGGCTCCAAGCTAGAGATTCTCTCCTTGAGTCCAATATCAACACAACCAGGGGCCGGGAAGCCCTGAAATGGTAGTGGTGGTGGGTCAGGTTCCACCTTTGGAAAATATGACATTTCTGGAAAGAAATTTCCACTTGGCATTTCAGGAAAATCCCAGTCAGTGATTTCCGTGTTTGGCTCGGTGGAAACTGAGTCAGGAAAACAAGGTTTGTTGGGTTAGGCTGGGAAGTTGAGCTTGGCCTTGTGTCCTCTGATTCTCATGGCTGCCTCATCGTAAGCCATTGCAGCTTCCTCTGTAGTGCTATAGGTTCCTAGCCATACACGTGCGCCTTTGCGAGGATCTCAAATCTCGGCCGCCCATTTCCCCCATGGACGCTTCCTCACTCCTCTGTAGAGACTCTTTCTCTCTTTATCTTTCTCCTTCTTCTTCTCTCCTGAATTTACATTTGTTAGCTTCTCAACTGGGGTCTCTGTGTTTTTTTCCATCTTTTTCCTGCATGACCCAAAAATCATGTTATCTCTCTCTCAATGATCATTTAAGTGCTTTTATCACCGTCGGATGAACTGGGTCCCACTTGATTGCACTACTGTTATAAGTGATTGGATTGTTAACAACAATCTCAGTGTTAATGGTGTGTGGGGTTCCAACTTCAAACATTCATCTAGGATCAAGATGGAAAGGTGATGAAGATGAGATACCCACCAAACCCCACCCTATGATGAAACTTGAAGTGACAATTTCCAGAACTCTTCGCTTATCTCCGCCATCGCCTCCTCGAATCCGTACCTCCTCTCCGCCGACCTCAACATCTCCGCCTTCTTCTCCGTCGATATCTCAAATATCCCTCCGCCCGCCGCCCGAGCCGACCTGCTCATCTCTCCAGAGATCCCGCAATTCACCAGCTGGAAGCAATCGCTCCCTACCACTGATTCCAGAACCTCCAGCACAGATCCACTCCCCGGCGAGATCAGCAACCGATCCCTGCCACTGATTCCAGAACCTCCAGCACAAATCCACTCCCCGGCGAGATCAGCCACTGGAAGTCGATCTCCGGCGGGTTTCTGACGATTAGCCTAACTGAAGAAGGAAGAAGAAAGGAAGAAGGAGATGGGGAAAAAGAGGAAGGGAAGAATAAAAAGAAAAGAAGAATAAAGAGAAGGAAGTAAAGAGATGAAAAGAAAAGAAGAAGAAGAAGTGCAGAGGCTGGCTGTGGGGGAAGGAAGAAAAGGAAGTGCAGAGGTTGGCTGTTGGGGAAGGAAGAAAAGAAAAGGAAAAGGGATGATGGGGAGAGGAGTTCTACGCAGGGGAGGATGGTGGAGAGAAAAACATCTGAGACCCCAGCCGAAAACCCCACCCAATCCTCTACCCCATAAAGAGAACGATCGAGAGAGATAGAGAAAACGGCGTAGTGCAGCGGAGTGGGTATGTGCAGGTGCAGCAATGAGATGGAGAAGGGAAAGGAGAAGATGGGGAAGTAGAGGAAGACAAGAAAGAAGAAAAAAAAAGGAGAGGTGCAGTGGGTGCAGATCCGCAGGGGAGAGGAGTGCGAGGAAAGATAGAGGAAAAAGAGGGTGAGAGGAACAGTGGAGAAGGAAAGGAACAGGAAGAGCTCTGGGCGGAGGGAGACAGGGAGCGGAGGAAGAAAAAGGCGCAGGGTGGAACGGAGGAGGAAGCAGGGTAGAGGGAGAGCAGGGAAGGAGAAAATGAGGGAGGAAAAGATGGGTGTGCAGGTGCTGCGAGGGGAGAAAGAAGAAGAAAAGGAAAGAAGAGAAGGAGGAAAGAAAGATAAAAGGAAGAAGAAGAAAGAGAGGGTGGTGCGCAGGTGAGTGTGAGTGCAGGTAGTGACGAGGTAGAGGAAGGAAAAGGAGGGAAGAGAGAGAGAGGAGAGGAAGAGAGAGGGAGAAATAGTGTGT
The DNA here is from genome assembly GCA_012931725.1 of Litsea cubeba. NCBI lineage: Eukaryota > Viridiplantae > Streptophyta > Magnoliopsida > Laurales > Lauraceae > Litsea > Litsea cubeba. The sequence continues at coordinate 135,566,663 of CM022947.1, read as the reverse complement.
GCAGGTGGGTGATGGGGCTGGCGCGTGGGTGTAGCAGTGAAGGAGGGAGGAAGAGAAGAGGTGAACGTGGGGGAGAGAAGAGAGGGAGCAGGGGAAGAGAGAAGAGACTATTGGATGGGATGGGCTGGAGGGAAGAGTTTCTCGGATCTGGGACTCTCATTCCCAGATCTCATAGGACTCTACTCTCATGTGAAAACAGTTGATCCCTCCCTCTTTTTCTCTTTTTTTTTCTTGGGTATTTTTCTGAAAGAAGAGAATTTTCAGGGATGAGGTGGCACCCCCCACAGCCCACCTCCCCCTTTGCTTTAATATATATAATGGAAAAGGTAAATAATCTTATTAGGAAGCATGTTCAAATTTGAATGAAAAATGTGTGTATTAAATTTCTACAATCAAGGGATTTAATTTAACGAACAGATACTTTCTCTAATCTGGCCGGCCATCTTCTTCTTCTTGAATTCTCTCTCTCTCTATTCATGCGACCCGAGTTTGTGTGAAATGGCGAGTAGGATTTCTTCTCCTTCAAGATCTGAAATCCTCTCTCTCTTCCGTTCTCTCTTGCGTATAGCTGGTTGTTTCTCTGATTCCAATGTTAGGGAACATGCCAAAAGGAGAGCTATTGATGGATTCCGTCAAAACCGCAATCTTTCCGATCCTTCCTCTATTGCTTCAGCTTTTTCTGAAGGGAAATCTCGGCTCGAGGTCGCTGAATTTCAAGTATGGGTCTATAATTTTTCAATTACGAAGAAGCAAGTTTTCCATGGAACGGTATTGGAACAGCAATATCTCGTTGTTGGGAAGGATCTGCCTTGCACACGTTTCATGAAAATTGGGAATATTGGGGATTTGAAAGATTACCGTGCTTCAACTAGTTAGTTTTTTTTTTTTTTTTTTTTTTTTTTTTTTTTTTTTTTTTTTTTTGTGTGTGGGGTGGGATGGGTGGGATAAGAATTTTAATTACTCTTTACTATTTCTTTTCATATTCATGCCTTCAATAGTTAATCACTCTTTAATAATTCTGTTCATGTTCATGCCTTGAATAGTTAATCACTCTTTAATAATTAGGTTCATGTTCATGCCTGGTACTGTATTTGAAAGTAAGAAAGTGTTTCAACTTTCAATTCATGTGCATTTGGATGAACACCAATTGTTTGATTATATGCCATTGAAGTTATCCTTGCAGAATTTTAATGACTCTTTAATAATTCTGTTCATGTTCATGCCTGATACTATACTTGAAACTAAGAAAGTATTTCAACTTTCAATTCATGTGCATCTAGATTTTTTAGATAACACCCAACACTTGAATAGTTAATGACTCTTTAATAATTCTGTTCATGTTCATGCCTGGTACTGTATTTGAAACTAAGAAAGTGTTTCAACTTTCAATTCATGTGCATCTGGATTCTTTAGATAACACCCAACACTTGAATAGGATCTGATTACAGGCTCATTTGATGGGTATGATGAAATGCATGTTCATTAGTTGGATAAAAAACAGTTTTATGTATTAATTGTAATGGAGATTTTAGTTTTCATTGATGGATCTCTTTTTCTGTAAGTTATATTATGGTATAGATTGAAATTTGTATTTTTAATTTGATATTATTGTATTCTTAACTATGTTCACATATTAATTAATGGTTGATGTTGAAACTTGAAGCTTCTCATATATTCTAAGTCAAACAATAGATACCCCTTGTGCATTGTCATATTTTCTATTTACGAAAAAAAATTAAGAACACATATAATGATCATAACAAGTGGTGGCCAGATCAACAGACTAAGCCCATGTTTGGCATGTCTATTTTTTGCCTCTAAAACTCTATTTCTCTAAAGTGAGTAGAGGTTCTGAAATTAGAGGTGTTTGGTAGTGATTTATAGCCTCTGTACACTCTAGAGCAAAAGAGGCAAAGCCTCTAAAAAGGAAATGCCCCAAAATTGGGCATGTAGAAATAAGAGGCAATGCCTCTTGAAAAAACAGAGGCGGAACCCAATTTTGATGACAAAAATGCCCCTGACGGAATTTTATTGTCAACGAAAGTCCTTTGAATAAAGGACTCACTTCTCCTTCTCTCCTTTTCACATGGAAACATTTCGAGGGATTTTTTCCACTCCCCAAACTCTACACCAGAAAATCACTTCCTCGAATGCAACCGTTTTCTTCTTTCATTTAAGCTCATGTCATCTCCTCCAAGATTCCTATTCCTATCCCTCTCCTTAAAATCCCCTTCACTTTCCATTTCTCATCGTTCAACAACTCAAAAAATTACTTTGAATTTCTGGGTTAGGGTTTTCGATTGCAGAAAGAGGAGAGAGAGAATTTTAGTGAATTTTTTACATTATTGCTAGAACCCGGATTGGAAAGAAGTATCAACTATCAAGTAGCGATTTTTTTTCACTGTTTCCGGTGTCAGTTTAGAGAGAGACTGAAGTGGCCTTTTGCGGTTGGATGAATTTCATTTATGTTGATTTTGAAATTCCTGATCTGGATCCTTCTTGTTCTGCGATTTTGAATGTTGGGTGAGTGTTTTGGTAATGTCTAATGCAATAAGAATCTGAATTGCTGAGGATTTGGTGGTAATTTGTGGGAGGAAGTTAGTTTTTGCTATTTCCACTTTTTCTGTTAACTGTGTAGATCCACTTTTTCTGTTAACTGTGTAGAGAGAGAGAGAGAGAGAGAGAGAGAGAGAGAGAGAGAGAGAGAGAGAGAGAGAGAGAGAGAGAGAGAGAGAGAGTTTCTGCAATTTGATGGGTTTCAGTGGTCTTAATTTTGAAACTCAGAGTTGGGTCTATTGTTTTGCGATTTTAAACTGTTGGGTGGGTGTCCTTGTAGTTAATCCTGGTAAATTTGAAGGAATTTTGGTGATTTGGATGAGATCATGGGTGAAGATGGAATTGCCAGGTTTTTGGACGGCATTGAATCCCATGATGCAGATTATTCCTACATCCCATCGCTCAGTGATGAGCTTGTGCTTCTGATCTTGGCCCGCCTCCCTCCATCACTCTATCAAACACTCAGACTCATCAACAAGCACTATCATGCCCTTTCAAGGAGCAGAGAATTGTCAACTTTTTTAGCTGTCTTGATTTGTTTGCTTGATGGATTTTTATTTTTTACATAATGACAGAAGATTACCCCTCTAAAAAGAGGCAAATAGAGGCATACCAAACGGTCTATTTTTTTGTTCTAGCCCCTTTTTTTATTAGCTCTTTTTTTAATGGCTCTATTTTGAATGGTCTGTCATAAAAAGAGTAGAGATGCCAAACAAGGCCTAAGCCTTATCCTTAGTAGGCTTGATCTTGGGTTTGTTTGTAGGCATTCTGGCTAGATTCAAGCCTGATAAGGGAGAAGGCATCAATAACTCAAAGTCCACTCTAGTTGAACAACCCTTCTGAGTCGAATCAGGCTTTGTGGTGTTGGAGTTAGTCACCAAACTGAATTTCATTTTGCACCCCTACTTACATGCATTAATCAATTGAATCACATATGAACATATAAGAAATGGTTGTGATCAGATGCCCTAAGAAATGACAAGACTTCCAATCCCAACTTGTAAATATGATTTATGTGTCAACTATCATTTGTATGAGATGATTGCTTACTAATAAGACACGAAGAGGCCTTTGCCCACTACAATGGCTATACATATTGACATGAAATTAGTATTATGTTATATCTATACCATAATATAAAAGCCACACTTTCACCTTTATGTTATATACATATCAAATCTACAGCCTCCCACCCCTCTTTCAGTCTGCCATGAATATTCAAATCACTAGAGAGAAGAATGTCATGCTTGATAGTTCTCTACACCTCCTTGTGGTGAATTCTACATTGATAGAGATGGGATATCTCCATGGACTAAGCTTAGCTCATCTGTTATAAATAGTGGCTCATATTTTGAATATAAGCTTTTGAATATTTATATAACATCCATTTATGGACTTTTTTATCTTTTTGATCAATTTTAAAAAATTGATCTTTTTGAATATTTTGAATACACATATTTTGAACTCAATGATGGATGTGATGTTCTGTATGCACACATATTTCTAATGATGCATTGGACATCTTCACTTTGATGGATGTGGATGAGTCATTGGGTTCCAAAGATCAGCCTGCATGAATGATTCGGTAACTAGGTAGAGACAATAATGATAATTATTTGAAGGGGATTGGCAATGCATCCAGATTTATCTGATTTCTGAACTACTACTACTCTTCTTGCCTAACTTCTGCATATGACTTGAAAGTTGGGAGAGAAAAAATCCAAAAGTTGATTTGTGGGGTTAAAATTATGAGTATGAACTAAGATTTGATCATGTTTCTCCATAAGAGACAAGGAGGCCTTCTTTGGATGCATCACCAAAGGATTTATTATGCTTTCTAAACATTCTTAAAAAGTTGATTTTTGGGGTTCACATTATGAAACTAAGATGTGACTATGTTTCTCCATAAGAGACAAGGAGGCCTCCTTTGAATGTATCACTCAAGGATTTATGCTTTCTATGGGGTACAATATTCTTAAAAGTTGATTTTTTGGTGGTTAAAATTATTTGTATGGACTAAGATGTGACTATGTTTCTCGATGAGAGACAAGGAGGCCTCCTTTGAATGTCTCACTCAAGGATTTACGCTTTCTATGGGTACGACATCCTTAAAAGTTGATTTGGGGGGTTAAAATTATGAGTATGAACTAAGATGGGACTATATATGCTTCTCTATGAGAGACAAGGAGGCCTCCTTTGAACGTATCACTCAAGGATTTATGCTTTCTATGGGGTACAACATCCTTAAAAGTTGATTTTTGGGGTTAAAATTATGAGTATGAAATAAGATGGGAATGTTTCTCCATGAGAGACAAGGAGGCCTCCTTTTCATCATGTCGTGAGGGAGGCCAACAGTTTCGCAGATTCACTAGTTAAGCAAGGGGTGGATAGGTCACTTGTAATTTTGTAGCTCTTACCATGTAGTTTGTTGTTGTTCTCCTTCTTGTTTGTTATTTTTTCTCTGTGTTTCTCCTAGGCGTATTACTCTTATACCTTCTGCCCCTTTTCTCTGTTGGGGCCTTTTGCATTGTTCTACTTTTTTTTTCATGTAATGTGTCGTTACCAATAAAAAAATTATGCTTTGAATGGGGTACAACATTCTTAGACTGGATTTGTTTATTACAGGCTGGAATTTGGCAATTTATACTAGGAAAATGGGATGATGCTAGTAGTGCAATTTGTTTATTAATTATACATTCTTATCACTTGGTCATTCTTCTTGAAGATGGTGGTAGATTCTAGATATCTTTAATGGCTTGTTACGGCTAAGCAGGTTTTTGTATGTTTCTCAATGGCAGTAGCATCAGTTGGATACCTTTGCAGTGCTTTTGTTTCCATCCACTGAGTGGAGTTTGAATTTTGTACCAAGCTCACCTCATTTGTTTCTTGTCCTTGTCTTACTTTACACTTCTCTGTTTCAATAGTTTCTCTAATTCATCTTCATTAGTCCAATGTTCTATTATTATATTTCATGCTGTTCTTGCCCGAGAAAGCATTCCTGGATTATATTTTAAGCCTGTTTCTTTTTCTTGTTTTACTTGGTAGTTAAAGAACCAGCTTTAACATATCAGACTAGCTATAGTTCTTAATTGGACCTTTCATATTTAAATCAAATATTTATGAGAGACAAGATGACTTACTGCCTATTCTGAGAAGCTATTCGAGCGAATCAGGTAGGATTATTAACTTCCCTAGCTGCTCCCGCGGTGTCTTTGTCTTTCCAATGCCCTTGTGGATTGTGACTCTTTTTTCTGTAGATTTCATGACTCTGCAGCCACTGTTAGAACAGCAAGGCCCCAAGTCCTTAGCAAAAGAACAGTCTGCTGTTTCTGGGTTCCAATGTCTCCTTTCTTGGCCTTTCATTTTACTTCTTTGATTAATTTTTTCTGTCTCAAAAAATCCCATCATATGATTGACGTTCTCACATCCATTCACGTAACATTGTAGTAGTTCAAAGATGTTTCTCTGACCCTGTTTTTCTTCCAGAGCTTTTGGTGTGTGGCTACTTGCATCTGCATGGTTCACGTTCTCTCTCCAATTTCTATCATAATCTTAAACCATTTCAGGATGACTGTTATAAACAGCGACATGCTGTGCTGTTTTTCCACCTGAATATTCTGACTTTATGTCTGCACCTTGATTTATATGACCATGTGCAAAGTCCAATTCACTGTTCTCCACATCCTTGCAAAGGATCCCTTCGTGCAATTTTTCAATAATTGAGGAGTTTCTACATGGAGAATCTGCATGACATCCTACATGGGAACAACCTGCTGCTCCTCTAAGCCCTCCATTTAGCCATTCTCTTCCGATCAATCCTTTGTCTTTGTGTGGCTGACCAGTATTGTGAATCTCTTCATTCGCTGTAAAATTGAGAACTGCCAAAATGGAAAAACCATTAATTGATGTTTCATGATACACAAGTAGCTACATGTTATTATAATTACCTGTAAAAAGTTGCTCATGACAATACTTCCGTCTTCTGTATTTGCCTGAATAATATTCATGAGTGTAGTTCTATTTTGTCTTAGGATTTGACAAAGCTTACGGGGTTCTCGCAGTGAATGGCTGAGGCCTGTGACAGAGAACCCCAATCTCCCCAAACATTTCCCCTGCAGTTGCTTTTCCTCGACCCTGGATTGTGTGAACATGATTGATCAGAGTCAGGTTCAGCATATCCGCGTTTCTATCATGGACAGAAGCAATCTTGTCCGCTTTGTGCATGCTTAAAATCTCAATCTGTTTGTATGATTTGGAAGAATTGTTCTTTACCTGTTCTATTTTGCATTTAGGTGGCATAATATCCATTAGACCGCGTTGTGCGGGGGACAAAGAGACCCCCACCACGTATTTATCTACCAGTTAATGATATGGGGTGAAGGCAGAGAAATAGCACCCCACCTGGTGAGGTTTCTGATTTCCTTACCACTCCAAGTACATAGTAGAAATGACAAGCATCTGTTCTTCCAAAATAGTCAAACCAAGTGCTTTGGCATACATATCAATGTAAAATAAAGGAAATGACATTTTTTTGTGCCCCAACTATAGAGGGTTGGGACCCAACCTCGGGTGAGGAAATGGAGCCCTCAAGTGAGGAAAAAAGATCTGACCTGAAGTGAAAAAAATGAGAAAAGGTGGCGTGCCTAGAGTTCAAACCGTGAAGTATCGCCTCTTACCAGTGAGATAAGAGGCTGTTTTGTATTACAGTTGACATTGAAAACAGCCACGCAATAGTCCTCACTTAATATCATACATACCATGGTAAAGCCTCCTTCCTACTAATTCTAAGAATATGAGGACAGCAGAAGGGTCCCACTTTTTATTTTTCTTTTTTTTTTTGGGTAAAAGACGAAAGGAGCCATAAAGTTAAAGCATGAATCGCATTTGTACGAGTGTTTTTTTTGATGATGTAGAACAAAAGGAAGCCATACAGGCCTTGAATAAGATTAATGGCGTGGGGTTGCCTCATCAGAACAGTTTTAAGTGGCCTTCTTGGAACAAGGACGGTCTAGATTGAACCACATAACAAGAAGATGCATCCAATCACTCTAAAGGATGTTTATAAACATGGCCCAAAATACATAATGCATCAAGTGCATTGAAAAATAGCCTACCTGATGCTCTGCTTTTACAAGGGGGAATGGTATTGGAACGAAAGACACATTGTCCATATGGACCTCTCAAAGTTACATTTGCCTATTAATCACATCCTACACCAGTAATGAAGAAAGGGGGTTGTGGTTGGGTTTGGGGGGGGGGGGGGGGGGGGGGGGGGTGGGGGTGGATGGGGATCTGACTGAAAGACACATCAGTAGAATTGATACCAATGTATCTTCTATGCTATGAACCTTCTACGTAAGCATTCCTCATTCGATCTCCGACTCATCAGTCTCACTGTCCAAGTACATCTCGGCCATTTCAGGGTCCCCAAATTCCTCTTCCTCTTCCTCTCTTCGCTTCCTTTCATCTTCTCTAGCTCTCTCCTCCGCTCGAGCTTTTGCCATTTCAAGTCTGGAGCTAACTACTTCCCACGAAACAAGCTTCTCCATAAATATTGAAACATAATTGGCCCGCTGGTTCTGCATAAGAGATGTAGTAGATCATGAAATAATGATGATTAGTTGTCATAAACACACTCCTAACCATACAACTGTGTAATGGGAACACACCTGGTAGTCGATGAAGTATGCATGCTGCATTTAGCCAACCAGTGACATCATTAGTAATAAGTTGATAACAGTTGCAAAATGAGAAGTTACCTAAGGTAATATTGCATAAGACTGCATTTAGCCAACCAGTGATATCATTAGTAATGAGTTAATAACAGTTGCAAAATGAGGATTTACCTAAGGTAATATTGCTTAAGACTGCAGTCAATAAAACCATGAGTTGCGTGATATGGGTGAGATAATTCTTCATTATTCTGGGGCCCTCCTACTGTCAAGGTACATGTTTTATGAATACTGACCCACAAATTTATCCTCCAGCCTGAATGATATTTGGGCCAGCAATTTCCTTGGGGATAGTTCTAATGCAACAGTACTAGATTGACTATGTATAGGTTCACTAGTATCACAATTTCCATGTCATACATATACATTTCTTAATTGCTCAAGTGACAGTTGACTCTATCACATTTTCCATATTTCACCTCTATACATTCATTTCTCAATTGCTTTAGTGGTAGGATCTGAAGTTACCAAGAAAACCATCTCCATAGAGTGAGCAGGACATGTACAATATCCAGGCTCATCCAGACTGACCATATTCTGGGTTAGTAGCTTGATTGAACCCAAATTATACCAGTGACCATAGATAGCAATTGGAACACTTGAAAACTATAGACACAATCAGACAAGGCCCAACTAACAAGACACATTCAATCGGCAGAATACAAAGATCATCCGACAAAAATGACTTTCAGGTGCATCACAACCACTAGTCCCAAAAAAGTTAATGGTCCAGATCAGGTATGGGTCTGCCACACATCCTGAGAGAACAAATAGACACATTTGATCCAATAAGTGACAAGTAGGTAGCAGCTTAAATTGGACCCATCTCTCATCCCATCTCCCCTTGAATTGGCACCAAATACAATTTCATAGTCATCCAAACTGTATCTACCATTGGATATTAATTTGAAAATTTTAAGTGCTTTTCAACCCTTGGGGGCTAAATATCTACTCATTTAATTCCAACCAAGCAGACTTTTGGTCCAGCCCTCATACATGTGTACCATTTTATCCCCCGCTCACCACCCTGTGACCACCCAGGTGGGTCCAAGGAAATTGAAATTTATAAGCATGCAAGCCATAGATGAGAGAGAGAGAGAGACATAGTGACATACATACATAAACACTGTAGTCTTGTCTAACAAATTTATATACTGTGGAATATAAAATTGTGCATGTAGAAAGGTTGATTATTTAGTACCTCCCAAACATCGACAGTGAGGAGCGGCTGCAATAGATCAACAATTGTTTATGAGCCTCTTATGGCTAACAAAGCATGAACTGGCAAGGGATGTGGTCAAAGACATACGCACCAAGTAATCCCAAACGAGTGGATTCACAGCATTGGGGCTCTTTACCACCACAAGCTTATTGTCATCTTCTGATGGATAAGGATTCACCGCATTACCTACATCGAGCTTATTTGCCTTATCTGAAGAAAACCTAGTAAAACTTAGTTTACCTACATATTGAAAGATCAAATTGATGTACTCATGACATGTCCTATCTTGACATGAAAGCTTTTAGAAGTACAAACCACTCACACACAAGCCAAGCCCAACCAGAACCAAACTGCGTTGCTGCGGCAGATTTGAAGTCAGTTAAAAATGCTTCATAAGAACCAAAATCTCTTTCGATCAATTTGAGAAGATCTCCAGATGGTTGTCCCCCTCCATCAGGTTTCATGGATTGCCAGAAAAAATCATGATTCCAGATCTGCACATGGAGTGAAATGTAGAAATTATGGAATAAAAATAAAATCACCCAATATTATATGATACTTCAGGGTGTTAAACAGTTTGATTTAATCCAAGAGCTTAACAACTGCATATTTTTCTTGCTCTTCTAATCCATATTGTCCACTTGGATTTTTACCACAAATTACTAAATAAATGGATGGTTTAAAAAAAAAAAAAAAACACACTATGCAACAATCCACATCAATATACAGGATAGGACGCCATTGTATGGCATGGATGCAGCATGTGTTGCCGCATGAGGACCACATAGTTTAGCGAACCTTTTCCATCCACCTTGGCAAACCATGCATGTAGTCTCAAAGAGTAGCCCAAACATTTTAACTCCTTTCTGTTGGTATTATTTTACATCATCAAAACTTAGGTTTATGAGTCCCCATATCATCACCACCACCACCTTACAACAAGTCCTCGCGTCATCATTGAATAATTATCCCATCTATCTAGTGCCAGCTTTGTGAACACTAGCTTCCCACTCTTCCCCATTGATGGAGGATCGAGGATGCCTTGAATCAGCACACAATCTTCAACAAGGCTGTAAGCCTTCGAGTCGGGATTGAGCTAGCAACAAGCCAGCAACGAAGGAATTCAAATGGAGCCAGCACCAAAGGAGGAAGGAGGATGGGGTTCATCACCAAACTTATGACAGAACGAAACTGGTTTTCATTAGTTGCATACTGAAAAATATCGAGTTTCCTATTTTTACAATTTCAAGCACTTCCTATCCTCGCAACTTAAAAGACTGGAACAGACTACAACTGAGACTTTTAGAAAACTACTACTTAGTAAGGAGTAAGGACTCCACAATGCCTGAATTGAAAAGCCTAACAATGCTTGAATTGAAAAATAGAAAGCAAGCTAAACTAATCCAAGGGGTCCTCCGATGCGTGGCACCACGGATAGTTGCAATCATCGTGTGGGATGTAGGATTGTCGTTTTGGTCTCCTCTTGCAGACCTGAAGGCCTTGGGGTGGTGCACTTTCCATTTGAAGCTCTCAAACCATAAGTCAGGAGATCCTAGTCCTAGCCCTTGGTGCTCATTGTGTGAATCCATATGCATCCATTTCATATCCATGCATGTCACTAGAAGCTAAGGCGCCCCTTCTTTTTTTCCTCTTTTTTTTTTTAGGCAATTTTTTATTGGTTTTTTATTTTGGGAGTGGGGATAAATTAAGGAGCTCTCGGTTTTCTTGGAGTCAAGTGTGTCTAAGTCCATAACCATTAGGGCCCATGGACATCCATATTTTGTAATGACAAATTTACCCATAGTTCAAACGCAAAGTTAGATGTTGTGTTTCTTCACTTATAGCACTCAACTCTTCAGGAAACAGTTTTAGTCACTTAAAGGTGCAACATGGCACCCAATTTGAACCATTAATATACGAAGAGTAGAACACCATTTGCATTTACAAACTCTCTTATTACTCCCAAGTCTACTATATGTTTTATTCCAAATTAGTTTCTGATCCTGTCAAATTTTATTTTATTTTTATCGGCACTCTAATTTGTGATGTAGAAAATACAAAAACTAAATATGCTTACCAAGGTGATCAATTGTTTATTTATTTGGAGTTGATCTAGGGGTTGTAAACCACAGTTTGGCAATAACATCAGTTGAACACTTGAACCTGCTTTATCCTGGAGATAAATTTGTTGGGAACCAGTTGTAGCCTCTGGTTCAGTATTTTGACTTGGTTAAGGGAAAGTGAATGCACTTTGCTTAACCTGTCCACTTCTCACTCCCAACTTTACTTTTACTCTAAATCTAAATTACTGATTTCTGATACCATCATGATACTTTACAATAACTAATTGTCCGTTGGGTGAGGTGACCACTTCTCCAAGTATTTTGGGTTCATCTTGATGCTGCAAGCCAGGGAATGTCATCAGATGGACCTGTTTTATCCATGAGAGAAATTTCTTGGAAGCGCATTGCAGCCCTTAGTTTAGTAGTTCAACTAGGCTAAAGGCAAATACTATCCAAGTGGAGTAAGGTCTGCCGTTCAAGAACATCTAAATCTATTCATTGTTTCTTTTCTCTTTCTCGAAGGAATGGAGAAAATTCTTTTTACTTATTGTTTTCTCAGCTTGTGATGATTTTTTAACATTCACAAATAATAGATATTCATACAATACAGCTCTATAGATTTTATATTCCTTCTTATTCATGATTTTTTTCCTTCCAAATTGCCCATTAAAAAAGGGTCGAAGAGATTTCTACAAAACCTAAATAGAAAAAGCATAGAGCTGGTATAGTTATTATACCTGTGCAGCATTGTTAAAAGCTGGAAGAAGATCTCCCTTGTTGTATGAAGCAACTATAACATCTTCTAAAGGCATCCCATCGAGCTCAGTTCCTGTTACCTGCTTGTTTAGGTTCTCCACATAACTTCTGTGGTGCCTTCCCCAATGATACTCAAGCGTTTGACGGCTCATATGAGGCTCCAAAGCATTCTACACTTATAAAGCGCAAAATTTTAGAGGTTTATGTGACACCTCGAGAACAACCAACTCAGCAGAGCCAAGATTGAGACAATAAAAATGGTCCGTTGACTTCCATAGCTGTAAAATTCAGGCTTCAGAGGGTATTAATAACTCACTAATGGGTATGGAGGAGGCTTCAACTCAAACCGTGCAGTAATAGAAGCATGGTGTGCCTTCTTTGAACATTTCCTCGGCTGCACAAACACAAGAATACAGAACAAGGAAAGCAAATCAAGAATATCATTTGGTGAAAACTGAAAAGGGGTTAAAAAGGTGTTCTAAAATTCATAAAACCACATTCAAACCAGCCACATTAGTACTAGTAGCAGTAATAAAGATTAAAGAATTCTTTAAAGAATGAAAGAAAAAGCAGTTGGTCTGGTCACACAATATGTTCAAGGTAGCATTACAGCATCAAACATATATGTATGTGGTAAGCAGCAGCATCATTATCTCTCTCTCTCTCTCACTGAAGTTACATATCCTATTCTTAAACTAGCCCAAGCCAGTCATGTTACTCATGTCCCCCATTAAGTTCTAACAAGAGATTCATCCTTGAATTACAAAACAAAGAGAGAAAAAGGAGAAAGTGACCTGTAACGAAACCAATCATGGTTCAACTACAGTATGCAAAAAGAGGTACATCGTACAGATTTGATCAAACCTTAGCAATGCCATTTATGATGGAAACTCTCGCAGGCCAGTTGAGAAGTGTGCAATCTAGGACAGGCCTGCATGTCTGCATCGATGATGGAATCGACGTTCCACAGAGGCAGAGCATTGAGGAAGGGTTTGGGGTTTCTGATGGAGACGATTTGGGGGTTTTGTTCTTCTTTGGTACTCGATATCAAAATGGGGCGAAGGCAATGGTGGCGCTAGGTGAGAACGCTGGAGGCCGGCGCTTGGTCACTGGTGGTGGCTCGGGAGCCGTGGCGCTGGGTTGGGAGGCAGAGGCGCTCTGCCCCTTCCACGCGATTATCTGCTGGCGACGAGGAAGGGAGTAGAAAGGGAGTGGGGAAGAGGGAGATCGAGTGAGGGCTGTGCAGATGGGAGGCCTTACTCAACGTTCAAAGTATGAAACCCTAAAAAGGCTAAAATAGTAAAAGTACTGTATTTAAGTTCAAAATAATGCATAACGTCCCGTTCAATTAATGCGGTTAACCGTGGGTGCAAACCGTTAACCGACCGTATCGATCCGGTCTACACAATTTTTCGTGACCATACCGATTTACTATAAAATTGATTTGAACCGTCCAATTCCATCGGTTCAGTCCGATTTTACGATAATATTAAATTTTTTATACAGTATCCAAAACTGGTCATCGAAAAGGAGATGGTTCTGATTAGATGAGTATGATATATAAAAAGCATGCAAGCACAAATTGCTCTCCCTCATTTCACAACTAGTTCAAATCTGATTCCAATATGGCCCACTGGCCCACACAGTAATAATACAGCTTTTAGCTTCTCCTTTTCTTTTTCTTTTTTCTTTTTTTAAGTAATATGCATATTTCCTTTCTCACTAAAGTTAAAATGGCTCCTAAAGTCTGACTTACCTTTTAATTTCTTTTTTTCTGAGTAACTTTGCTTTTCAGATATCATGAATGACAATTGACAAGGCAGTGAGAGGGAATCCCAATCAAATATTGGACAGGTAAAACCAGTTCAGACACCAACATAAAATTTGTTAAGATTCCATTTTCTTTTTATTGACAAGTGATTCGTTTCCTTCCTCATGCAAGTGTCCATCTGGCCATCTTTCATCCATCACCATCGTGGATTTTCTATGATCTTGACACGTCATGCTTGGATTTTAAGATTGGAAGATTGCAGCTTTACATCAAATATCTTCTCCACATGGAGTGCTTTGATTGTTTAACGTAAGGTCCCCATGGATTATTCCCCAAGCCCCATGGCATATATAGGCCACTTCAGCTTAGACATTGGACAAAGAATTCAATGTTTGGCTTTAAATCTGTTTGGTTGCTAATTTATAAGCATAATTTTAGATTATGGACATGTATATATGTATACGAATATATTTTGATATATTGAGATATTATGAATAGTTGGATGTTGTTTGTTACAATAGTTGAAGTGAAATTTGTTTTGTACTTAATAAGGTGAAGCATATGATTTTTGAATGTAGTAAATGGCTTAAATGTGGTTCAAGCAAGATACGATTGAATAATTTTTCTATCTTGAGAAAATGTATACGGAAATGATTTGACTAAAACTTTCTTATTTCATAATATCACCATATTTTTTTAATAATTTTAGATGTTTATGAAAAAGTAATATCTTAGATTCTTTTTCAATAATTTTAGAAGTTATTGAAAAAGCAAATGCCACATAGTCTTGATGTTCAAATGAGTTCACATAGAAGCATGACAAGCAACTCAACGAGGAGAATAAAAAGGGCTTTTAATTTTGTTTTGTGATTTAAAAGGTTTAGATATATGTTTTGGGGACACTAAGGCCTTGTTTAGCATCTCTACTCTTTTTCTGATAGACCATTCAAAATAGAGTCATTAAAAAGAGCTATAAAAAAAATATGTTATAACAAAAAAACATGTTTGGTAATGAACGGGTCTACTTCAAATAGACCGTTGGGTATGCCCTCTTACCTCTTTTTAGAGGGGTTTGCCACTTTTTAGAGGGGTATCTTCTGTCATTATGTAAAAAATGAACTTATGCACATTATCTAAAACAAACAAACGAGCACAAATACACTAACATGATCCAAACACAAACATACATCCCAAACTTTCCAGCCTCATGTAATACCATCCCAAACTAAAACCCATCTCCAACCCTTTCCATCATCATTTAAATAAAAAAAAAAAAAAAAACACATCAATTGAACATAGAGAGAGAAAGAGAGTAGAAAGCAACTGTTATGAATAGGGAAAGAAACAGGAATAAACAAAGGAAATAGAAGAAAGCAGTACCTCTTCTTCATTCTCCTGTTTGTGGCTTCGAGTTGCAGAAAGAACGAGCCTCTCTCTGTTTGTGATTTTGAGTTGCAGAAAGAATGAGAACTGATGAAGGCTTTATTCAAAGGACTTTTGTTGCCAATAAAATTCCGTCGGGGGCATTTTGTCATAAAAAATGGGTTATGTTGCTTCTTTTTCAAGAGGCATTGCCTCTTATTTTTACATGCCCATTTTTGGGGCATTTTTATTTTAGAGGCTTTGCCTCTTTTGCTCTAGAGTGTGCTGAGGCTATAAATCACTGCTAAACACCTCTAAATTTCAAAACCTTTGTCCGTTTTAGAGAAATATATGTTTAGAGGCAAAAAATAGACATGCCAAACAGGGGCTAAGTATGGAGCCTAACAATTGATCCTTGTTTTTTTTTTTTGTCTTAATCCTAATATTTAATTTACATTTATTAAGATAATCCTATCTTCAAAACGTATGCATGTGAAGGGATTGAATTGCTCATTGGTGGGTCTCTTTTGTGAAAATTTTAACAAAAGGCAATTATTTAGAAAGAGAGAGAGAGATATGAGGAGAAGATAAATAAATGTCTTAAAAATAGAGGCTTTATTTGACTTTTACTAATTTAGTAAAGTGCCAAACGGGCCCAAAGGATAGTTTTCCAAGACTCTTTTTCTATATTTAAAGTAATATTCATTTTTTTTTCATAAACGAAAATTAAAGGCATCATTTTTTACACTTTCAACTTATATTATTTGGTTTGACTATTTTTTACAGTAAAAATCTCTACATCTTGGAGTTAAGAGTGCAAGAGCATTTACATACCTTTAGGGTCCGAATTAGCATTAAATAAAAAAACCTTTTTCATCATAAAATGAAAACGGTGAAAAATATAAGCACAAACTAATCTAGAATTGTTCTTTTCTATAAAACCATTTTCATTTTCGGCAAAATAAAGAAGATAAGCAAAAACCTACCATTTTAAGTTGCAATAAGGGAAACCATGAACCCACAAACACAGAGAGAGAACTCCTACATATAAGAAGAGACGGACTCACACATGGGAGCACAGGGAAAGCAAGCGTCAAATCCTGGACCTCTCAATGAGAACCAAAGTATTTTACTGTGAGATTCGGCAGGCCTGGGCCAGGTAGCATATCTAATTAAAATCAACACTTGGGACTCAACTATTTTCACATAAAAAATGTTCGAGTCCCGACACTGGGCTTATAAGTCAATCTCCATTTTAATCTAACATAATGCGTTTGAAAATCATGCTATTACGAAAACCATAAACACTTTGAAATTAGGCGTGCAACAAAAGCTCATTACAAAGCATATTGTCATGTACTGGATAACTATTTATTTCTAAAAATTGTCCCAACAAATCGCATTTTCTTACATTCGCAAAAAGCCCATATAGCATCCGACCTTTGCGACCCAGTGGCATTTGTGTAATTCAGTAACACCATAAATAACTCCTCCGTCGGGAAGTGCATACCCTAGCTAAAGGTGGGGCCCACATTTAGTTGATCAGTTACCGGGACCGTCAGTCAATCTCAACCACACACCACCATGATCAATCACCCACATTAAGCAAAATAATAACACAACAGTAGCAATTTCTTCATCATCCCAAATTACAAACAGTAAAAGAGAGAAGTAAAACCAGATAATGAAAAAAAAAAAAAAGTTGAATCTTAACTCTTCCCCTTTTTCCAGCAATCTTTCCATGAAAAGTACCAAATCCATAAAAAGAGATTTCTCCATTTCCTCTTCCTCTAGAAGCAGAGCAAGACGACAGATGCAGACACCATGAATCCATAGACAAAGATCAAGAACCCAAAGTAGAGAGCCCAATTCCTCTTGAACTTCCCAAAGTAGCTCTCGGGCGGCTCCTGGTAGTGGATCTCGAAGTCGTCTTCTCCTCCTGCGACTGCGTTCCGCATCTTGAGCTGTTTCAGCCGCTCGGTAGCGAGGCCGAGCGTGAGCTTGTGGCAGCGCCGCTGGTACTTGAATCCGTTGATGCAGCGGAGGGTCTGCGCGACGGAGACGTAGAAGATGAGGTGTGCGAGTGAGAGGAGGCCGATGGGGACCCAGCAGTGGCGGCACTGGAGCCGCGGCGACTGAACCTGGGCGGCGAAGACGAGGGCGAGGAAGAGGAAGAAGAGGTGAAAGGACTTCCACATCTCCTTCTTTTGCAGATCGACGGCTCTCTTCTTCTCTAGGGTCTTCTCGAAGTGGAGCTGGATGATGGTGTTGAGGGCTTGCATAGCTGTTTCCTTCGGGACTAGAGACTGGTGCTCCAAATCCGCCATTAGAGAAGATGAATAAGGAGAACAACAACTACAAGAGACTGTAGGTAAGGTGTTTGTATAAATGCCTCAAACCAGTTTTTCAATCTCTTTCTTGTTACTTTCCTATGAGGTTTTACTTTTACCTTACTTTTTGGGGGAAAGGAAGAGGATGGTGATGGTGAGGAGTTTCTTTTGGCTGAGACTGTCACTCTGGTGTGGCTTCTTATTTTTTTTATGTTTGGTTATCGAGGTTTTGAAGTCGAGTTGCCGAATTTGTTACTGTAGATCTTGATTCGGTGGTCTGCAAGGCTACCAATGAGGCTAGTCTCTATGTGGTTTGAATTTTGAACCGTTCTGACTTCGATTGGTGGGTCAGATACCCTGGAGCAATTACTCCTGCTCTTTCACTGAGTCATGACCGAGTCGTGGAAATCAGGTTTTTCTCCTGTTAACTCACTTTTATCCCTTTTTTTTTTTTTGTTATCTTTGTTTATTTATTTAGTTTTTACAATAGGACACATGTTGATTCACCAAAGGAGGATATGCAAGTAAAGGCCTCACACCTAGCTTTTTTTTTTTCCAAAAAAGAGAAAAGATTTCCAAAACATTTGAATATGAGTCTTTAGAACTAATACGGCCTATCCTAATATTTTAAAGAAACGCCATTGCTGAATAAATTAGAATTCCATTATTAGTCATATATTAATCCAACTAGAATTGATTATAAGAAAAGAAAGTTGGAATCATGGAGATTAGGGGAAATTTTGACTCTCTTCTTCATCATAAATTGGCTTGAAGGGGATGAGATTCGTGAGATCCACCAGCAGATTGGGTGGGACCACCCAAGATAGTTTAAAAAAATAAAAAAAATTATTTATTATTAAGTTTTTAGTTTTATCTAAAGAGTTGTAATTATGATAGTTTCTATTACTTTCCTAGTTTGATTAGATTTTTTTCAGCCTCTATGTGGATTTTTCCTATATTTATGTTGTATTTTGAAATTTTCTAAAAATTATGTGGGTTTTATCCACGTGAGCACTAATCTTATGGCATGCATCAATTTAGCATTAAAGAAAAGATTTTCGTTGGCTTTCATCGTGGATCATAGCTCATTTATCTTTTAAATGCCCAGAGCGTGAGCAAGCGCGGGAAGCCTAAGCGTTAAGTTTTAAAAAAATTATATATAAGGAGAGCAAAATAAATTAAAGTGTAAACTATCTTCTTCAGCTCGGTCGGCATTATATGTATGTTCTTTCAAAAATGCTGGGATATCTGTCATCTGATGAGGGTGCATCATGGGTGTCAAATCAATAGACCTGGTAGACCTTCCTTCCCTATATTAGCCCGAGCCCAGATGTGGAAGCTTCAGGTCTGGGTTGTCTGATGCTGTCCCATGGGCCTAACCCAGACTCGTGTTTATGGCTTGAAACATCGAGCCAGAGCCGGACCATAACTTTGGGCCTTTTCTGATTTAGGCCCTTATCAGGCCTGAGCATTTATTTGGCCGGAAAGAGTCTCCCATAAATTTTATATAAGTGGCCTCAGGTCTAAAGCCAGGGTCTTGGGTCTGACTCGGATTCGAACTTGGGCACTCTAATTTAAATTGAGCACAGACCAGACCTATGCCAATGTGGGTCCAGATTAAATCTAGCCAGTTGACGGAACCTTAAAATGATTTAGTGCTCTCCAAAGAACAATGAGGAGTCATATTAGCTTGCTAGTGATTACATCTCTGCAAAAATGAGGTAGAAAAACATCAAATTTAGATTATGAGAAAGAGAGAAATAAGGAGTTTACAAGTTAAGATCGACCCTTTAACTGAGATCTTATAAAAGACAAATTCAAAACCCTGAACCCAAAAAGTCCCCAATTTCAATCTGTAATCTTAAAACCCAAATCAAAAACCCTAATCCTAAAATTCCAAGGCCACCAGGGCCTTGTATGTGGGTCTGCTCGTGTTCATACCTTTAATACCCACATCAAGGAAAAAATAAAGTTCTGAAGAAGAAGATGATGATGATAGAAAACAAAAAGAAGAAGAAGAGAATTAAAAGATGTAAAATAAAATAACCTGGTTCGTAGGCCGGAGGAGGTGCGGGTGCTTGTTATGATGGGGTTCTTATGGAGAAGACGATTAGAGGAGGCTGTAGGGTTTTTCCCTTTCATCAATTTCTTTGTATTTATAAAACAAACCCTCTCCTCTTTCCTTTTTCTTTTTATTTGAATAAAGCAGTTTGGCGGATTTATAGCTGACGTTGCATTTCTTGCACGTGCCAATCGGATATTCGCTGAAATAGAAACAGGCGATACGGTGTGGGCTACTACTCTTCAAATTATAGATACATAAATAATTTATGGAATTAAATTTTTCCATTTACTACGTAATAACATGATTGAACCAATATAATAGATATCTTTTTTTCTTTTTATCAAAGGATTCTTAATTTTTTGAGCTGGACCGTACTAATCCTTCAGACTCAAAAGGAAGCCGGATAAACTCCTCTATAACTCTAATATAATGTCTAAACCGTGGTCATATATCAACTGAATTATCCTTTAAAATTCAATACAATATATATATATATATATATGAGCAAGGCTCTCCTAAGCTTAAGCTTATGATATGATTCCGTAAGCTAACGCTTCTAGGGCCCATCCTTGATCCATCAAAATGGACCAAACATACGACCCCCTTAAATTGCACAAGCCCACCAACTTTTGGTCAAATCCGAATTTACTAGACCGTTAGATCGACTATGTATCAATCCGAATAGACCGTTGACCATTAATTTTTTTGTGCCCAGATGGAGATGATAGAAACCACGATTTGGACTGATTTTTTGTAGGAAGGAGGGTCCGAGGGAGTCCTTGAAATCCCCCCACCCCCATCCCCATATGGATCCCCAAGTTGGCCCCACTACGTAATTGAGCTTACTTCAACTTACCTTATCTTAAGCTTCAGCTTAGGAGAGCTGGCCCCTATATATATATCTATAATTGAATTTTGCACGTGCTGCATATTCAACCAGATAGGTCAACAATTATAAATCAATTAAACATCATGACCAAAATCTCATCTCAAAACCATCAACATTTCAAAGGAAAATCAAATTATCAAAAAATCCATTAAAAAGCTCAAAGGGAGAGATTGGGCAGGTTTTCTTACATGTGACTTATTTTTACACTATTACAGCTTACGCAGCCCTATATATATTTTCAGGAGACAGGGATTAAATACGAGTTTGACTTAAGAGAGAGAGAAATATCGTCTTGTGGTTGTGGTTTTTGTCGTTGAATGGCGGTGTTACCAAGGCATCTTCGTCTTTGTCTTCACGTACGCCTCATCTCGTCGAGTCTCTTTTCGTCTCCATCTCTCAAACCTCAAAACTCCCTCTCGCTCTCCCCTCTCCTCCCTCTTCCTCAACTCCAGGTTTATTAATATCTCTCTCTTTACTCTTTTCCTTGTCTTTGTCTCTGTCTTTTTTTTCTTCTTTTCAATAATGTACCTGTTCTTGTCGGACCTCGCAGAGGGTTCGTGGGGTACCCCAGAAAATACGATGCGGGTGTTTTTAGGGCAGCCGGGTCGTACCGCGACGTCCATGAGTTGGCCGACGCCCCTACTGACAGTTCTGAGCAGAAAAAGGTAGTGTTTTTTCTTGAAAGATTTAATACGTTCTCACCAAGTGGAGATTTCTGATTTCCCCAAGAAACTAAATATTGGATAGTTGTTATTGATAGATTTGTCATTCTTACCGGCCTTCCTCTTACATAGGGTCGTCCTCAATCAATCCCATGTTCATGTTTATAGCAATCATGCAAACAAATCATTCAATGAAACCTATTAATTAAGATGACTAGTGATTGCTAAAAACCTAGTGAAAGATAGCTAATATGCAAACAGTCAAATGCATGTTTATATTTTATGCAATTTGTTATTACCCTAATATGATTTGTAATTTAGGGCTTTACGGTAATGCCCTCAGTATAATTTATGATTTGTAATTTAGGAGGAGCCTTTGGAGTTGGAGTTGGAGTTGGGGAGTAACTCTATGGGCCAGTTTTCCTTTTTTTTTTTTTTTTCTGAATTCAAGTATTTCACTGTAAATTAGGTTCCACTTCCAGCAAAGGAATATTAATACAGAGAGGACCGAAGCAAATAAGATGATCTAGATGTGACCCGAACTTTCTAGGATTTGATTTATCAGGTGATGGATGGGCAATCATTTTCCACACAAGGAGAGATAATTTGATGGCCATTTGTGCATCCCCACTTTCTTTCTTTAATTTTAGCTACTTTGGAACAAAGGCATTTCTTTGAATTCCCAGGGATTCAATGCCTTGGAAATGTACAGGCCAAGGTAGTAATTTTGTATTTTGGTATTTTGGTTTGAACAATTCTAACCAAGGTTAAACACTAAATTTACTTGAGTTTGGACGGGTTGACCTCTTCCGATTCATGACATTGGCCATATACTTCTTATGGCTGATGGAGCAGAGTATAGAGTAGAAGGAGATGAAGTCGAGGTAGTGGAAAGAGGGCTCCAGTGGTAGGACAGAGGAAGAGGGAGATTATGCAGGGTAGGTTGGGTTGGGTTTACCCTCGTCGAGTGCGGGTTGGGATTTCCTGACCCATTTTAAAAACAAGTCAGATATGTGTTGGGCTTCAACCAAAAAACACCCCAGGCCAACTCGACCTGATTTTACATGACTCTATCTATTTGCCACCCTGTACGAATGGATCCTATGTAGTTTTAGTTCATGGATAAGGGGGTTATGTGGTATTTTGGTTGAATATTTCTAACCCAGGTCAAACACTAAACTTACTCCCTGTGAGGTACGGATATTTTTGTATTTTCAAAAAAATTTAAATTTGGCTTTGTCAGCATGATGGAAAAATAGGTCTGATCGCCAATCAAAGTGGTTGAATGATATTGTCAGCATGATGGAAAAACTTTACTAAATTAACGGTTGTATCTATGTCCATCGAGACTTCTGAGCACAATAGAAATTTTCCCTTCTAGAAGGGCTGATTTTCAACACTGTTCAACAAGTGACTTTGATCCATCAATAGTTGTATTATAATCACGACCATGTCTAAAAAAGTACAATTTTTTCTTCTACATATGTTAAGAAGGGTCTGAGAATTTCTCACATGCAACTTTGATTAGTTAATGGTTGTGTTACAATCATGACCATGTCTAAACACCAGCATTGTCCCTCTACGGTCTATAAGAACGGTTTAGGCACCAATGATTTCTTTCTCTTTTTTACCCCCTCTTTTTTCAATGACTTGTTGACATGGAAAGAAGCGAAAAAGACAACATAAGAGAATAGACTGCAAGGCACAGCACAACAAGAAAAAAACACAAAAAGCAAGAAACAGGAAACGAGTTCAATGGTTAGAGATATATCCTCTTCAGCAATAACAATCTTCCTAGCTCCCTTAGCTAGCCAATTCTCCTTAGATTTAGTATGCCTCTTCATATGGTGAAAGGATTCATGCCCGCCAATTTGTTAATCACACTTGATACCCAACAACATACAATCAAAAGAGACCAACCAGAGAAAAAAATATCAGACAATTACAAAAGCACCAACTAAAGAAGATATGGCAAGTTTGCATCTCCATCTGAATTACGACATGGATCAAAATAAGATCCTTTTTTTTTTTTTATCTTCCGCATGCGAAAGTTTCTTTATCCACACCAAAATCCAACAATTCAAGGGCAAAGAGGTGTGATTTAGACTTGCGAGAACAATATCTAGCAATGAAATTCATCTTAAAAAAAAATAAATACAAACCCCACAAAAAAGAAGTTCATATTGTGAAACCCATTTCTTGACTAGAAGAAAAATTTAGATGTCATATTTTTCACATGAAGCTTTTCAACTCTATTTCTACTAGAACACCTCGACCTGCCCAAAAGTATAAATCTATAGCTCCAATTCAGTTTGTGTGATAGTTCCTCATCGCCATTCAATAAATCATAGTGTTGAAACTAAGAAAACTTACAACCAAAAGCACTTATTTTTTGAAGGTTTCATTTGAACAAGTTCTCTTAAAAGCACTTTTTTTTTTGAAGTTTTCATTTGAACAAAGTTCTCTTAAAATCTAAGATGCAAATAATCAATGCCCAACAATTGAATTGATCTCAAATAAATTTAGCATTCACCATAAATAATTTTAGGTGCCGGTTAGGGAGAGGGATAGGAAAGAGGAAGAGAGAAGAGGATAAAGGGGGGAAGGAGGATGGAGGGGTTACTAGGATGCGGGCGTGTTTCTACTAAATGGAAGATGCTGAAAAATATGGAGAAAGGGTGAGAGCTACATAACGCATACCTAATCTTGTAGGTGGGAGGGTGAGAATAAGAAGAAAATCGTCATTGTTGGGGATGACTTTATTTTGGTAGAATATATATATATATATATATAGATAGATAGAGGGATTTTTACATTTTCATGAGAGGGATTCTTACATTTTTCATCAAGGTCCCTGTCTAATTGTGCCAGATAGTAACTGATTAAATTAATTTATGGAGTTTCTCAAGTCATTGGCTGCCTGTGGTCATAATTAAAATAACTAGAACAAACCCATCTAGCCTAAACTTGGACAGTTGGACCTGACCCATGGTCTTTTTGGTTGGGTTGAGTTGGATCTCCAGTCAGTATATGTGTCTCTGTACATTTGGCCACCCTTTTTTGTGGAGGCTAATCATTAGATCAAATCATCCTCACTGTGACTTCGGGTGGCCATGAATATCACTCACTCTAACCATTGGATTGAAGCTACCAAAAGGTTAGTGCACTGTATTTTTGGGCCATATATGATTTTTTTTGGTAGGAGTGCCATATATGATGTGCTATGTCATATCCTGGTTTCAAATAAAACTATGGGATTTGATGTCTGTTTTTGCATTTCAGAATTATATTGTGTACACGAGACCAAGAGAACATGACCCGGTGCTTCTTGAAGCTTCATATGTAGACATGCTTGTTTTGTTACTTGGGAGGTATATTTAAACTAAATCACTCAAGCTATATGTAGTGTTGATGCATAAATGAATCTTACACCATAGATCATATCCTTCCCACCCCTAAAGTGGTGCCCATCAAAATCTTTTATGTACAGTCAGGACCTGATCTTATTTGATAATTTGATGGGCCTGAAATTTTATTTAGACTTAGGGACCATCAAGTTCATCCTCCACTTCCCACATCCCTAGGTGGGCTCCATAGCATGTGTGCGCAGAGCGCTCACCATCAAGGTGCATAAGGGATGATTACTTTATAGGGATCCCCTCATCCGAGCACCATCTATGAGCATCTTTTTGTGTGCATGGTGATGCAGAACGGGCCATAAGTGGTCCTGCCCAAGAAGTTTAGGAATTGTTTTGTTTATTTTTTATTAATAGTAGTTT
Organism: Litsea cubeba; assembly: GCA_012931725.1. Lineage (NCBI taxonomy): Eukaryota > Viridiplantae > Streptophyta > Magnoliopsida > Laurales > Lauraceae > Litsea > Litsea cubeba. The sequence continues at coordinate 135,541,476 of CM022947.1, read as the reverse complement.
CTTAATTTTATTCTAATTAGGATTAGGACTCCAATTTAATCACGTTCCTTGTTTAGATTGATTTATTAGGCTCTAAGTTTTGTTTATCATATATATATTTATATATATGGTGTTGTTGAGATGGAAATTCAGACTCGATTATTGAATAGAATTGTGGGTTTTTCCTTGGAGAGGTGCGTCCTCGTGTTGAAGTCTCTATGGAGACGATTTGAGGTGTCCTTGGATACGTGCTTCGGCACCCATGCAAGCCCTAACCCTAGGGCCTGCATCAATTGGTATTAGAGCAAAGATCTATTCGCTCCGATCACCCTCTGGTCACCGATCGGAGCCTATCCATCCGCCCTATCCCATAATCCATCTGTCCAATCATCCACTGCCAACCACGACTGTTCACCGTCGCCAAACAGGCAAACACCCTTCCCGTCAGCCCCTTATACGCCAAACAGCCGAACCTTATAAGAGAGGGAAGAAAGAAGAAGAAGACAACATACCGTTCACTAGGGTCATTGTAACTTATCGCCAACTTCGCTGCTCGCCCGCGTCGTCAACGCTTGAGCCATCCCCTCCCTCAATCGTTAGCGCCTCCTGCATCGCCGATCTTCCTTTTTTTTTTTTTTTTCTTCCCTTGGTGCCTCACGGAACAAGAAAATGAGTTTGAAGAGCTTTCTTTTCTTTTCTTTTCTTTGCACGGAACTTGAGAGCAAGGATGAAAATAGCGGTTACGGCGGGCGTAGCGGCCCGCCGCCAAAACGCTACGAAGCGGGGGATACGTAGCGTAGCGGGGATACGTAGCGGCGTAGCGGTGCGATTTGAAATAATCTCCCAAAAAATCTAAAAAAATTCCAGAAAATCCAGAAAATTGTAAAATGAAAGAATATGTGGTTCTTTTGCAAAAGTAAGTAAGAAAAGTGGGTGTAGCGGTGCCCTCAATATATGAAGTCCTGTATCGCTGAATAAATAGAAAATAGTAGTAATTATTAGTTTTTTCACATGTATTCATGTTTCTTAGTCATACTAACTTAGAAAGTAATGGAAAGCTCATAAAAAAAAAAACTAGAACATAAAATAAAGGCATAAGACTTAAGAGTTAGGTCATTACTCATTAATGAACATTGAACAATTAAATATCAATACTTTAACATTCTAGGTTCAAACTCAATCAAGTGAATGAACTATGAAGTGATCAATAATCAATATTTAACACCAATTTAAAAATTACAGAGTAGAGAGTTAGTGAAGGAAATAGGAATACCTTAGTCACCAGCACAATGAGGGTTCTTTATAAAATAATTTAATTAAGACCAATTTGAAATCTAGTAGTAATAGGTAACTATATCTTTACTACTATACAATTTCAAACATAATTAAACAGGTTTAATATCTTATCTAGCAAGTTATGATAATAATAGACATCCAAGCAAAAAAATGGAAAGACAACCATCAAAAGAGTCTTAGCTATTATGGTCAAGTATGATCCTTTTATCTTCTTGATTGCCACTTTTTCAAAAACATGCGCTTCGCAGAGGGGGTCTGGGGGATTCCCTTGCGGGAAAAAAAAAAAAAAAAGGAAAACGTATCGGCCGCCACGGTACGTGGCGCCTTTGTAGCGGCTGCCACACTTTGTAGCGGCCGCTACGGGCCGCCACGGATGCGACGGCCGATATTTCGGCCGTGGTGTGGCGGTATCCCCCGCCACGGCCGATATATCGGCCGCCACGCTACGTGGCGGCCGCTATTTCAATCCATGCTTGAGAGGAAGAATACACGTGCCGGCCACTTGGGCCCAAGTCCATACCAGGCCTAGTTCAAGTTGATCTCTGGTCCTTTGACCCGATCTAAAGGAATCTCAGCCCGAAACTTGTTTCACTGATCAGTTACATCAACATCAGCCATCCAGCCTCTTGACGAGATCAATGGAGGAGACTTGTTTCAGTGATTTTGGTGTCATCTGAAGCCCGAGTTGAGATCCGTTTTTGCCTACGTGCTTGTGGAGAGTAGAACTACACATCAGGTTAGTTAGATTTTTTTTTATTGCTTAAAAAAAAATGGTGGTTTATAAGAAGAAGGCAGAAGTGGAGTCTTCCACTGCAAACGAAGAGGATTTGAAGGAACCATTGTGGAGTTATTGGAAAATGTTAATCAACTCTCCGCAACGATGGTTCAAATCCAAGATACTCTTGCAAGGATAGAAACTAGATTGACCAATTTGGAAAACAATCGGCTTGCGGATAATCACCGCGATGATGGAGAAAATATTCGAAATCCACGAGATCAACACGCGGTCAATTTTGATCGAGATTTAGGGATTAAACTCGTGATTCTCGATTATGATGGGAAACTAAAGCCCGATGAATTTATGGATTGGTGAGTATGTGTGGAGAGTATTTTTGCACATAGGCCCTTGACGGATGGTCATAAAGTTGCCTTGGTGGCAAATCGATTTTGCAATTATGCTGCGATTTGGTGGGCCAAGTTGCAAAAGAAGAGAAGGAATTAAAACATTGACCTTGTTGAAACATGGATCAAGATGAAAAATCTGTTGAAGAAAAAGTTTCTTCATGTCAACTATTCCAGAGATCTTTGTTCAAGCTTTCAAGACTTGAAACAAAGGTCCAAAACTGTTGTTGAATATTCTGAGGAGTTCCAGATCATGCAAGCTCGTTGTGGCTTGAATGAGGATGATGATGTGTTGGTTGATCAATATTTTCATGGGTTGAGAATTGACATAAAACATATCCTTACATTCAAGAATTTTGATAATGTTGATGAGATCATCCAACATGCCATCAAAGTCAAAGACATTGCTAATTATCAAGCTCGAAAGTTTAGTGTGTCCTAATGGTCTGCATAAAAGACCCCGTGAAAGCCTGATTTCAATCCAAGTGCTAGTTCCTCAGAAAAGTTTTCCTCCAAGTTTGAAGATCAAAATAGGTTCACATGTTTTCATTATAAGCAAAAGGGGCATGGTTCGTTTGAATTTCCAAAGCGAATTAACTTAATGGAAGGTGCACACGATGAACCTGAAACACAAAAATGATCCTAAAGATGAAGATTTGGAGGAAGTGGAAGAAATAGAAGCCGAAAAGGATTGTGAAGCTCTCTTGGGCCTCTAGAATTCTACACCCATTGTCGAGAAGAGATGGTTGAGAAAAAATATTTTTCGTTCCACAGGTACAATACATGGGCAAAAATGTACAGTTGTGATTGATGGTGGAAGTTGTGAAAATATCGTCTCCCAGACTCTTGTTGATCTCTTGAAGCTGAAGGTTTACAAGCACAATCGACCATACTTTGTCAAATGGCTAATGACTGGAGATGAAGCGCAAGTGCGGCGTACATGTCAGGTTACTTTCGCAGTTTGTGATGATTATAAAGATACAATTTGGTGCGATGTGTTACTAATGGATAATGGAGATATCCTATTGGGTCGCCCATGGATGTATGACGAGAATGACACTCATGGGATGCGCGACAACACATACACATTTATGCACGATGAAAAGGAAGTTACACTCTATCCAATGAAACCAGAATCGCCGAAGAAGAGATCAAGGGCTCCTGCCACAAAGGAAGTGCTTCACGTACACCATGTCTACAAAGGCAACATGAGGAAGACCCAAGTTCGAGGTCGAAATCTTCTTTCAACCTGGGGGAATGATGCAGGACGGGCCATCAGTGGTCTCACCTAAGAAGTTTAGGAATTGTTTTGTTTATTTATTTTTATTAATAGTAGTTTCTTAATTTTATTCTAATTTGGAGTAGGACTCCAGTTTAATTACTTTCCTTGTTTAGATTGGTTTCTTAGGCTCTAGGTTTTGTTTATACTTTATATATGGTATTGTAGAGATGGAAATCTTGGACTTGATTATTAAATAGAATTGTGGGTTTTCCCTCGGAGAGGTGCGTCTTCGTGTTTAAATCTCTGTGGAGACGATTTGAGGTGTCCTTGGACACATGCCTCGGCACCCATGCAAGCCCTAACCTAGGGCCTGCATCACATGGCCAATGTGGGACCTACATGGGGCCTTGCCAATCATGACCCCCCTCCCTTCTCCCCCCTTCTGGCCGTCCGTTTCACACACTACTACCTGGGAATTTCACCTGCCCAATGTGACTTTCATCCAATTGATACTTGCCATTGGATTGATAAAAAAAATTGCGCCTTCTAATACCATCAGACGTGAGGAACAGTGCAAGGTGCTTGCATGAGTATGAGCAACGAACTTGTGCCTTCTTCCCATTCCTTTTATTTTTATGTGGTGGCGCCCCACCTTTGCCAAATCCAAGTGATGCAGCCCAAAGAAAACGGCTACTTCAGAAAGTAGTTTGAATAATGTGCCAAATCAAGCCCAAGACTCATGGGGCCGTTGTGCCCAGTGGCGAACCTAGGATTTTTATTTGGCGGGTGCGGACCATGGTCAATTGAAAAGGTCAAAATCTTTTGCCATACTTCACATTAACAATGGCAAAAGAGAAAATATATTTATTTAAGAAAAAAGAAGAAGAGAATGTATTGCATTTAAATGGTTATGACTATGTAAACACAAACAACATTCATCAAATTAAACAACAAGAATCACAAATATATGAACACCCATACATCAAATTGCAAGCAAAGAAATTAATAACGTAAAATCCTAAAATGAATCTACAATTGAAGAAATTTTGAATGACATACAAATTTGAGAGAGAGAGAGAGAGAGAGAGAGAGAGAGAGAGAGAGAGAGAGAGAGAGAGAGAGAGAGACCTTTCAGATGATGCACCTCTGAACAACACCAAAGTTGATGCAGGTTGATCCAAGAACAGGACCCACAGGCCTTGATGGACCCGCTTGATGGGGTCCACATGATCGACAATTGAACTGCTCCATGTGTACAATTACAAAGAAAAAAAAATTCCATGTAATAATAAAAAAAAAGACAAGAGTATGTAATCTGAGAGAGAGAGAGAGAGAGAGAGAGAGAGAGAGAGAGAGAGAGAGAGAGAGAGAGAGAGAGAGAGAGAGAGAGAGAGAGAGTCTAGTAATCCAAAAAACAAAAACCATGTAATCAGATGAAAAAAACCCCATACCTAAGTTGTCAAGCAGGGAGAGAGGGAGGGAGGGCGGGCCCATGTAATCCGACAAAAACAGAGAGAGAGAGAGAGAGAGAGAGAGAGAGAGAGAGTCCATGTAATCCAAAAAAAAAAAAAATGAAAAAAGAAACAAACCATGTAATCAGATGAAAAAAAACCCCATACCTAAGTTGTCAAGTTCCTTTTTTCCTTCTCTTTTTCCTTCCCTTTCACGGTTATTTGCCGATTTCAAAAAATCCATCAGTCCATCTCTTTCCTTGCTGCCGGTTTCTACCTTAATTGAGTCGGTTTTGTGAGAGGAATTTTGTCCCGGTCCAACTCATCCACCAAGCCTTGCATACGACAGCTCCCTCTCAATATTGGCATGATCTAGAAAGCACATTGAAAAAATAAAATAATTTACACTAAGTAAGATAATCAATTCCCATGTGAAGAGATATAGATTCCTAACAAAAACAACATGAATCGGGGAATAGAAATCAAGTAAAGGCATAAAATGAAGTCATTTTCTATATACTAAAACTTTTATGATTAAAGTACGAAAACATAAACATATTCAATGAGATGGACACCTACATTTTCATTTATTTTCTTTGTTTATCAGTGATGGATGCAGATTGATAGCTCAAGACAATGCAGTGTAATTTTTATCCTATTTTCTTAAATCACGAGAGTTGAAATCCATCACCATTCAGAAAAAAAAAAAAAAAAGAGTTGAAATCCATCAAACAACCCAAGCTAACCAAAGGCCATCACCCAAATTTGGTCCCGCCGAAGCAGAGTCCTAGGAGGGTCCAGGCTGGAGACAGACCTGACCTTTGGCATTTTTGCACAAAGTGGCTGCTCGTAGGTCTCGAGCCAGCGATCTTTCACTTGGCACCCAAACAACCCAAGCTAACCATGAACTGAAATTTCTGAAGCATTAATCCCACGCCATTAACCGTAATCTTAGTGAAGCTGATAAACTTAATAGGAATTACCTGCTGAGTAGTGTATTCAATAAAGCAGTACCCCAACGTCTTCTGGTTTTCTGGATTTACCGGCATCCAAACTCCAAAGCCCATCTTCCTTAATAGTGCCAATCTGGCTGTATAGTGTGTATCTTTCTTCTCACTCCATCCAGCTTATCAAACTTCTCTAGAGGAACAACTGGTAGCTTGTCTACTACAATAACATTCTGCAATACAGTTTCAAATTCCAAAGGATCGTCTCGTAGAAGATCTTGATCATCATCACTTAACCTGAAAACAATATATAAATAAATAAATAATAAAAGAAAAGAGAAATTAACAGCAAATCATGTGTTAAGATGTTCTGAAGCTTTCATTAAGAGAGCACAACCCTGCCAAAAAAAAGACATAGGGTTAGAACAAGGGTTAAGAGTTTACAATTAGTATTTTTGAAGTTTGATACCTTCTAATACCAAAGTCTTCTCCAGGTGATGCAGGACAGTGCAAGGCTAAACTAAATGATGATATGAGATCAAGAAAACTTTTGACATTCACAATTAATATTATAAAACTTGAAAATTCAGATTGCACCTCTTGTGTAAGATTTCAATTTGCGAGTTAGAGGTGGCTCTAGGCCTTGTCACAATCCCGCAATATGAACCCCTCGAATTATGATCGGGAGTCTCAATGGAAGAGAATCCCCTCCACTAGCTTAGGGCTCAACTAATTTCCAATAGATTTATCCTCCCTTTAGAGGATTTGACAAAAGACTAGGTTCTAAGGTTTTGGTCAAAAGGTTAGTATTTGTTATGAATAGATTTAGTATTTGTTATGAATAGATAATGAAATTCAAAGTTGAATTGAATGAATCCCGCAGTTATAGCATTAATCAGCAAGTGCACTTTCATATTTGAATTAACAGTAAAATAGAGCTGAAAAGGGATCAGATGGGCTTAAAGAACCTGAAAGTCAGATTCAGCTGGGCTTCTCCTGGTTGGGTTCAGTTGTGCCTGTTTGGACCGGGCTGGTTTGTCCTGGATCTGGCCTCTGATTATATTGGACCTGATTTCCATTATGTGGGAGGGTGGAATTTGAGATGCAAAGATAGTGGTCGTAGGTGGGTTATGAGGCGTAAGGAATTCTGCCACTTGGTTTATTGGATGTGAGGACTTTGACGCATCTAACTAAAATATTAAAAGATTAAATCAATACATTAAATAAAAGCAAACTAATTTGATAAATAACTTGGGTGGGCTGCACGGCTCACGTGACCGTATGATCACTTGGATGGGCCCCTCTGATGGACCCGACTTGATCTTCAATTCTCATCTTTGCTTGTCCCTCCCAAGTGGCACAACCCAATGTGGGGTCTTCCTAGTTTGCCACAAGGGGTCTTCATCTTTATCAAATGTTATATCGAACTAGATCCAACCATTGATCCTTCTCAAGGTTTAGACCCAATGGTGGATTTGTTCTAAAATTAAGATCCAATGGTGGATCTTTTATAGAATCGCGATCTGATGGTGGATTCTTGTCCAAAATCATGATCTAACACCTGACAAGGATCATCCAACCATGAGGAGGCACGTGTGCGTGTCTTTCGGGCCTTCTTCCTCTTACATAATTTGTGTGGAGGGAGTATGATGTCCGCATCACTAGGGGGGAGCTGTATATAGTCCCAATCGACGTGAGAAAGATCAATCCCTAGACGATTGACCATTGCTTCTACTTCAGCCATTGAAGTCACCTCTACCATTGAGGTTGAAAATCTTTAAAAGGAAAAAAAATTAAAAAAAAGGTTAGAATTTTCTTAGAATGGGAGAATCGCAAGACAAGCAGAGATTGCAAAATATAAAAAAAAAATGCTTCAAAATTCTGAAATTTATACCCCAGCAAAATAACTGAAACTTAAATTTTGCCTTTTCTTCTTAAAATATCAAAGGATAAATAACACAGAAATTTTTTTTATTAAAAATTATAGAAAAAAAATCTAAACAAAATAGAGAAACAAATGATCAAACAGTGAAGAGGGCAATTAATTTGGGATCCACATGGGACGCACACCTAGAAGGGAGACAACTAAGCAGTGGAAAATGAAGATCAGGCATTGAAGAGGGGAGGGGCCAGGGACTGTGGGCTGTGAGTGAGGAGATGATGATGAAGACAAGGAAGATAAGTTAGGGTTTTAGAGATTTGAGAGAGAAAGAAAGAGAGTAGAATGGGAAGTGTAAATAGTGATAGCTGGCCGGAGAGAGGGAGAAGATGTGAAACGCTGTCGCTTTGCTAGTTTGCCTCTTTGATTGAGACGATCTTCCATGGAGAATACCCAACAAGTGTTTTCAACGAAGAGGAAGATGAATTGGGGTTTTTACGAATGAATAAAGATTTCGATCATAGGGGCGCATGATGGGCTTAAATGGGTATGGGTCTTAAATAGGTGGTGCACAATGGGCTTTGAACCGGTGCATGGGCCATACGGCCCATAGCCCTGTAAGGGGATTTTGAAATATAATGGGTGCATCTTCCCCCACGTGACAACACATGGGTCCCCCCCGGTTGTGCCCAAGATGGGGCCCACGACTGACCTACCAGGCCTAGTCCGGTTGCAGTTATAAGGCAATAAATCAATATGCCCTTTGATTATATCTATTAGAATAATTGTCTTTCTAAGTATTTCCCTTTAATGTACTTTTTCTATTTGAGTAAAGTCTCGATTAAATTTATGTTTTTATTTTAAGGAATGGAAGTACATGTACTACAAGGAAACTACCTTTTTTAGGGCCACTTTTTTTTGCAAAAAATTGATAATTCTTGTTTGTGAGAGTTTGGAATTCTCCAAAGGCTCAAATGCCGTCCTGCATCTAGAAAGCTAGAAGTATTAGAATTCTACAATCCAAAAGTGACATTACATAGGACAGCTTTGTGTATTCTCGCCATTCAAACGGAGAATATAGAATTCCAAAGGGACAACATCACAATCTAGAATTCCCATCTGAAATACCTTTCAACAAGTGGGTGCTTGGGATTCTCAAGAGGCCTATTTAAAGATCTCGCATGTAGTTAGAAAGGAACTCCAATAATATTTTAGAATCTCTCTTCTTTTTGGGTTAGAACTGTAAAAGTGATTGTGTTCGCTTGAACGTGCCCGCCCACCTTTGGGCGAATCCTTCCACCAACCTACCTGCATCACCAAGCCAAAACCATTCACACACAGCGAAATCCCCAAAATGATCCCTCTCCCCACCCCACCACACACGCACGCACAAAAAAAAAAAAAAAAAAACGGAGAGAGTAAAATGACGCTCATTTTTTCTTACAACCATTTAACAATTAACTACCATTGGATTCAATAAAAAAAATAATAAATGCACTAAGAAAATCATTAAGCTTTGAGGCTTTAAAATCGAGTGTTATGACTATTTGATTGCAATATGCCACACCTCTTTTTTATCCGTCCACTGAGGAGTATTTTGTGGTCAAAATCCAAAGTTGAGGTTATTTGTAGTTAGAAAAGATTCATTACCGACCTAGATTAGTTTCATCATGTGCAAATTGCCTCAATTTAAATAAGAAAAGCTCCATTTCAATAACACAAAAAGGAAAAAATATATTTATATTTAATGTCTGCATCTATGAATTAATATGAAACTGCAGCAAGGAAGCGGCTCTAAAGGCCATTGTGTCCTGTAGCAATTCAACCTTTGAGCTCCGTCGCGAATTAACCGGATCATTTTATGCCAACCTCACTGGATTGCAAGCAAAGACTTTAGCTGGTATGATGATAATTCTCCTTCAAAACACACCTACATATGATTTATCTTTATTTTTAGTCAAAAGATTAGTGATTAGTTTTAAAAATGTTGCCATAAGTATTATTGGCCATCGTATGTCTTATAATTTAATCTTATCGCTGAAAGTACTAATATTTTGGTATTCTTTCGCATCTTCGCACATTTAACTTTAGCTTATTTCTTAAGCTATTTAGTATTATTTTATTTTATTTCTTGTGAAAATTTTTAATTACATTCATGGAAACCAAAAATCTTGAACGCATTGTGAAACTATTTTGATATGATAAAATCATGAGGCCAAGATTTGTTACAGTGCCATTGGATATGTAAACTACACCCAAAAAAAAAAGAGAAGAAGAAGATATGATTGGAGCGATCTAATCTGACCTATTTACCTTCTTATCTTTGTAGGGCCTGTGATCGATGTACATCTAAGTGGGCCATACACAAATTAAGGCACGCTCTTCAATGGTCAACCATAGGTTCTTGACGTTTTCATGTCATTCACCTATGAAAGTGTACATTTTTGAGTGGGGTGAAAGCTGAAAGATAATGTGAAAAGGGAGTATCAACTAAAAAGTGAAGACCATCCAATTTTCGTTTTGAGGTGGAATTTTTTCTCACAGAGGAGAGGATAAGAAAGTATATACTATCAAAAGTGGGAGAATTCGATCCTTGTAGGGTTTAGGGTTCCCAAGAGCTGGTGCTTTCAAAATTTTCAAGCTCTTTCCTACATGCATCAGCATGGATATTTCCATCGTGACCTTAAGCCAGAAGACTACTAAAAATCAATCTATGCATAAACTGCAAAATCCAAACAGCATGCTCATCAAAATTCAAAACCCTACCAGAACAACAAATGAATCGCACGTCAATTCACCATCCAAAAATGAAAACCCCACTCATTCATCAACAACCGTCAAATCAACAAGCATCTCAACATCACTCATTCATCAAACAAGCATCTCGACATCACTCATTCATCAACAACCGCCAAATCTGTGAAATCAACAACAAGCATCTCGACATCCAATCATGAAAAATAAATAAAAGATCGAAACCCTAGAAAGTGTTCTCACTTCTCTACTAGGGTCCCAATGGTTTAGGGTTCAGAATTCGATTCTTGACGTTTTCATGTTATTCACCTATGAAAGTGTATTTTTGAGTGGGGTGAAGGCTGAAAGATAATGTGAAAAAGGAGTATCAACTAAAAAGTGAAGACCATCCAATTTTTCTTTTGAGGTGGAATTTTTTTCTCATGGAGGAGAGGATAAGAAAGTATATACTATCAAAAGTGGGAGAATTTGATCCTTGTCTCCTTTGGTCATGTTTGTCCATCATATTCCATCTTTCTCCATCTTTCAGCCTCTGCACTTTCATATCGATATGGATATGTGTCACATGCCCCCTTCCCATTCTCCCTGTTTGCTATCTCCCACAACCTTACTTGCCTGAACTCTCCTTTGATATATAGCTTTTTTGGTAAAGTGATAGGTGTAAATGTAAACATAATCTACCTTTAGGATCTAGATCTTGAAGAACTTCCATGACAAATAGTCAAAGATTTCTTATGCTTTTTAAATTTGACATGTGGAAGAGCTTTTGGGCCCCACCAGCATACCAAATACAAGACGACTTTTGTGTCTTATGGTCTACAAAGAATCAAGTTCATTGGATGTCATTAGCTGTTGGATCTAAGGCCGTGAAATAAAGTTCTTTTCATGCGTTAACATCGAATGGACCTTTTTTTAAAGGAGTACTTGCTTTCACATGTCCTATTTTTAAAATTAGCTGCGAGATTTTGTTAAGAAAAAGTTATCTAAATCATTGAGGCCTTTTAGCATGACTCTTATCTCAATGCCCAATGAATCCTTAGTAGACATTTGTCATTTTCCTTCGATCCACATAGGACACTGGCGTTTGATCTATGGGGTAAAAGGTCAATGGTCATGACAAATATCATTATCACCACCATCATCATGACTTTGTCCCAACTATGTTGGAGTCGGCTAAATGAATTCCGTTTCTCCATTTGGATCTATCCTAAGCCAAATCCTCGTATAAGTTGCATTTATTCAGGTCCTACCTTCCTAAGAGCGGAAGGCCCTGTCCTTGTCAAAGTTTTTTGTAATCCTTAAATTTTCTGGATCTGCCATTGAATCCTCCACTTCTTTATTAGAAAGAAATGGAAACCTAAGCATTCAATGAAAAAAGAAAATAAAGAGAATTAAGGGAATAACAAAATTACAATCCTATACCGCCCCCTTCATTTTCGTAGTTGCTACTACTGAATATATATTCATAGATTCATGTAGAGTTTTCCAATGTTGTCATGGCGACCCAGGACTAGACTTAGAGATTCGTTGGTTAGGACTTTTACTGGTGTTCTTTCTCCTATGCGAAGGCGGAAGGGAGTGGCCTTTTCACAAAAAATAAAATTTAAACCGTAAATTTTTTGAATCCACCCTTACCCCTCCACTTCTTTACTCCAAAGATATGAAAACCTAAGCATTCAAAGAGGAAGTAAAATGAGGAGAATGAAGGGATAATAAAATTACAGTTCTATACTACTCTTCATCTTAGTTCCTGACATATGTTCATGGATTCGTGTAGGGTTCCCTGGCGTTTTAATGTTGGAGGAGCGGAAAGCGAACCTAGTTATCGAATTCTGTGTTTAGGATTGCTACTGTGGTTCGCACAGTAATTTAAGATTCTCTTTGCAGAATGTGTGCTGTTACTTAATTTAAGATTCCTTTGCAGAATGTGTACTGTTACTTAATTTAAGATTCCTTTGCATGAAGTCCTAAGTACGGTTAAGACTTCCAAAATAGAGTGGAGTTTATCATGTTCCATATTTATGTGTTTAATTCTATGTAATTTACTTGCATATGGTGCTTGTACAATGGAGCCTAGTAGTCTAATTTAACATCCAAGTTGTTTTAACACACAGAAATATGTCCCACCTGATGAAGCTCTCGTCTTGTACAATGCTAGAATAACATTTTTTTTAGAAATTTTATGTTCATAATGTGTGTTTTTGTTTCTGAGGAAGTTGATAGGGATTAGGCCAAAGTTTATACGTAAAATAGCTAGCAAAGGAATTTTGAATGTTGAAGTTGCAACATTAGATTAATCCAATGGAGGAGAGAAGCGTAGTAGACAGGAGTGAAATTGTCGCCTGAAGGCTGAGCTGATGCTTGTCCAAAACACTGACTAGGAATACAAATACACTTGTGCCAACTAAAAAGTCCCATGGAGTGTCAGCATAACACATGCTTCGACTTTAACAAAAAGTCTACATGGACTAACCCCATGATTCTCATCCAAATATTGGATGAGAACATCTAATATTTAGATGAGAACCATGGAGTTAGTCCATGGTTCTGTCCATGAGTTAGTCCATGTAGCAGGACTCCGACTTTAAAGTTGGAGAATGTAAGCAACACAAGGCTGGCAAACGGTCAGTTCGGGCTGATTCGAGTCGGGTCAGAGGTGGAGCACATATTTTGGACCCCCTGCCCGTGACCAACCCCTTTTTTCTAAATAGATTGCAAATTTGCAATCCATGCCCATTAGGTCTTGGGTCTGGCTGATCCATATAATGCGGGTCGGTTTGGGTTGACCCAACCTGACCCGTGTAACTTGTATACTAGTAAAAATTAATCATTATATGTGGGTTTGAACTCATGACCATTTTCTTTTTAAGAGGCTAACCTAACCACTACACCATATAACTATTTCATACAAACATTTATCTAAAGAATCTTAAAGTTAGTTAGATGGGGATGTGACCTTATTAACCACATGGGGTATTAAAACTAGTTTGGAACATCAACTAGTAGTTAGACTTTTATCTAGGAGGTATTTGTAATAGTAACTATATTTTTCAATTGGTGAGAGGTATTGGACTTCAAGTAATGGAGCGAGGGTTCGAATCTTCTTCAAGTAATTTTTTATATTTCTTTATATATTTTATAAAAAAATATATATATTTATATAATTGGTCCGGTTCAATTTGAGCGGTTTAACCGCACATTCAAATCGAAAATCGAACCAAACTATTTAAAGGAAATCCGAATCGTGACCGAACCGATCTACTACAAAACCGATCTGAACCGCCCGATTCGGATCGATTTAGCGGTTTTAATAGATTTTTTTTGCACCCATAACGTCCACAGTGAATTTGGTCATTTCACATGCTACTCTAGAAAGGATAGGAAATGAGATGGGTCTTTTAACCCCACTTAGCCACAGGTATTTCAATTGTTTGTCACAAATTGAGCGAGGGACCACTCCAATTTTAACCATGGCCACTCTTTTATTTATTTATTTATTTATTTAAGAGTAATGGTCCTAAAAAAACGATCCTGACAAGGGACTCTCTTAAAATCTAAACTTGAAATAATCATCAAGCCAATGACCATCAAACCCTCTGCTTTTCATTTATCCAATGGTTCCAAGGAGTCCTTACCATAAGTTGTAAGCACTGTCCTTCCAGGACCATTATTCTTTATTATTATTATTTTATATATAAAAAGTACCAAACTTATATTAAAAAGTACTAAACTTTGAGGAATTTTCATTGATTTAGTGGTTCATGGGAATCCTTATTGCATGTAAGGACTGCCCTTAAAGGACCTTACTTGATTGTAAGAAATACCAAACTTATTTAAAAGGTACTAGACTTTAATGATTTTCATTGATCCAATAGTTCCTAGGAACCCTTAGTTGTAAGGACCGTCCTTTCAAGATCATTACTTTAAAAAAAAAAAAAAGCATTCAAATTATTTTAAAATGAAGTACTAAACTTTGAGGAATTTTAAAATTTCTAGAGACTAAATAAGGAATCCTTAAAATTCAGGGACTTACATTAGTTGAGTCAATGCCTGCCGAATAAGAAAAAGTCTACCTGGACGCACTCTGGGGCTCGGTCTTTGGACCGACCCCATTGTATCCAGGGTGATATTAGATGTAGTTGGGCTCACCGAATAATATTTTATCATTCAAATGAAAAGTTTAAAATATATTTATTTATTTTATGACCAAAAATTTTAATTCATTTTCTTTTCCCTTTTCCATGGTTGGGACTATGGAGGTCAATTATCCAGGCTAGGGCCATCCTGGGTGTGTCTAAGCCCAGCTTGTTTATAATTGGACCTAAACGATTAGGTCCAACCCAGCCTATGACCCACATATCAAGCCCAATCTTAGTCCTTGATAAAAAAAATTCCAAATTCAAATCTGGGCCCAATAATTTTAGCTAGCAAAGGATTAATTGTTATTATTTAAATGTGAAAGAAAAATGTTTCTAACTATATAAAATCATATATTTAACTAAGAAGTAGAGACATTTAACTCAATCTCATGTGAAGTAGTGGATAAAAATTGTAATTTCAGCTTGTTATACATAATGGTAGAGCCCAGAGGTTATAATCAATGAGAGATGCTCTCACCTTATTATGAGAGATAAGGTGGGGACCCTCACATCCATATCCAATGCCAACAATTTAAATGTGAGGGTCCCTACCGTTATCTCTCATATAAGGTGAGAGATATCTCTTATATGAGTATCTCCCATAATCAATATGATCAAAATAAATCAAAAGTTGTTTAAGTTATATAAAACTGCAATCGCACTGTGCTTAATTTAAAATATGGTTAAATATTATTATAGTTTATAAATTAGGTCGTGCCATCCGGCTTGGCCGTAAGTGGGTTGGGCTAATAAGCCCGACGGGAAAGCCCAGATGTGGAGGCTCAACATATGGTGGATGAATGGCATCGTTATCAAGCAGAGACATCTCTCAATCGAGATAGATAATAAGGTATGTTTGGCATTTGAAGTGATAGGGAGACGTGAATGAAACGTTTCTACCATAAGAGCTGATGAGCAATGTGATCCAACAGTAAAAGAAAAATCAATTAATGTGTGTGTCACAATCACCATCAACTTATCTGGATGGCTAGTAGTGATCGATGGAAAAGTCCTGAAAAAAGAGGATGGAAAAAAAGAAGACTTGGAGTTGTTGGAATCTTAAAGTCATAGCAATTGGGCCCAGACTGAGGACTTCGAACTACAACAAGATAGAGAAATATGACTACCCAGACTCAGTCATATTTAATGCCAACAACTTAAATGTGAGGGTCCACACCCTTATCTCTCATATAAAGTGAGAGATATCTCTTATAGGAGTATCTTCCATAATCAATATGATCAAAATAAATTCAAAGTTGTTTAAGTTATATAAAACTGCAATCGCACTGTGCTTAATTTAAAATATGGTTAAATATTATTATAGTTTATAAATAGGTCTTGCCATCCGGCTTGGCCGTAAGTGGGTTGGGCTAATAAGCCCGAAAGGAAAGCCCAGATGTGGAGGCTCAACATATGGTGGATGAATGGCATCGTTATCAAGCAGAGACATCTCTCAATCGAGAGAGGATAATAAGGTATGTTTGGCATTTGAAATGATAGGGAGACGTGAATGAAACGTTTCTACCATAAGAGCTGATGAGCAATGTGATCCAACAATAAAAGAAAAATCAATTAATGTGTGTGTCACAATCACCATCAACTTATCTTGGATGGCTAGTAGTGATCGATGGAAAAGTCCTGAAAAAAGAGGATGGAAAAAGAGAAGACTTGGAGTTGTTGGAATCTTAAAGTCATAGCAATTGGGCCTAGACTGGGACTTCGAACTGCAACAAGATAGAGAAATATGACTGCCCAGACTCATATTTAATGCCAACAACTTAAATGTGAGGGTCTACACTCCTGTCACTCATATAAGGTGATAGATATCTCTCATAGGAGTATCTCCCATAATCAATATGATCAAAATAAATTCAAATTTGTTTAAGTTATATAAAACTGCAATCGCACCGTGCTTGATTTAAAATATGGTTAAATATTATTATAGTTTATAAATAGGTCTTGCCGTCCGGCCTGGCCGTAGGTGGATTGGGCTAATAAGCCCGATGGGAAAGCCCATATGTGGAGGCTCAACATATGGTGGATGGATGGCATCGTTATGCATAGACATCTCTCAATCGAGAAAGATAATAAGGTATGTTTGGCATTTAAAGTGATAGTGAGACGTGAATGAAAACTTTCCACCATAAGGGATGAGGAGCAATGCGATCCAACAATAAAAGAAAAATCAATTAATGTGTATGTCACAATCACCATCAACTTATCTTGGATGGCTAGCAGTGATCGATGGAAAAGTCCTGAAAAAAGAGGACAGAAAAAGAGAAGACTTGGAGTTGTTGGAATCCTAAAGTCACATCAATTGAGCCCAGACTTAGGACTTCGAACTGCAACAAGACATAGAGAGCAAAAAGTCTACATTGACTAACCCCATGTTCTCATCCAAATATTGAATGAGAACATCCAATATTTGTATGAGAACCATGGAATTAGTCCATGATTCTGTCCATGAGTTAGTCCATGTAGCAGGACTCCATAGAGAGAGCATTGACTCCTAGTCCTATATGTAGTTTTTCCAACAAGGGATTTGTATGGACCGTTGGTACATCTCGTTCTCGGCAATTTCTCGAGAGAACAAGATCTTCATGGAATTCTCAGTTGGGTTTTCTCGGGATATTATTAGCAGTAGCACTATCTCACAAAAGAAAAAAATAACAATTTTTTAAATAAAAAATTTAAAAATATTAATATCAAGTTCATACAAAATAAAATAAAATAAATGTTATTAAAATTAGAGGTGTTAAGAAAAGTATTGTAGAGAATTTTCATGATATATGAGGATTTTGATAATCTTCAGACACTTATAAGTTGTCAGTTTTTTATAGATTTCTAGAATAAAAGAGTAATGTTTCACCTATTTATTTATTTGACAGGCCATGCCTTTGCAGATGGTCCGAATGAATTAGTTAGTGAAGATGGCCACCTGGGGCCCCACCAATTATGAGAGGTGGGGAATCAGAAAATTGGATGTGGCCCACATGTGTGTAAAATATCAAGTCCCATTTGATAGTTATAGTCTCTTGATCCGTGGTCAAATGTAATGGTTTTAAAAGACATCAAAAATTTTTTTTTTTTTGTTTCAATCAACTCCTATCCCAATGGGACTGCTTAAAAAACAAGGGACCTGTGACATCTGAGTAGGAGAGGGGGTGTTAGTGGTTTGTGAGGAATTGGATGGATCATAGGGTGACATGAATCCACACGTATGTCTCCAAGACAGTCCGCAAGAGTTATGTCTGGGGTGGGTGAGTCCCAGCCAGTTTAAGATGGATGAGGATAATTTGGGCTGGCTTGTAAGACACACTATTTGGCCCAGTTCTGCTTTGGCGGCTTAGAGTTTGAATTCAATGCATTGCAAATTGATGCAGAGTAAGATGTTTGATGGTTGCTGATTAGTAGGATGTTGTCAAAAATCCTCAACCATGGTCTATAGAGGAAACCCCAAATTGGTAAGTGAGAAGTTAACTTGGGCGTCCGAGTCCGAGTCCAAGCACTTGCTTTGGAGGTTGAACGAGTCACACCATCCACAAACCAGAGAAGTTTCGCAGTCAAGTACAATCAAAATTGGCTTTTTTGTTATTAGTGATGCTGAGCCTAAGCATAGGCAAGTTGAGGACATGGGTAGGTTTCTAACTTCTAAGGTTGCATCAATTCTTCGCTTTCAGAAATTAATAATAATTCGTTCTCAAATTCTGACTCCGCATTTATAGCAAAAAAAAAAAAAGGTTTAAAATGAGGTGTGTTGGTGAACAATTGTTCTGATTTTCCGTGCAGTTTACTTTTTCGTTGTTTGATATAATCTATTTTTCTTATCTAAAAGTAAAATAAACAAATTGATTTTCCTCTACAAAAGAAGATTTCAAGCGTGCAAATCGACCCAAAAATCAGCCGAGTCAAGTGAAATCGGACAAATTCCAACCCAACTCAATGAGACTAATGTGATTCTGATGAGAATGACTTGCTGCACAAAAAAGCACATGGATGAAAGGGAGTCAAGAAAAAGACAGAGAACAAGCTTGAAAGAAAGGTCCTGCCTTCCGACCCCAACCCAGGCCCCATGTGGTTAGCACGTAAGGGTCTCGACATTGATGTGGTTGGTTGGCTCGGACCCATCTACCATCTATAGCAACAAGGTGTGGTACCTGGTCTCAAGGCCCAAAACGATAAAATACCCATGTATTTTTGAGGTATCATGTCCATCCAACATACCTAACAAAAAAAGAGTAATATGACATGCGTCCAAACCTCACTACAGATGCCAAATCATCATCACATTTGTCTCCAACTCTCCATACCTTAAATGGACTTCCCATCTAATTAAAGGAATCTAAGGTTCAAGATTAGAAAAATAAGGGTTTAAGATGCAGCTAAATTAACCAACCATGAGCATTAGCTCACCTAGGAAGACTTAGTCTTGCCACCAAAGCTACGCTATGTGACAGGTCAATACGCAATATATAAAGGATAAAAAGTCACACCCAACAAAAGGAATGGTACCTATTGCAAGTGGGATGATGAGATTGGAAGGCTCCTTGCCATTTCCAATATCTGGGCTTTGAATTATTACTTACTCATCACAGAACATAAAATAGCTTCTACAATAATAGAATGGTACAGAAAAGATTGAATTCCATGATGGGGAATTATAGGCCCTGTCCCACCACAAATGAATAGTTTGCTGCCCTGCTTTGGGGCCCATTTCCAGTAGCACATATTCTTCGTGGGCCATGTTCTTTAAAAATCTAATCAATTGAAAAAAACCTAGCCATTCAATCTTTATCATTCCTTGAACTCAATTTGTAGGTCCTGAATCTGATTGAGATTTTGATCAGTGAATTGGGCTTTGTTAGTAGGCTTGTAGGCTCCTATTTTCTGAGACATAAGCCTATTCTATGTATATTGGGAACCAAACTGCAGGCCCCAAAGCAGCCTCTAAACAACCCAGCTTCCTGAACTGGCCCATTACCCATGAACAGTCATGATCTAATGGTCATATCCCATAGAGAACATTCAGAAGATTGGATAAGTATGATGATGATGAGTTTGCATCATATTAAGATTAAATTACAATATCATGTTTATGATGTAATTAGAATTAAGTTTCATGAGAGTTATGCTATGATTAGGATAATCTGATTAGTTTCATCTTAAGATTAGGTTGTCATCTATAAATACCCCCACACTCTCTCAATGAAAAATATCTCAAAAGCTTTTATCCAAAGAGCCCTGCTACATGGACTAACTCATGGACAAAACCACGGACTAACTCCATGAGTAAGTCCATATAGACTTTTTGTTATCCAAATGTAGTCCCTAAGCATCTAAGCTTCTTCTATCCACCCATGATTTCCAATGGTGGGCCACTTTCATGCAGTCCCATATGTGACAAATAAGCTGATGTGATAATGTTTGTTCAAGGAAGGAGTAAGTATAGCACAACCTGAATCTTTTGACTAAGAGATTGAAGCTTTGTATGGTTTGGTTTTGAGTCATATCAGGCACAGTCGCCTTCTGTTTGTCTCCTTTTTCTATCTCTATTCTCTTCCTTCACTCCCACACCACACCAGTGATGCATGTTTCAGGTTGCAATCACCCTTCTTAAAGACCATCATTCATTGGCATGTGCAAAGGCGTACACCACACGAGAGACATGTAAATTCTGTCTAAACTATCCAAGTCATTGTCTCAATCCCAGAGTTTTGGATTTGATAACAGAGAATTAATGTACGTGGGAAAAATGTAAACACTATCTAAACCATCCAAAGTCATTGTCTCATTACTGGGTTTGTGATTTGGTAACAGAAAATTTATGTTGAAACATCAGATTTTTTTTTTTTTGAACGGCTGGAAATGTGAAAGCTGTGCAACGATAAAAAATAAGGTCCTGATAATTACTTACTAGCATAATTACCCGTGCTAAGCATAGGCCATGTGGCTAGGGTCTCTGCTCCATCTAGCTACTTTTGATATTTTTTTATTATAAATAATTACATATAAGTATTGTGTTGTGTGGTGCTTAGGTTAGTTATTTTAAAAAGCAAAGAGTCATGAGTTTGAATCTCACAAGTTATATATTTTAGCTTTTTATAGAGGTTCAATACAAAATAGTCAAATTTGAAAGGAATATGGTCAAAATTGATTACAAATCCCATTGCTTTAATATAATATAATAGCTTGTTTGTTTTCATGTAATTGAATATATATAGATTGTATTTTTGTGTGTATCAAAAAATGACCATCAAATAACCTCATCTTTATTAATTGGAGCTTGAATCAAGGGAAGATGAGAGCTGAATACCCAACCATCACCATAGTAATTCAATAGTCAATGTTCCATATGCATCTCCCACCTTATACCCTTCATATCCTTTACCCATCAACCCTTTTATAATCGTCCAATGGAGCTCATTTCACTATAAATATGTATTTTTTTGCAAACAAACCAACCCTCGACTATTTCTAAGTTCAGGAAATTTTAGATGCAGATAGGCTCTTAGGGTGTGTTTATGAGTTTCTGTAGAGCATTTTATTCGGAAAAAAGAAATTATTTTTCAGAGAAAATTGTTTCATTATTTTGTGTTAAGGGCTTTCGTATTTTTACCTTGAGGTGAAAGCACTTTTTGCAATTTTTATGAAAAGGCAAATTCAGACCCACAATGTCTAGAACTATATTTTCCCAACCTTACTCAAGATGTGGACATAAAGTCACTATATAAAAAAAATGTCAAAAAAGAAAAAGAAAAAGAAAAATAAAAATAAATGATACACATTAACACACCCAATATAATATACCATATGGCTTTTGAAACCAGACCAACATTTTACAGGTGACCAATTCATTCGAGTGCACATGAAACAATGCCTGTAAGATGCTATCATATATATTTTTTAAAGACCAATACAGAGGTTTGGAAATTTCTCACCAAGGGGCTGCTTCTTGAACCAGTGCATGAAGAATTTTCGTCCAACCAAAACCCTCGAGATGGTAAAGAAATGGTCAAAAACCCATCTAATACAGGAAATGGTGGAATTATCAAAGTCAGTTTCATACCATTTTATTTGCTATGTATAAATAACATCATCACGGTCAGAGAAGGTTGATTTAAGGTACTGAATTGGTGTCGTAACAGAGTTTTGCTTGTTCAAACCATTACATAAAAAATAGTAACCAGCACCTTCAATTTTCAAACCATATACCCACAGAATTAAGTAGCTTACGCTATTTCAATGAAACCAAAACCTAAATAGAATTTGGTGGTCCTCTTTCTTGTGGACCCTAATGGTTAAATAGAATTTGGTGGTCCTCTTTCTTGTGGACCCTAATTGTTCAAATCTCCATACAAGGTTCATCCAGATTCAAACCTTTTCTTTTACAAAATGAATAGGTAAAATGATTTAGGCTGATATATTGGATATTATGTGATGGTCTTGGTCCCAGCTGTTACAGGTCCCAAACTGTTCAATAGAGTTTGGGTTAATTGTAGTTGAAAAAAAAAAAAAAAGAAGCTTTAGACCTTAATTAAAACTGAGAAGGCAGATGACTCTCAAACCATTAGGATACTTGAAAAACTCATCTCCTAGGCCTGTTGAGAAATCTGAGGAGATGATTATGAAAATGATTTACTACCATATATAGGAATCTTTGATCTTTATTATTTTTATTTTAAAAATGTTATTAATGAGTCATTTTCAGCAAGGGTTTGTGTGAGGTTCACTAGTAAGAATGACAAATCAAGTTCTGTTCATGGGGTGTAAGTGTGAAAAATGCGCAATCATCCTATCAAGAGAAATTTTTTGGGTACACCAGCCAAGGGTGCTTAGACCCAAGGTCGCCTTAGCCTATATAAGTGGGTAGGAAGCGCACACATATAAAAAGATGAGCCCACACAAATAGAAAGGTAGTCCATACATATTATACATATGGGAAGAGAAGAGGATCCTGCTTTTTAACAGGCCCACACCTCCAAAACCATCAAATAGGAATGTCTGCATGGACAGTTAGATGGGCCCTATATGTTAGGACTGTTCCTAAGTTGGTCGTTAAAGAAAAAACTCTCATTCTCAACTCTATATAATAATAAGAAGTTGCCTATCTATCTCATTTTGTATGTTCAATCTGTGACTTCGTCCTTCTTGTCTGTGCATGCATTTTGGCATGGGTTCGTGACTTCCTTGGTGTTCTTGGTAAACAAAGCACGTGGCTAGCGGTCCCTAGTTTGAATGGGTCGGTCCAACACTGTTCAAGCACTAATTTCCCCAAAAATGAAGGGTGAGGTGCCAATACTTTTTTTTTATTTTTAAAATGACGTGGGTATCCCTAAGACGTCTTTCACCTAATAAATCTAATTCCGTGGGTGGTGTCTCCAAAATCTACATAAAAACACACCAAGTAAATCTGAGTTAGTTTCGAATACTCAACAAATTTCGAATACACGAGCAAATCCACGCCTTATGCCAAGTGGGCCGTACCTAGAGATTTTGCAATGGGGGCATTCTTCGATTTTGCTAGAAAGGATGCTAAAGAACATGATTGGGAATTGGGATGAAGATATAAAACCTGATTTGATTATAAAAAAAAAAACACCTAATTTATGCAGCTGATCCAAATGCATGCAAATCACATTTTCAACAGAACGCAAAGGCATTGTGTGGAATAGAATTTGTCAAATATCACTCTGATCATATGAACTCGATATTTGGTTTTTGGGATTCGTGATTAGTAGTTTATTACAAATTTTTTTATCACTATTCAATTTTGAAAATTTTCTCCATATCTGATTAGACTCCATCTACAGTTCAGATCCACTGGGCCTACTTGACACTCATCTAACCTTAGGGCCCGTTTGGATAGGCAAAAAATAGAGTAAAGTGAAGTTAAATGGGCCCTAACATCTACTAAAATTTCAACTCTAAACCCCGTTTGGATGAGTCTGGCCTAATAGAGAAAGTAATCTTGTGAGCCATATATACTCCATTTCACTTCATTCTAAGTACTTTCCATTTCCTTGAGTAAAAGTAGATTCTACTTCAAACCTTAACTTCAAAATAGCACCCAAATGGAGTGAAATGAAGTTATATTTTAACTTCAACCTATTTCTCTCACACTCCACACATGTAAATCCACTTCATTTCACTCCACTCCCTCATTTATCCAAACAGGCCCTTAAGAAATGACCGTTAACTTTGACCCTATCAAAACAAAACTCACAAAAATACGCACGGGGTTGATTTTTTGTTTAGTTTTATCCATGATGATAGCTTTCCGTCTCTATGGCTGATCACAATTGGCATAATCCAGATCTGGTGAGGTAAAATTCCACAATACCAGCCTGTCATGTACATGTAAAGCCTGTCATCACGGACATAGACTGTCCTCGGTGATATAGCGGACCCTGAGTGGTCCACCATGATCACCGTACGTAGACCCACTCAAGGATCTCGATTCTGGACGCAATTGGCATGCACCTAAAGGGCCTTATGAGCCAGACCACATATAACATGGTCACCGTGTTATTCCCAAAAATAACATAATGTAATATTTTCATGATTTCATCAAGAATGTTCATATATATGTTTTAATTTTCATTGTAATTTATATATTCAAACCGCTTGTTACCATGCATATGTATACATTTTTTTAAACCTGTTTCAACTTTATAATTATTTGATTGGTTGCAGAATTTTTTTTCTAGATGTGAGAATCTCTCAATATTTTCTAGAGAGAATGAAGGCCCAAGAAGGAGATTTGCAATAATGGATGAGGAGATAATGAGCTTTTAGCTTGACATGAAGGCAGGCAGGTGGGTGTGGGTGGTGACTAACTGTGCAATGAACTGCATATTTAAAGCATAACCTGATCTTTAAAATGAATGCATTAGTTTCATTGCTCTGAAAGGGTTAACCAGGGGATTCTATTTTGGTCTGTTCGGATGACCGGGTTTAGGTTATAAGAAGGGATTCGAATCAACATAAATGCGTATTAACAAAGCCATCTAGTCAAGTGGCTTTTAACATGGTCAGTTTACCTAAACTATTGTGGTCCTCTATTTACAATTTGGTCTCTCAGCCAAGGAACTTTTGAGCTCTATGACAACATTTTCCACAAAATCTTCTACAAGCATGGGCGATCGCTATAAAATGGCATAAGACTTTAGGAATGGTGACGATGATGATGGTGATGATAATGACGAAGAATAACATTTTCCAAAAAAGGCCATCTTGTTAATGGTTTGGATCACAGGACTGTGGGCTCTGTTAAAACTTTCAAGAGGCACTACATCTCATTAAACTCACCAAAACCTTTTCTTTTCAAGGGCAAGCATTCAATTTATAGAAGCAAGAAACTTCAAATCCCAAACTACTTTACACAAATTTCTCTCTTTCCATCTCTCTCTCTGCTTATACAATTTGAATGCCAGTGCTAGAAACAATCTATATTCTCCAATAAAAACTTACGAAGTTCATCATCATCATCATTATCATCGTTCCATGCATTTATGCTTGGCTTATGGGAGTAAACCTCTGAATTAACCTTGTTGATAGTATTACTGAAGTCGCTTCAAAATCTAATTGGTGACTCTAATTGCTTCATTTTAAATGTTGTTGACCACCTTTCCTCAGTTTTAGTTTTTTTATATTGCAGCTTACAAATATGAAGATTGTTCCAGTTGTCCATGTACAGCATGAATTTTCTCAAATCTGTATCATAAATTCTCTCAAATATATACTTTTTTTTTTTTCCACACATCCATTCCGGTCCGGTATTTGCCTTTCTTAAACAAATAAATTCAAATGATGTTTAGTGACTTTTCCAACTGCATAGTCACATATTATGACCATTAAAACTCCCAGGGAAATATTACTTGCCTTTCTCAAAAAAATAATCTCAAATGATGTTTAGTGACTTTTCCAACTGTTAGTCACATATTATGACTATTAAAACTTTACATTTTTCCACTTTCACACATCACTTTATGTAGACTTTATCCTGGAAAATTAAACTTTAATGTTTATCATTGACAAAAAAAACTCTTTAAAGTCGGAAAAGCGAGGGAAGGCCTGGTTACTTTTTACAAGGACGACAATAAAGGGCTTCCTGCACCCCTTTTTCTTTTATTTTTTTGTGACCAGTTTGCCTCCATTTCACCGTAATACATAATGTCGCATTTTTCTTATGATATTGTGGAATGGAGGTAGGGTGTACACGAATCGGATTGGTGCGGATTGAACCAAATCCGTGACCAATCCGTTATCTATGGATTGACGAATTTGGAATCCGTCACCAATCCGTAGCTGTTAAAATCCGATCCGATCCGATCCGTGGATGACCGGATCAGATCGGATTAATCTTTTCAATCTTATTTTAAAAGAAAAATATCAAACATGTTATAAAAAAATTACATTTTGAGCCCTTAAATTTTTTTCTTATTTTAAATTTAGATATCTTAATTTATATTCAGACCCCTTATAATTTTTTTTATATTTAATGTCAACAGATTGGATCGGATTGAATTCGTGGATTGAGGGTGAAATCCGCCACCGATCCATTGCTAACAGATTACAAAATTTTTAATCCGTCACCAATCCATTTACCTTCGGATCGGATAAAAATCTGCAGATCTGATCGGATTTACGGATCGACGGATTTTTTGTGCACCCCTAAATGGAGGGCTCTGCGGCTGTTATAAAGTGCTTGCGTCCTCCATTGTTTTTCGCAAATCTAAAGGATAAAGTGTGTATTTTTCTCACTTATCCAGAGAGAATGAAAGTGTGTTTACTAGAATGGCTATTAGTTCCACCAACCAATGCACATTAAAAGTAAAGACCAAATAAAAGTGAACTAGCAAATAAATTTGCCAATCACACACCACAAAAAAGCAGACAAGATTTTTTACGTGGAAACCTTATATAGGGAGAAAAATCAAGATCTAAAATCAAGAACTATTGAATAGTTACAAGATATACTCACAGTTTCTAGTCAGTACATCGACCTAAGGACTGTAGTTGTTATTGCACAACTTCTTTTGTTGCCACGACTTACCCACTGTGCACCGTTCCCCATATTTGATCCAGCAACACCTTATCAACCAAGATAAACAATCTTCTACTAGAGAGTATAAACAACAAATCTTTTAGAGTAGACTTTCAGCACAACCTCTTAATGGCTCTAGAGAATTAAAGAATCTCTTCTAGAGGTTTTCACCTCAGAACAATGCGAGAATTACTTGATATGTATATAATCTTCAATCTCCATACTGAGCAACACCCTTTATATAATCTCAAATCCGTGCCTTAGTATTAGAATACAAATATGACTCAAAGTGGGAAACACCGGTTGGAAAAGAAAACAAATCCGCGTAGCCCATTCTGAAATTTTCTCGAGGTTCGATCGATCAGGTGAAGCATTCGATCGATCGGGTCAGCCACATTCGATCGATCCGACTACCATTCGATTGATTGGGCCTCGTGGGTTCACTCGAAGTTTTTCTGGTTTATTATCTGTCTTCGCTTCAGCTCTTCAGGTGACACAATTACGGTCTATTCTAAAATAAACAGAAAAAACAACTCAACGGATTCAGAATTTTATCCGATCCATGAATTAGCCAACACAATTAAAACCCTAACAGCGAAGCAGTCAAAACTATGAATTTTTTCACTGATCCATTATTCTATTCTATCTAAAAAAAAAAACTTCACAACTCACATGCATAGATATTTTACAATGCTTAATAGCTCCACTCTCCTTGTCCATTCTAAGTTAAACATAATTTCATTTGCAGTATCTTCCTCAATCCATTTTTTTTTAGGATTAAAAGTCCCACCAAACAAATGCCACATGTACGGCTAGAGATGTGGCAGTAAAATATATGGATATTTACCAGGGTTACACTATTATTACTCCTAATCAAAAGTAATCAACCTAACTATATGATTGGATTATTGGAAAACCCCAGCTGCAAACATCAATCACACACGCTTCAAGCACGTGACCTTTGCTCCTTGATCACGTGCCCCAGTCGGCCTATTTAAATAATCAAAATCTCATAAGCGCGTCAAATGAATTCTTCCAACTTCTCTCGCACAACCTGATTATTTTTATCTCTCTCTCTCTTGCTTCTTCTCCTCCTCCTCTCTCTGTTACATGCTGCATAGATTCATACAAAAGACTCCAACTTTGAAAAGTCTACAAGCTCCAGCGATTTTTGACGATTGGAATTTCTTTCTGTGTTTCTCTCCCAACCCATCTGTGTATCGGATTTTCTCTCTCTTTTTCGGATCGGACCTGATACTCCACCAAAACCAGTTGCATATACTGGAAAAAAGAAGCGATTTTTCTGCAAGAGGAGTCGATCTAGAGGCTTGGAGTAGGCCTTTATGATGGATTGGCGTCTGGGTCGTGAGGGGTTTTGGCTGAGCTTGGGTTTGTTCCTTGTACTGTCTCTGATGTTTCAGAACTCCTGGTGTTTGAATTCTGAAGGTATTTATTTCTCTTTGCTATTCATTCTATTGAGGAGAAGGGAAACTGGGTTTTCATTTGATTTGGTTTTGGTGGATTGGGTTTGGTTTGATGGGGTGATTTGATTGCAGGGCTGGCGCTGCTGCAGTTCCGCGAGCGAGTGGAGAGAGATCCTTGTGGCGCCTTGTTGGATTGGGACGTTGATGATGATGACCCATGTTCTTGGTTTGGAGTTGGGTGCCTTGCTGGCAAAGTCGTGATTTTGTGAGTTATTGTTTGATCTGAATTACTGTTGGACACTGATGGGTTCTTTGTGTATTGATTTTTTTTATTTTTTATTTTGTAGTTTTAGTTGCTGTTTGTTGTCGTTGTCTTGATTTTGTGTGGGTTTAGATGGCATAGTTGTTTTTTTTTTTATTTTTTTATTTTAGCAATAGTATTCCTGATTAACTGTTGCTTTAATAGATGATGGTTTTCGTTCTGCAATTTTTGGAATTTTGGTCAGAGCTATTTGTGCTAATCATGTCTTAAGTTTGGTTGTTTATTTTCCACTGTGTAATTTGGGGTGTTGGGTTTGTTGAAAGTGTTCTTAGATTCTCAGCTAGGAACACGTTTCTGTTGCTGTTTTGTCAATGAAATCAGCAACCCAGCAGTTTTCTCTGGTTTATTGATTTGGGGGGATCGAATTTGTTAGAGACAGTGGCGGGCTCAGGATTTTCGTTTGGGTGGGGCTAAAATTTTGGTGGACTTAACATTTGAAAAAAAAAATTTTTGCTAGAGTTTTTTACATTACCAAATAGCATCTACACATTTTTTTTTAGAAAATGTCCAACTCGTTGAACTCAACTAGATGCATGACATTTATTGAAATTTGGGCAAGGAAGAGTTTAGGAATTATGATTTTAATCAGAAGTACCAAAAAGCATTAGATGGATAAAAAATGATTCTAACCTTGATTTTAGATACTCAAACTCACATTATCATGTTTCACTAATTTATATGTCAAAATCAATGCCAATGGAGATCGCTGCAAATTCAAGGTGAGTGTGTGTGAAAAAAAATTAAATATAAGAACATTTTGAGGACACCCATCCTTTCCCTTTTCACTTTCTTAAAGCCTCCACCCTTTGGATAATGGGAGTGGATTTAACTTTGAATCATAGTGGGGGAGCTCGATCGATAATGGCGCAAAGGGGTTTCGAAAGAAGAGGGAGGGATGTGTAGCAACAATGTTTTCTTTTTTCTTTTTTTTTTTTTTATTATCAACGAAGCTTTACATATGTGTGGCTATCTTTAGATATGTGTGGAACGACAAGCATAGACATGTGGGGCATGTTCCAAGGTCCCATTCCCATCAAACTCTATGGAGATTTTAATCCCGACGTGGGGCGGCTGCCCAAATCACTCCAATGTAGGTCCACCCTTGCTCTAAGGCCACAGTCAAAATCATTAGGATCTCAATTCCCACCTGGGGCGACCGCCCCAGGTGGCTCCAACCTAGGTCCGCCTCTGGTTAGAGATCACATGGGATAAATATCTAGGGAGACATCTGGAATCACTTGCTAACACCTTCAACACACTTGATGGATGGATTTGGTTGCCCCAAAAATGTGAAGCTCTTTGATGGCATTTTGGATCACACTCTTTTTATTTCGTTGTAATTGTCGTGTTGATTTTTTTAAAGATGTTATAAAATGCAGTTAAAACACAAATTACAACAGGGTGGCTAAAATGTTTTGCAGATCCTCAAGAAGCAAATATCTTGCCATGACCTACTAAGAGAGTGCATCTGCATCAACATTTTTGTGTTTCTCTCTACTGTCAACTCCCTACTGTCCCCCATTTTCCCTGCCCTCTCAGTGTGAAGGCTAGAAGTTATATCAACCACCTAGTGTCATTTAAATAGAAACAGATCTCCACATTCCCTCTCTCTTTCTCTCTCTTGTGCTTATATGCTTCAAGGACCTTATGGCATAAGTATCAGGGTGAAGTTAGGGAACTACAAGATCAAATAAAATGATAAATAGGTAATTGAATACCCTATTAGTGTTATGGTATTTGTTTGAGGGGATTTATCATTTGAATGGAAGTAGACTACCCATTTTATCTACTAATAGTGGCCAAATTGGTGTTTTTCCAAGTCATGGCCCGGGTGCCATAGCTGTAAAAATAGGTATTTTGAGAATACACGTCGCGACTAGTGGTTAACATTCAAGATAAACGCAGGACTTATGCACGAAAGATCCTTTTTTGACTCTCTCTTCAACCCCATGCCTCGTATTTAGCTGCAGTGATCCATCTCTAGTTCTCTTTTCCACTACCAATGTTCTATAACTGTTTTGCCAATACAGGCAAGTTACTTTTCACAAGCCAAACCGATCTCTATATTCCGATTCCTTTCTGGATTTTGAACATTTTTCCGATTCATCTTCTTTGTTGCATACTTTGTTTCCTTTTCTTTCTTTTTTTTATAGTAATTTCTTTGTCACCTTCATAGAAATTCTGAAATTGATGTATGAATTTGGGCCATAGTACATGATACTCCCTGATGGACTGAACATGCGTTATACACATGACTAAATACCAATTGTTGTTGGGAGTTACTCATTTGTTGTACATGTCTTTACTCCCCTGGTCAATATCAGTTTCATTGGAGTGATATTTATAATTTCGCCTATTCATGAGTGGAGAAGTTGATAAAATGGCTTGATTGAATTGAGAAGAAGAGGGTTCCAAGTTTATGTTCAAAGTGGCCCATTATATTGTTATACTCAACAAGCTTATTAACAGGTGCAGAAGACCTAATCTATATTTGTGCCAACTGTTAAATGTTAAAGCTTCTTCACTAGACATAGCATGCATATCTTGAGTCAGGTCAAGTTGCGCAATATGTTTTTCTATGGTCACTTTTTATTATTGATTTTGTGTAAAAAACATTGCATTTAGCTTTTGCTGTGTTTTTTCTGACATTGTGATCTGTTCTTCTTGCAGGAACTTGAAAGATCTTTGTCTTGAGGGCACACTTGCACCTGATCTTGGGGCACTTCGTCACATAAGATCTCTGTAAGCATCTAAGAACCATATGATTAGTCTTGATATGGGATTACATCATCATCGTTGTTATCAAGGCATTATCCCAACTGTTGGTGTCGGCTACGTGGATTCTTGTTTCTTTTTTATTTATTTAATGGTAACAGTAAATTTTAATATTTTATTAAAGAGAGGGGGGAGGGACAATACCACCAACCAAAGCAACAAAATAGCACTGGTATAACCGTATAAGAGCTTAATACCAAACGCTACAAAATTACATGGTGGAATGGAAGCACTAAGATTCGAAAGATGATCCACGCCTTGTTTGGCAAGAGCATCCACCATACTATTAGTAGACCTACCAACTTGCTGAAACAACACATGACATCTTAAAGACAAAAGCTTAATTTTGATGAAAAGAAAATGCATCTTCCAAGGACCCTGTTGCTTCATTCCGATCCATCCTCAGCCATTTCCTTGAATAGATTGCACTTCTTTAGATCTTTCCTTACTACTTCCATCCATGTCCTCTTCAACATACCCCTTTTCCTTTGCGGGCCATTAACTTGCATAGAAAATATAATTCCTCAACAGCACTATTGTGGGTCTTCTTGGACATGTCCAAAACATCTCAAATGAGTCTCTCTTAATCTATCACCTATTGATGCATCAACATTTTCGTTGATGCATGGTCATAGTGGGTTGTAGGGTGGGTGGGGGGTCATAATGGTAGTAGGGGAACTTGTCCCAAGCTCTGCACCCTAGCTGTGCATAGAGTGCCCTACCATTGCACCGAGCATGAATTCTGCACATTCTCTATTTGACTTCTCTATCGATAATAGGTTATAATGGTTAATTTTTGTTCCATAAAGACACCAAGAATTGTTGAATTTTAAGGTTTCTGGTTGATTATTTATTATACTTTTTATAAATGATCTGGAATACTCATTGTAACGTAATTCATTGATTTGAATAATCTATTTGTAATTTATGCAGTCATTCTTTTTGTCTAAGAAATGTTTTACCCTTTTCATTCATGGCATCATGAAGATCATCTAATATTCTTACTTATCCACTTCTAGCATTTTCATTTGTATATGCAATTGACACTATACAGTTGAATCATTCAATGTGGTATGCACTTTTAGGAGTTCGGCATTTGTTTCTTTTCTGTCATTCTTAAGTTTTGTTTTAATTATTGTTTTTCTGTGCAGTATTTTACACAATAACTCTTTCTACGGGATCATCCCTAGAGAGATTGGAGAGCTGAAGGAGCTGGAGGTATTGGATTTGGGATACAATAATCTCAGTGGGCCACTTCCATCTGAACTTGGCAATATTTTGTCCCTGAGAATACTGTGAGCTCATGCTACTGCATATAGCTTATTTACTTATTTTTTGTTTCTGAAAATGGTATATTTTACATATTCTAGTTTTTGCTGCAGCCTTCTTGGCAATAACAATATCTTGGGTAACATGTCTCCTGAACTTCACGAGCTCAGCATGCATTCCGAGATTCATGTTGGTGAGAACATGTTGTCTGATGCTGCAAATGGAGCATCTTGCAATGAAATATTCTCTACAAGGTTTGGAATATTCTTAATGCATGTTAACATTGATACTTTTATTTTTTATATAATTTTGTTCCTCTTGTTTTTCATAATCAAGGGATATTTCTGTGAGATTAATACATGCAAGTGTTGATGGGATAAAAATTTGTAATCGTTGTTGTTGATGATCACATGTCAGTGCTCTACATGGACTTGAAGTCCCATGAGGATCAAGTATCTGCAACACATTGGAGTCTGCAAACCCAAATGTCAACATGCCATTTTGTTTGTGTGTGCATTTGAGCATGCATGCGCATGAGTTTGATTGCATGGGTTAAATTAGTTCATAAATACATTACATATATCATCCTGAACCTCAGGGCTTGCCAGGATCCATGAGCCGTGAGTTTGTAGTTATGGAGCTTATGCTTTGGTGATATTTTGCATTGCCCTAATGGTTTCCAAGATTGTTCTAAATATAAAATCCAGCATTAAATCCCCCTTTCCCCCTATAATGCCTAGATATGGGAGGGACACACCATGGATATGGCTGCGAAACATTTTTCACATAAAAATGAAGTATTGGATACAATATGATACAGTTGCATTGCCAACTTTGATGCATGTGTATTTTATTTTTTTTGTCCAATCAGAGGCTATACTGTTTTATTTCTTTCCTGTTATCTTGGATAGTATGAGTTAAGTGGGTTATGGCTTCATCTTGGGTGTGACAATGATGTAAGGCTTATTGGTATGTCCATCCCATACACATTGATCAGTTGTCGGGACGACTAGAACAAGGTCCCAATTGGGCCCCCACATGAGCAGAGACTAAAAGATGCTATGCAAATTCTCATGTAGGAACATTTTAATTTCCCCTGTAAGAATAGGACACAGTGTATTTAATAACTGCTCTAAACATTAAAATTATAGATGTTTTACGAGAAAATTCACTAGAACTGTATAAGTGTTCATGTGTCTGACACAGGCACATGTTCAACTGACAAGACAATTATTCAGAATACGATGTGTTCTGTGTGTTACAGCAATTGCTTGATGTTGATTATTTTATGGATTCCTAGTTGATTTGAGGTTTAACTCGATATTCTTGGTT
The DNA here is from genome assembly GCA_012931725.1 of Litsea cubeba. Taxonomy (NCBI): domain Eukaryota; kingdom Viridiplantae; phylum Streptophyta; class Magnoliopsida; order Laurales; family Lauraceae; genus Litsea; species Litsea cubeba. The sequence continues at coordinate 135,507,519 of CM022947.1, read as the reverse complement.
TCTTGAATCTTACCACATTTGTTCGGTAACTTGTGGGGATACTTAGGAATTAGAAGCATTCTGCACTTTGAATCCAACATGAATTATAGTGCATTATTTGAGGGTTTTTTTTCTTAATCTAATTTATCCATGTTGGCTATGGGACTGTGCTTTTATCTTGTAGGTACATTGATGAGCCAAATGAATGTGCTGGAAATCGAAGACTGCTGCAAAATGTGAAAGCAAAAACTCTCCCCATCGATAAAACTGGTTCTGCATCACCGTCTCCACCACCGACACGGTCAGGACCTCCATCACAGTTTCCATCTATTGCAGAGACCCCATCACCTTCACCATCACCTTCTCCAGCACCTGCATCTGAACCTGTCCCAACAAATGATCAACCTTCTCCTGCCCCAGCAACTCCTCCTTATGTCGTTGCTGCACCGCCTCCTATTTCAGTCCCAATACCCTCTCCCTCCACCAGTCCACAACAATCAGACGATTCTAATCATAAAAATAAAACTTCATATGTATTATTCCTTTCAGTGATCGCAGGAGTTTCTGTTCTCTGTAGCACTGTAGTCGTTGGGTTTTACTTTTGTCGAAACAGTAAGGTGGTTACCGTCAGACCTTGGACCACAGGCTTGAGTGGGCAGTTGCAGAAAGCATTTGTAACAGGTTTGTTGAAGCTGTCTTACCATTTACCTTGTTTTTAAGCTAGCAGATTACATTTGGTTGTACTGGAAATTAAGCTAAGTTTTAATCAGGATGGATTGCTGTCCCTTTATGTTGTTTTTGGGGCAGTACAGAGATTGGAAAGCACATTATTTAGGATACCTTTTTTTGTCAACTTTTATGCTCTAAACCAGTATCATGGTGACTATTGATGACAAGTTGGGGTGGAGAAGACAGGAAACTAATGTGGCACCTAAATTTAAGTGCTGCCCCATAAGGGCAAAACATGGTGTGAGGACAACCATCTGCTTAGTTGAAGTATTAAATTGCTTACAATTGGGAACATCCAAATACACACTTAAAACTGTTTTATGTTATTTATTCTCCATGTTCTCATGATTTGGGTTTTGGCGGGTGTTTCAGGTGTACCCAGTCTCAAACGATCAGAGCTTGAAACTGCTTGTGAAGATTTTAGTAATATCATAGGCACATCATTAGATAGCACCGTGTACAAAGGGACACTATCAAGTGGAGTTGAAATAGCTGTGCTATCTACTGCGGTGACATCTGCCAAGGAGTGGTCAAAACATGCAGAAGGTCAATTCAGGAAGAAGGTGATTGGATTGGCTTTGCTGATTTTTTCTTTCTTTTTGTTAAAAGAAACACCTTTCTTATCTTAACCATTGGGTCTTGGCTGTGATTTCAGATTGACATGTTGTCGAAAGTGAATCATAAAAATTTCGTGAGCCTTCTCGGGTACTGTGAAGAAGAGGAGCCTTTTACCAGGATGATGGTTTTTGAATATGCTCCAAATGGAACTCTCTTTGAGCATCTACATAGTAAGCGTCTACTTGTCAACTTCCTCTAGAAATTATTGTGTAAATTTCTGGTATAAATTATTTTGTTTTTTTGGGTGATTATATTTTATCACATTTCATTGAGAAACTCTATTTGGGAAAATTTTGTTGCTGCTAATTTGTTAGTCGAATTTCCTTCTTTCATGGGAAATGCTGATTTGGTTTTCTTAAATCATAATAAGTTTAGTTGCCCAGGCATCATTTCGCTTATTCTGATATAGCAACCAACATATGGTCTAATGTCATGTTATTGATTTTATCATTTAATTTCATTTTAAAACATGCAATACTTCCTTATGTTTATCCGACTTGTAGTTAAAACTTTTTTTGGTTGCTAATGCAGTTAGAGAAGCAGAACACTTGGACTGGGGCATGCGGCTGCGGATCGCAATGGGAATGGCATACTGCCTTGAGCACATGCACCAACTTAATCCACCCGTAATTCATACAAATCTAAAATCGACTACCGTGTGTCTGACCGATGACTATGCAGCTAAGATCTCAGATTTCAGCTTTTGGAATAAGACAGCTACCCTCAAGATCAGTTCAGGCGATGTAGTCTCCCTGGATTCTTCAGATGCTGATGGCTGTGTTTACAGCTTTGGATTAATATTGTTGGAGATGATAACAGGGAAGCTCCCTAACTCAGACAGTGAAGACCCACTTGTTGAATGGGCATCAGACTACTTGAGAGGGGTGCGACCTGTCAAATACATGATGGACCCGACCCTAAAATCGTTCAACGAGGAGGAGGCTGTTGCACTGTGCACCTTAATATTATCTTGCATGGATCCTAACCCAAGGCTTAGACCAACAATGAGAGGGGTAGCTGCCCGATTGAGACAAATAACAGCATTGGCACCAGATGGAGCAAGTCCAAGGCTATCTCCACTCTGGTGGGCAGAACTTGAGATTCTTTCTTCTTCAGAGGCAAGCTAGAGAGAGGTGTGTGAAATTGTCGTGTTTCTTTATTTCTTTCCTTTGTTCTTTCTTTTTAACATAAAAAAGCATTTGTGGTGTTGGTTGATGCTTTCTTCCTATGATGCGCACTGCATCAGTAGTTTGTATCTAATATCTGGGTGATGGAATGATTATGTAAATAACAGTATATGTTTATTAGGATAGAGGGAGGAAGTGGCAGGATTCATTGTTTTACTGTGCAGGAGTTGAAGGGCTGGAGCCTGAGAAATTGCATAACACCAAATACATTTCCAATGAACAAAGTGTGCCATTTATAGTTTTGCAACATGGGGCATACTGTGACTTTTTGGTTGCTTACATGTTTACATGCATGCATGAGATAAAGCTCTGATGATGTTGATGATGATGACGATATGCGCATATACAGGTACATATGGATATGGATACACGTACATATGGGCAGGCTAAACCAGCTTTCAACAATTTAGTATCACTTTTTATGGGTGTTTTGAATAAATCACATCTGACTCCCAATTTTTCTTTCTATCATACTTCCGCTAACTAATCCTATTGTCAACTATTGATTTTAAAAACTTTATACGACATGATCGGACTAATCATGTTCTGACTGCAACTTTGATCAGAAAGAATTTGGGAGCCGGCTTTTCCATGGGTTACAGTTTTATGTAATGGTTTTGATGTACCACATTTTGGTGCCATTGTCATGTAATGGGTGGGATGACAAGCAAATTTTCAAGATGGGGAATCCATCAGACAACTCTAAATAACTTACCTCATATTGTAATTAATTATTAGTGTGAGCTTGCTTGAATGGTTCCTAGATTCTTTTTTTATAGTTTCTAAATAGAAGACAGCAGATGATGTTAGATCACAGAGCTGGCTGTCTCTTTCAGTTCAACTACTTGAAATAAAAATGGGTAATAGCCGCTTAAAAAAATCATAGTCGTTTGGATAATGATGCCCTTACATTGAAAATGAAAGCTTCATCTTGTATAGCCAGCTTGTGGGGCCCATATATTCATGAACGAGAAGATAAGACTGATGGGAACCCACCTTGGATCAACTATAGAAGGGACATAAACCTTTTAGCAACCAGTTTTCTACAATGATCATACAAGACACATGGCAAAAGTGTGTGAACTCCCTCACTTGGTGAAGAAACAGTAAGAGCATGTTTGGTAACAAGCGATGAATCTATAAATTTGATGATTTTTCACTACTACTGGAAAGAAGGATTTGTATAGTTGAGGATTTCACATTGATATTGGTGTGTATCAATGCATATAACTGAAAAAAATAGGGTTCAATGTGCAAATCCAAAATTCTAACAAATGAAGATTTTCATTTGATCAAATGCACGTGACCTAAAAGATTGACTGATTGAGCCATCCCATATTTGGAAGCTCTTTTTTGTCCATTCACAAACGTTGGCATATTGCTCTGCTGTAATGCCAGTTGGGAGAGGCAAGACCTGATCCATTCATCCATTGAAGAAGCAGTCAAAACATGAAAAATATCAGACAACGACGACATTAAAAAAGAAATACCGACATGCAAAAAATTAGCCACATCAAATCATCCTAACTCTTGACCCTTGTTTTTAAGGATAGTAAAGTTTAATGGTCTTTTAATCATAGATTCTTAAGATTCAATGCAATGGCAAGTAAAGGCTTGATGAGTAGAAAATTGCACATGGTGTATATGATAGGGGAGCTTCACTTACAAAAGGTGAGCGCAAGTAGGCCCCATAGAGCTGTCCTGTCATGGATAAAATTCTCCAAACATATCATTGTGCTTATCCGACTAGAATGTATGATTTAAACCGCCTATTCAAACCCAAATGCAACAGGAAAGGAAAAGAAGAGCAAGTCCAAGTTGAAAAATAGGAGTCAGAAGTTGAAAAGGTTTGTCCACACTAAACCATGCTAATTCACAAACAAATCGCAGTCTGTGATGCCCAGATAGGGCATGGATGAAACGGAGGGGACGAGGTAGGGGCACGAATTTATTAATAAAAAGTGAAGTCTCGGATATGATATGCTATTTGCCCATTTTGAAGTATCTATACAAAAACTGATGTGGTAAAATAAATTATAAGATTACACTCCAAGTCTTTCTCTCCATGGAGCAAGGATTTTAAAACAATCCACAAGTCATCCGAATAAGGAGAATCTATATGAGATAATTAGAGATTGTTAAAAAGTTGAAAAAGAAAACCTGCTAGTCTACTATGATGTATGTGAGTGCCCAGAGGCTCCCTTTTTTTAATTTACTATGTTGGTCGAAGGTGGTATTTTAATTTGGAAACCAAGGGATAGATCCCTCATCATATATGTGAAACCAAGGTGTCAACTCCATTCAACCATGAGTGTGAATAGGTCTGGTTTGAGTCAGAGAAAGAAAGCCTTTTTAGAGAGAGAGAGAGAGAGTTAAAATAGTGTTACAGATTTTTAGAGTCATGAGAGAACTCTAGCGGCCTGTTTATTTTCATAGAATACATCAGAATTCAATATCAAATGAGCTCCACCAAGAGATTATTAAAGAGATAAGGGGTGAAGGACATAAAGTACCCATGTAGAATCTGTAGATGCAAGTGATGTAACCCTCACTTCCATATGTAATTCTTCAATTACTGTCTTCCATTGGAAGGGAGATAATTTGATGGTCATTTTTGAAAATTAACATTCTTTTCTTCACTTTCAATCATTTAAAAAAAAAAATCTTACAATTCTTATGTATTCATTTACATTAAACAAACAGGCCCTAGGTGTGGGTGGATGGATTCCATCCCCCTGTTTTAGAATCCATTGGATCTAAGGCAGCTGAGTGTTACTCTTCTCTAAAATAGTTTATGTGATCCATTCTTCCAATCAAACAGGATTAGCCAACTGAAAAACCAGATCCATTTAAATTCTCTTGCATAGAAAGAGAGCGCGCTAGTTTAATAAGATGAAAAACTGATCCAAAATTAACACAAACATCTCAGCCAAAGGATATTTAAATAATAGACAGTTAATTTCTATTTATATTTTCAAGATCCAACATGATTAAGAAATATTCCTATTCGGGAGAAAAGTATAAGTTTGCAAAACATTATTTTCGCTGATGTTATATAAACGTGCTATACAGGGTGTAAAATTGGAAGCATAAGGTGTTGTGCACCTCCATATAACTCACTTGCAACCCTACCTCTGCATAAGCTCATACCAGCAACAAAACCTGCATATGATATTTTATTCTCAGCCCCAGATAGAAAATCAATGGAGTATTTGAATGGCCTTCACGTATACATATAAACATAGAATATTTAGAGTGCCGGGCATTCTCTTTCATAAATTCAACTTAGTAGCTCCCACGTTCATCACAATCACATCTAAATCGTGCAGACAAACACCACCCCAAGTAATCAATACACAACCTTTATATATCTATGCACTCCATGAGCCCCCTCTCATCTCATTCAAATCTTCCAGTTCTCACATCTCCACCAAGAGTAAGAAGGATGGCAACCCAACAGATCTCCTTGTTCTCCCCACTGCTTATAATGCTGCTGTTGTTGCCCTTTGCTGCCCATGGGAGCAATGAAGCCTCCCATGAAATAAAGAAGACAATAGATGTGGTTGTAGAAGGGGTGGTCTATTGCCAAAGCTGCGACCACGCTGGGACATCGTCATTGATTGGAGCCACGCCTATTGAATTTGGCAGGGTCGGCGTCTCATGCAAAGATCACAAAGGTAGAGTGAGCTTCTACAAGGCCTTCACCACAGACGCTCATGGCTACTTCTATGCGCCCCTTCAAGAGTTCAAGATGAAGCATGATTATTTGGACCACCCCCTCCAGGCCTGCACAGTGCACCTCCTATTGTCCCCTCACCCTCAATGCAACCTCCTCTCCAATGTAAATTCTGGCATCGATGGGTCGCCGCTGCGCTACGAGAGGAAGAGACTGTCTGGTGAGAATTATGAGGTGGTGTTGTATGCTGCAGGGCCATTGGCTTTCTGCCCTTCCAATTGCCCTCCAAAGATCCACTAACCATTGCTGATTGCTCGACTGTTTTTTCAATTTTGTGTCTTGTGTGTCCAAATAAATCAGTCTTCATCAAATTCAACTTTTGTTGTTAAGTTTCATGTTTGTGTCTTGTTTTCTTGGTGACATTAGTTAAATGCTTTTATTTCTTCCATTCTTCTTGGGTTTTAAAGATGTTATCACTCTTTAAAAGCATTTTAGTGAGCAGTATTTTGTGGTAAGCGTTTCTTTTCGTCCCTCTGTCTCTAATAGTTCTCTTCTATATCCTCATTTTGTATAGTTTTAATGAGAAATCTAGCAAAATGAACAGCATTAATTAGGGTTTGGGCTGCTCTCATCTCGGCTTGCCTATATTTGATAGTTGCAATTTTAGTTCAAAGCCCAACTGGGTCACCTGCCAAGTTCATAGTGCCCCTACCGGCCTTGGTGTTGATTCTTCTTTGTCAAGCCTCTCAAAAGAGGAGAATTTCATTACCCAGCCTGCCTTCATTTGAAAATCTTCAATTGACCTTAAGTGCTAGCAGAAAGGAACCTGATAGATCCCTTCTCCAAGATGTACGGCTAATACTGTGACAGTGTTGAGTGGTAAGCAGCTACATAGACCTTCCTCGGAACTGCTTGCTTAGACTAACTGCATGCATTTTAGCAAATTGCATGGTGTTTCTGAAAGATATTCAGGATCACATGGACAGGATAGACTCCTTTGGTTCACCAAGGATAAGGCAAACATCAATATCATCAATGTCTAATCTGATAAATGGGTTTGAAACAATAAACCTTGAATTCAAGTCCAGTCCATCATACATGCTAAAGTCAAAATTATATATTACTGGAACTGCATTGAGAGAATCTACCCTCATACCCTCAAAAGGTGCTACTAGATATACTCCTGTTTCAACGTGTCTTCGAATCTAGCTACCCTGCCTCCCCTAGAGGACTTTGATGTCCCTAACCAGCTGAGCTAGAAGCATGGGATGACATCAATGGTTTTAGATTTCATAGATTTCATTGATATCTGCCATTTGTTATAACTTGGAAAGACAGATATGTATACAATCATCTATAGAAGAGTAAAAGAGACGTGGACAACAAATTAATGGTTTAAAAATAAACTCTTAAGACCACTTTTAGTATTAACAAAAAAAGAAAAAGAAAAAGAAAAAGGGAACACTACTAGAATAAGGCCCACCGATTAGTGGATTCATTGACTAACAAAATTCAAGACACTGATCTCTCAAGGACCAAAAAAGGAATGGGGTCTGAAAACTCTGAAACTTACAACTATGATACAGGAGGATGGTCACAACCGCTCCTACAAGTCCCAGACCCACAACAGATCCTAGAAAGAACCATACAATCAAAGATAAGATAAAACAATTTTATACCATTAACAGCTTGACCTTATGAAACCAAAACACGACCAATCATCCCCTGCGTCCAGCTCGCAGTCTCTTTTAGCTGGTCATCATCTGACTCAAAGCACTCCCCCAAGAAATCAACATAGAACTTGGAGTCCTTGAACAAAGTCTTCACATTTGAACCAAGTGTGTCTGCAAGGTCACCCATCAAAGCAACAGCTGCTTTTGTAACTCCTTCATCCCTACCAACATCGAAGGCCCCCACAATCACTCAACAACATTTCATCAAATGAATACAAGAGGGGAGAAAAAGAAAAGGAAGAAAGAAAAAAGAATCGAGAAAAGCATACCTTTGCTTGTCCTTAAAGACGGCTTCTATGAACTGCAACAGATGACCTGCAAAAGGCATCATCAGCTCTGCCTTCAGGTTTTTAAAGCCCTGTAGCATACCCGAGTAGGCTTCGAATATCCCACATCTTAGCTGGTTTCCATAGTCAACCATGTCCTCATCTTGGGTGTCCAATTGAGCACAGAGCTCAGCTGCCCCCTGCAACATTGGTGTTACATAGGGAAGATACTTCTCAAATTGCTCACCAATGGCAAGAGCAATGTCCCCAAGGCAGGAGAAAATGGGTGGCTTGACAGATCGATGGAGCATGGTATTGGAGAGATCCTTGAGAAGGTGTGTCATTATACCATCGCAGTATGGTAGAACCATCCCATCCAATGCCCGGCAGATGTCACCTACCACACCCACAGATATGGCACAAACCTGGTACTCCTCAAAATTCTGCAACCCCATCTCCAAATATTTGTAGAACTCAGCCATGTACTTAGCGAACTCCTCACCAGTAGCATATGCCAATGATCCAATTGCAAGCATTGCCTCTTCATGCACTGTCGAACTGCGGCAGGCAAAGACCTTGAGAAATGTAAGCATCATCTGATCAGCTGATTGTAAGATTATGGGCTTTGTCGTGTCAGACGCACTCAGTTTCTGTATAATAACTTGAAGAACACCACAAAGCAAAGCCTGCAAATCTCCTTGCTTCTCTCTATCATCTGAGGAAATGATCTGAAGTTCCATTGTCTGCCCCAATTTGTTCATGATGACAGGTAGAAGCTGTGCTATAATGCTAGATGTCTCAGAAATGTTAGCACACCGAACTACCTCATTCAAAGTCTCATATGCCGAAGCTCGGAGTTTTGTATCATTACTGTCTGTACGCTCTGCAGTCAAAAGAAGGGCAGATATGAACTCCCAAAGGTAGAGTGAGAGGACCGAAGAGCTAGAACCAGCCTCTTCATACCCCTGTGCAAGATAGTAAATGGCACCGCAAACTCTTTCCTGCCACTAATGGGGCATCTTTGATACTCTCCAACAAGACAGCAACAACCTGTGCAAGGTTCTCATCAGTTACAACAGAAAACCCACTGGCCGGTGAGTGCAGGAACTCGAAAATTCGACTGAGAGTCCAAGCAGTTGTGTCCCTCACTTGACTATTCTGATCCTTCATTGCATTAAGTAGGAAATGCAGACCCCTTTGAACTAGGGGTGCCAAGATCTCTATGGATGGCCCTTCAAGAATTGACCCAAATGCAAAGGTGGCTGCCTCACGGCTACGCCAATCAGTTTTTAATATATTTGACTCTACAAAAGGCATTACAAAGGACACTATCCCATTCCCAACGGTTTTGGCAACGAGCCCAAGACAAGTTCCGCCTGCCATGGACAGATTCCAAACATCATCATCTTGGTCCTGATCCTCCTCCTGCTTTAGCAAGGTTTCTAGCAGCATTGGAACAAGCAATGGCATAGCCTTCTCTATAAACCGCAAGTGGAGAGGAGAACCATCGCTATCTCCAGTACTCTTCTAGTATATCAATCTCTCATCACATATGGAGCTCCAGATCTCAATCGCTTGAAGGGCAACAGGCTCATCATCCCCCCTCACTGCATTTACGGTGAGATCGAAGATAGTTTGCATGTAAGGTTCAAGCACCCCGTAGTATGTAGACGAGATTGATACAAGGCACTCAAGTGCTGCCTGCCTAATCTCAACCTCCTTTGACACCGCTGTCTCAAAAACAACCTTCATAATATAATTCCGCTCCATCTCATTATCAAAATTGGACTGAGCAAAATCAAGAGCATTGTACAATGCTCTAGTAGCTGCAAGGCGGACATCACTTGTGTGGTCCGTGGGAGTCATGCCCTGCACGACAGCTGTAAGGACGGAATTCACCTGGTCTACTTCGAGGTCCTGCGGGGAGATTTCCTCACACACATACCCAAGTGTTTCAAGGGTGGCCTGCTTCAGAGAAGCAGGATTCTCCATCCTAGTCATGTTGGAGAGCAAGCGCACAATGAGATCAGGCCATTCTTTCCGTGGGATCTCGATCGAGGCAATCTTAGCAATCACCTGCGATGAAGTGTGCCATGCTTCTTGCACAGATGACCCGAGTGTCTGCAAGAGCAAATCCTTGACCTGGGATTTGATAGCGAGATCAATTGCAACCCAATGCTGAATGAGCTGTTCTTTCCTGCCAGAATCCTTGGCATCCAAAGAATTCTTCAAAATAATGCCTGCGAGGCGGCGGGACTCAGATGGTTTCTCATTGTTAGCGAGCTCGACTGATAGTGAGAGAAGGAAAAGAGAAGGGTTCTGTTCCTGAAACTGCCTGAGGTTTCCTTCTGCAGCGGATCTTATGTTTCCATCCGCCGACTGCGCAGACAATAGGATCTGAGTTACCTCCAGCGCCATCCTCTAATCAAAACAAACACAATCAAATCAATTAAAAAAAAAATACAACATCAAACAAAACAAACCTTAAACCCTAAAAACCCTAAAACCAAAATCACCCTCACTTCAACAAGAGCAGATGTTTCTCAAATTAATTCAAAAAGCATCTGGGATGCCTTTTCAACTAGAACTCGAGAGATGCTTCAGCTCACCACTTGGGGCAGCAAAACTCACCTTCCCGAATCAAAATTCTCAAAAAAGTGTGCCACCCAAAAAGCCAACACATCCAATTCAAATCTGCAAAGTGGGCGTTACACACACTGTAATCCAAACATACCCCAAATCTTCCAAACTAGAACACTGAAAATGAATGTAAAAATAAAGATAAAAAATGTTTTATCAACAGCATGCAATCTGAAATCGATTGAAAGAAAACACCAACAGTAAAGATGGGTCTAGAGATTTTCAGCAGATCATCATCACAAAGATTAAAAAAACACATATAATCTTATATACACGAAAGTTCTTAAACCCTAATTTCTCTTCTCACTGATGTAAGCAGATGAGTAGAGATTCGTACGGAAAAACCCTACATAAGCTGAGAGAGAGTGAATTAATTACCTTTTGGGATGAGAAATCAGAGTCAAAAGCCTCTGGAATGTATCGAAAATCCCCAATTCAAATTAGGGTTCTATTTCTATCTTGGGAAACTGGAAAAAAAGGGTGAGAGAGAAGTGAAGATTGGTTGTGTGTTGGTTTGGTTTTTCGAACCGTTGGGACTTTGGAGGGAGCGGGACAGATGATTGCGTGAGGGGAAATGCCGAAGGCGCAAAACCCTAGTTACTGTCCGCCTCTGCAGTTTCAGTGCACGTCGGGTACTTTTTAATTTAATATACTGAGTCGCATCCGAACCGTTGATTTCAGTGGGCCATCTTGTTGGGGTTTGATAACCGTTTGGACTATGATCAGCTTGATACTTGTAAGGTAAGTAATCACATTCCTACACACTCTCACACATATGGATTGATGACAACCATATTAATTCTTGTACCTCATTCTCATTCTCTGTGGGTTTGTAAGTCTTGACTTGAGACAAATAAAAGGCTAAAAGCTCATGAGTCATGAAGGGACAATCAACAATATGCTCTTTTTGGGAGCGATCCAAAATGATCAAACTTCATGAAGTGCAGGTCCCTGAGCTAAGTCTATAAAATATGACCAAAAATTCATGCAAGTCCACTCAAGACCAATTAAAAAAGTTTAAGATCTTGAAAACTATAAAAGCAATTAAATTTTTGAAGAAGTGTTAACTTTTCTTTTCTAATCAGTTTAAGATTTTTCTTATTACAACTTTAATGGAGTACAACTGTAGAAATGATTTTTCGTTGTTGATAGTCAAAACAATGTAAATCATGATAAATGCTTTCTCATGAAAAATTTCTACAATATTATAAAAAATTAAGGATAAAGCTCTAAAAGGAATTTTAGGTATTGCAATAAATGTATAGACCAAATGAACCCTAAACTTGCCAACACACATACACGTCCAGGATCGATTTCTGAATCTTCAAATTGATAGTGTCACTTTTGGCTAATAGACCAATCTGATAATAATAATAATAATAAAGAATCACAAACTTTTCCTAGCACAGTATTAACTTATTTTCTCTAATTCTATTTGAATATTTATAGTGGACATCTTGCACAGTACCTTCTTTAGTAGTGAATTAGTCGCCGCCACATGGTCTATACCAATACCAACAAAGCTTATTCATGAAACTTTATTTTTCTTTAAATATCTTATTTTCTTCTATCTGCAACACCAATTCTAGAAATAAAGCTGTCATGATCAAAATTTCAGCTTTTTTCTTCTTCCTTCGTTATTATGCAATTGTTCGCGAAAAGAGAACAAGGCCTTTAACAAGTGGGAGTAAGATCTCTACGCTTTGCAATCGTGAAGGATGACAATTTTAGTTTGGGGATAAATGAGCCAAGCGCATTCAATTTAGATTATCATTTGTAAGTGGGCAATCTGTCTCTTCAAAACACAACACACTAATGTGCCTTAGCCCTCAATGTCTCCATGAAGTCTTTAAGAATTTTCAGGTCCTTATTATTTTTGAAAAACTTGAAGTTGCTACATACACTTACCCTTTTTCCCCAAGTGGCTAGCATAGCAATCCACTAGCATACCACCCTTTTTAAATATACTAATTGTAGATAGCATTACATTTAAGGAGGATCTTGGAAGATTTGGGTGGTAATTTCTAAATAATCCTCAAGTTTTTGGCTAATTACAAATAATGGTCTTATAAATTACAAATCACATTTAAGTCCAATAGAATTTTAAAGATTCTTTTAAAAGAAATGCGCTGATAGGGACAGTTCCCATGAGAGCAACCATGAGTAGGCCCCTTTTTTAGAGACGTTGGATCCCTATGATCAATCCAACCACACCCACTACCTCCTTTGAATGTCGCATACTCAAGTTTGGCATCCTTTAGAATGTGACTCACCATTGGATTGAAATCCTAAAAATATTATATCTTTTAAAATCGTTAAATTTAAGGTCATGGATCAAGGAGTAGATGATCTAAGAAACTAGAAATACAAGGAGTAGATGATCTAAGAAACTAGAAATATGCACAAAAATAGATCCCATCTGAATCTTTCAATCCACCTTCTCCATTCATGATTCCAAAGTCCTAGATTGGCCCCCCCACAAGCCACTTCGCGCGAATGGTCCATGTTCATATGGCCATCTGTAGGAGAGCACACTCTGCTTTCAACTGGGACATTTATAGTGAGATTGACTAGTCATAACTTTTAGTAAAATGGCCTTCGTGTGGATGGGCAAGGAAAAAAAGGGGATCCTTGATATAAGTTGCTTTAATGCCGTTACAAAAATAAGTTAATCAATACCTATCCATCTCGTTCACCCACATTTAATTTTTCCAAATAACTCAATTGCATTTGGGTTTATATCAACTTGGTACCATTGCTTCTCAGCATCTTCCAACCCATATTCAAGCTTCTTCTTCTTTGGCCGCCCTAGCATCCTCAGGTTGGTGGTCTTTGCTGATCCTTATATATTTCCATCTCTTTCACCTTGCCTTTGTTTGTTTTTTCCCTATCTTTCAATTTTCTTCTGTAGATGATGAGGAGGTGAAATGTTGTAGTTTTAAGTTATGTTTGGAGTGGATTTCACGAGGGTTTAAAGATCAGCAGCAATAATCAAATCATAAGGAGGGCATACTGGGAGGCTCATTTATTATGAACGGTGACTGGATTAAAAGCATAGATGGGTTGGATTTGTGGAAGCAAAAAACACTGTTTTGAGGAGGTTTTAGATTTTTTTTTTTTTATGATAACAAGTGGTCAATATATTTGATCCAAAGGAATATTGGGTCGTGACATGATAGGTGATGCTGATGGAGAATGGATGGTTAGATTAGCACATTTAGGGTTTACGGTTAATTCAAGAACCCCATCCAATAAGTTTTTACCCCACAGTGACCGTGAGTAGACCAACCACAGTCCGCCACGTCTCCGTGGGTGGCCTGTACTTGTCTAAGGCAGGGCTGCACCACGATGACGTGGGGGATGGTGGTTGGTCCACCCACAGTCATCGTGGGTAAAGCCCCTCAGAGGATCTAGATTCCAATTATCTAGGCTTCAGTTTGAAAATTTTTGTAGGGAGAGAAGGGGTACTTAAGTTATATATTTTGTGCCATTAGTTATAACCTGCTCATGTGGTGTCTTAGAGAGGGGGCCGGGGGCGAGGGGGGCGACCCAATTTATTATTATTATTTTGAAAATTCTGTGTATAATTTACATAGTAGCCCTCTCATTTTCTTTTACAGAGGCCTTCGACCAAGATTTTCTCGCTCTGTCCTTGGCTATAGCCATTCCTGGCAATAGTATTTCATTATTTTTTCTTAAGTTCTTTACTCAGAATTACTTCGTCAATTTGGACACAAGGGACTCAACTGAAAGAAACTTTCAAAACCCATTAGAATTAATGATGTTCACGATTTAATTATAGGATCCTTCTATGAAATTATTTGAAAATTTAGAGACTACTATGGAATTACCCTAAGATTTATGTAGTTGCGAAGGATCAGATGTTAGACTCATATTATCACTTATAAAAAAAAATAAATCAAATGGTCAATCTTATAGTAGGATCAACTCCTAATGGACTAAAATTTGAGAATATGGTGGCAACCGCAACCACGTGCTAACACTTGGGTCCGCGCCCGTAGATAAATGATACAAGGGAGATAGTATCTTAGAGAGAGAATTACGATTTGAAATTGAAAACACATATATAGCAGCACACTTGGACATGACTTGATCTCACCCTTTCAAAACTGCAAACTAGTCACCTTCTTATCATCATTTCTCTAAAACATATGCCTCAAGACATAGGAAGTCATATTACAGGCCTTTCCTCTATCCATGCAAAAAACATGGCACTGTAAACATGTTTATGTATAACGAAAGATTTGTTGTTGCAGTTTGCATCTTGTTGTCACTGTAATGGAGAGAAACATAGATGCAATGGAAAATGGATATCAGGATTTTGTGAGTGCTCTAGCCCATGTATTTGAGGCCAATGAGCTCTCTGGGGGCCATAGAACAGCGGCGACAGATGCTGCTTTGGAAAAACTCAAGCTGCAGTGGGAGTGGTTTAAAGTGGCTTGTGATGAAGCAGAGGACCTTGTGGAGTTGGCTAAGAAACACATATGCTTGGAATTGCCGGGTCATAGAGCCACTGACTCAGTTGCAGCCAAGACAGGACAGGATGCAGCCAGTCTTCCACCTAACAATGTAGTGGTGTTGGAGTAGAGGAGCAAAGCTGTTGGGTCTGGCACTGCCGTTCACCCCAATAAGTAGCATGTTTGGCAACTCATGGTCTTTCATTTACTCCAAGAAAATTGCATAAAGTTAAGAACTATGGGAGTTATGCTCTCAATTGATCTTTTTTCTTGAATAAAACTTTTGTTGCTGTTGGTTTTCTGTATCTTATGCTATTTTATATGCATTAGCTAAGTCTTATATATTTATTGTCCAATGAGCATTGTGTTTGTCTCAACTTTAAACGCACTTGAATACATGATAATCATGGAAAATGTAAGGGATGAATAGATATTAAGCCTTCAAAAAAATTAGGCACACAGGACTAACTAGTGCTCACCGTTGCATTCAAAATTTCAAGATTAACATGCATCATAAAGCTATAAAAGTTGAGGGCCAAAGTTTAAACAGTTAGAAATTAGGATAATCTAATAGGAATGATTTTTACATAGCTCCAGAAAAATATATATACCTCCCATGATTGTTATGAATCCACATGGGCCCAAGATCAAAGTGCTTACCTAAGTCATGGAATGCATGGTGCCTATATATCTGTGCCACGCGAATCATTCCACAGACAGCAGGGGGTCCACGTTATGTGCACGTTGTAGCGATGAACCAGATCATTTGGGGAGTAGACATTCAATTTGGGCCAATTGTCACTTACCATATGGCCATGGCATTCATATGAGACAATGCACAATACTCTTCAACATTGCCATGTGGGAATTTATTTACTAAGATGGCATGGTGGTTGGGTTGTAAGTAACATAATATATAGTTGAGGATATTGAGAAGTATTTATGTCCGATTTTATTAATATCTTAAGATTTTGGTACTCATGGTTAGTTAAGTAAATTTAATAATGTATCGGAGTCAACTCATGAGGAGTTCGAATAAAAAAAGGGAACACTTGACGCAAAAAACTAAATATATGCCGTCAGTCACCAATGTATGTCATGTACAATACTACAAGTACATTTTTCGTATATGGACCCAACTAGAAAAATAATATCACATACAAGGATATACTATAAAAATATAAAATAATTTTATTTATTCTTATATAAAATATAGAGGATTTTACTGAAAAATACCCAACATTTGTCTGTTGCACTTGGTAGTGCCTCAGAAATAGCACCACACAAACGGGGTCCGTTAGATCCCGTTTGTTTTTTTTTTTTTCCAATATGAAATGAGTGATGCTCGGTGTGAAAATTAGTGATGCTATTGTCACTCTTTAGTTTTTTTTATACCTCGAATCCTTTTCCTTTTTCCATTCTTCCTTTCCCCTTCCTTTTTCTACTCTTCGGCTCTTCCTTCCTCTACCCCCAAGCTCTTGGGGACAGTCTTAAACGGATGTAAAACAGATTGATGGGTACTCACCCTACTGGTAGAGTTACTGGCACTTGATTTATGCAGATTCAAGTGGTGGGGATCATGCATCAGTTTTAGCATTCCGTGGCACAACATAACAGAAAGTTAGATTCCTTCCTCTACCCCCTTTTGCATTCTTCTTTTGTAGTAGTTGAAATCGTGGAACGGCGGAGGAGGCGGCCAGAGCCTACGACGCGGCGGCGCGGGAGTTCCGAGGGAGTAGCCTCTCGATCTCTTCCCCGGAGCCGGCGAGCGCTTCCCGTTCCGACAGCCAGCCGGATCTATTACGGATTTGTTGTTTGGGTTGTGATCAAAACAGGGATGTTCCTCATCTGGGTTATGAAGATGTAGATATCAGAGATTTCTTATTAAAGCAGTAATCTCAGAGTTGATGGGGTTTACTATTTACAGCTGCAGGTCTTAGATTCAATTAAAAATAAGTGATTCAACATCATGGGCATGTGCATGCATATATAAACAAATGAACTGTGATATTCTTCTTTCAATCAGTGATCTTAGCGGATATTTCTGATGATCTGTTTTCCCATCTGGGTCCTGAAGATGAGCAACAGAAGAGCTGAATTTCTCATCCAAGCTCTCATCTTTATGGTGTTTTCTAATACAAGGCTGCAGGTTTACGGCCTGGGGAAAATAGATTTGAATGACCCACGATTTCAACTGCTCCTTTCTTTCTTTCTCCATGTTACTGCTACAACAACCCCTTTGTAAAAAGGGGTTTCGAAAGCGGGTGAACATAACGAATAGTGTCGATAGCGTCACTTAATTTTATATCAAGCGACGCTATCATCCTTATAAAAAATACTTAAAAAAAAAATGGCGGGAGGAATGCTTCCGTGGTAAAAGTGTTACGAGGCACTAATACGTGCAACGGCCAAATAGTGTTAATTTTCGAGTAAAATCCTCTAAAATATATATACAAATATACAATACAAAAATCAAATGATCCAAGTCAAGATGAACAAGCTCTAGCTCGAGCAGAGCTCTGCTTGTAAACGAATCGAGTTAGTCGAGCTGAGCTGAGCTGTGCTGGGGTCGTGAGTTGGTCAGCTCATGGACATGCCTAATCTAGAGGGTCCCTTTTATCTTGTGGGGCCGGATGAAGCGCCCTGTGCCATCCTAACTCATTTTTGTACCATTTTCCATTTTTTGCTGAAATGTAGGTGGGAAAATCTACCATCCAAAAATAAATTCAAAAGGGCTTCTTGCGAGTCATCCCATTCCAATATAAAACTCCCAAAAGGACCATTCATTCCCGGCCAGGGGTTAGATGACATGAAGCCATTTAATCATCTTTGATTGAATAGCTAGAAACTTAAGATGGACTTATTGGTTTTTTAGCCGGCTAGATTCTAAAGCACTTTTCTATATTATAAGTATGATTTTAATGATAAGGAATAAGTTACAATACAAAGAAGATTCTAAAAACAAATTAATGTACATGATGTTAAATCACGTAGTTAGCCTTTCTTTTCATGAACAGAACTAACTGCATGTGAGAGCCATGATTCACAAGGCGAGTCACGCCTCCACAAATGCTGCTCACTGCACTTACCAACATCCCCTCTGCTGCTTGCACCCGATTTCTTCGAACCATTCTCACCATCTCTTGGAGGATTACACTTCCTAAATGAGCAATTTCGAATCTGAGGGCTCTTCGATCCGCAAAGCGCCTGCTTGAGGCCCCATGGAAAGAAGACCAGCCCGCATGACTTGGGCGGTGAAAATGGTCTATGGCTAACCATTCCTAGTCTCAGCTTGCTTGGGCTTGATGGGTGCTTTGGTGATTCTTTCTTAGTGACCTTTTTGCTCGATTTTTTTGACGAATTCGCCAATGCATTTGCAGCCGGCAAGAATCGGTTCATGATGAAACTTGGTGAGTGGTCACCCTTTGATTGGAGTTGGACCGCTTTGGAATCTAGACCACTCACACCACCTATCCCAGTATCTTCTGTGCCAAATGATTCAAAGTATGACACCATATCAATTGCATCCAAGTATGCATCATCGTCGTCGTCATCTTTGTTGCTGTGGCCTACATCGCCTTCTTTACAAGGATGGTGCAAACGGCCCGGTGGAAGCTTAGGAGGTGGGGGTGGCTCATCGGTGCTACGGTCTTGTCTATCGGAAAATTTAGGGGTGCCGGGGACTCTCTCCCACAAAAATGGTATTCTTCTACTTGTGTCGCAGCCATGTTCTACGTCGGAGTCAGACCGCTTCGTGTTCAAACGGGGCAAACCGAAACGCCTTGTCGACAGGAGGGGTGTGTGGAGATGTAGCTGTCCATGGCATCTCTCTTTGGGACCTCCTACATCCATGAAACAGGAAGGTAGAGAGAGAGAGAGAGAGAGAGAGAGAGAGAGAGAGAGAGAGAGAGAGAGAAGTGAATTTTCAGTACTTCTCTAAGGGGTTTGATTGATAATGCAATAGCAATTTAATGAGGGGAGTTTGTGTTGTAGAAGAGAGAGAGCATGGTTATGGACTTATGGTAATAACATCAAACACAAAGCTTTCCACTTTTTCAGTAAAAGACCGTTGGAAGTTGATTGATTGCTAGTAAAGGAGTGGTTGGAAAAGAGATGGAGGCGGGCGTCTCGTGAGGAGTTGGTTATTTTCCAGTCCTTTTTTAGCTTACAACGATAAGACTCTCATGTCATGTGAACATGTTATCTCTAGTCTCTACTTTGCAATGCCAAAAGAATCTTGTGTTTCTGACGGGTCGGTTTTGGGTTGGGTTATGACAAGCCATTGTGGGCCTAGTCCTTAATCCAAATACAAGCGGATATGGGTACTTTGCATTGATTCCATAGCAAAAATCCAATCGCATTAAAACATACTAGGGATGCAAATAGCTTGAATCTGAGGTGGAACCATGGTGGATTCGGATTCGGATTTGTCTTTATATATCGTAACATAGGTGTGCTCTGTATGGATTTGCAGTCAACTTAGAAAAAAAAAATAAGAATCCCATCTCTGGTTCTGAAGATGTAGAGTGCATTTGTAAAATTGGATGAAGAACTTTAATTTTTTTTTTTTTCAATATGCACGTAGGACGCGACAAGCATATCAAGCAGGATCGAGTGGATAAAATAGGTGAGGATAGCATCTTGAAGTTGATCGGCTAGGCCTTGAGTGTTTATACCCTTTCTTGCAGACGCATATGAAGAAGTCAAAGAAGCATATAAAGGGGATAAATTGATTACTGAAACATAATTAAAGCACAACAGAAGCCACAATAGACTATCAAATATGAATACTTGTTCTATTTAGACCCTGAAAACCTATGTTTACTTCTAATATGTAATTGTAATCATCATACATCCAAGTTTTGGGTGGGAATACAAGGATATGGTTTGAATCTGAACATTCTGGACTCTAAATGCATCTATCTGGATCCAAAATTTCCCTGCATCCAAAAATGGGTTTCCTACCCGCTTTCTTTGGAATCGAAGACTTTGGATACTAATTAGATACTCAGTTGCAATCCAAATCTAAACCAATGATATATATGTGCACATTCTCTTGAACCAAAACTGCTCAATAACATGATTTTCCCGTTTTGACACTCATCCTACCACTTTTAGTGTTGGATTTAACACACCCAAAAATAATATCACAAACGCATTCAACTTTAAAGCCCAGAAATTAAGAATTAAAATGGTCTCTCACTATAATGATATAATTTGGCTAATATCTAATCACATAAAAAACCATAGGTGCGCGCCCTATTCATGTGATTGGTATAAATTATTCACAAACTTGCGCATGCCTTTGAAAAGCAATCTTGGTTAATGAGGAATGAGGTAAAGATTTTCAATGTTTTATATTCTTATATCTCTTGTTAGGACTCACCCAACTTTCCAGAGAAATGGCTCTTATCAGTGAGACATTTTTGGGCCCATTGCCCTACATCCCATTGAATTTCTAGGAGATTTGAGGAAATAAAAGCTTTGAAAAAGAATAAGATATTTTACTATATTATATACTAGTTTAGAATGTAATCTATTCATCTAAAAATGAGGTGTTTGGATAACTTGGAAAGTATCTTACAATATCTCACTTTCTTCCAAAAACCTTTATATTACATTATTCAAGGATATGCATAATAAAATAATCTTTTCTAACTACGAATGGAAAGTTTGAGTAAAAACCATAGGAGAGTTCATGAGCAACCATTAATTATAATGGCCCACTATAAGTTTGAACATTGATGGGTCCCACTATTAGATTGGCCCCATAGTGCTTACAAATTTAATGTGGGGTCCTATAGTCATATCACAACTAGCCCTTGTTAATTATCAATATTAGGCGAGTCCTACAAAGGTCATGCGCGGTGCTTTCATTGTGATTACTAACATTAGGTGGGTCCCATACTACCAAAATTAGCTGGGTCCCATGATTATGAAGATTGAATTGTGTAATTGTAATTCTTAGTTTGCCATCATTAAATGGGTCCCACAATTTGATAGCTCTCTTACCGTTAATATGACTACCCACATCAAATGGGTCCCACAATGATTTCTCATAAAAAAATTAGATATGGTCATTTGTGATAATCACCATTAGATGTATTATAGGATAGTTACCAACATTTGGTGGACTCACCTTAATTAAATAACATTGCTTGGATCTCATGATTTAAATTTAATCTTATATTTCTTTTTTCAATAGATGGGCCCTACAATGATTATTAACACCTGTGATTACTAATTAGTGGTTCCTATGTTGGGTTAATTGATTATATTCTCTCCATTTCTTATTTGGCACATCAACTTGTGAGTTTTTTTTTTATAAATTGTGAAACACTTCAAAAGGTATATTAAAATCTGTGAAGATTGCCAAACACCATAAGTGACACAATATAATAATATGACACTGTTTTATTCTATGATAATGAAATCTTACAATATTTAAACTCGTTGATATTATATTATGCACTTATCCAAACACCCCCTAATTATTTTTATAGAATACATGTATTTAAACTTGTTGATATTATATTATACACTTATCCAAACAACCCCTAATTGTTTTTATAGAATACATGAGAATTGATCACATAGGACTTCATGGTCAAATGAGGTCCACCGAAGGATTATTAAAGAGGTGAGCAGTGACGGATATATATAAGGTATTTGATGGCTAGTTATTCATTTTCCATCTTCTTTTGATTCAATTTCCATTAAAGGATAGTAATTTGATGGCTATTATTTTTTAATTCATTTCTGATTTTTCGTTTTTGAAGACTTGTAGAAATACGAAGTCTTAGAATATATATCTAGACACCCTCATCCTTCACTCTTTACTTGGGGTGTTCATGGGCTGCGCAAGGCTGAAGCTTGTAAAAGGTGTGGCTTGCTTAATTATCGGACCTAATTTTAGATATGGTTTCAACCCATGGGCCTGAAACTCAAGCCCAAACCTGCCCACTTGCACAAGGTATATATAAACTGTGTGAAACAACATGGGTAACTTGACTAGTAAAGTCAAGTAAAGTTAAGTCATCCTAAACCTCACATCAAAAGCACTTTTTCTCAAAACTCCCGCCAACTTTTCCAACAAAAAGTCAAAAAGGAACCACATTTATTAGCTAAAAGACAAAAAAAAACTCCATTTCTCATACCAAAAGTCAACAATATTCCATTCTAAACAACTAAAAATAAAATATCATCATAACTCACTACATATTTTATTCATACTTTTCATTTCACGCCAAACGGGTAAGCATAGAAGCCCCATGTCTGCCCTGGTTAACTACCGGACAAGAAAGTCAACTCAGGTACACCCTACGAATCCATAAATAAGCCAAAATCTAGCCTATTATGGGCTGGGCTGGGCCCATGAAAACCCTCAACTTGTCATCCATTATACCCAAATTCTCTTTTGTATATATAAAATGAAAATCCTAAAACAGATTCATCATCAACAGAAGCTTCCCATGATAGGGCAAAATACCAAATGTTTAATTAACCGATGGACTTCTCAAGAAATAAAAATGTCACATTACAAACAACCACCAATTTGTAGTACAAAGATCAAATAAATGTCTAAAATTATCCAATTATTCCTGATTTTTTGTTCTCTTTCATTAATGCCCAATCCATTTTTTTTTTTTATCTTGTTGATCTCCTTGATGTAGTGGGACATCCGTGGACAAGGCCTCATCCAACCAACCGTATCTAATCACTTAGCTGGGGGATGACAGTTTCCAAAAACTTGTTGGCAAGAACTTGGTAAACAGCCTGCGTGGGATGAATAGCGTCCCAAAACAAGTACTTTGATGCATCAGGGCATGTCAAAGAAAGAGAGTTACATAGAGCACCAGTCTCTGCCAACCCTGTGCCACAACACCCTCGAATCGTCTCTTCCAAACCTTCATACATAGAAAATGAAAACCCAAAATATTAATGAAGACAATATTTGAAGAGTGCTCCTGAACAGATGAAATCATGTAAGATGACCCCGTCAAATTCTAACTCATAAAATGATGTTGCTAGCTATCCAATCAAAGATGATAAAAGAAAAGCAAAAAAAATCAATCTTACCATATTTTGTTGGACTCAAAACCATATCCATGATCTGATTGTATGTGTCCACATATGCTATTTTGGTCCCTGAAAGGGACCCTTGCATCCAGATTACCAGGCCTTGAAGCTTCATATTGTAAGCCGCGGCATCATCATTTTGTTGATGAACACACATACGCGGCGTTTCACTGGAGGGTAATATGTCTGCGGCTGTCATCTGGATTGGTAAACAGCCAATTGGTGCCAAACCGGCTATAGCGAATTTCCGGCCTCCCAAACTGTAAATTTTCTGTAACACACACAAATTTTTTAAGCAATTACAAAGAAAAGGAAAATTCAACTGACTCATGTCGTTGGAAATGTTAAAAATATCATCATATTTTTTAACTAATGCGATGTTTTTCACCCTATGGGCAGCAATTGGGCCTCATTTCTGGTCCGAGAGTTAATGGTTAGTGGCTAGCTAGTCTAGGTCTTTGTTTCCCTAAATCCCTGGCCTGGCGTAACATCTTTAGCACAAAGGTGCATATCTATGCTAAATGGCCCATGAACACCCCTATCTGAAACTTTCATTTGTGCATTCAAGAAGTTTCGATGTTTGTTTACATCAAACTTTGTTTTGTAGTTTGAGAGAGAGAGAGAGAGAGAGAGAGAGAGAGAGAGAGAGAGAGAGAGAGAGAGAGAGAGAGAGAGAGAGAGAGAGAGAGACCTCAACAAGAGATTGCAGCTTTTGAGCAGGAAATCATGGTAACCCGAAATTGTAAAATCAACTTTCCTCGTAGGCAAATCGTAGTAGTTCCACACCAGATCATTGGTTCCAGCACTGATCACAAAAATAGCATCATTCACTATCTTCTCTGCCACCTCTACTCCCACACTTGCACTAATCCTATCCTTGCATTGCTCAAAGTACTCAATCTGTTTATCCATTGGAATGACACTAGAAATCTCTGCCGTCTGATCGTCAAAGCCGGACCCCGCCGAGGCAAAGCTGACGCCAGTCAGCAAGTCGTGGTCATTGATAATGGGGTCCAAGTAGGCTGGTAGCAGATCCTTTAGTCCTAACTTGGACACCAAAAAATCAGTTATCAGCTTCCCATTGGAGAACCTTCCGGTGGCGACATGACCTTCGTCTAAGTCGCGCCCATATGGCCGATGATCACTACGGACCGCTGTGACTATGTAGTCGTTGTTGCCGGCGTCAATGGTTGAATCGCCGATCGCATAAATCGCCGATATTTCAGATGAAGTAGTAAAAGAAATAAAGAGAGAGGAGAATAAGAAGAAGAAGAAGAAGAAGGTACCATGCACCAACATGTTCATGCCCTTGTCCATTTCTCAATCTTGGCTTCTCTTATGTGTTTTTCTCCTCCTTAACTATCTTATATTTATACATGAAAACATGAAGGCATGGAGGAATTTATGTGTTTAACTACTAAGTGAGTTTGGGTTTGACTCGAATGAAATTATGTAACCAAATCTTTCATTATTATCTATTTACTTTAGTACTCTTTACTGTTAAAGGACTGGTTAGGTGACCCACAAAGACCCCCTATTTTGTAACCCTAAATATTTATGCAGACTCATGGTTCATGTACTTTATAATTAGTTTGAGTGGTAGTTAGGTGAGCCACAAGGGTGTCATCTCAAACGTGAATTGCATCTGTGGCTCACATTTGTGATTTAGAATGATTCTTTCTAATGATTCCTAACCTACAAAGGCCAAGTCAAATGTTTGAACCAATTGGTCTAACCTAATCATCCAATCATATGGCCGGATTTGTCCACCGCATGAAAACTGTTGAGGAAGGTTTGGATTGTCTGTTTGGAGAATTTTAATAAAGGAGGAAAGGAAGGTTTGGATGGTCTGTTTGGAGAAATTTAATAAAGGAGGAAAGTCAACATTATGTAGATAGGCGAGTTACAACGGACATGGGCACATAGCTTTGACCAAGTGAGAAATTTTAACTCAGGCAAGAGAAGGGCGAGTTAAGTTTTTGCACTGCCGGCAGGGAAATGAAGGGACTAGCTCCAACCAATCCAGATGTGAGGTCCATCCTGTTTAGCAATTAGGCCTAATAATGATGCTCATAATTAGCCGTGGGCCATAAGATTTAGGTTTAACCACTTGGTTTGGATCTAATGTTCCTTTTCTTTAATAGGATGCTCTGGGCATGTTTGTTTCATGTAATTGAATGCCCCGTTAGTATTGGTACGTATAAGAGGTTATAAACAAATAAATAGCCATCCAAAAATGATAATGAAATGACCTACCCTTATATAAATTGAATTAAGGAACGACGGAAAATGAATACCAGCCATCAGATGATTTTAGTTGATAGCTGAAAATCATCACTGCATACACATAAGTGCCCTCAAACCACACCAGCCAAGCCACAATCAAAGATCCATGCACTTTCCATATAAGGTTGCATAGGAAAAGCTGTGCAATGGATTATAAATCACATTCCTAGCTACTTTCTGATTTAATCAATGCAGGACTAGAAAAAGTTTTTTTTTTTTTCCTTCCCCTTTTTTGTTTGCTATGTGAGTAGGGTTAGGAAATCCAGCAACGAGTGATTATAAATCCCTTCCGAATTTGAATCTCATGAGCAACGAGCGTGCCTGTCGTCAAATAAGTTCGTTGATTGAGTTTTACCTGAGAGGAAAGTGTTACAAAAGTATTTCTACTACCTCTACTAATAACTCGAGATTATTGTAGCATTTGTTAGCATAGGAAATTAAAAGTTAGTATGGTATAAAAAATTAGGACGTTCCATTCAACTTTTCTTATTAGAAGGCTTTAAGTAAAGATAATGGAGGAGCACGACCGCCTAAGGAAAGAGGGAATTCCAGGACATTACAGTAAGAAACTTCATACACGCTCCAATGGTCATGGTGCCATATCCTTAGCTGTTTACAGTTGTCAAACTGAAGATAATCCGGATAAAATCCCAGTCTAATGATCTGATCATTAATTCTAATCAGATTGTTGAAGCCTTATTATAAAACCAGTTTATAAAGAAAATGAAATCAAATCTGGTTGTCATGTAATCAAATTATTATTATATATATTAAAGCAACAGGGATTAAATTATTATTATATATATTAAAGCAACAGGGAGGAAAGATGTGGCGCCATGTCAGCACCCATTATTTCTCCTGCTTTGGGTTTAATGTGGGCTACTACATCTCCTAAATCTCCTCCCTAAATCTCTCATTTTAAATTAAGATTATGGTTTCATAAACCTATATTTATAAAATCCTTTTAACTTCCCCTAAATTCTCTCTTTTCCTAACTTTTCTATTTTATCTTCTTATCTTAATCCTCAGATCACTCTCTAATCTTAATCCATCTTAAAATTTGTCTAACCAATATTCCTCTTTATCATTCTGATTTTTAGTATTAACTTTGAAGAGATCGGGGGTGATAAGGATTTTATAGGTGCGAACAAATGTGTATTGTGATAACAAATGTGACTCTGGATTATCGATACACTGTTATTATGTGGATTCGATGGAGGGGGACTCTCCGGTAGCCCAATCACTGCTCTCTCTCTCTCTCTCTCTCTCTCTCTCTCGAGCAAAGTATGTGTACTTTTATGTCGTTGTCTTTGTGATGCTAACATAAAAGTTTACCATTTTGGAGTGTTGATTTATGTATGGGGAGCTTATTTTGCTCTATTTAATGATCTACACAATTTTCTTGGATCTTACAACAGTACGGGTGTTTATATAAGAAAAAAAAATTAAGAAAATTGAAATTGGCACTCCTTTTTTTTTTTTTTTTTGTGGAGGCACTCCTTTTCAAGATAACTGTCTCCATAAAAAAAAAGGAGTGTCAATATCAATTTCCAAAATTAATTGCCCATTACCTTTCTTGATTTGAATTTATGTATGACTCTTATGATGCCCGGTGGTAAATGGGTTGCCATGTGACATTTGGGCCCATTCTATTTCAATTCCTCTCTTTTCTTTCCTATACAATTAGAATTCCATCTCTCCATTTTTTTTAATCGTGCAAGAGAGCACCGCACTTTTCTCGATTTCAATTTTCTTTTAAGATTTGATTGAATTGAATTTAGATTTGAACAATCTACCTAATTTTTCTTTATTGTATTCTTTCACATGAAAGTTTACTTCATTTTAGTCACCTTTATATTATGATATATAGAATTTTAAAAATGATAAATAATAGTCTTTTCTTTTAAATTTATTTTCTTTCTACTAATATGTATCCAAACTTTATTTATTTATTTATTTATTTTGGGCCCGGGCATAGCAGGGGCGTTTGTTGCTAGTATTTTTATAAAGGGTACCAAAGATTATTAGAGATGGCAATAGGTCTGGCATGGGTCACGATATATGTTATATTCACTGGGAACTCGAAAAGCCACTACTGAACCCACCTTTAATAGGAGCAGGTCAGGACATGTCACCTATTTAACCTGACTCATTGCCATATCTACAAACGGTGATGTGTAAAGACAGTTTGGTTTGGCCTAGTTGGCCTATCCTGGTTGACACAGGTCAAAAGTGACCGAAAGAATTGATAAAATGTTATGCAACAAATGGTAAGTCCAACCAATTCAACAACTTGGTAATCTTTACTACCATCCTAATTTTTATTTGACCGGACCAGTGAAGGCCTGGTTCTGGTTGAACCCCATACGACTAGCCAATCCAATCCAATTTCTAAAATTCTATTTGTTGCATATGACTAATCTGATGGAGGGCATTGTCATTGGAGTGAGTTTTGTGGACAAAACAGACATTAATATTGACTTTTGGGCGGTCTCGATTCTGGAAATAGACTCTGCTGATGCTGGCCCCAGAGATTTCTGTGCTCAATTGAAGGAGGTCACCAAAGATTTTGTACGGCCATGGCTTATAAAAATTTAGCTTTCCTGGCCATAGTTAGGCCTTACTCTATTGAGGCTCAGCTTTCCCCAGGCTATGGATTCCAGTATTTCAACCCTGTCTTTCAAGAAAGGACTCGGGGCCTTGCCTTGTTGGTCACATGGATTGGTACTTTTGTGTCTTTGTGGAGTGTGGACCAATGCATTTCGAGTATGTTTGGGGCTTCGGCCCATTAAACCATTCTAGGTGGCCCTTCCTTACTCTAGGGTGTCAGTAAGGGCCGGATAGGATGCTTAATTTCAATGTCTTAAGTTTTGGCGGGACAAAGTGTTGGCTCAATGGATCTGTTTCTATTGCATTTTGCATGCCTGCACTGGTGCTTTCAGGGAATGTGTAAGAGATCAATCTCCAATATGAGTTGCTCTTTATGTCTTAGCATCTAATTAGGGCCTGTTTGACAAATCTTATCTATGTAAAATAGATCTGCATAGAATATATCTGTTTCAAATGGCCCTATTTGAAATAAATGTTTTAAAAATAGTGTGTTTGATAACACACAAAAAGTTGATTGAAATAGATCTTCTTAAAGCTATGGCTGAAAGTCTTTCATATATATCTCGAGATGCATAAGGAATCAAGCATTGAGATTTGGCACCATAACCTTATTTAGTCTTATAAAGAGAATTACCGGTTTGGATCATGCATTTGGAGCCCATGGTTTTTTAAAAAATAGATAAAAATATCTGAGTTTTTTCTGCCAATATCTCACAATCCATGATGATCCAACGGCTAGAATTTGGATCCATACTCGTGCCCGACGTTCTTTATATATCTAATGGTTTGGATCATGATATATGGTCCCACAACTTATAAAAAATACAAAAAAAAAAAAAACAGACTGCTCGTTGACCCTTTCAAAACTCAACTACCAATTATTTTTTAAACAAACGGTCCATGATGTTTCTTAAACTCCTTGAGATCCGTGAGGAATTAAGTATTAAAATTTGGTAGCATAGTTGTGATTGACCTTACAAAGGGAAACTAATGGTTCAGATCTAACATTTGGGGCCCACAAAAGTAAAAAAGGTAGATCAAAGGGCCTGGAGTATTTTGCAAATATCTCAACATATATGAAGATCCAACGGCTGAAATTTGGACACGCGGCGATGTTTGACCTTCTGAATATTTCTAACGGTTTGGATCATGATTGTGGGTCCCATAAATAAAATAAATGAAAAATTGGACTGTCGGTCGTCCATATCACTGTACCGACAAGCATCTATCCACTTCAGACCAGTGAACATATGCTCACTTATAGAAAATCTGATCACTTGGAAGTAATTGGATATTCAGACTCAGATTTTGCTGGGTGTCTCGACACGAGGAGATCTACATCAGGATACATTTTTCTCCTTGTTGGTGGGGCTGTTTCGTGGAAAAATGTTAAACAGACTACAACTGCTTCTTCCACATTTCAAGCAGAAGCTTTGAGGCCACTAATCAAGCAATATGGCTGCGAAATTTTATTTCAGGGCTTCAAATCATGGATTCCATTTCTAAGCCGCTGAAAATTTATTGTGATAATACATCATCTGTTCGCTTCTCTAACAACGGCAAGAGTTCTAGCGCTGCAAAACACTTTCAGATAAAATATCTTGCCGTTAAAGAGAAGGTTCGGGATGGTTTAGTATCTATAGAGCAAATCAGTACAAAGCTCATGATTGCAAATTCTATGACAGCCGGCCTATAATGATCATGTTAGAGAAATGGGTCTCATTGTGTTACCTTAATGTATGTAGTTGAATGAATTTATGCTATTTAATTAGACATTTTTTGTTGATCAATATTCATTAATAATGATTATGTTCTCTTGCTTATTTTTTTGTTGTGCACAATTACTTCATTATTGAAAAGCAAGATAAATTTCAGTTGGACCAATAAATAGGAATTTTAGTCCACTCCTATTATTTTCCTCGATTTATGACTTGACTAAATGGAATTACTAATGTTGTGGTACGTGGAAGGAATTATGTCGCAAAAATTGATGTTTGACCGCCATGATTCGCATTATTGGTTTCATTTAGTTACAGTATACAAGAATTAGCATAAACAAGATTGATTGGGCTCTTTTCACAAATGAGTGGCCACTCGTCGAAATTTTTAAATTTAGTTGAATCCAAGTTGAGTCAAAACAAATTTTTTTTTTCAACTAGTTATTTTTTCAAAATTTTATCATAAAAGGTGGATTGCTTTTATATGGTCGTCTTGACCAAGTGGGAGATCACATATGTGTGGTCATTTAGACCAAGTGGGAGATTGTTAGACATGAGTGGTCCTCATAACCACATGTGCAACATTGTTGGGACCCACGGTTTAAGCCTACTATTTTTAGTTACTTTCCCTTTTTTGGTTTTTAGTTTTACTAAGTTTATCTTGGATTAAATTTTAGTAAGCCCAATCATATAGGACTCTTGTTTAATAATTTGAGGGAATTAAGGAAACTTATCTTTATTAGATTTTTTTGATGGGAAGAAATCTCTCTAGGGCTTATCTATATATATGGTTTTCCTTCCTCTCTCTTAACCTACCTCTCTCTTAACCTACTAGATCTGAAAACGCATATTGGAGTGGGTGATACGGGAGATAGGAGAAAACCTTATTCGCAAAAGGAGATCTGCTCATCATCAAGATCATGGCACAAGGTATGCTTTTAGTATTATTAGATTATCCATTCTTGATGCATAGATCAAGATCCATAGGTTTGATTTATATTGCAAAAGACCAGTTTGTCTTATTGGAATCTGCTACTTTTTTTTTGACTTCATGAAATAGACATTAATTATCTTAATGTCATTTGAAATGAACACAGTAAGAACTTCAACCAAACATGCTGATGCCAAACTGAACCTTAGTGACATTAATAGATTAATAAGCAAACATTTGGGCGATCGTTGTGATGGTCCCTTGAATGCCACGTTTATTTGTCTTCTTCAAGTGTCCCGCTTAAGATAAATCCTGCACCATTTGTCAATCCTCACCATCATTAGTCATAAGCGCAATCTCAAATTCCAAACAGGAGGAGGGTTGGCATCAGATAGACAATTCGTCATACAAATTTGCCAAACCAAATCTGTTGGTCTGAGTCATTTTAGATTGGTAACAGAGGGTTCCTTCTTGCTCCTTTTATATGTTACTTTGTTTATGTTGTTGTTTCTTTTCAGACTCTACTTTCTTCCTTTTGTAATTCACTTATTCTAAGACAAAAAAAAATCTGTTTTGAACCAGAGGAGCACTCGCACCTACCTTGCAATGGGGGGAGGGGTTATGGTTCTAGACAGTGGAATTGACTTTCCACATAGGAGAGCAACTTGGATTTGCATTATATTAATCAATCTAAACCACTCATTGATATTAGATTATCCAACTGAAATGATCATGTATGGAATTCATCACTGGACTTTTTGAGAATATGCTTCTATCTTTTAAAAATCATTAATGATTAGCAAAACCTTTCTTCCTGTTTATTTGTAGTAGTAACCAATGCCCTCTAAGAATAACACTATTGATGATGTTGATATAGATAACGGTTTGGTGGAATAAGTACAGCACCTAACATTAGAGGCTGACTATTCTGCTAGATGAGCAGAATGTCACATATGCTACTATAGAAACTATGCCTGAAGAATCTCAGTACAGTACAGTGTGCTAAGAAAGTAGATAAGAGAATTAAAGAAATGACAAAAGGGCAACTTTACTTCTTGCAAAGCAGGGTTGAGCAGTATAAAATTGTTAGGATTTGGATGAGAATCTCTATCCCAAGGTGAGAGAGAGAGAGAGAGAGAGAGAGAGAGAGAGAGAGAGAGAGAGAGAGAGTTTATTTAATGTAGAATGTATTTACAGGCTATTGCAAGGTTCCCTCAGTAATGGGATCACCTTTCAAAAAGAGTGAAGGGTAACAAACATATCAGTACAAGATTGAATCTACTTGTAATTCTATTTAGGGAAATGTAAGGTTTGGTTTGATTATTAGAAGTCCTCACCTTTCCACTTCATTTTCTTCATTATCAACCTTAACTTCATCCATATAAAACGGGTCAATTGCTTGAAGTCTATGACAGATGCGAGAAGCAGACCATTAAGGGTCCCCTTTATCTTCCTAAACAAAGACCAGGAAACTTGAAATAGAACCCCAATCTTACAGGGATGCAGAGACTTGATTCTGTGCTTGTGGAAGCAGAAGGCATATATGTGACGCCCCGGAGTCCCACATCGACTATAGAGAGGAAAGTGATTGGGATTATATGTAGAGCTTATACCCTTACTTAGCATGAGGCCTTTTGATGGGTTGAAGCCCATCAGAAGCAAAACCGTGAGGCCAGTGGGCCAAAGCGGACAATATCATGCATGGGTAAGGGGTGGGGCGTTACAAATGGTATCAGAGCCGACTCTCGACTAGTTCGAGTGTGGGTCCCCTGACGTGGTCTGGTGTAAGTGGGCGGGCTTCCATGTGGGCGGGCCAAGAGGGCTTGTAACGCCCCACCCCTTACCCATGCATGATATTGTCCGCTTTGGCCCACTGGCCTCACGGTTTTGCTTCTGATGGGCTTCAACCCATCAAAAGGCCTCATGCTAAGTGTAAGTGCACAAAAATTCACGAACCGTAGCCCAAGTGGTACCAGGGAGTGTTCCCAAAATACCTTTATCATGAGGTTGAGGGTTCGAGTCCTGGGGAGGCCACTCTGGGCAGCACCCAGAGCCAAATAAACAAATGTGCCCTACCAGCTGTGCTACGACGGCACACGTGGGTGCGACCAGCCTTGTGGGCACCGGCAGGTGGCGTCGTCAATAAGACCACTGGCAGCCGGGTTCAGCCGCGGGTCACGTCCCCTACAAAAAAGGCCGGCCTTTTTTGTAGGGGATGCCTTTGGGGCGGGTCCCCCCACGGATGTGGAGTCCACTATCCGGGGTGCATTTGTGTACACTTCGGGAGACGAGGCTCCGTAATCATGCTTTTGGCTCCGTAGAGTGGCCTCCCCAGGAGTCGATCCCATGACCTCACCTTAAAGTGATTTATGGACTTACCCTGGTACCACTTGGGCTAGTAGCTCAAGTGGTACCAGGGTAAGTCCATAAATCACTTTAAGGTGAGGTCATGGGATCGACTCCTGGGGAGGCCACTCTACGGAGCCAAAAGCATGATTACGGAGCCTCGTCTCCCGAAGTGTACACAAATGCACCCCGGATAGTGGACTCCACATCCGTGGGGGGACCCGCCCCAAAGGCATCCCCTACACTAAGTAAGGGTATAAGCTCTACATATAATCCCAATCACTTTCCTCTCTATAGTCGATGTGGGACTCCGGGGCGTCACAATATATCTCCTCTATGTTCTAGAATTCAAGGCACCCACTCTTGGAGCTTAAAGAGCAACGAGCATATTAATAACCTTTAAAGGATAATTTGGTTGTTAACGATCTGGATCACCAAATTAATCAAGAGCCCCATATGCAGGACACAGTCAGAAGGCAATGATTTTTTACATATATATCCTCTGTCTGGGATCATATAATTCCCCTATTACAATCTGTCACAAATATTGCGGAAACTTTTGAAGTAATGTGATATTTTCACAAGAAAATGACGAATGTAATGAAACAAAAAATATTGTGATATTTCCAAAACATCATCAAATATTAAAGTTACTGTACTACATTTGCCATGTTTTGCAAGATCTTCCCAGATTCATATGACTTAATCTATTGAAGTAATAAGCATTACTATTGCTAGTCAATCAAGTAAGATCAGCATAAACCATACATGAATTACATAGTCGTCATCACCATCATCATTAGCATCATGAGGCTCATTTTATAATTATTGAGTGAAATGGATTGCTCTGTTAAAAACATTTGAACAGAACTTTTACTCAAATAATCACAAAAGAACGTTTGAACAACATTTCCATGTACATTGAGAGAGAGAGAGAGATCCGTTTGGGTATATGAAATTGCTAATCACCTAGGAAGGTATTATTTGTGTTTGTTGCTGTTGATAGAATCATTCATTGGAACATTGAGAGTTTTGAGATTGGGAGCAATATCTGTTGAGTAACATTAGAAGGGCCTCTGCCTTCCTTTTGGCCTTGGGAGACCCTTCAGAAACCAAGCTCTGAAGAGAAGGAATACTAGTTGGGTTTATCAACAAACGCCTAGCTATCTCCTCTCCTCCATCCCTACACATCCCTGACAGAAGAGCTACTGAATTCTCCTTCCCCTTTGCAGAACCAAACCTCATTAGATCAACAAAAAGAGATACTGCCGCCCTATTCTCCCTAATCTCCTTCAATCCTTCAGTGCACCCAGATAGTAGCGCCAGCACCGCTAAGGCATCGTCGGTTATCCCAGCCTTATCATCCATCAGCAGTTGAACAAGTAATGGAACTGCGCCTGCGGCTACAATACTCACCTTGTTGGCATTGTAGATGGCCAGGTTGAATAGAGCCATGGAAGCATCCCTCTTCCCTACACTGGTTCCCTCTTTGAGTAGCCCTACCAATGCAGGGATCGCTAGCGGGTGCGCCCCGATCATCACCTTGCATTCGTCTATCATTGACAAGCTGAAGATCGTCGCTGCAGCATTCTCCCTTGCCTCCATGCTCTTGCCCATCTGCAGAACCTCAATGATTCCGTCAATTGCACCGGCCTCCATTATCAGCACCTTGTTGTTGTCCAATATGGAGAGGTTGAGCAAGGCGGTCACCGCGTTTTCTTGTGTCCTTGTATCATTGGCAGTTAGCAGTGTGACCAAGAAGGGTATCGCCCCCGACTCAGCGATTATCCGGCGATTGTCCATGCCGGATTTTGCAAGCAACCGGGCCTCGAACGCTGCATGTCTCCTTATCTCCATGGACCCAGTAGCCAACTTACCCACTAGAAAGTCCGCCATCATCTTGACAGCTTCCACCGCAGTTTTCACAGCTGAGATGTGGTCCACAGCCTTCCCCAGCGACGGTTTTTGATAAAAACTATCCTCATCTGAATCAGGTAAAGGCAATGGCAAGTAATTGTCAATCAATTGCACATCGTTATCTTGGCACCATTGAAGTATTAAGCTCTTGAGTGCATAATTGGGAATGAGGGCCATGTGAATTAGCTTCTGGCCACTCTTGGGACAGGTATGGTGGCCCGAATCGATCCACCGGGTAATCGAATTGCGGTCATAAGTGTGCCCAGATGCAACAATCACTGGATCTCTCATCAAGTCTAGTGAAATCGGGCACCGGAATTCATCCGCAATGTTCTTGACAACAAAGGATTGAGAAGAAGAAGAAGAAGATTCTTTAACACCCGAGCCTTGCGCCTTTCCTTGTTTAACTTGTTCATTATTCCCTCCACCCTCACCTAATATGGCGCATTTCGAGTATGAAACCAGAGAGATGAGATTGTTGAGGTTGGAGACTACAACGACACCACCGGTACCCGCCTGCTTCCGGATCTCTGCCTCCAGCTTGCTAATTTCATCATCATAACCAGATGAGCTTCTCAACCCAAGGCTGCACATGATCTCCTCCAATTTCTGGCAATCTATACTGTTCTTGTTGTATTTGTTATTGCTTCTGTTATTGTCCATCACTTGCAATAGTCCTTCTCTTCTTCGACCATCTCTGGGTTCAACAAGCAGCTGGGCTTTCCGGGTTTGCCTGTGAAGAA
Source organism: Litsea cubeba (assembly GCA_012931725.1). Taxonomy (NCBI): domain Eukaryota; kingdom Viridiplantae; phylum Streptophyta; class Magnoliopsida; order Laurales; family Lauraceae; genus Litsea; species Litsea cubeba. The sequence continues at coordinate 135,471,583 of CM022947.1, read as the reverse complement.
GCTCCACCTGCTCTCGAACATCTGTAGTTAAGTTGAGAAGACTGAGGGGTAGAATATCTAGAGCTCTTCCCATCTCTTTCTCCAACAAATGGAACTGTTCAGCTATGAACTCTGTCTGTACAAGACTCCACAAAGCGCTCGCCCCCTTGCATTCTTGGATGAGGAGCTTGGATCTTCGGATGGTCGAGAAAAGCTCGGTGAAGCAGAGGATGGAGGAGGGTGGGAGCGCGGTTTTCATGTCTCGAATCTCGTCGAAGAGGGAGGAGAGGAGCTTGATTCGCCGGATCATGGAGGCGCTATTGCGCGACTGGAGGAAGGAGAGTTTGTCCATGGATGCAACCTCATTGGATATGTGAACAAGGGACTCTACCAGAGAGGCTGAAGGGAGGAAGCCGGCAAACATGATTGGTGGAGCTGTTTCCATGCAGGTTCTACTTTCAACACCATTTCATAATATCTTCTTCTTTAGCTGCTAACCCTTTCTTTAATCATGATTAAGCCATTCTAATTCTTACAAAGAAATGGTCTAGTGGTCAGGGGGACCATGAATTCAATTCATTTGTTGGGTAAGTCATGCAATTGGTATAGGTCCCTCTTTATCTCAAAAACCAATCCGAGCTAGCTAGTAAGAACAACAATGTATAAGGGCCATTATCAATTGGTTTAGCTTTCTTATCTTTAGGTTTGTTTTTTCCTCTTTTGGTAAAATACTCATACATCCTTACGTGTTTAATTATTTAATTTTCTTACCATTAGAGCTGTAATCAGATATTAGAATTATTTAATATTTGAAGATTTTCATTATACAATGGCCTCTTTAGACTTAGCTACCAGTGATTGGCAACTTTTCTCTTTTAAAATCTCTTATGAACGCCAACACTCGCATTGAGCCAAATTTCACTTCAACCCCAGTTGAGTAAGTTGTAAGTAATGGCCAATCCGAATTAGTGTTCCCTGCGGATTACTGAATTTGGCGTTGTCTTTTTGTCTTTGGCTGATGTCTTTTTCGTGGCTGGTGAAAAAGATACGGCGATGTCTGAACCATTGACTTGTTTGTTAGTGAATTAGCGCGTGGATTTGCTGCCACGTGGAAGAAGAACTGCATTCTAAGTTCTCTTTACGAGGCTTTTAAGTCCTAAACCTGGAAAGGCCAAAAAAAAAAAAAAGGTAGAGAAATCCTGTGAGTGAACTCCTCATGCTCAAATTTTATATCAATCCGATCAATCCGATTTGTCAATTTAAGTATCATTAGATTGATTGCTTAACAAAGATATTGAATAGCAGGGGGAACATGATCAACATAAAAATCTAAGGGGGATATTGTCTGTACTCTGTACAACCGCCTTAGATCTGACATTTACCCCCAAAAGAGGTCAAAATTTTAGTATTTTTCTTGTATGATTTCTTATGGTCGTGTGATATCGCACACATTGTACTGCTCGATATTTTAGGATCGTGCGATATCCCACATATTAACTTATACGATATTTTAAAGCCATACAATATCACACCATTATTATTTGAATAATTCGGGAAATATTTTACTTTGACTGAGCAAATGTTAGATGTAAGAGTAGTCGTCTGAAAATTTGACTCGAACGGTATTGTGAATTACCTCTTCTTTTAAGTCTGGATTACTCTAGGTTAACGGCTCAGTGGATCTGGGGCTCCTTTTCCATGGTCAGCTTGGTGACGGATTAGGTAAATGATGGACGATGACCACTATCCGATCTACTTTACATGGCCACTGCATCATTTACTTATGGTAGACGATAAAAAAGAAATTATATTCGGTAATGTAGCTTAAAGCTCAAATTTAGAGATCTTCATAAGATGGTCTTAATCATCATCAAATAAAAGCATTTCTAATCTATATGCAAGGTACAAAAAGCCCCCTCTATTTCATGGTTTTCATTGTAAATATAGGTATATCTTCGTAGATTTAGTAATGGGCTTTGGCTCATAAAAAGGCCAATATTAACATAATGCATGGAAATAGAAAACGCAGGCTATATGTACGCTAAGTTTTGGTTTGGGTCCACTTCCAGGGTCTTTAAGGGGGCTGGGACCCTACGAACGCATGCCAGTAGAGTAGCCCTCGCATGAGGGAAGGAGACTTTAGGTTAAGTAAGGAAGCTCTCCGATGAAGGAAAAGGACATTGATTGAGGTGAGATATATAGCTCTTGGGTGAGAAAAGGAGGTGGTATGACTGTGGTCGATTTCAGGCATCCAGGTGAGAAGTGAGACATCTCACCACAAGGTAATCATGATATTTTTGGGTAATCCAATGAAGGAGCTGGGACCCTGAGACTCATGACATAACTCACACATGTGAGGTGATGAAAATTCACACATGAGATAAGAGACTGACACAACTCAGATATGCGATGAAAATAAAACTCATACATGCGAGGAGACATAACATAAGTCAGACATGTAAAGTGATGAAAACTCACACATGCGAAGACTATAAACACAACTCACATAAGATAATTAAACTCACATATATAAAAAGGGAGGAGGCATGTTGGAACCCAAGACTTTCCAATGAAAATTAAGACTCTTTACTACCAAGATAATCACGGTTGAATGGTGGGAATTAAAAGGTGAACCGGTCAAAGCTGTCAGCTAGTCGTTGGAGCATCCCCAAGAGTGTCGTTCCAAAATAGGAAGTTCGTCTGTCGTCACCCACGAGAATACCAAAACGGAAATAATAGTAAAAGCGGTTCGAATGTCGTCGTGCCCAGATGTCACGACATTGCCGGCTCCTGGATGGAAATAATCCGTTAAAATAAGGGTTATGGGTTAGGTCCGGCTGCATTTGTTGGGTAAGACTAAGAGCCAATCTAAGGACCCGTACTATTGCATTTGGGCTTTTCCTCCCTTTTTATCACAAGAATTTTTAAAAATATTAGAACAAGGTTGCTAATTAAGCTAACATTCGTAACCCTGAGAGGTAGCTCACGACCACGGTTTGCACCCGGCCGGAGATTGAGGGTTTGAAACTACATTGCCACACTGAGGTCATAGGGAATTAATCTGGCTCCCCCTAGGCCTGTAGGGATTATTCTAGTCTAAAGGGCTGAGACACCCTCCGTCATCCAAAAAAAGAAAAAACTAACATTCATGCATTTGGATATCTGTAAATGTTTTATGCTTAAATTGACGTTCTTGAGTTGCATAGGAAAACTGAATACCAGGCAATCAAGTTCAAAGGATCCAAACGAGCCCATAAGCACACCAGAAATGTTATCCAATCAGCTACGACATATGCGGGGGGGGGGGGGGGGGGGGGTTGATCACTCTCTCCGTGATCTTGTACTAGGCCCAATTTCACCATCACAAAACCTTTATACGTTATTGGATTGAATTTCAAAGAAATCTATAGATACAAGACCACTAAACATTAAGGTTATTCATTTAATGGCTAGAATGATTTGACATGACTGATTTTTTTATTTGACCATTTTACATTAGGAGGCTTTTTTCATGGAACCCGCCTCCACATATAAAAAAAGACATCTAAGTGGGCCCTATGTGCTCGTAGGAGAACATTCCCCAAAGATATTCTACTTAATGGCCTTTCTATTATGCAGCAGAAACCATTGTAAAAATGTCTTATTCTCATTTAAATAAATAAAAACTCTCATCCTCATCAATTTTACACATCAGTAATTAAAAGTTGGGGGCATTTTCAATTTTTCTCAAGATATTATGAGGAAAATCTAAGAATGGTGCACACAATTGTAAAATCTTGGAAACTTGCAAAAAAATTGTTTTTCAAAGAAAAGCAGGAAAAAGTAATGTGAAATTCCCATTTTCTCACGATATTTTGAGAATTTTGTGAATGCTAATTTGTCTTGAAGACGAATTTTCTTCCACGTTTTTCTTCTCTATAATAAGGGCTGCTGGGCTGGGTTATACCTTGAATGTAGGGATTTTTTTGTGGATGGTCCTGACCCAAATTTCACACCGCTTGTGTAGTTGTGTGGAGCTTTCGTAGGTGAAAAACTCACACTTTTTTTTTTCACACTTATTGAAAAAGTCAAATACTTAAAATATACAACTAAAGGAACCAGGAATTGCAATTTCTAAGAGAAGTATTGGAAATGTCACAATTCAAATTCTTTGATCTATCTCGCAAATCGCAATAATAAATTCAATTTTATGGCGAGTCCAACTTCTATTTGGGTGAAACTCGAAGATATTCGATGCACAAGTAGAGAAGTACTAGCGAGACACTGAGGTGATCATACTTAAAAGGCTGGGGATGCTTTCCTCTATATAAAACTCTCTCTAACATGGGAATATAATTGGAGTAGTAAATATACAATCCATTTGTTTGCCTTTCAAGTTTCGTGTTAGCTCCCTTGTTGAATTAATGCAATCCCCACTCGACTTGTGTACCCGTATATACAATTGAGTCGGAATCGGGATCCTACGAGGGTTTTGACTCACGGTGACTTTGATAAGTTCACTCAATGTCTCCGTGGGGTAAACCCTCATAGATCCGGACTCCTGCAAACTTCATTGATTCAACTAAACTTGCTCCCAAATTAATTGTTTGAGGCATATTAAAAATAAAAATATTCTAGCACCTTCCTACCAATCAATTATTATATATGGAAAATTAAAATCAGCCTCAATTGGTTTTGACCATATGCTCAATTTATTTTGACATTTCTTCTTCAATGTCTCTTTGGTCCCCACCTCCATATCAATTGTGGGGAGCCTTTCATACCATAACCTCACTTGGATCGTTTCATCACTTTTTCAAGTCACAGGTGGAGAATGGTAACCACCCTCTGTCTCCAAATTATGTCATATAATTGTCATTTAATATTCTCTTGGGTCCTTGCATTGCCACATTAAGTCGATCGCCCATAAATAAAATGGTAATAGTCCTCTCTCCAGTTTAAATTATATAATTGTCATTTAACATCCTATCATACTGACCTTTGATCTTCAACTCTATATTAAAATTTTCAATTGTCATTTATCAACCTTAAGTGCCCTTTTTCCTCTTCATTTTATACCGTTCTTCCTCCAATATGAAAGAAACTCATGATCCCAAAATTAAAATTATCCCGACTATGACAGGGGTTTAAGAACGGCACTTTAGTTTTCAGTGATGGAAATAATGATTGCCCCATGCTCACCCAATGAAATTTTATTATAAGGATTTGATGGTATCCTTTGGGCATATTTGTGCACCCATGTCTGATGTCTTGTGGAGAAGACCAAAAATAGTAGAACATTTTTTGGTTGAGAAAATCTTTGGCGCGAATACTTTCCCATGTAGAAAAGCATAAAAGTGAATATGGTTTTCGAAACTCTCTATTGGGATGGGTATGGAAAGAAGTTAAAGAAAAATGGAACTCTGCATAATTATTATTTTGTGATGCTGTACAAATGTTCCTTAAATTTATACCCTTTATCAACTTTAACATGTCTAATTTAGGAGCCTTTGCCTCTAAGCCCAAGGGACACTCAATTCCGAACATCCGAGAACTAATCTCTATGGGCACATTCAAGCCCTCCTATCTACATTCACCAAGTAAAACCATGGGAGAATAGTGTCCGGTGACCAACAAATGTAAGTGCCTATAAATCTCTATGGACTCACTTGAAATTTAGGCAAATGGATCAATCTCAGTTGGGCAATACTGACCATTGATATAACATTTATAAAACATTGCTGTACTTCATCCATCTCTATCCTTCCAACCTCAGGCTCGTCTGTCATGATCTTTATCTTTGACCACTATTTCTAAATTCATGTTTAATGCAAGCCCAATCAATAATTTAATGGTGTTTCAACTATGGCGAGATCCCTTTATGTCTAGATTATTGAACACTGGTTCCACTTGTAAAGCACTGGCCAAAAACTGTTTTTAAAGTAGCTTAAATTGATTAGTTTAGAAGTTGACTCAAGTTGGATATAGAGGGATGTGGGTCGGGCTAGGCTGAGGCATATCCACGCGGGCCATGGCTTCCCGAGCATTCACATTTAGTCAATTGGGCCAGGCCAAACCAGGCCTTTTGTCAGTTGAACGTACTTTTAGCAATTATTTAGAGAAACTATCACTAAATTACAAGACACTCCTTATTCAGGTCAGGTTTTGGGCTTTCTATCACTTTATCCAAGCCAGCCCAAACATTAAATGGGCCAAGATTATATATCGAGCGCAGCCCTACTGAGTAGGTTCCTAGAGATTGAATGGAATGTTTCTCAATTTTCATCCATGGACTGCTTTTGGATCAAACATATTTGATGGCCTCATCCAAAGAACTGACCCATGATCCACACACCTAAAGGTGGGTACATGCTTTTTTTTTTTTTTTTGGGTTGGGGGGCGGGTTTTTTTTTTTCCATAAAGCCATTGGAAAATTTGAATTTACTTCCAAAATCAACGTAAAAATAATGGGACCGTATCTAAAATCCACATGAAAATCTTGATTTTGGAGTTGGTCGCCTGCTCCATAAAGCAATTGGAAAATCTGAATTTGTTTCCAAAATCAACGTAAAAATAATGGGACCGTATCTAAAATCCACATGAGAATCTAGATTTTGCATCCAAAATCTAACTACCTGTTCGGATCCGGCCGTCAAATGGAACTGTGGGTCCACCATTGCTCGAGTGACACACGTGTGCTACATTGGAATTGTTAGAGGAAAATTGGTTAGCACGTGTGTCCACACGAGGTTTAGAAAAAGAAGAGTGACGGAGTCCACATCGAGTCCATTTACAATCCAAACGTGTCTATGGCGACTCAGCTCTGCCCGTTTTCCAACCCGATTCTATCTCCCCTCTCTCGTCTCTCGAACCCTCCTCTCCTCCTCCTCCCTCTTAATTCTTCCTCCCCCTTCCGCCCTTCTCCTCCGATTCGCTCCGCCCCTCTCCTCCCTCTTCGCCTCCGCAGCAGTCTCTTCTCCTTCTCTTTCACGCCGGCCGGAAAACGGCGGATTCTGGCGTCCCTTACGGCTTCGATGTTGCCGGAAAACCCCTTTGCCTACGATGTCTGCATTGCAGCCGTGGCTTCTGCTTTCGCTTTTTCGATGCTTCGTTTCTGGGAAGAGATAGCCAAACGAGGATTTTTCGATCAGGTCTCTCTCTCTTTCTCTATATATATTACATTATGTTGTTGTGATATGAGTGCTTTTTAGGTTAGGATTGAAATTTGGTTTCGTTTTCGTGATAGCCAACTAACTGCATTTGTAGATTCACTTTCTACTCTTAAGTCTGTTTGGGAAAGAACTTGTAAAGATAGTCCTAACAAACTATCTTCCCGAAACTAACTAGCCAACATGTCAGGATAGAGTGGTGGTTAATGAGAAGTCAGTGTTAGTGTTCCAAATATTAGGGCAGAAAGGTGGTTTGGAGTTCTATCTTTAGGATATGTTCAATGGGTATGAGTTCCATGTTGATGATGGATGAGAAAGGGTGTCATTCATCAACACATTTCCAATTTCCTATCACACTTTTTGTTATGGCAGCTCAATCCATATTAAGCATTAGGGAACTAGGCGGGGAAGGGCTATCCCACTTTAGTGAAAGACCAGAATTGCCACAATCACTAGCTCACATAATGATCTTTCTGGTTGGGGCAATGATACATTTAGTAAGGTTATAACCGAGATTTACTTTTACCATTGATACCCCTCATTTTCGTTGAAAGTCTCTATCTTTCTGCTCCCCTCGAAAAGACCTGAATTGCCACAATCACTTGCTTACACAATGATGTTTCAGGTTGGGGCGATGATACAGTTAGTAAGGTTATAGCCAAGGTGTGAGAATTGCTGGTTGAGAACTATCATTGAAAGTCACTATCTTTCCGCTCCCTTTTGAAAAGACCTGAATTGCCACATTCAATTGCGTGCACAATGATCTCTCCCGTTGGGGCGATGATACAGTTAGGAAGGTTATAACCAAGGCGTGAGAATTGCTGGTTGAGAACTAGCTTACATGATGTGTGCCCCTTTCTTTCTGCTCCCCTTGACAGTATCTTTCCGCTCCCTTTTGAAAAATCCTGAATTGCCACAATCAATTGCTTACACAATGATCTCTCCCGTTGGGGGCGATGATACAGGTAGGAAGGTTATAACCAAGGCGTGGGAATTGCTGGTTGAGAACTAGCTTACGTAATGTGTGCCCCTTTCTTGAAATGGACCAGTGACCCAACAACTAAATGCTATGGTCAGAGTTGGGGAACCACCAAAAATAAACCCGGCAATGACCAGAAGTGATTGTGATCTGTTTTGAGAAATCATACTAGAGGAGCGAGCGAGCGGTCCATTGTTTCCTTCTGCTTGTACAGAGATCTAAGCTTTGATGACAAAATGCCCCTTGTTCTCAAATTGTCAACCGTGGGCATCTTACTACAAACTGCTGACCAACAAAACGCTTCTACTCTTGGAGGAAAAAATCCTTGCAGTACCAATGAGGATGGGAAAAGGCTCTAGACTATGAAATACATGCCTTCAGGATGGAACTAGCCAAGAACACTTTTGAAAACCATTGAATCCAAACGTTTACACCAACTTTGCTCCTGCATATCAACACATACAGCGGTAGATAGAACTCCAAACCACCTTTCTGCCCAAATATTTGGAACACTAACACTGACTTCTCATTAACCACCACTCTATCCTGCCATGTTGGCTACTTAGTTTTGGAAAGATAGTTTGTTAGGACTATAATTTATTTTATAGTTTGTTAGGACTACAATTTATTTCTTTAAGTGAGTTTAAGGGCTGAGGTTAGCTGTAAAGTTCTTTTTTTTTTTATAATAAAAGACTTTGAATTTTGAACTATTTTTCTTAACATTTTGATAATTGCTGTTGATAGATTATAGAAACATTTTTATTGCTCGACTCTCTACTCTGGAAGATTTTCACAGATTCACTTTATTTATTGCTGATCAAGCTTCAGTTGATCTGTATTTTCATTGCATCAATTTAGTACTTAGAGTCAGAGCAAATGCAACATTGGTTCTGTTGATGATGGTTGTAGAGGAAAGCATTACATTAGAGACCATGATACACATGTTGATCGAGCAAAAGATGAAACGAGTGATCTAAGATACATGTAAAGTCAGAACATGTTGATCAGCTAACATATATCTTGATGCGATGTGAGAAACTAAGTTAGAGGGATTGAATATGATGATCATGATAAAAGGAGTGGCACAGAGTTCTCAAATACGTTCAAGCTAACATATTGTACATATTTCTCTGACATATTTCTCTGTGGGTGAGTGTTGTTGACCTTTTTTCAATAATAAAAAATTCTTCAGAAACCGATAAAAAAAAAAAAAGAAGAGAAGAGAAGAAGAAGCAGCACAAAGTTCTTCTGCAGAGTGGGAATGTCAGGTGAAGGATGAACTAAATCAGCAATTTATCTAGTAATAGTAGTACAGCCTCTAATACTTCAAAACTGTCATAGTGCAAGTGCAACTGTTTAAAGATCTATTTATCAAGGTTGATTTCATTAAGAGAAGCTAATGAGGTGGCTGATTCCTTAGCTAAACAAAGGAATCAGCAGTGAGTTTGCTCATAAGATACATGCTGTTCTAGCTCTTCACTTGGTTCGTTTTAAGTGGCTCATTTCGGGTATTTTTTCTTGTCATATCTCAGTATCAGCTCTTATAATGATTTAATCTCCTTTCTATATTAGTTAGTCATTCCATTCTGTTCCAGCTTGAATTAGCTTGGGGCGGAATGGAATGCCCCCTAAAAGTTTCCAGGCTTAATTCTGGTCTATTCCGGTCCATTCTAATCATTTCGATCTCAATTCCGGCTCAATTCTGCCCAATTCAGCCTATGTTTCATGCTTCCATTCATATGCAGTGAAAATTAGAAAATGGTCAATTGTAAAGTATAGTTTAATTTAAGTGACGTAAGTATGCATTTTTAGAATTATTTTAGCGAGAGATGCTCCTATGAGAGATATCTCTCACCTTTTATGAGAGATAGGGGTGGGGGCCTCACATTTAAGTTGTTGGCATTGGATATGGATGTGAGGGCCCCCACCCAATCTCTCATTTGAGGTGAGAGATATCTCTCATAGGAGCATCTCCCTATTTTAGCATTCAAATATTGTTTCAATTTTTAGTATTCTTTTATATATATTTTTTATTTTTCAATCGTGCCTTTTCTAGAGCAGGATATCAGAATCGACCAGAATATGCCGAAACATTTTAGCAGAGGGTCAAATTGGAACAGGGACCCGAATGCAATTGGCAGCTATACTATATCCTTCCCCAGTTTAATTAAATTTTATTGTTACCCACCAACAAAAAAGGGAAAGGAATAAAGATCAAATGATGAAATATATTGGGTAGAAACGTGTATCATGGGACCTGCTGCAGTCATAATGATTTATGTAAGATGCCTGCGGATTGCAGGAGCTGTAAGCATTAAGGGCCTGCTTGGATATGGAGGGTACTCGTTAGAGAAACCTCTTTTCCACTGTTTGGATTTCTTTCAGAGGAGAAGAGTGAATCTCCTATTTGCTACCATTTGCAAAAATAGTGTTTTTCTCCTCGAAGGAGGAAACATAATTTTCTCTGAGTAAAGTTGTAATTTTATAATTAAAAATGCTATTTAACCATTTAATAATATTATTTAAAAATAAATAAATGTTTCATTTTTCAAAGTGGTTTTCCTCTACATCTTTCTCCGTTTAAATCCAAACACAATGAATAATCACTACTACATAGAAGTGGTGAATCTCTACAAAGGGGTTCTTTATCCCTTGATTTATCCTTATTTCTCCACCCAGTGGGATTTCCCCCTTGTCATTTTCTCCTCAGTGAAATGAACCCTAAAATAAAAAATACTGGAAGCTGTTAGGACTTAGTTTCTCAATATATGGTGAAGTTAAATTAATTTGTGAAGGCATCCGCAATTATAGTAATGAATGGTTACAAGTGGTTTTAGAATTTTCTGAGTGTATATTCTCTAAATGTGGGAACAAATCTGCATTTTCTTGGTAAAAACTACCTTCTTGTGGTACTGTATGCCAACTATTTTGATTGTTCATTGCTCGTAGTTGTAACACTTTATCCTTTTCTTTGTAATTTTCAGAAATTGAACCGGAAGCTAGTTCACATAAGCATTGGGTTGGCATTCATGCTTTTCTGGCCACTGTTTAGGTAATCGTCCAGCTGAATAAATTTCCTCTCTTTTATCTGATGTATAGTTCTGATGATTTCAGCTCCATATCTAATTGTTACAGCTCTGGACGTCAGGCAGCATTTCTAGCATCTCTAGCTCCAGGGCTCAATATAATACGGATGCTTCTTTTAGGACTTGGAATTTGGAGAAATGATGCTATGGTCAAATCGATAAGCAGACATGGGGACCACAGGTTATAACCCATTATTAATTTTGATTTTGTACAATATGTAGAGCCTTGTTCAAGGCTTTGATCCAAAACCCTTTTCTTTTATTGATGATATCTAAAATTGGATTGATTTTGTCATTGTGTGCGATTTATTCTGTGGTTGGCTCCTCAATGTTTAGAAGCCAAGAAAACTCTCGTCTCTGGAAATTTACGCGAAAATGGCACTTGGAAAAATGCAGCATTATTATTATTATTGTTATTTTTTTTCACAAGTTCTTCTTTTGTGCCCAGGGAACTTCTCAAAGGACCACTTTATTATGCTTCCACTATAACTCTGGCTACCTTATTTTTCTGGCGGACCTCCCCAGTCGCGATCTCTGCAATTTGCAACTTGTGTGCTGGAGACGGTATTGTTTTTCACCATTAAGAGCGAGAGTAGTGCTTTCCATCCTCTTTCCAATATAGTGCTTGCAACTCGGCCCTCGGGGCTTAGGCAGGTCAGATTGAGTATTTGCTCAATCCAAGCCTGACCCAAACTCTATCTTGGTAAACCACACCCAAAACCACTCAAAATGTAAACTCCCTACCCAAGTGCAATATGGGTTGAGCCAGATTGACTCCGGTTGGGTCAGGTACCGAAGTTTTGGTTCTTTTTGGCTTTGCAATGGGTATATATTTAGAAATTTTGTGTAGTTGGTATATATTATAATTTATTCCATGCATTATACATTACGTAGATAATTTTGTACAGAAAGGTCAAGTTCCTAGGTCAAATTCTTGCATTCAAAGTCTCAGACCCAAACTAGACCCAAATTCCATTAGTGTTTCAAAATGCAGGGCCCAAGTTCAACCCCCAAACAGGCCCAATTCAAATTTCACTTTTGGTCGGGTGGGGCCTTGTGGGTTCGGGTTTGGCCTGATCCAAGTTGCAATCCTATCCATGTCATTGTCCGCTGATAAGCCTGGTGCACGTTGTTTAAAAGCTCAATGCATTGAATAGAATGTCTTCTCAATTGACTTAGGCAGCTCTAGTAGTAGAAGGAATGGACTGCTTTTGTGCTGGCACAGGCTAGGCTGCAACAGTCCGTTTATTAATAGGTCACTTATTTCTGATATAAGCCCATCCTATTGATTATTAGAACCTTTTTAAGGCTGAGCTCCAGCCTTAATATTGGTAAATAACCTTGAGATTGTTTGATTCAGCCTCAATAGAAAGTTGTATGAACTTGGTCTTGACCTGATCTGTTCCATAGCTTCCCCATAAACTTGGCCCAGACCAATCTGCATGCCTGAAATATTCGGGTGTGATCGTGGTTGGTTTGTCTAGCATGCCCAATGGGCAAGCCTGACCTTGCTAGTCCTTGACTCAACAGTCAATTTGCTTGTTGAAAGTATGTTTCGCATTGGGATAAGTTGGTTTGGTATAAGCTATTTACTGTTTTTGTTTGCTCATATTGGTTGTTTTTTGCATTAAAAGCAGATACTGTTTTTACGTGTGTAAAGTAAAATGATTACTGAGCTGACCCATTGATGGATCTGTGGCAAGGCATACCAATTTCACAGAGACGATCAGGGTATGATCCTTGATCGTTAGGTTGGAAGTATCACTTCCTTGCTAGTGAGGGCAATAGGAGAGGGAAGAACATATTGAGCTGGTTTACCTTATCGAGTGCATGTTGGCTATGTAACTTTACATGCTTGATTGAGTGCCATCTCCAGGACATGTCATGCCCTTTAGAATTCCATGGAGGGAGAAAAAGGTTAAGGGCATGTTTGTGTAGCCCATTTCCGTAGAAAAGAATGTGTTTTTTTTTTTTGCGGAAAACCCTTTTTTCATGCATTTGGTGTGGCAGTTTTCCGCGGAATTGCTTTTCGCCACGTCAGTTTTTTCCTTCCTAGGCCTGGAAATAGACTTCCGGTTGGGGGGTGGGGGGTATGGGAAGTCCACTTCCACATAAATATGACCCCCTTTATTTACTCCATTTCTTCTTTAATAGTAGTTTTCATAAAGGAATCCTCAGCCGAACCAAATAACATTAGCACCAATTCATCGAGGAAAAAGAATTTGCACCAAACATGAATTTCTAACTTCTACGGAAAACCTTTTCTGAAGTATTTAAAAATAATGGAATTTGCTGATGTGGCGATTTCTTTTTTCCATGGAAATTGCTTGTACACAAACGTGCCCTAAAAAAAATCAAGACTGTATTTCTCAAATCATTAATAAAAAATTTATGACCGTCAAGTTTCTTATTTTTTGGGATTGGGATGGTAAAGAATATTTTAATACTAATCCGAATGGGTCATCGAACAGACCAACCAAAGACATTCTAGTTGAATTTACTTTCTACATGTTTGTGCAATGCACCATCAGTATATAATAGCAATTGCATATGTGGCATCAGGTTTTGCAGACATAGTAGGAAGGCGATTTGGTACCCAAAAGCTTCCTTATAACAGCAAGAAGTCTGTCGCGGGTAGTTTTGCAATGGCAAGTGCTGGTTTCATAGCTTCTGTTGGGTAAATATTTCTTCATTGCTCTTTCATTTTCCTTTTGATTCCTTTTTTTTATCCTCTAATGTGCTCTGTTCATTATCCTGTGAGCTTTTCAAACTGTTCTACAGGTACATGTATTACTTCTCAATGTTTGGACTTATTGAGGTAAGTTTGAGACTTATCTTGGGTTTCCTTATAGTATCTCTTGCCACAGCAATCGTGGAGTCTCTTCCTATCAGTACTGAGCTTGATGACAATCTCACCGTTCCCTTAACTTCGCTGGTGTTTGGTACCCTTTTCCTCTGATGCTTAGGCTTTGTAAAATAAGGTATTGTTGTATGATAATGTAGAAATGTCAATCATTACTTAATATTGATATCTGATTAGTAAACTATAATTGAATATGGCACTGTTAAGTGTCACTAAATGGACAAAATGGACACTGTGATTGGCACATGGGGGCCAAATCATAGCATAATAGCACACTGCCAACAAAGAAAATACAGAAAAGGGTCTGTTTCGATATATTTCTTTACCCCAAAAATCTAAAATTTTAAGAGAGAGAGAGAGAGAGAGAGAGAGAGAGAGAGAGAGAGAGAGAGAGAGAGAGAGAGAGTTGGGCCTTGTTCCAGAATTTAACTGCAATTATTACTTTTTTCTCTCAATTGTCATATATCAATGTTGGAGAAGTACAAGGGACCTTTACATGCCATGATTCATGTACTTTGGCTGAAGGATGGCTAATCATTTCCTATCTAATGCAGAAACCATTGTTTTGTTATCGTAAATATTCACACCCAAAGACCCAATACCTAGGTCCGTCACCAATAGAGCTACAACCAGGGATCCATCACTGATTGTTTCAATGGGGAGGAAGATGCCTCAATGCTGAACTCAAAGGATTTAGCAGCAAGGCCCTACCTTAATCATTCAGTCGTTGATGAAAGCCCATTATCTGTGAATGAATTCTGTAGAATTTGCCTGATGTCCTATTGACGTGGAATGCTTGCCCCATTGTTTTGATGTGTTGATTTGTGGATGTCATTTGTGTAGTTCTTATGAATGTAATGGAGTTTAAATATGGAGCTTGGCTATTTATGTGCCTGTAACACTGTAGTTTCCTTTTTTTTAGTTACCCAACTTAGGGCTGGCCTGGGAACCCAGCCCTCTGGTGAGGGAAGTAGACCTTGGGAGACGTAGGACGGCCCTTGGGTGAGGGAAGGTGACTGCCCAAGTTCTAACCCTAAGCAGCTAGGTAAGAACAGCAGCCTTCATGTAGTTTCCTGTTATTGTGGTGCAAATTCTTCCTTCAAGAGTGGATACCGTGTTTTGAGCGTCTTTCTTCTTCTTTTTCAATTTTTTTAACAAAGTATAAATTAGAATATTAAAGTTTCATTTTTTTTATAAATTTCTGAGATAATTTCATACTGATATGCTGATGATCAGCATGGGGCTTTCTAATAGGGGTGTAACTGTGCAAGCATGTAGCACACATCAAGTTGGGTTCAGATCGGGTTGAGCTGGCGGTTGGCACTCCTAAATTCTTGTCAGGGCTAGCAGGGACTGAGTTGTATCAAAACACGACCCCAATCCAAATTAGTTGCATCACTGCACTTTTACCACCGACCATTTAGAGACTCTGCATTTCTTCTTTTGCTGATTTCTCTTTCATAATGCTTTGATTTCATGAACCGCTGTTGTCTTTGAAATTACCATCAGATTTTGAGTGATTGATTGTTTCTCCCACCTATTTCTTTCTTACAAGTGGATGATGATCATGTGTAATCTCCTGTGATTGGCCAGAATTTATGGCCATCCTTTGAGATTTACTTTTGCTTTGCCGATGTTGAGACTTAATACATTTGTTTGTTTGACTGACTTGAATAACTTTCAAAACTCTAAAGTGTTCGGTTTTTGTCAGAATATAATTGAAAACAATATTGTTGAGAGAGTAATGTTCATCTCATCTCACACAGGCAGATCGATCCTTGGGTGTGTGGAGAAAGCAAAAGAGATATATGTTCATTGGCAAATTTATATAGTATTTCGAAGTACGTCGAGAAATGTGAGTCTCTCCTATGAGAGATGCTCTTACCTTAGTATGAGAGATAGGTGAGGGCCATCACCTCCATATCCAATGCTAATAACTTAAATGTGAGGGCCGTCACATTTATCTTTCTCTTGCAATTGACATGGGACTATACTAAGAAATTGATTATTTATAATTTTATTTTGCTGCTTAGTTGGTTAGGGACATAATATAGTGACGAAGGATGTCTAGGTTTCAGGTTTTATTAATTTTTTATGGGTTATCTTTTATTAGAACAGGTAATACTTTATCTAATTTACTTTACGTACGTTTGCTGCATGACGTGAGCAATAGGTGTTCTCTGTGCCGATCAGGGAAAAGAATTATATGTGGTGCTCATTTTGCATAGCTGGATCTTTGAAATCGTGTTGTTTGTTTTTTAACTTTCTTATTCATTGTCAATTCATTGTGGGGTCTAATAAGCGTGAACATCTCATTTTCTGACAAGAGGACCATATTTAGTTCCAATTTGCTGGATTTGTGTGGAATTGACAAAAAAGAAAATCTAGGAAACTTGCCACGTTGTGGGGCCCAGTTGCTACATCAGCTTAGCGGAACCGGATCCCCTATTTGGTCAATTAGGGAGCAGGGGACGGAGGCGGGGTGAAAGTCTCCCCCCCCCCCCCCCCCCCCCCCCCCCCCCCCCCCCGCCCGTGCATGACGCTGCCTTTTTCCAGCTTAGCTTAGCATGTATGTATAAAGAAACGGAAGCATGAAGGAACACCTCTACTGAATCATCATTCAAGCTCTCACATTTCATTTCAAACTCCAATCACGTGTTTGTCGTTAGTTGAGTTCCCTTCCTATTTAGGTTTATGATTCGAGAGTGAGACATTTTATTTTTGTCAGTAGTACTCTCAATGATGCTCTACCATTGTGAATCTGATTTCCGAAATGTGTCGGCAGTGGGACCCGCTTATCTTATCATCTAAACTTGATGTGCTTATAATTTCATGGTTAATGCTGGTCTTTCTATTTATTACTTGATGTGATCATCTGATTGATCATGACTTATAACTTATGTCAAGTCATGGTTAATGCTAGCTTTTTAGTTGTTTGTAAGGGCCATAGTTTTTTTTTTTTTTTTTTTTTTTTTTTTTTTTTTTTTTTTCGTTCTTTCTATCTGAGTGTCCCAACTCTTTGGGCTGCACTCATTCATCCAGGCGTAGAGGGAAGTTGGATAAATTCCTCTGTTGTCCAGTGTGGTAGTGCAGTTTTGAACCAACGACCTTCGGATGCAAACTTTGAAAATATTGTTCACCATTTAGAAAGAAGAAAGTAAAAATCTGAAAGACTTAAAAAGGCTAAAGTGACCTTTTTAAGTGCTTGGTTTTCAATGGGCCCCAGAGGGACTCAAGACATAACAAAAAGTGGCAACGTCCACAGGAAAACTTTAACCTGATATAAGAATGGATGGTTTCAAAAGTAACTACTGATCGCCTATAGATAAGGTACCTAGCTACCGTCCACACAAATAAGTGGCCACGATACCTATATAAACCCTGAAATAAAATCTCCACTTTTCTTAGCCACAAATGAATATAGCTAATTGAAAAGCTTGGGATAATCCAATGGTAAAGGGCATCTCACTCTCATCAAGGTGGGAGGAATCAATCCTGCCACCGACAGAGTAGAGCAGGGAAATATCTTTGGGTAGGGGTGTAATGGTTCGGTTGAAAAAATAATCAATTGAACCGTATTTTACAGTTTACAGTTGTTAAAATCGAAACCATAATCGTATCCTAAATAATTATTAAATACCTAACCACGGCTAACCGTATTTGACGGTTTGATTATGGTTGATTGTCACTTAAAAAAAAAAAAATTTATCTTTGCCTTTGACTTTACATGCAGAACAACACTATCATTTCTCACATAAGAAACAAAACAACATTATCATTTTTCACGAAAATAAAAACAATCAAAAGTCTAAACTGGTACTACAAAATATCTATCATGCAATGCAATTCTAGGAAACATGAGACGGGTATAATCCAACTCACAAAATAATTGTATTCTCATAGGAGAGATTGAAAAAGGGGGCTTAACTTAAGTCATTTTATTTCATTTAGGCCCTGTAGTTTTTTTTAATTAGTGTAGCAGTTCGGTTAACCATGTGTTTTGAAAAAAACGGTAAACTAGACTGTATTTTACGGTTAGGTTCGGATAATAACCGTGAGTTGATACTGAAAACCATAACTGAACCGTAAAGCATGGTTCTCCAATTTTAATAACCTTAATCGTAATCAAACTGTGAAACGTGGTTGTTAACCGTCGGTTCAGTTAGAAGGTTAGAAGGTTTTTTTTTTTTTTTTTAACATTCCTATCCTAGGGTGGACGATAGAAGAGGAATACTACGTGGAAGTAACACATGCATAGCGCTTGGGAAAGGAATGGAGTACCCCTTGGATGACTCCTAGGCGTTGATAAATTAGACTAGTTTACAATTCCTCTCATATAGAATACGTGTGATATTAACATGGTCGTACTATTTTACATATGAGAGATGCTTTTTTTAGAGTTACTCTTATAGTACCATTAGAATAATGGGTGAGAGTCTTCACTTTTAAACGTTGACATTGAATATGGATGCAAGGATCCCGCCCTTGATCTCGTTCAAAATACCATAAAGGGTTACTTGCACAGGACCATCTCCCTCTAAATATAGTTTTGGTTATTTCTTTATCTTTTAGAATTCCTCTCATGTAGATTGCTTAGTCTTTATCGCCCCAGTAAAGTCCAAGGACGGGCCACATGAATGGGAACTGGGATGGGGTTGTTGTTAACTTGTTATGCGTGCCCTCTGCAGAATCAGAATCCTATGATAATTTCTTTTCATGTATGGGCCCGCGTTCCCCAACCACTCTCATCCGTCAGAGAGAAAAAGAGGGGAAGAAAAATCGGAGAAAGAGACGGTAGAAGCTCTCTCTCAGAAACAGACTTTCTAGTTTGTTCCTCAAAGTTGTATGGTTTGTGCTTGAGCTGTAAATGTCGTGGGGGGATGGAGCTAATCCCAAAAGGATATTGGGTTTCCAAGTTTGGACTTAGTTTTGTACTGCAAATTCAAGTTCCTGAATTCGCATATTTAATTTTTCAGAATTTTATCAGAAAAAAAAAAAAGACAAAACACTCTAGATGTCAATACACCAAAAAGGCCGCTTTAGGTGATCTCATACTAAAGAGGTCTTTCCGTCCAAAAATCTATCTTTATACTCTTTTTTTTGGGTCACGCTGACCCCATTTGAAGTATTGAAAGTCGACGTTGACCTTGGTGTTTCTCTTATTTATTTCCAATACTTTCTTTCCCATCGTGCTCAGCCCTCCTAAGCCGCCTTCCACCCACTGTATAGAGCCGTAAAGTGCGTCTAAAACTGGCATTCATCATTTTCTTCCACCCAAAACTATTACACGCGAACCATGTCAACAGTTCATCAACGTAGTATATATTACCAACATACCAACAACAGCAAAGTCTCCACAAGGGGCCATTTACGTTGATTATTAATTGACTCAATCGGAAGAATAAGTCCCTGCCCGCTGTACTGTTGTGAAAATATGCATGAATCCTCATCATATCTATCACCCACGTTAATATGGCCCGACCCTCATCGACCATCATTCAACACTACAATACAATATATATATCACCCTCTGTCCAAACTTCTATTACAAGGAAATGCCTGTGGGAATGCAAGATGCGCTTTGTCTTGAGGGAGCACAAGTATGCAAATGTGCATTAAAAAATTTCCACTATTGCAGGAATGATGAGACTTACCTATTTTTTTATTTTTTGGATAATCTGACCCTTCAGTTGGATTAAAGGGTATCAAGTTCACATGAGAAACACGCCCCCACCTATAAAAAAACGTCGCATGCTGTACTACCCTTTCATTTACTCGAGCTGCAAAGAACATAACTCAGTACTGTTTCTACATTATTGTCTTACAGTACTGTTTCTACATTATTGTCTTGCTGCAATCCACTCATGCAAATCAACATAGGGTTATAAGGTTCTGATGCATTAAGAGATGTGCAAATACAGCACATGGGGGCATAAGGTTTGGGCGGAAGAAAATGACAAATACCAATTTTGGACGCACTTTACTGCTCCATAAAGTGGGTGGACCTGAGTGGGCTGAGCACAAAGGAGAAGAAGATATTCGCAATAAATAAGAAAAACCTCGAAGTCGACGCCCACCCTAACAAAAAAGAATTTTGGGTGGAAATGCCTCTTTGTTGATGTGGTAGTCATCTAGGTGTTTTTTTTTTAATAATAAATTCTCTTTCACCGAGGGTTTGATCCCTTTATGCCTGTGTGATCATGTTTTGATGGTAGGAGTGTTCTTCCCTTTGTCGACTTATGTGGTGGCTGCACGCAACATATAATCTAGGTATGTAAATGAATCTTCGATTCTCCGATTACGTGGATGTTCAGATCCGTTAAAAATTCGAAACTGGGTCCTCATTTAGGCCCCGATAATTAAATGGGTCCGGATCCGGTTCCACCTTAGTTCGGATCCGTGGGCCCGACATATTTCCTCTTAAAAAAATTTCTCCTAAAAATTATATTTTTTCTAATATGATTTTCTACCTAGACCAGGACCCGGATCCGAACCCGTTCCATATATGGTCCTGATTCCGGATCTAGAGCCAAGAAACCGGATTCAGATCTGATTCCACCTCTCCTTAACGGTTCCGGTGGACCCAGATCAGAACTAACCTGGCTCATATATATACGCTTTTTATTGCACATGAAAGGACTCAAACATCACTCCAATCAAATTGATGAACTGTTGGATATACATGTGTTGAATATATGATTTCTTTTTATATTTTTTATGTGATCAAGTGAAGTTTGGGCTACTTCATATAGATGGAGGGGGTTCTGATATAAATGTCGAATCAAGTGTGGGGCCGTATAATAGATAGCTACTATATGCAGGAGAGTGAACTCATTGACACGATCATTTTCCATTACTTGTTTTATTGAATAGTTATATTTAGGACGAACAGTTCCTATGGGGCCCATTGAAAGCTTGAAAATCATGGGGATTTAAAGGTCTACCATTTGTATAAGGATTTGTAAGTTGGAACCATGA
Source organism: Litsea cubeba (assembly GCA_012931725.1). Classification (NCBI taxonomy): domain Eukaryota; kingdom Viridiplantae; phylum Streptophyta; class Magnoliopsida; order Laurales; family Lauraceae; genus Litsea; species Litsea cubeba. The sequence continues at coordinate 135,450,550 of CM022947.1, read as the reverse complement.
TCGCATGAAGTTAGTTATTATTTTGACAAAAGTTTCCAAACCCTAACCGATAGATATTGCGATAAGAGCCAAATTTTGTTTGATCAAATGGAGGGCCTACAAAATTTAGATGAGTGCAAAACATAAGATGGTGTTAATTAATGGTCGGGTAATAAGTGTTAAGGACTTAAATTGATCATTAGAGAGGAAGGTGGGCTCCAGAGGCTGACCCGTTCCTGAAAGTTTACAATACATTCTTATAATAATTGATGTTATGCTGGATATAGTCATGCTATCTCTTAAGATAAAGAAATATATGGATTGAATTGTTGGGTTTATGTCTTGTATTCTGAATTTACCAGAGCGGTCTAATGGACTGGATTTAGGGTTAAGGGTATTTTTGTTATTGTACCGGGGCTTTCTTAGAAGGCTAAGAAAGTGAAGATTATATATATCATGTAATCTGTAATCCTAAACTCTGAAGAAAGTTAAGATGCGAATGTTGCTCTCTTGCCATGGGCGTAGGTGGTTTTGCCGGAACAGATAAAATCCACACCTCTCTTATATGGTATGATTGATCGATCGCGGGTTAATTAGACGCTTCCACACACACGCGCACCGCACGAACATTTGGACGGAAGCACTCTAAGGGTATTTTGGTCATTGTACCAGACTTTCTGAGGGGGCTTAGAAAGCGGAGATTATATATATCATGTAATCTGGAACCCTAACTCTGAAGAGAGTCAAGATGCGAATGTTGCTCTCTTATCGTGGACGTAGGCGGTTTTGCCGAAGCACGTAAAATCCGCGTGTCTCTCTCTTGTGTGGTATGATTGATCGATTGCAGGTTAATTAGGCACTTCCACATACACGCACAAATGAACCTTTGGACGGAAATCCTAAGGGCATGTTTGTTGATAAAATCATAGAAAACTTAGCTCATTTTGTACTTTTTCTCGTAGCAAATGGTCAGCTGCAAACGTGAAAATCTTCCACTGTGGAAAAGCAAACAATTTCTTGCCTTGTCCGTGTAAATATGGCTGCACAAACATATACCCTTAAATTTACCCATTTCCAATTGTAGTTCTAGTTGTACTCAACCCGCAGTTGACCCCCTTTACAACCCTCGTTTCCTCCAAGTGAAGCTCACTGCCCACGTTTCTAATATCTAGAACACTGAAAACTGACGACCCCACAGTGAATTCACCATTCATAGGTCTTCTTGAAATGATAAGACCTACCACAGAAACAACCAGGCATTATATATAACTAAACAAACTGTACTGGGCTTCACAAATCACAAGCAGTGCTTCTTCTAGCCCTAAATTTTCAGTGGTCCTCATCTCCATATTCTCCAGACAGCTAAAAGAGATAGAAAGACGTCCTTCCCATACTGACTAAACAAATTAACTCTCCTGAATTCCCCTTCCCTTACATGGCCAGTGACCAACATGAAGGGCTTCACTTCTCCGACGACCGGTGCTTCGCGGCCCACGGCAAAATCATCATGATAATTCTAGTCCTTCTCTTTGCTCTCTTCCTCTTCTTCCTCATCCTTCGCCTCTATCTCAGGCATTCAAGGAAACCGCCGCAGGAGGATTCCGTTCATTCCCCACGACTAGCCCATCCCAATCAAGGATTGAAGCAACAAGGAGACCTTCCATCATCTCACTTCCCTCAACAGCCTTAAATTGCAGTTACAGGCCACAAACAAAGAAACCCATCAAGGGAATTCGCATCGCAGGTAAGTTGGGGGGTCTAACCCATGACCTCAAATTTATTTTTACCTTCAAAACCGCCGATGATTATGTGTAATTTTTTTTTGGTTTTTTCTATTATGACACTAGGAGCCATAATGCAGTACTATAAAAAGCTATGACTTGTCAGTAATAATCTAAACAGGGATGATCCAAGTGGTATTAGAATGGGATGTGTGTATTGTTTGTTAGAGTTGGCTCCAGCTAACTTGTTTGGATAGCAAGTTGTTTAAAGTAAAAATCTACTGCAGTTTGATTCCATGGGCAAGACTAAAGTGCTAAAATCATGTAGTCCTTATCACTTGCTCTACTTCACTTGCTCTACTTTTTCTTTCCTTTCTAGTTTTGAAACTCAACTTTGCTTGAATAACTTGGATGGGTCAATTCAACTCAGAGAAACTCAAAACTGATGACTCAGTCAAACATTGTCAAAATCCAACCTAGGCTGAGTTAACTCGGTTTGGTCACTCTTGCTCTTCTCACTATCTTATATTTATGTAAATTTTTTTTTTTTACTGGCTATTGATTTTTCAAGACTACCAAGACTCAGTTGAGTCGTCAAGTTGGATCAGTAAACATTTGGATTAAGTGGAGTTTCTAGTATGGAGCGAGGATGGGCCAAGTGAGTCTGGTTGATCACTGTGGATAACATGTACACGCTCAATTCAAACTCTTGTATCGGACGGTTAATTTATAGGCTGAGTTGGGTTGGGTTGACGGGTCATACTTCAATCAGTCAAGTCTATTGAAAAACCAATCTGAGTAAAAAGAGTCAATAAATGAAAAGGTCAAAAGGGGGGGGGGGGGGGGGGGGGGGGAGGGGGGGTTTTGGTTTTGGGATACTTCAATCAGTCAAGTCTATTCAAAAAACAATCTGAGCGAAAAAGAGTCAATAAATGAAAAAGGTAAACAGAAACCAAAGGAATCGGATTGTGGTGGTGGTGGTGGTGGTGGTGGGGGTGGGGGGGGTGTTGGGTGTGTGTGTGTTTGGTTTTGGGATACTTCAATCAGTCAAGTCTATTCAAAAACCAATCTGAGCGAAAAAGAGTCAATAAATGAAAAAGGTAAACAGAAACCAAAGGAATCGGATGTGTGTGTGTGGGGGTGGGGGTGGGGGGGGGGGGGGGCGTGTTTGACCAAAGAAATCGGATTGTTGGGGTGGGGTGGGGGGGAGGGGGGCGTGTGTGTGTGGGGGGGGGGCGTGTTGACCAAAGAAATCGGATTGTTGGGGTGGGGAGGGGGGCGTGTGTGTGTGTGTGTGTGTTGTGTGTGTGTGTGGGGTGGGGGGGGGGGGGAAGGCGTGTGTGTGTGTGTTTGGTTTTGGGATACTTCAATCAGTCAAGTCTATTCAAAAACCAATCTGAGCGAAAAAGAGTCAATAAATGAAAAAGGTAAACAGAAACCAAAGGAATCGGATTGTTGGTGTGTGTTATTTCTCTTTCATCCGCCCCTTACGTGTCGCCTGACACGAAAATAGGAACCTTTTGGACCAAACAAAAAATCTGTTTCCGAAATGAAATTACCGCGTGGGCTTTCAGGCTAGGTTGGTCAGTTGCGCAATCCCACCTCTAGATATCCTAGGCTATTGACTCTTGCAGCCCAAAAAAAAATCACATTACTTTGTTAACTCTAGCTAAATTGATTAATGGGTGAAGATGATGAAGATACAGTTATTTTCTAAAGAATCCTCTAATTGGATGGCAGGATTGTGAGATGTATTTGGATTCACATACGTGGCGTATTTTCTTTGGATGGTATCGCTTTCAAGCATTTTAAGAAGTGTACAAGTCGGAATCTCCGTTTTGCTCTAATATTTTAATGTTAATTTTTGGCGTTTTGGATTGTAGCTTGTGTTGTCCATTTGCTTAAGTTGTATTCTCTGCCTCATTGTAAAATATCTCATCTATACACTAATTCAGTAATTCTATCTAAAACATTGATCTACAAATGTGCCAAATAGGTAAACTTGTGCAAGTTATGTACTTCTCCTTTTCTTTTCTTTTTTTGCTATTTTGGGCTATTGATCTAGGTGTGGTACTCTGCTCTAAGGACCTAGGAATCGATTCTTAGGTATCGGTTGAGACTAAAGTATCAGCACAACTCAACTGTAAGTGTGTCTAACACAACTCAACTGTAAGTGTGTTTGTGATTGTCCTTCACTTTGTGCTGTGAGTGCAACTTGGCTCGTTCCATGTAGGACAGCGTGTGGTGCCACAATGTGGCATTACACACATAGTGGCCTCACCGGATCACCCATATGAGTGGACCAAAAACATTCAAGAATACCCTTTATTCCGGGGTTTGCACCCATTTAAATGAACTAATTGTTGTCTAGTTGATTGCACTTTTTTTTTAATATAAATTATTTTCTGTATGCCGTTGATCAAGGGAGAGTAGAGTGATCCGGTGAGCCCCAAGTTTTGTACACAAGTGGGGCCCACCTAAATCTTTCAATCCCCCTTGTTGTATCCCCAAGTGGGCCCTGCAATGTGGTGTGCACTAGATCCTCTTGCATTGGATCAGTGTTCTCCATTGCATAGTACAACACTATATGAATTATATATTTTAAATTCTTTTCCTTTATGAAAAGAAAAATCAAAGTAAAATATTGAATTTCCAACCTCCCTTGAGCCAAATTGACTCAACTTAAATTATACTCCGATAAAAAAATATTTACAATTTAGGTTAGAATTGAGTTATATGTGTTTTGGCAAGCAAGTTAGATTTAGATTCGTTTATGGGTCATTTGCTTTTGAAGCATGTCATAAGAAAATAGGTTTTACAAATGTTACTTGTAGATGTTAAACATGTGAAATACATTGTCATGTTTGTCAGAATTATGATCATTTTTCACATATGTAAATGAGATATCCAATGGTTTTAAATTCATTTGGATTTTTTGTACGTTTTTCATTATTTTATCACAATCCATGAACAATAAAGGTTCAAAACTCTACATCTTGATGTTTTACATTAATACAAAAATATCTTAAAGTTCAGATATTGAATTGGGAACCCATGGAAGACCAAAATATTAGATCTATAAGTTGGGAGATTCTCACAAATTACTCAAAATCTATAAAAAATTTATGACAATCTACTTTATTGGTTTAATAAACAAACCGAAAGTTTGGATTACAAATATGGGTTCATATGATTGGACATCTTTGATGGCCCCCACAAGTAAAAATGGTTGAATTAGCCCCGTGTTGGCGCCTTATTAGCTGATGGGGGTGCGAAACAAACATGACTATGGGTAACTAATACACATGGAATCTTTCACCTAAGGTTCAATCCGTAGGTATACTGCCATTTCCACTTATTGGGGCTCCCTTCTTGCTTCCTGTGTGTGGGTGCTATAATGGGTCCCATGGAATCTCTTACCTAAGATTTCAATCCCTACGTATGGTATGCTGTCCTTTCTCACTTATCTGGGCTCCATTCTCACTTCTGTGGGCTCTCTCCCCACATATGCAGGTGCTATAATGGGTCTTAGACCCTTGGCTAGGGCGGTAGAAAAGAATATAGTAGTTTTGATTGATCTTAGGGCCCGTTTGATATTAGGGCCTGTTTCTTTACTATATGACAAGAATTGACCATGTTAGGGCTTTTTAGACATGACATGACCTTTTATCCTTGCGTACTTGCAAACGCCATGTTTCTTCACGAACATTTCAAATTCCGAAAGGTTTAAAATGACCTTTGGGAATCTAGGGTTTCCAGCTCCTTTGCTTTCCTATGGAATTCCTCAGGGCATGTTTCTTTGCTAAAATTTAACGAATTCCTGTCTATAGAATTTTTGAATTCCCATACAAGGTGAAATTCTTGAATGCTCCCTTGTACTTGAACGTCCATAAGTTTCTGCACCAAAATACAAAGGGGTTGAAATTTATAATTTCTCAAAGGTCATTTGAGACCTTTTGAGTGACTTAAATTCTAAAATGTTTAGAAAGAAACAAGTCATTTATAAATGTCCGAGGACAAGATGACACCTCATATCCAAAAAAAAAAAAAAAACCCACCAAATTCTTATATGGAATTCTAATAAAAAAAATAGGCCCTCAATTGATGAAATTTTATAGATGCTCAATTATAATGGAGCATTCAAAAATACTAGCTTTAAAATTCTTCAAACAAGAATTCCAATAAATACTAGTAAATAAGCTGGCCTTAGGTGAAGCCAATACCCGACGCTGTAACAACCCACCCAAGCTGCCCATGTTGCAAATGTACTATGTGGCTTTGTCAAGGTGGGCCATGTAGGTCAACAATAGTGTAGCATCTATGTGTGTCCACTACTCCGCGCATGACTCTCTACATGAATGACAGAGAGAGGGAGAGCCCCGGATACGAATCCCGGCCGTGACACACGCTGCGGGTGGGTGGAAGTAGTGGAACCACAATGGGATCCATCTAATGAAAACCCGAGCCATTAAAAATAAATAATCTTTTTAATTATCTGATTTCTTCAAGACTTCATTTAACAAAAGTTGACTGCACACTAAGATTGAACATGTCGATGATAACATAATTCAAAAAATCTTATGCATTATTAGTCATATTAATTCATTAATTACATTATCAATGATATGCTGTATCCTACTGTGGAGCCAACTCATTTTAGAGTAAAAGTTAATGAGAGGTCTCCCTGAATAGGGTGGGTGACCATTTTGAGGGGCTGAGATTTTTATTAGGTGGACGGTGGCTCCCACTTGTTTAAAGGATTTGGACCTTAGTAATCGGAACCTCCCCTCCCCTCCCGGATCCTATTCTGAAAATGTGGATCGGCATTTTCGGAGTGGATCCGTTCAAGGAGTGCGGTTTGATAATTTTCGGAGCGCGGATCAACTAAATATGAAGCAAACCGTGTAAAATCTTTAATTTATACGCATTTTCTTTTTCTGTAAATTTGACATTTATCTTTAAGGATTTTACTGAAAAATCCCGAATTTCAGCCATTTATCCCAAAGAGTCCTCGCAAAATATGCAGTACTAATGAGGTTCGTTAGAACCTATTGGTTTTTTATTTTTTTTTATTTTTAAATCTAAGGTAAGCGATTTATCTTTTAAATGAAGAAACTTCTTTTGACTTATTAATTATTGTCTATTTTATATGATCAAATTGTAAAATTAAATTTTTTCTTCATTTTTAATACTTAATTAAATATATCGATAAGATATATTTGTTTCCATCAACTAATTATTTATAAACTCATAAGCACTATATTATATAAACGCTCTAGACATATCAATATTTTAAAATTTAGTATTTCCGCGTTCCATCACCGATTCCCATTCCCGCGCCGTGGGCACTTAGATTTGGACTCGAATTGGAGAAAGAGTGTTAGCTGATGAGGTGGGGAGGGTGACATTATAATCCCCTCTCTCTACTTAATTTATGTGGAGCTGAGTGTGCCACGTCTCCTATCCTCCTTTCTTCTTTCATGCAAGACGACCACCATATAGCTGTTTTTTTTTCAGGGCCATTTTCTTTTAAATCGTAGGGATAGGTTTTATTAAAATAGATGCAACAAATTTTTATTTTTTTTTTAGCATTCTAATTCTTTGGACTAGACTAATCCCTCCGGTCTCAGAGGGAAGCCTGATAAGCTTCCATGTAGCCCCAATGTGGTAGTGCAATTTCAAACCTACAACCAGACAAACCGTGGTCTTAGGCCAACTAATCAACAAGTAAGGAGCACATAAATAACACAACAAAGAAGAAGGGAACAATGACAGATAGCCCAAAACCTGATGTGGTTATTGCTAATTTTTAATAAATGACCCTAAACTTGAACAAAAACTTTTGGGCTATTTCTAATTTGAAATTCCTAATGTGGTTAAGGGTCAAACTGCAAAATCTAGAAGTTTTTGAAAAACAAACAAAAGTGTTTTCTTTTTTTTTAAAGTAAAAACAAATCTTCCAGCCCTAAACAATGTAACATAACTCATCATCATTGACAGTGTGTGTGATGGTTCTGAGGCTTGAAGAGTCCACACGCCAGATTCCAAGGTGACAAAACTTGAAAGAGGTAATAATGCTTAAAAAGAAAGTTTTTTTGTGGTCCAGGATGTCCCCACACAAGCAAAGTGCCATAGAGAGCTACAATCCAATGTTTGTTGATCTTTCCATTCCCAAACGCTGCTGTAGCTGCTCCCATCATCTTATCTACACAGTGCTGTGTGAAAGGAACAACTAAACGCACCTGTCCATATCATTACCATCACACTAACTACTCAAATAATTTCCATAACAAGCGGTCCAAATCAGAAGAACTCAACGGTCTGGATTCGCTTCAGGTTCAGGCTAGCCTATGGGTTGGGTCTGGATAGGATGTGACCAGACCCTGCAATGATGGTGCAGGAGTGTCTGTGGGGCATTGATACATCTGGATAATTATTTACATATTATGGCCCACATGTACTGGAAGTCTGGAATGATATAAGGTTTGTTCATGTCTCTTTTTACTTGACCAAAAGTTGCTAATCTTTATGGTCTTTTACTCTTTTAAATGGAACAATGACAGTGCAAAAAGGAAAAAAAGAAAAAAGGAACAATGACAACATAGAACATAAAGAAAGTAAAAATGGAGCTCTCATGCATTTTAGGTTCCAAACTAGACAGACATATACATTGGAGTATGGATAATGGATAATGGATCTGTGTTTCATAGAAACATAAATGAAGAGACGCAGTCTTATGGTCCAATTCACATTGCCAAATATATGCATTAGCTAGTATAAGATTTAAAGTATATAGTACTTGGCGAATGGGGATTGAATGAAACATAATTTCCCTGTTTCGTAAAACTCCACAGGATAATCCATTCCATATCAGTCGTGGGCAAAACCTTCCATCCGGTGATATTGTACAATATCAAATCAGATTTGCCAGCGACTTGCCAACTATATAAAAGAGCTTTGTGAAATAGTCAGTTTCGTGAAAAACAGGCAACAACTATTTATAAGAATGTAATGACTCAATATAGAAAACATAATCTAACTCAAATCACATAATAATAGAAAACCTAATCATGATATAGCCTTTGATTAATATAGTACTCTAAATCTAACATATTCTAATCTAAGATGAACTCACCCTATCAATAGCCGACCTTCTCAAGAATTTAGCGCGGAGCCCGAGCCCCACCCAATGTACCCAATATATTTTGGACCAAATTAAGTGGTGAGTCTGCATGTCATATGAATGACTCCACCTATTAACATCCTTTATATATGTTAGATGCAGTTCTATGCATGGTTTAAAATCTCAGTCTCGGTCGCGGTATAGGCCGGGCCGAAAAACAGATTTCGTCGCCGATATCGGTCTGTCAAGGTAGTCGCGGTGTGAATCTAAAAAAATTCACAAAAATATTAAAAAAAATTTAAAAATATTAGAAAATGCTGGAAAACAATATTTTTTCTCCATTAGAAACAACAATATATTAAAATCTCGGCCACCTTAAGTTATGAGTTCTATTTGTGTCGATATTCGTTCTCTTCTCCGGTATTTCATATAATGCAACCATTATTGATGCTCGTGATCAATAAGCTGAAATATCATAAATTTGACATAATGCAAAGATAATTTTGGGCAAAAACTCACTTTTTTTTGTACCAAAAGTGTAGATTTATTTTAAACTAACACATTATCAATGCATTTAAACACTAATGTGGAAAAATGTAATTAATTTCAAGAAAAACCTCAAATTTTGGAAATAAAAAAAATTTAGATCCACACTTTAAAATACTAGATCTATGAAAAAATAAGTGAGTAATATCAAATCTAACTCAATATAAAGCCCTTTGGTTCTTGAATTAGTGAAATACTAGATCTATGAAAAAATAAATGAGTAATATCAAATCTCACTCAATATAAAGCCTTTTGGTTCATGAATTAGTGTATTACACAATCTGTTTTACTCCTATATCATTCCAAACATAATTAAATAAGTTTAATATCATATCTAGCAAGTTATGATAATAATAGACATCCAAGCACAAAAAATGAAAGACAATCAATAAAAGAGTCATAGCTATCATGGTCAAGTAGGATCCTTTTGTCTTCATGATTGCTACTTCTTTAAAACATGTGCTTCACGAAGGGGATCTGGGGGTATCCCCGGCGGGGATCGAGAGGAGAGGAGAGGGGAAGAAGATAAAGATGGGAAAAAAGGTAAAAAAGATTTAGGACTTTGGGCTTTTTAAATGATCTCGGCCGATATTTTAAAAATATCGGCCGAGATCTCGGTAATTCCGAGATGACTACCATATCGGCCGATATATCCTGAGATTTGGAGATATATGAGGTCGAATCGCCGAGACCGATATCTTAGTGAGATATCGGCTCGGTACCGGCCGATACCGGTTTTTAAAATCATGATTCTATAGAGCAAAGAGGTGCATTAGCTGGTATAAGATTTTATACAGTTGGCAATTATGGGTTGGATCTTCCTTTTCTACGATGGAGGGGATCCGAACTCTATGCATATATATGTTACGCGTACAGTGGATGAGTTTTGTTGGCTTTTGAATTGTGATAGCTCACCTGGCCAAAGAGAGAGCCTACCTATTACCTTGTCCTGCCCAACCAGCCTCTCTCATACCACATGGCCCCTGATCAACATCAAGAGGGAGAACTTTTCTTCTCCAGGGACAGGCGTTATGCTATTTATGGCAAGATCATGATGAGCGTTCTCATCCTCGTTTTTGCTCTATTTATCTTATCTCTCCTTCTCCGGCTCTATCTCCGGCATTCTCGACGGCCACATGACTCCGACGGTAGCTCGCTAATGCCTGATCCAGAAACAGGATTCAGGGGACCAAATAGATAGAAGAGGGTGGATAGCCTGCGGCCTTTGGAGTTGGAAGTTGGTGAAGAATTTGCAGCCACTGAGCCAAACAATGTAAGGTACAGTGGGTTCATAACACAAGCACAAATAAAGCATGATTCATGCCCAGTCTTTATGAGCTAGATTAGATGTACAACTTGAACTGGTTTGTAGGCTATGATTTATTGATTTTGATGTAATAAGTTCTTTGTAATGAATCATCAGATGTTCTACAATCCAAGATTTTTATTGCTGAATCTTGTGGCTCGGGACTTGGGTCGTGGCACGACTCGACCCAAACACTAGTGGGTCTGAGCTCAAGATTAGAGGTAGTTAGTTGATCAGTTGAGTCTAGGGAGCAAGAGCTATGGAACCGATTGGTATGATGATGGCACCAAATTAGCTGGACAGAAATATTATAACATTCACATATTACAGTACTATATTTTCGTGTTGTTTAGGTTATTTAACCATGGAATATAGATGTAGACGTGATCTAGTCGGTTGAAAAATTATAGAATTGGGAAACTGAAGCCCCCTCTGGCATGTTTTTGTGTTGTTTCCAATTTTTTGCTGAGACCTGGCTGTGCCGGGAAAGGATTGTGCTGAGACCATTCTTTGCGGAACTTGTTTGACAATATTATATTAAATTTATCTATCGAGAATATTCTGTACAAAAATTATTTGATAATAGTATAACAATTTTGTTCTAAGAGACAAAATAGAAAAAACATTTTGGTCAATAATTTTAAATTTAAATATATTATAAATATTCATATATTCATCTTAAATATTAAAGAATAGTAGGGCCCCACCTGATACTACCAACCCATATTTTATTGTATTGTGATTCTGATTGTAATCTCTAAATGTTGAATTTGAGTCATATTCCTCTTTCTTGGTATTGCAAAAAGAGAAAACCCCTGTGTTGATCACTACATGCATATATGCACAGCAGTCAAACTCCATATACGAATATCTTAGCCGGACAGTTCAATTTGGACAATTTTCTTCTACAACCAAGCTCATGTATTTTTGTGTTGGCACCTAACAATTCCGAACAATGTCATTTAGCAGTTGAATATGTCATTCAACAGTTGGGATTTGAGGAATATTCTATGGCTGAACTATGAAAAAATAATTAAAAAAAAATCCATGTCTGGGTGTTCATCAAAGAATCTAGTAGTCAACGAGGGCTGTGTAAGGGATTAACTGGACTTATAGTAATTATAAATAAATTTGATAGTGGATATTCGGGATTAATCTCATGGTTAAAGGACAAAATAAAGGGGCTAGCTGTGTGTATTGAAGTTAAGAACTTCTGTTAGAGAGAGATAGAATATGGCTGGGCAGGGGAAGAAAGAGGAGGGACCCAACAATTCTGGCTTGGGGGTAGGGGGTGAGAGAGGGAAGGAGGGGTGGGGAGGTATAATTGCAGAACTTGTGGTGTTTTCCTTCTACCTATTGTATGCGAGCAATGACGAAAAGAAGATCTTAAGAGCCAGTTTAGTAACTCTACTAATAAAGGATTTTTTCGAATCCTCAACTCGTTCCAGCGGATTATGTAAAAAAAAAAAAAAAATCTATAATAGATCATTTTGAAAATATTTCTGTACCGACGAGGGGTGGATTCTAAATAGTTCCATAGAAATCAAAATTGGGATAGATGAGAAGCCCCCTACCAAACATGTTTTTTGGATTGCTATCCCATGGCAATGCGGAAAAATCCCACTGGCGCATTGCCAAACAAGCCCCGAGTCTCTGACCTTGAGTCGTGGCCTGAGTCTGGGTGGATCCTTTAAAGCCCTATAATTGTAACATAGCATAGATCAAGGTATGAAATTGTAACATAGCATAGATCAAGGAATGATTGACCTGATATTTAAAGTCTCTGATATGATTGACCTAACCATCCATTGAACAGACATCAAATGGATGGTACTAAAAATATGGTCAACAGTTCAAAGAGAAAGTGGACATGAAAAGCGATAAAAGAAACAATTAGTTATCAGTCTGATTGGTGAGTGTGATTGGCACAAAGAGGATACTAGGAAGATAGAGAGAGACGTCTTGTATAGCAGATTAAAAATCATAAAAAACTCCAAAGTGACCATGCAGATTTACATAGATAACGTTTACCTAATGATGACGTGGGTACCATATGAAAAACAAAAGATAAGATCATTTTGAGTCATAGGATTATAATAAAACTCTACGTACTTTTAAGGCAAAATTAGTGAAAGGTAAGTGAATGTATGGTCTTCGGTTCAAGAAAAAATATATTAAGGCCTATGGTTCACTCACCTATACTAATCTCATTTTTTAGGACTAAATTGTCCTTTCAACTATTTTAGGCATAAATTTTAAATTTTGAAATTTAAAATTTTATATTATCCCTCTTCTTCTGCAACGAGCTTAGATTTGAATAGGCAAAGGGTCACTGAAACTCTCTACAGAGACCGAGAGAGAGAGAGAGAGAGAGAGAGAGAGAGAGAGAGGGAAAGAAGAAGAAGAAAAGGCCCTTCATTTGGAACTGAAATCCGCTTACCCCTCTCTCTTTCTCTTTTTCCGGCAGATAACAATTAGAATTTCGAGGAGGAGGAGAACCACGACCGCCGATCCAATAGCGATCCCGGCCATCGCTCCGCCGTAAAGCTTCTTCTTCTTCTTAGATGATGATGGAAATACGTTGATATCTTTGTTGGGCAGGGCGTCAACGGCCGTCGGCAGAGCGACATCCCTAAAAAGGACGTCGTTGGCATGCGACGGAGATCCTGCGTCAGAAATCCGTTCAAACTGGTTGAAGGAGACGTTGCCGGAGAGTTGGTTGCTTTTCGGATACAGCATCCCGAGGTGGGTCAGCTTGTTGAAGTCCGACGAGATCTGGCCGATCAAGTTGTTCCTGGCGAGATTTAGCCGGACAAGCTCGTCACACCCAGACCCTTCGTTGGAAGCCCCAAACCAGCAAATAAAAAAAAAAGAAACAGCATAATATGGGAGGAGAAGCCAAGGAGTAACAGAGAGAGAGAGAGCGGCGTACCTGGTTTGCCGCTGCCACTGGCCCGTTGCATCTCGCCGCTGCCACTCTCGCTTGCTCGCCATCGCCCCGACACCCGTTTCACCATCTCCATTATCCACTCTTCAACGTCAAAGCAGTGAAAGAAGCCAAAGGCCTCGACTTTCAACCCAACCTGCTCTTCCCGGATCAGAAGTATCTGTTCCGAGCTGCCGATCACGGATTCGATTTCATCGGCTGAAATCCCGTGGCCAATAACCTGAAGCGCTTCGAGATCTGAGACTGATTCGAAGATGCGGCGCACAGAATCTTCGTCTCGAGATAAAAGGGAAGGCAGATCGATCTCGGAAGGATTCCAGATTGCAAAAAAAAAAAATAGAGGATCTATGTTCATCATTTTTTGCTCTGTTTTTGTCTTTTGTCAAATTCCGTGGAGAACTGACATCTCCCCGGTAATCGCTTTTGGCTCTGTTTATCTCTTTTGTCAAATTTATCTGAGTTTTCTGTCATATTTATTTGTATTTTTGGTAAATTTATCTGAATTTTTTCAAAATTTATCTTATTTTTTTTTGTAAATTTATCTGAGTTTTGTTCAAATTTATCTGAGTTTTTGTCAAATTTATCTGAGTGCTGTTCAAATTTATTTGTTTTCTGTCATATTTCTTTGTGTTTTTGGTATATTTATATCATTTTTTTTCAAAATTTGTCTTAGTTTTTTAGCAAATTTATATACATTTTTTGAAATCTATATGCAATTTTGAAATTATTTGCATCTTTTGAAATTTATTTGTATCTTTTCAAATTTATTGTGTTTTTTAAAATTATTGCATTTTTTAAAATTTATTTTCTTTATTTTAAATTTATTTGCATTTTTTAAAATTTTCTTTGGATCTTTTGAGATTTATTTGAGTCTTTTGAAATTTATTTATATTTTTTTAACTTTATTTGGATATTTTGAAACTTATTTGCATCTTTTTAAATTTATTTGCGTTATTTGATTATATATTGCTTTTTTTTTTAACTTGTTGCATTTTTTGAAATTATTTCATTTTTTAGAATTTATTTTCGTTATTTTGAAATTTATTTATATGTTTTTAGAATTTATTTAAAAATCTGAAAATTTCATTAATCGTGGGCATTAAATGTTAGTTGGCCATTATTAATGAGATATCCCACCAATCATGGGTTATGATTTAAAGAAATGGTAAATTAGACATTTTAGGTATGAAAAAAGTGTGGGATGGACATTTGGCTCTATGACTTTTATTGTGGACTGTTTGCAACAAAGTCATACTTTGAGAGACCTCCGGCCGAAGTTCCCTTCTTTTTAAACAAGAGAATAGTAAAACTGAAAAAAAAAGCTCCCATCCAGTTCTAGGTAGAGGATTTAAATTCTGAGTCAAAACCACCAATTACAAACTAACAAATAAATTATAAAAACTTTCAGAAAGGCACACTTATTTTCATGGAATTGATTCCTAGGAATATATTATAGGACGAACGAGGTGGAGATGTATGTCGGAACATGACCTTCCTAGGATTTGATTTACAATGGTGATTATGGAGTAATCATGTTCCACTTTGCCATTAATACATTTTTACGTACACTTGGTGTCAATATATAGATCTTTACTTTTGGCTTTTCAATTTTAGCCACTTTCCTAGAAATATATTTGTTAAAACTATTAGAAAATCTATTTCATTCAAACAAACAAAACCCAAAATGAACCCTAACAATCCAACTCCACTCATTGAAATCGATTTAAAACAATGCAGAGGGAACTTACATATTAAGAAATGCGCCAAGGCTTTTGAAATTCCTCCTTTGAGATTCAAAACGCTCAAGGTTTTTTCCTGCACCCCACCAAATCATTTAAGAAAAAAACTTGTTTTCAACTCGAGTTATGCTAACTTTCAATTTATTATATCTAAAATATATATGTGATCAAAATAAAGAAAATAAAAGGGTCAAATCATATGTTTTAAGAAGTAATCAAACTTGAAATAAATGGAGTAAAGTTTTTCTTCATAGGATAATGTGAAACAGTGATGTTAAATATGATTTCAAAGGTGGATTTTTTTATACTAGCTCAGATGTGATGCTTATTCCATCACTATTTAACCGTGAGTGCATTGGCGGTTTAAAAGTGTATTTAATTAGTTGGTCAATCAAAATTGTCCCCTGGGAAAAAAGGAAAGAGTGTTGGATTAATCAAAAAGTGGTATGCTTGAGTCGTTGAAGTTGGTGGTGATTGATAGGATGTTTGAATTTTTTGGTGGAAACTTTGTAAAATAAAATCATTTTGGAAATATTCTATCTAAGTGTTATTTTCTAAATAGTTAGTTTTTATTAACAAGCAAGTTTTTTAATAGAAGGGAACTTTCTCCATATGTAGAGAAAATCTTTTCTTCTACATTATTGCAAAGTTGGCTAAAAGAAGAAGAACTAGAAAAGATATAGTTCAGCAGAGGGAAAAAAAATATTCCTTCTGCTTTTGGGGAATTATCAAAATAGCCCCTCACTTATTTCCATTTTATAAAGAGAACTCCTGTGATTGATATTATTAGTAAAGCTTGAAATCGTTTTAGGGCTGTTTTGAGAATTTCCTTTCCTCCTGCCATCTTAAACAATTAAGAGACTAAATTACTCTTATCTTACCCATTATGCTTAGTCTATTGGACAGAGAAGTGCCACAATGCCGCTCCCTGCGAACTTTCTAAAAACAAGCCCGCAGGCACGATGTCAAATGCCGTGTAAAATATTGAGTTGTACCCCTTCCATCACGAATTAGTTTTAAAAGAAATGGTAGTTCATTGGGTGTATAAGATCCTACAAGTGATATCAAAACTCCAAGTCATGGATTCGAATCGCGGGAGCGCCATTGTGAGGGGAGATTGTTTGACAGAGGCGTGCCATTATGCACCGCTCTAAAATCATTAATAAAACTTTAAATTGTACATCTTCCATCACCGATTAATTTTTAGAAGAAATAATAACTAAATGGGTGCATAAAATCCTACCTAGTCCATCTTCAATAGAAAATTGGTCTTAATTAACATCCATATTATTTGGACTTTGAGAGGCAGGCCCATCTCATTGGGTTTAAGTTGACTTCTGCACTTTATTAATAGTTCATTGGACGATTCTCATAGACCAATTGAAACGACAAGAGGACAACGTAGAAGGTATCCTCCATGCCATGCAGCATAGCATGCATGGCTCGTGCACGGTAAACATACAAAGACAGAAACGGATCCCTATGAGCTCTGTTTGGACGAATCAGAAGTCGCCACATGTGGGGGTAGAGGGGGGTTGGAGGAAAGAGAACACAAAAGTCAAAACACAACAACTACCAACACCAAAGAGTTGAGAAAGACTCAAATAGCAAAGATATTTGAGACCTAGGAACTTTGATTTAGGGCCTCTTGGGCCTTCTTGAAGAGCTTATGGCGAACATGCTGCGAGAAGGTGCGAGGCGTGAAGCGCGGTGACTCAGCCTCACTGACCAGCTCCGGCAACGGCTTGAGGACCACCTCATCCTTGGGTGGTTCGCAGAAGACGGCCCAAGAGATCCTAACCTTCTCCTTATTCACAAGGCCGCGATGGAGGATGCTCCTGTATTTTCCGTTGCTCAAGATCTCAAGGCTGTCGCCGATGTGGACGACAAAGGAGTCGGGGACCGACTTGGCGGTCACCCACTTGTCTTCGTAGTAGACTTGCAGGCCAGGGACCATGTTGGTGAGTATGAAGGTGAGCGCGCTCACATCGGTGTGGGCTTCCACGCCAAGAGCGAGATCGGGTTGTGGGCATTTGGGGTAGTAGTTGATCTTCATTTGTAGAAGAAACTCCTCCATCCCTCCAAACTCCTCCTCTAGCCTTTCTTCTTCCACTCCCAGACCCAAAGACAGCAGCGTCAACACTTTGCTCACTAATCTTCTCAGTTGCCTTGCATATTCCTGAGTCACTTCTCTGCATCACCCAAACAAAACCCAGTTCAATCTTTTTAAATTAATTAAACTATCCTATAATTATTAGGTAGTTTTTAGGGTTTTTGACATTTTAGTCCTCTTTAAGCTCAATTTTTCTAATT
This sequence comes from Litsea cubeba, assembly GCA_012931725.1. NCBI lineage: Eukaryota > Viridiplantae > Streptophyta > Magnoliopsida > Laurales > Lauraceae > Litsea > Litsea cubeba. The sequence goes on along the minus strand of CM022947.1, from coordinate 135,432,876 downwards.
TTGGTCACGACCGAAATTTAAATAATATCGCTTGATTCTGATCAACATATTTTGTTTTTTAACTTTTTTGCATCATATCTCATAATAGCATGGATAGTCCCATAATATCATTGAATTTATCAGTTTTTATATTATATATTTTTTTGCAACCAATAAGCAAATTCTTTTGTGAAAAGTACATGGACATCTAACCACCATTTCTTTAGTTATATTAGAGTAAGAAATTTTTTTCTAAGATGCTGCATAAAAATCATGACATCATGAGACAGTCCCATGATATTATAAGATTTATCAATTTCTTTGATTTACATTAAATTCCAATGATAATCATGAGATCTGAAACAAAAAAAAAAAAAAATTAAAAAATTGATCAAAGTCAAGCAATTATAGTAACATTCGGTCATAAAATTGGAAAAGCTAAGTTTAAAGATGACTAATATGTCAAAACCCTGATGTGTGTATTAACATATATACTACATGAACTTTCTAGTGATTTGGTATTTGCGTATTTGAGTTTATTGGCATCTCTATTTTCACTAGGGATGAAAATGGATCCATGGAGAACCAATGCCCAAGATCTTAATTCCAGTCTATTTAGGGTTCAAGGATATCTTATTAAAGAATATGAATACCAAATGCCACTAGCATATATTATATATTGGGAGGCGGTCCTGTAAGGACCATCCTTACGATTTACCGTAAGGACCGCCTATTGGGGCCCACTGTGAGACCATACTGGTCATGGGACAAGGGGGATTGAAAGATCCAAGTGGGTCAACTTACATATCAAATTTGAAGTCAATCTCTTGTAAGGATCGTCCTTACGGTTTACCGTAAGGACCGCCTATTGGGGCCCACCGTGAGACCCTACTGGTCATGGGACAAGGGGGATTGAAAGATCTAAGTGGGGTCAACTTACATATCAAATTTGAAGTCAATCTAATAGTTCTAACCCCTTCATCCAACGTCCACAAGTTTAATAGCTTTATGACAAAGAAAAAAGTTTGAAAAAAAAAGTTTGACCCTCAATCCAACGGTCTAGTTCATCCGAATCCATGCAAATTCATGGGATCGGATTCATTGCCTATAAGAAGGTTATAAATGAGTGGTCAATTTGGATTGATCATAAGGTAGGCCCCAGTGGGCATTCCGAACCGTAAGGACTGTGCCTCCCTTATATATTTGTAAATGCATATATATTATTTATAGTAAGCTTACTATACAGGTTTATAAACAAGTGGGGTTACAATTACATACATGTAGTCGGTTGGTTCCTTGGGCCAGATGGACATGTTGAGCTTGTGTTCAGGAAAAAATGAGGTGGAAGAAGTAGTCCTCCCACTCCAGCTGCCCGCTTTCATTGTTGGCGAGCTTGCTCCCATACCCGTCGATCTTCCCCGACTTCTGGTCGTTGGCATAGAGCTCTTTCTGCTCAATGGGGAGATCGAAAAACGCCTTCCCGACCGACCTCACTCGGTCGATCAGGTCCCGGTCCACCCCATGGTTCACAATATGCATCACACCCCAGTCCATGGAAGCCTTCTTCATCTCCTCCATCACCCTCAACCGCGCCGCCGGGTCCTCCGAATCCATGTCTTTGAGGTCGATGATGGGGATCTGAGGCCCATCCACCTTCTTATCCTCGTCGAAACGTCCACGATGCTGGTGCGCTCGTCTTTGGGGCGAACATACTCGACCGGGATTGCTTGGAGCCCGGTCAGTTGCTCCACTCTTGGGCCTGCTACCACTTTAGTTGCCATTACTCAATCAAACAATCACAACACTCTATTCTTCTCCTTCTTTTCACGTTTTGCATGTCTATTTCCTTGTAAATGGATAGGGTTTTATAGAGAGAAGCACGTAAGAGGCGACAAAAGCACTCAATTGCAATGTGAAATCCGCATGCTATATCTACCTCTGGATACTGAACTAATCCGGTTCTCAACTGTACCGTCAACTTCAACCTACCTTTCTCCCACAACTACCCAGCAAAGTCAAAATGTCAAATAGCCAGTAAGGCAATAACTTTCGTGAGAATCCGGATCATGTGCTGCCAGCTTTATAATTCTTTCGGTGGGCGCACCTTGAATATCCAAACCGCTAGATGGAGAAATACTGGGGCCGAGTTTCTCTGAGGCCCCAAAGCCAGATTAGTCACATCTAAAAGAAATCATTAAACACCGTTTTGGCTGAATGGGCAGGTGCCCCAGTTTTCAATCTGAGGAGGTGAGACAAAATGGTGAGAACATATTTTAATTTCTGGTATGGTTTGTAATGGAGAAATCACATTTTCTTTTGGTTGATGATGAATGAAACAAAATGCAAAATTCACTAATTGTGCCATAAATAGCTTGCTGGTTAGATACTTACACATTTGGCTGATCTATGGTCTCCACATGGAGCAATATGGGCCACTCACATTTGGAAGCATCTTGAAATACACTGTGGGCGGTCACTTTGTGACAAGTGATAATCTATTAATTGCAATGTTGAAGATTGAGTTAAAGCAAATCAGAATAAGATCCACTGATAGGCCAATATATTGAAAAACATTGGGCTCCTCCCCTGGTGTTGATGAGGCATTAATTTCACAAGCTCTCTAAGCATAGCGTGGATTATCTCCATATCATCAGCACTTGGTGCAACATACAGAAACAGTCTAAATTAGAGATTGTCAACATCTTATTTAAGATCATGAAACGGGCAATTGATAAATAAAGATACTTCATTTCACCAGCCATGCTCAAATGGCCAGCAATGCCTAATTAATCTGATTCAAGGGGGGTTATCTAGTAGCTCAAATGCTCAATTAGTCTAAACGCAAGAAATGTAGGCTTATGTTACATGGACAATGTTCTCCGACCAGCAAACTGCATATTTGTGAGAATAGATGGTTGAAGGGATGAAGTCATGAGGGTTTTGGTTAGAGGGTTTTTCTAGCCATCTAATCTGAGGCCAATCAAATAGATGGTTTCTCTCCCAACCCCATTCACGCACACTAAGATTTCATGGTACTTTAGGAACCCAAAAATTTGTCATGCGTTCAGTGCCCCACAATTTTATTATCAATTCCACCTTTGTAGAACAAGTGCTTGAGAGGTTCCGATTCTTGACAAATTAAGGGAATCTGGCTGTCCTCATTTGAAAGGCATGGCCACACAGCTGAGAATAGGATGTAAATTCCTCATACTTGACGCGTCTCTATTTCCAACCTCTATTTGTCTAAATCGGACAAAAGTTTGGAAAATAAGAGCATTTGTGATGTAGCGGAAGCGTCTACGAGGAAGATCCACAACGGAAAGTTGGTAGACAACCTTCTATTAACTTGTTGATTGGACTAGGAATACCAGATAATAGGCATCAAAGTTTGTTGATTCAATAGAATACCGAAAATTGAAAGAAACAAAGGGAAAAACTCTTCTGTAATTTTCATTCAAGATTGTTCTGACAGCCATCAGGCTTACAAGGAGTATAAATATAACTCTAAAACGAAAAAGTAACAAAATAATATGAAAATGCTTAAAATATTTAATTTTTCCAAAAAAGGAAAAATTGAGATAACGACAGCATTGGAAAGTATTAATCACAACTAATTCAACGCAAAAAATAGCAACTTATTCTGACCTTCCTACTAAAAGATATTACAAAAATAAATATTACCAAAAATAGAAAAAATGTACTTTTCTGGGCCTGAACAATGGAATTTGCCCTTAAAAGGCCGTGCATCAACGGCAAATGCCGCTGAGTTGTGTTCATTGGCCCGTTTCCACCCAAAATACCATGTAATTTCACAAAAAACCGGACACTTCAAAAAGTTGCCCCAAAACCGCCAATTTACCTTATTTGACCTTACGTTGGTCCCACCTTTCCATGAAATCAAAACCTTTCTGCACTACTTCAATTTGGCACATAATTCTACCTTCTAATCACTTTAAAAAAGTAGGGGCAAATCCTCTTAAAATAAAACACCTCATTTCTAAATTTGTGAAAATAAGAGTTTTAATTTGTTGGTGTTGTGTGCGTGTGTACGGAAATACAAAACTTGCGATCAACAATCAAGCCACACAAAAGAAAAGAGAAAAACCACTTGAGAGATTTACGTGGTTCGGCAAAGTGCCTATGTCCACAGCCAAAGAGAACTCACTCTTTGCTATTCCACCATTTTAGATCTAGGATTACAGTTTACATGTATATATAATATTCTCCGCTTTCTTATTTCCCAAGAATACCTTGTTGCAATGACCAAAATACCCCCGACCCAAAGCCCGGTCTCTGGGCTAACCCAATGGATGATTCCAATCTAACCGGAATACAAGACATAAACCCAACAGTTAGCTCTTTTCTTTTTATGACTGTAGAATAAGAGTAGAGATGTCAAACAAGGTCTTGGGCTGTTCCCAATTAAACCTACCCTGTCTTACTTATTTGGACCAAGCACACACCAATTGTCTTGATTGGGTCTGGGTTGAAGCATAGGCCATTTTATGGTAAGTTTTAAGCCCTAGGCCGAAGCATAGAGTCCAACTCTCAGTGGAAGCATGGCCCGTTAGCCTATTCCCAAGTCATGGACGAAAGTGGCCAAAGCTGGTTATAAAAACAAGTACTGGTTTCTTTCAAGTTGTCAGACTCTTTGTGTGTGACAATGATAGCAGAACAAGGTTCCTACCACGATGATAATACAAGTTGTTTGTGAGTGGATTCCAGTGTATGGTTCTGTAATGCCCATTCCAATATGCCCTAATGATAGGGCTGCAAATATGTCAGGTCTAAATTAGATCCAATGGACCCCAAACCAAACCCGATTATATATTACAGGGTGCAGTCCCTTTTCGTTGGTGCCTACGAAGCAAAATAAAGTCCATCCATCTTGCTCCCATTTTTGAGATACCATTCATGAGTTTAAGCTGCTCCTGCTAGAAAAAAAACACAATAGGTGTAGGAATTGTAGGTGCAAAAAATAATGACCCACAATAATGGGGGGTGCCTTAGAGGACTTACCCAAGAGAGATTAGGGACACCGATGCCTGCGCCTGGAGCCTAAGAAAAGGAAGAAGAGACGTAGGTCAGAGGACCCTGGCCTGGGCGGCGCAAGGCTCTCCGATGCCTAAGTTAGTGTATTGAACTAAGCAGAGGGAGGAGATTTTGGGGAAGAATATGGCATACCAGAGTGGTAATGGCGTCCTCCTTTCCTCTGAAGCTGTAGCTGTGTTTATGTAGAGGAAGAGGAGACAAAGGGTAGTTGGCTGTCTCGTCATAGCCCATTTTGTCAGGTACTAGGGAGGCGCGGTCTCATCGTAGCCTGCCTCCCGTCGTAGCCTGTCTTGTCCCGTTAGGCCATATCCTGGCGCCTTGGAGCTGTGGACGGTGATCTGTCAGGAGATACGGGCTGTCCCCCTTGTCTTGCCGCACGGGCCATAGCGTGCTTGAGCGTCCATGGGTGGACAGCTGTCAGTGCTCAGCACTTTCATCGATATAAGGTGCTTGGCCGGGATGCAGTGTCGTGCCGGGTGAGACCTGGTGGAGATGTAGGGCCATGGCACTGTTGCCGAAGTGGAAAGGGCCTGGTACTGTCGCCGAGCTGGGAAGCCGAAGTCGGGCCGAGCTGGGCAGCCGAAGTGGGATGCTTTGCCGAAGTGGATCCTGCGGAGGTGAGGGGAGTTGAGCATAGGAAGCGTGGAGTACGAGACCACACTTGCCGGGATGGAGCACCTTGTCCAGGATTCTCTTGGGATTTTCCCCACACAAAGCCCCCCAGCTTCTGAGCTCAATAGGCTGCTCTTTGAGGTTAGAAGGTGAGTATCATGGAAGACAAGTACCAGAGTTGCTTATTCAAGTCTCTTAAGTGAGAGGTCTTGGGTTCGACTCTGGGGAGGCCCCTGGGATGCATAATTGTCACCAAGCAATTCTCCCGGGACAAACGCACAAGGGTTACAGCCAAGAGGTTACAGCCCGAGTGTATACAATAGGCGCGGGGCCCTGGGCTCCGCCTATCCCCTGTAGAGGGTCCAGCTGTGCGACTCCCCAGCGGTTACCTCCTCAGCTCGGATACCCTCCTACAAAAAGGCCGGCCTTTTTTGTAGGAGGGTATCCGAACCGTGCGGGGCTCACCGGCGTGGAGGGATTGCCTCGCGTGCGGTGCCCGCCCTTAGCTGGACCCTCTACAGGAGGTGGGACCACCATCCGAGCGCATTTGTATACACTTTGGGGGGCTTACCACTGAGTGCCCTTAATCATGCGTTTGGCTCCGTAGAGTGGCCTCCCCAGGACTCGAACCCGTGACCTCTCACCATGTGATAAAGGTGTTTTGGGAAGCATCCTGGTACGATACCAGGATGCTTCCCAAAACACCTTTATCACATGGTGAGAGGTCACGGGTTCGAGTCCTGGGGAGGCCACTCTACGGAGCCAAACGCATGATTAAGGGCACTCAGTGGTAAGCCCCCCAAAGTGTATACAAATGCGCCCGGATGGTGGTCCCACCTCCTGTAGAGGGTCCAGCTAAGGGCGGGCACCGCACGCGAGGCAACCCCTCCACGCCGGTGAGCCCCGCACGGTTCGGATACCCTCCAACAGGAATCATATTTTACTCTCATCAAATCTAGAGAAATTTATCATTAAAGACAACTAAATTTAGAGAAATTCATGAGTTTATGCATCATTGGATTGAATAAAGACAACTAAATTTAAAGTTGTTAAATCAAGGGCTAAGATGATCTGATGCTTGACGGGGCTAATTTATTTTGTAACCTTTATCCATGAAGGAGACATTTCCATCTCCCTCCACTCACACTTGTAACCAGGAATCTAACAGGACCCCACGAGCTTGACCACAAAAGAGAAGTATCTGCTCACAGGAGAAATTTTCAGTTGTGACTGGTATGGGCCTCCACTTGCCTGTGCCTGCTACTCTTTGCCAGTGGATTATGATCCAATGATGGGGGAGATGACTTCATTGCACACCAATTGCCCAGCGTATGCTGATTCCTCACAGCTAATATAAAACTTGGGTTGAAGGGTTTATGGTTGGCATTGTCTCGACTCCCACCCGCATGGCTCAAATTGTACTGCCATGTACTCTTCAGAGTTTGGCCCACCAACTTCAATCCTACAATCCCCCAAACCCTCCTTGCCTCATGGACAAGGAGGAGGAACAAGAGCAGAGGAGCCTTGGCTTTGAACCAATCCACCAGAAAAGGGAAAGGAGGGCCGCTGTTCTCATATGCCTTTTTGAAGGTGAGGAAGGAGACCTCCGAGTCATTCTCACAAAGAGGTCTAAGAATCTATCCACACATTCGGGTATGGACACACTCTCTCTCATACTGTTCTTCAAATTCACAATTTTTTAAAGTTACTGGATTAGTGGATTATAGTCTCATCACACACACACACACACATAATCCCTGCAAGAGAATTGCTGTCACATTTGTAAATGTACACACACACACACACAATCCCTGCATGAGAATTGCTGTCACATTTGTAAATGTAGGAGAAGTAGCACTGCCAGGAGGAAAGAGGGAGGAAGGTGATGTAGATGACTCTGCCACTGCTTTGAGAGAAGCCATGGAAGAGATTGGATTGGATCCTTCACTTATTTGTGTCGCAGCAGTGCTAGAACCTTTTATATCCCAGGTTGGTGCACCATTCTTTCAAATTATGTCTTGCAACGAGAGAATGAAAAGAAGAGAGATTGATATTTGATTGTTTCCGATCAAAGACAGCTTGAAGAAATTGCATTGATTTCAAATGTTACTAAATCCTAAAAAAACCATCTAATAATGTTGTAAAACGAGATACTTCACACATTCATGTTATATCAATCATTAACAGATTTCTAGCAATGTAGGGTAGGCCAATTGCTTTTCTTTCTTTTTTAATACCAACCTTCCTCTTTTTTCCAAAAAAAAAGAAAAAAGAGAGAGAGGTAAAATATCATTTTATATACTAATAGATGCCTTAATTAATTGTGGGGCAGCACCTGCTAGAGGTTGTTCCAGTAGTGGGTCTACTTGCACAAAGGGCAGTGTTCAAGCCTCTCCTCAACACTGCTGAAGTAGATTGCATCTTCGACGTACCATTGGAGATGTTCCTCAGGTTGGTTTGGTTCTGTTGCTTTTAGCTTTTTTTGACTTGTGTCCAAGCCCATGCCATTTAGTTTTAAAGTCTAAAATGCAGGTTGGAATGTTATGCATGGGCCATTCACTTCCCAGCGGCCGTTCCTCTGATGAGATGAACGTGTGATTTGTCATGGTCGGTGACTTCAAATCCAGGGGGTTCCTGCTCTTTTAACGGCCCCCGCCCCCATGTCTCCTTGAGTGTTGGATAGGGACTTCCCTGCAGGCTGCAGGTGAATGTTTCACCTTCCTAACTCTCTGGCCACTGGCCATATGTGAGACAGTAAAAATAGAAAATAGAAGGGGGGCAAACTTATTTAAGAATTTGACTCACCTGATTAAAAAAAAGAATTCGTATACCCTGCTCCAACATAATTGAGACTAGATTTTGAAAATGATGATGATGATGCACTGTGGCCATATGTTCAAAATATATTGGACCGGAGTGGGTGCTTACCCATACATTAACCATCACTTGCCCACCCATTTAGTGATCAGGCAAGAAATATTTCCCGGAAAAAAACACACCCCAATCCAAGCCATTGGATGAATCTTACTTGTGGTTAGAGAAGTAAAGAGGTTGGGGTGCTATAGCTGCATTTGGGCTTCATTTATAACACCTGTTGGATCAATAGGTGGGTCGGATTGGGCTGAGGGAAACCATGATGTTCTTTCTTTTAATCAAGGCCTGTGGGAAACCAAATTTAAGCCCATTTTATGGTTCTTATGTCATCTGACTAACAAAATAGTTTGGCTTGGTCCTAGCTCCAAGCCCATTAATCAAATGGATTGGATTTGCATGGAAAGATGATCAAGACTGTTCATTTTGCGGGGCCATAGCTAGCTTATACATGTGATGGATAATTTCTGGAATTTTTTGAATCCACAGGAAGAGAATCATACGATTGAAGAGAGGGAATGGATGGATTGGAAATTTGTCATCCATCTCTTTGAATTCAAGTCAGAGCAAGAAAACTTCATTATCTGTGGGTTAACTGCAAGGATTCTTATTCGAGTTGCCTCCATCATTTATCAACGACCCCCGCCCTTCAAGCAACATCTCCCAGATTTCCAGCAACTCCAAGCTTCTTTCATCAACCCAACCTCGTTTTGTAATATCAATAGCACTGGAGAAGAAACTTGTGGGAAATAATCTTCACTGCATGTAGTCTGTACCATATACCATCTCCTGATGAAATAAAGACACTCTCAATTGATCAGATACGTAATTGTTTGTTTGCAACCACATGATGACGACCATATCAGAAGATGGATTATTTATCTTAGTGGGGCCCACTTTTCCCTCCAAAGAAAAGTTTGCAAGCATTTGAAAGAATGCCCTATTTAGCATTGCTATCTGGACATGAGTTCAAGCCACATGTGAATTGTGAATTGTGAGTTGTGACTAAGCAACGTTTGCATTTTTAGGCAATGCTCTCCAAAGTCTATCTTTAAATCCTTGGATTAGAAGATTATATGATAAAATCATATCACCACGCTAACTATATGTCTATCTATTTATTAGGTCATGTTGTGCCAGTGGGTCAAAATAAGTACTTTGGGCCATAATTTCAGAGGTCGGGCTCCATTGAATGGATACCAGTGCCACTCATGGTGATTATTTCTTTATGGCTAGGTCTCAAATAGCTTTTTATGCTCTCCTATAGCCTCACTGGCGGATTGATTCCAGATTCTACCATAAAAATTAGTTGCGTTGCCACTTAAGCCATCAGTAGATTGGCAGTGTCTCAAATGGGTGCTCTTCGCTTCTAATTTAATATTTTTAAGAAGAGAATTAGAGGTTTTTTTTTTTTAAATGGCAGTTGATATAGAGTTAGTTCAATTAGATCTTTTTTTTTTTTTTACAAATAAACCATTCGTTCTGGCATCTTAAGAGTCCCAAACAAGAATTTTTTTTTTCTTTCATATTTCATAAAATTATTAACAATAAAAATAAGGGGATCATACAGGAAGAAAAATCCTTAAAATTAGATATGACGGCAGTAAACTCATAAAATTGTTAACAATAAAAATAAGGGGATCGTACAGGAAGAAAAGCCCCTTAAAATTGGATACGACGACGATGGACTCAAACTCTCTTATTATTAACATAGATGACCTCCCGCCTATTAATTTTTTTTTTGAAGACTTTTTGGCCCCCATTCATTTTTTTTTTTAATCTTTTGCTAGTATTTTTCCCCTATTCAAAACTGATAACAATAAAAAATCAGTTTTTTTATTTTTTCGGTTGGGTGTGGGGGTGTGGGGGGGGGGGGGGGGGGGGGGGGGGGGGGTGGGGGGGGGGGAAGATCCGACTAGTTGTATAAGAATCCATACACTAAAAAACCCAGGTGCTGGTACTGACCCATTTGTCATTATCGGCTACATCTGCGTACGCACAGAGAGATACCTGCAGAAGCCAAGGAAACACCAGCAGCAACGTTGTGTTGTGCGAATCGGTCATGGAAGACTACGAGGTTTGTGTTTGGGTTTCCTCTCCCTAACCTCCTCGTCTATCATATCTATTTGTTGTTGTTAATATGCTTTGTGGCCGCTTGAAATCTGCCTTCTTTCTACGAAATTAGGTCTCAGAATTTCCATATCACTCATTGAAGGGATGAGGATTAGATGATGATGATGATGATGATGATGATCCCAGGTTTTCAAATGTTTACTTTCTAATCTTTCCTTTGTCTAATCTTATGTGGGTTCCTTGAAAAATGAAATCTGATCACTTTCTTCTTCTAAACTATGAATACATAACCCGTAGAAGAGTCTTCTTCACCACTGCGTCTGTGGACTTAGGTCCTTCCGGATGCTGTTTAATGTAGAAAAGGTTTTCTTTTTTATTTGGGGTTTCTCAGATAATCCCATATATGTGAAGAGATCCAAGGATTTGGGGGGAAAACTTGTTTGAGGTTGTTCTTTTTTATGAGGATTCTTCTATTGAGGCCAAATTATAGAAAAGAATGCATATTTTACAACAACCAGCTAAACTTGAGTAGCTCAAGCAGTAGATAGAAGCGAATGAACTCCAAAGCCACCCCCATAAACTCCCTTTTGGTAAATTGTCTGCTTCTCTTCCCACACGCACGAGCACCACAGGCATTTTGACTATCAGATGACATAGTGGACCCTAATAAGCCAGTTTGATTAATTCCCCATTGTCCCAAATTGAACCCCCATGTGCAGAAGGTCCCAGGTTTCCAGTTGACTCCATATCTAGATTGAATTACGACATGTATGTCAGGGAACCATCTAGTTCAATGAGTGGTCGTTAGTTCCTCATTGGTAAGTTCCCATTTTCAATTCTAGCGTTGATTGCCTAAATTAGTAGATTCGGATACATTTGCGAGCTGGGATAGGTGGTATTGTACAGATCATGAAAGGACTGTTATTGGGGAACTTCTCAAGCCAGTTAGAGGATGTACAAATGATGTGAAGGTGCTTGCTTTGGTTACCAGTTGAGAGATTATTCTCATGGAGTTGGTTACTCCTGTCAAAGATAATTCTTTTTGTTCCATCCAGTGGGCTTCTTTCAAATTTTCTTATCCATGGAGGATGGGAGATTAAATTTAGGAGAGCTTAAGTTTTAGAAACACGTGTGTGTGCTCGCGCCACTTCCCCAAGTAACCATGTTTTCAGCTTAAGGTGTCATTTGGCAAGTCTGGCTCTGGGATCTATTTGACTTACAGTTGTCCTCAAAACTTTTATCATATCACAAGATTGCCCATACAAAAGTATTACACTTTCCCATCTCTTACCTCTTTCTCTTCAAGAGAACCCTAGCAAAGCCGAGCCCTTCCTTTTGCCAATTTCTTCAACATCAATCCTTGCATTTTTATTCTTTTTTTTTTTTTTTCCTTCTTTTGGAAGGGGCATTCTTTTGGAAGGGGCATTTTGTAGAAGCTCTCTCTCTCTCTCTCTCTCTCTCTCTCTCTCGTCTCTCTCTCTCTCTCTCTCTCTCTCTCTCTCTCTCTCTCTCTCTCTCTCTCTCTCTCTCTCTCTCTCTCTCTCTCTCTCTCTATATATATATATATATATATATATAACACAATGCCCGAGCTCTTTGTAAAGCAAGAACGCACCCTTCTTCAAGCCTTTGGCCCTGAGCCCAAGGGACACTTGATTCACCCGAGAAACTAATCCCTAGGGGCACCTGCAAACCCCCCTATCCACATGCACCGGGTAAAACTATGGGAGGTGGCCAACAGAGTTAGGTGTCGAACACAAGACCTCTCCGCTTCTTGAGGCATAGAGTCCTTGGCCAACTGAGCTACCACTTTTGTTGGTTGCTTTTTAATATGGTTTCTAACGTGTCGCTTTTGGTTAGAGGTTATAGAGGGGCAATTTGGAGAACCTATTAGTAGGGTCCACATATGGAAAAATTCTATCTGACAAAATAAATAGCCTTAACTTTTATTGACCCTCTCCAAATTTGATTTAATAGGGACTGGGCCCATTGTCAAATTAAGCACCGTGGAAAACTTGAAAATTTTCATAATCTGACGGTGGGCCCAACTCTTATTGACGTGAGATTTGGCTACTGTGTATAAAAGATAAAGCCATTTAATTTGTTTAGTTTTGATTTTTCATAAGTGGTCCCCATGGAGGAGTGTCACGAATCACTCTTGAGTTCCAAAAGAAATTAGGAAACCTAGTTGCTTCTGCCTCTTAAGCACAAATTTCAAGGTAGACCATTATTGCTAATGACGTGTCTTACTTTCTTTGGATGTTATGTGGGAGTAAAAAATGCCCCTTTTAAATGGGGCAGTTTATAGAATTCCTATATATATAAACTGTCCCAATTTGCTTCTTCTTAGTCTTTCCTACTGTTGTCCAGGGAGTTCTCCTTTTGTTTTGTTTTTCTGCTTTTCAGTATATGCCTCTTATGCTGCTTAGCTTTTATAAAATTCGTTACCTTTCAAAAAAATATATACAGTCCCAATCCCCATACGCACCTCACTGTGGGGCCCATTTGGGGATGGGACTGTGGGGCCTACCTGTGTACAAAATATGGCGTCCATCCGATCATCCTAACTCCTTGATCAATGGCCCACAAATTTTTAACCCTTAAAGAGATTTGCAGAGTCAATCCAACGGGGCAATCTATTTGGATGGGTATAAAAAAAATGGGATCAGTGTAATTTGAGAAGAAGGAGAAGAGAGAGGAGGAGGAAATTTTGTGGGGGGGGGGGGGGGGGGGGGGGGGGGGGATGGGGGTGCGCACGGAGAATATGAGATTTTTAAGCCTTGGAAGTTTGAATATCATGTTTCATTAGCTAGTTTCATGCCTTGCCCCATTTTATTTGGATTCTAGTCTTTTTAATCTGTTTGGCAGATATAATGTTTTTGCTTTCTGCCGTGGTGTTCCTTGCAGATCGAGGAAAGAAAGCAAGCTGCTGCTGATGCATTGTTCCAGTACTCACGATTTGCGATGGTGTGCATTGGGGAAGGAGTTCGACCCTGCGATTTAAGATTGCATTTGATGAAGGTAAAAATGCTTTCATTTGCCTGTGCTAATTGTAAAACTAGTTCCCTTGGCAACAGAGATTTTTATGCCCCCAGTCAACATAGATAACACAGAATTATAAATTCTCGTTGAGTTCATTCATTGACCTGTGTAGGACATCCATTGACCATACAGTCATATCTTCACCATAGTTGACACCATGTGTATGATGGGGACAATTCATTCGGTAGGCCCTGCCATGGATGACTAATGAGTAATAGCCCAAAGCTTGCACGAAGAAATGATACATAGCATTCAATTGCAGGTTTTTTCTATAAAAGTAGGAAGCTGGCAGGGTTCCTCCTATTATTTTTGGATTTGGCTTTGCCCTGAGTTTATGCAAAACTAATTATACCGTTTGACTTTTCTATGTACCTTTTATTAAAAAATATATGATTTCTCAAACTTCTTTAATCGTTTTAGGGATTTGCATTTTACCAGTGCTTTTAAATGTAAATCCATCAATGTCTATAGTTGATGAGTCTAATGAAATCTATTAATTGGAAGTTGCACATTTACTACATCATTTCATCTTGTTGGTTGTTGACATTATTCATAATAATTTTCTGAATGATATGTTATTTAACTGAAATTATATATATATTTTTTATAACAACATTTAACTGAACATATACAGCTAAATTAGTAAAATAAATGATACACATTGTTATTGATTCATTCATCGAGATAAAATAAGCAAAATCTCATAAAAAATTATGTTCACCCCTAGAATGCAAGATTTTTGGCTATAGTGCTGATGCTTAAACGATGGGTTCAATCCCAGCAGCCATATTGTATTTGTGGAACACCATTTCTGACAGTTGCCATTTAATCGTTGAAATGGGGCAGTATATAACTACTGTTAGAAAAGGTAATAACAAAAGGAATGTACTGACTTTAACTTAATTTACATCAAGATTAAATAAGCATGATGGTTAGGAGTTAGGACTTTGGACTTCACAAAAGAAACATGTCGGTAAAGGCATTTGTCTGTGGCCTTTCAGTATTCATGGATGTGAATCACCATTTTAAATGTTGTTTATAAAGAGCTGAGACCACCGTTGGAACCTTGAGGTTGTGGATTCAAGACATATTACCTATTGAAAAAAGAAAAAAGAAGTGGGCGACTTCTCATAAAGCACCAACCCCTAATAATACCACCCACCACCACTAGGTGTCGAGCTGGCAAAAGAGTTAAAAGGCCCTTATTTAGCTGGTCACTGCAAACAAATTGTAGTCACCTGACACATGGGCATGTTTTGCTTTTGGACCAAATACCTTACATATGCTTTGTGTTGTACTAGTAGGAAGTTGATATCACCTTTTCTTGTATAACCCCTCAGCTACTTCTTTTTGGTATTGTTTCCTCGCATTTTCACCCTTCTTTTGTTAGTTCTTCCTTTTGATGTGTTTTACTGATGCTCTATGTGCCCATAATATGACTTTGGCAAGATCTTCTTGAAGATGCTTATCTATTACTGGGTCTTCTTCTGAACATGTAAGTCATCTGAATCCTCATTCAGGAACTTTCAGGCATGCCAACATCTTTAAAGAAAGAGCCGCCACAAGCAGCTGGCTCTGATATGATAGGTGAACCCTCAAGCTCAGGTACAACTAGGAAGGAAAAATCAGACAGCTCTCAGGCACTTTAACATGAAAACTGAAATGGAAGCACCATTTTTTCTTGCCCATGCAACTGGATGTATTTGGAGCCTTGTGTAATATGGTTAGGTCACTCTCAAGTGATTCTGTTGGGGCCTTGGTATTGGTAAGGCTCTGTCTTTGTTTTCTCAATCATGTATGGTGTGTGTTGAGAGAACTAGTGAGATATTTTACTCTAGTTTCATGTATGGACAGCAGAGGAGTCAGTTGCTAAACTGATCGATGAGTTTTCTGAGGGATTACAAATGGATGTTTACAAAATGCTCTTGACCATGTCATTATTCAATAGGAAAAAGTCCAGTTTGTGGCTTGGATCATCCGACTTGCAGTATGACATGTTTTACACATCTAACATTTTCAATGTGGTCGCTAACAAAATTATTTTTGTAGTTTTACTCTTGGTTAGTTTTCCAGAATTTTTTTTTTTTTTGTTTGATGATTCTGGCATAGATGAAGCATTCAGGTTGCTGTTGATGCCATTTAGGGCTGGTTTGCATTTATCTCCAAGTGGGTCTTGTTTAATTTGCCTAATTTGCGTATTAACATGAGTGGATCCATTTTACCTGGGTGGACTGGTCAGTCAGACCCGCATGTGTGTCCTGGTTCTTCAATCCTTTTTGCTGTGAAAATGAATACAAGCTTATGACAGTATTTAATTGTTACTAGTCAATCTTTTGTTGACTCTAAAATGTTATGATATTTTTAAACAATTTCTGTTTTCCATAGGGCCTTTTTTTTTTTTTCATAGATTGCATTGGAATTCGTGTCTAATGAACTACACGGGAGGATTACTAATAAAGAGGTGAGTGGTGAAGGATATAAAGTGGCAATATAGATGGGACCTTTGACTTTTCTAAAATTTAAATTACTAGGGTGATGGCTAGGTATTCATTTCTCATCTTCCTTTGAATTTAAAGTGGTTGTGTGCAACGAGAGGAATCTGTAGAAGCGGGGAGAAATTGTCCTATTTTCCAGGCAGCTTCTTTTTGGGCAATTTGGTGTTGCACAGTTTACTTGTGGAAAAGAAGAAAAAAAATTAACTGATTTTCCTTGATAGAGAGAAGATCCTTTCATGGAAATGGAAATCCATAGAGAGTGGAATCCTCTCATTACACGAACACACCCTTAGTTTCCATTAAGCAAGAGATTATTTGATGGTCATTTTTGGATATTCATATTTGATTTTTATTTTTAACCACTTAAAAAAAATTATAAAATCTCAAATTCTTAGGAATTCAATTACATGAAAGAACCAGGCCCATAGAAAACTGCCATGTCTCCTTATGTTATGGCGGGTGACAAGTGGGTTGAACAGGGCCAAAAGGTGGGCCAAGAACTAAGACCTAAAGTAGACTATGGCCAGGGCTCTTGTAAATTGGAAGAGAGAAGCACTGATGACTGCCTTGCTATGACTGTCCATTCAATTTTCATTGTATTATTATTACCATCCATGACCATGCAGCTGATAAAATTTTGTGCATGTGTTTGTACACGAGTTTTCCTTTTTCAACTTTTAAATTCATTCTCTGTTCTTTTGATATAATTGCATGTAAATGGAGTACTTAAGAGGTAAACTGAATGCAGGGCAATGAGTTTCACGGATTTTGAAAGGGCCAAGCACATAATTCAACATAGTAAGGAGAGGAGATGACCTAGGGCTAGACATCTCTCATTCTCTCTCAGTCTCTCGTTCTCACTTTCCGTCTCTCACGCTCTTCTCCCTCGCGCACGCCGTCTCAGTCTCAGGCTCTCTACCAGAACAGTGGAACACTCAACACGCCCGGAGGAGGCCCACCTGGTAGTTTCGTCTTCACCCACGTCGCCGGCTCACCGCCCTTCTCCCTCACGCACGCCGTCTCTACGCAGCACCCTCGCAACGCCGCCACATCTGCCTCCCCAACGCCATCTCCGCCAGGTATCCTCTCCACCTTCTTCCTCTGCATTCACTCACCTGCGCACTTCTCTTTTCCCTCTCTCTCTCTCTCTCCCTATTTTCCTCTCTTCTTCCCTTGTTCCCTCTCCCTCCTCTTCCTCCGGTCCCTGTCTCCTTGCGCCTGCTGCAGCGCCCACCTGGTAGTTTGGGATGGAGAAGCAATAGCAGGTGAAAAACAACGAAGAAGGAAACAAAGGGAAAAGAATTATACATTTCCATGTGTTTCATTCTCTAACTTGATGAATGTTCATGATACAGCAAGTTCTAATAACAGAGAAGTCCACAGCAGCATTGCTGGTGGTACAAAATAAGGTATCTGTACATAAATAGATAAAAATATCTCTAGAGGTTTTTATTGTTAAAACTGATCCCATCAAGCTTAAGATCCATCCTAGCATTGTGATTTTTCAAAGAGGTCTTGAAGGGCTACGACAAACTTTCTATAAAGTTCAGCAACCTGTCCAAATATACATACAGGAAATGTTTACATAAATAATTTCCAAACATCCAAATGTCCAATCCTTTTTGTGCTAATAGAAAAAAAAAAAGAAAAAAGAAAAAAGAAAAAGAAAACAAAGTATTGATGTATGAAAACACAAATTGTTGGCACAATATTGGGGCAAAATTAAATTAAAGAATTAAACTTGAAACTGAGACAGTCAAAACTTAGCCGGTGATGACAGAATAGTAATGTGGAGAGAGGCTGGGATTGCTCAAAGAGTCCCAAAAGATGCAACCCATTATTGACCATGCAACAATTTGTATGGTTATGATTTATGAATTGAGATAAAACAAAGCCAGGAAGATATCTTCTGATCGGTGGTTGCATTTTTCGGCCATGGGATCCTCATCCAGACATCCACATATGGCTGTTGTCATATTGAGTGTGTTGGTCTTGTTGGAGGACTTCAGAAAAGCTGTCTTTGTAAATTTTTCTATTCTTTTTTTCATTTGAATGTTTAATGTAATGTGATCAAGGTTTAAAAGCAGTAAATCACAGTTTCAAATATTGTACCGGTCAGGTCAGGTCAAAGCCTTTACATATTCCATTATTCTCCATATGTCGGTACTCCGGTACCGCAATAATAAATGTTAGGCTTTTTTACCCCCTCAAACGTTTAAACTCCCAAAAAAAAAAGCAAAAAAAAATAAATACAAACTTAAAAAATTGTAACCAGTAAACCCGGTAATCCGAACCCGACAAACTCAGCTATGGCTAATCGGGCATTCGGTCGGGTTCCCGGTGTGCACAAAATAATTGGGTCGGGTCAAACCCGGCCCGATAACCCAGGACCCGACCCGATGTACACCCCTAACCATGAGAGAGTCAACTCGCAGTACCATGACTCAAGACTATGTTTTTCTAGAAAGTATTTTTAGAATATTTGAAAATGGATCAACTTTTTTATAAAATCTAGATATGCATGTAATTACATTTAATAATAATAATAATTTAAATTGATAACTTTATTATATTTCAATCAACTATTTTAAAATTGCTAGCTTCAAACCTCAAGTATTAATAAAATTAGACTCAATGACGTGACTTGTTTCCAAAGTGCTAATCCGAATGGAGTGCCAAGTTCCAACACATGAGAGGCCATGAGTTTCATATATCAAGGTGGGGTCCACTATCGTTGTGTAATGCAAGCAATGATACTTCATCCAAAACCATAAAACCAAAAAGAAGAACCCATATGATATAACCAAAAATATTTTAAAAACATAAAATTTAAAATAATTTAAAAAGATGCACTCAAATGCCTCTTGAGATTTATTTTTTAGAATTATTGAATTTTGAAAAATATCCAACATCTTCTCTGGCAAAAAAAAAAATCATTGTAGTATGTTCTTATTTATGAAATGGGAATATTCAAGTGAGAACTATTATATGAGAATTTTTTTTATGGGGTCACTAAGCAATCTATCCAAACCTAACAATCAATAGGAAATCCTTTGATAGTCATTGATCCCAAGAATTGGCACACATCCGAATGGATCAAACCGTTTGAAATGAAGATTGAATATATTTTTTTTAATATAAAGTCATTAAACTTGTAGGCCACGGGTGAAGAGATTAGGACATGCAATTAGGAAAAACTTGATATTTAGAGTGGTCTCACGTTTGGCACTTTACTTTTAAAGTGAAGTTGAGTGAAGTGAAAAAAAAAAAAGAATGAATAAAATATGTAGTGGGTTATGATGGTATTTTATTTTTAGTTGTTTGGAATGTAATATTTTGACTTCTTGTATGGGAGAATGAGTTTTTTTGTCTTTTAGTTAATAAATATAGTTGCTTTTTAACTTTTTTTTTTAAAAAATATGGAGGGAGTTTTAGTAAAAAGTGATTTAAATATGATGTTTAAATTAACTTAAGGAAGTTTTAGTAAAAATAATTTTAATATGAAGTTTTTTAAATTTACTTAACTTTACTAATTAAATTATCAAACGGCCCCAAATGAACCCATAATTGGCCCCATAAAAAATTTATAATACGATAGGAATATTTCCACCCCTGTTTATCATTTGCAGTAGACGTGGGCCATCTGTCAACGTGGCATCAACTGTACTCACGGTGAGCCTATCACAATAGCGACAGACGATCCGGATCCGGACTCGGACTCGGACTCGGACTCGTGTGTTATACTACATCCTCCTCATCCGTACCTCCATTTTCGTTCGAGCGCAGAAATCTCGGGTCTTTTTGTTTTAATCGATTCTCCAATATATTCGATTCTTTCAGGTATGCACGCGACTCTTCCTTTTCCTCTCTCAACCCCTCCCTTTTTTCCCGTTTTCTTTCTTTCTCTTCAGTTGCTTTGATGCCTTTGTCTTTCTATTTATTCGTTTATGTGGGGGCATGATATGATCTTCTTGATTGGTATTTGGTATCGTTTGTTCTTGTCGATTTTGGCATAGGGATGGGAACTTGATCATTGGGTCGATTGGATAATGGGAGCATGTGATGTGTATGGGTTATTGGGTTTTGGAACTCTTGATAAAGGGTATTTCTTTGGTTGGTGCGGGTAACTTGATTGATGCAATAAACCAGAGTTCATGGTGGGGGGGGGGGGGGGGGTTTGGATGGATAAGTTGAGTTACCTTCAGATGACAGTGGATATGTTTGTTGTAATGCTCAATTACAGTGCATAAACTGAGTTTGGGGTAACCAAGCACTTAAAACATTTGTGTTGATTGGGTAGTAGGTTTTTTGAGATTGGTTCACGGGATTCTGTACATCTCCTAACCCTATAATAACTCATCACTTTAACCCCACCTCAATCCACTTGCAATTTTTAGAACATTAGCATGCACCACCATTTGTAAACACAATTCCTATTAACGATTATAGTGTTATTGGATGCAAAAGGTCCTAATTCAATTCCTTTCATCCCTTCTCTCCATTTTTTTCTTCTAATTCTCCCTTTATGAGCACCCAAAAGCTAACAAGGTAACATCAGCAAATCAAAGGGGCTCTATTTACATAATGCAGGTCACCTATGTAAATGATATTATCGAAGCAAACAATATATATATATATATAATCACCATTCAATCTTAATTAGATTGAATGGTGATTACCATTCAACCTACTAGTCACTACTGTTAATCCAACAACCTATTAGTTAATATGATTCTACACAAATTGGGCCACTACCCCACATCATTGGCCTATGAACCATATCTCAAAAACACTACCAAATTGTAAGATTTATTCACCGGATCCTTGGTCTGTTTACCGTTGCATGTAAAAAGGGTGAGGTTTTTTTATCTCAATAATCAATTTTTTTTGGCCGCCAACTGAAAACGTAGGATTTTCCTCTCCACAACCATTTTCATCCGTAGGAGAACATCCACAGCTGGTCCCACTTACCAATAGCTCAAGTCTCAAAACCATGGGCCCCACTTGCAAAAACGCTATGAACTTGAACAAACTTTACCTCTTTGAGGAAGCATTGTAAATTTCCTCTTTAAAATTATGAAATACAAGTGGAAAACAGATGGAGAACTCATAAAACAAATTACAATGCACAGATCGAGAACCGCAAAAAAAGGAAGAAAATACCTAATTTTCTAAAAGTTTTGCTGACGGCCGTGCGATCCTATGAGATGCTGCTAATCAAAACATTTGATACCATCAGAACAAGTTATTGGTATAAATATCTTTCTTTCTATATAATATTCGCGCAACTGAGAAGAATTGATTGATCAAAGACGCATGGAATGTGCAAAAGGAGAGAAAGCGAGAAAAGAAAAGGACAACTCACATGAAAGTGCCCAGAAAGTCAGGACTGACTGATAAAACTAATGTTGGGACGAACGAGAAAGAGAGAGGTTATATTATATCAATATGGGTTCTTCTTTTTGTGTTTATGGTTTTGGAAGAAGCACCATTGCTTGCATTCCACAGCGACAGTGGACCCCAACTTGATACATAAGAGCCATTGGATAAGAGAACTTCACCATTGTCCATGGATGCCATAAGATCAATCCGCGTTATGTCATCTTGATCGAAAGAATGCCACTCAAAACTCCAACCGACAAATACTTTTTAATTGCGATCGAGGATCATCTGATTGGGGTCTGGATCCTCTGTTGGTGAAGCCCTTGCTGGTTGGTCCACCTAAATTAATGGAGTAGGTCCACCTTATTAAACCCAAACAACTAAACTCGTGGCCTCTCATGTGTTGGCACTTGGCACTCCTTCCATCATCGGATTATCATCTTGGAAACTAGTCACCTTATTTTGACAAAAGACCAAGTCAAATATAAGGTAAACTCGGTTGAGTCTAATATAAGTGTAATTAATACTTAAGGTTTGGAGTTAGCAATTTAAAAATGATTGATTGAAATATAATAATCTTTTAAAAAAGGTTTGTAATCTTCCCCTTTTTTCTCCTTTTAACGATCTACTTGTGAGTAGCCAATAAAAGGGTTGTAATCTTCCGATTAAGAGCTTTAAACCATTCTTGATCTATGTTGACTTTGTCGTCATATTCATTGGTAACTATGACTGATGATGAGCCTTGAATGTACATTGTGAGTATATTAATTGGGAATAATATGTATAGTAATTGCTTCTGCTTGAATTGTAAATTAGAAGGTAAATTAAATTGGGAATAATATGTATAGTAATTGCTTCTGCTTGAATGTAAATTAGAAGGTTTTTTTTTCAAACTCTGTATGGTGCCTGACGTTGAAACTGGTAAAATAAATACACCAAAATTAATGTATTGTTCAAAATCAATTTCACGTTGTCAACATACACATTAGTTAGTAAACTACTACTGCGCCTAGAACACGGTTACATGTAATGATAACTTTTTTCACTGAAGTTAATGAAGGAATCTTGGTACTGAAAAAGGAGAAAATGCCAATAAATGAGAAACGTCTTAATTTGAAATTATCATGCATCATGGCTCCCAATGACACTATCATGACACTTCAATTGGAATCATATTAGAATTTGTCTATGTATAGGCTTTCTACTAGAAGCATGAAAATTTGATCATCGCTCAATCGCATGAAGTTATGTAGATTTCTTCCTCCTCATGCATGGAATAAGAATGAAATGAAAATGACGAAGCTAAAATCCAATTCATGGATATAAGATATATTTTTTTCCATCAGTGATATGGAGGTTTATTTACCTTGTGGCCGTAGCACTCCATCCTCTCCCTCAAATCTGAAATCTTGAAAATGATTTTTCATCATTTGTACAAGGATTATGATTTTCAACTGCACAAGAAGCAAAACAAGAAATAAAAAATTATAAATAAACTTCCAAAATTGTTTTCCCTTGTTGTAAGGGAAAGGGATTACAGTGGATCTTTGCTTTGAAAGGAATAGCCGTGGGGTGTTTTGGGTACATATATGCAGAAAAACATCTTATGAAGGCTCTGTAATTTGGAAATTATGGAATAGGTCACAGTCCCAAATGATGTCTATACCCATTCTGAGTTGTGATAATATGATTTGTGGCCAGAGCCAAGAAGTAATTTTTTTGGTTTCATCCTTTTATGGCATGTTCCTGGAAGAGCAAGGTCAGCACCAGCAAGTATATTTTATTTTTCGGAAGACACTGGAAACTCTGCAAGCGATACTTTTTTTTGTTGAACATTGATAGTGGATAAATTTCTTTCTATTTCCCATCTTTGAAGTAGGAAGAGAATAATGGTAAAGGTTTGTTTGATGTTTCTTCCAAATTCTGTGAAAGTAATTCATTCTATTTCTAGTTTTCTACATTACAACTTTTTTATATTGGAAATTATTGACTTTCCTTTTTAACCTTTTTGGCATCCTTTGGGGTAAGCTCATATTTATAGAGGAGTCCGAAGCACAGGTTGGAAAACAGGTTTTTCTAGAGCGTGCAGATCTAATTTATGAATGTTGGTGCTTGTTGAGCTTCTTTTCTTTGTGTAGAAAGATATAAGAACAGGAAATTCAATGGACTTCCGAAATTGTAATGTAACATATGGAGGGCATGAAGTTCCTGGTGATATTGTGACAACAGAATTTCAGAAATCTTCATATGCAGATTTGATAAGGGCTCCCTTTCTGTTTATGGTCTTGTTGTTTAAGAAAGCTCAAGTTCATATTGATATGGTTCCTCCTTCAGTAGGCTGCCTTAAGAATAATTTGATGGGAGTTCTTTTGGAAATCCAGGTCGAGTGGGTGTTGTGAGATATGTAACTTTGTAAGAAACCCACTTCCTGTGTTTAAAACTATTCTGGGAAAATGCTAATAGGGTGCAGAAAACTTGCTACTCTTTCATCTATACATGCTATAATAGAAGGTGATTTAATTAGTGGTATAAATTGGACTAAGGTGTTGGTCCTTACCTTTGGTGAATAACGAATGACACTGAAGAAATTAGGATTTAGGAAACAGATCTCAGTTATCTTTCCGGCTTATAGTAAGATCAAGCAATAGTGTTGTGGATGATGTCGCTAAAGAAATGGTTAATCAACAGTCTAGTTTAGTATGGTGGTCACCTACTTTTGGAGCATCTTGCAGTAGTTTCATTATACTCGGTTTCAGTGAATATAGCCCGCTTTTGCAATGTTATTTTCTTTACATATCATTTAGTAGAAGGATATGGTAACTTGATGCCCCCTATGAAATAAGCTTACAAGGTTTTGAACAAAAGTGAAGCGCTAAGCATCATGTCGATCACTTATCTCATAGTTACTAATTGAGATGTGAACCTCTTAATATACAGTTAACGAAAGTAAAAAATTGATGTGTCCTATTTTGTGAAAAGAAATTTTGAATAGAAAACGTAAAAATATTAAATGCATGTCATAAATAGATTAAACATGTATGTTGAATATTTTAGATATACTAGGTGCTTATTGGGGTATTAATAGATTCTCTAAAGAATATCAAGAGGTGCTCAGAAATTTATGAAATAAGTTAAAATCTTGCACCACACAGTATTTTTGTTTTATTACATAATCATGAGAATTGATGCAGAACGGATACTCATCCTACGTGGGACCACCCGTATTTTATTGTTTTTCATTTTCTTTTGTGATTAAGAATGTAATTAGGATAAGTTTCTAAAATTATTAGTTCCCGGATTAGTTAGTTCTTAGAGCCTAAGTTTGCTTTCCTATTTATATTACAATGTAGAGCTGAGAAACTCAGACTTTGATTATTGGAATAGGATTATCGTGGTTTTTTTTCCCTCGGAGAGGTGCCAATCCTCATGTTGAAGTCTCTACGGAGATGTGTTGAGGTGTCCGCGGACAGAGCCCTCACCTTAAGGCCTGCCATCAAGAATAGTGCCGTATTTCAAAATACTGTAGATGTTTTGTCACTTTTATACCTGTAGGCATGACAAGTATTTGTTGTGGCACACTGACAGTCTGCAATTGAAGAACACACAAGTAGGCTTCTCTTCTAAAAAGCTGCTACAAAGATGTCGGTGCCAAATGATGACAATACTTCTCGTCACTCCCAGGTAAAGTTTTTTTTAACATTAAGATTGGTGCATTTTTTTTTCAAGGAATGCTCTCAAATTGCTGGAAATGATTAGAGATGCTATGTTGACAACGATGTATTGTGGTATTTTCACAAACCCCCTCACAGCATGTATGACTTTCTCGGCTTGAATTATTATTATTATTATGAAGAATTTTTTTTAATATTTATAATGTAGATTTTTTTACCTCTGGGATTTGGAATGTGTCAAAAAATTAGCATGCTCATGGGGTTGTTTCTGCGTAGAGCAGTTATTTAACTAAAGAGACAAGGATGGGTTTTCTTAGGAAGTGGAATATTTTGAGCCTAAGAAAGGAACATTGGTTGGAATTCCCTTTATAATTAGTAGGAGTGTAACAAAATCATCTACGGCTCTTGAACAAATTTACATGGGGAGCAATATCTCATTCATTCTGGTTCATCCGTTATTGAGGTCTTAAAAGTCAATAAAACAATATGGATTGAATTTTGTAGAAGGTGCAACAGTTTTGAAATCCATCATTAATGACCTGTTAGTTGAATTTCCACAGACAACCAAGAAGGATATGATGTGCATTCCCGGGTCAAATAAACTTGTTGTGGAAAAATTATTCAAGCATGACTGGACACACACGTTTCGACACACACGTTTCGATATTGAGACTAATCTTTATCATACAAATTCTATTTGTGTAAAACCTGTGTCCCTGCTGTATCCATTGCTATCTATATCATATCCATTCCATATCTGGGGATGATAGATTGGAGTTAATATAAATTTGATGCTTTCTTTTGACTGCTAGGAGAGTTCATGTGTCTGTATGTCTGATACGGATACATCTATTTCTCAGGTTGTTGTTATTGTTTTTTTTTTTTTTACCGGCTGGAGGTGGTGTGGGGAACTTATGAAGAGAATCATATCTGCCTCTATGCTCTTTTCTTTGGAACTCTTGATTTTGAACGACAGTGTTAGTGTGTGGCCTACCGTATCCTTTATAGACTGAACTACTAATAAAGTACTTAGCTGGGAAGCACACACTGGTGTTTACTTATCATTTGCAATTGTTTAGTGATATTTTTATCTTATTTTCTCATTATGTATCTCGTTGT
Source organism: Litsea cubeba (assembly GCA_012931725.1). Lineage (NCBI taxonomy): Eukaryota > Viridiplantae > Streptophyta > Magnoliopsida > Laurales > Lauraceae > Litsea > Litsea cubeba. The sequence continues at coordinate 135,406,580 of CM022947.1, read as the reverse complement.
ATGCAGTTATCATCTCATTTTTTTGGAGACCTCCTTGACTCGATAATTGCGGACATTGCATCAGAATGTCATCGAATAGCCAGGCTAGGTCTTGATCGTAATTTGGAAGATGAAGAAGAAGAATTAAGGCTCTCGGCACAGGCTCGAGTAAGAGTTGCGGATCCTAGCAATAGTGGTGAAACAAACAGCAAGTACGTAGTTGACATATTTGGACAAACACATCCTGCCGTTGCCAATGAGATCTTTAATTGTATGAACTGCAAACGATCTATAATGGCTGGAAGGTTTGCTCCACACTTGGAAAAGTGCATGGGAAAGGTTGGTTTCTCTTAGTTCTGGCTTTTCATCACACTTGGAGGTTTTCTTTGGATTCCTAATTGAATTGCATTTATTAATATCATATGATACGTCCTAGTGAACGGGGTTGATATCCAAAAAGCTCTCCCACAACCCATCATTTGATCTTAATTGTCTGAATTTCTCCCTTTTCAAATGTGGAGTACCATCATTCCAAAAAAATAAAAAAAGAGGTCAGATCTGTACTTGCCCATTTGTAAGCTGCTGATCTGATAGTTAGGATAATCTGTAGAGTAGTTATTGCACAAGTACCATAGCAAAGCCCACTAGGTGAGTGCCTTAGATTAACTAAAAGTGGGGCCATATGCTTCATTGCTGGTTGAACAAACGTAGGGCACCATATATCCTCACTAATCCAGTGGACAATTTACCTTTTGTTTGCATCATTTGATTTTGTCTTGTGGGAATAAATTCTGAACCAGTTAATATGGTTTCAATTTGTGCAAAACCCACTATAAAGATGCATCCCATGTTTAGTTGCATGATCCCATGTAACATGCATGGAGCAACACCATGTTCCTCGACCTGTGTAAAGCCATTTTATCTGCAAGTTTGAGTGAGTTCATGTGGGAGCCCTTGGCTTGCTCATTTAGATTGTTGATCTTGTGGGCCCTATCAAAATAATGGGACATTCGTGTGAGTCTGGGTTGAATGTGAGCTGTTACCGTTCTTTCTGGAAAGTATATTGCTCGCAGATATTCGTAGCATGGTCTGTTAGTGCCAAGGGACATCTGATCAACAGTCAGGATTTCTGAACCACGCCTATCCTTGGAATCAAGGACACTGCATATCCCTGGGTTCAGGATCATATAATGCCTTGTTTATTTGTCCCGTTTTGAGTTGCTGGATGGAATATGGATTCCAAGCAGAACATGCAAGATTTATTGCTTATTCTGCTTATATACATGCATCGTAATCCTCACAGATGTTTCATCTGTAGCTT